>CM077472.1:15899630-17269630 GCA_039654755.1 Calcarius lapponicus
TCAGCAGCCAACACTACCAGAGGGTCACCAGCTACTGCAGGAGCGTCACTCTGGTGGCAGCCACCGTGGCCGCCGTGCTGGGACAGCTGCTGGTGTCCTTAGCAGGCGTCTCCTACTTCCACCTCAACGCCATTAGCTTGGCTTCCGTGTCCCTGGCGTTCCTGTGCGCGCTCTTCCTGCCCATGCCCCGCAGGAGCATGTTCTTCCACAGGAAAGATGCCCCCGAGCCTGTGCCAGGGCCTGGCAAAGGGCTGGCTGCGGGCACTGCCCCCAGGCCCCAGAGCCGCCCAGAGGAAAGGAGCCCTGGTGCCGCTGCCAGGGCCCCGAGCCCCCAGCCCCAGGCTGGCAGTGCCGGGCCCCAGCGGCGCCTGCTGAGCGTGCTGCTGCAGCTGGGCAGGGACCTGAGGCACTGCTACGGCTCCCGCAAGCTCCTCTGCTGGTCCCTGTGGTGGGCTCTGGCCACGGCCGGCTTCAACCAGGTGGTGAATTATGTCCAGGTGCTGTGGGACTTCCGAGCCCCCTCGCACAGCTCTGCAGTGTACAACGGAGCTGTGGAAGCCATAGCAACGTTTCTGGGTAAGCAATCACTAGCAGGTACTTTAGCCCATCCTGTGCTGAGGGACTCTTCAGCAATGTGTTTGGTGCCTTTCCATCTCCTATGAGGACTAAGTAAACAGACAGAGATAAACAGTGTGCAAAGCATGATTTTACTATAAACTTTTACAGTGGGCTCTTCAAAATTAGTCTTAAAAAGCATACATAAATAAGCTTTTCCTTCTTAGAGGAGACTCATTCTGCCAAAATGTTTTAGGAGTTTTAAGTTTACTGCTCCAATTGGACCATGTCTTTAACCTCAAGTAAGCACATCAAAACTGCACAATGATATCTTCAATATTCCTCCTTCAAATACACCTTAAGCTGGCTGGTTTAAGAATTCAAAGAACATGTTAGCAGATAACACTGCTCTAAATACTACTCAGAGCATACTGTGAAAATGTCTATTTATATACTGGATTAAAAATCATTCCAGTCTAAGTGCTCCTCAACAAATATTCTGACTACATGTGTGTCCTGATTGGCATGTTTGCCACAACAAAGGTTGTGTGCTCAACCCCTGTATGGGCCATTCTCTTCAGAGATCGACTTGATGATCCTTGTGGGTCCCTTCCAAGTTAGAATATTTTGTGAAATCATTTATGTGATGTGACAAGGCTGAGCACTGTAATTGTTTACCCTTGAAAACCAAGAAATCTTATTAATGTGCATAGAGACTTGAAGGGGAGGAGCAAAGAGGATGGAACCATGCTCTTCCCAGCGGTGGCCAGTAACAGGACAAGAGTCAAGGGGCACAAAACCAAGCAAAGTTCCACTTGAACACAGAGGAACATTTTTATTCCAAGGGTGATTCTAAACAGGAACAGGTTGGCCAGAGGTGTGGACACTCCATCCTAGAGTCAAAACCCAGGTACCATCCTGAGCAGCTTCCTTTAGCTGACAGCTTTTTGCAGGGCCCTGTGACCTACATCTCTTCCAACTTCAGCTATTCTGCTTCTCATTAGCTACCTGGTCCACCCAAAATTCCATTTCTCTTTAGCCACAGAAGGATATGGGTAAAGTGAAACTTCATTTACATGGCTGTGCAGCACCAATACAGCCTCCTTTTGGAGCTCCTACTTACACAGCTGTCTCTCCCTATATTGCAGCAGCTGTATCCCACACTGCTACAGGCAACTGTCAGGTTACTTCTCCTCCGTGCAATCAGCCTGAAAATCCATTTTACTGAAGCTACTCCAGAACTTCTGACTACTGCTTTGAACAGAGTTCCCAAAGTCTTTCTTGAACTTACACCCTCGGGCACTTTACACAACTTCAGGGTACAGAAGGCACTCACAGCACTGGGAACCACTGCTCATGGCAGGGATGGACCAAAGGGGTTGTTCAAATGTTTGGAATTCTGATGAAGAACACATACAACCAGCAAACAAAATCCAGTTTTTGTGCTCGCCCTCCTGAGAACATGGGGTTTGCTACATTGTAATAGACTCGAGTAAGGATTTTAACATGTGATGGCCAGTAAGACATTGACAAATGCAGTTTCATAAGGCTTTTCACCAGAAACTGAAAATACACTTCCAGTAAAAAAAAGGCATAAAGTGCTAAGATTTTCTTTCCATAAAGAACTTCACACAAAGTAACTAAACCCATTATACATATTTTGGCAGAAAATGCTTGGTGGGATTGTTCTTCTCTTTGCTCATAGTTGTCTAAAAACAGAGCAACAATAGATAGTGCACTGCTGCCTCCAGCCTTAGGCATGAGGCACTTTCCCAGAGGACTTCAGGCAGTGAAGGGTCTAAGCAAGGAGGAAAACATCCAAACTAACAGAAGACTCCCACAACCCTAACAAGAAATATGATCCATACCATTACCAAAGTCCACTGTGAGCGAGACTGAAAAGCTTCTGGCATAATCCAATGGCAGTTATGCAATGGCTCTCAATGTTTCAAAGTTCTAATTACTACTTTTCAATTTTTAGGTTCAGCAACATCCATGGCAGTTGGATATGTCAAAGTAAACTGGGATCTCTCTGGGGAACTGGCTTTGGGAATTTTCTCTGCACTGGACAGTGGTGCTCTGCTTCTTATGCACTTCACTGACAACATCTGGGCATGTTATGCTGGTTACCTTGCATTTAAAGCTTGCTATATGCTCCTTATAACAATAGCAACGTAAGTACAACACACAACTGTTCTAACTAAATTGATTTAAATCACTAACAAATTTTTATATTTATCAAAATTTTACTGGACATTTCCCTAGGTATAAATACAAATAGTTTCTGACAGCAGCATATATTGTTTCTAGCCTGTATAAAACTGGGTAAAATTATATGACCTAACCATTACCATAGCACACTCCAAGTCAGAACAAGGTAGCTTCTGCTCTTGGCCGTTCAATGACCAATGCATGAATATTCTCAAAATGATCCAATGAATATACACAGGTATTTAGCAAAAATATTCACTCAAGGGTAAACAAGATGCACACAAGTCACAAAGCCAGAAAGAAACCCAAGAAATTTCTGTCAAAATTTCTTTTTCTGTTGATAAAGCTTAATAGCCAAGACTGAAGTGATCTTGTCCTTTGAAGAGTGCAGTGCCCATTAAACTGTTCCCATAAGTGCATCCACCCGTCCTTGCTCTCCATGGTTTTGTGAACCTGTGCATTCATTGTCAGGTTTCAGATTGCTGTGAACCTCAGCATGGAACGTTATGCTTTGATGTTTGGCTTCAACAACTTTGTTGCACTGGTGATTCAGACGATTTTAACTGTTGTTGTAGTAGATTCAAGAGGTCTGGGACTGGATATCAGCACTCAGGTAAGCCACTGAGTTCCACTGCTTAGTTCCCCTACTCTCCTTCAAAAGCAGGTTCTACTCCAAGATTAGCCTATGGTAATGTGCAAGCTCAGGACAGTTACTCACCTGGAAAAAGACTCATTTAAAATGAACTGGCTTGAACTACTACAATCTACTTGTCCTCTAAGCCTCCCAGTACTGGGATGAATGGAAAATATTCTATGTTCACAAAACAAAGGGCAAAAGGTGACCACCCATTAATCTGGGTATTCTTTTAATTAAAGGCTTACTATTCACAAGTTTATAGTCAAAATACCCTAACCACAAGCAGGAAGCCAGCTGAAAGACAACCTATGAGTCTTTTACTAGGGTAATTCTAAATTACTTCCAGTGGACACACCTTTAAAGTTACTGTAGTTCTGAAAATTAACTCATTGCAATTCCCCATTAAATTTCTGAAATTAGTTTGGACACTGAATGAGTCTAAGACTTTAGGTTTCATGTTTCCAGAGAAGAGACAAAGTGCAGGACAGCTGTCCTCCCTTAATGAGATGGGGAAGGACATATCAGAACATTGTCTCCCCCTTTTACAACCACAGAATTTCTACAGTGTAAAGTCAGTGTAATGTCCAGACTTCTTGAATCCTCTCAAGATGGGGTCATTCTGGGCACGGGTGACAGGGAAGGGAAGGCAGCAATGGAGAGACATTCCTTGGAGTCAAAAACTCTTTTTCCTGTTAGATAACTACTCTTCTCCCTCCCCACCTCCATTTCCCAGTTTCTCATTTATGGCAGCTACTTCACAGTCATAACTGGAATTTTCCTGATCAGAAGCATGTACACCATAATTTCCATGAAATGCAGAAATACAAGTGTGGCTGCTGAAAGCCCTGCCCCTTAACAACCGAGACAAAAGAAAAGCTTACAAGCAACAACGCAGAAGGCTCCATCATCCGGACAACAAATCAGGAGAAAAATAACATTCAATCAGGCAAAACTGGTCCAGGTTGAAGCAACCTGTTTATGAGCCTACTGCACAGAGAGCTTTGTCAACAGGATGATGCATTTCCTCCATTTTCTTCACCAGCAGTTTAATACAAACATTCCTCAAACAGTCTTCTAATTCAAGTTCAGTGATCTGACATACAAACTTCTATTAAGGCTCAGTGAGCACAAGGACATACAAATGCCTGAACTTCGCACCAGAGCAACTCACAGAACAACCTTGGGACTTTCCCTTCTACTGAGTATTTCAATTTAAGGCAATTTATTTACTGACAGAAGACCATCAGACACGCCCAGTCAATCTAATGCAGTTGAACCATACAATGACTTGTCAGAAAATCTGTCACAAAAGCCTTTGGAAAACTTCAAGACTTTTTCAACTGGACATCTCATCTGCCTTACAGAGCTCAGGATGGTCCTGCAAGTGTAGCATCTTACAATTGTAACAGCTGATGTTTAGGACTGAAGCCTAATCTAGGAGGTCTCCATATTAATTTCTGTATAAGGGGCCTGAAGTTATCAAGTGAAGTGCTTTGATGCTAAAGCACAAAAATACACCTTTTAGGCAACTATGCTATTTGCATGAACAATTGAGGGAATAACTGCAGAGATCTCCATGATAAAAAAACATTTAAAATCAGGGGTGAAAAATTAATTTTGTAAATAAAGCTATTTTAAAACCTAATCAACTAAACACCAATGGTGTCAGTTAATGCTCAATATACAGAAGACTCAAAATAATACAAGATCTTCAGCTTATCTGGAATTTGACAAATCTAAAATCCATGAACACAGACTAAAGAGGTGTGCTTGTGGGTAGTTAAAAGTTGCAAACCTTTTATCTGTCATAGTTCAGTTATGAAAAATAAAGTATTCCACTACTTCTGCGACATATTCTAAACTACATGCCTTGCATACTTTAATCAGTTTCAGTATCTCAGCAGTAATTTTTGGATTAGAACAATCTCTATAGATGCTGATCTCATCAGCCCTTGCCCAAATCCTAATTTACACCACTCTAAGTGAAGAAGGCACAGAACTGTTGCTTTTTCATAATACTTTTCATCTCATTGACAAGACATCTCTTTCATTTGGTCCAGTTCTCTGCACTAAGCATTTTTAAGTATTCCACAAGCCCTGCTGAACCCTTGCAGTTCCCCACTCTCTACTGCATTTACCTCATACTATCCAAAACAGCCAAGGTTGTGGAACAGAGAGAGTTACAACTATTTACACTGTGCTAAAATACAGTGGTGAAAGTAAGGGTGTTACTAATACCCTGCAAACCTCCAGTTGCTGGGGACTTCTTCAGTGAATTCCCCAGAGAATGTTGGGAACACCACACTCTGTTGAGCAGTCTCCATCAGAAACAAAAGAGAGCCCTTCAAGCCTGTTTTAAATATACCAACAGGACAAAACCAGACATTTAAGTACAGAAACAAACAAAAAGAAATTACAACCCTCATAGGCAGGCAACAAAAGTCAAAAGCATTAGCACAAATGTCTTTACAAGCAGAGGTCAAATCTTTCAGTTGCCCTAGAAAAACCTAGCCAACATTCAGACAGTCAATTGCAAGTGAAATGTCTTACCTTCAAGAATTTTCATGTTTATCTCAAATGGACTTGCATGTCCTTTTTTAAAAAGTCAATCTCACCTTATTTATTCCTGTTATCCTGAAAGCTGTTAGAATTTTATTCTCCAGCTGGTCAGAAACCTTTAAGCTTGCAGTTTCTGTATTCACAATATACTTACATTGTTTGCTTAATTTCAGTATTACACTTCAACTGTAGCCAAATTTATCTCTGTTTAAAACACCAACTACTTTGATGCAGTTATATTTTCCTTTAATCTTATCACTGTTACAGAGGAAGACAAGCCAGACATTTTTCCCTCTACAAGTTTCACTGTAGTATAGCAGGAAATATTTCTGTAAATTAAAAAAAAATTTAATATTCCACAGGAGCTCTTACTGATATGTATCAGTTTTTAATAAAGAGAGGGCTATTACATCTGTAGTCCCTTGGCCTGCTGTTACACACTCTGTTCAGACCACAACTAAGGCTTGTTCAGAGCCTGTCATTAGTTACTCATAATAAGGTGTCTTTTGCTGCAAACCTTCTCTCCAATAACTATCCTTCACAGTGCTTCCAGTGTCCTTTATACTCTATCCAAACCTCACCTAACACTCTCCTGTGTGACAGGTCACTTCACTTGAGCTAGAACAGCAAACTTCATCACAAGGGCAAAAAGAAACACATCCAAGTGAGGCATGTGAAAATTTTAGGCTTAGCTCACCTTTAAACACATTGCTGTGGACACCTCATCTGTGTACAAGACACAGTGGGTACATTTTCATCCAGTACATGTTACTGCACAGAAATAATGCTACACAGGGGTTTTTTTCTAATATTTATTTTTTCACCTGCAAACTGTAGCAAAACATGATCAGCTTTATTATGCAGACAGGTATCCCTCTAACATTAGAGATTTAGGCATGTATAAATAGAAGAGCTCTTAGGAAAGGAAAACATTTTGAGAAATGAACAAACCTTCAATTTAACTTCGTGACTTCCAATACCAATGGTTAAAATGATGCAGCTCATTCATTCCAAGAGATACAACAGCACCTTAAAGTGGCTGATCTATTCCCCAGTAACATTTTTCACATAACAATGTGTTAAAGTTACAAATACTGATATGCACAAATAGCTATTTTCTAAGAAAAATATGTACAGTACTGCAGCATAATGAGTGTGGTATCTGCAATAACTTATTAGCCAATTTTAATACACATGATACCGCTACTTTGTACCTGCCACTTCACAGGTTCAAGGATGTTACCACAGCCCTCTGTTTTGCACGTTATTACCTGGTGGGGGGTTGGTTTTCTTGCTTTTTGTGTTGGGTGTTTTTTTTTCCTTTTTGAAACTTTTTAAAGGTACACAATGCAGGCTTTTATTTTTACTTCTTAAAGACTTCTTTTGTGTTTAAAGCTAATATCAGTGAAACAAGACAACAGTGCAAGAGGCGCAGAGATGTTATGTGACCACATAAGAGTTCTTTTGGGTAAAGTGTCTATAAGGCTATAAGAAAGGATTGGTTGATGAGCTTCCTGTTGGAAATTGTCCTGTTGGTGCACCAGCCTGGGGGAAAAGGAACAAAGAAAAATAAGGCAAGTATTTTAAGATTTTTTTTTCCATATTGTAAATAATAAATGCAGAATATATTAAAAAAAGAACCTGCTGGGGAGTACTTCTGTTTTATATTGCAATCTGCTCTTTGCTGCTTCTCTGGAATTACACTACTCTGGGAACATGTATGAAAGTACCTCTGCTTTGATCTGAACATCCTTACAAATGGCATATAATCCAAATAGTAAGATGCAGTTAGGAGAGTCACATGCTTCCTTCCATTATTAAAAGCAATAAAACCCCCTAATCTTTGTGTATCTCTAAATTAAGTGTTACAGACTATTCTTCTTTGGACATACAGAAGTCATTGACATGCAACAACTCACCATAAAAGGGTTACTAGATACTCCAACAGCTGCAACTTGTCCAAAAGGAGTTACTACAGGCTTTGCTTGCCCAAATGTAGCAAAACCTGCTCCTTGGAAAGAAAAGCAAAAGAATATTAATACTAGTATACAATGTTCAAAGAGTTCTTTGCTGCAGCTCCCAGCCAAAATTAAGTGTAAGTTTGAACTGCAGAATCAGCAGGACTGATCCTACTTAAACATGATCAGGAATGTAAGTGCAAAACACTGTGGCTGAAGTTTTTGTTTTCAACTGTTCACAACTCATCAATCTCCAGTTTCTACATATGCACTTTTTTCAATGTTATATCATATAAATTCAGGGAGAAAATACTTTCCAATTTTCTCTTGCCTGTGTTCTATGAAGTTAGAGAAAGTGTAATAGCGTGTTGCAGACATTCCCAAACAGCCCTTCTTGCCTAAAACCCCTTTAAGCCTGGGTATACTTATCATTTTAGTATGAGATTTTGGTAAAATTTCAGTTTGGTAATTAGGCAATTGCACACAGCCAAGTCAGAAGGCTCATCTACAGAGCCAGAACAGCGTGGGAACTCTTCATCAACATTACTATCAAGTTCATGTAGAAATAAATATCCACCCGTTATTGCCGACTTATAGACAGAGCATTTTCTCCATGTTTCTGATCTAGACAAGGTTATCAAAAACATGCACACCTACCATTTGGCTGCTGAGCAAAAGCAGTCTGTTGAGGGAAAGCTGCCTGGGTTGGGAACGTGGGCTGCTGGAAGTTGCCACTATAACTAGTAGGAAGACTGTAGGAGGCAGGGGTTCCAAATCCTGCCGGCATGCTCATGGATGCAGTACCAAATGTTGCTGCTGGTAGGCAAAAAATAACATGCAATTATTTGTAAGAAATAATTTTTTTCATGAAGCAAATTACTATAAAACCACATTAAAAGTCTTCTAATGCCCTCTGTGACTGGACAAAAGTTTGGTTCAACTTCCACAGCCACTCAACTGATTTGTTCCCTTCCATCACCCCCAACTGGGTGCATAATTTGCCTTTACACTTTAAAAATGAATGGTGGTTTTTAAAATTTAATAGAACCAGCACATTCAGATATACTTTCTGAAGAGGAAATTATTTTTTCTTCCAAGTGTTATCATATATTTCCCCCACAGCTTTTCTGGTAGAAGTCTGTACAGATAAGAAGCAAGCAGGTTCAGGCAGCCTAAGCCCCTGTTTTTCTCCTGAGAAAAGCATGAACGGATTTTCTTACTTCAAGCTGCACTACAGGAGGTTATAAATTAAAAAAAAAAACAAACAACAAAAGGATACATGCATCCCCTTTTATCATCCCATCTTTAATGTCTTTAAGGAGATTCTCACCATGCACATTATTTGCACACAAAGTTTCTATTGCAAAATCTCTTACTGTTGAGGTAGAACTTAAAACAAAAAGAGCCCAAAACTCTTCATCTGATTCTCTGCTGAATATTTCAAGTAAAGAACACACAGCTCATAAGCATTTCCCCATGCCTTCAGCAAATAAACAGGAGCACATGAGGTGCAAAAGTATAGTAACAAAACCATTATTCAGTCTTTTGGGAGTTATTCTTGAAAAGAGAAGTGCATAGGAAGATTTTTGGTACAAATACAAACACCAGGTATTCTATGCTAGTTAAACAGGACTTATCTTTTGAAATGCTACAAGCTACATTTTATGCAAGCTCAACTGTTTAAAAAAGCTAATAAAATTAATTTAATGAATAGTTCAATTATCAGTTGAAGTATTTACCCCAAAAGTGTTCAAGGGCAAGACATTGTACAGACAAAGTGTAGACAAGTGCACGCAAAACTAATGTACTAACACTGTTCTCAAGTTACAGTAAGCAGAGCAGCTACTCCACAGCAAACTTGGCTAAAACAGTAAAAAGAAGCACAACAAAATCAGCAGGGGACTTGGGATATCCCAAAAGGCATCAAACTACTGTTGGCAGAAACTTCTACAGTCATTCATAAACACTATATGGTGAGCATGGATGATACCAATAATGGTTTTGTTTTGGTTGCTTGACAGGATGTCTATGTATGCTCTTCTCTCCCTCTGCCCAGTTGCCAAATACCCACACCCACTCCATTTTTAAGAGGTCTTCCACAATTCTTTGTGCAGAGAACCAGATAGCTGTCAATAAGCTTTTACAAGCAAGAACAATTAGCCACAAGAAACTTGATACCAAATGTGGCCACCTACCAAAATGAGCCTGAGGAAATATGTGAGAGTGCATTGCTCCCGAGAGGCCTTATGGAAGCCACAAAGAGACCAGACAATGTCAAATCATTTATACACTCTTGAACAGTCATTTCTTAGTTTTATATATATAGAGAAATAGATACACATATATGTACCAAACAGTTCATCAATAGCATGACCAGCAATAGATTAGTATTGGAAAACCATCAGAAATAAGCTCTACAAAATAGATCTCCCATGTACTAAATAGCAAAGTTCATGCAGGAAGAACACATAAAAGGACAAGCCGTAAGTTTACACCTTACACTGAAAGGGGCTGAATATTATCTTTACTTATAGACATTATCTCTGTCACCCAGTGTGGAACATCAGGATGCTACCAAAAGCTTGGAACCTCAGCAAGCCAGGGATAGCTGCATAGAAGGTGGAAGGATAGAGGTGCCATACTCATAGAAACTTATCTAAAGACACTACAAATTCTTAACGATGACCCAAACGAGCCCATTTAGGAATGGGATTAAAATAAAGAAAATAGGTATTTTGGGCACTAAATATCTGAACAAATTTAGCTGCATAATATCCCAAAAGGGACTGAAAACAGAAATAATTTCAGCAGAGGACAAAAATTTATCAAATCAGTTTTTAACTTAGCCTACCGAAATCACTGAGCAAACCACGTCTCAAATGTCAAAATGTACACATCAGCAGACTTCTGTTGAAGTCCAGCTAACAGATAGAAGTGCCAAAATTTAGCAGCTGCTCTGGAGAGGAAAATCGGCATAACCTAGCAGCCATCCAATCCAAGTTCATAGTTTTAAAGCAGAAGTTTGCTCTCTTAAAAAGTGATTAAGTTTTGCCCATAGAATTATGATTCTACAGAATCATCCCACAGAAAATTAATATAAAAAATAAGTGTAAAGATTAAACACATGCTTTAAAAAAGAGACACTAATGCACTAATTAAGTGGACTGGTGAGGAGCTAGCATCCCAAGAGCCTTGGGATGGTTCTGGCTCCAGCTCTTTGGTTTTGAGAGCTTTCAACACTTCAAAATATAGAAAGAAATTAAAAAGAAGGGCTTTCAAGATCCTTGATTTCAGGGCTACCTTCTATAAAGCATGCTCTAAAGCCAAGGTTATAGTCTTGGAAGGAAGCCAGCTGGTGATACATACACTACAAACAGGTAGAGCTCAAACAAATCATTTCGACATTTTTCATCGCCACCACTTGAAATCCTAGAATTGCACTTCAACACTGAGCAAACATACAACATGTCAAACAGACTAGGGACAGATAATACAGAAAATCTTTAAGAAAGATATGACACAGATACAGGAAAAAGGAATCAATGCAATTGTTTAAAGAAAGTTTCTCAAACACTCAGTGTATTTTTTCCTAACCTGTTGCTCCTCGGCTATTGGTCTGGAATGGATTTGTTGAAGGTGCCACTGGGGCAACAGGGGCAGCTACAAATGGATTTGTGGAAGGTGTTGCTGAAAGATTAAAGACATTTTACTAAGTAAGCATTTCTCTAACAGCAAATCCCACTCACATGAAGTCTATACAGCCTTTATACAAAGAGACATAAATACCTAAAATTAGGCCAAAAATCAGGAATATATAAGATACATTAAAATATAGTTATTTTGACAGAAGTACTTTTTTGTTAATAGTACCTTTATGAGCTTTAGTAGTGGTATCAAAGTAGAGCATTATCAAGTAAAAATTAGTAGATTGCTTGCTTACAGTCCCCAAAGGGTCTTAGTAACACTTCCATACCTCCAAATGGAGCAGGCACGCTTGAAGATGCAGGCTGTGTCTGTGCTGTAGCAGCTACAGGTACTGTTCCAAAAGCATTGCTGGAAATAATTTATACAATTCATTCAGTGAAGTCAGAATTGCTCGTTTAATAATTAAATACAATTTGCAGTTACTGCTGGCATGTAAAAGAAAGGGGATGAACACTTATGTGCAGTTTGCAGACTGCAATGTACCTCCCTGATGCCAAGGTCAGACACTCTCACTAGTGCTGAGCAATAGAAAGTCCTCTCCACCAACAGCAGGAGAAGGAATAAAGAGCTAAGGCCAACAGCATAAAAGTTGCAAAGCAAAAGCCTCAGGGGCACTTGCAATGCCAAGCCCCCAAAAGGCGTTTGGTATTTGTTACTTCAGTGATCCAGAAATGGGTGGCACTATTTACATTAAAAATATCTGAATTCTTTTTTCAGGGATGATCCTCTGATTTTGAGTATGCATGCAAGTGCTCTGCAGAGCAAAGTGCTACCATCTAAGAGGTTTAGCATGTCATGACTAGAAAAGTGCAGAGAACATTCTGCTGACAGTATTCCTAGAGTATGCCATCCCTCAGTCCTGCCGTTATTGAAAACTAGAGATGCCGCTTCAGCACTACCTTACACTCATTCAATGCTTCCCTGTTTAGATAAGAACAGGTTTGAGAAACGCCTTCCAGCTGTTCAGCGCTGCTGCAGGCAGTGAGCAGCCCCAGCAGCGTACCTGCTGACGTTACTGGTGGCGGTGTAGGCGTTGCTGGAGGTGGCCGTGGAGCTGAAGACGCTGTCCAGCTCCGCCAACGCCGCGTACTTGTCCGAAGATGCACTTGACTGGTTGGGGGCTGACAGGGCAGGGCCTGCTGAGGACACTGCTGTGCTGAAGCCACTTCCCTGCTCACTCCCACCTAGAAAGAAAGCAAGCAGATGAAGCATACCGGAGATGGTTTCACTTTCTGCCCTGCTGACATTGAGAACTAAATGAAAGTTCACAGACTTAAAAATTAAATATGCACTAGGGCATAGAGGAAAAAGTATTTAACAAGCCATTAGCTGTTAGCAAAATGTCCTGCCTCTATAAAGTACTCTGCAGCACCAAAGAGCTGTTGTTTTTCTAGAAAAATAATCCATTTATCTTTAACTAGAAAATGAACAGAACACCTAACCTCAAATAATCCATTTCAGAACAAACCTCCGGAGTACAAATGAACATAAGTTTTAACACACCATTCAAGAAGAACTACATTTGAGTAACAGAATAAGTAGCTTTTTCTCCTCAATTTACTATCAACTAATTCCAAATATCACTGTTAATATTTTATGAAAAACTAAAGCCAACTGTTTTTGTGGCAGAGAGGTAAGAAAACTGCTCTGGTAGCTCTTTCCAACAACTGCAGCTCTCCATTCCAGAGTATCCACTCTAGGTTGTAGTACAAATATAAAATATATATTTGTATTTTTTTATATTTTCATTATTGAAGTAATGATTATTTAGATATTTTAATTTTGAATAATTCATCTCGATGGGAAATAGGTTCCCAAAAAGCAGTCTTCTAATGACATCCTTTTGGAATGATGTCTTCAAACTCCTATCTTGCACATTTAAGGGTACATTGACACAAAATTCTGCTGATCACTTAGAGAAAGGAAATTTTGAAATACTGTTACAGTACTTTGACAAGGACAGCCATCCTTGTGGTAACTATACACATATAGAATAACCATGGCAAACAATAAAGTTTAATACCTTGCCCTGCACTGAAGATATTATCTAAATTAGCAAGAGCTGCATATTTGTCAGCTGACTGAAGATTCAGTTTATTCACTGCAGCTTTACTGGCTGCAGTTGCTGTGGCGTTGCTCTGAGAAGCATTGAAGGATCCAAAATCAGCACTGGAGGATTTGGGGAAGTTATCAAAGTGAGCAAAATTAGCATTCACTGATCCAGCACTTCCACCTGTAACAAATTAAGTTAAACATGATCAATGCTCCAAAGTTAGAAAGTCTCTCCAACTGTAACTGATGGCACAATAACCCTCCCTTTGTGGTTATGTGAGGCAAAGTGTTTGCCTGCCCCATCCTACCCAATTAAGGTTCTTTCCCATTTCCTTTAAAGTTCAGTGGGCCATCAGAAAAAAATATTATAGTGTTTTGATTGCATATCAGGGATAAACACCCCAAACTTCAACGCTTTAAATCAGAGTCATAATTTGATCCTGAAAACTATATGCTATTTTTAGCTGTTAAAAGTAATTTCAATAATAAAAGCTCCTGGATAAAGATTTGTCTTAATCTTTACTACTCAAAATATAGAAGCTTCATTTCCCCTATCATATGTGGCTAACAAATAACTACTATTTACATTTACTTAGTGGCTCAATGTTTAGTCATTTCAGATGTCAGCTATAATCCTAAGCAAAAAAAAAAAAAGTGCCTGGAAGTCCAAAAGTTATATGATTTCATGCCCAGGTTTAAAGAGCTTTGTTCTCTGTTCTCAAGAGTTTTAGGCTGCATCCAATCAGGAAATAAGTTAGGGGGAAGACACAACACAGCTCTTTTATAACAAATCTCCACTGAAGTCAGAGATACATAAATCAATTTTATAAATTTGATATGAGTCCATACAACTGAACTTCAGATCAAGTATGACACCACGAGCTTCCATCTCTTCATTGTCCAGACAATTTAATCTAGGCAGGTCACATACTTAAATTTAAATGAGTTGTTCCATTAAGTGTATCACATTTTATAACAGTTGGTTGATGATTCCACTCATACTACAGAACTTTCTAAAACAGAAACACAACTTTCTAAAAGCATAAGCAACAAGTTGAAACATATGCAACAGTAGGAATGGAAGTGCTATACTACAATGGCATAAAATGAAGCAAGCTGAGTTTTCCACTGCGTGGAACTTACTGTGTACAGCCTGGAGAGGAAAAGCTGAAGTAAATTCACCAAAACTGCAGCTAGATGAAAGCGTTCTGAACGCTGGACAGCCAGAAATTGTGTGTGGGTTAAAGTTAACATAAGAAGGGAGAAAGAAAATTTGAAAAAAAAGTTTAAAACAACACCACACTCAAAAGAAAAAAAAAAGGAAAAGAAAGTCAGTCAGCCAAAGATCTAGACAAACAGCAAGTGTAAACTCAAGCAGAAGTTCTAAAGCATGATCAAATTAAAGGAAAGCAAAATAAATCTTAGCAATAGGCTCTACACATGAAGTCAAACATATTGAAGTGTGTGCGTATGCTATACATATGCATAGACACACACTTGTTTGGTACTGTGACATCCTTTTGGATCTACTGAAGTGCTTCTCTTAGAAGACAGAGTCAATTCAAAACTTATTAAAAGCAGTAGAGTTTATTCTTTTCATAGTTATTTCAGGTGTAGAGCTAACAAACACAGTGCCATAAATCAGACTTCTGAGTAGCATTAGGGGGAAAAAAAATCAACACCAAACACAAGGAATTCATTTTGAGTTTCCCCAGAGCTTCAGATGACTTGATCACATTAAAGCAGGCAGATGCAAGAAAAACTCAACTTCAGTACCTTTCAACATAAAGGTAAGGATTATTTCAATTAAGGATTAATCAAAAGTGCTAGGACTTCTACCTGTATTTTGGGGCTGAAAAGGAGACTGACTTGCTGTGGGGAAACCTCCAAAATTACTCGAGCCACTAGACTGTCCAAATGCATCAAAGTTTGCAAAACCTGCATTGGCAGAGTTCTGCGCTGTAAATCGCAAAGGAACAAAACATGTTAATGGATATGAGAAATAAACACAAAAACAGATGTATTAACTGAATTCATGGTCATGGGTTCAATTCAAGGGTTATGCCCTACCATGTGCTGCTTTTGACATGAAGAAAATTACACCTTATTCTACAATTGAAAGTTGTCTTTGAACAAGCTCTCACAAATCACCTCCACAGAGCTCAGTTAATGCTACTTATGTCCTTCCCACACAAGCTGCTGCTCACAACTGCGTGACTCAATGGAATCCACTCCAGCTTAACCCTCAGTGCTTGCAGTGCTGGCTGCTCAGGAAAAAGACAGCCATAAAGTACAGAATACCTAGTTGCCAAAACTAGAACTTGTGGGCTAACTGAACATTTCTTTGCGCATAAAAACCAGAAGGTATTCTTGTAACATACTGGCAATTCAAATTCCTCATACACCAAGTGCTTCTTCCTCAGGTGAATTTTGGTTGGCACAGCCTAAATAGTTATGGCTAGGTTTATAAATTAATTTAACTGCAAAATTCAGTCTTAAAAAAAAAACAAAATCAGAGTACAGAAGTATGGAAAATCAATGCCAGTGGCAAGAAGATAGCATTCATAGTGTATCCACAAAATTAAATCCAAGGAAATTTCAAATAAAATTTCAGTTTTTGTCTTCTTTTCATGGCATACTATAGGAGAAAATAGAAGTTAACACTAATCTAATTTTGACCAGCTGGACATTCAAGCATCTGTAGACTCAACAGGAATTGCATACCTAACTGGTAAGGCCCACAGAAGCCCTTAAACTCTATTATAAGCAAGAAAGGAAAAAATGTTTTTCATCAAATGCAAACCAAACCTTTTTATAAAGATAACTTGAATTACTATCTAAAGAAAGCTCACACAACACCTTCTGGAATAACAGATGGCACTACATTATATTTTTAGGTTAGAATTTGTTTATTCTGGAGAAATTCTGCAGATTAAGTATATACAAAGAGAATAAATTATGCTGATTGCTGAAGTACTGTAACTTAATAATCTGATAGTGCTAATTAAAAGCTGTATTATTTAAATTCATTTCTATTCAAAATATCTGTGCTACAAACTTAGAAACTGAAAGGACATTTTAATACAAACTACTGTACTCCATAATGCTGCTAATATAAATTAGCAGGAAAGCGCCTGCACTTTCCAGAGTACCCTCGGAGAGAGTGAGGTTTGGCTGGACTCAATACCACATTTAATAAACCATGTGCATAAGCATTAGGTTACAGAGCATGGTTTTGGCAGCAGGGAGCAGCCAGGGTGGTCCCTGTGAGGAGTGAACAGAAGCTGCCCCCATTGCTGCACAGCTGCTGCAGCTCCAAGACTGCCCCACCACAGCCCAAAGCTAAGGCTACCAGCAGTGCTGGCTGGAGCACGGTGTTTAAAAAGGTTAAAAACCAGTGTGCAGCAGCTGTGGCAGAGAGGAGTGAGGAAAATTCAAGAGAAAACACTGCAGATACCAAGGTCAGCCAAGAGGGAGGGAAGGACATGCTCCAGGCTCACGGAGAAGACCATGGTAAGGAAAGCTGTCCCACTGCAGCCCATGAAGGACCATGGTGTAACATTCACACTGCAGCCTTGGAGGAGCCATGCCAGAGCAGGTAGGGAGGGCATGAGGGACTGGAGCTCATGGAAAGCTGCTGCTGGAGCAGTTTTCTTGGCAGGAGCTGTGACCTTGCCTGAAGGACAGCACCCCATGGAAAGGGCCCATGCTGGAGCAGTTCTAGAAGAACTGACAGCCATGGCAAGGGCTCACGTTCCAAGAAGTCTGAGAAGGAGCATATCCCACTGCAGGGGAGGGACCCCACACTGGAGCAGGGGAACAGCATGAGGAAGAAGTAGCAACAGAGACAAAATCTTAGGATGCAATGCCCATTCCTCAGCCCCCTGATGGGGAGGAGATAAAATGGTCAGGAGTGAAATTACACCTCACAAGAAGGGATGAAGGTATGTTTGGTTTTATTCTTTTACTATCCTACTCTATTATTGTCAATAAATTAAATCTGGTTTGCTCAGTTACTTTCTCTCGACTCAGCAGCTTTTTTGGGTCTTCCCCAACCCTGCTGATGGGAGAGTGAACATACAGCCCCCTGGGCACCTGGAACCCACCACAGCATGAGAGTCAGCAAGGAGACAAAAAAATATCAAAGTGAAAGCAAGATTTTGGGAAAGCTATTTTCACCTCTGAAGTGCACAAAAAGTTGGCAAAAACAGACAAGAAATTACTTCTATGATATCCTCTGTACTGGTTCAAAAGGCATTTTACAGACTCCAAAACTTTGAGCTGTTTTGGTGTTTAAACCAGTAGTTTTTTAATAGGAATAGATTAAGAATTTACTTTAAAAATGAAAGTGATACTTTCATCCTAATGCATCAATTGGACAGGCAAGAGACTGATGTTTAGTTGACCAAAGAGGATTAAATACGTAAATGTCGCTTCTAGAATAAGGGCAAGATTACTCAATTTAACCACTCACACAAACAGAAAACTATGTCAAGAATCTTAAATGAAATATCTTTTGGGCCCAAATTAAAAACTGGAGTGTTTTACATTACAAAACACTTCATTTTACTGTATCAGCTGACACAGAAAGGATGACCTTCAAGCGAGCCCATGTTCAAATCATACTGTTGTAAAGCCTCTTCAGCAGAGTATTCTGATATTAATCTTGTTTCATTTTATGCAGTAAAATGTCAACCTTTGTAAATGTGACACAAAAGTAAAGACCAGGCAGGACTTGTACTCTCCTGCACCTGGACAATACATAAATTGCCAATTCCAAAATTCAGTTCTCTATACAAAAACCCAAGAACAATCCTAAGTAAGCTCAGGAACTGCAGGGAGTTGCAGACTGCCATGGATTTACAGCTGCCCTTGACACTGCAGACCCACAAGGCAGTACAAAAGCCAGTTGGCTACAGCCAGGGATGACAACACCAGTCATGGAAATGCCAGCTGCTCCTACAATCTCTGCAGTTTCTTCTGTGAAACTTTTGTACTACCTCCTATGTAATAAAGGCATGAAACACTGCAAAACAGAAAAAAAACTAAAATAAAATCTACATATACCTAAAGTAAAAAAAAAAAAAACAAAACTCTACAAAATAACTCTTATACTATTTTGATTTTCTAGATAAAGCCTCTTCTTCCATGTTATCTGTAATAGTTTTGCTGTGTCACTACACCTTTGTAAAATCTTTTGTGCTGGTCATCTATTCCATCAGTTTTTAAGAAATTTACATGCTAAAAATTTTCATCCTTGTTGCGATTACCGATCTATAAAGTACAGACAAATCAGTAATGTACCAACATCAAAATTGAGATTTTGCAGAAATTACAGAACTTTGTAAATTAAATAGTGACAGCAAACATAAGGTCAGTATGTTTCCCCTTCAATAAGCAACAATATCCTGAACCAGCTTAATACATTAAAGAACTTGGAAAGCAGAAACACATCACAAACTGCAGTTCCTGCATAATTTTCAAGATTTACACCTACACTTCACAGATTACAGCATAAGTTCGCTAATATTTTCCTATCAGCTGCCACACTCAGTAACTTATACTGAAGGATCTTATGTTTGCTGGTCTCTTCAGTGATTTAGCTGGTATTGTGTACAGGTAGGGAAAAAAGTCCATCCTTTATACACACAGCTAAAACCAAGCCCTAAAACAAGAAGACCAGACCGTAAACTTCGAGAAAGTAGTGCTGGACTAAGTGCAAATTCTCCCATCCTCCTTAGCAGTGTGTAATTGCTAACAAAAATTACATGTTTATATAGCTCCTTAATGAGCGTTTCAAACTCATTTTTGCCAAAGCTGGCAGACTGATCAACCCTCCTTGTGTTCCAAAGGAAGAGTCTGTAACATTTTGTTATTCATTTCACTAACACGACCCTGTACTTACTGCACACAAGACATGACTTACAAGCATTTTGCTACAGCAAGCCAGAAAACACCCTCAGGTAGCAAGTTGGCAATACATGTTCAGCTATCACACAATCAGAATCAGGTTTCTGCCTTTTAGAAACTGATTTACTAGCCCTGATACTGCTTGAGGCTCTAAAACGTATGGTAAGAAGTCACGGGAATGACCACAAAGGTTAGTTTGTGACCAGAAATTAACAGACTCTCTCCTCAGATTTTATTTACTCTGGAGTCTTCCTATAGCTTTCTATCCTTCTAAAAATTACCCAGCAGAGACGCAATGGAATTTTACCTAGATTTGGAACACAGTATTCAAATGCTGCTTTAATGGAATTTTCATCTCCTAAAAAGCACTAAGAATAATAAAGGGTGTATAAATAAAGAATCATTCAGCAACAAGTTTGGAAAGAAATTATTAGAAAAAATTAACCATCTGCAGCCTTTTCAGTAACACTATGCAGCACTGGCCAGCAGAAGTTCTCCCAGTTAAAAACAGCCCCAAAATTATGATTAAGATGAAATCTAATTTTAAGGATTTTACAGAACACACAGAATAACAATTGCTGTTGCAGTGTTACTGAATTCAGACATTTATTTCACAGTAATTTGGATAAATCTTGGTATTTCGCTCAGCTCCTCAGGTGTGAACTTAATGTCCAGCCTATGATAGTTTATCTTGGTTGTTAACAGGTTGTTTCAGGACTGATTTGCAAGAAATCTCTTTTCTTCTGAGTGGCTTAGCACCATCACAGCTTCTCTCAGAACAACTAGATGAAAAGCCCATTCAGACCAGGCAGGCAAAGGTACTTTCCTACAACTACAAGGCAAGCTAGCAATAAGAAACTTCGGTGACCACAGAATTGACTTTGTCTTTAGGATACACTTCTATGGCTCTCGGTCTTTGGCTGGAAAAAAAAACCCTGAGGGTTCAATATATTTTACTGATATCATCCTCTAAGAATTCAAGGCCTATCCTCTTTCCTCAGTCAATACATAAGCTCAAGGCTTGTTTATCCTTCCTGAAACTACAGAATACTGCTCACATGGGCAGTACTCAGCTTTCAAACAGACACACACACAAAAGATGAGATCACTCTTTAAACTGGGCAAGCCTTGGTTTTTCCTTTGACAAACTGGCAGTTATTATCAATGCATTTGAACTCCTTTAAAGTCTCTGTATCTGCTTGCTTTACATGAATGCTCTTTCTAATAATTTTCAGAAAGAAAATTGAAGGTCTAATATCAGCTTCTCTCAACAATTTATTACTCATCCTCTCACTCTCTCCCCCAAAGAACCTGTAGTAGTAGGCAGAAACCGTGTAATCATACATATCCTAGAGATATGTATCCTAGCTATAGCAACCCCCACTTCCAAAAGCAGAATTGTCAGTCTTTGTATGTCTTCAACCTTTATTTATAAAGACCTGAAAGAAACTTTCAACAATACAACATTCCTAAGGCACAGAGATTACATACACTTCATGAAGTTTAGTCAAAAGCCATCAAAATTAAAACTACGTTTTATATAATTAAAAGGGGTACAGTGGTCCAAATACCTACCTGTATGACTGTTGAAGTGTGCAAAATTAGCAAAATTCGCTGTAGCAGTTGACTGAGGAGGGGCAGCAGCAAAGATATCTGAGCCAAGGTCACTGAGGAGGTCAAATTGTTTCTTTTCTTGTTGCTGCTGTCCTTGAGATCGAACTACAACAGGAGACTACAAACAAGATTTCAATTAGCTAGTACAAAAAGGTGGTATTTTACCAAACTGACATTTACAAAATATTAGAAGGCTAGACTAAGCTTATTTCTTTAACAAGACATTTATTCCTGAAGTTTAAGATGCTGTATGTAGTACACACCCTCCTCCCATAGTATGAGGAAGACTATATTTATGCTACTGCTCTGGCTCTTAAAGGAATCCTGTGGCAAATTTACATGGTTTAATAGCACCCAGAAGACGAAAGTAGCAAGATATTATTAGCAACTTCGGATTTTGCATTTGAAACTGTAAATACTGTATAAATACAAGCAATGAAACTTAATTTTACAAGACAGAAAATATTTATTCACTACATTGTGAAAAAATCATTGGAATTCAGTATAAGGAGAGAAAAATTGAAGAATTTAATAGCAAGGCTTGAAGTTGAAATTTTCTACTATTTGAGTTAAAAGAGGTCCATTTAAGAGTTGCCTGTATCCTGATGGCAGTTTTCAAACAAACTGTCTTCCCTCCAAAAATCTAAGTACACAGTGTTGTTTGACTTTACATTACAGCATAAGACAGTTTCAGAATGCACAGGAAGCCATAATAAATATGACATGCTTTCATCCACATAGTCACTACTAATCTCAAAGTTAACCACATCAGTCACTTTCTTATTTTCAGAGAGAAAATGCAAAAGTTAAAATATAACACATTAGGTCTAAACTTTATAGGTATTTATGCAAATGACAATTAATTAATCCTATCACAACGGAGAACTCTATTTACTGAAAACAACCATTAAAAATCAATTTGGTCAATAGAAACAAACTTCATTTAGTACCTGATCTGCAAACATGTATATACTTCAGAAAAATATACAACATACAGTGATCATATTAGTTCCTACAGATCACAGCAGCTGTTACTGCAAGAATTTTTGTGCCACTGAAAGAGTAACAAGGACTGCAAACAGTCCTATGCCCCTCAGCAATCATTACTCACTTGGCTAGGTGTGCCCTTGTTTAAGTGCAGTGCGGGTGCAGCTTCCCCCAAGAGAGATTTGAGTGGCTTCACCTCAGGTGTGCTGCTTGTACTACTGGCAGAAGAGCCCGAGATGGATGCATGGACTGATGCCACCACCTTTGCTTGCTCTGGAGGAACATACCTACATGCAAGAAGAGCAATGGTTTTTACAAGTTTCACATGAGAAGTTCTTGAGTCTGAAGTTGAGAACTGGCAGATCTCAGTTTTGCTACTGAAACCCTGATCCTGCAACAGAATGTATCAGTAGTTTTGCAAAGTACCTATTCTTTAAATATGAAAGAGTTGGTTTTTTTAATGGACTAGAATTTAAAGTCATCAATATTTTTAGCACTTATTCAATACAAAACATGTCCTTCCCATACTAATAAATCAGATGGGAAATAAGTTTGCAAAACTGTTACTTTACACTGTTGTTGGCATCCTCTTAAGAAATTTCTGTTCCATCAATATGAACACTGAGAAACTTGTTTAGTTTGTCTTCTCTGCTTCCTATAGGAGCTCTACATAAAGTTCAGAAATCATTTCACTTTACAGAGTGTGTAATCTAGTCTGAAGAGCAGATTCAAAGAAGGAAAGAGCATTCAAAATGAGAGCAAACAGTCCATCTTCACTTCTCACCATAGGGGCAATCTTTATAATTGTAAAGGTATCTTACCATCTTTTCTTTTCATATTTTTCCTGTAGAAATTCCTTTACTTTCTGTGGATCCCTGAAGTCTGGAATTGCTGATGATCTATCATCAAATAGGCCTAGCCAAATCTGTTTGCACACCTTAATGGAAAAACCACAACACCGATTAATCAGAGAAAATACCTTAATTCAAAACTTATTTAAAGCTTCTATTGTTAATATATTAAACCATTAAAGTGTGTGGCTGCATAATTTATATTCCAGACTGAGCTGCTGTAACAACTGACTGGTGCACCATGTACTGGTCTAAATACCTAAAGTGGCCTGTCACAGCAGGGCAAGCAGATCCCAGCATCCAATTTCACCATTCAACACTCCTTTTACAAAGTATTTGTAGAATGTGCTCATGAAATGCAAAGCACCTGATTTCTACTTGCAATCTTTAACATTCTTCTCCTTCACCTAATTCTACACATTCCTTTACTGTTCTTCGGGGCTTAAAACTGTTTCAACAGATTCCATATGCCTTAAGCCTCAAATGGTAGATTTTAAAGAATCCAAGGTTCAGTATTTATACTTTTAATTACTATTTGAGTACAAGAACTGGTTTTCCAACAGCCTTTGACTGTGATGCAGTTGCTACAATACCATATACATTTGAGTGATGGTATGAGATAAGGGGTAAAAATACTCTTGCTCCAATTTCATTTTCTAATTGTTGTTGTGAGTGAGCAGAAGTTTAACCACTTGCAAAATTCTCCGTTATGTTCAAGCTTTAATTCCTGAGCAAAACAAGAGGAAAGGTGTTCTCAAAACAAAAGAAGATGTAGGAGTTTTAACCTGAAATGTTTTAAGCCCTTCAGATTATTCTGCAAGTAAACTGAATATGCACCCAAACAATAACACCAAACATTAGCTTCCCTCAAAAATCACAGTGCCCTTTTAGAACAGGTTTCTTCCAGAGAAGCAGAGTCAAAAAGGCTTTGTTTTTATGATGCATACCTTTTCCTCCCACACCCTTTCTGAAATAGCCCTGACCATGCCTCCTACCTGCCTACTACAAACATGCCCTCTATCCCTGCCAGTGTCAGGTTTTCAACATTGTCGCCAGTGACCTTCAGGCTCTAACAACCAAGAGCTGCAGAACTGATTGCTCTAAAGTTGGCAAATCAAGGTAGAAGCTGTGATACTCCCACTTCAGCATCTTCCCCAAACTACTTGGCAAACATGATAAATCTTATAGGTCATTTCAAATATTGCTCAGCATTAGAGAGACTAGGCAGACATCCTAACTATGTATTTCATATTTGATGTTTCAGCTCTAAATAGTCCAATTGCATTTTCAACACCTATCAGTCCTTATTACCAACGTTATCATCATCTACTGGATAGAGACAAACAACAACAGGAAACAGATCTAATGATCAAAAGATATTTTTAAATGAGTATTTATATAGCTAATTTAGAGCTCAGATCAGTAGTTACTACCTCAAACTCAGCAACCCTGCATTCATTCTGCAATTGTACTCCACAACAGGATCAAGTTCAATGCACTGACAGTCACAGTATAGTAATAGATAAAATGAAGCTTAATTATTTGTTTAATACATCTTCATATGAAATTAGAAGACAAACTTAGTCAAAAAAGTCACAAGTCTGTTCTGAAGTAAAAGCTAATATCAAGAATCACTGTTTTAACAGTATCAATCTTTCACTACTTTTTGGTGACAAAACATATAAAGTCAGAATATTTATGTGTGTAGCTTTAAACTTGCAGTGAATAGCCTGAAGTGAGCCAGCAGTAGTATTTCCATACTTAGATTTGTGAGTATAACTATACAAGCAGCAGTCATATGATTCTTAGGAGGAAGAGAAGTCCTGCTTGTGGCTATTTACAGAATCTCTAGCAGCAGGAGTTGGTGGTGCTCAGATCTACATAGTCCCTTCCCAACCCCAACTTCAATACTGGAAAGAACATCAGGATACACTGAAGAAAAGAAAAATTGTACTTAATTTCAGACAAGCAGAAAGCCAAATGTTACAAAAGCCCCTACTTGATTCTGCACCCAGCACTTTAACATTTGGGGCTCTACCATGATAATCAGTTTGCATCCAGCCTGAGATGTGCTGACAAATGACAGGGGAGGGCCTCTTCCCCACCCATACCAGAGCATCCGATTACTTCTCCTTCTCCTGCCATCCAAAACAAGTCAGATCAAAGAAACTCATCACAATTACCACGTCACTGCTACCATTGAAACACGGAGGAGATCAACTCAGAGCAACAAACCACAACCCAGTTTTTCATGTTTCTCCCTCCCAGTTTTCTGCTTCATCTTCCCCTGAAGTACCTAAGCATTTGGAGTAAGGGGGGGAAGAAAACCAAACAAAAACCCCTCAAAACAAACAAATGGAAACCCCCAACAACAAACAATCCAAACCAAAAAACCATCACAGCTCTGTGTCAATGTCTCAGGCCATCGTGACCACTACAGGCAATTTCTGTGAGGACTCAGAAAACAAGGTGCTGTGTGACTCCAGATCATTAGCAGCTACAGAGCCATAGTAGATCCAGTTCTATGAATATGCAAACAGGAACGGAGGAGGACTGTGCTGAACAAACACCTGTTCTTTTAAAATGATGCAAGCTTCTTAAAGGCATCAGTTCTTACCATTGCACTGCAATTTCTGCAAACCTTCAGAAAACCTTTCAGGCTTCCAGAAGTGTTTCCTGGAGCAACTAATTCCTTCTAAATACCTAACCACAAAAGGAAGTAACAAGTGAAATATGCCGTAAGTCACTACTGTAATTAATTTAAACAAACTGCCAGGCACTCTGTGTTCTTCTGTTGCTCATAGCACAGAGAAGTTCTACCAAACGGGCAACCAATTTTACTACCAGTTTTATTAATGGACAACCACTAAGCCAAAGAACCTACTTAGTCACACACACTTGGGACTCAAGACAGCAAGACATTCTCATTGTACCAGGGTCTGACTGCAGGAGCTGTACAAAAGCAGTGTAAAACATTTACCACACCAAACGCAAATTAAATTCCACCTAGGTTTCTTAATCTGAAGAGTTATCAGCGGAAGTACAATTTCTTAAATGTTCTTAAAATGGACCAGTCTTAAACCAAAATCAGACACCCACGATAAGAGTAGTTTGGATTAGTGGGAATGATGGAAAGAAACCGTAAGATTGTAAGTGGGTGTACAACATGACTGGAACACGAAGGGTAAATACATCCTCATAAGGGCATTTCAGACCATGCTTATGCCAAAAAAAAGGCTGTTTTGTCTTCCTACTACAGTTGGGCTTGATGATCTTAAAGGTTTTTTCCAACCTACACAATTGTGACTTAAGTCCTTTAGAAAGCTGTATCTTATGAAGGTTTAGAACCACACCAGGCACGTATTTCTGTCTGAAGCAGCACACAATGCTTTGAACATCAGCAGCCATTCCAAGCAGGCATTCAGAGCCCAATAAAAGGCTCCTTGTCTTCCCTTGTTTGCTGGTGACCTGTGTGCTCTGTCTAGCTATACTTCTGCTACCATCATCTGATTTGACAGGGATCCACAACACTGCATTGATTATGCTTCAAGTGAACCACAAAACAATTTTCAGTCATCTAAAAGAACACAAATGGCAGAGAGCTGTGCAATACCACAGGATGAAATGAAAATTGAAAAACAAAATTAAAAAATACTGTTGTCAGAGACAGAACTCACATCATGTAATTGTGTTTTCTTGAAGTAGTTATCTGTCCATAGTCATTTTAAAGTAAGTCACCAACAGTCCTGAATCTTGTGCAAAGAAAGGAGTTTGCTGTGAGAAATTTTTATTTTTGCTTTATTTTTATTGATCAGGTCATCACATTTTTTGCTTCAAAGCTATTCAAAAGTTACTCTTGTGATAAATAGCAGGGAAACTTATGTCACCCAACTTGCTGGTTATGGTGGGGGAAGATGACTCAGCATTTATACCTTCAGTACCCTGATTACTCCCCACTAATTCATCATCTAAATTGGACAGATACCAAAAGATTCATTACAACAGCAATAAAAAAACAGCACAGCTGTAGAAGGATCAGACTGGCAACTAACACCTCATCATAATCTTTAGTGCTATGTTCTGTCTGGCCCAAGAGCTGCCCAGGCAGGACACCTGAACAGCACAGTTACTCAGCACAGCTATCCACAGCATGTGCTGACTCTTGCAGGGTATTACTTGCAGGACATGGGAGCAGGAAGACACTGCAAAAAGGCATTAAAAGAAATGTAAACCTGCACAAACCCAAGCTTTAAGCAAGCAGTTACTCTACTAAACACAGTTTTCTTCTTATTTAATACAAATTCACTATCCTAAAAAAAAAATCCAAGGAAGTAATTGTTCTCAATTTTAGGTAATTTTGAAAACATATGTTTTGAGAAATTTGAATTTGATATCCCCAGGAGCATGTATTTCAAACCACCCCTCTAGCAGCTCCATATATAAGTCACACTTGCAGAGCTCATTCAGAAAATGCTACTGCTGAAGTTGTATGACACATCTTCAGGCCCATTTTAACAGAATTACTCATTCCTTTGCTTTTACAGATAATATATGAACCATCATCCCAACTCACCACACAATTACACAACACTACTATTAAGGTATTGGGCCTAAAAATTCTATGGCTTTCTGAAATCCTTCTACATTGCACCTTCTCCTTGGGAATACTCTGGTTAGCCATTTAATATTAATATTGTTCTTTCTGCAATAACAGCAACAATAAGCCTGTGCTCTAAAGCTCTGTTTATTTGCTGAAAGCTTTGCTTTACTCCTCCTTTTGACAACCACAGTTCTATCAAACAAAATGCTCTGCTTAGAGAAGAGCCTGACAAGCTGCAGCCAAGAGTAAACATTCAAGTTATGTGGAAGCCCCTAGAAACAGTGGAACATATCCAACAATCCATAATCATTGTCCACTGTCCCTGAAAAGTATAATTAGTCCATGTCCCACTGGTTCACCAACAGAGCAGGGGAAAAAAAAAGGAGAGCATTGAAGTCAGAATGACTAAGCGTATGCAGCATTTGAAAGTCTACTTTTGTTGAAGGCTTGACAGAAGCAATACTTTGAAGTTTTGCCCCTACTACGCTCTGGGGGCTGCAAAAATCAAGACAAAGCAAAGTTTCACCTTGTCAGATAACATTAAGTAGATACCAAGATTCAGCAGTTGTCTTTGTGGAATTAAAAAGTTCATGAGAATCCCTTTACAACTGCTTTGGGAAGGATAGTACCTGTCCTCTGCCAACAAGCTCCAGTCCTGCAAGGGATGTCATTAGACACTTGGCAACCAGATACTGGGACGTTCAGAATTAGATCAGCAAGTACAGCATGAAGTAAAGAGGGAAAGAGAATCACAACCAGCATCAACCTACTCACCCTGACCTAGATAAAAACCCAGGAGGTAAGAAGGCAGAAACTGTGAGTTTCCGTAACTTAAATATATCATTAAATGGAGAAATTGGGCCAAGTGCATATTGTACGTTATAATAAAGCCTTTACCTATATTTCTCTTCATACCATTGGTTTCCCTGAATCTGCACTTCACAGCTATCCCATCTGAGGGAGAACAGTTTTTCCCAGAGTAATTATATTTACCATACATCAGGTTTTCCATTCATTATTTACATTTGTAGTCCTACACTTTGAGAAATTACCTCTGTGTTCAGCTTTGACAGAAAGCAACAAAGAACACATCCCATTCGGTGCACATCTGGCACACCACAAAGTTAATCAGAAAGGTTTCTGGTTTAAAACCCAGCCCCCAGTAACATTTCATGCTTTCAGGAGTTTCAAGAAGGGCTCAAAGACTAAAAGGAAAATACATGTACCTGTTTTCCACAAAAGTTTAGCTTTTGTTTTGCTTTATATTTGTTCACGTTTTGGGTTTTTTTCCAGTGTGCTTTTAGAGTTGGGCAAGTGGGAAAGAACAAGCCTATTTAAAAAAACGTTAATTAAGAAAAGAATCAGCACTATCCACTGAATTTTGCAGAAACACTGAGAATCTGAGACTTCAGTTATTTCTATTCCAGTGCTGTGTATTTCAACTACCAAACAAAGCTTTGCCATGTTATAACTATTTCACTGATTGAGATCTCCAGTGTGTGGGGAAAGGTGGATATGGGAAAAACAAAGGCCTTCTGCTTACACAACACATTGAGCCACCACACTTCAGAAGCTCCTGTTAGTACAGTTGTGCTAGTCGGGAAGAATAAAAATTCAGCCAGCAAAGTTAAGTTCTTGCTCATTAAGCCTCCTGCTCTTGTATGTGGTGAAGGCAGCAAGGCAAGGAAAAGTTCTCACAGGCCACATCCTTGTGTTGATAGGAGCTGCACTTCAACCTAGGAAAAAAGCACACACTACTTGACCTACAACACTTCTGGAGACCCAGACATACCACTGCATAGGAAGATTACATGTGTCAGTCTAGTTTAAAAAGCTCTAACAAGATAATACCTTTCAGGAGGCTGGTAAATGCCAAATTAGATTTCTTCTTCTCCCCATCCCTGCCAATAAAATATCCTCAGTTATGCACCAAATATAATGCTGGCAGTGCAAAGAACTGCACATTACCACACAACAAAACTATGTTCCAAAACATAACACCCTACAGGAAGAAAGATTTGGAAACAGTTTCTTTATGTAAGCAAGTTATAGCTTTGTTTAGTAATTCTGCACTTCTGATCTCTATATTATTCATTAATCTCTGTAGGTTAAAAGAATTTTATACTGCCTGAGTACTGATTTCAAAGGCAGTTTGGGTCCAGAAGTTATAGTGGTTTCATAAGCAGAGTGAAGCCAGTAAATCCAGCTAACAAAGACATTGTTCTATACACAATCAGCTCATGTATCTCTGTATCGTATTAGCAGAACCAGCAATGTACTCCAAGGACACCTGACTGCACAGCTCCTGCTGTCAGCACTCATCAGCTCCAGCTTAGGACTGCTCCTTTCACTCTAGGGTGTCCAGGCCACATTCCACAGTAAAGGAGATTCTAGGGAAGCATTCTGGTCTGGCCTAACACCAGCTCTGAAGCAGGCTCAGATTGCTGCCAGTTCTGCAAGAGTTCAGGAAACAGAGACTTGCACAGGTGCTATTGAGTCAGGAAAACTGGCACCAAAATTCAGCAGTATTAAAAAACTCCAAACAGCTGAGCATACCTTCATGTGTTCTGCTCATTAGATCAGGTAAACGTGGTCTTTGCCCCAGAGTAACAGAGATTTTCTAAATCCAAGATCATCAAGATCTTTTTCTTCAACCACATGCAAATTAGAATGGGTTATTTGGAAAGGTTATAAAATACCTGTCATCTTTCAAAAGGGTAGGAGAAAAATGAACTCTGTAACTGGTTTGCCTCATAATACTGTTCTTCATCTTAGGAGAAAAGTTTCTGAATAAATATTCACAGTTATAATGGCAACAGGAGATTAGCACCACCTCCACTCTCTTCAAACAGCAAGTTCACTTCCTACTACCACTGCACAACTGAATCAGAGGCCAAATCAGCACTAGCATTATTTGAGGATGAGTATTCAAACAGACACATCTCAATTTCACTCTCTCCTTGTTATTTCTAAGGAGAAAATGTGAAAATATCTCACACTGCTTTTCATGAAGGCAGCAAGGAATTGTCAGCTGGAAGATGCCTCCATTCCCGCTGCAGTGACCTAATCCCAACATAAGCAAAACTGGAGACTGGTCAGCTGTTTATACCTCCAGATGAGTAAGCAACACCAAAATATAGGTGTCTTCTAATACAGTATAAGGATTTAAAACTATTTTTCAAGCAGTAAAAACTCATTTAAAATAATGTTCAAGCTACCTGTGCCAGAGAGACATTTCTTAGAATGTGTATATATGGGGAAGAAGATGGTGCCTCACCTAAGGAAGAGCTGCTCTGAATAATCTCTCCCTGAAGCAGCTGCTTTGCAAAAGCCTTTCAGCAACTGAATGTTTCACCTATGTGTGCCACAAAGAGGGTCATTTACAACAACTGGGGAAAAGTTGGTATTTTAAATATTATGAAGCATTTTGGGTTTTTTTCTTTGTTTGGTTTCAGTGGTTAGGTCTTTTTAGAGGACTTCAACCTCATACAATACACTGACCTTATAAATACCCTTTAAATGAGAATGGAAAATTACTTCCTTTAAGAACAACTCAGCACCTTAACTACTTTATCTCATGGAAGTTTTCTTGCTATTTTACTTCGTATTTAGAACAAGATCCCTATTGTACAACCATGACCTACTCATCTGGAAGCAAGAAAGGTTATCACAGAGGCTTTGGTCATGTTAGAGAGAGACTAGAACAAGAAAGTTGGAATGAAAGTATTTTAGAAGTTACAGAAAAATGGAAGTTAAATATGATAGACTGCCAAAAAAGTTGAGCTTCTTTTTATATGTCTCACTGTAAAATTGTTGTAACTGTTGATATTACAACATTGGACAATTCCATGTTTGAAAAGTCTTATTTCAGGCAACTTCCTTTCTTCTTATACACACAAGAGCCTCCTACGCTGAACAGTAAGCTAAGCAAAAAAAATGGGGTTTGTCAGATGAATTTCCTCTGTCCAATACATTATCTGTAGATAAGTATTCCAAACTCCAAATACTAACAAGAGAAAGCAAAATGCCTATTTAACTACTGCAACATAAAGTGCAAGAACTAGGTTTTTTTAACTAGGTTTTAAACTTCTAACAGTGTTTAAAACAATAATAATTTCTGCTCAATATTTGAGCACTCCTAAAAATACCATCAGCACTTACAGTGTCTCTATTCAGCTTTACTTAAGAATTAAAGCAATAATCAACTACCTAAAACTAAACTCAGAAGGACATCTTCATTTAGGAGGCAGCTCATTTAAATCATTACAATTCTTTAATTAGAGTACTACAAGCACAAAGACCTCTGCTTTTGAAACAGAGTAGCACTGCAGAGGTCTGTGATTTTTTTTAATGTCAATAATAAACTATGTATCAACTAAATCATTAAGATTAGCAGACTAGTCATGGCTATGAGAAGGACAACCACACTAATCCGTTGAGAAGGGATCACTTAAAGTTCCAGATCAGTGAAAACAAACTCCTAGCACTCTCTAGACATAGCAAGTTTAGTAAGACATGAAATTAAAACAAATACAGGGAGGGAGCTACAAATGCATGCTTTCCTTTACACTTTGTGAAGCTTAAAGCAAAACTGAAGTTTACAATCTAATCTTATGGAAAGAGCCTCCAACACGCTCTGTGTGAATCCACAGATGATTCCTTATTAAATTTCCTTATGCAAAAAATCAGTAATACTGACTCATATATGCTCTATACATATACACACACATATGCAATGCTCTACAGTTTTAAAAAGCCCAACCAACCTAAGCCATCAAGAGTATTTTATAAAGTCTGGGAGAGTTCAGGCCTTGTTCTAGCTCTGTCTAAAGGAATCAGCCCCTAACAGTCATTTCAACAAATAACACGTGTTTACCAGGGCAGAAAAAGAAATTACTACTTCTGTTTTCATTCTTCAACCTGACAGTTATGAATGGACCAACTTTAAGAAAGTTAAGTATCAGCATTTTACTGAATGATGGGATTTATCCTCACAAAGCTTCACAAAAGCACACTAATAAAACACACTCTAGCTTACAATCAATAGTTCTACTAAACAGGGTACAGATGCAATCAATGTGAAGCAGAACCTTATCTAGTTTGAACAGAGGCAAAATCTGCCTCTAAAATCCTCAAGGCTACAGCATGTTATTAAAACACAAACTTCACCCTCAAACTGAAGTCAGCAATAGCCACATCCAGGGCCTAACAGCTCCATGTATTCCCACAGAGGCAATCCAACATCTACCTCAGATCTTTTCTTCTATTAAAAGGAACAAAAAGTCAGTATGCTAGAACTTGTCCTCTTCAAAGCTGGCATAAGCTACTCACTAGATAACAATTTCTCCCTTTCCTTCCTCTGTCCAAGAACATTCAATATGGATATACTTTAACACACATATGTAAGTATAGTGATATACTTTTATTAAGTATTTAAATTATTTATTATTAATTATAAATTATTATTTATTATTATTTTATTAAGTATTAAAACTACTGGAAGACTTTCTGACACCAAGTGTGAAGAAATACAGCTACAAGCTGTACTTTTGTATTTATTTTTGGCACAGTACACTCTTTCAGGAAATACTGCTGCGGTCAGTTTCAAGTTCTGAGCTTACAGAAAAAAAAAAGGTGGCTGCATATTGCCTTATGCAAAATCAAAAGAAAACCCAATTCAGAAATACTGATCATGTGAATCTGGATTGTCTGGGTTGGGCAATAACATTATGGTGATCAGCTACCCAATGAAACAAGCTCTTCAGAAGCTTCATTTCAAATTATGTTGCCTTCAAAAGACTTCTGTCTAGCTTTTGCCAAAAAAAAGAAAAAAAGAAACCAACAAACAAAATGCCCTACGTTTTCTTTAAGCAGTGTTTTCAACTTTAGTAATAAAGTGCCAAACCCACTTTATTTTCCAAATAACACTTACTTCATTTCCATGTTTCTGCAGAAATTCTATTTCCTGTTGTGTGAACGTAGTCATTGAAATCGACTTCACTCTGTGGGGTGGATTCAAGCCCCGCCTGAAAGAAGAAAGTGGTGTTCAGCATTTGGGAAATTTGTCATCACACAATCATGTTTAATACTACAGCAAGACATCAGTCAGTTTTAAAATCAGGAGCCATCTGTGTAAAGCACACTCATTCTTGGTACTGCCATACAACTTAAGGCTGTCTAAGCTCTTCTCAAGTAACACTCAGTATGCAAAGCTGAATAACTTCAGGGGAGACCAATATTCACAACTGCTCATGCAAAGTCACTCAGGCACTTTCCATGCAAATTTAAGAAAACAAAATTAGACTTTTTTTTAAATCCTAATCTGCTTCACCCTAGCCTCTATCTTTTGTCTCTCACTCTTGGGTTTCTTGGTTGTAGTTTCCTTTTCCTCCAACACTTTCCATACTTTCATCTCTTATTACAACTTCTACACAGTAACTAGATGTCTTCAAGCTAAACTGTCCAGCTCAGTACTTTTCTCTTGCTTTAACCTACATTTCCTGTTTCCTCACAGCATATTTTCATAGTTTACTTTTTGCCCCCAAGAACTCACAGGGGCTTACTCCTCCTCCTGAACACTACTGAAGAAACCAGAACAAAAGCAAAAAGACACAGCTTTTAGCCTGCTTTCACATGAGAGATGCCATTGCTAATGCCACAGCTCAAACGTGAGCAGCTCTGCCTGAAGCCCAGATTGGCAGCACTCTCACATCCATGCCAGGCTGCCACAGCAGGGCCAGCAGCACACCAGGCATTTGTGCTGCCACAGCCTGGCACTGTCAAACCCAGCTCAGTCACAGCCTGCGAGCACAGAGAGAAAACATGCTGAGCAACAGCACCAGGGTAAAAAAAAGCTTGCTTTCTTTTCCAACTCCTCCTTTAAACACATGCTAGCTACTGCTTTTGCCCTCAACTGCTTCCAATCAAAGCCAAGCTGTGCTTTGCCCAGTGGATGCAAGAACACCCCATCCCACATGTGCCAAGCACTGGAGACGCTCACCCAGGCAACACCAGGGGCCAGTTTAACACTCAGGTTAATCAGGCCTGGATTTCTGAAATACCATCTTAAAAAACAATTCATATACATGAACCATGAGATATCAAAGCACACAAAAAGCTTTCCAGGGATGCAATATGGGCCTAACAAATCACTAAGAAAATTAATTGTATTGCTTGTATTTGTCCCTACACGTTTAATTCTAAATTTGGTTCAGACTGCTTTTAAGAAAAAAAGAAACAAAAAATCGAAAACAACACTGACATCTAATTTAGGACAGCCAGTAGTTTTCTTTAAACTCCATGATTATCCCAAGAACATTAACTATAAATTAAATTGTTATCCATCAGAACAGCCTATGACAAAAGTCTGATATTCCAAATATTAACATTAAATTCAACTTTGGCAGAAAAATTTTAGCACTTCAAGTTTTCCAAGTAAGTCTAATGGGAAAAATACTGTTGTGCATTTAGCTTGGAAAGTCACCTTCACACCTAAATTCAAGACAACTCTGATCCTGTGTTAAAGAACTCCACATTTTTAATCAGAAGTTGAATATGGGTTAGAACACTAAGCAGTAACATTTTAGCCTAAGTTTCATGAGAAAACAAATTTGAGATAATCACTGTTTGAAACACTTGGATAAACAATTAATTGTATTTTGCTAAGAAATGCAGTCATTTTGAATACCTTAAAAGCAGAAGTAATTTCCAAACCTGGAGGCATATGAAAATTTGTTTTACAGAATACCATTTGCTTCAGCAAACTTTTGAAATCAGAGCAGCTGACATTTGACTCCACAGTTCAGCACCTTGACAAGGTAGAAGTTTCACTGAAGTTGGTGAGAGAGATTTTATGATAGTTGATTAAACTATCTTCTCTCAAAATATTTAAATTTCTTGGTAAATTAAAGTTACTAATTTAACATCTTTCAGCTAGCTGTATCATCTACATCACAAATAAATTACATTTATTAAAATACTATAATATTATCTAAGGTTTTTTTTAAGTAAGTTCTCATTTTAAGATGATGTAATTTAAAAGAAACCTGTAGGAGTTCTATGCAGTTAAAATTCATTGTTTCAGAGCTGGTGCTAGGATTAGGTTTTGCTTATTTTTGGCTTTTAAAAGAAACACCTTCTCAGTCTGTGCATGCAAATAATTACATTTCACTAAATGGCACTTGTAGCATCACATATTGAGTGACAGCATAGAAACAAAGTTGGCATCCACTTGGCACTTCACACAGCTCTATCTGCTCCATCAAATGTTATATGACAATTACTGTCCCCTGCTTTTACAGTAACTATAAAAGCAGCTCTGTCTGCCTTAGTCTGTTCAATTTACTCTGCTCCTAGTAATTACAATAGCAGCACAGTTAGGTAGTTGTAAACTATTTAATGGCTATTTAAAAGCCAGAGCTATTCACTGACACATTCACATGTTTCTCAGCACAGGCAGTATATCTCAACTTTCCCACTAGCTCCTGCTGGAAATTCCTTTTTGCAGTAAGTACAGTTAAGTGCTCTGTTGTACCTGTGTTTGCAATTTCAAGGCACTGCACAAGTTCTCTAAGACTTACCTACTCTACACTGATCTAACCAGGGCTCTTTAGAGCATTTACAGCAGCAAACACCTCTCCAGTATTTCTTCAGTATCTTCAGCTCTATTAAGCAGCAATATTAAATGTGGTTGAGGCCTAGATAAGATTTTGTTAAATCTCACCAGAGACCTCCTCCATGCCTCTCTGTCCAGTGAAGAGTTCAGACATATAAGGTTTCCTGGTATACACACTATATCCACATGGGATAAGAGGAATTCACATTTCTCTTACACCATCCTGCTAAAAGAAGGAAGACATCCCCCCTAAAGATCAGATCACCACACAGAGGTGTCAGATGTCTGGCAGGATGAAAGAGAGCACAGAACCACGTCAGTGGTCCAGGAGTACTGGAAATTCTGAACAAAATTTTAACAGCCATAATCTAAAGTAAGCTATAAAGCTGCAATACTGTACATTCAAGTATTTATGCCCATTGAATATGGCAAAGGATGCAGGCAACCTATGTAAAGCTTCCTCTTAAACTAAAGCAGCCTAAGAAGTCAGCCCAAAACAAGGAATTCAAGACAAGACGCTGCACACAAACACAGCCCATGCATTATCTTCCTTAGATAAATTACTTTGATTCTACCATTAGAACAGCAAACTAATTTTTTATGATTTCTAACTAACATCCATGAATTGCCTGGAATTTCCCTAAACCAGAGCAGTTGTGCAATTTTTGAAACAGGATTCAAGGACCAACCCTTCCTTACCTTACAGAAACTATTTAATGACCCAAATGATTCACAAACACCTCATCTACATATGGGAGAAGCTTACTGGTAGACAGCCAAGTACAATTATCCCTTATGAGGAATTAACAAATCTACTTTTTCATAGAAAAAATGTTTCTTTCCTTGTATTTGACAAGTGTTTCACACAATTCTAATGCTGTACAGTACTCCCTATTTAACAGGGGACAGAATGGCTTACAGTCCCTTAGTGCAAATTATCCATGCCTAAATTTAAATTGACCCTGAACAAGTATTTGCAACCTGCCCCTGTGTAGCAGTACCAGTTACTCCCTTCCCTACAACAGAGCTCCTGGGGAAGGCAGCAACCAAACGCCACCTCAGCACTTACACCAGACTGCAGCTCTCTCCTCCCAAGAGGCCCTGGGGAAGGATGACAGAGTAAGACAATTCTGCCATCTGCACTTATCCAGCACACCAGAGCTAGAACATCCCACACAGAGATCCCACTCATCACTGCCAACTTCTTCACGCTCAGCAACGATTATTTCTGTGGAAGAGCACTGTGACCAGAGATTCCAGCCCCGAGAGTCTCCTCCACTGACCCTCACTGAGTCACAGCTCAGCGTAGGGGCAGCTTCAGAGAACATGAGACCTCTGTTCTCCAGAGGGCATTGTTAAACTGGTGCTCTCACAAACAAAGGAAGCTTTAAGGCCACTGACACAAGATTCTGCAGTCTGGCAGTTGAAACATTAAACATTCAAAACACAGTCAACAAGCAGTGGATATTTGTTTCTAACATAATTTAGCGGCAAATTATAGTTGAACTTGTGATTGTTGGCAGAGCAGCCGACTGCAAAGGCTAGGGCTGGGAGGGGAGAAAAATGTGAAGAGTGAGCTCTGGCAGAACAGAGGGTCCCTTTCGTGGGAGGAATGGTGGGCAGACGGCTGCTCAACGCTGCTCGTGTCCCCTGGATCAGATTTTAACACCATCTCAAACCTAAGCCAGGAAAATCTGATCCCCTAAAATGCAGGAAGTTAATGAGGCAAGTCAAATACCGAGCCATCATAGAGCACCCCACACACCCAGATGTCCAGAAAACAAGCACCAGAAAACCCAGTGTGACAGCATTCATTATTATTTCTGTGCTACTGTAATTAGCAAAAAGGAATATAAGCAGCACTGGCCATTCCTGATACTTGTAGACCTCCCTGGAGACCCTCCGCCATCTCACAAGCTCATTTATTTTTAATAGCAGACGACTCATACACACATTTTGAAGCAGAGTTAAGGTTAATTTTGGTTTCTTCTTAAAAAATAACCAAACATTCTTTCTGAACTGCACACTGTTCAATGTGGTATAGACACATTTCCTTTGCTCTCCTGCCTTGCAACTGAAAACAAGAAATATAGTAACACAGAAAATATCCTTAAAAATATATATTTATACATACATAGAGGCCCAGAACACATGGAGTCATTTTCCAAACACGCTCCAAAGGAAAAAAAGGACTGAAGAGTCATGCTAACTCAATCACTTTCACTCTAGCACTGTTTATTTAGACTTTTTAAATTTCTGCTAAACTTATTCTAGGGAAAGAACAACAACTTATCACCACTGCACAGAGATGTTATCGTTTGTTACTATTCTATCAGCCATCAAATACTTCTATGTGGCTGATATAGAAGTCCCCTCCCCATGAAAATTTAAATTTAAAATTTCAACTAGGAGCATTACAAGTAGCCAAAAGAAGGCCAACAGTTGTAAAAAAATAGCATAAAAGGGCTTTAGCATTTCTCAAAGTACCTATTATGCTCTAAACATTCCTTGTTGCTGAACAAGAGACTTCCTAAATAAGTTGGGAGGGAGTTAAGAGGGCAGTGAGAGAATGGATAGGAGTGCCTTAATTATCACATCAGCAGATACAAAAAAGAGTCAAGATTAAATAAAAAATTATATAATACAAAACACGTGCAATCAGACTGTTAAACAGGGATATTTTCTGTTGGTGAACTGAAAAGCATGTTCTTTTTATCAAAGTTGGGAGTGGGCTGACTGTGAGTGCTACAGAAGTACTTGAAAGCAGAGATGCACTGAGAGCTGAGATACAAGGCAGAGAGGCATTTGATAAGACAAAGGGAAGGATGTCACTGCCAGCAGGCCACATGGGAGCATCCAGGAAAACAATAGTCATAGCTACCAACACAACCCTGTGAATCAAAGGACTTCTGTCAAACCAAAATAATCTCCCTGCCAACACTTCCCAAGATGCAGGTTTGCTGTAATAAAGAGAAATCTTCCCGTGGTGTATGACTGTAATCTTGACCTGAGCACACTGCTCCTCCAGAGCACCTCCTCCCACTCTCAGGGCAGAAATTGTGTGTAATTCCAGATATCCTAGATTCTTGTACAACACCAAAAACTTGAGTTACCTTGTGTGATGCTAGCACGCTTTCTTTGCCCACATGAAGAATTTAAACATGGGACAAGTGGAACTATTTTAAGAGGAAGCAAATTCACACCACTGTGCATGAACTTTCTCCTGCATGCACCATTTTGCACAGCAAAACTTCTGCTCTGGTAAGCCTGATCTGACCTGGTCACTTAAACCTCAGGTACTATGGAAAAAAACTCCTGTCATCCACACTTCTGACTTGACAAGGCTCACCTTCAACATTAAGCCAGAAAGAGATCTTTTTAGCAAAGCCACTAGTTCTGTCACTGTTTTTAGCAGCATACGAAAAAGCTAGACATACTATTTCAGGAAACAGTAGAGGGAATAGTAGGTTTTTAAAGCTAAATCTAGTAATACATAGCATCGCTCTTTTGATACACATGAAATACTTTAAGGAAATTCAGGATGGATCCAGAATTAAGATTTTGAATGTGACTTGACAGTCCTTGCCAGGACAATGAACAAACACTTCACTAAACTAGTAAAAAAAGTTATACTACAGTTTTAAAGAGCTTGGAGTTAACTGTATCTAGAATAACACGCTTATTTAAAATGATACTGATGTTAGTAATCACTTTTAGTTAATTGAGAAACCTTTCTGAAAAAGACTTTTTATCTCTTTTAATCTAAAATAATCTAGTATTTTAATCTTGCACTGAGCACTTCATACTTGAAAAAACTGGTCTACTTGACTTCAATAATACTTCCTGTACCAGATTAGAAAAAATAATTAAAACAAGAAGCAATGCAAGTCATTCACATAGCATATAAACAAGATAAAGTACTAAGATTATTAAAACCTTACAGTAAAGCAAGTACTACGAGGCACAACACAAACAGCCATTAAGAACTACAAAAGCAGCAGTACTTTTATATTTGCCATTATGTTGTTTGTTCCCAAGTCGTTTCCCTACACTGTGAAATTCTACAGTGAAAAGCATTTGGAAATAAACAAGTTGTTTGAAGAACTGTTCTGATGGAAGTGTTAAAAATAAGTTTCTAGTTATGAAACAGACATGACCTACACCAAGTCTCATCACTAACAAATAAACATGCCACTGGCTAGGTCATAAGCCGTTAACCAATGCATACGATCCTGCACACACAACTTATGGAAGTGGACATGAAAGAATGTGTCCAAATTTATTTTAGAGGGAAACTAAGTCCTCTTAATAGTCACTTACTCCAGCTGTAAGTGTAGGTATTACTAGCTGTAAGAACCAAACACATAGCTTGTAGTTGCTTTTTTGCAGCAAAAACACTGCATATTTAGAATGAAAAAACCACTTGCCTTTCATTGGAATACCAATACATTAACCATGTTTTTGCAGACAGTCTTCCTCCTTTAAGCATGGTAGCACCCAAATGATGGCCAACACCAAGTGGCAGCTGTCCCCTGCTTACAAGCAGTTTCACTGCCTGTACATCCTTCTGGTTGCTGTAAATTGGACTATGTTAGTAGTCCCTACCTCCCAGCCAACAGATAAAAGGCACAGACTCTTCTGAACCAATGCTAAGCATCTCAGCAGCATTCACAATATACTTGTCTATTAAGGTTAAGAAGCCTGAAAAATAAAGACAAACACTCTCATGGTGCAGCTTTACCACACTTTCAGTTTAACCCAGTAAGAACATGTGCAACCATTAAATAAGCTCAGTGCAGTAGCTTAAAATAGTTTCACATGCCAGCACAAATAACAGTTTGCTAAGAGAGCAAACAATAGCCAGAGCTGGCTGATTGAGTGGCATGTTTGTGTGAAAACCTAGAGTCTCTTTTCAATTTCACAAGCTAAATGTATTTTCTGTATTTGCATCAAGTCTGTTCAGAAGCCTACATGAAGTAGAAGACCTCCAAGTCTAATTAGCTGTCTATTAGTATAAAAAGCAGTTTGTTCCATGTAAATTCAGCAAAGAACTAATATATTTGCTTTGCAGTTCAACATAATTACCAACTTTGTTCTTAAACACAAGACCTTACTTGGAAGGGCTGTTTGGGGTAGTAAGGGGACAGAAATTAGCTCAGGCTCCTGAATGTCTTTTAGAATCACCAATCCATATCCTCTGACATACAATTTATTACTTCTATGGTTACTCTGATTCTGCTCCATTCCACTGGCACAATGCTACAGAATCATATAAAAGCAAACAGATATAGCTAAGGAAACAGCAGCACTGAAGACAGCAGCGTCTTTCTCCCAAATGACGGATATGTGATGAAATTCACAACTGACTGACCCCAACTCTTAGTTTCATACACACTATCTCTGGGAAGGATGGGTGGAAAAGGGAGGAGTAGTAGGAAGGCCCATACAGGAATGAGGAACAGGAAAAATGCAATCACTTTATCAGAGCCAATCCCTTTCCCAGGTTTATATATATAGCTTGTAGGAAATAGTCGATGCAAAGTCAAAAAATCCCAACCAGCTTCTACTTTTCTGATCAAGTCTCTTAACCCATTGGGCCTGGAGTTCATAGACTGAGACAGAGCTTAAAAGGTTGTCTTACAAACTACCACCAAGCAGAACTCGATGCACATAACGCTACGCTGGTGGTTTAACTTAACGTTTAAATAACATCTGTAAACGCATTAACGACAGGGTTAGTAACCCCGCATCTTCAAGGCTATCATGACAGTGAACTGCTAAGCCACGTGCCCCTTCCCTTTCCACAAGCCATGCCGCACACTTGCTTAATTAACCAGCCCTCCGACGCTTCCGTGGGGCGGCGGTGCTCGGGCTGCCCGTGCGCGCTCCCCCTACGTGCCGGAGAAGCCTCCCCAGGGCCGTCTCCGGGCCGCGGGGCTGCCGTGAGCCCCAGCGCCGCACAGCCTGCCAGCGGCGGCCACCTCCGCACCGGGGGCTCCGACGGGGATTTCCAGCGAACGCGCCCGGGAAAGCCTCCCGACGGCCTCCCTCCCTTCCCCGGGAGAGCCCCCTGCCCGCTGCCCTCCGACGTGGCCGAGCCGGCAACAGGAAGGGCGAGCGCGGGGGGAGCGGCGGCGCTGCGAGACCCGCGGCGGGGCTGCACCGCCCGGCCGCCGCCGCCCTGCGGACGCGTGCCCCGGCGGCCGGGGGCGGAGGTCACCGCTGCCGGGGGGATGGAGCCGGCGGTCCCCTCCCGCACTCACTCACAGGATGCCGGAGCAGGAGGTGCACACGAAGCTGCCCACGGTCATGTCGGTGTAGGTGGGGCCCCGCTGGTCGCAGTCGAAGCACTTGCGGTTGGGCGGGAGGCTGCTCATCTCCCGCAGCAGCTTCAGGTGCTTCTCCTCCTGCTTCCGCTTGGCGCTCGCGGCCATGGCCCCGCCGGCGAGGGACGGCCCGGCACGGCGCCGGGCCCCGCTCACACCCCGGCGGCGGCGGCGCTCCGGGGCTCGGCCGGCGGGAGAGGGGCCGGGCGGGCGGGGGGGTGAGGGGAAGACAGGGGAGGAAGGGGCGGGGAGGGCACAACCGGCGCCTGCCGGCGGGCCGGTGCGGGAGGCGGGGGTGGCCGCTGACGCGGACCGGCAGCCCCACGCGGGAGGGAGCGGGCGGGGGCCGCGGCTCAGGGGAAGCAGCGGCGGCGGCAGCGGCACCGGGCCCGGGGCGGCGGAATGACGAGCCCGGGCGGAACCTGCGCGACACCTTTATGAGCTCAGCGAGGAGATGGCGGCGGCGGCGGAGCCCTGCGCGCCCGCCGGCTGCAGCGCCCCCTGTCGCGTGGGAGGCCGCACTACACCCCCTCCGGCCCCTCGCGCCGCGACCCCGGCCCGGGGCGGCGCCTCCGGCGGGGCCGAGTCACCCCGCGTGACCCGGCGGAGCCGGGGGGGGAGGGCCGGGGGTCGGTGCTGTGGAGAATCCCGATGGAAAAATATCAATAAAAAGTGAGTGCAGTTAGACTTTCCTCAGGGAGGAGGGGATCGCCTTCCTGCTCAGCGGGGTGCTCGGCTGTTCCCCTCACACCGCGGAGTGAGCGCCAGGCAGTCCCCGCCGCCCCTCTGCCCCTCGTGGGCAGTGGGCTCAGGCCGGCTGGGGAGAGCGGGAGGTGCTCCGTGAACGAAGGACCACGTGCCTCGTCCCCAGCCCAGCGCTGCCGGTGTCCCTCTGTGTCCCAAAAGTCTGGAAATTCAGTCACGGAGCGGAGGCGCTCCCGTCCCCGCGGGTCCTGGCGGCGGGGATGGCCCGGGGGACGGGCTGGGGGCCCAGGTTCCGTGAGGCTCTTCAGGGCGGATTGCAGCGGATTTGTGGGGAGAACACCCCCAGGGGTCTGGCTTTCTTGGGACGGAGGTGAGAAATGCACGGTTTTCCTTTGGGAATTCGGTGCCCGGCTGGCCGTTCCCCCAGCTGGGGAGAGAGCAGAGGCAGCAGTCCCGTACTTCTGGTACCCGAGAGGAAACCCGTCAGCCCTGATCCACAAAATGCGTGTTTGTTCCGCACAAAGGTGCCTAACAGTGTGCGAAATCAATGTTAGAAAAAAAAGTCAGTGCACTTTATATTTCAGTGATTTCATTTACAGAACACCCTAGCAACGCTATGTATGATTAGAATCTTTTAATGTTTAATGACCCAATACAACGTGTTTAAGGTCAAGTTTTGTGCCCCTGACGTCAGTACACATAGGAGCAAGATCTGATCCACTGTATTTTCCTCATAGTTCAAGTTAAAAAAATCTAGGACTAGGTGTTCAGCATCAGTAATCTGTCCTTCCTCTTCGGATTCCTCTGGATGTGCTATGTGCTAATTTACATGAGCTGATCAACCAGTTCTAAGTTTTAAACACAGAAGGCAATGCTCTAATTCCTTTCCTAGTAAGGATGGCAGGAGTTGTTCAAAGTGAAAAATAAACATCACTAAATAATCACCAATGCTTAAATAGCATTCTTAAGAGTAAACAGGAAATATTTCCAGTCTTATAAGGACCAGATTCTCACTGCTTCCTTTAATTTTTCACTTCTCTATGAAATGCTGATATTCTTGTAATTCAGAAGGTTTCATTTATTTTGCCTTTTACGAAACATGCTAACATTGTACCTTTGCCAATGCCCTAAATGACCTAAAGCAGATGACCTAAATTTAGAAAAAAATAATTGAAGGTTAAAAAACAAGTTGTTGTTTTTTCCTGGAAAATCCTTCAGAGAGCAGTGATTGGCCACACACCTGCTGCAGCAGAGAGTTGCTACATGCAGCCAGGTTTAGTTTCAACCAGAGTCAAAGGTGGTTTGTAACTGAAGTAGGAGCAAGCAGCTTCCACTGCTCCTGTCACGACTGAACTCACATCAATGTCACACAGGAACAGCTGCTAATCAAAACGACATCACTGTCATTGACATTGTCATTGTCAGTAAAAGGTGGAACTGAGCTCCCAGGGAAAATCCTAGCACTGTTTAAGTCAATCAGAAAGTTCAGTAGGAATCCTGTGGCTCCAGTTTGCTTTGTGAAGAATCAGTCCTGCCATTATTCTGGTGTTTGATAAGCCTATTGAGCCAAGATAGGCTTACACTAGTGATGAATCACCTATGTTAACATTTATGTGGTTTAGAAACTACTTTTTGTAAATACCAAGCTTCTCCATCCTGTATCTTACAGAGCAAATTTGCGCCAGGAAACTACAGAATGAAACCTCGGGGGTGTGTGAGGATACACTGTGAGATCTGTGGGACTCGGCTTCTTTCAGAGTCTGTGGGCACACCAGGGGTTCCTACCGAAATCTTACCCTCCTGTTTCCCAGAGGAATCCAAGGAATGCAAGGCCCTAAGTATAACTGTGTGTGACACTGTTGACACATACACAGCTAAAAACTGGCTACGGTAACTTCCAGCTCTGTTTCACCTCCCCTCAAGCAATAACATAACTTGTGCTCCTCTTCCACTCCCGCTTTTTCTATTTTTTACTGCTCACAGCTAGCATTAATTCCCTCAAAGCAGCTGGTCTGTGTTTTCTCTAAATCACTAAAGGAAAATATCCACAAATAATACACATGAATAAAACTGCTTTTCTTCAGTTTTACTCCTGGATTTTCTTTTTCATTACATATTTTATGTTTCTCTGTGCTAGAACCCAAATTTCCTTTCCTGCAGCTTCTCTGTCCAAATTTGTTTTTCAGTCTCTCCTTCTAATGACCAGACTTCTGCAGTTGGAAATATACTGTCCAGCTGTTTATTCCAAAAGTGCTTAATCCCTGCTGCACCTGCTACAGCTTTTAGCATTAAAATAATTTCTTAACAAGAGGTAAAACAATTATTTTTTATGCTTGCAACATTTTGCTTTACATAAGAAACAGAATTTAATATTCCAGTCATGGGTAATAATATCTGAAAGATGTTGCTTCGGTAAGCTCTTAAATATGGGCCAATAGGGTATAAATTATAATATACAAACACATAATCTAGTGGATTTATTGTCAGGACCAAAAGAAACAAGACTCTAAGAATGTACATTTGGGAGATGAATAAGACATTCTCTGTTTGCCACTAGGATTGAGGTCAATAATATCCACTTTAAAGCAATTAACCCAGCAGGATAAGTGACGTGAAAATTATCATGCTGAAAGGCTAATGGGCTATTAAATCCATCTTGCTTCACCACTGATGGGCACACAGAATTAATCCTGGGATTAGGTATATCGGATCGGGGTAAACTGCTACCTCACTTCATATTTGTATGTGAAGGGTTTCCTGAAAATGCCAGGAAAGAACACAGCCAGAACATTCACTGATGTGCTCTATTCAAGGTTCAGTCCACTGAGCACAAATTAGTGCGTCTGTGCCTGGCCTTATTCAAGCAGTAGCTTTTTGTTAATGAATAGATACATTTTGGAAAGGGATCAGAACAAGAGAAAGTCATAGTAATGGTTATATAAATCATACTGCCTGTTGACAGTTATTTAAATCTGGGCAATTCAATACAAGAAAATGGTCAGACAAATATGATTGAATTACAACATTATCTTTACTTGCAATGCCATTTCCCTTGGACATTTCCCACCCACTGCTATGACATTAACGTAGTAAGAAAAGGTAAATGATAGAAAGCCCTGCCTTTACCCTTAACAGCTGTGAATAAGAAACTGACCTCACAATAAAGAGAAAGGCACAGTCTCATCAGCTTGGGATTTTTGTAATGAACAATTTAGTGGTCTGCATTTTTTATTGTCATTTTTTATTTGTGTGAAATACACCTAATTCATTTGGAGTAAATGGGGTAGGAGATGGTTTTCAGTCACCATATGATTCTCTTCCTGCTTTCTAGATTGGCCAGTGATGTTGAAAGGTTATCAATATTTCAGCCTTGCCCCTTTATTTGACACAGTTCTTGAATTTCCATCGTGCCTTAAGTGCACAAGATCCTATTCCAGTTTGTAATCACAGACTAGGCAGTGGAAAGAACGTGCCTATATACAGTTGCAGTGAAGGCAAAATATTTGCCATAGGAATGCATATCTTGTATGCAAGGCAAATGCATTTAATTTTTAAGTTCATCTTTACAGTACATTTATTTTTAGAGAAAGTGCCAATGTTTCTAGTACTGTTTTTCGTTTATCATTAATCTATAAAACCCTGTAGTTGAATGATGCTTTATAAGCTGTCACAGAAGTTTTGGTAAAATGATTGTTTCATGCATCCTTTCAGAGAAACATGCCAGAGGAGAGTGGAACCCTTTAAAACACAGAGTACATTCATACTTGATCCTGTTACAGCAATAGAAATACAATGGTAAGTCATATAATATTTTAGATTTGCTGGAACATCCCACAGGAATGTTGGCAATGCACAAGGCAGCCCAGAGTCTATGGGTAGAAGAAAGAAATTGTGGAACTGATACGAACAAAACAGCAAGGATGCAAAAAACCCATCTTTAGGACACAAATGTGAAAGACAGAACTCAGTGGTGGTAAGATAGTTCAACTCTTCAACTCTATTGGTTCTAAATTAGAAGAGGGAGAGACAGAATTTAAACAGACATATAAACCCCAACAGCTTCTGTAGTGTTTGGCTACATGAAGTACTGAACCAAGAAATGCTCTCCCAGCTCTCTGAGCAGGAACAACTTAATTTTCACATTAAAGTTTAAAGACTTAAGTTATTTCTTGACCTATAAATGAGATTTGTATTTAAAGCCCAATGTATTTTGAAGTTCAGTTCTTCAGTACCATTTCCACTTGATGATGAGCATTTCCTGCCTGTTTTCTGTAAAACTCCCATGGGAGTGAAGAGAGGCCTTTGTTGCTTTCCCCTAATGAATCTAAATTATCGATTAGTCCATCTAATTTGTGGAAACTGCTATTGGTTAGTGCTGTCTTAGAAGTGCCTTAGATTGGGCAAAAAGAAATAATTTCACACAGATCTTCAGTGAGGGAAGGACTATTAAAATAGATAGGAGAAACAGCATATTTAGCCAGTGTAGTACTGTTTTCTTTTATTTGCCCACACTTTACAAAACTAACATATTCTCCTTCATACTTCCCTAGAATTTTATTTATTTTAATAAACATTACTTGAAGGCTGATTTGGGGAACACTAGAGTAGAATTAACTGTTCTGAGCAGACATCTTTCGGTGCTCATGGTAACCCTGATCAGTGTCTAAAACTGCAATCTAGAAAACAGGTCCATAACTTTCTAATTCTCTAAGCAATCTGATTATATAAGGAATGAAAAAGGACAAAAAGAAAGAAAAAGGTGCAGAGTCACAGTTCCCAAGACAAGTCACGAAATACCTGTGACTTGCAAATCTGTGCATGATCCGAAACACTGAGATTGTAAATCAGTGACTCCAATGGAGTAATGTTTGAGTCTTGCCTGATAAACAAAGTTTTGTACACTCCACTGCACAAAGCAATGAATATAACAAGTGTCAGAATAGCTAAACATCATGGAAACATCCATTTGGGCTCAAAATGGGATGAAAAAGAACAGTATCTTTGAGTAAAAAAATGGAGATGGACATAGCAAAAGGGAAATACAGGAAACACAGCTTTTTGATGTCAGACATTCAACTAGAAGAATACAGAACATAATCTATGTTGTGTGAATATGGGAAAATTAAGTTTTTCAGTCACCCCATTTCTGAAAGAAAATATTTTAGAGGACAACTACAAAAAGAAAGCTGATTCTATGAAATGTAATGTATTGTTTCTCACTACTATAATTTTAAAATCTGAGATGCTGTCACCAAGATTTTTTTCCATTAATCTTTGAGAATTTGTCTCATTCAAACTGCAGAGAGAAGGGCTTTATGACTGGTAGCAATAAAAGATAAAAGTAAAAGCACTAACAAGATGCACAACAGACAAAAAGATCCCCCAGAGAATGTAGCGCAGGCTCCTGCAGCTGCACTGAGTGGATATGGATAATCCCTGGTAGCTGCAAATACCCTCTTAGGGGAGGTTTTCTGCAGGAGAAGCCTAATCTCAATCCATACATAGGAAAAATAATACTAAACCTAGTAATGGCTTAGCACTTTCTCTCCATGTCATTTTCTTCAGAAGTACAAAAACAAACCCTCAAATTGTTGTTTAGAATAATTGGCTTAATGAGAAAAATTAATCCCCTGACACTCAGACTCTTGTACCTTCTCCTGTACAGCAAGAGCACCTGCAGTGTCTTGCCTTGAACTGTGTTTAACATTGCAAGCCATACTTGTAGTTACAAACAGCTGTGAAAAAATTAAGATTTCTTTCAAGAATGCATTCTCTGCTGAAGTAGCAATGACAGACATGTCTCTTGGAAACAATGTGTGGGAATTTCAGCTGAGAAGGTTGGTTTTGAAAGCATTTGTCAATTAGAAAAACTCTCTTTTAACCAGGAGATAAAAAGAAAAAATGCTTATCTTCACGTGACTTAACCAAAATGTCTTGACATGAAAAAGAAGCGTTTTTCATTACGTGACAGGAATATTTAATATTTACTAGTTACATGTTGATATAAATTTTTAAAAATCTGAAAAACAACAGAACAGAACCCCAACAATGAAACAACCACCAGAAACAAATGAATAATCAATGGCATGTTGTGCACAGTAACATTCCATGTACTGGATTTTGGAAATGGGAAAAGAGTAAGTGTTCAGAATATTATCACAGCCTGAACAGAATAAAACCTTGGTTTGGTTTGTGGGCAACAAGAGAATTAATAAGTACTCTGAAGCAGCACAGTGAATGAAAAATTTGGGATAACACCAAAAGAAATAGCAGTGTTTTACTGACATAAACAGAGTCATTTGAGAAATACACCCCTGATGTCCAAGAGATTTTATACAAATGGGAAAAAACCTCACCCGCAAGGTCCCCTGGGCTACCATGGATGAGGAAAATTGGTGGGGAGAAGGAACCTGACAGTTAATAAATCATCACAAATAAGGAAACAAAAATATTACAGAAGCTGTTAGGAAAGCATAGTATTTCTTACAAAGTAGGACTTTTAATCAAGTCTCTTGTAATTGTTAGAGTTTCTTACTCCATTAGTACAACTTTTTAGATCTCTCTTCTCAGTTTACTCTGACTTTCCTAAACTATCGAGATCCACTTTATGAATATGCAGAGGTCTTACATCCTGCTCCTTTTTGCATGTGGTTATTTCAGACCCCAGTGTTTTACTAATAAAGGTCCAGGTTTGCAATTGTTGCAGTTTGATGTATTTATATACTGCTCTGAAGCCTTCAGCTCCTTTTCCCTCCCTGCACGTCCCTCTGTGGCACAGATATCTGCCCAGCTGCCATGGGGACACGTGCAGGCAGGAGATAGAGGGGATGGAGGAGCTTTGTGCATTGCTGCACATTACAACTTTGCTGATTAGGGGTGTAAACACTCAAAACAGAACCAATTTAAGCAAAGCAACAATTAACAGAGAAAGGTTTCACAGTAATTGTTGAAAAGTTTTCATTCCTACTGACCTAGGCATTTGCCAGGGTAAACTCATTTTACACTCCTGGACAGAGAACACTGTTAAAACCCACCTGCCAAAAGGCTTAGCACTTCCTGTATTTTCTCATTAGAAACAGTCAGTGGATGTTCAGAGCACTTGTGTTTTGTTTCTTTGATGCAGCCTCTCAGCATTGCCAGGCAATGCCCACAATTGCCCTTGGTCCTCTAGACAAGCAGTGTCATCCCCTTGTATAATAAAATCCAAATAATCATTTGTCACAGCTCCTTGGAATAACATCTTCATGTTAAATGATGTATTCTTATGCTTCAAAACTGGAAATTATCTTGAAGCATAGAATTATTCCTTGCAGGTTTCAAAAATTAGCTAGTGAGAGTCAGATAGCTCAGCAGTGTGTACTGTTACTAGCAACAAATCCTTTCTACAACAGGAGGAGTTTTTCTCTAAAGTAAAATTTGGAAGCTTATTCCAAATTTTATCAAACTTTATTATTTTTGTTGTTATTATTTAATCCCTGATGTCTTTGGTTACCAGGAAATGATGAGTATAGTACTCCAATCAAGAAAAAAATTGTTCAAACTTATTTTTAAATAGTCTGTTTTTACATATGAGATCAACCAAATTCAACCTGATCCATGATCATCTCCTAAACACTTGATCTTACAGCTGAGCTTGCAGTGGGCAGTTGAAATAACCAATTAGGAACTAGTTGGGTTAAAAGGAAACTTTCAAAGAAATAAACTATGAAATGACCTGATTCTGAGACGTGGGAATAATCAACAGTTTGCTTCTGCTCTAGATTTCCATGAACTTCAGCAGTCTGCCTGCTGGTCATGCAGCACAGAGCCGGAATCAAAGAAACCCTCACAAAGCTCCCTTGGACATCGTGCCTGCAGTCACAGGACACAGTCAGAGCAGATTCCCAGCAGCTGGGAAAAAAACGTGCAATGCTGTGGGGCTGAAGTGAAACTGGGTGGGTGTGGGCATCTAAGTTCCTTCTCAAGTAATCAGAGCAGCAGTAGAAGCAATAATGAATTGCCATGGGGGGATCTGCTAAGTGTTAATATGAATGTCATCCTTTTTTTTTCTTCCCCAATTGTTGTCTCATTGCCTCATGGCCACAGGTTGTTGAAAACTGCCTGACTGAAAAAGCATCACATGATATTTGAGGTAGGAATTAAATATTTAACATATATCTTTACTGCAAAAGAAACATGAAAGAAAACTGAACTGTGCTCTGATATTATAAACAGAAAATGACAGGGGGATAATTCAAATCTAAACCCATCACCTCCCTAGTAATGAAAACCTAATCAAATTATCAAAGTAGCTCTCCCAAGCTCATTGCCACAGTTGTTGCTCAATCAGAAGGTCTGTGTAATAAAATAGGAAACCTTCTGACACACTTTTAGATTAGGCAACTGTGTTTTTCTTGATGGACTATAAAAAAAATTATAAACATTTTCACTTTCCATCACTTGAAATTAAAGAGAATAATTTCCATTAACTTTCAACTAGCTCAACTACTGAAGCCATTTTCTGTCTGGACTCTTTTCCTTCTTAAACATTCTGTGATGTTGGATTGATTTTCACAAATTGTCCTGTTCTGTTGTCATCCTAAATACTCACCTTTTTGCCAGTAATTTGGAGAATAAAGCTGTGCCTCCTAGTGCTACTGAAATAACCACTAAAGTAACTGCATTTCTTTATTTAACCACCAGAACTTTTAGACAAATCCTTGCCCTCTGGTGGTGGGAATGCTTCCCCTGGTTAATCCTGCTCTAACATGACTAATTCTGTGACACTTCCTTACTTTCAACAGTATTTTCTTAATTTGGCAGAACTGCCTCTGTGGAGGAGATACTCCACAAGAACAAGGTTTCAGAATGCTATCTATCTGAATTTTCTCTCACAGGCTTAGGTCTAGTGTAGGTCGTGCAGCTCCACCTGTGTGTTTCCTTCAGCATTCAGGTACACTGATTTTTCATTCCACTTGGCTTCATTGTTTGACCTGGCAATATCCCCTGCATTACCTCAGAGATACTCATCCCAAAAATCTGGATACCTCCCCACAAATATGCTGTCTTAGCATGGCAGTGGGTCTTTCCTCACTTACTACCTGCTATGTGGCACCATTCTCTAGAAATGGTCAAATAAGTGACATAATATGCATAAATGACATAAGAACATTTTAAAACTTCCAGATTTTGTGACTTCAGAAACTGATATCCTGCACCAGCCACGAGTATTTAATTTCTCCCTTCTCTAAGGCTGAAAAATTGCCAGGGGCACTTTTCCTCCCCACCCAAGTGCACAGTACAGCCTACAAAAAGCCACACACACACACACACAGGCATTAACAAACTGAAGATTTGATTCAATACTTGGCTAAATATGTGGAAATCATGAAACTATGGAACCTCTTGTCAGGAGCAAAGGATTATAGGTCCCCATTGTCTACTGAAATAACTTGTATTAAACAGTGTTAAGTTTCTTTGAAGGCAGATATCAAAACATTATTTCAGAACTGTTTTTTTGCAAGTTGCATATTTTTTGTATTCAGAAATACTACATAACCATTGGCCAGGTAATTCAAATTACTACTATAAAAAACATTTTTAATAGAAATACTTACTGATGCAATTTATTTTGGTTTCCTATATAAAGTAACAAAATCAGGTGCTTTAAACCAAAATGGTGCCTTCAGGAAAAAGTACTAAACTAAAAAAGTCAGGTAACAACTTATCTAAAAATGTTACTCAAGTTAGAAATACAAATGTTGCTCTGATTTATATAAGCATCCCAGACTAAAGGAAAACACAGGACTGCAGAACTATTGAGATGCCCCTTAAAGGGGAGCCCTGAAGCATGTTCAAAACTCAATGAAATTTTAATCTCATTGCAATTAAATGTAAAATTCCTCCAACATCAATAAAATCAAGATTTCTTCTGGTAAAGAACACTGGTATAAGAATAAGTGAGCACAACTGGCAATTAACAGTTCCAGAGGTAAAGAACAATGGTAATTTCCATATCAGAAAAGTGAGGTTCTGTAATTGTTCCCAGCTGGAGCAACAGGAGCAAAAGATTTAATGTGTCCAAAATTAACATTTGATTATAAACCTGTAAGTTCAAGAGCACGGTCCCCAGCACAGCTGCCACAGACTGGCAGAAACATTACACTTACTACACAGAAATAGACAGGGATGATGATGTTTACCTTCTCCCTAGAGCTACCCTTTTCTCAAAGAAGAGCAGCCCAGTTTTTATGTGCACCACGAAGAGCTGCATTGCAGTGTGCCTGTGATTTAGGAATCACCAAGTGCCTTCAATAATGCTCTGATTCTGTCACACAGAGCAGCTGTTCCCACTCTGCAGCCTCAAACTACAGCAGGGGCTATTTACTGACCAACTGGTGAGCACTGGATCTTCAGTTTCTGAGGCAAGCTGAAAAGGGAAAAATGCAAAACTAGTGCCATTACATCTGGGGAATTGATTTAGAAAGAAAAAACCAATCTGTCCTTGTTGAGAAGTGTTTGCTTTTCAACACTAAATGCATCTCTCAATATTAAATTTCAAAGCTCTGATGTAACAGAACCCAAATAGTTCAGAGCCTCTTTAAAGTTACCACAGCACTCAGTAAAGTTAAGGACAAGGAAAAGTAGGGCTCTTCTTATGTTCCTGTGCTGCATCATCCCCTCCCTCTGCCCTGCAAAACACAATGACAACACATCTTTTGATGTTTTGAATTCTTCATGGCTTTGTATAGCAGCATCATACCAGAGCACCTCATTTAAATTTTTGATTTATCATATAACCCGAGATTGTTATAAGAAGCAAAAAATAAATGTCATAAACCAGTAAAATCTTTAACTTTTCACCAGCAACTTCAAACTCTGAATTAACACAGAGATAACTGTGAAATGATTGTTTTCATCTCCTGCCTTTAAGTCACAGCAACAATTCACACAAGAATTATTCCTGGACGTTTTTTTGTTGTTAAAGAGAAAACTGAAGCAAAACATCTGGTTATTGTAACCAGAAGCTTCAGCTGAAAGCAAGATAGAACTGGGTGTTCAGTCACATCACTGAACTCCTGAGACACAGGAGCAAAGGCACAGAGAAGCAAGAGCAGCTTCTGTTGCTGAGATCAGAAGCAACTTAACAACAGTGCAAGAAAGCATATTAAGAATTTTTTCTCCAATTACTTAGCTGCTACCAATAGAATAGAACTTCTCTTACCTTTCTCGAAATAAAATTACTTTTACAACACTTAAAAATAGACAAAGGATGTAGATGACGGAAACAGAGTAATCCAACACGATTCACACACTGGATTTACCTAAAATTTGGAGACAAAGCAAGTCTAGGTTACTAGTGTTTCCTACTGTTTAGTGAGTTTACAAATGTAATTTTTGTAACAATAATCTAGTTCTTCAAAGGGTTGCAAGAATAAAAGGTCCTGATTCCTTTCTGTCAGTCATTATGGACAGTCTGCTCAATCTGTTGTCTCTCTGAAAGATAAATAAAATGTGACTGTGAAAGGAACAACCACGGGGAGACATAAATGCACTTGTACTCTGCACCAATGCAAGCAGCTCACAAAGCACTTTCCAGACTGCCATGGAATTTCATGAACAATGTTTCTGAGGATGACATCTTCACCACACTTTATAGCTAATGATTTCTGTAGGTCTGACAAATCTTTTAACTATACTATGGTTTATGGCTACTGATTCAAAAAACAAGGAAAAAGGTTAGTAACCTGAAGTATGTAAATGATCCCCCTAGCACAGCTGTAGATCCTGAAGTATATGTTGAGTGTCAGAAATTAAAGCACAGATACCACATAAACTGCTTTTCTGACCTTTAGAAACTTGAAAATGGGACACATTTTCTTATAAAAACTCCTTTTTCAGTCAACACCTCTATAAAAAACAGTCCTTTCTTACCATGTCCCCAAACTGTCTTTTCATTTGGTCTTAATACATTCCATACATGTGCCACACAGTAAACTGATTTATCTTGCATCACTCATCTTTTACCAGCACAGTATTCCACTTCTCCTAGGACTTACGCCCACATTCCAAACTATAAAGCCAAAGGAAGGAGGTCTTAATTGTTTTTAAAGGTAAACTGACTGAAATTTGCTTCTCCATCTCAAAATACATAAATATGTATATAAAAGCAGTAGGTAACTTGGGCTGTAAAAAATCCTCCTTCACTATTGTCCTTTTAAAATAGGTAAAGAGCAATAACCTTATCTGGAAACTAAAAATAGCATGAGTAATTTTACCATCTTTTCACATCTTGCTCTTATTCCCCTGGAATATAGTGACCTTATTGGCTTTGCTTATGTAAGTGGTAATAGATTGCCTAGCTGGAATTTTTCATTTAACACCAGCAATTTTGTGCATATTTTCTGCTGGGCTGATCTTCCTGCCCTCCTTTTTGCATTCCAGCCCTCCCTGTTGTGCCCCCTCAGCCAGGGACAGCAGGAAGCTCTTGCTGCTCTGCAGCCACAGTTCCACACTGGGCAGATGCAGGGCACTGAGTGCTGGAGACACCCAGGGTGGTCACACACAGACTCCTGCTCAGAGCACCAATAAATCTCTTTCCACTGGGTTGGTACAGCCAGCACTCACTGTCACAGCACAGACCTGCCCAGCAGCTGCAGCCAGGACCTTTGGCTGCCAAGTGTCCTTCCCTAAATCCATCTGGTGGGCCAAAGGCAAAGGATGCGTTGCAATGGACAGCGCTATCAAACTTGGATCAGCAGCCATCAGCCTGATCCTCCCCCTCCTCTTAGCAAAGGCACATTCATTTACCTGGTGTCTTCCTTTACAATCAGTGCTCACAATGGGACAAAGCAGGAGACACTTCTGAACATCCAGCTTCTTCCTTGCAGGGCTCAGACAAGTTTGTAATAGATGCTCACTCCTTTTTTAAGAAAATCATTCTGAAATAGCTGCAATTCTCACACATCTGTTGCCCTCTGGTAGACATGCTGTGTTTCTATGATATTTAACAGAAATATCATGCAGGTACCTGAATGTACCTAAGTATCTTTCCATTCATTTGGAGTTACACTATAACAGCTACAGATCTTGCAAACAAGACAAACACTGATTTCACTGAATCCAATACTTCAGTCATGGGACTGCTTAAATGAAAGAACATGGACTAAACAGGAAAAGTACAAAAAAGAAAAAAAAGAGAAAAAAAGAAAAAGCTTATCTCATAGCCTATCATGAAATCATGTTCTCCAATTTCTTTAGGTTCAGGCCTTCATGATCCTAATTTTCACCTATTTCTCATTTTGCAGCAGAGGCATTTTTACAAGTTTTAAAAATCTTTCAAAGCGTGCTCCAACAATAGAAACCAATGTGCATGGCAAATAAAATTTGGATGAAAGCAGTGAGACCTCAGAATTTGAATCCCCAACCATCTCAGGATCATCATCACACCTGATGTTTTCACAAGGTGAAGGACACATTGATCCAGATACAATCCAAAGGCTGATGTAACATATCTTAATTCAACTCAGCTTATTAACAATCCTCTCCAAACAATCTCCAAGGAAGCATTCATGAAAGCTGTTTCTGTACAGTGAGACTTTGTCACAGGTTATTAAACATCACTAAAGATGGTCTCCTGTGATGCACAGAAAAAACTTCTGAGCCAAAAGGCAAAAATTCAGATTAAGGGCGCTTCTGTTACATTCAGGAAAATGAGCAAACATTAAACATTGTGCAAAAGGAAAAGACTTTATTTAACACCATATACGATTTGGAAGTTTCACGCACTGAAGACCAGAAAAACAAAATGTATTTTGCTTTTCCAAATACACCTATATTCAATGTGGAAGCCATTGATTTTTAAGATACACCAGAAATGTCTTTTAGCACCTAGTTACTGCTGATTGCCTTTTCAGCTGCCAATCCTTGTTTGGGTTTGGAGTAATCCCAAGGTCTCCTGTTCTCTGTGTACCCATAGAGCTTCCGCAGTGCCACTCGTGCAGCCTCCTCCTCTGCAGCCAGCAGTGTTTCACCAGGGCCTTCAGCTAACATCTTCTTATCACTTGGGGAAAAAAAACCCAAAGTTACAACCATGAAAAACCAAAGTTTCCATCATAAAACCTTGAGCATCCATCATAAAACCCTGTGAATAAAACAGTCTGGTTTTTCTCCAATGTCTGTGAACACCGATTTTTATATACACACAATGGAAATATTTCTGTTGGTCTTCCCTGCAAAGGTAAGTAATTATATATTTGTATAGTAATGGAAACTCAGATCAGAAATGTGTCCATTTCCGGGGAGAACACCACTCTGTTCATTTAGGTTCCTAACAGCACTGCTTCTTTACAGCATTCAATTTGTCAGCCCTGATAAAAAAAAATATGCAAATTTGTTACTCTGGTTAGCTTAAAAAGGAAGTGAAGTGCTTTTGTCTTTTCTCTTCCCCTGGTAAGGAAGCATTTCAAACTGCTGCAAAAGGACTGAGAAGCTCTCTGTGTTGTCAATTATGTGCTCATGTCTGTTTCACAAACACCCATGGGCACAGAATAAATAGGAGCAGTTCATTAAGGGACACCAGGGATTCCTGAAGAGAAACAATCAAAGTTCTATACATTTCATAAGGCACAGAAACCAAAGCAGGGTAAAGCACAACAAGTTAAGGCATGTGTTCATCTGCAGCTCCTTTAGGAGAGCAGCAGTGATGTGGACTCTGTCCTGCCCCACAGGAGCACTGTCACTGCTGGGCACTGACCACACCTGACACAAACGCACCAGGCACAACTGGCACTTCCTAAGTTGTGCCTGGACACAGGCACTCCTATGGCCCAGTTTACAGTGCTGCTGATTTTCAAACTTAAAAACTTCTCTGGAACTTAATGAGTCTCTCTTCCATCCCACCTCCCTTGATGTCTCTTTATGCTTGCCTAAGCCCTGGATACAGCTGTGGTGCTTCCAAAGAAACGTAGTTATGCTGTTCCCAAAGTTCCTGTGATAGGTCACTCAGAACACACCCAGGCCCTTTGGTGCACCCCATTTAGCCTCTGGAGCCCTTAGTCAGAGACTCTTTATGTAGCACCACAGCAGGCTATGACCAATGCTTAAATGGCTCATTTTATATGGAACTTACTATCACGTTTCTTTTCTGGAACAGCCTGACCAAAAAGCATGAGTAGAAAAGTAAAAGACCATCTTCCCTCCTTCCCACTCTTCCAATTAAAGCCATTTAACTTTAGATTAATATTGCACTAACCAGTACAACCCAACAAAGTAGACTGGCAGAACTGTGCTGACTCCCAGCTGCCTGGTAATTCTTGGTTCTGGAGCAGAGATATTCCTCTTGGTCAGTTCTTCCAGCAGTAAGCCCATAGGATTTACAACTTCCCAGATCTCAAACAGGTCTTTTCCAATCAGCTGGGGAATAAAAAAGTCCTAAACAAGAAAATTTAGAAGTTATAATTAATGGCTTGAGATTCTGGTATCTCCTAATGAAAATACAGTATGAAGAGACAATAACTGACAATGAATTGCTGAAATGAATGATAGAGCTGCCTGAGTGTCCCATCCCAGTGCTCGGAGTCTCTGATTGCGGTGTAGCCACTGACAGACTCGTGCCCAGGGCAAAGTCAGCCCCAGACCCAGAGAAGGGACAGCTCCAGCCTGAGGGACAAGCTGTGGCAATACCTGGGAATGTGCAAACCCACAGGTTGTTCACCTCTTGGGATCACTCTCTTGTCTGCAAGAGCTCCTTGCTCTTACAGACACCTCTCAATGTTCTTGTATCAGGAAAAACATTTTAACAAACACTTCTCCATTGCAAAACTAATAATAAGTGAAAAGGATGACTGAAACAACAATAGCTTTTAAAACTACTTTGTCACACTGAATTTCAATCAAACATTTTTGTATGAAATATGTTCAGGGGCTTGTATTCCTACAAGCAAAACCTATGAATTCATCCCTGTTTATATAGAATGGAGCTTTTTAAAATTGAAGATATATGAAATCTCACGTGGAATAATTTCATTATTTGATAATATACTACATGGAATATAATGCTTTCCCTTACCAACTTCCAGCAAATATTAGTATCACCATCATAATCAGATCTCATTGTTAAATTGTCTTGTTACAGGTATTGTCCAACTTCTGCCAACCTCCCTGGATCTCTCCCCATCCAGATACAAACCAGCATTCATTGAACCTACCCTGACAAAGATCCCGGTTCTCTCGGGCCCGCTGCTTTCCAGCAGGGCTCCAATCACAGCGAGGAACGTCCTCTGCAGCACGTCTGGTGGGGCAGGAAAATCCCTGCAGAGGGCCAGGTCCTGTATGGACAGGTTTTGAGCCACAAAAGACACAAGTTCCTGACTGGTCAGAAAATTAACCAGTGCTTCTATGCCCTTTGCAGGTAACTCTGGGTAGGCGCCTTCAAAGCACTGCGCCAGGTAAGCGCGGGCGAAGCGCAGCCCTCGCTCCGCAAGGCCGGTGTTGTCCTGGAGCTGAAGAGCGACCGCGTCCTTGTCCAGCCCCAGCTGCCGGCGCCTCGCCTCTTCGCTTTCGATGTAGCAGGGGTTAACAAACGCAGTCTTGAGAAGGTCCAGGGCGAAGTTTTCCTGCACCCGGTGGCTGAAGGCTTGGATCTCCGCGTGGTAATCCCAGTTGGGCTTCTCGGACCTGCGGGCGCGGAAAGGGAACCAGCTCAGGAAGAGACCGCGTTACCCGCCCCGCGCCTTTCGAAAGGGCACGAGAAATGAAACCGAGCTTGAATACCAAACACAGTATTTAAATCCCTGGGGTCAGCCACTGTCGGTTCCGCATCCCCGTCTGCCTGCCCCGTTCAACCCGGACTATGCCAACCTGCGGAGCTCAACCCATTCTGCCCCAAAGCGTGAGCAGACGGGGCCTAAACGTTCTGATTTTTTCCCCTTTCGGGGGCCGTCGCACCCCTTCTCCAAGCCCCGCCCGCCTCTCCCGCCGCTCACCGCCGCTGCGGAGGCGCCTGCAGCCGCTGCAGCTCCAGGTACGCCCGGAGCCACCGCTTCTTTTCGGGGGGCGGCGCGGTGCTGAACGCGGTGCCGAACCCGGTGCCCCGCCCGGCCCCGGCCAGGAGCGGCCGCGCCGCCCGCAGGAGCAGCCGCGCGGCCATGGCGGGTGCGGGCAGGGGCGGCTCCGCCCCGCGGCTTCCGGGCGGAAGCGCTCCCGGCCGGAGCGGCGGAACCGGGCCCGGGCTCTGCGGCCGCCGCCGGGCACGCCCGGCCCCGGGGACACGGTCAAGGACAGAGCGGGGCACCTGCAGCGCTGGGGCTCCGGCTTGGGCCGCGGGGCTGTTTCAGCTGAGGCCCTGAGGCTGGGCGCCCGTCAGCTCTCAGGCCGCGGCCGCCCCGCGGTGTGACCGGGGAGTTCGCAGCGGTCCCGGGGCCGCCCCGCGGTGTGACCCCTGCGGAACTCCTTAGTGGCGGCGTTTTAAAATTTTTGAGTTCCATTCCCACGTGCAAGACAAAGTCCGGTTTTGTGCACTTAAAAGAAGCTTTATTTTTGACTATCGTCTATACAGTTCTTTGTACATCTCTCAGCCCTCATTTGCACCATCAGAGTTCATACAGTACACCTTCAGTGCAAAGGTCATGGTATAAAACTCATGAAAATGCAGCAAATGTGCAAAGCAGGCCTAGCTCTTTTTATCGTCTTTACTGAAAGACAAAGGCACACGCTTCAACATTCACGGTAAGAAAACATGCACAGCAAACACCCCAATGTAGTCACGGAACACAGTAAACAAAGCTCAGAAAGAACAAACGCCACAGCCCTGTGGAAGCCAAGGAAGCAGGTGCAGCAGCCTGTACAGCAGCGCAACAGCCACACACCGAGCCCACTGTGCCTCCACAGCACAGGAAACGGATGAGAGCAGCATTCCTGCAGGCAGTGGCAGCACTTGTATGAAAATCCTCAGTTCTCATGCTGCTGCTCCCGGGATCCCCTGTTCTTACCCGGGCGCTGTCCCCGGGCCCGTGCACAGCCCCAGCGCCGCCCTGGGTCCCGCTGTGCAGGGGCGGCCCTGGCACTGGACTGGGGCTCTGCCCTGCGGGGGGAGCGAGGACAGCGCTGAAACAGAGCCCGGCTCCTTCTCCTCTGCAGCCGCCGTGCTTCACCAGCTCTTCACCCCGCTGTGCCCCTCTAGAGCCCAGAAGGGTCCTGCACAGGGCTCTGGGTCCAGCTGTGCTAAGGAAAGTTCCCTCTGGAGCAGCGCTGAGGTGTCACTGCCGGCACTGGCACACGGGCACGGTGAGTTGTTCTGTACGCCCCGGGGAAGGAGCGGCTGCTGCAGCCGTGCCAGGGCCATGGAGCCACCAGCCTGCAGGGAGCTCCCTCGGCACCCCTGCGACAGCATGGACCAAACAAGGCCGAGGCTGAGCAGGGGATGTTTAAACTGACCCGGGATCAGGACACCCCAGGCTGGGCCCCCGTCCCCAGCACGCAGCCTGACACCAGCGCCACAAACCCAAGGTGTGGCAGGTGCACTGGGCTGTCACATGCCCACCTGCTGCTTTGGAGCTAACTACTTACATCAAAGATTAATAGTTTACGTAAATTCTCAAATAAATTCTCTTCAAATGATATTAAACAATGGTTTGGGGTTGGGCATTTTTTGAGAGTTTTATTAAAGATACTACACCAAAATCTTGTACTCCATAATATTTTGATCACTCACAAACTAACTTGCTTAAAAATGTAATTTATAGAAAAACATCTGCCAAATTAAACCTAAAAAAAATACATATTACACACTTCTGGACAATCTGCATGTTAGCAAAGAATTTGTTTTATTATTCAACCTGAACATATACTTAAACAAAGAACATACTCATGAAACAGGACACACTCCTTGATTATGGCACACCTCAAACTACTTGGACTAAAGGAAAACTAGTGCAATTGTTTAATTGCATCTAACAACAGAACAATAAAAATGACTTTGTATTCCTCTGTTTTTTGTTCTTTTTTTCCCAAACCCATTCCATTTGTTCTCTTCTCTCCACAACAAAACCTCCAGTGGTGAGTCCTGGAGACCACTCACATTGCATGAAGCAGATTCCCCATGGGCTGGTCCATGTCACACAGAAGCATGCAAAGGAGGATACTGCAGCATTTGCAATGCAAATCTATTAAATACGTTATAAATGAACAAGATGTCCCTTTAACACTGCAATTCTAGAGCCTTTATCTGTGGTGGAAGTTTCCAGTGTATTCATTACAAAACAGCATACAATCAGAAACAAACAAGGAATTTTGCAAATTGTGTTTGCAGCTAGTAAATCTTTCTGAGAGCTGTGTCTAGCGCCGAAACCAAAGCCAGCTATTGAGTAGCCAGAAAGCTACAGTAATGGAATACATGATCATTTCCCTCTTAGCACGCTCTTTGTTCTCTTCTTCCAGGAGCTGGAGACGGCGATTAAGTTTGATTATCTAAAAACAAATAAAGATTTTAAATATTTATTACAAGTTGCCACACTTTCTAGAAGCTTCCGGATAACCATGTAAAATTAGTATCTCAAACAATGGATGGATGTTAAACAGTTGATAATTTGACCTTCTCTCTTCAATCAGCAGTGATCAGATCCTGCAGTCCCTATTATTTAGGAACAGAAATGGAGTCACATTCTGCGGACTCCCAGAACAGGACATGGTATGTGAGGGCAGTCCAGCGGAGCACAGAGAGGAGCCCTTGCCTTGCCTGTTGGGGGTACCTTTGTAGTCATTGAGAAAACCTCCACCTCCTCCCCCGTTTCACCACTACAGCTCTGTCCTAATGTTGTCAACTACAGTGTTTTACATACCTGTCTTCTTAAGGAGGCAGCATCTACGACTGTCATGTCATCTGGTGTTCCCTCTGTCGTTTCAAAGCTGGAGAGGCTGTATCTAGCAAATCAAGGACAGGGCTCAGCTGTGCCAGCCATGCAGATCAGCAAGTACCATATTTTATCAACATTCTAGCAGATGTATATTTTAGTGGTGATGGAGATAAGAATTAAATTTTTTTTGCAGCTGTTACAGATTTGCACTTCAATAGGATCCTAACTGAGTAAAGCACAAGCAGATATGAAGTGAGGAAGTGCTTGACTAAATTCGGGTTGATTGCTCTCCACACTTAAAATTCTCCACACAGACAAACGTCCTTCTGACACACAGTTCCTCAAAAGACCATTTCCAGTTAATTGATTCATGAAACCTGAACATTGCCTGACCTAAAGTGCCAAAGCTGCAAGAGACCTGGCCAGAGGAGAAATAACTAGAGACTTGCAAGTGTCTTATGCTCAGTACCTACTTCAATATCCAAAGGGGATGCTTACTGAGATTAAGAACCTCAGTCACATCAATCTCTGTATTTTAGGCAAAGAATCTGGCAAACAAAGCCCAGTGCAGAGTCGCACACTGCTTGCTGAACTTTGTGTGCATTATAAAGTTTGTTCCCAGAGCACTCTCAGTTTTCTGAATGCAGCAATTCAGAAAGAGCATTATTCCAACTCCAGGACAAGTTAAATAAATAAAGAACATTTATTATCAGTTCAAAAGTGGCAGAAAGTCTTTACAGGTTTGTATTTTGATGATCCAAGTGCTAGCTCTTAACCAGATTCATTTCCAACAACTAAACAGGTAAAGCAGTTCCTGATCCTCCACCTACTCCTGAGCTTCTGACTTTGTGTCTTAAAACCTCCATTTCCAGTATCAGCTCTCCCTGACTTCCATTCTCTTGAGGACCTGTGAACAACTGCTGCAGACAGCTTAAATGGAGCAAAGTAACATCAAGGCTACTGAATTCCCAACAACAAATACACCTGAATGAACATTAAGCATTTAATGACAGTTAATCTTGAACTAACAGGAATATGAGTAGAATTCCTGGAGTTTGCAGAATGCTCGTAAGTGCAGAAACTACTTTTGTACTTGCAGGTTTTCCCATCACTTTCCTGAAACTTCTGTAGAGTGCCCTCAGCTCAAGCAGCCTCTCTTCTCCCAATAAATTGTCTGGTTTCCATATATCACTGCCCATCAATAATTTGTTTCTCATTAAGAACTGCTATTTCTACGTGAGAATTGCCCTAGCGTGAACTTCAGTAACAGCGAGATCCTCCAGCTTTGCAAAAAAAGATAAAAAATAAAAATCAGGCTTTCCTTACTCTATAGGTCCTCTGAAAACCAAAGAGATTTCTGATGAGGGTAGCTCTTTTTTTTGTTATTAGTACATGGTAAAAAAATTAGGAAATTCCACCAGATCTACAGCACAGCTGTCCCTCACTGTCTCCTGGGAAAGGCAGGGAGGGTCAGCATTTCAGTGAGATGCACACGCCTCTCTCCTAGCTCACCTAACAGAGTATCACTGCTGCTCCACAATTTCCAAAACTATCCAAGTATTAAATCAAGAGGGCTACCAGCAAAAACCCCTTGAGATACCTCTTAGACCATTTCAGAAACTGAATTCCTGAGTTAGAGAAGAATCATCTGTTTGAATCCAGTTTCTACTTACACCCAAATCTAACCTCCATTTCCATGAAAACACTGAGGTCTAAAAGGCAAATGGGAAAAATGGATGTGAAAGGACTGCTTTTCCCCATCATCCTGACCATGGGATTATGTGTCAACCTCTTACCCAGTTCCACTGAAATGATGTCAATCTGCCAAGACAAGGCAGTGAAAAGGCCTCCAGCTACAACCAACAATCACAGGCTGAGAGAACCTCCAAATTAGGTGAGGTAAGGCCAAATTTTCTAGTAAGCTCCCTATTAAATAGCAAATACTTGAACTATACAGCTCATGTAATGTAAGAGCCTCTCCTCAGGTATTAATCTGAGGCAGAGTTCTGCAGCACATCTCAAACAACTGAGATCTGGGCAGGTGACTTGGATGGGGAAGGAATAAAGGCCTGAAATACCTCAAGAGTTCAGAGGCAGCATAAAAATGAGCACTGTGCTTTAAAATAACATTGCTGGGAAGAGGGAAATAGAAATCTGAATTTTAGAATTAGTGGATCATGACTAACAAAAAAATGCTCTTTACCTGGTGTTGTCATGATGAGGGTTAGAGGAAGTGGTAGCAGCTGACCCACCACGTAACATTGGCCTACAGCAGGATTTTGTAGATTGAAAGCACAAGACAGAAACAGGAAATGACAAACAAGAGATAAGATGTAAAACACAAAGATCAAAGGAACATCAAAATACTTCCAGATATACTCTATGTTTCAATACAACTTCTATAATTTATTATGTTGTAAATTGCACTTTCATATTTCTCTCATTCAAATTTAATCAACACTGAATGTTTTTGCAGCTAAGACATGTAAGCAAATTTTTGATGAAGCAGATTTGGAGAAGCTTGATTTACAGAAGACAAACAGGTGGAATAGAAATTTAGCCTTAAAAAATAAATATGGGGAACTTCAGGTTAAAAAAAAAACTAAATTACCCCCCAAATCTAAAACCTCACGCAACAATAACAGGAAGTCAATAAAGGTACTACATGTACTTATAAAAGCCCTTTTAATCACCCTCTGCTCCCTACAGGGAAACGGGAGATTTGTCTTTCCTGTCTTCATTTATGCTAGATGTAATTCAGAAACCTGGGCTGGCAGCCTAAGGGCCATGTATAACCTGAAGAGAGGGAGATCTCTCCAGGAAGTGACTACAGGCTTCAAGCACATCTCTTGAACATGCTTACAAGCGTTGCTCTTTTCCCTTTTCTTTCTGTGCAGGGAGGAAGAAAAGGTAGAGCTTTTTTAACTGCTGCAGTAATATATATGAAGTTTGCAAGGAGAAGTTGCTGTATTGCAGCTCACCAGCAGTACCCTCTGACAAGCTGGCACTCCGTGTTTCCAGTGCCTCTGGTAATGAGGCATTAGGGTTCCACATCACAGGTCTGCAACAAACTCTGCAGGAGCCTGAAATCTCTTCTCAATCTCCTTCATTTTCCCAGTGCCAACTGGAGATGCTTGTAACATGCATATAACCCATGTATACTGCAGACTCTAAAACTGAAGACAATCTAGGTATGAAAATCTTTAGAGCAGGTCCATGTAGGAGGCAGAGCTTTGGGGCCAAGGTTGCTGGGAGAACTGAGACCAGCCAGAACCATGCAAAAATATCACAGCCACCAGCTTCACTTCAAAAGATCAGGATCTAGGAGCCTTGGCAAACTCTGCTACCTGGTAACTATTTACTGGGACCAGGTCCTAGTCTAGTTAGCAGCAGAAGGGCACACCACAACGTTCTCCTTTCTAGAACTTAGGCCAGCATGATTTGTTTTACAAAACAGAAAGCCCCATTTCTGATACATGCAGTATATGAATGTTCTTACCTAAATGTACAAGGTCTTGCAGAAAGTTATCCAAAAAAAGCTATTCCTAACCAGAGAAATAATTCAGCTGGTCTAAAATCTTCTCTGACAGATGTCACAACTAAATGCTTTGAGACAGTGTAAGAAATTGAGAAAACAGCAGCTATGGAGGAGGCCACAGAATTTCTCTGAGAACTTCAGTCACTTGTAACTAACTGGCAGATATGAGAATGCCAGTGCCAGTACCCAGCAGGCACTGCCCACACCATCTGACACAGGACATTTGGATTCTGTGTAAGCAGAACAACAGTCTCAAGTGCTCTCTAAATTCAGCTTCTGTGTTATCTTTTGGTAAACAAAGTTTTACAGCTGTTGTAGAATTTATCAGTCCTAATTCACAACTACCCTTCCCAAGGAAAGCCACAAGCTTGGAGACAGCTGAGGGCTACAGCAAGGCACAAACCCAGAGTGCTCTGAGACCTCTGCAAGGCAGGAACTCAAACTGAAGTCTTTGATCCTCCTTCCCAACACAGCCAGGCTGTTAAGATGCTGCAGGTGATTTCTTCCTTTTCTTTACAGTTCACTTTTTATTTCATTACATATGGACCCAAAAGGAATAACACAATATTGCCCCATCTCTTCTACTTGCTTGTTTTTTCTTTAACGGAGAATTGATTACATTGATCACAGTGGCCTCATAACTGAGAGCCTTACCCCAAAATTAGCAGTAAGATTTTTGGCAAATACAGAATGTACAAGTATAATATAGGCAAGGCATTAAATGTATGGCCTTCTTTAAAAACTAAGTGTACATTAGAACTTTGAATTTTCTGGCTGCTTCTGTCAATTTCATCCTAAACATTAGTGCATGATCAGAAGAAACCATAACACCAAGGTCATGTGTACTCCCTGCAAACACAGCAGCAACCTCAAACTTGAAGGGAATGCTCAGGAATACAATTTAATACCAGTGGGAAAACAGGCAGTAAGGCAAGGAGCAGCTGAACCTGGTCTGTCTCCTGCTGCTTCCACAGCGAGGAATCAACCCTAAACACATGGTCTGGGAGAAAAACAAGGGGGGGACAAATCTCATCTCCTTCTGAACCATCATCACCCCAGGCCACAGTCAAGTTTAGCCCTCTTTGATGGTCTTAACTCACTTCCCATTTTATTTCTACAATCTTTAACTTTCTCAATATAAAAATGATCTTATAAAATCTCAGGATATGACTACGTGGGTGAAGTTTGGCATTTAAAAAGGACAGTGTTTTTTTCAAAAAGGGCTATCCTAAAGAAAAGAAATTATAAATTGCCATACTCTCTCCTCCTAAATAAAATGTACTGACTCAAGAGATGAGTCAGTTTAGATAAAGTACAGATTTCAAAACAAGTCTATGCAGATATGAAATTGTCTCTTTTTCCTGCATTTAAGACATCACTAAAATCTCCTTAAATGCATGGCGTTTTTTGGGGGCTTGTTTGTTTGGGTGGTTTGTTTTCAGATTTTCTTCTGCTGCCTAGAGCATAAAAGATCAGTCTTCAGAGGACACTAGGGGTAGGTCCTACAGTCATTCCACAGAAATTGAAACAGAAAATTGGTTAGAACTAGAAACCAAAACTGACCTATTGTCCTTGTCCAAGCTGAAGGAAATGCAAGAGTAAAAGTGATCATTAAATTGTTGCTCATTTAAATAATACTTTATGTGAGCAGTGCTGGCTGAGCTAGGCATAACTCATTATCTGCAGCAGTACCATCAGCACCTACCGTTAGCAGTTTTAGTAGATTGGAAAATGTTTGGGGGAAAAAAAAGACAAGCTATAAAACAAATTAAAAATATTTCCAGTGAGTAACACACAGCCAGATCTTGTTAGCTTTAAAAGATCTCTTCAAGTATTAAGCATAAAATGTTAAAATAGGTAAGGCTTTGAGAAAGAAAGCACATTACACAGAGCAAAAGAACAGAGTGCAGGTTTAGAGCAATTTAAAATGAATAATATTTTGCAACCATGCAAGTGGATCATCCAAATTTCACATTCCCACGCCAGCTGTAATGGTGGGTGTCTAAACACCCAGCCACAAAGAATACACTTTCACCTTATTGAAAAATTCATTATTTTAGCACCTATTTATTCATAGGTGACTAGAAACAGGTTTCCCATTCCTTCTAGGAAGGTTAGTAAGAACATCTTGAAAATTAACTCAAACCAGGATGAGTTATGCGTATTCAGAATCCTAGAATTTTTCTGATAATTGAACTAAGTTGAAAGTGTATGTATATGGATTTGTTTTCCAGAATCCAAGAAAACACAGGCAAGAGCATGCATAAGAGAAGCCAGGAATAAAACCTGTTGGCTTCAGAGCAGACTGGGAAAAGGGCTAGAGTTCCAATCTATATTTTAACAAGGACTCTTGGCACAAGATCTTAAGTGCCACTGTTCATAGACAGTACAATTTCTTCTTATCTGGGAGCTTTAATTTGGCAAAACAAATTTATAATTGTATAATTTTAATATTGATAAGGGGAAAAAAAGTACTGATGCCCAACTGTTGATAGATAGGCATCAAAATTTTAACAGCTACAGCCCAGCATTTCACAGGATTAAATAATTCATTAGTTAAGCACCCAACCCACAGTATTTCAAGGGACTCTGTGCAGCTGATCTTGCTTGTTTTTCTGAGTCCCAGTTTAAGAACACAAAGGCCAAAAATACTGGAGTTCTTTACAATTCAGGAATGTTAATATGGGCATTTATATATTGTCAGGTCAGCAAACATGGTGAGCTACAGGAGGTGCCAGTTTGGAAAGTGACTGCAAACAGCCAGACATTCACAGTAAGATTGGCTTGATAGTCACATTTCATTACCGAAACAACTAGAAAGCAAACAATTTCAACTTCACACTACACATAGTAAGTGTGCTGCTAAGATAAGATAGCAGAGGCACATGGCAAATTTCAAAAACTTGCTAGCACAGGCCACACTGAAGGGCTGCAGGAGAAATGAGCAGTTCCTCCCAGTGTTCTTCCCAATTATTTCCACTAATACAACCTCCTGGCAAGCCCTGGGGGTCTGAGCTAGCCCTGCACTGGAGACTGTGTGCAATTGTTACCTGAACTTCTGTGCTGGCATACAACTAACCTGGAAATTGCTTTTAGTAAACGTATATTGCCATTGTTAGTCTTTAGGAATGTTTCTGTAGTATTAAACATGCTGTTCTTGGAATGCTTCCAAATCCCAAATCCAGACAGTCTAAGGATACACCAAGTGAGCAAAACTCCACTGATGAGAATGGAAATAACTACACAGGGATTGCCATGAGGCTTGTTCTGGCTCATTACTCTCCAAGTGTCAGGTTATCCATAAAATCAGAGACAGCAATAATCAGAGGAGCAACCAACTCCCCAGCGTCCCCTGCCTTTCCTGCTCTCAGCATCTAGGGTGGGCACCATTAGTCACGTGGCCACCAGAGAGAATTATTCCCAATATAAACCATGACAGCTTCAAGTCTTGACACATTATCAAAGTAGTCTACAATGCCTTTTAATATTCTACCCTGTTTCTGCACATTTTTTAACACTTCATGACATCATCAACCCAATCTTATTGATTTGCACCACTGCTCACCAACAGAAAAACAGAAGACAAGGCTTGTAAATTTGCAGGCTCAGGGTCAAGTATTAATTGCAGAATACACTGATAATCTCGGACCAGCAAAACCCCTTGCAGCCACAGGCCAACCCTGCCTATAAAGATTTTTATTTGGAAGGAAACCAAAACAATGCTATATTTGAAACAGAAGCATTTTGAAATGTGAATTTTGGACATTTAAATTGCTTATGAATAGTGAAAGCAAAGGAAAGCAAAAGCAAATAATTTCATCTCATTGTTGTGTAAACAGAAACCAAAGTCCACTAGAAAGGAGAAAAGAAAAACAAAGCAGCAGAAGCTGGCAGAACCAGTGACAACCAATCACCTGCGGTTTTCATCCAGCACATCCAAGACCTGCTGGTAAGCCCTACGAGTGGAAGACTGGATAAACGACAAAATGCCACGAGCAGAGTAAAGATTAATTCCATCTTCAGGTAACATATTGGGAGGACAGACACGAGCTTGTTGCAGTGATGGGGTCACACTGTTTGTACAAGCATAGTAAATGAAGAGAGAAACACTAGAGTCAGATTTTAAATGCAAAAAAGCTTTTCAGATAGATCCCATTCCAAAATGCTTATTGCTTGCTTTTGGTTTACCCTTCTCCCACCACTGTAAGGAAACACTCCCAAATTCCAGTAGTGTGGGGATTATGAGCTGCATTTACATATGTTCACCAGAAACACACACAGGTAGTAATAAGGACACAGTTTGGATCTGTTACACAAGTTAGCCCAAGAAAGGGCTTGCACAGCTAAATCTGTACCTGCTGAAGTCAGTGTTCAAGTCCTCACTTGACATCAATGAGAGGAGTGTTTTTACAAGCACTGGCATTTTAAGAAAATCCTACACATCATCTCTTTTCAAAACACAAGCCTTTTTCAATAAGGAGAATCTCACACAGAACCCGTTCAATAAAAATTTTTGGAAGCTGTGATCAAGACAGTATTTTGATTGGCACATGAACAAGTTTGAAGGCAAAATGCAACAAATTCTAAAAATAGTACAAAATTCACATCCCAGTGACAATGAATAACCTGATCTAACATATTGACTATGATGCAAAAAGTATTATTAAAAATATGCAGGACTAGACTTCAAACATGGCCATTTGGATTATACCAAACTTGTCTATCAGAGAGAAAACAGCTTTGATAAACTGCCTACAATTTGCTTATGTTTCTTTACATTCAAAGTGACTTTATTCACTTTTCCTGCACACAGTAAGACTTTTATTTTTTTAAATCTTGAAACTTTATTAGAGGTGAGATGCTTTTTTAGTAGGAATTAATTAGTGTTAACTTAATGTAAATATTAACACACTTGCAAACCAAGTGCAAGCCACTGTACCCTTTAAATCTTGGGTTAGTTTTTATTCTGAGATTAGCACCCATAATTCAACACATTTCCTTGCCACTTGTGCTTTGCTACAACAGCTTTGGATTTAAAATGTCAATCTTTTTGACCTTGGCATTTTAATAAAACATTAATGCTGAGAACTTAGAAGTTGGTCTGATATTTGGCTAATCTCTAGCTGGGTCAGAATTCTGTGGCTACTCCTACTTTGAACAGAGCTGCTCTGCACGTGGCTGGCAGTAAGATCCCAAAACTGAGCAGGACAGAAACTTGCACTGAACACACTGAATGTTACAGGAATGTCACTTCTGCCACAGCAGAGCTCAGCTATCCTGGGCTTCAAGGGACACCCACAGACTGCAGCACCTGGGGCTTGGCGGATACTGGTCATTGTTACCTCAAGGACAGGTATCTTTTCAGGCTGCCACAGACTACATTTCAGTAAATATCTGGTTGCTTCCTTACAGCTTTTTTTGTTCTCCCACACTTGGAGAATCCACCTTTCTTCTATATATATGATGACTACTATTTTGTAATCAATAGTAGTGGTCACACCCACACATTTTACTATGGAATTGCACTAGAAATGCCAATATTCAACTGAAAAATATCAAGCAGCAGGGGCAAGTTCAAAATATTGCCATTAAAATGAATTTATCAGAATTTTTACTCCTTATGGATTTGCTGGATTGAGGCAAATGAGGGAAGAGTTAAGGCTTGAAATCACAGCATATTTTGCATTAAAAGTAATTTCTCCTGTACATCACTTCAAAGATGTGCAGAATAGGGTGAAAGACAACTTATTAAAAAAGGTAGCAAATAATATTTAAACATATAGCAAAACAGAAAAAAATTGTGGAATTCCTGTTGTCCAGAATGGTATTAGTATAAATACTACAGTAATGATTTTTGCATACAAAGATTTCTAAATATACTAAAAAGTTCCTAATAAATTACAAAAGCAAAACCAAAAAACCCAGTTTTAACTAAAACTGTACAGAATTCTTTAGCATTAAGTTACATGTGCTGATTAAATTCTAAGTTATATAATAAGGAAAAAAATCAAAAAAACAAGAATAGTTCTATGAAGGGCACAAAGGCCATGACTGAGGGCTGGAGAGAGAAGCAAAATTTTTCTTCTTCTGAAAATTTTGCTATTTCAGGATTTGAAATTGCTGTCCTGTAAGCATCTGGCAGTCCTTTGGACTATGTCAGAGAACATGGAGAAGAAATATTATGAAGCAATTACCTGATACAAATCAGCCCAGATAACATAAGAGGGAAAAAAAAAAACTCTGCCATAAGGAAATTCTCTAATATGTAGTATAAGCACTTATCATTAGACATTGTGGCTATCCCCCCTTCCCCCTCCATTTCCAGTGAAATGGTCCTAGCTGTAGGTATAATTTGTTTCTCATCTCTGAACAGAATTCTTATATACAGCTCCAGCCCCTGGTTACAGACACCAGTCAATTCCAGAGCTTGGAACCAAAACAGACAGGATGAAATTACAGACATTACTATGAAAGAGTACAGTAGCATGTTGCTATATGCAGTTTTTAGCTTAGCAGCAATCTCCCCTAAACCTTCTCAAAGCATTTGTGGTGTACAAAGCTTTATTTCAGGTATTTCTCTGACTTGCAGTTCTGGTAGTATTAAATGAGAGGTAAACAGATGTAACCAATTAAGGTTAATTTGAATTCAAGCACATAGACAGACGTGCACACCATCACCTTTTCCTCCATGACTTGCGAGAAGAACAGAATTTCTCAAACTGTGAAACTGAACTCTCTAGAAAGATGTGTTGTTCTAAGGAAAAGGCTGGAGCAAAAAGAAAATTAGTGCTGCCCAGTTTTCCATGCACTCTTGGTGGTTTGGTGATTTCCAGCAGAGATGTGGAATCCTTGCATTCAGCATTGGCTGGCAATGACCAACAAAAAGCTTTGTTTCTCCAGCTACACAAAACTAGCCAAAGAACAGAGTGTCAAACAAGTTAAAGATAATTTGAAATTTTATTTCCCTTTCATTGGCTGTCAGGTGTTTTTCCCTGTGCTCTTTACAGAGGGAAACAATTTGACCAAGTTTGAGAAACCCTGAAGCAAAATTAGAAACAACACATTCAGTGTAGCTGTTTCAGATTTTATATTCTAAGCTAGAGGCACTTAGTCAGAATATTAGTACTGCAGAGAGCTACAGAATTAGACACACTCTTGCTTTTCATATACCAGGGAAGGTTCAGGCTTACGTGCAATCCTTAGTCGAAAGAGGTGACTGGAACCGTGGCATTTTATTTCTTGGGACAGTATCTGATCTGTGCCACCTTGAATAATAATTGTAATCTCTTAAGTAAGCATCCTTAGAAAAAGAGGGATTGTAATTTAGAGAGTTGTCATTATTGCTACACAGACAGTTATTGTACCAGCAGGTACTTGTTAGTCCCAGGATTTCTAAGAGCATTAGAGAATTACTGACTTTAATGAAGCCCAGCTGCCAAAAAAAATCCTCAGAACTGTCTCTGCATGCAACTGGATGACAAGAAGAGAAAGACAATGGAAGAGAAACCACTATTTGTGCATGTCAAGAACACTGTGATAGGGAGCCCAGCCAACTCTCACTTGCACCACCTATTCCAGAATGTTTGATTTTGTCACTTTCTAAGTCAAGCCTTGGAATTTCACACAGTACATCTGAATATTTTGTCCAAGGAGGACAACAGTGTCCTAGACTAAAACTTGAGAACTGTAGTCATATTTTGAAAACAAAGGTTTTAAAAGGCAGTGCTCCAAGCGCCTCTTCAATCCTCATCACAGCATCTGAGCAGCCCATGTGGACTTCCTTTTCTATTTGAAGATATGAACCAAACCAAAGCACAAAAACAAAGAGCTGATTTTTGTCAAGGTAGAGCATCACAGCATTTGTGAGTGCAGAAGTAAACTTTTTTTTCAGCCAACAACACTGGATATAAGAACTTTAGCAGCAGCTAGTTTCTTGTATTCTTGTAATTAACTGGAAAACTAGTATTTCCAGATGGTAAAGGAATTCCAAGGTGATATAAATGAGGCAACAGCTGCACAACAACATTTTCTGTAGTGCAAAGAATAGATTTACATGAAACTTGTAATTTTTTTTGCAGTTTACACTGTATGTCCTGAGGGCTTAAACTGTGAGGAAACAAGAGCCAAGAGGCTACTTTTCCACCAAGCACAGAAGGCCTGGCCTTCCTGCATTTGTGGGAGCCACACAGGTTCCACTGTGACCATGGTGTTCTCACAGTCTGAATTCCTAGAACATTCTCCTGAGAGGCAGCCAGGTACAAAGCCACACTCTCCACTTGGAAAGTGACAAAACCTGGATGAGGGAGAAATGTCAGGCTCAGCATCAGAGTGCCAGAGCATGTTCAAAGTGGTTTCTTTCTTTGGACCATATTGAATCAGAAGAAGCAATTGTGACAGAAAAAGAAGTCATTTCTAGGAATCCTCTGTGATTTCAAAGGAGATGATCTAACATTAGACACAGCATAACTTCTGTCATAAGAAAACAGGCAACTGGGAGGACAAGAGAAAAATGAAGTTCTATTAAAATACATTATCTGCAGGTCAGAAGTGCAGAATACTGCCATGAAGAAGGATATCTTCCACATGGGCAGTAGAGAATACAGATCTGAAGGCTCAGTATCATCTAGCTGTTATTTATCTTACAAGCAAGAGAAGAGATCCTGGATCAATCAAAAAAGATACAACAGAAGGTGCTTGGCATTGGAATTGTGATTTATTTGACAGACCTTATCAAGCACTAGCGTGGGTATCAAGAGAGGAAAACTAATCTCCAGGTGTGTAATAATTTCCTGGCTTTTGTAAATGATAAACTGAGTCATGCCAGCTGCCAGTCATATGTTCCTTGATCATAGGCTTTTAAAATTTACAGGATTCCAGGTGCTTATTGTATTGCTAAGCCTCTGAAGCACTGATAGAAGATTAAAATACTGTGACAGCAAGTAACATTCAGACCATGTCACCCCAGTAATTCTATATATAACTACTGAGTGACAACAAAGCACAGGACAGCAAATTTTACAGATTTAGGATTTTCAGATTCAAGAAGTCCAGACATGTGTGAAATCTGACAGCAACTAGAGGCAGAGCTGATCTTACTGTTTTCTCAGATGCACAGTTTCTCATGGGCATGGCCCATGACTTTTGGAAGACTAAACTAACATGGGGATCAAGTGTAAAACAATTTCAAGAAATTTCAAGAATTTTTTTACCAACTGTTTTTTCCTTTTAAGTGCAATACATCAAAGACTGGCAAAGCAGAGCTGGCAGCATCAAAGGGAGAAATATTTCCATAGGAAGCTCCCATCACATGAAGACCATGGTACTCCAGCAGGTACCATGTCCAAACTGCCAGATGGGCAAGAGAAAGCCACTCTGAAGTGACATTGTAGTGTGTCCAGGCCAATGGGACAGTGCTGGGTAACTGACACCACAGGGAACTTGGACACTGAGGAGGATGATAGAACACCCAGAGACTGAGCTGGTCAGGCTCTTAAAGATGGGAATGTGAGTTTTGCCAGCTCAGTAAACGTGTGACTCTGCAGACCTGAGCACCTAGACACGAGCAATCTATAAGCTTGTATGAACCCAAAGTCTGATCAAATAAGAAGAGGAAGATATGAAACAATATTTCTATAAATATCTGGAAGAGAAGGAGAAGTGTAACATGTATGGAACATGCATCAGAGTACATTTCATTTTAGCCAAATTAACAGGTGGACAGATATGTGGTACAGACAGTACCCCCTGGTGCCCCTGATGTCAATAGAAGAAAATAGGCATTTCTAGGGCATACTTCACTTGATCTACTTTAAACTAAAAATAGGTAGACCTTAAGTAGGCTATGCACTTATTTCCCTCTAGTTACTGAAAATTAAGTTTGATGGTGATCTAGCAATATTGTTATACAGTCTACATTGAGACAGATGAATCCCATCTTTCAAATCTTAAATTTAAAGCCTTTTCTAAGGCAAGTATTCCTTATGGCAGCTGTATTAAAATTCAAACATAAAAGATTCCTAAGTGCTATATTGCAAAACCAGTTATTTCCAGGTGGAAAGATGCTGTCACTCAGAATAAGCCATGATTAATCCAAGACTAGCATATCTAATAAAAATTTACAGACATGTATGTCTTCAGAAGGCACCCTAAGAACCGCAACCTTGGATGGTAACAATAGATGAAGTTTCCAATTCTAAGTGCTCCTTGCCATTTTGGTCAGAAAAGATTAAGATGTATATACTCACAGATTCCAATACATGTAGTACAGTGACACCACAGAAAAATTACTTATTCTAATATTTATCAGGAAATAAAAATATTTCTTCTCCAATGAATGAAAATCATTATAATATTAACAGTGAGAGAACTGGGAACATTTTGATGCACAAAGAATGCCATTTCCTGAAAATTCAGGGGGAAAAAATAATGTGCCAACTCAGAAACTGAAATAACAATTCCTGGTAACTGGTGAAACCAACTGTGAGCCCACAAACACTTCCACCCATCCCCTGCAAGAAGTCACCTCCCTAAACAGAACCCATAGAAGAAAAAGGCTGGTGTTATAAGAGTTAAAATGATGTTCTTGGCACAACATAGAAAACATTAGTTGGGCAAAGCAGATAAGGAGGAGGTGAGGAAGGAGGGATGGGCGTCTCAGAGGCGCAGCAGAGGCCTGCAGGGGGCTGCACTCACATGGAGTCGTTGCGGGCCAGCTGCCCGTTCTGCCGCGTGGCGTTCTCGCTCATGGAGCGCTCTCGCTTCAGCCTTCCCACCGCGCGCACCTGCAGCACGGGAGCAAAGGAGACATAACAGCCAGAGAGTTCCAGGACACAGCTCTGTGCTCTGCAGGACTGTCACCCACATCTGCCCTCTGACACAAAGGCACATTTCCAGGGGTTTCACAGTGATTAGGGGGAAAATAGCTGATGACAGATGTGATGCTGGTACATGTAAAATCAAGCTCCACCCTTACTGCAACCCTGTTGTTACCTATCTGTGTGACCTGATGTCAAAATTACGAACCAACAGAACTTCCAATATTCTCTGGAGATACTCAAAGCCCTCTGGACACAATCCTGAGCAATATGCTCTAGGATGACCCTGCTGAGGGAGGCTGGACTAGATCAACTCCAGTGGTCCCATCCAGTCTTACCCATTCTGGGATTACTTCCCACCACCAGAGATAAATATATTTCTATTGTATTTTATAAGCCTATATTCTATAGGCTTATAAATAATTTCCCATTTTTAAAGTGTCAGTTGCCATTATTCACCTGGATGCCAATGTTATACCATTATTTGAAATTGTTTTTTTCACAGTTTCATTAAAACTCATTAATTCACTGTGGTGTTACATCATCTGGCTATCAAGTCCAGAAGTTAACCACATACACTACAATGTATACAATACAAGAATCTTATATTTTTCTGATACTTTATAAGTAAAAAAAAAAAAAAACTTACAGCTTTCTATTCATCACAAACACTTTTTTGTTAGAAACATTTTGAGTAGTTCTAATTATGACTTTATTTTTGTAAGCAGTGAGTAAGCTTGCTGAGCATGGCAATTCCAGGCCATCTGCCACTTCAAAGTCTAAACAGAACTACTATAGTGCTAATAAAAATATTTTTGTATTTTCCCAACATACGTCAGCACCAAGTTGATCTGCACCACAGTAGAGAAATCACTGGTCATTTCACTTTCTTTAGCAGAATGCTTCTCATCTAAGGAAAAAGGAAAATAAGTACTGGCCTCTTCACTTTGAGGTGTCTGCTGTGGAGGTTTTTCTAGGTCCAAAAAATCTAGCGGTCGATCACTAAGAGAAATAACACGGGGAGGAGTTTTCAATGCCAGTGGTTTGAATGGAGTAGACTGAAGAATGTCAAGGTCTGCTGGTCTGGAAAATGGAATGTCTTCACTATTACCTGCAAGAACATCAATTGTCAATAGAAAGCAAATTGTTTTGAGGCCTGAAGGCCAGTGCCTGAAGTTCAAAAGGACATCACAGTAACTTCTGCCTATGCCAAATGATGAAGTATAACCTTCTTTAACCTTCTTGTATGTTAAAAACTACTGTTGAAGTGCTCATAAAGACCACATTGACACTTGAGCAGTTTTTCTGAGGACAATGATCCTGAGTAACCCTGAACCACATAAACTGTTATGCAAGTGAGAAAACTCAAGATACAGTCCTATCAGTGTCTTTGACTGGGGACATCAAAGCATAAAATATATGCATGTCACACGTTTTGCAAACTTGTTAGACTTTCAGCAGGTCTGCATATGTCACTGTAAGGCCCATGACCACACATACTAAACTAATGTAGATAGAGTCCACTCATAATAGACAGATTATCAACAAAATTAAAATCAATTAAAATCAAACACGTTTTGCAGGACAAATATAAAGTCCATCCCCAAAATTTGTTACAGTTACTTTAGCTTACAGTTAATTACTAAAAATTGGGTGTAAATCAATAAACAGTAATTTTTTTTCTCCAAAAATAGCATAGTAAGATGAAACATCAGCGATTAAACCTTCTGTTCATAATTAATTCATCAGCTGTCTCCATTATAAGCTACACCAAAACTATTCATGAAACACTTTCAGACCTTAAAAAACTTCCCAAGTTAAAGAGCTTTAACTGTTTAAACACCAGAAAGCATTTTACAGGCTATTTTTTTAAACATGACATATCAGTATATATTTTTTCCATCCAGAAATCAGGGGAACTAATTTAAATTTTCACCTGCACTGCGATGCAGACATACCTGCCACTACAATCCGCTCTGGAACCTGCATGGTTACACTGGCATTTGGAAATCCTTCCTGGCTGCTCTTGTCCAGGTCAGCGTTTTGAGGAGCCACCTTGAGTTTCTCGGGGACCCTCATGCGCTGGCTGATGCCCTCGGTGTATTCCATCTCGTACTGCAGCCGGTTCATCTCGGCCATCTCGGCAGCCGGCGACGGGAACGCCGCCCCGCTCATCCTGCCAAGGCAACCCAACACTCAGACAGCGACAGGGACCCAGCAGAAGGAGGGACAGGAGATGCTTTGCTCAGCTCATCTCAAGTGGGAGATCATAACTGGAGAGTCTTATTTAAAGGAACAAACTGCGCAGAAAAATTCCGAGGAAGCGTAGTCACAAAGTGCTGGGAGGTGCAGGCAATGAAAGAAGAACAAAGTGATACTGTAGACAATGCTCAAATTGAGCCATGACAAATAAAACAAAAAACAAAACAAGCCAACCTGGAAATTCTGCAGGTAAGGTACTATTTCTGCACTGGCTTACGGAAATAGAAACATAAACAAACACATCAAAGAATCGGCAGGATTGGTAGGAAATCTATTCAGGATTGGTGAGAAATCTAAATTACTGATTTGCATTTACAGAAATCCAGTATACTTGTGGCTGAGAAAATGGCTGAAGTGTCACAAAACATGCTGAGGCACGGGAAGACAGAAAAGACTCAGCCTGGGCAGGAGCTCCTGCTCACTGTCAGTCACCCAGATCTTACAAGGACAAAGTTCCTTATCAACAGCCTGTCAGATCAGCTTGAAAACCGAGAATACTCATAACCCTTCCCAAGTGCAGCAATTCTTTCAACTTCTCACTTCTATATTTTTCTGTAAATTAACATCTTACTTTCATGGAACTGATACAAGATGAGGAGGAGAGAGAACAAGACTTTATTTAAACTTAAAAGCATTTGCCAATACTTTATATATACATTTTCTTAGAAAAGTAGTGGAATTTCAAATTAAGCAGTGGACGAGTTCCCTAGAAATTGGGCTGTGAGAAACTTACTAATGCAGTTGCTGGGAGTTGTGTTAAAGACCAGGGTAACTGGGAGTCTGAAGTTAGATTTAGGGTCAAGAGAAAAGGAAATCCTAGAGTTGTGCCTGGGGGTGGCTGGAAAGGGACCTCAGACAGCTGGGAGGAGGCAGGGTTTGCCACTAAAATTGCAGCTACATTCCTTTACTATTTTTGGCTCAAGGCCACCTCTGTCTCTGTGTGTGCACTCTGCTGAGCTGAGTGTGCAGAATACAGAGAGGCCTCAGTGCAGAGCAGCCCAAGGCAGGTGAGCCTGCCCAAACCCTCCCTCTCACCATCCCACACAAGCTATACTTCCACATTTACCAATAAAACCTTGAATAACCCTCAGGCAATGGACAGAGAAGGATCTGGACTGTGTAACACACGACTGCACACACACTGACTGTGATCACCTGGCAGTCCATCCTGCGAGCCTCAGTGTTATGTGCAAGGCTCCCTATCACCACACATCAAATAAAGCATCTCAATAATCTCCAAGTGTCACTGTAGCACAGTGGGAGAACAGGTGATCAGGGAGCAGGCTAAAAGATCACTGTGTAACCTTAAAAAAGATCTATGTAAACTTTAAAAAAATTAAAGGAAATACTTGAAGTGCTGCACATTTAATCCACCTGTATTAATTATCACAGTTTGTATCAAGTGAAAGAAAGCGAAACAACCCATTTAATTAGGAATAAACACTTTATAGCAGTTCAAGAGGTGCTTAAGCATCTGTCACTTCAAAAATGTTAACTTTTTCACATGGAATTTTTTCATCCCTGCCCTTTGATTTTATAGACTAGATTTGCCCCTCTTGCAAGACATTGGCTTGATCAGCCAGTGACATGAACAAAATACACAGCCATCTGAGATTTCTACATTCCAAAAGGTGCCTTTCATTTCAAACATTGTCTGTGATCAGTAAAGCATTTCCCAATCTCATAAAAATCATAAAGTCAACAGAGAAACCAAATTTTAAGAACTTACAGTACCCAGAGTATCAACTGGCAGCAGCTTTAAGCACTTATTGCTCACATGTGACAAAAGGTGTTTCCCTGCTCCAGTCTCATTTGGAAACACCTGGCTGGCTCCAAGTTTAGTGATCAAGTATCCCTGCCCTGCAGCAGTGTTTCCACCACAGCTTGGTGAGGCTTTTGGACACAAGTCTGCTTGCACAACAACTTTCCAGCTGCAAGGCAAAACCTACACAAAGCCAGACAGCAGTAGAAAGTATTTATAAACTAAATAGCACTGTGTGGGCTTAGCAGTGCTTGCCAAGGCCCTACAGATGCAAAACCTCAATATCTTCCTAGTCTCATCTACTTTGTGTCACAGAGAACTGGATTTGCTATCAAAGTGATTTCAAATTTTACCCCTTTTTACAAGAGGACAGCAAAACAGAAACAGTGAGATCTCAGCAACAGATAAAACATCTTAATGACGCTTCTGAACAAAACAAAGTTATGTTTTCTGCAATGTCCTTGTTATACAAAGCATTTTACAGAAAGCATTAATAATAAATCAGGAGACTGAGGATTTTAGAATTGATATTTACAGAACTAAGTACCTCTTAAAAAGGCATGATAATAGAAGTCTGAGAATGATAAGACAATAAAAATCCAATCACAAATATTGCACAAATAGAGAATAACTGAAATGCAAATGAGCATCAACAACATTTAATGAAAGAAAGAAAGGAAGGAGAAATCCAGAGGATGATAAGGCAAGAGAGAAAAAAGAAAAGGTTATAGAAAGTGAATTACATGTTCAGAAAGACACAGGAATACCTCCCACTCCTAAACAAGAAGAGATGAGGATGAAACACTGCATACAAATGTGAGGGACAACTGTTTGGCAGCATTTTAGCCGTATCTGTGCTGCAACCAGCAACGTTCTGCACAGTGTGGAGCCCCAGATACAAGAAGATGAGCTCTGGTAACAGTATAGCTCTGTCAGCACTGAGCTCAGGGAGGTTTTACAACCCACACCAAACTGTAGCTTCTCCTGCTCCATTACTGTTTGTTCCTGATGTGGCTGCCTCACAGATCCTCTGTTCACGCGCACATAAGCTACAAAGTGTTCCCTCGGCAAGCATCCAGTTATCCCTGGACAAGGAAAAGGGGGAAGAGGAAGACTCGGAGCAAAGTTGAGGATGCGAATATTAAGGACCCAAAAGACCTTATGCTGGGGCCCTGTAACTGAATACAGATCAGAGAGACCGTGAGCGAACACAGCAGGAACGGAACAATCTGAGGGAGAGGAGCAGCAGGGGCAGGCTGAACGCTGAAAGCTGCTCTGCAGAGCTCAGTTACAGGTGCTGAACTCAGTGCACTGGCCCCTCTCCTCAGCACGGGGATGACATCAACAAAACGCACCTGTGACACACGAGCAAGGCTATATGACCACAAACCACTGAAGACTGGGTTCTTTCAAGTTTGTTTTACTCCAGCAGAATGCTTTAACACAAAATACTTTTAATTTTTTTTTTTTTAATTAAAAAAAATGCTGGAGAACGTTAGAAGAAAAACATCACTCTGACAACCATTTTTCTGGAACACCCAACTATTCATTGCGCTGTGGCGGTACTAAAAGCATTCGGAAATAGAGGGGCTGTAGGTGCTTCCTTCCCTTTACGGGGGTGGTCACGGCGGCTCAGCCGATAACGTCCGGGGGAATTGGGGAGCTCGCGGCCCCGGCGCTTCGGCCCCGGTGTCCCCGGGCGGGCGGAGCCCCGGCACAGGCTGGCCCCGGCACAGGCTGGCCCCGGCACGGGCCGGCCCCTGCCCCGCTACCGAACGCCCCCACGCGACCCGGCAGCGACCCCGGCACCGGGCCGGGCCGCGGGGCACAGCCCGAGGGGCCGGGCCGGGCCAGGCCGGGGGCAGTGCTGGCAGCCCGGAGCCGGGGCTGGCAGGCGGGACGGGCCCTGAGGGGGCCCGGGCGGAGCGGACGCGCGGCTGCGGGGAGCGGGGGACACACGGGCTGAAGGGGCTCCGGCTGCAAGCGCGGCGAAGGGCCGGCTGCCGCCCTGCGGGCAGGCCGAGCCCTCCTTGCGGAACTGGGGCCGCTGCCGCCAGGCTCCGGCGGTCCGTACTCACCCGTGCGGCGGAAGGAGGCCGGGGAGCGCTGCCAGCCCGGCCCGGCCCGGCCGGGAGCGCGTCAGGCACCGCGGCACCGCACCGCGCTCCGCGCGTCAGCCGCCAAACGCGGCTTGCGTGTCCCCATCGGGTGTCCGTAAGGGCCGCGCATCACGTGACTGGAGGCGGGCGGAAGCTGCTCTCGCCAGTGCCTCACGTGTGAGGGAGGCGGGGGCAGCCATCTTTAGTGAGGCCAGGGTGCGTCGCGCAGGCGCGTTGGGGTGCCCGGCAAGGTGACCCGCGGCGCGGCCCCGGCCGGAGCGGGATGGCGCAGCCCTGCCCTGCCCTGCCCGGGCTCCGGCGGGAGAGCCGCGCTGGGTGCCCACACACGGAGCGGTGCCGTGTGCCCCGTGCGTGGCCGAGTGTGCGCTGAGCTCTGGCACGGGCAGGAGCCGGGGCGCTGCAGGGCGCCGGGCCCTGAGCGCTGCTCCAGGGCAGCCCCGCCTGAGGCCGGCTCTGAGCTGCCGGGGCCCTGTCCGGCCCACAGCCATCGCCGCCCTGTTACCGTCACAGAGTATTTGTCACCCAAGGCGGGTGGCAGCCGTCACTTTCGTGCCCCCCTGGCACCCAGCAGAGCTCAAACCTCCCAAGGGCACCATTAGCTGACCCTCCTGATTATCAGAGAACCAGGAGCAGCAGCTGCTTCATGGCGTAACTCAATTTTCCAACTCCGCACAGGAAAATACAATAAAAGATGCTGTCATGTTTATGAGGTACTTTTTAAAAAGAAGAAAGCAGGCTCAGAGCTTTCCCTATCTTTGGTTTTATGATTACAGTGTTCTGGAGATCAGAAAGTGTAGCAGTTCTACCACATAAGCATGTATTGATCAAGAGCTTGGAACTTGCTAATTCAGCTCTTCACAAATATCAACAGCACTGTTTTACATAGGCAAGTGGTCAGAAATGTGATCTCCTACTAAACAGAAGTTGTCTAACATTGAGAATGATACAGTAGTTGCCTTAAGATCTTACATTTCATCTTATCTTTAGCCACCTCGAAACATAGGCTACCCCAAGCACATCTTACCAGGCAAATGTAATCATTCTGTATGTGGAGTCCTCAATTTTACTTCTTCTTTAACATTTTATAAAGTATCAAAATGATTTGGTCTTAAAATAAAAACAAACAAGAAAACCCCAAAGCAATTATTGTCTGAAAACTTGTTCTTCAGTCACACTAAAAATATGGCTCCTCTCCTGTGATTCCCTGTATGTTGAGATCAGTTTTGTGACTGTTTTTGTTCCACTGACTATATGACTGTTGTTAATAAATTCAGTGGTCACAGACAAGTCACTTGAGTCATTCAGAGTCACAGGAAATCCTCCAAAAAAGCTCTGGTGGGGATTTCTAGCATAGCACCACATTATAAATTAGCATTAGAGGGTCATGACTGCCCTTGCCCCCCTGTCTTCTGTCCCAGCCCAAAACGAATTGTATCAGGCTGTATCCCTTCCCCTCTCAGTATGTTCTTTCCAATTTTTGCATTCTATACAGGTCCTTGCACAAGTAACTATCTTTGACAGTTTGAAGATTTCGCTGCAGATATCCTTGATTTTTAGATCAGTGATTTAAAAGGCCATCCTTAAGCATGTTGCATACAACACAGTTCTGCTGGTTTGTCTTCTTTATTTTCATGCTGATCTCGATAACAATTGTAGGTTGTGCCTTTTTCTTTTGGCACACTCTGATTGTACCAAGGACCACACAGCCACTCACTCACTCCCCACATCCCACCTCACCATGGGAGGGGAGGAGAATCAAAAATATAAAATAGAACTCATGTTGAGGTTAAAAGGGTTTTATAATTGAAACAAAATAATAATAATGATACTAGTACTAAATGCAATAAAAAAGGGAAGGAGAGGAGGAGATAAAACCCAGGTAAGACAAGTGATGACAATACAGTTGCTGCCCACTGCCAAGCTGGTCCCTGATCCACCATCAGCCTCCTCTTTGCAGGTGATTTTGCCAGTCCATATACTGGCATGGTGTTCTATGGCATGGAGTTTCCAGTTCAGGGCACCTGTCCCAGCCATGCTTCCTCCCACATTTCTGTGCCTCTCCTCACTGAAAGTCCTTGACTTAGAGTAAACACTACTGAGCAACAACCTAACCATCAGTGTGTTGGCAATATAAATTATCAGTTAGCAATATAAATTCTGCTACTGAATCCAGAACAGCCCTGAACCAGCTGATAAGAAGAAAAACCCTAGCTTATCACAGCATCCTATGTAGGAAGAAAGCTGGTATGCACAGACCCAGCTTGGGTATTTACATTCAAGTCCTAACCTTGGAGTGTGGTCCAGGTCAGAGGGAGTGAGTGTCTTTCTTAAGACAAACTCTACCCCCTATGTTTTAATCAGATAACCCCTTTTTTGGTATGCCCAGGTAGTGGACAAGAGCATTAGTACTGGAAAGAGGGGAAAAAAAAAAGCCAACATGGAAATGGATCTTTTATTTAGTCAAAATATCTTTATTTGGCTGTATTTAGCAGAATACAGCCCCCATTATTTGCTCGTTATTCCCAGTTTCCCGTGCATCCATTCTTTCAGTACAATATATTAACAGCTTGCACCTCATCAGCACTTTCCAGTTAAGGCTCCCAAAGCATTTACAGACAGCAGTTAACTAATCCTCACAACAACCATTAGCAGTAGGGAAGGCAAATGATCTGCAGCTGCAGTGAGAAGTCAACATCAACTTTTCCCAAGTTTTTCTTTGATTTTCAGTGTCTAGTTTGTATTATGCCAGGCTCGACAAACATGTGTCCCTGCACTTGTATTTCATGCTTTTGAAAGAAAGACTCATTTTGAGCACTCAAAATCTAGAGCTATTTATCAACATCTTTCTTTAGTAACTTTTGAAGGCCACAAAAAAAGTGAGCAGCAGAATCCAAAACTAGGAACAAGGAATAACTTCCAGTTATATGCTATACTATGAGACATAATTCTCTGTAACTTACCTTTGGACTTCAAAGCCACAATCCATTCCCTTCTCCTTACACATTATTCTCTACTGGACACATTTCCAGCAGACTCCAGCCTCAGGTACTCACATTTGCATTTTACTAGCTAGTTTTATGTGGAAGTCTCCACAGTCATCAATTCTATGTTTGGATGACTGCAATGAGCATTAATGAAAACAAGAAACCACCAGCACCCCAACAACCTACCAAGCAACAGGTGTGGTCTTTGAGTATTTAAAGCAAACTTCAGAGTGTATGGAAAAGTCTAGTATGTGATTGTTTTAAGGAAGATAATCTCAACCCCAGGCTTGATTCAAATGAAAGACTATATATTAACTTGACATTAATACCTTCTTACCAGTAGTGCATCTGCAAAGAGATTCTTCATTAAACCCTGTAAATTCACAATTATACCTTGCAAACAGAATTACTATGACTGTTTAAGCAAACCATAATTTTTAAATATCCATTCAGTTCATATAAATGGTATCTTCATGTTCGCTCCATCATAAGAAACAGGTATGGAACACAGACAAAACCTTTTCTTAGTTAGGTTAACACTGAAAATTCAAACAGTCTGACAAACACGATGCAAGTATTTTAACAGAAACAATATAAAATTTCACTGGCTTAAAAAAACATCTAAATGAGAAATCCTGGTTATTTCACTGAATTGCTAGACCCTACATTTAAAATGGTGCATTTACAGAACTATTCAGATGAATTAGGCTTCTTCACTAAATACTGAAATTCTGATAAATTGTGCAAGTATTAAAAAATATTAACAATTTAAATGTCAACATTACAATTTTAAATAGCCTTGCAAGTGCAATGTTATAAATATTAAAAAAAAACCTCAGAGCTGCAATTTAATATAATTTATATGAGCAAATGAAAGTGCTTTTCAAGTATTTATGTTCATTTACAGTTGGATTCTCTTGTATATAATCAGTGCTTAGATGGTACAATTTAAATATCAGTCTTCTTAAAAATTCTGGATGCATACATTTATCTGGATGGAATAAATGGTTTCATTTGCAGATGTGTGCTAAATATTTAAATACAGAATACAATTTGTGATAAATATTTAAATATGAAATACTGTAAAATCGAAGTATTATAGATTTTGTTAGGAATCACATCCTGATGGGTGTGTGATAACCTGATAATGCCATGGGAGCCCTTGAGCCATACAGTAATTGTTAATTCTAACAAAATCCCAAATTACATGGTAAATAGTTTTTTCTTCAGGAGAGACAAAAGCATGTGACCATAACAGAGGCCCAATCCTGCCAAATTTGAAGAACTCAAAGATCGCATGATCAATGTCAAAAGCCATGGAATCTAAAGAAAACTTCCCAACACTTTCTTCGGTCAGCCCTTAGCCACAGTCACTCTGGAGAACACAGCCAGTGCTGTCACCACTGTCCTGCCTGCCCAGTGCCTGCTGTCACTCCCTCTCTGGCCAGTCAAGCACCATTATCATCAGAGTGATACAAAAACCTTTGTATTCCTGTTTGCCAGCCAGAGGAAGGGTGAGGTACATGGGGAGATACTTGTTTATTAGACAAGAAAACCAAACCAAAACAACTCTTAATGAATCATTATATAGTTAAAAGTGCACTGAAAATATTTCCTATTGAACCCTATCTCTCATAAGTGCCAGACTGTCATCTTAAATGATATCCACTTGAAACACTGAACATATGTAAGCTGATACAGGAGCATTTAGATTGTCTTGCTGTTTGAAAAGCACATGACACAAGGCAGCATTGACATCTTTCATTAAGGATCTGGTGATGTTGTAGTTTTTATGGTGAAGATGCAGCTCAGAAATGACAAGGTTCACCAGATGCCCCTGCAGATGCCATTATAAGATTCCTTCAGCAAAGTGCTTTGTCATTTGCCATAGACAAAAGTCAAACTGTTGCCCTACCTCACCACAGTGCTGCACTGGCAATTTATAATTTTCTTTCCAGATGCAGCAGGACTTCAATAAATTATAGCTCTTCAGAGTTAGGCAATTCTTTGTAATAAATCAGTTTCATGTTCTGTGAAGGTTGGCCACCGTTTAGATTGGTCTCTTCATGCAGACCTGACAACGACTGATTATATTCTCTAGTTGTCCTGCTTTCAAAGTCTGTGGCACAGGTCTCCTAGGAGAAAAAACCCAAACATTCAATTTTTTTCTTTAAAAAACAGTGAGAGACAATGAGACTTTGGATATGGAATTACTGACAGCCTTGAAATTCTTGGCTCCAACATCTGTATGCTACAAAATTACTCTGCACCTAATAAACAGGGGTGCCTAACCCAAAGGGAATTACAAAGGAAGCCCCCACAGGTTTTGCAGGCATTTGTGTCCTCGGGCATTGGGATGCAGGGAAGTACAGTTTACCTGAACATTCTTCTTGGGTTTAATGATGCCAACCAGAAACTGTAGGAATTTGTGTAGTAGTTGCATGTCCCTCTGCCATGGCACTCTATGAATGGGACAGCCCGAAATTCCTCCAGACAAGATCCAGGAGATGCCAATGCTTGGCCAGAAGCTTCTGAGCCAGCACTTGTGTACTGCAACCAGCAAAACATTTTGATGAGAACTTGTGCATCAGCTTTTCGTAAACTGCAAGCAAAAATACCCCCTCTTTCTAAAAAATACCATATGTTCTGTGGAATATCTTGGATAAAATAAAATGAATGCAGATTCATTTGATAAAAATGAAGCACAGAAGCCTTCTGAAAATTCAAGCAGTTATGGCATTTCTTAAGTCCCTGCAGAGGTCTTTTTCAGGTTGATGAAATGCATGAAATAACCAGCACAAAGCCTAGAAAGCTGGCTTCTGTGCAGTTGAGTACAACAGTAACTACATTACAAATAAACCAAATTGGTGGGGGTGTGTTTTCATATTTTTTATTGCACTGATCACTTCTCCCAACCCAAAAAGCAGAAAAGACATTTTCCTTCTCTGATGTTGGTAAATGCTTGTAGAAGTAGCTCTATAATAATTTACAATGGTTTAAAATTGGCTAGAAAATACCATCTAACTTTGCTGGTATTGGAAACAAGTAAATTGTTTTCACCAAATGCTAAAAAATTCTCTCTTTTTTTTTTTCCAAGTTTATTATTATTACTTCTTGGAGCCAAATTGCAGGAGAAACAAAAACTTCACCCTAGACCTAAAAGGACTTGAAATTATAGAAAAAAGAGAGGTTTAAAATTCCTCTACCTTAATTTTTCAATCCCTATGACATCCCAGAAACATGGGTAAAAAAGATGAAATGCTACATCCCCTATTATAAATACATTGTTAGTCCCATAAGCAGTTCTCAATTTGCACTTCCATTTTGAACTTTCTTCACTCATATCTAATTATGGTATCAAAATTGCTGAGGCTGTCTGCTGTAGACAGGGTTCTACATTAATTTTTATTTTAGCTTTTGGTGCACTTCAGCCCCAAATCTGATTTTTAAAAGAACCTTCTGGCATGGAATTTGGTTACTTATTTCTATGTTTTTGTGTTCAGAACCATTTTAACCACTCCACTCCCCAAACCTGTTTCCTAGATCTTAGCATAACATGTGAAAGTGAGTGCATGCAGTTATTTTTGTTGGACCAAAATCCTTTAGTACTTCTCTTATATTTTCTGCTTTTCCTCCTGCCACCTATTTTTGTGAACAGATCTGAATAGCAGTTTCTGTGCTTTTGGATTTGAATAAGAATTAATAGAATTATTTCCTACTTCTTGGCAGAGGCAAAAAAAAAAAAAGGATTAAACAGTTATTAAGAAACAAATGAGCTCTGAAAACACCAATGAAAATGAGAGGACATAAAATTAATAATTCAAGTTGTTATATCCATACCATAACAAAAGAAAAACCCTTCCAGAGAGACATCCAGCCATCTGGACATGCAGGAACTACAGTTGTTTGGCTGTGAACTGCTATTACCATTGCAGCTCCTTCACAGACAACACACCTGTGAAGGAAAGCACATACATTCAGTGCAGACATGAGGGAAAACGTGAAAGCAGAACAAACTTGTGCCTTCTAGGATGGTAGCTACCTCATGGCATAGCATACCTTGCTATAAATGCTGCTACTCACACAGGTTTGTGTGCTTAGGAGGAGTAAGTAAATTAAAGGAAACCCATATACCTTACCTTGCAATTCCTTTGCAATGTCTACTAGTAACACCAGACTAAGACTGTTCTAAGATGGGAAGCAATTCCAGAAGATTTGAACTTCTTAATCTTGCCCTCCATGAAGTAACGGGCAGTATGTTACCTTTCTCACATGCTCACTATTTTATGTTGTTCTGGTTTAGTTCAAAGTTCTTTACCTCTGTACCTTTATTTGCTGAGATTACTTTTTCTAATCTTTACTTCCTAAATGAAGAAACTGAAACTGAGCTACTGTATTGGAACAACAGGGTAGGGCAGGACAGAAGAGTGCAATGCCTGCCTTCTCACCTTGTATTTTGCTTCTCTAGGCCTTTCATGCTTTTAGAACTTTTCTCTTACATTGTTCTCCATCCTTCTCAGCAATTCCAGGCAACTAGAAAGGGCCAAGCTTGCAGAACAGTGTTTCATAGCTGAGAACCTTCAGCCCAGTTTACAGTGTTCTTCACCAACTACAGTAAATACATCATCCATAATTGAAAGCAGAACTTGATTTGTGCTATAATTCTAAATAACAAAGTTGTCTTGATTTAATTTTAGTCTGTCTCTAATATCCATAATGATAGGGTCTAAAGAAAGCAATTCCTGCTATCAATAGGACAGTGTGCCATTTTCTTATTCTGGCTCTGCAGCAATAGGCCCTGTGGTGGGGCCCTAGCTTTATTCCAACTTTTCTTGAGACTGTCACTGAGTAACTGACATACTTAGGTGAGTAATCAAAAACCAGGCTGATGAAGTCAATGCTTATACTGCCTGAGACAGGCAGGTCTTGCCTAAGATTTGCCACTTAAAATAATTTGTGATGCCTCTGTGGTTCCAGGGCAGAAGAGCTAAAATTCTTATCCTTTTACCTGCTTATCTGGGGCTCTAGTGCCCTGCCAGAAATGGGTGCCATGTCTGGTGGCATCACCACTGCAGTGGACAGCCAGTAGGAGTAGTCATTGCGAGAAGCAAAGCTACAAACATCATTGGGGCTGCAGAACAAGAATGGCATGGTGCTGAACCTCTGCAAGCAGCTACCAGCTGTTCCTGGGAGACAAAAGAGAAGAGGTTTGGGACAGTAGGACATTAAATTTAATGCAGTGACCAGAAGAGACACACGATGGCACCCAAACTACTACAGGAAGAATTAAAACAGTTGTTAACTATAAGAAGAATCTGTTCAGTAAAATTATCTGAAAGCAAAATGTTTCTGGCTTATACAAAAATATCTGTATAATAAACAAGGGCTAAGAACAAAATCTGTTAAAATAATAGAATCTGCTTGAATGGTATCAGCCCTTGACACAGTAGCAGGGATTTAGCTGCTTAAACAAAAGTTTCTGGTGATATTATTCACACCCTAAAGTATCCCACTTAGGCTCCAAAACCCACAAGATTCTCCTTCACATCCTGTGGTGTTGCTGTCAGCCCTGTGCAAATGTTGTGAAGGTTTATACTAGACATCTACCCATAAGTAACTGAATTCCTTCTCAAAAAACTCTAGGGACATCAACAAGGGACTATAGGAGTGCAAGAAAGAAAAGTGTCTTCTAAACCATGATTCCTGAATTGACTCCAGGCTGCTCTGGAGACAGATGGTTGAGACCAATGTTTATCTCAGACACTTACTGTAAATTTGGCTTCAGGACAACTTAGCATTACTGGACTCTAAGAAAACAATCTGAATTTTTTTACCAATACAGTACCAAGATCTTGTCCATGTGCTCGTTCATTTCCTTGTACAAAAAGCAGTGAATAGCCAACATAGATCTGGGATGTCCCATGTGGGCATGAAGGAATCTTTGTTGTCTGACTATGCCGGGTAAAGATAAATCCTTTTCTTGTTGGACCAGCAGTGATAGTACCTGGTGATCCAGGTAACCCCTGCAGACCTGGAAAGCCAATCAATCCAGGTTGTCCTGTGGATGAGAAATAAATATGTCTGCAAGTATTATAATTTTGTTTGAATTTTCATTTCTTTTAAATTCGTGAAACTGCTTGAAAACTAACAAAAAATACCAATAACAAGATACAACTTAAAAACTCATAGTGTATGTTCCAAATGTAGGAATTCCTTCGGACTTAGCTCAGGCAGCTTTACACTGCATGTAGCTTTATGGGATAGTGAGGTATTTTAAAGAAGCATGGTAATTTTAACAAAAAAAAAAGCTTAAAGTAAAAACATTTCATGATGCCTAAATAAAAATATTTGTTCTATTTTTGTGTAATAAAAAGGCACCCTGGTACCTACAGATTTCAAGTGACTAAATAGAAGTGATTAATAACAGAAGAGCATAGTCAGGACGTATTTCTGTAAATTATTATTTCAGTTGTGAACAAGCACCTGTTAAAAGCTAAGAATGTGCTTACATATGTCCCTTAAGTTACTGTAAATATTCTGTAAATGACAGAATCTCAATACATGTAATAGGAAGGATTTACAGAAATCAGCAGTACAATTTATCTGTAAATTCAGTTAGTACCAGTCAAACAGAGATTCTGCTTTCCTGTACCTCTTGGTCCTGGAAATCCCCTGTCTCCTTTTGGACCAGGTAATCCTGGATGTCCTGGGTGACCAAAACGTCCTGGTAGACCTTTTACTCCTTTGGGTCCTAAATTGCAATCAAGAAAAAATTCCCCAGAGGAATATGGTGAAGATTTTAGACATGTCAGATTTCTGTGCAGAAGTTTTTTTCCACCAAACCAAAATGTTCTCCTAAGCAGCGCACACAGACATACATAGAGATAAAAATATAAATCACCTTGTAGTCCAGGAATCCCTTGAATTCCTTGATCACCTGGTGTTCCTGGGACTCCTGGCAGTCCTGCAGGACCCTTGCTTCCTGGGATGGAGAATATTTTTCCAGGGAATCCAGGTGGGCCTAGCAGCAAAAATATAATGAAGATCTATTGCTTTACAATGAGAGAAAGCAAACAAGCTACAAAACAAACCAAATAAATCAATCTAAGTCAGCTGCTATTGGAAGGAGAAGGGTTGGTTACCTTGCTGGCCCTTCGGTCCCCTTGGCCCTTCTGCACCTTGTGGTCCTGGGGGTCCTTGATTACCCTTTTGTCCTAAAAGAGAAGATTGAAGATATCTCTCCGGTTTAAAATGTCAGAACAACTGTCAAAGTTTCAGAGGCTTGTTGAAGAGTCCTGCATAATCCATGCAAAGTTCCCAAAGGGTAACACAGCCTATAGACTGATTTGAAATATGAAAGTGGGTTTCTTTGCCTCTGCTGCAACTGTATAATTTATAGATCAAGTGCATTTAATTTATAAGATGATGCCTATCTATATGAAGGTTGTTCCATAAACCTAGTTTAAAGTCTCAACTTTAGGCTATATCCTTTCTATCTTACATGTTTTTGTCACTGGATTTGCAGCCTTCAAGTGGAGTTCAGCTCCCTTTAACCCTACTGTCAGTTATGCTGAAGGCTTTAAGAGAGCTGTAGAGTTTTTGTTGAGAAATTTGATAAATCATTCTATTCGCTGAGCGCAATATGAAGTTACAGATCATGCTCCACAGTTCTGCTTGAAACAAAAGAATTAAAAGTATTTTTAATACCACATTGGGAGATTTGACATATGTGAAATGGGAGTTTTGGTTAAAGAAAGTAAAATTACTGTCTGTGTGGTGACTTTGCCAATTAGAATAAATTTAAAATGCACAATAGTTAGCATGGATCACTAACAGGTAGGTTAAACAGGTAATGACAGTTCTGTGGGACTGTCAATCATGCAGTTGAGAAATGAGAATACTGGAGTAATGCAGGCCTACATCATATTTAAATCACTAGAAAATTTTCTAAATTAAAAGCATTTTTAGCTAGTTACTGATTCAATTTACCCTCAGGAGTATGAAATTAATGAAGCCAATACATTTAACAGTTCATCTGCTGATAAACTGTATGTAAAATTTTATTTGGAACTATTCTTACAGCAAACAAAGGACACAGTACTCTAATTATGATTAAATGCTCCTGAGTTCTACAGCTAAGAGGTTGTCAAAAAGTCACATTTTGTAACAGCGGTGGGATATTTCCAATTGGCAGACTTAGTGCCACTGTCCTTACAGCTCATCACTCACTCAGGACAAACTTGTTTTGAATTTGCCTGAAATGGAGGTTGTTGATGTGTCAGCCTTTCCTCACCTGAGCCTAACTTAGGACCCACCCAGAGCACGTACCTCAGTGAAAAACACTTAGTGAATGTTTTCATTTAGACCTGACTTATACCCTGAATATTGTGGCAAAACCTTGTGTTCTCTAGAACCCCTCATACACAAATACAATTACAACTCAACATGTAAATGATTGTATTTGGCACACGGGAGTGTACATAATAAATATATGAATACCTTTTACACCTGGGAATCCAAGAAATCCAGGGTCCCCTCTAGCACCAGGATAGCCTGATCGACCTTCTATTCCCTGCAAAACAGAGAACATCAGTGATAAACAGGAGCAGCATCTTCACACAATGAAATATACTTTATTTTTGTTCAGAATATTCTAGGCATTATGTTCACAGGATATGCTGTAACTAGAACTATCTGCTCCACTTTTAAGCATGTTAGAAATTGTCATATTATTGTTCAGATTATCCTTTAACGCAGACCAGCCAAGGAAATGACATATCAGGAATTAGAAAAACAATTCTTATTGACGCATTTAAGTCCATAAAACTGGCTTCTCATATCCATTTTATTTCCTCTATAACAAGGTGTTTTTGTGAAAATGGGTGGGAGGGGATGCTTGTTTGGGCTTGTTGTTTGTTTAGAGATTTTGGAGGGTTTTTTAATGGGTATTATTATCTTTTCATGGTAAGAGCAAACTAACAATGCAGTAAGAAAGAAACAGTATTCCTTTCACTGACTTTGGGACCAGGAGGGCCAATGTCACCAGCTGGGCCCCTTGGCCCTGGAATTCCATCTGCCCCTCGGACACCTTTGCTTCCTTTCACACTGAGAGTGGAAAGACCAGGAAGGCCTGGAAAACCAGGAGCACCTATACAGAAACATCAGAGTAAGGGAAAACTGCTGTCAACAGCTTTTCACCTAGATTACACACAACACAGTGCAACATTCAATGGCTCCATAACAAAGCTCATGTTTATCACCTCAGTGATTTCCAAGGAAATATACACACTTTTTTAAAAAAAATCAAATTTTTCCTAACCTGCTAATTTAATCTAAGATCAGAACCTACAGTACTCTTTAACACTACAGGCTTTTGAATATCCTCCAGTTGTAGTTAAGTCTGGAATCACAGAATCATTTACATTGGAAAAGATCTTTAAGATCGAGCCCAACACTGTCATGTTGTCACTAAACCATGTCCCTAAGCGCTACTCAAGCAATCTCGCTTTGTTAAAAGTTGGATTTCAGCTGCCCCACGGACCCCATGGGAGGAAAGCAAGATAATGCAATGTGGTGGACTCAAAAGCTTAGAGTTATTTTAATTTAAATGCCACTGCATAGATCACATTGTTTGCAATGGTAATATTGCATTAGCTGCTAAAGGACCTGTTTAATTATGAAACTCTCTTGGGTTTCATACCCCTTTCAATCTTGAATTCTGGATAGGCTGACTTCTACTTTCAATTATCAGTATATCCTTTCAGACAAGTAAGGAGCTCGAACAACACACCTGGTCTTCCATGTGCACCAGGAGCACCTCTGTTCCCTTTCTGGCCAATGATTGCCACGCCTGTGGTGCCTTGAAATCCAGGTAACCCCACTAAGCCCGGAGGTCCAATGGGTCCTTGATCTCCCTGATGACCTTTCATACCTGGAGGCCCAGGAAAACCAGGCAGTCCCATGTCCCCTTTGATTCCTGCAAAGTGTGGGTATCACATGTGGAGAAGGCTGTCAAGACAGTGAGGTGATGTGACAATTCCAAAAATGCGTTTCCTATATGGCAAAGGTGGAATTCAGCCCTTGTTTTTAGTGTAGAGAAGTCCCCAAAACCAGCTTGCTACTCTAAAGCAAAATAGATCTAAGAAGACAGGACTCACAGCAAGCTACACACCACTTTTTTAAAATTAAAAAAATCCCACAAATAAAAAAAACAAAACACTCCACTTCAGAGATTGCTCATCCCAAGGAACAAATTTGAGAGGAAGATAAACAGACCAGAGAAGGGAATACTTATTGATGAACAAGTAGAAGACATGCTTCTTTGTTCATCAGAACTAACAAATCTTTTTAAACTAGATCCCAGGTGGAAGCATCAATATGAATGCAACAAAATAAGAGACTATTCCAAAAGGAATTGTTCTGAAGTTAATCTTACATTATTATTGTTCTGAAATTAATCTTAGAGTACTTTAATTTTACTTTTTTAAATTAAAGCAGATCAATGGATTTCTACCAGCACTAGAAATACAACGTAAAACTTAAAAAATGGGAAGAGTCCCTCTTCTGTTTATCAGTATAAAAGGGAAGATGAACAAAATTAAAATGCAACTACTTCAGCTTTCTCAAAATGTGCTTATTATTCAGAAAGATCTTGTTTTGATAAGAACATACTCTGCTAATCAAATTATATATCACAATAACATTTCAAAAGCTGTAGAATGTGTATATCACCTTCACAAGACCACAGAAGTCAGCTTCTTTATTTGTGTTTTACAACAATCTAAACTTTACAAGCAACAACTCTTGACATTTACTATATAGGACCAAACCATTGATCAAAAGCACAGAATCACTCCATTGATCAAAAGCACAGAATCACTCTTGATTTCCTCTGACACTCTTACTGCCATTTCAAGCATCTGAAAGCAGGAGGCGACTTGATGATAGTTCTGGGATTTAAAAATTAAGTTGTTGCTTTTCAAAAAGGCAACTCACCTCTACGCCCAGGAATACCTGGAAAACCAGGGATCCCTCTCCCTGGTGGTCCTGTAAAATATTAGGTCACATTACACTCAAAGTCTGAAATAATTTTTTGAAAACAGAATTTTCTAATATTTCATACATTTTTTCAGAGTTCATGGAATCAAAAGGTAGAGTTTTGTTGTATGTAAAGTAAAATGTATTATATCCATTTCTTCAATACAAAACCACAAATTAAATTTCAGTTTTTATTTATAGGAAGAACTCTTATTAGTCAATCTTATTTGAGGTACATTCTACAAGAAGAAGCTATTTCTTTTCAGAGAAAAAAAACCCAGAAAAAAATCTACACTTAATTTAGTTATTAAGAAAAATAGAAAAATAAATGTAAGCCTATAAAAGAAAATACATTAACAGTGATTACTTCAAACAGTGATTACTTCAACATAAGAATACTTTCTAAATACTACAGATGCCTTCTCAGTATCTTCTTGATACTAGCATGCAAAGAAACATTTTTCAGTGTAAAATTCTGTCAGAATTCAGTGTAGGACTAAATCTATCTAAACATTGATAACATCAGGAGTGACTTTTAAAGGAAAGGTTTCACAACCCAAGGTGTAGGTCATGGATGCTTTCACTAATGCAGGAAAACACTGTGATTCCTTTTATTTTATATTCATGTAAGACAGAAGACCCTGAAAGGATTTTGGTTTTTTTAAACTCCTTGAGATTAAACCCATAAAAGCTGTTAACCAGCAGTACTTTGACTCTTGCAGACATGAACATTTTTAGGTGACATTAGAATAGAGCATTTGTAATGCACTTGGGTTGTTGACAGCATGTACAAAAATTACATAGAAAACCACTTATAACCTTCTCCTTATAAACTTAGCTTTGGCTCCACTGAAGCTCCTTAGTAATCCTTCCCAAATCATCCTTGTCACTATAATTACAGAAAAAAAACCCAATCATAAAAATAGAGTGAAAATTTTTCCCTGCTGTTACCTGGTTCTCCTTTTATTCCTGGGGGACCAGGCATACCATCCTGACCTTGAGTACCCCTTTCACCAACAAGTCCAGGTTTTCCAGGGACTCCAACAGCACCTGTGAATTACAATGGACCACAATATCATTTTTACTTCTGTAATTTTGCAGTGAGAAGATTTAACTCCCCTTTATTAAAATTAATTAGCTCAGCTACTTCAAAGATAGGGTTAGCTGTGTTGGTCTAGAGCAGCATATAGCTTGTATGGAGTTCACTGGAGTTCAGTGGATTTAACAGCCCCCCTATTTTCACAGACATAATAAAGCCTTCAATGCATGCCTCTCTGTTGCTACATATACACACTACCTCTGAGGTATATTTTTCATTCTGTTTTAGTTCTGTTGCTTTAGCAGATAACTACAACTCTCTGTTACTCCAGTTAGTTTTCTTCTCTTCATCTACCCCTATCTTAGTTTATCATTGCCTTTTAGGAAGTAGAACCTAAGGACCTAAGCCTTTCTTATAACTGTGTGGCTATCACATATTGAGACCCTTGGATATGTACTTATAATTTTAAAAGGGCAAAAAGCTTTCCAGTAGTGAAGCAAAATTAAAACTTTTTGCCTCAGCTGAACTGATAACATTGAAAATGGGCTGTGAAAAGGAGGCAAACAAAGCCTCCAACTGAAATGAAATCCCAAGTCCAGGGCAGTGATTTGGGAGAGAAGCTATATACCATACCAGGAGGGCCTGGGACTCCCTGCTGTCCTGAGCGGCCCTGGCATCCTTTAACACCAGGATTTCCAGAGGGTCCATACTGCCCTGTAGGAAGAAAGAGTATGGCAGAGGGGAAGTGGCATCACCTCTAGATCCAGACTCAGTTTAGAGCTTTGCTGTTGTTTCTGCTTTGGCCAGCTGCAAAAGTTCTCCAGGTGACCCAAGCTGGCCTGGCTGCTCTGACCACAGAGGAGCTGTTGAGGTGTGCAGCAGGCAGTGTAAGTCACTGTGCCACCCCCAGGCACCCCGTGCAGTTGGAGGAATTATCTTCTACAAGTGTGTCACCAGCCCTCCAAAATACCCCATACCTGGGATTCCTGCACCTCCAGGTTCCCCTCTGATCCCATGTGGTCCTGGTACTCCTGTAAGCCCTGGATGGCCCTCGGAGCCCTTTTCTCCTTTGCTGCCAAAAACTCCTGGGGGACCCGGATCTCCCTGAGAAACAGTTGCACACACACAGGTAAAGAATCACAGTGTAGAGTAGAAAAATCACATGAAATTTACATGTAATCACATTTCACTAGGATTTCCAGACAGAAAACAAAGCAGACTAAATACAAGGTCTTCTCAATACCACTGATCTTTTAGACATAGTTAAGATCTATTTTAACCTTTATAAACCAAGCTGTTTTTAGATTTGTCCCTGGTGCAGATTTCCCTTCAATTTTATTCTACCAGCTCTTCCTTTGATCCAAATATTCATTCCTTAAGTAATATGCAGCTATACAAAATACTGAATTGCATTTTTTCCTTGAATTCCTACTGACTTTTTTCACAGTAATCTCATTGGGGCTACCCAACTGATTACTGAAAATAAATAATTTAGACAGATTACAGGATTTACAGAGGAATTTATAGCCTCGGCCACACATTTCAGATAATCTCATAGGTAGAAAGGACTTCCAGTTATTCAACAACTAGAACATGTGGAGTTAACTATCCAGCTGATCTAACTTAAAAATACTTGTTTGTTCTTAGTAAGGTATATATGACCAAACATAGCATATACTTACACATTACTCAGGAAAAAAAAAATCTTGTGCAAGGATATAACCAGACTGTCAAAACCAAACAGTACAAGTTTATGTTATAAAACTTTTGCATTTTCTAAGATGAGTTTTTGATGTACTTTTTGACATCCTTTTACAGAAAGCAACTTACTTCAAGATAACTTTCATCATTATAAATAAGAAATTCTTGCACAAATGAAGTGAAATATAATGAAAAAACTTCTCCTGAGTAATGACACAATAGCATTTTCATATTTCTTACCACTAATAAATCAACTATTTCTGCAAACTCTGCAGCTCTTGCTTACATGTTGTTCTATTTCTATACTCAAAGGCTCTGCCTAACAGGAAAGTTTTTCCACTGCCTTTATACCTTTGGACCAGGTTCTCCTGGAGGCCCAGCAGATGGGTATCCAGGATCTCCTTTGTCACCTGGAAAGCCACCATAGCCTGGTGGACCGGGGTCACCTGATGGTCCTGGAAAGCCTGGAGATCCTTTCTGGCCTTTTGGACCTGGAAAAATACCAATACTGATACCATTCTTAAAAGGATCATAATTGCATTTCACACACTATGTTTTGTGAGCTATTGCTTATATATAGAGATATTAATTCTTCATCAAAGTAATTTAAACTGTGATTTTATTTCTAAAAAGAGGTTCTTACATGTAACAATATATAAATTAAAGAATTTGGATAGAGGGGGAGAATTGCATTCTGCAAGTCAAGCAAATGCTGGAGTGAAGATAAGTCTATGGATGCTAAAGAATAAATCCCAGTCTAAGAATTGTTTGGTGTGCTGACAATAACAGCTCAGACCTGTGCCAATGCTTCTATTGAGCTCTATGAATTTGTAATATGTCTTGAAAGAAAATGACCTGGAATTCCCATGTCCCCTTTGTCTCCAAGTGCACCTGGGAATCCTTGTCCTCCAGGAATCCCTGGAAGACCCATAAATCCCTTGGCTCCTGCAGGATGAAGAAATAAATGTCATGTTAGAACTGTCATGGATACAAAATCCTCTACCACACACCTTCCTTTAGTGTATTACAGTTATATAGATAATCAACATGGAGCCATTTGACACAGACACAGATAAAAGTATCATTCTTGTTTTCAGAAAGCCAAGGAAATAACAAATACCTTATGCATCAACGTTAAAATTAAGGTTTGTGACCACAGCACTTAGGGACAGCCACTGCAATATATTTTAGCTGAATTTGATTAAGATCATGAATTTGTATTTATGCACTGGACTCTCCTTTCATTGCTTGCACTCCAGTTCAGTTTAGTTTTGTGCATGGAACAATCACATTATTCATTATTACTTACTCATGACAGATTCTCATGACTAGGATATAGTAAAAAGCTGAGTGTGACCTAAGCAATTTTCCCCTCACTCACTTATCTTGAGATTCATTTAGCTAAATTAGCACTCAGTTTAATGACTAAAAGATCCAGATACATCTAGAATGTTCTGTGAACATTCTTTCTAAATGCCAGTGTGCCAATGCCTGACATTTTTACAACTGCTTTTCACTGGAAATCTGCTAACTTTTGAAATACAAGTCAAATATGTAAGTTTTGAAAATGGAAATATAATTACTGTGAAATTAAAAAAAACTAAAATATTTTTTGTGCAAAATTGTAATATTTTAGAATTGATTTTTAAATAATATTGCAAATTCAGACTTCTTTTTGCTTTTTAGAAATATTAATTTTTATTCATGGGTTTCATCAGCTTTTAGACTTTATTGTTATTCAGGATTTAATATTATTTTCTATTTGTCATCCTAAGCAATGATCTATATTTGAAAGAAAACAAAGAATCATTTGGTGATATCTGCTGTGACTTTCAAACTGCAGCTTTTGAAATTGCCCAGTTTCAGAATTCTCAGGAAAGCTTGAGAGTTAATTGAGAGAATGTAGTGCTGCTTCTGGAGCCAAGTTGGTGTGCACTGGAGCAGCAGTACCTCCCTGTCCACATGGCACAGAGAATTCCAATATATATATTCCATACCTGGTAGACCAGGCATTCCTTCAGACCCATCAACACCTGGTGGACCTTGCACACCAACGTCTCCTTTTTCTCCCCTCACACCCATTTGGCCTTGAACTCCTAAAATGAAGATTCATTTAAAAGATATTACAAAACAACATCTTAAAATATAATTTTTGTACAAAGTTTAACATTCTATAACTCTTTAAGCTAATGGAACAGAAGTAGAGCATGGGATTTTCACTCTGAACACATGTAAGCAAAACACAAACTCAAATCCAACACCTGTATTTTTCATGTGGAGGCAATAGGAAGTTCCTGAAAACTTCCAAAGGAAAACACCAATAGAAAATCCAGATAGCATTAGTTAAGCATCTACAGCTCATATAGAGAGTCCATATTAATATTGCAAACAAAGGAGTTTTTCTGGCAGTAAAGTACTTCTGAGCAGATTTAATGTCTTTGCAATCCAGTATCTGGTTGGTAAGTGCAGCCATTTCTGTGCTCACAGGAAAATAAAAATGTAAAAACATGAACGTATAGCATTTATGTATAGAAGCCTCCTGATGCTACTGATAAATTATTTAGCATTAAAATAAGAGCTTTTTAAAGGAATTAGGACTTACTAAAATTGAACTGAATATTCAATGTAATATCCAACTATGCCATAAATAAGAAGGCAGTTATAGTGTTTAGCAATAATTATTTCAAAACAATGTGAGTACTCTCAGCAGTAGAGTCCATTTATTCCACATTTTAGGGTCCACTGGAACTGCAAAACAGATGACAAGCCTGGCTAGTTTTAATGACAGAACAATGAATGTGTACCTTTTAAACCTCGTTCTCCTTTGTCCCCAATACCAACCAAGGTCTCAGATGGTCCAGGAAAACCTTTATCACCTGGTTCACCTTTTTCTCCAAGAAATCCTTTTCTTCCCTTTATTCCTGGGAAGCCAGGAGAACCTGCAAGAAAATAGAGTGAAATTGTTCAGGAGACCTGACTAGATGATATAATAAAGCAAACCAGATATTGCCAATCTTCAAGAGCAATTGTAATTTACATAGGTAAATATACATTGCAAAACAACCTAAACTAGCTTCTTAACTCCTCCAATCATCAATAAAACACCTACAAGTACAGATTACTTGTAGCAAGTAATGCTTGTCTTTCCAGCAAGACATAGAAATTATTTCTTATAGTGAATAAACGCACAATCTTGTGTCTGTTAAATAAATATAATAATGGTATCCACACAGGGGGGGCAAAAACCAGCAAAAAGGCTCACTGCTCTTTATTGAGCAAATCACCAGCCACTTGAAAAAAATGAAAAGGTGGCAAGTCAAAACGGCTAAAAAATGTTATATTATTCAGTCTGCAGACTGCACATATAGAGAAAACAGATTTACCAAGAGTCAAAGAAATTCCAGTACAACATCTGTACTCAGGAGTGATAATACACACAAAAATGGAACACAAGACTAACTTGAGCATTGAAATTCCTGTATTCTGAGTGATAAGGAAGGCAGATAAAGTGGTCACTCGCCTTGGATACCAGGGTTGCCTGGTCTTCCAACAATGCCAGGGGGTCCAGGAATTCCTAACAGTCCCATTACACCTGGATCTCCTCTTGCACCTGTGCAGTTGAAGCAATAGGAACATATTTGTTAGTTTTAATCAGTTAAAATGAACATTACTTCATAAAACTACACGTACATCTGTCATTTCAGTATTTAATGCTTATTTTATTTTTTCTCCATTTCTGTAATTGTTCAAGCCAGTTTTCTCATCTTTAACCACGGGATCATGACTTATAACCCCCAAATTACCTAAATTAGTAGCTGCAACAGATCCTACCAATGAATTAAATAGCTAACAGTACGGATAATGCACCTGAGATACCCACCCAGGGATGAGAGATCAGTCATGAGATGTGTGGGAATAACATTCCTTTCAGGCTCAGGAGTCAAAGACCAGCTGGGGAATAACAACTCCCTCAAATGCCACCAGAAGTCTATGTTTGCATAACTGAGTCAAGTCCTACATGTTTATCAAAAGCTTTACAGATTCTCAGTATAACAAGGCATGTACCATCTCCTTCCCACAGTGTAATGATTTGATATTAAAGAAAAATCTTTGTTAGAAATAAGAAACATTATATGACTGATATATTTTATTCTTTAAAACAAATTTCAACTTCTTTCTGAAAGAAAAAAACAAACAAATCAACCCTACAGGGAACACTTAGCTTACTTAAAGTTAGCTCTGGTTAGTGACAGAGCTTGATCTGACTCAACTCTGTCAGACTAGATCTGAGCTTATAAGAAAAAGAAGCTGGCATTACAAACAATTTGAAAAGGGATGCTGAGTAAGAACTAAACACTTTGCAATTCCATTGTGCTGGGGGAGTTGCTTTGATTATTAACTATTTCATGTCCTACTGCAAGGACACTCCTGTACAAAAACTAGATAAAATGCTGTTCTCAGAAGACTATTATAGAAAATTCTGCACTCTGTCAAGAGAGCTTCAAGATACGCTCATCGTTTAAGGAAGAATGATTTATTAGTTTTTCATAAAAATCTCAAAGACAAATGAAAGGTGTTGATGGAAAAATATTTCAGAATCTTTAGTTTGGAAAAACATGACCTTTTTGCAAAAAGCTTTCTGCAAAGACTCAATTGCTATATCAAAACAAATACTTGGGGAAACCTTACCTGGCAAACCAGAGATTCCTGGCCTTCCAGACTGTCCCTTGGGACCAGGTAATCCTGTTTTTCCCTGAAGACCTATTAATCCAGGTTCCCCAGGCTTTCCGTAGGTTCCTGGGATGCTCAAACCAGGAGCACCTCGGTTTCCTTTTGAACCTTGTAAACCTCTTCCTCCTAAGAAAAGTGCAGGATAGTGTAGCATGGTAGATCTGTCTGAAAAACAAACCTTCATCTCTATCTTTACATCACAAGCATGAAACTCTTCTTGAACTCTGCCTGTTTGAGGCTAAACATGAGATCTGTAAGGCAACTACATTAAGAAAATCTTATAAGGGCTGTAGGTTGGGATTTTTGAAAAGAAAAAAAAAGTGAGAGTAGACAAATCTGTTCTTTCCCAGAAAAAGAAGAAAAACCCAAATATGAAAACCCCATCAATTTTGCATTCATTCCTTATAAAATTTTATTTTTCAAAATCCCTTTGAGATCATATATAGGAGAAGGAATGTGTTGTGTATCTGAGTGCATTTTTTTGAAAAGAAAATAATTTTTTGAAAAGAAAAATCAAGGCACCCTAAATTCTTTTCCTACCTAGTTGAGCTCTTCCTTTCACTTATTTCTTTATCAATGCCATTCACCACAGAATCTAAGTTCAGTCCCACAGGGGAGATATGTCTGAAATATCTATCCCCTTTCCTGGGAATTTGGGTCAGTTTGTGATTACTCTTTATACTGGCCAATGGAATCTGGATCTTAATCCCTCTTCATCAGTGCATGTGCTTCCTCCCATCTACAGAAAGAGCATCTTTTAAATGAACTCATATTTTCTTGCATACTATTCCATAACCAATATCCAGAAACAATTTCAGCTCCCTCGGGCCATTGGAAGGCAGAAACAAAACCCAGACTCACCCAGTCAAATGGCATTTTTGGGTCAGAAAGTCCTACCTGGTGGGCCTGTAGCTCCCTGGCCACCTGGCAAACCTGGCAGGCCAATAAGACATTCAGCAGGTTTCCCTGGAAAACCTGGGTCTCCAGGAACTCCAGGTGAACCACGATCTCCTAAAAGACATGAGAGTGGATTCACAGCCAAATTAAGTTTTAGGCTTTCAGTAAACCTTGTTTGACTTGATTTTCCTTAAAATAACATGCTGTGCTCCCTGAGCTTCTCTGGCAACATTACCTCCTAGGCCATCATCACCATCATGCCCAGGATGCCCTGGTAGGCCTGGGAGTCCTGGAAGTCCAACTTCACCTTTTGAGCCAGGACTGCCAAGACCTCCTGGTGAACCCATTCTTCCTGGTTCGCCAGGAATAATCATGCCTGGCTCACCCTGCAACACAGAGAGAAATATAAACAATCCTCTCTGCTTTGCAAATCTGCCAAAATATTCTCCACTGGAGCAATAATGACCTTATTTTATTAGGGTAATTATTTTAATTCCCTTCGAATCTTTCACACTATCATTTCTAATGGCTTCAATTCAGTAAACCACTGGATGTTCCTTATTAGCTAGCTGAGTAATTAATCTAAACAGTTTTTAAACTTTGTCTCCTAGCCCTAAGTCGCTACTCAGCGATAGAAGACACTTCCCTCCATTTGGTCTTTACTGCATTGAGATGACTTCTGCAGCTGTGAATGGCTTTGAACATCTATCTGAAAGTGGGGGTGAAGTTTGTGCAAATGTAACTTTTCCTTTATTTTTATATAATAAAAATTATATATTATATATATAATTATATATACTATATAATTAATTATTTGAATGATCAAGGTCAGCACCCAGATATGCCTCAGGATACTCAGTCAGTTGTTGGGGTTTTTTTTTAAATCATTATTCTGAACATTGTTGTCCATGAAGACTGCTTTTATCACAAATGTCCCAAGTGCATTCCCTGACTGGAAGCTTTGAATTAGTAGGCTTTTTTAGCTGACTGAACTGCTGGTTGTTTTGAGTACCAGCAAATCAATATGTTCATAAAGCAGATCAGTAGACCTGAGCTTATACCAGTCACTAATGATATACTTGGATCACAGGGGCCAGTTCACATCCAGATGTTCTGTTGCATCAAGTACAGATTAAAAAAATAAAAAAATTCACAACCTCAGCTACCTTCCTTTGTCATGTCAAGAAAACACACAAAAGAATGACAGACAAAGAAATGCCATATATTCAGATAATTTATGTGTTAATATTTTGTTCAAAAATTGAATCCTAATTACACACTAGTTAAGAATAAGTAGATTAGCTTCTGTTAATCAGCAAGAGTGGGTGCAGTATTACCTCCAACCTTCTTTCTTCATGCTTCAATTTAACAGAGCACTTGCTTAAATTAAATACGTACTTGCTTGACAATTACCTCCATCAAATATATGCTTAACTGGATTTCTGAACAGGCATCTTTTCAGCAGCTGTGGCCTTAATTTTTTTTTTGCTTTAAGCAATGAAATATCCTCCTTGTGGTCTGAAAGCTGAAGTAGGAAAACATCCCAAACACTTGGAATTAAGAAATCTTGTATTCAGATGAAAAATTTTGGCTTGAGCCCCCTTTTAGAGAAAGAATTTAATTTCATAGTTTGTGCATGATTAGTCAAGAAATGAAGGTATTCCCATATTCCTTACAATTTCTAATTTATTTGCTCAGTACAAAATTGAATGAATGGGACCTATGGAAAAGCTTGTGCTGTATTTGTAACCAAACCTTTTGTCCTGGTTGTCCTAGGTTTCCAGCTCGGCCTGGATCTCCAGTCTTTCCTTCACAACCTGGTGGCCCTCTGCCTCCTGCAAGTCCTTTATCTCCTGCAAAAGGAATTAAATGGCAGTACAGATGCTTTATTTTACAAAAGGGTCTTTGCATGTGTGCAGTTATGAGCCTCTGACACTAATGCAGCTTACATGAGCTGAAGGGAGGATCTTGATTTCAGAGCTAATGTGACAAACAGCATCTTGTTCCTTACATATTCACTCAAAATTGACTGAAACACTGCTTGTTAATTTACTGACTTGAAGCATGTCACCATTTTTTTTCCAAGTGAAGCCATTCTGATGTTAGTTCCCTGCTGTTCTCTTTAGCAAGCAGCTTGGTACAAGTTTCAATATCTGAGCTTTTTTTGTTAACTCATGTCCTTACAGGATGAGTATTTCTAGGGTTTTCCCAGTATTTCTAGGGTTCAAGGGGAGTTACCACTTTGCATGAGGAATGGCTAAATTTAAAGTATTGAAAATGCTTTCTATTACCTACATATTAGGGCAGATATTGTATTGTACATAACCAAAACTGATTAAAAAGGAAGTACTTTGATACTTATACAGCTCTGTCTCTGTAACACATATCCAGGTAAAGAGAATCCATCTGAATTAAGTATAGCACTCGGATGAGATAGCTGCACCTGTTTGATGTATTCCAGCAAGCATCAATGTCTTTAAAAGTATTTCCCTACTATCAGCTTTGATACTTCATCCTCTGAAATGCCTCCAAATATTTCAAACTTGCCATTTCTAAGACTTAAGGCAGTAAATTACAAGAACTGCTAAAAATACATATCTGTTTGTTCATTGATTTTCTTTTTTTAACTTGTTAATTATTTTAAGGTGTACTTAAATTTTGTTTTGTTTTGCTTTTTTTTAAGATCAAAAAGAGTATTTTACCTTTTGGACCTGGGTTCCCAGGAAACCCAAGCCCTGGAAAGCCTGTGTCACCTGTTGGTCCTGAATGTCCTGGATCACCTGGCTGACCTCTTGTTCCAACCCTACCTGCCCAAAGAAAATAAATAAACTGTGAATTATCTTACCACAGAACATCAACTTGTAAGATTATATATGTTATAATTTATCATTATTAATAAGGACACAGCTGTAGATTATATTAGAATTTAGACACTATTTCTCCATTGCAGGTTTTCACAGTTGAAGTGCTAATTGCATTCACAGTGTCAAAGCATTTATGAGTCTTTGAGTTAAGTTTTTATTCAATCTGGCCAAATTCCAGACTCCTAGAGACAGCTACATGCAGACACGAAACTTACACTTGAAAGATTCCAAACACACTTTATGGAGGTGAGGCTTGAAACAGAAGCAACTACAAAAACAAACTACCATAAAACTGTAAAAAAAACTTCCTGTGCTGTTCAAGACAGTTTTAAGGACAATTGTTCTACAAAACCCAAGAAAAGATGCCTTACAGTTAACTAATCTCTGATTTTAACCGTGTCACGGCACTCACCAGGCACTCCTGGGGGTCCAGGTAAACCATGTGGTCCCTGAGGTCCTGGCAATGCAGGTAATGGAGTTGCCCTACTGGTCTCTCCTTTCAGACCTTCAGCAAATACATTATCAAATATTACAAAGGCATATAGTTTGGTAATCCCAAGCATTTAAAAATATCTACTTGGCTAAAAATGCAGTCATCTACAGTTGCCATATTTCTGAAACTCCAACAGATTTTTGAAAAGCCTTCACATCCTGACTTAAGTAAAATCATTTTATTGATACCTGCAGTCTAGGGGAGAAGCAGAAAAAGAAGCACAAAGCCACCAGGAAAATTATACAACTGACAAGTGCTTAATTCTTCAACTCCATGTCATAAAGGCTCGATGGGCATTATCTTTAAGCAAACTCAGCCACTCAGCTGAGTTCTTCTACTGGCATGTTTCCAGCACTCAAAAATTATTATGCCCTTTGCATTTAACCTGCTGATTTAGATTACACTAATGGTGATGACTGGCTGGATACCGGCTGGTGATTAGTTATTGTTTCCACAGAGGGGTCAGCCAAGTGCTAGAACACATTGCCTAGAGATAATGTGCTGTCGCTGCCCTGTGAGGTTTTCAAGAACCAACTGGAAAATGCCTTCAGTAAATTGGTCTGATCTCAGATACTGTCTCAGTGCTGAGATGAAGTTCAGATTGCACCAAGTCTTTAAAATCTAAATTATCTTATAATCCCAAGACTCTTCTACGATCTTCGGTGGAACCCGAAGTGGGGACAATGTTCTGGAAGTCCCATGGCAAGGAGAGGTTTCCCACGATTCACATTCAAAGCAGCCTTCGGCTAGGGCTGGTTCCATGGAAGAAGCGGTAGAGGAAGCCATGTCTTGGCAGCTTTGTGTTCCCTTGCCTTTTGCAGCTGCAGTGTGCCTGGAGCTCTGGGCTTTGTGGTTTTGGGAATGCTAACCTGAGGCGGAACCCTAACCCTAGCCATAACCCTAACCCTAGGTAAGGGAGAAAAAGGCATATGGGGGTGAGGCTGGTGGCAAGTTGAAACATGGGGAGGGAGCCATGTTGTGGCAGGTCTTTTCTCCCCTTGGCAAGTCTTTTTTAGCTGCAGCGTCTGGAGCTCTGGGTTTTTGTAGCCGTGTTCCCGAATTAGTAAATTTTCCTTTTGATTTCAATTTATCTCTCCAGTTTTAATCAAGTTCTTCTTAACATAGGTAAAATGCAGTAAATTAGGTGTGTTGGCATGCCTTTTGTGTTCCAAAATTAGCAAATTATGTCTTTGATTTCAATCTATCTCTCCAATTTTAATCTAGTACTCCCTAACATAGGTAAAATAGCAAAGTTACTGACCTGCTTCTCCAGGTAATCCAGGTGGTCCTGGTATTCCTTTAGAGCCTTTTAAACCTCTTACTCCTTGTGGTCCATAACCTGTCAGTCCAGGAAGCCCCATTTCTCCAGGAAGCCCAGTTCCACCAGGCAATCCAGGTAGTCCTCTATCTCCTTTTGATCCAGGCAATCCCTAATGATTTGACATGTATACCAAGAATTACTTGCTTTCCACACCAGCTTTCTTAACAAAATTCCCATTTCTCTGACTATAATCTTGTATTATTTTACTAACAGTGTAACTCTGATAATTTCAGAAAAATTTTTCCTCTGATTTACTTGTGATTAAATGACTATAAATTTGAATATCAATGGTTACAAAGAGATGGCTATTTAGAGTGAAATACTACAATCAAATACAATTGCCTGACTTTTTTCCAATCACTGTGTTGTTGCACTGTACACTTTCCTTCTATTTTAAAACACATTTAGCAAAAAAACAAACCCACATCAGCTCTGACTCTCCTTGAATTCTGTAGATTCACATTTAGAGACATTTATATCTGAATCATGTTAACAGTTTCTCAGCCAACATAACACAACAATAATTATTAGTTTTTGTTTCTGCTAAGCTCTTTCCTAACAATTCTAGTTTTATGGTCGGTTCTTACTGAAGATTAACCCATAAAGACTGAACAGGAAGTACTTAAATTATTAAGCATTATAAGTAGTCAGGAAAATGCTTTCTAAAAAGATTTTATCCATCACTGAAATCCAACAAAATGCTCAACTATCAATATCCAAGCTAAAATCTCACTAGACTGCTGAGGTTTTGCAGCAATTTGTGCCTATACTGGCCTAATCTCTCTCTGGTATTACATCAGAATATTTCCTCTCCTTTCATGCATGTTGGTTGTTAGATTTGAGGACAGTACCCTCAGTCAGGTAGGGGATATTCAGCTGGAATATCTGGGTAGATTAAACATACTGTTGTACAAGGTAAAATACAGACTTAGGTTTCCATGACTTCCATATTAATTGCAAAAAGTGCATACCCACCTCTTCACCTTTAGAACCTTTGGATCCTTTAGAGCCAGGTCTTCCCAGAAATCCACTTGAACCTCTTCTTCCTTTTTCTCCCCTGGCTCCTGGATCTCCTTGCTCACCTTTTGGCCCTTCTGGATGCACATATCTTGGTTCACCTTTTGATCCTTTACGTCCTTGATCTCCTCTAAAACCTGGAGGTCCCTAGGATAGAGTTATCAAAAGAATTTCAGTGCAAGATGTATGACACCTGCTTTCAAGTTTTTTTTTTTTTTTTTAAGAATTAAATACCTCAGAGGGGTTCTCCCAATTCTAATTTTTATTCTCTGTAATAGCATACTTCAATGAACAGGGTTTTGGGGGGGGTTTTGTCTTTTCTTTTTCTCCTGCTTTTACTTCTTTTGACAAGACTACCATTTTATTTATGCTACTACAAACAGGAATAATGTAGCATAATTGAATGAGTAAAACCATGGCACAAAAAGAAGGACTTTAAGACCTAGTTAGAGATTTCTCTTCCACATTGGAATATTTCCCCAGGGCCGCTTTAAGTGCCATAGCTGGCTCTGCTCATAGTTAACTTCCCTCTTCCTTCTCTCCCCCACAGGTTACAAAGTGGGTACAATATCCCAGCTGAAAGCACACTGGGCTCAAGTGATCTTGGGCTCATGAATTTTGAGGGGGTTCCTGGCAAAGCCTGTTAGGAGACTCATTCTGCATCTGTACAGCAACCACCACAACGAATACTTGTGCATGATTTTTTATTGGACAGTGCTGGCTGTACTTTCCCATAAATAATTACTACTACAGGCACAAGTTAGCACAACCAAATGACGTGTGTGTGGCAGCAAGTGGCAGACTTCCTTCTTCATAACATTTCCCTGGAGGGAGTGTCCTTTGCACCCCTGAAGAGGGTATGATGAGAAGCAAGTTTCTCTGCACAGCTGGGGCTTTAGCAACTCCTGAGTATGCAGGAAACAAGAGAAGTAAGAAGTCTGACAAGGATCACAGCACACAAAAATCCATATATGCTTTACAGCCACTGCCCTGACTATTGAATTATGTAAAGGAATGGAAGGTAACTACAGACTACCCATACGAGACAGAACAAGCAGCCTCAGCACCATGAAATGCAGCACAGGTTAATCACACAGGTATTTATTTACCTGCCTCACTGCCTGGGCTAACTTGCTGCACTGAGCAATCAGGCTCATGTAAAGCTGTGTGAGCCATACATCACATTCTCAGCCTTGCCTCCCATGCTGACACATTCATTACTACAGGAAAAAAACCTGATCACGCAGTATGACACTGCGCATAGCACTAGCCATGAGGTTTCTCTGAAATAATTCTTGTGGGATCTGAAAATTAATCTAAACACCAGTCTTACTTGAGCCCCTGGAAGCCCTGGTGTCCCTGGAGAACCTGGAGAACCTTTTGGACCTGTTGTTCCTTCTCTACCTGCAAAAGAATCAGTCTATTTTGTAAAGAAAAATGAAAACAAGGACATGGATTTTGACAAGCTCCAATAACTGCACCCAGTATTCAATATTTCTGTTGTTACATTGACTACTCATCATAGACCGAGCTGGCTTCAGGCTGCACCTAAAGCCTATCAGCACTTTGAGTTCCCATCTTTTAGGGCCTGTGCTCATGTCAGCAGAGCAAGCTGCCCCAGGCTCTCACACTCACCACCACTTCAGGGCTAGTTCAAGGGCTGCAGGCTGCAGACATGCCCACACCCGATTCTCATGCTAAAACCAAAATCATGCACACCTACTATCCTGTTACGAACAAAATAATTTACCAGGCATGCCATCCTGACCACGAGGCCCAGGAGAACCAGGAAGACCAGGCATTCCCGGAATGTAGCTACAATCAGTACACACACGAGCATCATCACCTAGAATGAAAATAAATCATTAGTTGCTCCACAGCAAGACATTTTCAAGGTTAACTAATGTGCTACTTACTTTGTTATAGCTAACACTTTTTGGCCAGGAGTGGTAGAATCATGGCCTTAATTTTGTTGGAAGATCACTTCTAACACAGTACTAAATCACCTGTGGTCAAAAAGTCAATCGGAACTGACTGCAATTAATTGAAGGGACAGAAACATTTCATTTAAATTTCTTGATTTTTTTAAGTCAAGTTTTAGTAAACAATTTGGATACAGTCATGTTGCAGTGTGATGTAATAGCCTGTCTCAGTCATCCCGGTTCTTTCCCCAGGTGTGCCAATAACCTCTCCCTTCCCCTCCCTTGTCCCCTGCTGAGTGCTGTCCGTCAGTCAATCTTGGCATTCCAGAAAGGGTATCGTGTGATTGGCGAAGTTCAAAAGATGTCTTTCAACCCTGGGGTACATTGGGCCATCCAGGTGTCATTTGTCCCCTGAGACTTCCCCCCCCTTTACCTGGTTGGTGGTATCTCTACCCCTTCCCTCCCCCTCTCCCTGGGGTTAAAAGACACCACAACCACGCGTTTCGGCAGTTCTGTTAGAGCTGTTGCTGCATTCAGAGGCCTGTGTGCCAGGGATCAAGCTCTGGATTGAAACCCTCCAGCAGAACCCGACTCCTTTTCCTTCACCTCGCCTTGAAGTCTTTCTGCAAGAGGTAAACCTGAGCTCCTGCATGCCTGGACTTGTTCCAGTGCCCAGCTGCAGCATCCAGCCAGCCAAAGGCGTCTCTGAGGTGAAACCACCACAGCTGCCGCCTTTGGTCAAGCAGCAAGGGCCAGACGAGCCCAGGCACGTTCCATCCGGTTCTATTGGTATTTAATTCCAATACAGTCACTTTACTGATAAGCCAGATTCTAAGAGTATGTAAGGGACATATGCTGCCAAGTAACAGAGCTCTGCAACACTCAGGGTCATTCTAATGACAAGCAAAGGGCAAAGAGATTCAGCAGCTCCTGTGGGTGGAAGTTGCAGCATCTTTCAGAGATGAAATGTCAGCAAGAACATAACGGAGTACAGGGCTCTAGCATTCTGTAGTAACTGCTTGTTCCAGTGAAGACAGTTCTGTACAACTGTGCAGCACTGGCACATCACTGCTCTTTCAGTTGATGTAAGGGGAGGAAGACATCTCACTACCCCCTGATGAATGTTCTTAAAACTCCGAAGTCAGCAAATTATTTAAAAGGTAAATTAAATTTTAAAAAAATCTAATGAGGATCCATGAGGATTGCTAGATTGTACCTACTTCTGAGTGACAGTTATCTGAAACTGACCTCTCATGCCAGTATCTCCTGGAGGTCCTGGAGGTCCTGTACACCCTGGCTCTCCAGGAAGTCCTGGCAGGCCAGTTCCAAATGTTACTCTACCTGTTAATGAAATAAGCATGGCACCATTACATCACAGATTATTCAGACAATTCTCTACTTGCTAAGGGAGAAAAAAGGGATGAGCTTGTATTCTGATCCCTATGGGTCCCTTCCAACTTGAGATACTCAACAATTAATTTAAAAGAGAGAACTACCTGGAAAAATCCAAAACACTTGCAACTAGAAGTACCTGGCTCTCCTGGAGGACCTGGCAATCCAACAGAACCAGGCCTGCCAGTAATACCAGGCAGTCCTGGAGGGCCTACTATACATAAGCCAGTTTGTCCTTTCTGTCCTTTTGTTCCTTTTGGCCCAGGAAATCCTGGGGGACCTCTCATACCAGGTCTTGAGACACCTAACCAAAGGAGAAAAAAAAAAAAACAGTTAAAGAAGAAATGGCATTTTAAAGCTAAGTACTCCATAGAATGAGTGACAGACACCAAGTTCATCTCACAAGTATTTTTTATCTTGAAATATATTAATCAAAGTGAGAATCTACAGACATTTAAAAATGATCTTTACCTGAGTACTTGACCCACCCCAGTTCTTGAGTGACAATTTCTTAGCACTTAGAGATATTTTTAAAGTCACCTGAAATTAATATTTGACAAAGTTGATTCAGCGTAACAGACAGAAAGAACAATGAATTTTATTACTGCAAATACCTGGTCTGCCAGCAGCTCCAGGAGGACCCTGTGGCCCTGCAAAAGCAAGGCATTAAAAACTTGAGTTAAACCACTCTATGCTCTACAAAGTCACTGTTCAATAGCATTGAATACAAACTTTAATCTTTTACATTTTAAACTTAAAATTTAAAATAAGAATCTTGTTTTGTCTCAGAAGGCATCTAGCACTCATGCAACTATTGCATACTGGCAATTATTTTTAGGGGTAAATAATGCTAAAAATCAGTCTCAGGATACATTTCAAGTCAGCAATTACATGTGAGTCTAGGAAGTATTCTTGTAAAGGCAGAAGGTTGCTGAAGATGTACTCTGCAATAAGCTCTTTGAGTGGACTGTTTTTACTACGGGATTGTAATGTCTATATGCCACTCACCAGGCATGCCACGTTGACCTTTTGGTCCTGGAGGTCCAGGGGGTCCTTCATCCCCTTTTTCACCAACCACATAATCATAATACTCCGTCTCAAGAGAAAGGTGGTAAGAAAAGAAAGAGTTGCAAGAATTAAGAGAGAAGCACAGTACCTCAAACTGAACACTTGATTAAAGCAATGTTTTGATCTCATTCAAAATTTTAGTGTTCTGACACCACAAGATCTTACTAACTACAAGCAACCAGAAACAAAATCAAAATTGTTATTAGCAGCAGTGTTTTCTTTAGTACTCTGTCAATATCACAAACAGTTCAGCTTTTTACAAAGCTATTTCTTCTGAACAATTTAGGCAGAAGGTTTCTATTAGGTGCACATGGGGCCTCTAGGAAAGCCAGTAGGGAGACAGCATGACTAGACAGGGAAACAGTATTCATACCAACTTCCTTTCTATAAAAACTGTTCTTAGGATTTCAAAATTAAGACCCCCTGTTCTGGAAGTGATTAGAAATTTATTTAAATATTAACTCCTGTGAATTTTTGTAGCTGTTCTTGACAGTCCAATCTCCTGCCAAAATTGCTGGATACAGGTGAGGTCTAACAAGGCACAGATACTGTATGCAATTCCATATGAAAGAAGATCTCATCTGTGTGAGAATCACAGCAATATCAGTACTTTGAGAAAGCCATGCCTGATTAGAGCATCACACGACATCCATAATTGCCTCATGCAAACAATTTGGATTTTTCTTATTATAAGGGTTTAGAAAAATGATATATGAAGGTAATTTATACTTACTCGACCACAAGCTCCAGGTGGACCAGGATTTCCTTTCATTCCCTTCATCAGAGAACAGATAGGTTTTTTTATTAAAAACAACATATGGAATCACATTTACCCACTGTTACTTAAGTACATTGCTCAAAACTTTAAAGAAAAACAACTGTTCCTGATCAGTCCGTCACCACCCTTTAGTAGCTCCCTACAAAACTACTCAGCTGCATACACCAAAACCTACAGGACTCATCAGCAGACAGATGGACACCAATTCAAACTCATGGTTTGCTACAGCTGATCCATTCCCTATTCCATGATACCCTTACTTGTCATCTCTTAGGCCAAGTGAGACATCTTATATACACTGTGATAAATAATAACCTCCAAATACCTTAACCTTATCCTCAAAAGCAATAACAAAACAATTGGACAATACCTTAGCTCCTTGCCTTCCAGCCAGTCCTGGCTTGCCCTGTTCACCCTTTTGTCCCTGCAGGTGACAGTACACAATTTTATAAGGATATAATCTTATAATTTTATCATCTTTTAGCACTGACAACAGTAAGATCTAAAATGTAAAGCTTTAGTCTTTCATGGTGATGGCAAAGTGAATGCAACTTGCTGATGAGAAGAAACTGCAGTTTGAGGTACAGCTTCATGTCTGCAGGAAAAGCTGCAAGTGTCCCATCAAACCTGCGTTTATTACAGCATAATAACAGTCCCAAGGGAAGCTGCTCTGCATGGCACAAGTGTAGGAGTCTCTGATCTGTTCTCCCTCTGCAAATTATTTCTGAAGGGGAGAAACTGAGCACAATGCAAGACTCTCCCATTCTACACCCTCCCCCAGAACTCGCTAGGTCTGTGGGATGGTGCTGATCTCAAGGGGTGTCAGCAGCACCAGGAGGGACAACAGTGTAAACTAAGGCTTTCTGCAAGTGAATACAGGCAAGGGAGAGGGACTCCTTGGAGACTCATGCAGTTGAATAAACTACTAGTGAGTAAAGCTGAAATGGGAAAAGAGCAATTACAAAATAATCTCTTTGTTAGCTGAGGTAGTAGAGCTTTGAGGTCTGTCATTGAGCGTTCTTTGTCAGACTGGAATGTGTTTAGACTGCCTGTGAAGGTCATTTTAGCATAACAAAGATGATGTTATAGTAAGATACATGTGCAACAGACTATTCTGCCAGCAAAAATTTTGGTGAGATATTTATAAGGTCACTGCAACTCTAATGGTGTTGTGAAAGTAGAGCTGAAAGAAAAAGAACTGATACTTAACCAATTGAATACAGTATTTCAAGCACATTTAAACAACTCCAACTTTTAAATTAGTACACAAACTAGACTATTTTTCTTCTAAAATGGCATATTTTGAGAATTATTGTTGACAAAATTGGAGTCTAATAGTTATCAGTTGTCTTGTTCCAGGCGAAGACAGCCATGACCCTGACAATAACTTTTCTTTGTAAAACAATATTTTTGATCCTAGTGATTAAAAACTGTTCATTCCTCTTCTCAATTTATGTTAAAGGGAAGGTATAACTCTTTTGCAAAAATTTCAATGTGACTAACCAGAAAAAACTCAGTAGAATTTTGCGTTAACTTGGAGTGTGTCTCAAACTCATTAGACAGTCAGTAGCAAGCAACAGGTCTTTTTATTTGACATAGAAACAATGACATCTATGAATAGAGCCTCTTTCTCCTGCACAGAAATCTGTGAGGACATGGTGTGTTCCAAGGCCAGCTGCATGAAGGAGATGTTTCAGTGTATGCAAATCAACATTTTGAAACACATTCCACAATGAGAGAAAAGCTGTGACAGGAAGACAGAATTGTCATAAACAGATGACCATCCCTTAGAAAACATTTAGAAAACTTCCTTCATTACCGGTAAGCCAGGTGGACCTGGAGCACCTTCTTTTCCAGGCTTCCCCTACAAAGGAAAAACAAAAAAAAACAATTTAAAGTGAGGATACTGCATTCAAAGAGCATAGCTCAATGCTGTGCACATAACTGTAAACTTTGCAAACTGTAAAAAGCCATTATGTTATTTTAAAGTATTCATTGATCATAACTAAAGTTCATAAAACTCTACGAAACAGGTAGTAAGATATTCCACTGACATTGCTTCTCCTGTGGAGGATTATTTGTGCCAGACTCCAGCAGTACAAAGTGCCAGGCAAGTGCAGAAAGCTTGGTTCAAAATCAGGTTCTTGCAGAAACAAGGCAAATGATAAAACAATAGAGCAGCAAGCAGCCCTTCCCATGGTGAGCTTGGAAGGACACTGAAGGAAAACTCTCTGCACCCCATTTCCTGTATGGGACAACTTGAGGAGGAATTAATGCAAAGGAATAGGGAGTACACTTCAAAGGTATCTGAAGCAGGGCAGTAGATGGAAAAGTGAAAACAGAAGGAGGCAGCATGCCAGAGCTATCTGCTGCTTTCCATGGCCCATTTGGCAGCATCTTCTGGGGTCCTGTATCTTGTGTGGCAACAAGAAACAATTATTTGAGCAATTCATAACAAAATAAGGAGACAAAGGGAAGGGAGGCAAAAAATACTGCATGGCAGGACAAGGCTTTTGTAAGCGGAAGAATGTGAAAGAAACACAGTAGATGGAGGATTAATAAGACATTGGATAGCAAGAACTTCTAGAACTTTACACTGGTAATACAAATGGAAATTTTTATGATGTATAGGAATAATAAAAATAACAATCAAGTGTCTCTCTAACATCATGATTCTTATAGCACCATACAACTGCAGAAAGAACAATCCTCAGGCAGTGTCAGGGTCTTGTCTTGCTACCTTTCCTAGTGGAAGAAAATGTACTGCAACCACAAGAAGTATAAGAAAAGTTTAAAAAATATAAACATTAGGACTGAACTAAATATTTAATTTGAAAATTATTTTTCTTATTATTGCTTTAATAATGTATTCAAAATCTGTATTCAGAAAATGTCACAAAACATTTTGATTTTTTTGACTATTTTAGGGTTCTCCCCTGATTCTTTATCATTAAGTTGTTATGAATAATTAGTTTTAGTTACTAAGACCCTGCTTCTGTCATTGATTAATTTTTATCTGAAAGTTTGAAAGGCATTTGAATGAAGGTAATAGCTTTCCTTTAACTATCTTAAAAAAATCAGGTAAATTGTATTTAATATTAATTTTTTTAATAAATATTTTTTCATATACTATGCTGTTAAGGAAGTAACTCTAAGGCAACTTCCTTCATATCTCCACACAGCTGCTGGTTGAACATACTAATTTAAGTCTGCAGCCTTAAGTAAACATGGTGTTTTCTCTTCTACTTATACTTTTGCATTACAAAGTCAGTACATGTCTAGCAGAGCACTCTTTTACTAAGTTTTAACAGCAGAACCTCTATAGCACAAAAAAAAAAAAAGGCAGCATACTCACAATTAACTGACCTTCACTCCAAGTACTCATGTAAGTACAGTCACTTGGCTTCCAGCTCTTGTCTAGTTTACTGCAGGAAAGAGCTTTTGAATCTAAGCAAATTTGCTCCAAGTAGCAGCAAGACAAAAACTGCACAGCAACAGTAGTTCAAAACTGTGTTTCAGAAAGGACTAACACAAATGTATTCAATGTTTGCACACACCTGTGCTCCTGGTTCTCCTCGGTCACCCTTTTCACTTTGGGAATCACCAACTGGCCCCTGGAACAAAACTACACTGAGGATACTCATGTTCTGAAACTCACATTTTCTAAGTTAAATATATATTTTATAAATTTTATCTTTAAAAAATACAGTTGAAATGCTATTAATAGGTATTTTATTCTATTCATTAGTTCTATTCTTGTCATTAAAGATGGAAATAATTAGTGCGCTGTAAAGAATAGCATTTACTAGGTGATGCTGCCTGAACATCTGGATTTAAGGGATTTACTTTTGTTCACTTACTGTAAACCCCATTGGCCCTGGGAGTCCTCTTGATCCTTTTTCTCCTTTTTCTCCTTTCAAGTCCTATTACACAGAAAAGAAGAGCTTACTGTGCTGTCTTGGATTTTTCCATGCTTACCATTTCAGTCTGGTTCTACAGATAGGAAATCCTTCTGTCACCAGCAAGATCCTTTGAGCAGAGATGGTTCTACTCAAACAAATAAGCAGAATCTTCATATCAGTGCTCCTGCCTAAGTCTGTAATGTTTGAAAAAGAAACAGCTTCTGCACATTTCAGAATAGAGCTAGGAAAAACAACCTCGCTGTGATTGCACGCAAAAGGACTGCAGTAAATATCCCCACAAATGGCAACAAGAAACAAACCCAAAAAAACCTTAGTTGCTTCACTGGAGCTAGAGTTACTTCCAGGCATAATTGTAGTGGCTACCTACAGCATCCTTGTCTCTGTGGGTGCAAGATTAAATTATGCTACAGTGTAACACCACTGGGCCACATCCTAAAGCCACTGTAAAGCCAAATTTCATTGTTTAATTATTACCTCGTTAGACTCATGTGCCAAACTATTTATGGAAGGAGTTTTGTTGAGAAGTTTCTAAACAATAATGCCCAATGTTGCTGAAAAATTGCCATTACCTCATGATAAGCCACCACAGCTGTGACTGGAAAGTGCTCCAGGTGCTCTGTATTTGATCTAAACGGGAGAGCTGGTGTGCCTAAAACCTGAACCTTGCTCCTGCAATCTTTCTTTTCCCTCCTCAATTCAGTCTTGATGTAAAACTCACTTTTATTTCAGTATATAATGGAGAGGGACTTTGGCTGACTCCATAGATTAGATGAAAATTCCATAAGAAAAATGGAATCAAGAACATGTAGAAGACTTGTCCTGTTAATTTGTGACTACTTATAATTCTGTCAGCTACTGTTGTTTAATTCCTATATAAGGCTACAATGCAAAAAATTTTAATTCACAAAGCAATACTTAAAGCTGAATCAGACTATTTCCTTTCATATTTATTGTCTTTCCAACACTTTCCATGATTACTCAGGTTTCAGTAAAAATAATGAGAAAACAAGCTACAAAATGTACATGAACATGTAAGCTTTTGTGAAACTCTGGTAGCTCAGTCTGACATTCTCAGTGCCAAGGCCCAGAGGTCAATGCAGCTGTGGCTTTGATAGCCATTCAGAATATCCATGTGGGTTTGGTGAAGCAGAAGTGATTTACTCTTCATCTACTCAGATTCCCAGCAGGTGGGGTATTGGTAAGCAAGCAGCATTTCACTGGCACGTGCAGATGTGCACATGAGCACACAGGCTCCACACAGACACTCTGAGCTTAGAATCTAATTAAACAAGTCTGACAAATGTTAGGATGGGGGAAAGGAAATGTTATCAGAGCAGTGAAGATGAAAATGTCCTCTCAAAGTAGAACCCAGTCAGATGGCTTATCTGAATGTGATGTTTAGCAATTTCACTACCGTCATGTTGTCTGGTCCAGTTAACGTCACAATAACAGTTCCTGGTGGCCCAGGGGGTCCAGTTAACCCAGTGTCACCCTTGAAAGAAAAAGAAAAATAGAGCAAATCACAAGCAGTGTGTTTCTGTCATTTCAATTTACTACTACTATACTTTTGATATTATTAAAATTCTTCTGTCATTATACTTAGCCAATAATTCAGTTAACACTTATCTTTGTTTGCCATTTAAATTCCAGTAAAAAAGACATGTGGAAGATTCAACCTTCCCCTAGCTGATTAATACAAAAATGAATATGCCGATATCTGTTAGTTTCTGGAAACAATTTAAATTTTCAATCCTATTTATTTGGTACAAAACCATTTTGAATCAAGCAAAAATATCTCCTTGATTACAATATTTATCTCTATTTAATTATGTCACTCAGTAAATTACATGAACTGTCTTTGGCGACATCCCCCAAACTGCAGTCTGGGTATTCCAGGGAGATCACAGAATCATGGTGTTAACAGACAAAACAAGCTTTCCTGTGTCCTTCACTGACAACATAAGTAGTGAAGTACACCTTTTCATTAAGAATCTTTGAGAACTGGGAAAGTCCTCAGTGTGATCTTTCCTGTGGGTCTCATCAAAACAATATCCACAATTTTCAGTGATTTTAAGCCAGGAATGCTTTTGCGTGAATTTGCAGCAGAACAGCAATGAATGTGTCACTCTTTCATTAAGGAAGCAAGATGCTCCATGGTCACCTGAGCTACTGCTAAGGAATAACCAGGTTTAAAGGCTTTTATTTTTTTCCCCAGGAAACTCCTAGCACATTCCTGATGGTGATTACAATGTTAAAACGCAATCTGTGCAGGTCAGTTAGCATAATTGTGAGATGTCCTGCAACTGCAGGCTGGGTGCTGAGAGACAATGTGGGCATTTGTAGTAATTCCTGGCTTAATGTCAATTACATGGAATACAAAGTAAGTACATGAAAGACAAGTTATCCAATTCTTATTCAAAACCTGCGGGTTTTGCTAGTATCACAAGGGCTGACACTGAAAATACGTTGGACAGAAGTTGTGAGACTACAAATGCAACATATTTACCACTGTTTATCAGCTTAGATAAGCATTTATGAGCACTACACAAAGTATATATATTAATTTAATGCTATGTGCAAATAAATATTAGTTACTGGCTTCTCTTCAGTGTCTGATCTTCTGTCTAGATGTTTATCTCATTGGCTTTTATGTGAAAGCATTTTGACCTTAGAGAACATTGCCATGTTTCCATTTTTCAACAAAAGACTCCCACATATACACTAAAAATTTGCATTTTACAGGACTTACTTCCCCAAACATTTCACCATAGCAAATCAGAAAATGCAGAAAACAGAAAGAAAACTTATAAAATGTTTAAAGCTTCTTATGAAATTACCTTCCTTCCTTTGGCTCCTATTACTTTCAGTCCCATAAGACCCTGAAAAAAATCCCCAAATGTTATTTTTTTAAATTTTACAAACACTTAAGCATGGTTTGATTCACATTACACATAACAGAAGTTTTCATTTTTTTACCAATCTGAGACTACCTTAGGTCCAGGAGGTCCTGGTTTTCCTGGCATGCCCTACAAAACATGAAAAAAAATCCTCAGCTAAAAAACTTACAATCTTGTAAGTCTCTGATATAGGTGTTTTGAAGTATCCAACTTCCACAGAACTTATATCCCAATTTTACTATCCTCCACCTTTACAACTGCAAGCCATTGTCAGTGGGTGACAGATTGTTTACACAATATAGTTGCAAACATATGCATCTCTCAATGTTATGCATATTAGTATTTAAAGGGAATTAATAGATAGTTATTTGAAAAGTCAAAATTATGCCTGCATGGGCAAGGTATGCTTTTGAAAATATAGAAATGATCACGCATAAAGATAATCAAAAGAAACGGAAAAAAATCAGATGTGTGCAAAAAACCATAGTTTTTACATACACATGTGTCTAGACCTCAAATAAGTCCGAGAGAGTTAAGTACTTGTATCTGTGTAATTCCATAGGGTTTAGGGGAAATCAAAGGTCAAAGTAACAAGTGAAACAAATTCATACTAAAGGTCCTGGAGGGCCCTGTGGTCCAAGTTCCCCAGGATATCCTTGAGCACCCTGGGCACCCTGCATATTAAAAAAGAAACAGGAATAAATCTCCTGGCAAGATTATGAGCAAAATACAACACTAAATTCAATGAAGTGAATGAGAAACAGAGGTGCAGCTCTGCTTCTGAATTTCCTTTTCCTGTATCAGGGAAACACAGAAGTATAATTCTTTCTCACTGCTTCATTATTTGGCATATGTTTTGAAACACGAGAAAACATCTGTTCTAAAACGAAACTAGTCAAGTGAGGATGTAAGTCCTCTGAGAAATGTGGACTCATAATCCATATGGTCCTATTAATGCCTCTAATAAGCCTTCAATCCTTCAAATATTCTATGCAATAAATCCTATACTTTAAAGCTTTTTTTCAAATAAATGGAATATTAAACATTTTTATTTTCTTTTTAATTTAATGCTCTGTTTATTCCAATAGTCAGAAGAAATGTCAGCCCCACCTTACCCTGTTAATGTTCATTCTTGAAATATGGACCATTCTTTCCTTTGTTAGTACTCTAGAAGTTGAGCTGGTCTATCCTGTTCAGTCTCAGCTTCAATGGGAATTTTAGCAGTTGGACTTGATGGCCATTATAGGACCCTTCCAGCTGAACTATTCTGTTCTATATGCATAGGGGTAAGCTCATAGATCTGTGACCATTTTTTCCCCCTACCTGAAGTACTGTTTTTCTGCAATCTGACTGTCCTGCAAACTGACTGATTCTGGTTTAGAAATCTGTGACAATTGTAAAAAACACTGTATCTATATTAAGTAAATAATAAACTTAAGTCATGTAAAATACCAAACAATTTTAATACATACTTGTGTTCTATAGGATGTGTTTATACATTTAACTGTATATTTTTATACATCTCTATCTCAGCACCCATTATTTTGAGTTACCTGAAGACCAGGCATTCCTGGTAATCCAGGATCACCTTTTGCACCGTACTCTTGGCTATATCCCTCTGCAGCATATCCCTGGATAATTAGATAAAAAGAAACATAAAAAGTTATGCTACAGAACTCTGTAGTGCAACAAATCTTCTAATACAGTTCATAGGGAAATAAGCAACATCAGAATTGCATAATGATGGAAACTCTCTACTATGGATAGTTCTACCTTTAAAAAAGATTTTATGAAACCAACTATATCTTTTGCAGCCCTTCCAGTTCTGTTAGGAGCAGTCTTCTTTTCAGATATATCTACATTACTCATGCACAATCCTTACTTTCAATTTATTTTTGTTACTCTTTATTGCTATAAAACTCTCTAGTGCATCTGCAGATTTCCATATGAATTCATAAACTGTTTTGGGGAGGAGCTTAGTTCTCTGTGTGCTTGAAAGCATGAAAGTGTTAAATTAATTACATGCAGTGACAGTAGTTTGAGGGGAAAAAGATTATAGACCATTTTGCAACCTGACGTGAATGCTACTAGGACAAAGGAAGGACCAAACTTTGTGGTTGCTTCTTCTGGAAGGTAAACCTTCTGTTTCCCATGAATGGAGATGTAAAGAGCAACAAACATACTCACAAATTGTTGATAACCAATAAATATTTCATGTAATATTTTGCAAAAAACTGACCTTCTCTCCTTTGATACCAGCAACACCCTAAGAAGAAGAACAATCATATTGAAACAGAACAATAAAAGAGTGCTGAAATAACACACTCTAAATAGTGTCTAAGATTTGTGCTCTTCAGGTGATTTATTTTCATGAAGAAGGTACATAGCCAGGTTCATGTTTACTGGGCCAGACTTCAATTTAAGAAGGTTGACTATTTTAAACAATATGCCCTGTCTCACAGGTACAACTCTACAATTGAAGGCAGAACAGCTTTGAAACCTGATCTTAATAAATGAATAAATAAAATCAGCAAAGCTGGTAAAATAAAGACCATATTTATAAGTTATTAGATTTGAAGCCACTAGAACTTTAAAAGACAGCATTCCTTTTCCATTTGTTTAAAAGTTTCTCTTTCAAACACATTCCTACAGTGAAAAAAACCCAAATCCTGGGACCAAAGCAGTGTACCCAGAGTGAGAAGTTTTGGGTTTAATTCCTGGTTCTTAATGACTTAATTAAGCCATTATTTCCTCAAAGATACTTAGGCATGAACTGAAACTGCAATCTATTAAATATATCTTGGACACTTTCAGGGGTAAATTTTCATGATTGTCCCATGAGAGCTAACTCCAGTCAATGAATTTTATGCAGTCACTAGCTAAGAAGTTCAGGCCCAACATAGACAATAAAGCATTACTTTTAACTTTGTTCTCTTTATCACACAGTTTTCATACTAATAAAAAGGGGATACCTACATATTTCAACTGTCGTCAGTATGAGCTAACATGAGGCTTCACTCTCTTTCAGGACTGGCTTTACATGGTGGGAATGCACACAATCATGAATTTCACACTTACTGGAAGGCCTGGAGCACCTCTTCGACCTGGAGGACCTGGAAATCCTTGGTCACCCTTAAAGTAGTAACGATGATTGTTAATGTATCTTATGGTCTATTATTTGGCCTGATTTTGTCAAGTGATCACAGAAGTTTTCTGTGCTATCACTCTAAATGCACTGTGAATTCATGACCACTGTGTTTTGCTAGAAGAGGATTTTTCTTGCATTTTATGCAGTTTGACTTCTATCCTAGACTGTTCAGATTAGTTCAGTTTCACTAGAAATCAATGAGTTTCTGTAGTAGGGATTATTCTGACTCCTTTCAGAATGCTGATAGAGCAAAGAAAACCCGGCAAATCTGTTACTTAACATTGAGCCTTTTCACTTAATTACTTTCAGGAATTATGAATTGCCAACTGCAAGCTAGATACGGGCAAAATAAAATGGATTAACTATTTTCTTTATAACCCATTGCAACAAAAGGACACATTGGACAAAACTGATTAGGTCTCCTGGATTTAAGGAAAAAAGTATTATCTGTCAAAATATCAAATGTTATTCTTATCTTTTAGCCAAGGCATTAGAATGTATTATTTAAGTATTTATTTTGCACAAAAAAGTAGCACTTCCTTTCTCTGGTCCCATGACACAAGTTTTTCTAGCTGATAAAGTCACAAAGCAAAACAAGTCAAAGTTGTAGATTGGGGGAAATTCAGATCACTTTTTGTCCATTCCCATGCACAGCCAAATGCAATCCCCAGAACACTCAGCTTGGTTTGTACCTTTGTGCCATTGCATCCTGGAACACCTGGGAGCCCAGGAGGACCAACAGTTCCTGGTTCACCCTAAAAGAAGCACAGAAATGACACAAGCTTTGTTTTTATGTACATTCATATTGCCTTACAGAAACACTGAAACAGTTTATGTTGGAGCAACGTTTCACAAGACTTGACAGATTACAATGTGTTCTTAAATCATTACAATGAATAAGAATTGCTGATGCCAAGATTTTTATCTCTAGGCCAATTGACAGAGACAATGCCGATGCTGAGATGAGAGTGAGCACATTGAGCTGAGGATAATTGTACACTAAAGACTGAAGTAAGAGAGAAATGGTTAAATCAGTTTCATTTTTACTTACGGGAAGGCCTGGAGGACCTGAAAATCCAGGTATTCCTGGGACTCCCTAATGATATTAAACCAGAGAATTAATATTATGAATATTAAACAAACGCTCATTAGGCAATTTTTCTTTGATTACAGTCATATTAAGATTATGAATAAAAGTAGGATTCTATTTAAAAAATCATTACTTCCTTAACTCTTCTGACTGTCAACCAAGCATAATGGTTACACACAGGTAACACACATTGGTTTTGCCCACAGGGAAAAAACCCAAACAACTCTTTGTGGTATTCCAGTTTGACTTTTTCACTGCATAAACAAATATTAAATACATACAGTAACAACCTTGGATGTAAGGTGCAGCAAAGAAGAGCAAAAGTTCTAAAAATAAATAATACTAGTACATACACTATGTCATAAATTTTAACCACACTTTGAAATCAGGCATAATGTTTTGCTTTTATTTTCACAAATTATTGAACCAAGTTGGCAATTAGCATGACATTTAATACATGTAAGCTTGTTTAAAATACAAACACTTACTCTGATACCTTTGGGTCCAACTAAGCCTGTAAGCCCTGGAGAACCCTAGATCAAAAATGGAAAGTGATTTTTTTTGTAAATTTCAATTGAGAAAGAGCACATAAATGTCAACAGGACACGCAATATTTTCAATATCAATACCAATATGTGTACACAAAGCCAGCTATATAAATAAATAAAGCCATTCCATACTGCAGGCAACCAGGTATTTCCTAAACAGGCCAAGATGTATCTTAAAAAAACATGTTTCCCTTCAAATTTTCTTAAATCTATTTTTCATATTTGTCTCATTAGCAGCTTGTTTACTTTCTTTTCTGCAACAAATGCCAAGATGTTAATTGATACAAAGACAAAAATTGAGGTATGCTGCAAAAATCTGTCTAGACCTACGTTCATTGTCTCTGGCAGTTTAGTCCAGCTGCTTTAACGCTGGCCAATGGACAACTGACAACAAAGCCCCTGGTCATATCAGCTCTACTCTGATGCAGTCAAAATTACCCTTGCAGCTGATGACCAAACAACATCCCTACCAAATGGGAAGCTCAGAGACAGGTTTTGGTTTGGTTTTGTAAAACAGAATAGTCTACAGAGCCATAGCTAACTTTGACTGTCAAGCACAGTAGTTTCTCTGTGTGTATCTCTCTGTCTCACATACATACCTACCTTTGGTCCCTGTGGCCCTGGAGGCCCTTCTGGACCAGGAAAGCCTCTTTGACCAGGTGGACCTGGAATACCAGGAAAGCCTTTTTCACCCTGTAAACATTAAAATAATGAAACTCTGCAAATATCCATGAATTCTCCTTTTGATAACTTATTTCTGAGGCATTCATTACTTTCAGTACCCCTTGGCTTTCTTCTGCTGTGGCAGATCCACTGCCCTTGCCAACACTGACCTGTTTTTGTGGTCCATCTCTGGGCTAACTCAGCCCCACATGCTCATAATTACAGCTGAATTACCAGAGCACAAGATAGTACTCAGGATTTTGTAGGGTATGGAAGTTAGCTGACAGCATGAAAAATTTAAGAAAGCAGCTGATATGTATTCCTTATTAATATTTCTGTATTATGTTTAGCAACACAAATGGAGAGACTTAATGGCTGCTTGTCACAGCATATGCTACAGCACATGACACAGTTGAGACCGTCACCATACAAAGAGTATCATCACACAACTTCAGAAAGCTTCAACCCATACAGAGCAACACCACATCAGTTCAGAAGGCTGCAAGAGTCATCCCTTTTGTTCTTTATCCCCTCCTTTTATCCCCTCCCATTGATGCATTGCACCTGTGTGCCCTCTGCTCCCTTTGGTGGTTGGTCAGTGCCCCTGGGCACTCCCTGGCTCATTGCTGTCAGTGCTGCTCCCCTGCTCCTCACAGCTGTGCCCACTGGGGATGAGGCTGGGCCAGCCCCACTCCCAATCACCACAAAATGTGTGCCTACAGCTTCTGCTGTACAGCAAGATCAGTTCCAAACCACCAATATCTCTTCACGAAAACCAAGGAAGAAAACAGTGGGAGTCAAATGCAAGAAACCCATTCAGACAGACTAAAAACCCCTTGCTTTACATGACAAATATCTTAAATTTTTCTGTATCTCAGAGATTAAGACACCAAATTACTTTTTCACATGTTTTTTTTTTTTTGTTTGTTTTTTGGGTTTTTTTTTGGTTTTTTGAAGATCAAATTCAAATAAATAAACTAAAGGAAAGAAAATTGAAGGTATGGAAACAGAATACAGAAGGCTAAGCTAGAGTGAAATGGGTATTTTCAGTTTTTTAGTTAAATATAGAAGATGCAAGTCTTAACTTGGTTTAAATGAAGTGTTTCAAGCCTGGAAGCTCATGGAAAAGGTGTTTCAGCCCTTCAGACAGCAGCAATTTAGCATGCTCCTTTTTACATCAGTGAAGAGCTGCTGGTTCAAGACCTTTTACATCACAGCATGACATGGGAGAGAGAGAATGGGTTTATCAATTCTCTCAGAGCCAATTTTCCTATTGCTTTATACAAAGTTATGCAAAGAAAGCATGTGAAATTTTGCTGTGACAAAGTTTGAGTGTCCTATTCGATGTACAAGACAGAAGCCAAGAGATGTCTCTGGGAAGCCAAAATATTCTGACTTTTCCCTGCACCAATTCTCACTCCTCAAAATCCCACAAACTCACCAGATTTTAAATAGCTTCTGAATGAAATAAAAATTTTAAAAATAGTAATTATATATATTTGTATCTCTCAAGACAGAATATAATCCCATAATACTTTGACACATATAAAATAAGAATTGGATTATAAAGTGTGTGTGAGATCTATACAATAAATCGGCATAGCATTTTACAAAAGGAGTTTATTTCTATTGCACGTTCTGTAGCAGCATCCCAAGGCGGGAGGATGACTGCTATCCCAGGATGAGCCGCTGGAGGGGGTTCGGTGCCAGCTCCCGGGAAAACCAAACTCCTCCACCTGCCTGCCGTGCCAAGAGCCACGCGGGGCTGCTGAACCCAGAGCTCTCCCGACAGCTTCACTGTCCTCTCTACAGAAAAGGCAATTTTAGCTACAGTTTCTTCTTAGCAGAACAACAAGATCTGAGGATTTTCAGGTTGGAGAATTCTAAACACTGAATCATGACCAAAACATGTTGATTAATGTCATTATCCTTGATTTTCTGCATGTAAAACTTCATCAGTCTAAACAATTATTTATTCTTAGCCACAAATTGCTCAGTTATTTTCTATGGAACTGACAAAGACAAGTTGTGGGTGTCCATTCTTGTTAATATTTCCCTTTTAGTGGGCAGCTTATTTTTTTTCTAGGTTTTCAACTGGTTTCAATTTCACTGTTTAGGACAAAGTCAGGTTAGACCAACTAGTAATATGAAAAATAAACAGGGAGATTTTACTAAAAATATTAGTATTCTCCTTTCCCATTTATTAATATATATTTTAATAATGAGCATATTTACTTCCAGATAAATTTTCTCCAACTTCATAAAAGCAGATGGGACCAATCAGTGGGACTAACCATAGTCCTAGATCTTTATAGATATCTGAAATCTGTTGATAAGGTTTAGTATGGCAACTTCTGTGTTCATGGCTCACCTAATTTGCAGCCATGACTTCTTCAATAATGCCCCTTTCATTTGTGAATCAGTTGTTCTTCCAACTGCGAGCAGGAGTTCCAAAGAATTTTTGGCATTTGTGTAATTTAGGTTTTTCTAAAAGCCACTCAGAGCCTCTGCCAAGCTGCTATTGGCAACAGGCAGAGCTGTGGATCTGTTACTGCTGATGGATTTGCTGCTCCTTCAGTGCTGGCAAGGTGTTTGTGATTAGGACCCAGAAACTCATGCCCTGCTTGATCTAAAAGAAGTTTATCTGTTTGATGCCAGTGTGTGCAGCTTTCCTTCAGGAACTGACAAAGGGGGGCAGGCAGGAAAGAGATGGAAAGAGGGAGACACTGAACATGAGACTCCTGATGGCATTATGAAATTTATAACAGGAAAGCAGCTGCCAAGGTAATGGCACTTGTTGGGGGTTAGTGAAAGAGACCTGGCGGTTTTAGCAGTTGTTCTGCTGGTGTCCAAACATCATACAGTGCTGTAAACATAATAATGCAGAAAAAAAATTCAGTTGAAAAGGCTTAGTTAAACAGTCTCCTCAAAGTTAACAGAACTTTGTAAGGTAATCATTCTCTGTAGACTCTATTGGCAAAATACCATCATGAACTAAATTCACTCACTGTATCAACTGAAGTAATCTACCAAAAATTTCCAAGTATATAAGCTAATATTCAAAAAGGAAAATGTATCTGTTCTTACCTTACTACCTTTTGTGCTATCACAAAAGCAGGGACTTTTACCTTTGCATACACAGTTCTGAAAAACAAAAATACAAACGTTATAATACAATTCTTTTTCTCATTGAGTTGTTTGGAGAGAGGCAAGTAAGATCTCAGTGGTTTTAGTAAGTAATTATTTCACAAATAATAAAACTTTAAAAAAATGTTTGTGAAGAGGCAATTCACAACAGTGGCAAAGAGCTCATTATTCCTCTGTAATGTCTGTTGAGACAAAGAAGAGCATTAGTGAGATCTTGCAGACAGAATTAACTACCCCCTACAGTTTCTCACATTACAACAGTCACAGTTTCAAATTTGTAACTTTCTTGTATGATGGAGGAAAGATGCTGCAAGTAGTTGCTGCTCTTTATGGACTTGACAATTCCTGACAGTTGCCACTTGTCTTCTAGGTGGCTGAACTTAGGGGAGATGATGTCATCCATCAATTTAGAAAAGCTGCAGGGAGCATTCCTCCAGTGAACAGATACTTAAACATGAATTTACAAAATAAAGCAGAAAGCAGAAATTAAAATCAGTTGTCTATGAAAGGCAAGTCCTCAAGAAATTATTGTTGTCTGCCTCTGATTTATAGACAGATCAATAGGTGGCTACTTGATGTTTCAAGCTAGATTTCTGAAGAAATGCAAACATTAAATAGTTAATTCTTTGTCATACTTAAAGAAAATTCACTCTTACTGTGATCTGACAGCTAGAATTCAAGTGGTACTGCATCAGAAATTTGGAAAACAAAGGTATCATGTGAAACAGAAACCATCTAACTATGCTACCTTTACTATTATACTAATCAATATGATTATATCACCAGGAATACAAGAATAAGAACTAGTACAGAATCAACAGCAAACAGTATCCTGATTTCTTCTTGGTGAGATCAATCAGTCTGGTACTGGATAATCTAAATTCATCAAGTCAGATGAATTATATGACAGATATTTTAATTCTTTAAGCATCAATACAAGATAATAAAGTGATGTATATCTCAAAATAAATTTGGGATAGTTTATAAGACAACTGACTTTCTTGTTCCTTATTCAATGATAGTACCTAGCCTCCCAAAGCATTCTCTTCAAAACTGATTATTGGTCGAGGTGTGCTAAGCAATATAAAAAGGGCAGTTGCTCAAGGTAAGATGTATACTCAGATATATACCATTATAATTCTATAGACCTTCATGGAGTTGTACCTTATTCCTGCCTGTGAAAGCAAACTAGAAGCAGATCTTTCCAGCATCTGTATGCAAAGCACAGTTTTCAGGACATGTGGAGAAATCCAAAAATGAAATTACTCTCCCATAACAGGTATAATATGCAGAAGATTTGATGTGTACAGATACAGAACGAACCCTTTTATCTTATAATCAAAGATAATCCAATGTGAAGAGAAATGCACGAACATGTAGAAAATTATGACACTATACAATTAATCTAAGTTAATAAACTATTGAAAGAAAGTGAGCCTTTGCTCTTCAAGAAGTCAGAATGCTTAGAGTGTGTTTGATTTGCCATTAGTAAGCCTTCAGATCTATTTAGGTCTTTTTGTGTACACATATCCCTCTAAACTAAACTGAAAAGACCAATGATTTAACATTACACAGTCAGTTAGCTGGATAATACTAAATGTTTTGGCGTATGATTTTTTATGTAAGATTAGATTACGCCTTCTGTACAGGAGCTTTGAACCAAGAAATCATTGCTCACTTATACTGCAGGATGCTTTCACATCCTTCCAAGATGCCTGCAGCTCCTTTATCAAAGGATCATAAAAACCCAATATGATGTTTTGGTTATAAGATAAGGAAAGTGAATATTAGGTATTAACAGTTTATTCAAAATTCTCACAATAACATCTAAGCAAGTAACTGTATTAACCAAAGCCACAAGTTTACTGCATGTTTTTTGGTTTTGTGATTTTCATAGTAACAATTTACATTTCGTTCAAATATTTAGATGAAAAATATTTTTGATCTAAAATCTAGGTGAAAGGATACAGCCAGATCATTATATGAATATCAAATCAATTCCCCAATGAACCAAAATTAAAACCCCACAGCATTTGGAATAATTTACAGAGGAGCTCTTCTCCAAATTGTTTTTAGTGATAGTTACAGTGTTATATTAAACAGATACATGATTCCAGTAGTACATGCTGAGGCACATTTACTGCACTGATTAATGTTTTGTTCAGTGGGTGCATCATTATCTATAACACTGAATTGCCCTTTCTACACTATGGGGCTGGATTCTATGGGGCTCTGACCTCTTCCTGTTCCTGATTCAGAGAGTAACTTAACCAGCTGCTTAGAAAGTATTCCAGTCCTCTCCTTCACATAATTCCTTAAAGAAGTGACACAGAAAGAAGAAATAACATACTACAGGCTACGGTGTCACCCATACAAAGGTTAATGTAGATTGAGCATGGCACTGCTGCTCCAGCCACTGCAGTGGTGGCAACTTAATTTGGAGAGAATCTTACACAGTTCTCACTTTTCCAGTAGCACTGGTTACATGCAGAATGTCAGAGAGGGTATTTAGAGATTTTATCCAACATGAATATGCCAAAGGATGTGACAAAGTCTTAATGTAAGGAGCAAGCAATGCCAGCCTTCCTATTCTGTCCCTAGCACAGGCTCTGAGTGCTGTCACTCATACTGGTGGGGCAACACAGGCCTACCAGGAATGGTTTAAAGGCAGGAAGGTGGAGTACAGAGGAACAGAGCCAAAATGAGGATGATCCCATATTTCTCCACTGATCTACTTTTTGAATGATATATACAATGACAGAACTGTCAGAGCATTTCTTTGTTTTTCCAGATCCAGAGAACAGGGTAGCTCAGCTACAATTTCAAAATACATATTTGTATTAAAAATACTGCATCTAGGACAGAGAGGCAGAAAAATGTGTTGCTGCAGGAAACAAGCAACATATTCTTTAAGTATATTTCAGACCAAGAGCACACAGGATGAGTATTAAAGATATTGAGATGAAAGCTGAGATGATATTAATTGTAATATGTAGGAATATAGTAAAGTGGCTGAAGTGGGGCTTAAGTTTGCACTTTTGGCCTGACTGGTCTTTAATTTCATGGGTGAACTCCACTGATGCCTGAAGTAAATCCTGGTTAACATAAATGAAAGATGACTGTGCAACATGAGGTATTTTAAAATGAATTAAAAGGAGTGCAGGTGATATCCATTAATTACTGTGGACAGTAAAAATAGCCCAGGTGTCTCTCAAGTGGGTGATGAAGGTGTTGCTTTCCTTCACTGGTTGATCTAACTGCTGATCAGACTTATTTTTAAAAATGCATGACTAATTTTTCATTTAAACTTGATACTTATTAGCATCTCACCTACTCTGCCATTAGGATTTATCTCCTAACTTAAAGAATCACTAAATTAGAACTCTATCACTATGTGGAACAAGACTTACTGGATAATATCTATTTTTCTGTGATGCCACTTTTTTATTCTTTTCCATCTTTCTGCTCAATAATGACATCCTGAGCATCCTGAAAACATGCATGTCATCACAGTGATCCTAAGGGAAGTAACTTATCTGCTAATTTCAAGTTTTCTGTAATTTCTCTTAAATGCCAATATGTATTAAAAATAATGTATCAGTGAGCCAGCTCCTTTAAGTCTTGATTATGAATTTTCAAGGGCTGCTGACACATGGAGATTTTTGAATTCTTCCTGGGCTGTCTCAGTGCAATCACTTTACACATCCCAGCTGTGTCTATAAATCACAACTGAGCACATAGAATAACCCTGCTCCAACAGTTGATGTTAATATAGTGCTTAAAACTTCAAAAGGGCCATTTCAGTTGTTCTCTACTACCTGTTTTCTGTTGTATCTAATAAAGGTGGGAATAATACATTGTGATTACAAGAAGTGGAAAGTTTTGCTCTACCATTTATTCACACTGCAGATTTGTGTTGAGGTAGGTATGCTGCACATATGTTAAATGTTGTACTTTCTGAAGAACATGATGGTGGTAGCTAGAGTTTCTAGCTTGGATACAGTTACAGTTTTGAAAATTTATCCTAACCTGCATCAGAGGAACTGAGGGCAGAGCTTTAAGAAAGAAAGGTTCCCACTGTGAGAAAAGCTGTATAAAGAAAATCTTTTTCTTCTGATGCACCTGTATTAAGACACTTATCTAGATTAGCACAGTCAGGAATTCTAGCTAGACAAGGTGGATACGTGACCCTGGCAGCATATTCCTCATGTTGCACAACTGCAAATCACCATGGAGCGCACAAGGTCCTGGAGAATGAGGTCCCCTCACTCCAAAACATTGCTGTCAAAACAAAATACCAGTCTCACAATTAGAATCTGTATACTAAAAGTTTTTCATGCATTCTAAGCATCAAACATGAATTCATTAAAATTATCAAAGACCACGAAGAACTTTGTGTTTTTTTAGTGATTGCTGGACCAGTACAACAAAACCAAATTATTAAGCCTTCAATAAGTATAGACAACATAGAGCAGAAATAGGAGATGATGAGATGAAGGAAAATATGTCAGTTCCCAAACCCTGAAACATTGTGTAGTCACTTGTGAACTGGAAGGCAGCCAGACATTCCTACCTTAGAAGACTCCTGTTAACAGCCATGCATGCTATCACAATTCACAGCATTTTGCTTACCACTTGAATACCTAGCACAGGATGAAAATTATTTCATTCAGACTTTCCATTATAAAGAAATACACCTGTGACTTAACTAATAGCACCCAACACAGAGAGCCTGGATCTAAAAGACACAGCAGGAGACAACTGCTATGCTGCAGGCAGTGCAGCTGTTGAATAAGCTCCAAGAAGCACCTGTAATGGGAACCCTGCACAGGGAATAGCTATTGAATCAAAATGCCTTGTTGGTGACACAGGCCTTGTATTACTGGTTATGTGCTGCTTTCAGGGTGAGGTGCAGGAGAGAAGTCCTAAACATTTGTGGTCATAGGAAAACATAACACTTCTCAGAAGCAGGACTTTGTGTTTAATTTACAGATACATGAGTTGTGGTCACATGATGTTAACATACATTTTTATCTGAACTTGGTAAGAATCTCCTTACTTTAAATCTGTAATTTTAAACTGGTATGAGCTCTTTTAGGAGGGATTTGCTCATTCATGTAAGATAAAGATATATTTATAATGGTATTTCAAACCAGCTAAGCTAAATGACATGTAGAGAGAAATGGAAGAAGCTTCTGTATGTGAACATTTAAACAACTTTCTATTATGCCAAGGGGAACAGGTGTATGAGCCCCTTTTTTCACTTCAGAGGTTGAAAGCACTTTGAAAAAAATCTCTTACTTTTTATAGCAAAACCCTGTTGGTTAAGAACTTTGCATAACAAGAGTTTTGTAGTGTTAGACAAATCTCTCATAAGTATCCACACTTACCACAATAAAAAAGCAGTAACATAAAGCTTAGGTTAAACAGTATAAGTCAGATGAAAACAAAATTTTCAGAGAATTTCTAATATCTCTTGCTTCTTTTTTTGTTGATATGCTTACTGCACAGCCTATCTTTTTATATTTTTTTCTGTGAATAAGCCTGTTTGTACAAAAGTTCCAAGAAACCACTATAACATAGCTGTTCATACAGGAAAACACACCACTGGGTCATTGGGAGTGTGTTCCACATGCAACTCCCATGGTGCCAACCATACCCTTCTTCAAGAAGATACAGCACAATTAATTCTACTGAGCATCTCCCTTCTCTCCAGCTCATTATCAGTGAGGAAGTGTGAGAACAGCAGGGCTTAGCAATCTTCACTTTGCCCATGTCTTCATCATTGCCTTAGGATAAAACAGATAAAATGTTTTAATGCAGAACAAACCAAACACACTGAGTTTTCACACACTCAAATGATTTGTGAGCTCTGTAGCAATGGCCACTAAGGCCTATTTTGTAGACATTGCATAAAATTAGTCAGTATCTATACAAGTAGAGCTGGTATGCTGTGTGCAGTTTTGAAAAGCTGTATGTTGAGGGTCTCAAATCTCCTGTTTTGGGGTGTGTGTGTGTGTGTGTGTGTGTAAATTACTTTTGGTCTATAAAGAGAAGATACAGAATTTCACTCTCTTTAGACAAAGAGAATGATGCTTTTCCTTCTAAACCATGGAATATATTTACATTTATGTTTATAACGACCAATACCTTACTCTACAAATCATCTCACTAGGGTTGAAGTTGCTGTGATAAGGACTGTCAGAAATGGAACCAAACTGTTCCTGATATATTCAGATGTGTAAAATCTACAAAGATGGAGCCAAAAGCTCCATCTCTGGGGTTGGTTTCTTCTCCTGACCTTGAAGAGGACATGGGGACAACAGAAATAAATATTTTCTTTTCCCCAAGGAAAAAAAGACTAAGCAATTCAGGCCACACAATTTTGTTTTGTGTAGCAAACTCTTAAGGGTGTTTAATCAGCTTATTCATCCGTGTTCTTCCTTCCTAACAATCACTTTAAAAGAGCAATCTAATAACAAGGAAAACACACCATTTAACTAGTGAATTTTTGCTTACCTACTACAACATGGTTATCATTAACTCACACAGTTTGTATTTCTTCCTAGCTGTTGAGTGTGGGAATGATATTCACTAAAATTTTCAGATCCTCAGGCCTGTATATTTGTATATTCATAAAATTCCTGGTGTGCATCTTCTGTTTAGTGATGCAAGTAGCAATGAAAGCAACAGTAGCTTGTTCAGAGAAGGCTTATTGCACATGCTTTGGTTTTTCCTTATTTGAAAGGCTCTGTGATTTCACAGATTAAAAAAAATTAAAGGTCACGTCTTCCTGCAGCTTCCTCCAAAACAGCCTGTGGAAAAATGCAGCACAAAGCCTGAGTTAAAAAGGTCTTCAATAAGTCAGGCAAAATGGAAAACCTGTAAACCTGTGAGACTTGTACCCTATCACAAAATGGGTAAGAAAAATAATGAAAATAGAACTAAAAATATATTAGCTGTGACAAAATGGAACTTTTTCAGTGTGACTGTGAGAGACTGAGGCTACTAACAGCTAAGGAAAAAGTCTTTTTTGGATTTCACCTTCCTCCTAGGCTCCTGTAATCCATGCCAACATACTTCTAGTATTACTTTGTTAGGCAGTAAGGTGAGAATGTGACAGTAAAACAGATGACCGGACATCCCATACTGGTCGCACTTAATAGCAAAGTATTTTGTTTCAAAGATCTGTTATATCAAGTCAGCTCTAGGTACTGCAGAAGAGACTGCTAGCACAGGTTATAAATAAAATGGAGAAGATACAGAAATCTCTATGAAATGCAAAGCAGTGAAGAAAGAACCTGCCTACTCTAGAATTTTAATGGTATTATTCAGCCAGCAAAATAACTTGAATTATAAACTTTTGCTTAAATGTGTATTTGTCTTGTAGGTTTTCTAGAAAAGGCATCAAGTGTCAACAGTTCCATTTTTACAGGTGTTTACTTAGGGCATCTAAGCAGGTTCATCTTTCAGTTGTAAGATGCAGCATACACACAGACACACTTCACAATTCTTGGCCATCAGAGCAATGTGCTGCAAATGAGCAGAAATCCATCAATTTTGATGCACAAACATTAGGGTAACTCTGCCAACTTATGCTGCCTCTCTTGGCCTGGTAGAAAAAGCCTTGCTCTGCAGTGCTGTGACATTGGGCTGTTTCTCTGTGGAGGTGATGGCTGAATTACAAAAAAAGTAGAGGCAATCAGGAGCAGAAGAGTCTAGCAGAAGTTGGATCCAATTCTCAGAGTAACACCCTCCTTGATTTGGAGCTGGGATCACATTAACCAAATCAAAGAGGGCACTTCACAAAGGCCTTGTTTTTCTAACATGCTCTGTGAACTCTCTTGTATATTCAGGTGCACATTTCCCTTCTCAGCTGCTTGTGCAACAAAGAACCTGGGTGCTTCCAAAGGCTGTCAGACAAGGAACATTCTCACCAGGACATTTGGTGCCTCCAACACTTTGATTCCTGGTCAAAAAAAGCCTGCATGCCACTCCTACCAGCCTTGGAGATGGCCATGGGCTGAAGTAGAACATCTTTCTTCCCTTCCAGAGCCATGTATTAAAATCTACTTGTGACAGCAATATAGGTTACATATAATTAGGGAAAAAAATACTGCTATTAGGAAGCAAAGAAGATTCATTTTAAGTACTTGCATGCAAATTCTAACATTTGCAAGAAATGAAATTAGTTGTGAAATATGAACACTTGCATTAGGCACAGACAATATGAGTGAGGAAGAGGATGCAAAACAGATTTTCCCAAGTCTTACAGTCACCAAGGTTGTTATGTCCCCTCCTTTGCCACCAGCACATGATGAAAAAAATGAAATGTCATGGTGGAGGCAAAAACATAACAACATAACCTAATTTAATCCTGTGAGCTAACAAACATTGCAACAGTATTTACAATACAAATTCAAAAGTGGTAGTAAGATGAGGTGCAGCTAACTTGCAAGCAAGCAATCTTGCTGAAGTAGAAACTCTCTTTATCCTGTTGTGAACAAACACTAACATGATGGCATCATAAAAGTGATCAAAGCCACAATATCGATTGAGTACTAATGTACTTGACCAAGGTACTTTTCCCATTAGGAAAAACTGAAACAACATGTCATTTGAAACATCAACATTTCAGGGAATATTTCTAGATTAGTACTTAATTTGATGATATAAGAGAAGTACACAAATGGTATCAAAAGACAGGACACTCCTAAGGGAATTAATTTAATTGTACATTTACACCAAGACACTATAACTTCCAGGTGCTGTTAGACAAAATGAAGCAATGAAAAAGCAAATCCATTTTTTTCTGAAAGAAAAAAAGATGAAGAATATGAAGAATCTTGTACCCTGTGAAAACATATTATGGTGATGATTCTAAAATATATAAATGAACAGCAGAAAAATATGAATAACTGTAACACCACTGTTTGAAGTCAAGGAAGAAGAAAGAAGCTGATCAAAGAAGCTGAAAGGCCTTTGACATGGGAAGATGCTACTTCTGCTGAGTTTTCAGAAGATGTGATTAGAGCATGCCAGTGGCCAAGAATGCAGACAATAATACTCCCTAGCAGGTGCCAGAAAGTTCAGCCTCCTAAGGGCAGAGAAGTCTGGACTCTGTGAAGAGCTGCAAAGACTAAAATTTGCTGTATAAACAGCAGCAGTCACAAATGACTAATTTTCTTTCTTGTCTTCAGGAGTAAACTACACCTAAAATTTTCTATGTTGAAACATTTTTAAATTGATGCAAACCACAGAATATTGCTTGCTGGTCAAACATCAATTTATTTTCATATGAAAGTGTAGCATGATTTTAGAACATTAACTATACTAACTATTTCTAAGCAATGAACAGTTTAGCCAAGATGCAACGATTTATTCATCAATTACCTCATGTCAATTACAGTAGCCACTAATATTTAATTAGGAGTTTAGATAAAACTGCCAGAAGAGAGGCTTAGAAAAAGTGTGTGTGTGTTGTGGGAGAAGGGGGGCATTCCTGGAACACAGCCTGTGCTTGCTAAAAGCCATCCAGAAGCCCACATGATGATATCCACCTCTTCAGAGCAGCAAGGGCAATGGATGGCAGGTATCAGCAGAGGAAGAGGAGAAAGGAACAAAAACCAGCAAAGTGGACAGAAGAGAGAGACAGGTCTTGAGTTGTTAATCTTCTACATCTTCCAGATCCAGATCTGGATGGAGCCTGAAGGAACTGTGCAGAAAACACATACTTTGCAAGTAGATCTGGTAACTCTGTTCTACATAAGAACTAAGAGGTATTTTAATTCCATTACAAATAAAACAATTAGATCTTTGTTAAATGACTAAACTTGACTGCCAGTGGAGTTAGAGTGCCATGAAGAAACCCAACATATTGGATGAGGAGCTTATGCTGTTTCCAGACATGCTACCCAGAATGGGCGAGTGAAAGAGCTGCATGAGTTTAGAAGAAACATTATTACTAATTAGACTGCTTCAGATAATTGTAGCAGAATGTGGCTCTGCTTTAGCAACAGCAAAGTACAAGACCACATTTCTTCCTTCCAAAGGTGAACTTCAAAATATTTTGAGAGGCAGTAAAAATTTTCATGCACGGTGTTAGAGCTTTACTCATACCTACTCATACAAGGAAAAATTAAGCTTGTTGACTATTACGGGAGAGAGAACTTGAAATTTACTAAACCTGTCAGTTTCGCGTGCTTTAGGTTTAAGAGAAATTTTAAAACTGTCAGTTTCATGTGTTTGATGTGTACTAGAAATTCACCGAAACCGGCAGTTTTCTGTTTGGTAACTGCCAGAAGTTCTGAGAGCTACTCCGACCCGTGTACCCTCGCAGCTGCCTGCTCTTCTCCCAGCCGGGAATGTACAATCCAAATGTTATAACTAGACACCGGAGAAAGGCACAGAAAAGACTACAACATGATCTAGGAGAATTTACTGACCGAACACTTGTGATGGACACTTGTCATTAAGCGTGAAAGACAAGTCTGTTAAATGATTTTGCGTGAAGGTGGCACAGGTGGTCCAGACAGTAAGTGCCGATCCGGAGGTGTTTGCCTCAGGGCCATCCACTCCCTCAGGGCTCCGTCCTGGCCGTGCCCTCCCTCACGGCATCCCCCGTGCCCGCAGGCCGGGCCTCCACAGCCGATGGAGCCCCCATCCACCCCGTGCCGTCCCCTCAGCTGGAGGATGGGAAGCTCCCGAGGCCAGCGGGGACCCGGTGCCCCGTGCAGGGTCTTCTCTCCCGTCCTCACCCCCGCCCGGCAGAGGCGTCCAGGCAGCGGTGCCCCCAGCTGGGCGAGATGCAGCTCACCTCACTTCACCTCGCCTCCCCTCGCCCTGCCCGGCCGTGCATACGCGGTGCATCATTTGAAACACACGCATTCACCTTTCCTTCCCCACCAGCGGCCAACGCAGCGCGGTGCCGGAGGGGAGCGCGGGGCCGAGCCCGCTCTGTGCCAGGGGCCGCCGCAGCCTCCGCGGCACCCGGCGCCGCCGCCCCGTCCCGGCGCTCACTCACCTCCGCCGCGGCGCGGCCCGGCCAGAGCAGGGCGAGCAGCAGCACCGGCGCCAGGCGGCCGGGGCAGCACCCGCCGGCCATCCCCCCCTCGGCGCTGCCTGCGCGGCGTCCCGGGGCGCTTCGCTCTGCCCCCCTCCTGCCCTCCCGTGGTTTTGGCCGGAGGGTTCCTCCGCACCCGCCTCGGCGCTCCCGGGTCGCGGCCCCGCCCCGGCCACCCCTCTCGTCCACCCCCTCATCTCCCCCCGCGCGCCTTGGGCAGCGCTGGCAGCCGCCGCCCGCCCGCCCGCCCGTCCGTCCGTCCTCAGCGGGCATGGAGTGAGCGAGGTGTCGGGGGCTTTCCCGCCTGAGAGCCGAGGTGAGCGCCGCGGACTGACAGCCCCGGGCGGGGGCACCTGGCTCTCCTCGGGACGGAGCTGGGCAGCGCGCTGAGGGGCAGCCCCGTCCCGGGACAGCGGGAGGTGTCCCGGGTTGCCGGCTGGCTCCGTCCCCCGCCCGCGCCGCCGAGAGGGCGCAGGTGGCGGAACCCCCCGAGCCGCGGCGGGAGCGGGGCCGGAGCCAGCCCCGGGCGCCCCCGAACGCGGCACGGGCTGCGCTCCCGCGGAGCGGGGTCGTCTCTGGGTCCAGGCGGAGAGGGGAGCACGGTGAGAGCGGCCGAGAGCGAGGCGGTACCAGGAAAGCGGCAGCAGCCGGGGCTGCCAGCGCCGTCCCGCCGCTGCCGGGGCGCTCCCGGGCACGGACCGGACGGAGCTCCTTCAGCAACGCTTTCCGCTCCCCCGAGTGTTTTCTTAATGAGACAGAGGGGACAAAATGCTGCCCCACCACATAAATGGAAAGCAGCGAGAAATGTTTCTCCCCAGGGTTTCCTGGTAATATGATAAAAAGCTTTTGCGAACTGAATTGTGATTTGTAAAGTGTCGGCAATGCGTAATGTTTGTCACATTTATGTTATTGACAGAAGTGCTGCATGCTCAAGGTAACCTTTCACCAAATAGTGTGCTGTTTTGAGAAGATGCAAACTTAGCATGCTGGCAGTGCCAGCCACAGCAGCCTTATCTTGTCTGTAGTGTTCATGGATGCTATACATCCCATGTTAACAAGTTTTATTTGCTCTAAAAGTGATACAGCAAATGCAACTATATAATAGATGTATATAAATTTAGGAGTATTAATGAAATAAAAAGCTAAAGGCTTTTGTTAGCAGAAAGCTAGCCAGAGAGCTTTGTAAAACAGCTTCTCTCACAGGCACAAGAGTAGAGCTGAATCTCTGCTCAGTAGACCATACTCAACCTCTTCTGAAAACTGCTGTGAAAGCTGGTTAGCCAAAGCAACTTTTCCAAAAAGTTTGGTAGTGCCAGTAAGAACATGCTTCAGAAGATGGTGAGCATTATCTTCAGTACCAAAATCTTGTACATAGGAATATGGTAAAACAACTTGACTCTAAAATATCCAGTATCTGTGAGAGCATGCTGGTATGGATGGCAAGGTATGGAGAGAAAAGGAAAGAGTTCCCCTGGTTTCAGGCCAGATTGTGGTGACCATGTAGAAGAAATAGTATCCACTGTTGAAATTTAACATGAGAAGTACTGGTGTTAGAGAGAAGGTAGTAGACACTTATTTATACAAAAGTGATTACAAAAGGTGCGTAAGCTGTCTATGAGACAATGAGGTCAGAGCAAGTGACAGTGGAAGAGAGTGATTAGTCCTCTGAAATTATGACAATTTCAATGCAAAATGCCCCAGCATGGCTCTCACTGTAAAGAAGACTACTCAAAAAAGCTGTTGAATACTATGCCAATGAGTTATTGGAAGAAACAGACGAAAGCAGACAGAACACTGTTAGGGGCAACGAAGGAACTCATGCAGAATACTGAGTGAATGAAACACTGCTATAATAAAGAGATACTGAGTCAATTTTCAAATGATGAAAACCCTGTGTGGAAATTAAAAAAAAAAAAAAAAGTCAGCAAGCTCAAAGCAAAAATGTGATAGTGCTAGCAAGGGAGACGTATCAATAAGGCACAATATTTAAAAAGAATCCTCTTCACTTGCAGAACCAGCTCCTTCACTGACCTTGAGCAGCAGGCTGCTAAGTGGCTCAGCTGAATGGGAGTTTTGTGTGTTTATAGTTAAGAAACAGCAAGTAATGTTGCACTCTGAGATTGTCACATAGAAGCATACATGCCTTTATATGAGTCTCTAGGACAGATCCATGACTCCAAAGGAGCACTGAGCTGCTACACAGGTAAGATCAGCCACTGATGTTCTCCCACTGCTCAGCACTGCCGTCATTGGCAGTGTCCATCCACAGAAAGCCTGTGGAACCTTGATGCAGTGTTGCTGATACTGCTGTAATCCATGATGTTATCTGAGAGCTACAAACTCAGACAATCTTGTATGTCTGAACAGCTGTCCAGCTTAGCATCAGTTGTGCCAAAACATATACCTGCAGGTGCCTGTAGAGCTACTTTACAAAAATCCAACAAAAGCACCAGTACCTGAACACAGATCAACCTTAGTTCTAGAAAGCAATTGAAAGATGCATCTAATTAAAGTTTGTAGTTTTCTACAGTAATTGATACTTAATTACTTTAACTTTGGTTTTGTTTCCTTGGTTCTCTATGGTAAAGAAAAGATAGTATTATTTTCAGGAATATTTTTGTGGGAAACATTAAAGTTGTATGAATTTAATATAAAGTGCAAAGTTTTATAGAACACTGTAAATGAAAAAACAGGAGTTAGTGGAAAGGATGGAGAGAGTACTGAATATGTCCATCACAAATGAGGCAGAAGTCCTATGGAAAACAGTATATATGTTCACAGACTTCTAATGACTGTCCTAATTATATGCATAAAAGAACCATAGTAAAACTGAGCACACAACCCCATGCTTCTGAATCCTTACTTTGCAACTTGTGTGGTATTGTTGCACATGATGTTGCTTCCTTTGGATATGATGAAAATATAGTTAGGACTGCTCTAATTCTTTTTACCTCAATAACTGTAGCTGTGTCTGCCTCAAACTATGGCTCATGTCCCCTGTTCTTCAGCAGAGTTACTGAGAATGAAGTTGTCTTGCTTCTTGATTCTAGAAAGTAAACATCTAGATTATGTTATACTGCCAGCTTTTCCCCTTCTCCTTTCTGAGGTGAGGTTTGGTGATGTCATGTGAAGCCTATTCCTTTGGTGGCAGTGAGTGTGCTATCCTGGGGATATTTTATTGAGGTAACTGTTGTGATTGCTTCAAAAACATAAAAAATGAGATCAATTTGACACATCAATCTAAACAAAACCTCGTATTCTTTCTGTTATTGTATTAGCTACTCAACAATTCAACTTGTTCGGAAAATGATGGGGTTTAGATAGCCATGACAAAATAACAAGCAGAGGGTTGCAAGTCTTCCACTCATGCATTAAGTATTACTTCAAACTGTGTCAATGGGTTGGATCAAAATGGATTTTAATTTGAAAATAAAAGTTTCGCTGCTAATACAAAGCAAATGTACCAAATATAATTTTCTTTTTTATTTTCTTCTTAATTTTCAGAAGCTGTTTGGATAATTAAATAATGAGATGGATAGTGGGCAAAAGTTTCTGCAAAGTCTCAACACTTTATGACTTGGATTTTCCATTTGAGGCAATCAGTCCCTGCAATATTTTATTGCCTCACAATTTTGCTTATATTGCTTATATTACTAATGTAAAAAAACAGTTTCAGCAGGAATGCTGTTGGAATATTATTTTTTTTATTAGGGATGTTGTTATGTTTTTCTTTTCTTACAGATGGGGAACTGGGGCACAGCAAGACTGTAAGAATTTGACAGATGAATGGAGTACTGTACAATACATATAAAGAGTGATCTTGCAGCATGGACTGGCTGCCTTTAGGCTATTTATTCATCAGTCAGGGCACAGCAGCTTCCAAAGTCTCCCCTTAGTACTGTGGTATTTGGAAATCCTGTGCATACATGCAGGAGTCAATATTATTTACAGAGTAGTTCTGGTCAGAAAGATGCCACACTATCAAATAATAGACAGCAAAACAGTAATGTTTCAGGAACTGTACCCTCATGTGTTTAACAAACACATGGCTGCTGCCTGAACAGCTATCAGAGAGCAGCCAGTTTGCTGCACTTCACATCCTTACTCCCTGCTCAGAAACTGAGTGTATTTGCCCACTCAGGAAACTTCTCCAAAACAAGCAAACCCCTGTCAACTCACTCTAGTCAGTGTTCAGTTTCCTCAGAATTGTTTCCCACGTTTGGAACACTAGAGTGCTAAAAAGCAGAAGCCTGTGATAATCTGTGTTAACCTGGGAGAAGCCCAGCCCTTAAACCCTCAGTTTGAAATAACCCTCAGTGTGACTCATTTGCCACTCGTTTTGTGACTCCTTATTACAAAGGAATGCAGCTTCTTTTTTATTTTGGGCATAAGGGAGTTTGCACATGACCTGGCCCTGTCTCTGGATTTGTGAAGCTTGAGTTTCCAAAAAGGTTGGAGCAGCAAATAAAACTGTTGGACCTAAGTCATAGGTCAGGGATGCACTATGTATGCAAATTATGTATTATGTATGCAATTTATTATACAAAATTTGACTATGTGGGACTGTGGAGGCCACTAGTCAGTTCTGCACACAGAGCTTCCAGCTTCCTAAATCCTAGCAAAAGCTGTAGAAAAAATATTCTAAAAAAAAGCTAAAAAACTCTAGGTGATGTCCAATGATTGTCATCCATCCATGCATATGTGTAGAACTCTTAGCTGAAATGCATATGTTTTATTCTGCATTCAGAGTGGTCTTCCTTTGCTCAGATGCTGGCACAGACTGGTCCAGCCCAGTTTGCAAAAGATGCTGCTCAGTTTGGTCTTAAAACTATAACAAATACTTTCTTGAGGTTTTTTTAAAGTTCATTAGGTTTTTTTCCTATACATGGGTATCGCATCTTTAATCTTAGTGCTTTTAACTGAAATGGTGGCTATGAAAACTTTTTAAGAAATAATGATGCAAGATTCTCTTTGTTCATTATTTTATACACAGAATGAGGACTATCTTTACTAGGCTGAAATATTGTGCTCCTTTTTATGTGAATCTGCAGTTTCATCATACTCCCCTTGAAATAATTGGATTGCTGATAAAATAAAATGTGGCCTGAATAGGAAGAATATAATGTAGTGCCAACACAAAGCTGTGCAGTGTAACACATACAAATGGTTAAGTCTTATTTTTGGTTTTCCTGTAATTAATCATGTGTACATTGGATGTATATTTTAATAGAAACAGGTTCAGAGGGGAAAACAACACCAGTATGGAACAGTGTTTATAGACCATCCACAAACAGAAGGAAAGAGAAGACCTGCCATTTAAAGAAAAAAGAAGTGCTGCATATACAAATCCTCAATCAGCAGGAATGGCATTAACAAAGGATTCATTTGAACGGATTAAGTGGCTTATCACAGCTGCCTGGTGAGTTTTACAGATCACTACATTTTTAACCAGATTCACTGAGATATATTCTTAACTATTAAATTAACAGTAATAAGAAATACCTAGATATTTGCAAAGTTGAAGTAATTTTGAAATAGGCTTCACTGTATCCTGTAGAATAGTATACAGCAGTCTGTATGCTATGGCTGTACCTAACTTACTTTTTCATATAACTAGTAGACACCCTAGTTCTTAGTAAAAATAATATTAGCATTAATAATAATTTAAAAGAATGCTTCTTTTCTGTATTGCTGCAGAAATTTTGGGCTAACTTTTTATTTTCATATTTTTTTGTAAACTTTACAAGCCATCACTAGCAACAGTTGGCATGGAGCTGGGCTTTCCTAGCAGCTGCTCTAGAATCATGTGGTTATTCTGAACATGGGTTTCCTCTCTACTTTCTCTTGCCCTGTTTCTCTGAGCAAAAGAGAACAACACCAGCTAACTGATTTCAGGGTAGATGCAGATCATTCCCATCTCTACTCAGTCTTCACCTCACGGTGGCCATGGAGAAACCTGTCAGGAATGGATCCCCTCCGGCCTTTGTAATTGTGGAATTGGAAATAGGCATGAACAAGACTATGTAAAATCATAACTCCCCTTGTAACCTGTTTGTCCTCAGTCTCACAAATCCAAAAAGACAAATATTTACAGCATGGGAGGCTATTTCTTGATGGTGTGCACCCCTTATAAGAACACTATGTAGTCACCCCAAACGGGATTGAATCATGTGTAACTTGATCACTTCTCACTTTCTACAGGCTAAATTTTTGAAAAGGTTTGAAGTTGTGAGGGTAATTTTAATTCAGTTTTCTTCTTTTAAATCAGGTGGCTGCTGATTGTTTTTTCAACGCAAGGAATTGATGGGGTAAGAGACATTGATATTTACTTTAGGCAGGTGAGGGATAGAATGATAGAGTTTAAACAAGTAACGCCACATGCACCAAAATGACCACTAGTTCTGTGGGAAAACTGTAATGTTCCTTTCTGTATTTCTGCGGTTCTGTCTTTCCTTTCTGCTACTCAGCTTACCTAATTTGCAATTTTATGCTCTGGATTTTCCTAGATTCTAATTCTGGCTTCTTGAGGTGCATTTGGAAAGCTGGATGTAGAAAACCCTCCCTTGTTCACTGAGTCTATCTCCTTCCTCAAAAAGTCTCTTTATTGGTTCTGCATTATGGCACATGTCAATTCTAGCTTTCCATTCTGCTCTCTGTGTTAACCTAAATCTTAAACTGGCTTTTGTGGACAGTCCCATCTCTCTGAAGCCAAATTTTCACCTATAATATAGTTTCAATATCTACTTTATTATCCTGTCTGTACTGGCCTTCATATTACCCTTATGTTTGCAATGCCCTTGCCTTCTTTCAAGTCCATCCTCTTTGTATTCTTTCAAATATTTACAAGCTCCTTTTTTTGTAGAGTTTATTTTTTTATTCCCAAACTCATCCCTTTTTATTTGAGCTGTTGAAGATGGAAATATTTTTTAAAAATAACTGATCAGAAGACAGGATAATAGTTCTGTTATTGGAAGCTTGTATTCTATTGACATTCCAGGAGAGGCAGGATTCTAACTATGTGAGAGACTAGTGCAGAGTAGATCAGTAATTTCATGGGAAGAGCAGTGTGTGAAAGACAAGTAGTGTGTGAGAGAGACCATCATACCCCTCTTGTTCCAAGGTTTGGGAATTCCAGATATTCTAAAAATGGTATAGATAGAAAGAACAGAATTTTTTCCTCCTTATCTAATATTTGTCAGTTTTCTCCTTGAAACACTGAAGTATGAGCCTATTGTGTTCTTTTGGGTATTAAAACCAGTAACAAAACAGTCTTGACCTTGATAATAGTGAAAACCCTCACTGAGGAAATATTTGTTTTATCACCATTTACTTGTTTATCTACATTATTCTTAAATATTTTACCTCCTTGTTAAAATTCTTTTTAAAATATCTTTGATAATTTACACCGTTTTACTCAAAAAATGCTATTTAGTAGACATTCCAACTTAGTTTATAAGTGCATATTATGATATATATTTATTATTACATTTGGAGAAATAGAAAAGAACAGTGAAATCATATTCATTTACCACACACAAGACCTACTGAACTTAAATTTTGTTGTGTTTTCATTTCCCCTTGAATAATTTTTTTCTCATTGCAATTTGATGAAAAAATCAGTAATTTCTCTGCTAGTAAAATAACAGAAATTTTTAATACAAGAAGTAAATTAATAGTAGGCAATGCATAATTACACCATGTATATACTTAGTTTCATTTAATAGACAAGAATTCAAGGTTTTATCTCTGAGTGAATATCTTGCTCCTTCACCTTGTTTGCCTTTTATCATTTCACTGTAGTTGAACAATCTCCTAAAATAATGTGATGGATTATAAATTTTACATTATTGCAAATTAAATTCTGGTTCTGTTAAAATCTGTTTTGGGTGCAGCTGGTTTCCTAAGTTATATTTGGCTGAAATATTTAGTATTAAGTAACCTAACTTATAGTTTAAATCTTCTACCTTTTACAGTAACAAATAATAGGCTTTTACTTAAATCTGCTGGCAAGGTAGAAGCAATATGTTGATGAGAGATCTTTCGCCTTGAAAATCACCTAATTAGCTAATATGTCCAGCTGACAATATTTCATGATGTAATTTTTGTCTGTTATGCATTGATAAATCCATAACCTTTCCATTTTTAGGGAGGATATGCATATATTGATCCATGTGGGGGACAGGATTGTTCAGTTTGTCGGTGCTTTCCAGAAAAAGGATCAAGGGTAAGTTGTGATTAGAGATAATGATAATTACTGTTGCAAATACTGTTCATTTTGTGCACATTGCTGTTCCTGAAAATCAACATGGTTGATAAATCAATATTCAGACATAAACACATCTGACAAACTGTATAATTCTGTCACTGGTATCAAGCACCACTGTCACTGAAGAAACCTAAGATTCTAAAGAATTCTGTTTCTCATTGGGTTTGTACTAATCATGGTACCTTTCTTGTATTAAGGATTCTTTGAAGTCAGTCTAGGAATTAGACAGATGTAATTCCTAATAGAAGTATAGAAATCCATACTTGTCTTCTACTAAGCAGCTGGTTGAAAGAGAATGTCCATGCCATTCTCTAGTTTTATGAGAACTTAGTTATTTCTTATTTGGGTTGGGTGACTCCAAAAATGTTTGCAGACTTTTTATCTTACTCACTTAAGATACTAACTTTAAAAAAACCTTGAATTTTCTTTGTCTTATGAATAATTATAAAGCAGCTCTAAGGCATTTTCACATTACATGCTAAAATTAGTAACTGTGCATGTTGCTAATTGCTAATTGAAATATGTCCAGTGATGACTAGTTTATCTTGGCTTTTCTTTCTCAGAATACCTCTCTATATAGAGATAGCCAATAATTTAAACATTGTGTGAGGAAAAAAACTTAGACATATAACAAAATTTGTGTATATATATATGTACTGATTGGTGGTCAACTAAAAAATTGTCAGTGATGAAAATTGTTTCTACCAAAGTACTATGTTTAAGTTAGGAAGGTTGAATATGGTGGATCAATTTTGGAAGAGCCACATGCCCCATTTCTTTGTGTACAACCTGAGTTGCCAGAACAGCAAGACACACACCTTTTTCTTCCTGTGCTTCTGCAGTTAGCTGCACGCTTTGCTGTGTCATGATCACTGCCCTGGTGTCCTTGGATCCTATCCTAATCCTCCAGGATTATGTCTATGTGAAAGTCCCCCATGCTGTAGGATTTTCATAATAGAGGCCTAGGATGCGTATATCTCTGTAACACTGTGCTAACAAAAGGGCATCCCAGGAAAAGTATTTTGACTGGTACCTCTGCAGTGTCTCAGTGCTACTGAACAGACTGTTTTGGGTACCAAAAACCTGATCTGAAGTGCCATTTAAAAACAACTAACTCTCAAACGAGGGGGAATTTCCCTGATTTGGGTTCGCACTCAGTTGCCTGGAAATTCTGAATTACATGCTCATAATCAGTCAATAAATAATAAATACCTCCTGCAGTTGTTCTAGCTCTTTCCTAGGCTGTCCTCATCACATGTAAACTCTACCATGATTCATGCATTTGCAGTTAGTTTTGTAAATAATTCTAAGGAACTAGATTTAAGTGCCAAATAGAAGTGTAATAAACATTTCAAAATTAATTCAATGTTGTTATGCAACTGTAAGTCTGAGAATTGTACCATTTTCTGAAAAAGCTCTGAGATAAGCATGTACATGTACCCTGACAGACAGTGGATAAAGTATCTCCAATGTAATATTAATCTATATTTCATGCAGTCATTTATATAATCAATATACTAGAGACAGAAGTACTCTTCAGACCCTACATGGCTTTACGAAACACTGCCTCACATAGATTACTGCACATATTTTCTATCCTAATGTATGGTAATTAATAATTTTCTATAGGATTATTTAATATTTTCTTTCATACTACAATTCTTCTGGTTTTTAAACTTTGCTGTATTCTGCTTTTACACTCTGACACACTAACTTTGCTCTCCAATCTTTTGTGGAGACTACCCATTACAAAATAAAAGATCAGTTTATCTTATCATTAGCTTTCCAGAATGCAAAACATCTGCTTTATCTGCTTTTCTGTCTGAATCCTGCTCTGGGGCTGGTTCCTCAGAGCTTTGCACCTTCCTCAATCCTGTCTTGAAATTGTAAAAAATAAATGGTTATTAAAAGCCTCTGGCATTGCACAGTACACAAGCCTAAATATTCAGAACTTTTGGTAGTAAGCCTTCTATTTGCCCATTTGTGTTGCCAACTTATTTCAAAAGTTCCATGCCTTCTCAGTGATTTCTCATGGGCATCTCCTCACAGCACAACCAACAAACTCCAACTCTCTCCTCACCCAGCTCTCCCACTCTTTTGTACCACTCATCTTCTGATTTAACACAGCTGTGGCCTATTAAGGGCAGGCCTGTTCCTAATCTTTGGTGATTAGTACAGCTGCAACTCAGGTGTGAGACTACCTTCTGCACTATTTTCTTACATTCTATCCCTCCACACATTTGAAAATATTTTAAATTTCAACATCAAAAGCCTTCTTTATTGTAAGTGGACAAGATAATGATAATTAAGGTTTGGCTAGAGAACAGCAGACCATGGGAATAAGAAAATAAAACTGCCATGGCCATATTTGAATGTATTAATAGTGGGCAAGTTGAAAGAAAAGGAGAAGCAAATAGCTGAACTTTCATTTAATATTTAAATAAAACCATTACAGCTATGCATCAGTTGCTCTATTAGGTTTTAGAAGAGCTTGTGTACTTGTCATCTTTAATTCTCTCAACCATATATAACTTTGTGCAAGAAATATATTTGCACTCCTATTCATTAGCAAGAAATCACTGAAAAAACATTTTAGTCACTACTGCTAGTAGCATATCATTACAATTGTTCACATCACAATGAAATTTTGGTTTCTGTTCACTTGGGACTGCAGTCTTGTTGGAGTTAGTCTCTCATGATACTGTTTATCTTTTAATCTTATGTCACAATTCAAAAGGACTCTCTCTTCCATAGGACACCATTAAAATATGCTGCTAAGTCTCTTTGTCCATACTATGTGCTATTATACCTGGACATTTCAGAACTGTAGAAGAGCTAAATGAGGCAAAACATCATTAGTGAAAGTATATATGGCAGTAAGTGTTCTACCTGACTTCTTAGATTTTTTTTCCCCTCTTCCTTTTTGGTAAAAGGAAACACATGAAGTCAGTGATTTCAATTTTCATTAAAGACATAGTAAAACCTTTCCACCATTTCATCCTCTTTTTTTTATATTGGAAAGTTGTTTCCTGGAAAACTCCTGCAGTGTTGTATCACCAGCTTCCAAAAATGCTGGCTGCTCTAATAGAATTTAGATAGCTAAAAAAATGTTTGCAGTTAGCACTGACCGATTGTAAACCTGTCCTGTGCTGACCCCGGAGTTTGATCCTATTCAATTCCCTTGGCTTTGTTTTTAGTTAAGTAGATTTGGGAAGCAAGCATCTATTCATGAGCCAACCTGATCTGGCGTCATGTGAAATGCCTGGATCAAAGTGAATAATAGATATAACTCAGCAGGACCAATGTTCGTTCTTTTGCAGATGAAGCAAGAGGTTTAGTTTTTATCCTAGTGTAGGGGAGAATGCAGCAAACAGAAATCTAAGAGGAGGGTTTTACACTTTCTGACACTTCAGATGTAAGGAGTAGCATTCACAAGAGATGCTGAGTCACTTGGGTGTCACAGGTAAGTCAGGAAGTCAGCTGGTATCAGTCACTGCAGGGCAAGAATGCACTGCCTTGGGGTAAGAATGAGCAAAGTTACCTGGGAGTAAGTCAATATTCTGGCACTGCTTCTCTTGTAACATCTCAGTAGATCTTGTGAGTTGCCAAATTTCCTTAGTAGGTTCCATGGGTTATTGGAGTTCAATTTACAGCACAGTGTAAACATATTTAAAATGCACTAACTCAGAAAATGGTGCAAATTCTGTTGGTTTTGGGAAGTAAGAGACATTTATTAAAACACACTTTTTTTGCATGTCGGTATGCAGTGGCAGTCTGTCATTCACATGGAATATCCAGCACTTGTATTTGAATTTTCAAGTCGCACACTCAGGAAATAAATATGTAAAATCCTTCTGCTTGGTCTCAAATGCACTATCAGAGATAGTACACTAGCATCTGAGGAAATCTAGATTTCTCCCATTATTTGCCTCCTAGTTGTTGATCATTATTTCCCAGTACATTAGCTGTAAGTTTTAAAGCAGTTTTAAAGCAGAAGATTCCTGAGACCAGTTACACGTTTCACTTACGTTCACTGAAAACATATTATGTTTTTCTATAAAACAGATCCAGAGAAATGAGACCCCTAAATCTATATCTGAAGCCAACCACACTTTTTTTTTCTAACTGGGCAGAGGACTAGGCAGTTCTCTGCCTGCAGAAGTTAGGATTTGAACTGGTAGGGAAGGGATCCTGCTTACCAGAATATGGAATAGGAACAGAACCACTCCAGTCTGTAAGGACAATCACACCAATCACTGCAAGGTCTCTTTGAGGTTGTTCGTCATACAAGATGCCCAGTTACAGCGTCTGTAAATTAGCATTTTTCATATTAGACATTTTTCAAATTTTCAGAAGTTCTGACCTTGTTAATTATACCTCCTTTTGTTCTTGAGCATCTTTTTTTTCTTAATACTTTTGGTTCCACTGTCCTACCATACTGAAAATGGTGTTTTTTCTCAGTTGCTGCAGATTGCCAAGCTTTTCTACATCAAGCAAGATAAAACTCTACAAAACCATTCTTTTTTGCAGATTTGAATCAACCGAAAGTTGTCAACAGTGACTTCAATAAAATACTACAGAGCAAAACTCAATTTTATTAGCAAAGCTGATGTTAATTATTTGTGGTCTATTTCTATAATATCTATGCTTTATTTTTAGCTCTCTATTTGTACCTTTCAGCCATTAGTAGTTAAGAGTTTCAGTGCTAAATTATGATTTGTTGAGTTTGTTTAACACAATAGTGACACCCACTGGCTTATTGGATAGTTTTTTCTTTTCATTATCCCACAGGGTTAAAAACAAAACTAGAGTATACATTGTGAATGATGTTTTCAGCACTTCACTGTGATTTCTCATGCTTCTGTGAAGTATCACTGTGAATACTAAACTGTATCATCAGGGGTTTTGTTCTTATAGCATATCATTGAAAAATATAATAAAGTTGCCAAATATGATAAGTTGCCAAATTTTCCAATAGTTTAGAGCATGGTTCGGATCTTTACAAGAAAGATTGAGTATTTACAAGGGCCTGTAGTAACAGAACAAGGGGTAGTGGCTTCAAGCTGAAAGAAAATTTAGATTAGATATGAGGAAGAAATTCTTCACTGTTAGGGTGGTGAGGCCCTGACACAGGCTGCCCAGGGAAACTGTGGATGCCTCATCCTTGGAAGGGTTCAAGGCCAGGTTTTGAGTGACCTGGTCTAGTGAAAGGTCATCCCAACCATAACAGGAGGTTTGGAACTACTTGATCTTTAAGATCCCTTCTATCCCAAACCATTCTATGAAATTCTATGAAATTCTATGATTCTCAAGCTCTAAGTATTATTATTTCATTTACTTGGCTAAAAATCAGTGGAAAATTTTATCTAATTTAATATATTAAGGACAATGGACTGGATTTAACGCCAAATTCTGTGATTTCTCAGATTGATCTCAACCAGGTTTATATTTAGAAGAGGGTTTTTCTGGGGTTTTTTGAGCCTTGACTTACAGTGAAAATTAGTTTGGTTCTAGTCTTACACAGTGAGGAGTAGAATCTTCCCCGAATGGACACCCCTCCAAACCCTGGAAGCTGTGGCTTTACTGTGTAATTGACCAGCTCTTCCAAAAGGGAGGACATGGGTGGAGCTTAGAGCAACAGCAGATGCCCCCACCTCACTAAGCAAATTACAAAATAAAACATCTCTCCAAATGCCTTTGTGAGCACTCCTCTCTTGCCTACAGACTGCTTTCCTTTCCTCCTTGCTCTGTCCTGCTCCTGTGAAATGAAAATGTCTGGTTACTAGCCAGAGTCCTGTGCACAGTGGAAAGGGCTGCTGTATTATTTGCCTACAATCTGTGTGGAGTTGCTGGGCATTTTCACTTTTGCTCTTATGAACAGAAGGTAAGTGCATTTCACAAATCACTGGTACATCTCCATTTCCTATAACACAGGGTACTGTCCTCACTGAAGGTGATAACTGGGCTTCTTTTGACTTTTTTGATAATGAGAAGCAAAACAATTCACTTGAGTAGCATGACTTTTTTTATTTCCAATTAAGACTCCATTAAAACATTGTGCTTGAGACAGGTAAGTGCTCAAGGCATTTTCAAAATCAGACGCTCTTCAGTCTCATGCATAAAAAAAAAATCCAGTTAACCTTGGCCACTGCCTTTTCCAAATAGCATTAAATGTTTTGTTGCATGATTCTGAAGTACTTGCAGTCTTAGTCTTAGGAAGCATACTTAATTAAAAAAAAATATAGCCTTGTTTTGCTTAAAGTCAATTTCTTACTGCAGGTCAAGCCCAGGATATGCTAAAATAACAGACGATAGTCTTGGCATGGTAGCTCCTGACCTAGACAATTAACAAGGCACTGAAAACTTAGAGGAATTTATTGGCATCAGATAGCAGAGCGGGCATAATATTCTGTTCATTTTATCTGAGCTAATTTGTCATTTCCACATGAGCATGACTACCTTCATCCTCTTTATTTTTACAGCTGTCCTGAGACTGTAATGCTGTGGTAGTCACATTGGATGGGCACAAATAATAGATGTGATAATAGATGTTATGGCATGGTATCAGTTTGGTCTTAACAAAGCTCCAGTCATTATCAGTCTTTGAGCTGAAAGAAAGAGAGAGAATCCATCAGCTTCACATGGCATGCTAAAGTTGTATCAGCTGCCAAACCCATTGTGAATTCTGAATTCAGTGACTCTGTTCTATGACTTCACTACCTTCTACTGAAGACCATGAAGTCAATTAAATTCACAGTGTAGCAGCAAATGAAGACATTTTACCAACCTAAAGAACTACATGCCCTGGAAGTGTTTATTTTTTAATTATAATAGCTACCATGGAATGCCTACAATGTCTCAGCTTTTTTTTTTTTCCTGAGTGCAATAAAAATCATGTTTCTTAACTGTCCAAAGGATATAACATGTTTTGAAAATTTTCTCTTTCAACTCTTGAATTCAGAGCATATACACTATTAATAAAAATACTGAAGTTGGTGCAGAAACCTGTTGTCAACAAAATGCACAAAAAGACAAATGCAAAAATTAGTGCAAAACATCTTATGCTTTTCTTTTCCTGTTGATGAATGATGCATTTTGCAAGGTAATAGATAGTTTAGAGAACTAAAAAGCCATGCCACTTCCAGTAAAGTTAATGGTTCAAAGACTTGTATTTTATTATATTATTAGTCTGATTCATTTCCCTTGTACTGAAAATGATGTTTTAATTAAAATGGTTGTCCAATTATCTTTTTCAATCAAGTATTTAAAGGGCATAATAGCTACCCTAGAAGTACTTCAATTAATAAATTCATTCTAACATAGAATGAGCAAGGCTGAGTAGACAGGCTGCAACTGCTCATGCAAGCAAACACTCAACACCCAGAATCCCAGCTGTCCATTCACTGTTAACAAGGATGCAGAATCATCAGCTTTTAACATCAGTAGCACTTAATTTGCACAATATTTTACACTGTTGAAATTCTGGTATCACAAAAATTGTAAGTGTTAGAGAAGACAACATGCTAAGTCTGCCCTGGAATTTTTGGCAGGGACTTCTCTGGAAGCAGGATCGAGGCTGAAGTGAGAGGAGCAAGTAAAAATAAATGGAACATGACTCATATGAGGATTCTTTTTTTCAGATCCTTATTTCAGTCCTTATTTCCATGTGTAGGACTTCTTTTCCCAGCCTCTGGACTAAGTTCCTGTTCACAGTTTAAGGGCCAGTGATCATCCAGCCCTACTTCCTCTGTGGAAGGAACCTATAATATGTTCCTGTTCAAACATGTATTAAATTAACTTCTCTGTTGTTTTGTTGATTTGATTGAATTATGCATACCATACATTTTTTCACTTCTTTTCAATGTCAAATCACACTGATTTTAAAAAGACAATGAGAAAATAAATAAAAAGTAAAAGAAGCTTAAGTCCCTGGCTGTAATTCACAAGATTTTGTCCAGACAGATTCAGCCTGCTGAAATGTTTACATTGAGAAGAAAGCATTCAGTTATTTTGCTTCCTGAAGCTACATGTCTTCTTACAATCATCTTTCTTTCCATATTTTTTTTCTTCCTTCAATCCATTCATAAAAGTAAAGATATAATCTGTTATTTCTGTGAATTCTGAAATATCTTTTACTGCCCTCAAGTGGTCCTAATGCCATATGGTTTTCTCAGGAATGTGTGGGGTTCCCTTTTGCTCTCTTTTAAAATACAGTATTGTAATTAATTATAATAATTAATTCTATACTATAATAAATTATTGATTGATTATACATACTGTGTAACTAATATAATTAATTATAATTCTAATAATTTAGTATAATTAATGGATGAAGTCTTGAAAGCAAAACAGTCTTCAGTTTGGAAACAACAAGTTATAGGTAAACAAGGATAATGATATAGAATGAAAAAGATATGTAAGCAAAATAAAGACCTGCAAATACATAGGATGGAAGTGTACACAGCTCACATGTGAATCCTGATTAGAAAGCTTACTTCATTCAGCACTTTGAATCTACGATTGCACAGTTGTTGAGCAGTACAGAACAAAAACTGCAACACATCTGAAACAACTGCACACCAGTTGTTATAGACTGAAAAGTCCAGTTGGCATGGGGAGCAATTTTGCTTTAGGAGAATGCATATTACTTTGGAAAAGTGAATAGAAATCTATGGAGATTGTATGGTAATGAAGGTACAAATACTCAATTTAGAACCATTTATAGATAAATTGCATTCTTCAACCTCCCAAACCATTTTAACACAATCTATTAAAATTGATACTTTCTGTAAATATGTTCACTATTATATAGCTATATGTAAACTATTTTTTTTTTTTCTCCAGGAACTTCACAAGTTTTATATGAGGCAATAAGATATGAGGGTGATTATGAGAAATATGAGCTAGAAAAACTTAATTGGCATATCATGACTTGAAAGAGGGAACTTGCTAGATTGTTCTAATTGTGTACAAAGTCCCTTTGTCTAAAAGGACTCCTCATTTTTCTGGTGGGAAAACACAATGCTTGTTGGAGTTCTAGGCTTGCAAAAGGTGATACTTAAATTGCTGGAGCCAGGAAGACTTGGAGGTTATCCCAAGCATCTCAGAGAGGTGGTCTTGGGGACCTCGTGAAGGTGAAAAGAAATTATCACCTTCAGCAAGTTGTTTAATTTGAAGGCCCTACAGCACCTAATTCGTGAGACAGTTTTGCAGGCTGTCCAGCAGCTGTTTTGAATCATGAATATTTATACTTTGTAAGCTTTGTTTTATGCACAGGGTCATCTCTGAATTGCTGTGGGGGTTACAGCAGTATTCATTCCCTTCTTTGGACTCTTTTCAGGGTCAGCCTGGTGAGCTGGGAGCTCAAGGTCCAATTGGGTCCTTGGGATCTACAGGACCAGCTGGTCTGCCAGGGGAGAAAGGACAGAGAGGTGAGAATGGGAAGCCTGGGCCAGCTGGAGAAAAAGGTGATAAGGTAGGAAACAGCACAGACAGCTCTTTTAGGTATACACAGTGTGTATTGTTAAATGTTGATAAGTGAAACAGAACCTGAATGACCAAAAGGCATTTGCCAAACTATACTCTTGCTCACGCAAAATACTCACAGAAGTTAATTACAGATAATTAATTCTTGAAAAATATTTCAGGAGATTTTTTTTTGCTGTGGATTGCAGAATTAGAATTGTCAGAAGATGTAAAATATGGTGAACAGACAGACTCTGATTGTCACATGCCACGTCATCCACCTTAATCTCAAAGAATGTGTAGAAATGTAGAGCTGGAGGAAGCAGTATGGGGCTTTTAAAAATGCTGCACTGAACAGAATTTTATTACCACTTAGAGAGTATAAATTGCAGTTCAGATTCATGTCTTTCATATCTGTACAATCCCTGGCCCTAGGTACTTCCTATTAGTTTTAATAGTCTAATTTAACTGATCTCAGAGTGAAATCACTAATGTCAGTATCTAGCACACCTGAAATGTAAATGCTGTAACAAAAATGTAAATGCTGTAACAAAAATTTTATCAAAACAGGAGTAGGATTGTTAAATTATGTACAGAAATATTTTATAAGTTACAGGTAATTTCCTGTTCTGTCATTTTATAATCTTTGGAGTAAGAACAGCTATTGAGTATTAGGTGTTTGTACCATCTGTTACATGGGTAACTATTGGCACTAGTCTTCTGCTAGGCCCGTAGAAGTTTTTTTCAGCTGCTTAATTTCTGAAAATTATGGCTTTTGATTCATATTTTAAACAAGACTGTTTTTTTGTTTCTTGCTATATAGTAGCACATATTCTTGTTTTTCATTCTTTTTAAGTAATGACCTCATCAACTTTTTTTTTTCATATCACCTGTTTTTAGGGCCCAACCGGAGTCCCAGGATTTCCTGGTTTAGATGGTGTTCCTGTACGTATTAAATATTTCTTTATAAAAAATTACAGGTCCCATAAATTCATAGCAAGTCCTCTAACATTTCTCTCAGAGAGTTACATGTTTTGAAAAATGTAAAATAACTAGGTTAACTTCAACTGTGTTTCCTGTTGGTAACAAACACCACCAAATCCCAAAGAGGTAAATACAGAATTTTCAGGCAGGAGTGGGGCAGTGAAGGCAGAGACTACCACTAGGCTTAAAAGCAGAGTATTTCTTCTCTCAGGTTCTATAACATACTGTAGTTTGCTTGGTTCATTCTTAACATCTCTGAAAATATCTCAAACAATGCACTGTTTTTTGTTCAAACATTCTGATTTTTGCTTGTAGTCCTTTTGCAGGAAGAAACAACCACTGAGTGGTTGTTTTTTGTAATTAGTTTTAACCTGAACAGGGACTGAATAAGCAAAGTGGGTCATAAATATGTCTTTATAAGCATATGATAATGTATTTTTATTAATGTCTTTTTCAATGTGAAAATTGGTGAAATAGTATCTTAGATAATGCACTTTTCAAAATACCCTGCTAGAACTGAATTCCTGTGATGCTACCAGTTTCATGTGGATCAAACAAAGTTAAAATGTTGAATTTTGAAAATAAAAACAGAACCAAAAGCTGAGTGGGTGTTGTAGCATCTGCTTGTCAGCTGTCCACATTTGACAGTGGGACTGTTGCCAAAATGTCTGAGTAGTGAAGAGGTCACAAGCCCAAAATTTGGCACAAAAAAAGGAAGTGTTCCCAAGAAATGTATATTCTTTTTGCAAAGAATGTTAATTTAAAAACAGTGTCCACAAATTAGACTGCAGTATTTACAGACAAGAAGAAGGTAGAATTGACAAAAGTGTTTCAGGTAAATCACCAGGATACTCTCTTGACGATTTTTCAGACTTTCCCCCCCCCCCCCCCCCCCCAAAAAAAAGTGTCAAAATTAATATTTTGTCGTTACAAAAATCTTTAAGTCTATGAAAAATAAGTTTTCTCCTCCAACAGGAAGATTATTCCAAGAAAAATGTCATTGTTTCATTGCCCAGTTCCTAACTTTTAGTAGAACTAATCCTTATCTGGACATTGGTTAGTTATTACTAGGTAAGAAAAACTACAGTCTCTGTAATTACTGTGTGCCTGGGTCAAGCTATGTCCTTTTTACTTGTTTTATCCTAACAATTAAAAAGCATGACGCTGCTTGAAATTATTATTTTTCTTTTTTATTTTTTTGGGGATTATTTGGAGGTTTTTTCAGCTTGATAGCTGTAGTGGGTCTAGTGCTGGCCAAATTGCCAGTGCACCCAGTAGAATTATTTACTCACTTTCTGCTATGAGATATGGATTAGGAGGAGGGCAAAACAGGCTCAAAACTTTTAAGGGTATAAAGAAAACTTTTATAACAGAATTAAAATAAAAATTAACAAAATACTTACCTCATTTGTTCTATCCCACAAAAAATCTATTCAGAATAGAAGATATTTCTAATGCAAAAGAATATGAAACCAGCACCACTGTGAGAGGTCATCTCATTCACATCTGAGATATATTTGTTTCTGAACTGTTCTGTTAATTTAAAAAGTATTTTCCCATTAATCATGGTGTATTTCTCATCAGTATTAAACTCTATTTCAGGGCCTCCCAGGAAGGGAAGGACCCAGAGGCAAGCATGGTTTGGACGGCTGCAACGGCTCAAGGGGAGACCCAGGATTCCCAGGAGAAAACGGTTATATGGGACCAAGAGGTCCTTATGTATGTGAGAGGCATTCCCACTGTGCACCTGCATTTCCCCTTCAAGCTAACAGCTCTTAAAAGGACCCTTAGACTGTGGCATCAGATTTACAGTGCTGCACAGGGAATTCCCAGGAATCCTTACTCAGGTTAATGGGAGTAAAACACTGCCTTAACAGATGAAGCTTGAAACTGAAATAAGCTTCTATATCCTTGAAGTACATATGGCTGCCTTGAGAGTTAAATTCTGTCTTGTTTCCCCAGAATTGCCACTCCAGCTGAAAACCCCCTTACCATTCATTAGTACTTGAAATTTCTTAAAAGCACTACTAGTAGGGACATACATGAGATGACTTAGAAATAAGTGGAAGGTTCAACAAGGCTAAATCCTGTTTCACTGTAAGATTTGGTACCACTTTTTCACACATATGTGCTCTGTGCACTCCTAGTCTTGCCTAAACATGTATCTGTATATGCAGAGATTGTTCCACAGTTAAAATGTTTGAAATTAGCACTTTAATATTTGTTTACCTTTTCTGGTAAAATGGAAGGCACTTTAAAATTGTTTAAGTAGCTGTGTTAGCAGTACTCAACAACTGAAGATAAAAAGATTCTTGTCATTAAGGGAAATAAATTACTGTAGCTCCAGAGAAATTTTGCTGAACAGTTCTAGTCACCAATCTTTAATTTATTGTGGAAACAAGTTTTAGTTCTGAATGAATAAGATCTGATTAGTTGGTCTAACAGCTTCCCTGAATTTTTTTAAGTAACACAATAAAAAACTACTGACTTTACATGAAAAATCAAATGTGTTTAGTGAGAGCTAAATAAAATGGTGAATTCAGCCATTAGAAAAATGTGGAGAGGGTGCAAGAGTGTAATGATGTTATCAAAGATAACAATTAGAATACAATATAGTATAATAACAATTAGAATACAATACAGTTTCATGCTATGAAAGACACAATATTATAAACTTACTAATAACCTGATTTGTAAGACCTCTGCAAGTAACTTGTTACTTCTGCTGAAACTCTAATTTCACCTGTATTTTCTTACGTACTAAGGTCTTCAAAGTAGCGTTTTACTTTCTGTAATTGGACAAGTGACATAAAGGAAAAATAGACCATGGGACAGCAAAAATCCTACCAATTTCAGGAGTGTGCTCTTTGGAAGGCCTAGAAAAGTATTTGCAACCTACAAGAACAGGGAGACACAATAGGCATGTAGCCTTGGACTGCATACTAAAATTCCAGTGCAAATTCATTTGGCTACCCAGAAAAACAATACAGAGTAACCATATTTGCTTGTGTGCAAGAATGCCCTTCCAACCTCTCTATGCAGATTGCCTATTTTTAAATTGATTTCTTGCACCAGGTACTAACTTGACTGTACATTACAGCCAACATTTTAATCTGATTTTTATTTATAACATTGTCTTGTGTCATTTTATTTAACACCATGTACATATATATTAGCTTTACTTCATTGACCTTTTTGGAAAATAAAGTAATTTCTATCTGTAAGGCCTTACCTAAGTCATATAGAAGATAATAAACTGAATCTAACAAAAATGTTTTATTATACAAGAGACCACATGTAAAATAACTAAAGATAAAAACAACTTTTGATTTGTTTAATGTGTTCCCTAACAGCTGTTGTTTACCTGTAATTTGTATCCAATCTACTGTAGCTATATCCAGCTGCAGACAGCTGTAATTCTTCCTTTTATTGTACCATTCCAGGGAGAAATACCTTTCCTGTTTCATTCTGACTGCAGGATTTGGACAGCCAGTTTATGGCAATATGAACATTGTACCAGTACTGTTTTAAAGTGGTTGACAGTGTCCCATTTTATTGAACTCAGTATTCAGGTAGTTAACTTAGTTAAATTATATCCACTGTATTTGGATTTCAAATGAAAAAACTTCAGAAATAACAATTCAACATTCAAAATATTGAATATTATGCATCTAATACAGTCCATACTTTTATTTTTTTATCTGTATGCAACATCACTTTAAATTCTTCTGAATCACACAATAAACTTTCATGAAGGCAGAGTGCTAGTACTTAAAGCCACTGCCTCCCTGAAAGAAAAAGAAGGCATATTCATTCTAAGGGCAAGATTTGTGAAGATTGTAGAATATTGAAGGACTCAAAGGCTAAGGAGCACCTAAACAGAGCAGGAGTCCAGAAGCTGTGGGAACCTGGTTTGCTCAACTGTACAGAAGGTTTTGTTAGATAAAATGATAGTTCGTGACCCTAGTGGATTACACCTTGTGATATAGGGGCACCAGAAATCACAGCCTGAGAACTTGTCATACATTCTCCGTGGAAATGTAGGATATCAGTAAGTGGACCACATTTTAAATTATTCTTTTTCTTTAAAGGGAATTCCAGGGCAAAAAGGAGAAAAAGGAAATTCAGTGTATATTTTACGTTTTGGAAAAGGACTTCCGGTAAGTATCTGATTGTGAAAAAAATCATCAATTTCTAGGAAAACATGTATGGTAAATGTAGTTGTTCCATTAATCCTCCCTAGTTATAAAACTTAGTGGGAAAAAAAAATTAAAAACACATATACAACTCTAACAGCTAGTTTATGACCTGAATATCTGTAAAGTTAGAAAATACCCACAAGAAAGCTTGAACTGATTCATTTGCTAAATGATTGTCATTACAGGGAGAGAGAGGTGATCCTGGACCCCCTGGCATGCCTGTAAGTACAGTCAGTGGGTTCTGTAACTGCTTTTTGTCTTGAAGACCTTCCATTTTTTCTCCTTAGTATGGTAAGAAATATTGGGGTTTCTCTCTGCATGCCTTAAATAACAAAATTCCAGAATAAAGTCTGAGAAACACCGAGTCTGTATAGTCCATTCCCATGGCTAGTTCATGTTGGCTGAAAGGGAGTAGAAACAGACCATCCTCACCTGCATTAGCTGTGTGTGGAGCGGCTGTTGCCCTGGTATTCACAGAATGTTTTCTCTGTGAAATTTAAGATGTGAATCTTCTAGAGTATCTGATGGGTCTCCCAAGAATAAGTAGCACTGTATGATACTCCAGCCATAAGTGCATGAAAGAAGAAGAGAGAGTTTAATTTTGTTGATGAATCACATTCTTGATGTCTTTGGGTTCCTCTTGTTATACCCTTCAAAAAGGCATTCACTGATGAATTGTATCATATCCCTGCACTGTAGCACAACTGCTGACAAAGTGAACTCTCAGTGCATTAATAACACAGAACTGAGTCTTGTCCAGTATTACCCAGAAGCTGGTGCTGGGCTACTCTAGTCACAGGGAGATTTCAGGCATGGTGTAAGCTTTGGGCTGTGGGTGGAATCCGGTGGCCAGTAGGCTGAGTCCAAGGTGTTTTAGAGGGGCTGTGTGTGTAGAAAAGGGCAAGTTCTTTCTATGTTCACAAAAAGACCTTTTTCAATCTTTTCCAGGGACCTAGGGGGTCAAGAGGTACAACGGGCCCATCTGGATACCCAGGCCATCCAGGCTTGCCTGTAAGATCCCCACAGTTATACAGCCTTACCTTAGGATATTCCTGTCTACCCATTTCAGAACTTGCCTTAATGTGAATCAAAGCGTAAAAGTAATTTTTGAGGCAGGTAATAAGATAGATTTTTGCTTTACCTTATGAGTTGGAAGTTGAGGAATATGTTGTTCCTTCCCATGTCTGCGTGAACATGTTTCATCCTGGCAGTCTGTGGCCATGGATAAATGCTCCTAGTGCTCTCTCCTTAACCCCTTTTCCCAAGACCACCTGTGGGAGACAGGAAAGGGGGAAAGGAGAGGTCAGCCAAAGCAGTGACCAAGTGAGGTAAATTGCACTTTGGAATAGGTACACCCGAAGAGAAAATTATGCCTCTAGGTCATAAGAGCAAGAGGAAATAATTTTCAAAACCTGTCTCTAAATCAGACATATTGACTTGTCTTCATTCTCTTTTAAAGGGTGTTCCAGGTTACCCTGGTTTGCCAGGTGAACAGGTAGGTAATAACTTCTGAAGCTGTTAGTGAAATAATAATTTAAACAAGTATTTGAAATGTTCCTTTTGTTTATTTGTTATCAAGTTTTTCAGAAGAATTACTTGATTAAACTCTGATGTTAATATTTTCTGATCATGCTGAAACTGTGTACATTCTTTATCAATTAGGGAAATCCAGGGATTGGAGTGGAAGGACAAAAGGGGGAGCCGGTAAGAAAACAAATAATATTAAATATATAATTGCGGTAGAGTTAGAAGAATACTAGAGGTCTTGTTAAATTCCCTGGAACCCATTCATTTATGGCTTTGTGTCCTGCTAATCATGTTAGAACAGAAGAAGTTATTGAATCAATTAATTCTGAGCAGAAGGAATTCCTTCAGTGAGCTGCATTCAGGAATCAAGCACATTCTGAAGATTTTGAAAAGCAATAATCAGTGTTAGCATTTTATATACATTCTGAACAGACAGTGCCTAGGTAATCACAACAGTATTTGTGATTACTTAGTGACAGGGGCTGGACCAGATCAGTCCCTGAATCTCATCTCTTGCTAAGTGCAGAACAGGCGTCAAGGAAAAGGGTGTAAGAAGCACATGATAATAGTTCTTTACCAGTCTCCATCTATATTAGCATATTCAGGATGTGGAATATTTGATATTTCTTCTATTAATTGGTCCAATCAGTTCTTAGAATTTGTGCAAGTGTCTAACATACACAACTTTCCACAACAAATCAATAATTTCATTTCACATTCACGAAGTCTTGTGCTCAAAGGCTTTGGTCTAGAACATGAGAGACTGTGTGTACACATAAGAGATTTGACAGTCCTGTAACTGCTATCTCCACAGCAGATATGGAACAGAAGCCAGACATTCTCATTGTTTTCCTTAGCTGTAACATAATTTTTAATGAGTCAGGAGAATAGGAGATTAGATTGCCAACCTTACTCATATGGGCAGATGGCAAAGAGGCTTATAGATCTCAGTACAAACTTTTATCTGCAGGTAATTAGTACATTTTCAGTGAGTACAGAAATATATAGTGCTATGGTACAAAAGGAAAACAAGCTGAGTGTCACTGAAATGCTGCATGGAACATCTCTGCTGTTGCTTTGGCTTCCACAGGGTGACATTGGACTGCCTGGGCCACCTGGGTCACCGCTGTTAGTTGGACCTCCTGGAGCTCAGCTGTTCAAAGGACAAAAGGTGTTAATTTGTCATCATATTTAACAATGCTCAACTTGGCAAGTACAATCCTGTGATGTAATCTTTGCAAGGATGGCATAAGACATACCTATCTTTCTGTAGGAAACCACCAGCTGCAGCAGAATCCTCTGTTCAGCACCCTTCCTACAAGCTTTCAGGAGAGGACACCACATGTGTACTTAAGTTCATGTTCTGGATGGAAGACTGTCTTGATGCAGAAAGGAGATACTGCCCTTGCTTTAGTGTCCTTCAGTTTTTGTCATTAGCAAATCATGTTTCAGGCATCTTGGCAAATTTGGTTACTTTGCTATTGAATCCCTTTGTGACTCTTCACTAACACTTTACTTATTTAATACAATATAAATTTTGCATATCACTGGCAACTGTACTCCAATCTACAGTTTTGAATTAACCCTAATCCTTCTAGGGTGGTCTTTTTAATATAAAAATTAAGTGTGATTTTGTTGTCCATTTTATTACAAGTTTTATCACAGAATAATGGAATCTTTTGGGTTGGAAGAGTCCTCAAAGATCAGCTAGTCCCAACCCCCTGCCATGGGCAGGAACCCATTCCACTAGACCAGGTTGTTCAAAGCCTCATCCAAACTGGCCTTGAACTTTTCCAAAAATGGGGCATCCACAACTTTCCTGAACAACTTTTACTTCTTCAAGATCACACCTACCATAGCTACAGCTGAGTGATTTGGAACATTAGAATGTTTGTAACCCATGTTTTTTTAAACAAAAACTGTGTTACAGAGCCCTATATTGTTACAGAGTCCTCTGCACCCTCAAGTCTGATTTCCTCAAATACACAAATGAAAAGGTGAAGTTGGCATTGCCAGCTCCTTGCAGCCTCAACTCAGGGAACCAACAGATTTCACATGTTGGACCTTGGGCTATGATCATGCAAACAGCTGCTATACAGCTGTATGAAGAGAGGGAAAGGACCAAAAGAACATCCATAACCTCCCCATGTTCCTGGGAAGTGGGACATTTGCTGCTCTCCAACATGACACAATCATGGCCATGTAAGCAGCCATTCAGACTGGGGCTGTGCTCAAAAGTCTAGATTTATGCTTTTGAGTACTTGCATCAAACCAAGAAGAGCAGCAAATTAAAAATAGAACTACTGTCATGCATGTTAGTAGGAACAAAGCCCTGACCTGTAGATCCTTGGAACTGAAAAGATACATATATCTCCCTCCACAGTCATTATGCTGGTTTGACAGCATTAACAGAAATAAAGATGAGTACATAAATGTTTTTCTTCCTTTTCTTGTGTCTAGGAAACATAAAGAAATACACCCAGTGCTTAAAAACATACCATTTAACACTTCTAATTCAGAGTAGGACTTTGAAAAATTAAGCAGCACATAGGCATATCCTGCATATTAATATACACAAAAACTTTCCTTTTATATGTAGGGCCAAAAAGGATTACCTGGGGTAACAGGATACAGAGGACCACGTGGACCCAAAGTAAGTAATGGTGCTGGCAAAGTCCTTGTGTGGTTATTATGTTAAACTTCTAAAGCACAGCATTTTTTTGCCGTGAAATTTAATCACTGCCTAAATCAGTGTGAAAGCAAAAATATTTAAAACCCTTTGGAAAATCATTCTGAGTCTGTTTTACACATACCTATTGAGTGTTGCCTGGTAGCAAAAAATCTGTTTTGTTGCCAGTTGGGCTGTTGACATAATGGATTGGAACTGTGAAGAAAATAAAAGTACAGATTATTTTTCCTCAAGAAGAGAAACAGAGATGATCTGAATGTGTTCTTAGTGGGGCATGATGTATATTTACCAGGGAAGGTTGAGGGAAGACTTTAACTTGACATAGTGGATATCCCCAAGGGTAGAGAAGGCAGAGTCACCTGTTTGGAGAGAGGGTTGCTTTTTACTGTCTATTCTACATTTCCTTTTCTTTCTGTCAAGAAGATCAATTTAAAAACTGAAGTGCCAGAAAAGGAACATCCATAGGCAGGAAGCTGCCAGATCTCCGAAAAAAAGAGGAAATTGCTGACAAAAGAATGACTCTAGTTTATGTTTAAAACTTATTTAGCTTTGTAGCAGAAGAGATGAGAAGCATGAACATCACATTTCTGAGTTGTAAGTCTGGCACTTTTTCAGAAGTTCATTTTCCATCATAAAAAGACCACTGTTACGTGGCACTGGAAAAGAGAACAAAGCTAATCTTTTTCTTTCATATTTACATTGAAAAAGATGGGCTTTTAATGCATGCTCCAATACTAGTTGTCTATGTAGATGATAATACATGCACTTGTTAGTCATAAGCACAAGCAGAGAAATCAACTGAAGCAGCTCAACAATGTCCAAAACTTATGGAAAAATATATACAAATTCAACTGCTGAAATAATAGGAAGCTTAGAGAAGACACCTGAGCAGGTTCCTCAAATAATTGGAGCTACTTAGGCACTGCTGGTGATGCTGTATGAAGTCAGCCCCAGTGACTGAACCTCACAAGTGAAACAAGATCCATCTATGTAATGCATACATCATTTAGTAAACATGCACAAAAATTAAAATGTATGGCACACTTCACTGAGCATCTTGGTTAAAAGAGCTATTTTGACTGCTCTAGGGCACACTTGGGAGAGGAGAAAAAGGCGAAAAAGGCCTTCCTGGATTCCCTGGATTGCGGGTAAGAAAGTTGCACAATAAATTATATCATAAATTCACTATAATTAGGCAGTTCAACTTTGCAGTTTCAAGAAAGACTTTAAGGATTTTTTAAACTAATCTGTCATGCTTCCTGCATAGAATATTTAGGAGACTTGCCCTAGGATTTACCCTGTCTCAGACTTAAACATAAGCTCATACAGACTTTCCTTGGAAAGAAAGGAAATCTGTAGGGTTATCCTCTAAATATTTGGACCAGCACAAAGCTGCTCTGGAACAGCGCAGTACTAACACAGTAATTTTAATGTTCTCCATACGTGTTGATGGCAGTTTTTCACAGCAACTTTACTTGTGCTGGGTTTGCCTAACACTGCTGAAGTGGAGCAGCATTCCACTACTGTGCTTGATGCAATATGGTAAAAAAATTAAGTGAAAACTTGACTGGTTTGCTTTGGTCTATAGTTCTAATTCTTGTCCATTTCTCACAGAAACTATTTGCAAAAGCTTTTCAAAGTTTTTGGAAGATATCCCAAGTAATATTTAGCTTTGTAACATTAATTATCAGCAGTTCTGAATGGGTTTCATTTTAAATGAGTTTTTGACTGTTTTAGCTTACAGTCTACTTGCTTTTATTAGGGTCATCCTGGCTCTTATGGACCTGCAGGTTCTCCTGGAATGAAGGTATGAAGGCAGAAAGTATAAGCAGTTCCCGGAACAGTGAGATCAATAAGATTTTGTTTTCTGTGGATTTGTGTAGATTTGGAATTTCCACATGCTTCACAGCTCAGATTGGACTCCTTTTCTGTTCTGCTATCTGTTGCCACAGAAGCTGCATGAACTCAGTGTCTTTGAATTTCTGCCACTCTGAAATTTGGCTGAAATTTGTTAATGGAATCTGAAGTTGCAAGGAGGAGGAAAAGTCAGTGGGACACACATACAGCATAATATAAAAGTTATGCAGCGTGTTAACTTTGTTTTTATGGTGACATTGTGCAATTTTGTGGTGCATGCATGTTTTGTTCATGTTTCTGGCTTGAGAAATTCCAGTGATGCTAAGTCTGCTAAATTTTACTTATGAACTTACACATCTTACTGGAATAAAGAACTATAGATGTATGTATATAGATTTGTATCTTGCCCAACTCTAGTTAAGATAGTGATCACCAGTTCATAAATCACATTACTGTATAAATATTTGCCTCTAGAATTATGTTCCAGGTGACTGTTTTATCTGCAAAAATACCTTTCACTTTGTTTTTCACTCCTGCCTACCTAAAAACTTTCAGTACTGGCTGGATGAGTATATTAGAGAATCATAAAAAGATAAGAGAGCTGATATGCAGCTGCTTTCCATGCAGTAGTTTAAGAGAATCATTCAGCAAGCAGCAAACCTATTTCAGCTGTATTAAGCACACAGTCTATCAGAGACTGCTGGTATGTATTCCAGCTAATTCTGTGCCCCAGCTTCACTGAATCTGCTGAGCACTGTCTGGATAACCTGGCAATACAGGCTGTGAATTTTCCAACACAGGAGAGTCTGTGAAACACCACATCCTGTACAATCCCAGTGAATTCTCTGGACACAATTATAATGTGACAGTACTGTATAACTGCCTTACTGGGTTTTACTCAATTAATTATGTCTTAACATTAATCAAATTGTATTTATGTGATCCTTTCCAGGGTGAAACAGGATTTGCTGGTTTTCCTGGACAACCTGGCTATCCAGGCATTCAGGTAAAAAATGTGACACATTCACACCCCACTCCCCTCTGTGCCAATATTTCCTCCCAAATGTATCCACTTATCAGGCCATTTCCCTTTATACAGTCATAATTTGTTTAAAGATTTACTGTTTTCATGGTAGTTATAGTTATTCATCACCATGGTAGTAAATATCAATGTAAGAAAACATTCCTAGCTGGTGCAGGTGAGAGTGGAAATTCTATTTTACATACCATAGGAATTGTTAATCCCAATAGTTACCTGTAAGTATACTACGATAGCTACCTAATTCATGAATTGTAGTACTCTGCAAGGTATTCACAGTTGAGCTGCATTCCCCAGGGAGGTATGGGAGGTAAAGGAAGCTGCTATTTAGTTAATAGTATGATCCTATAAATGAGGATGAAAACTGGCCCCAAATGAGGTGGCAAAATTCCATTCAGATGGGCCTGTTTGCACAATTTACCAAAATCTCTTGGCATGATTTACCAAAATCTCAATCTGTTCACTTAAGTAATTGTTCCAAGATGTTTACCAGAATGGTAAGGAAGTGGACTCCTTCACATCAGCTGTGTTTAAACATTTCCTACTTTGGCTCACTTAGATGACACTGACTTTTATTTTACAATACCTGCTGCTTTCCACTAGGGATTACAAGTGTAGGTGTCACAGGCAGGGCTAAGCAGTAAAACAGGAAAATATTTAAAGTGTGGAAGAGATGCTTAAGACAATTTCAGAAGACCCAGGTGTCAGTCTAGTGACATTTCAGGACAGAACTTTATGAAATTTCTTCTGCAGGCTGCAGAACAAATGAAATTCGGATTACTGGATCATGTTGTAATTCTGAGTAACACCAAAGACTTGAATGAAAGGAACTATTATATTTCCTAAAGCATACTCAGAAGAAAAAAGCAGTTCTGGATGCTACCCTAGAGGGAGCAAGGCAACAGTGAGTCTAGCTGGGGGGAAGGCCTAAGGAGTCCTGGGATAGGGTCCAAATGGTCAACAGTGTATGAGCATGAGGAGAGAAATGCTGCAATGCAGAAGGTGGGTGAAAAAATCATCAGCTGAGGCACCAAGGTTGAAAAAGCTCATCAAAGTTATTATCGCAGTACAGAGGACAAAAACATTACTGCAGAAATCGTGATGCTAATGAACTTGGCTTAAATATTCTGGAATACAAAAGTCAAAGAGTATTTATTTTCCTCTGAAATAATTTTTTTTTTTGAAAACTACATAAAAGCCAGTAAATTTTCTTCAAGAGATTTGCACAAAAATCACCTCTGTTATAAACTAAAGATTAAGATTGGAAGAAGAAAAGAAGAAAAATACTAGTTTTACTTTTTTTTTTCCTGCCACACAAAAGGCTCTTCTGTGTCATTAGGGAAGACAAATTTATGTTCTTGTTTAAAAGAACCAAAGATGACACAAGGATATTTTTTCATTCTGCAAGATACAGTCAAAGGAAACAGGCCAGAGATCAAGAGGGCAGCAGCCAGTGACAGAACTGTCTAACTACTGTAGAGATACCATTTAAAAAAAAAAAAAAAAGCCAAGAAAGAGGCATAGAGGCCTTGTTTTCACTTGTGTAAGAATAGGTATGCAGTTCTCCTTGTCTGTGTCCTAAAAGACCCTGGAGTCCAGTCTGGGAATGCAGCCTCACTACGCAGTTCCCACATTGTCATTCTTGTTTTCTTAGTTCCCATTTGCTGAAAAAGGATAGCTGGTTTCTAATCTACAAAGCAAAAGGTCTAATACAATTTGCCACATAAAAAGAGTTCCCTAAAGTCCACTTCACTTGCAATTCTAAGTAGCAAAATCCAAGTTAATTTAGAAAACCTCCAAGCAGAAGTGATTTTCCTCACCATTAGTAAACACTTTCATGTTTCCCTAATGCAGATGTTTTAAACATCTTGTAAGAACTTTGAGTATCTCTTACCATTGATAATAGCTGTTAGACAGTGAAATTTATGCTTATCTGTCATAGAAGTAATTTCCTAATCCTGATATAGAATTTCTGTAATTTTTAATTAGATTGGTTGTTAAATCAAAATTTTTCAATTGAATGGATATTGATTTACTGTAGTTGAGTCACATTTACAATAAATTAATGAAATCAAATACAGCAGTCACATGTTCTGAAGAGTCAAATAGATGTGTGATGGCTATATTACTGTTCAGCCACTGGTATCCTGAAAGATAAAGATTATTTTAAATATTTTTGTTTTGCTTTAAATGCTGCAAAGTTTCAAATCAAGTTTCCTGGGCCCTGTGTGTCACATCCTTACCTATTTCCCCACTGTTGAAATATTCAGTTACATTCTAGTACACCATATATTTGTGTTTTAAAAAAATTATTGTTGGACTCTTACAGGGGGATCCAGGAGAAAAAGGGCCCCCAGGTCCTCCTGGAGCTGTTGGAACTCCACTGCTTCCTATAAAAGGTTATATCTACTTTTGACTAGTCTTTGTGCTGTATAAAGGGCAGGACCTGTTTTGCTAAGGTGTGTGAAAGTGGTCACTAGGGGTGCAGGGGACAGAATCCTAAAATACTGCCAGTGGCCACAGGCTGTGTTTGTGGGTTCTGCCACCTTTTGTGTTTGTTTGTCTTGCTGATCTTCCTGGAACATTCAACATACAAGTGTCATATTAAATGTTTATTTGTGTGAAAGATCTTTGTGCATACAGTCGCAACTAGATCTGAAGGACTGTCTTGTTCTTGGACCTAAGCATAGCTATAAAAAAATCAACGAAAAATAAGCCCGTGCTGGTTAATGAATAGCAAATAAGAATACCTGCCTTCCCATTGTCATTTAGGATTCCTCTTTTCTGTATTGCCACAACACACAGATTTTAGACTACAAGCAAGCTTCCTGTTTGCAGGAGGAAAATCCAACAGAATACCTGTCAATTTATTACAGGCTGGGTTTTAATGTCCCAGCTCCCTTTATCCCCATCTTACTCATCTAATGGGTGAAAAGATGTGTGGAAATTCTTATTTCATAGCAGGAAACAGTGGGGAACAGCCAGGTCTGATTCCTGCAAGGTTGTGCTTTTGCATCTAATACTTGGAGAGTTTGTCTTGTGAGAATATTTCAACAGAGAGCTCATCATCAATTGTATTTTCTAGTACAGCACTAGAAATTTCTTGTGATCACAGAAGTAAGTTACAACAAAACCCCAGTTCAGCAGAACCTCCCCATTAGACAGGGGCCTTATGCTAAAATAAATTAATTTTTTTCCCCAGACTCACATGGTTTCCAGCCCATACAACAAACAACCCCATGCTTAATATCTCAAGTAACATTCAGTCACATACATGCTGTGAGTGGATACAATCTTCAGAGAGGCTTTTAGAACAAGAGAGAACAGAACTACTGCCCATAGTTTATTTTCCCAATTTAATGAAGCTATTTGCATCTGATTCAGATTTTCTTCATCAGTGTGTAATTGCAATTTTAAATGTTATTATTTGTAGCAATTTTGAAAATATACTTTTAAAAATCTGAATAATTTCAACTAAGGTGATCCTGAAATTGCCTCCCTGTGTGTACTGCCAAAGCACATAACATGAAATCCATATTTATTTAAATGCTACATGTGTTTATTTTAGCCAAACATTTCTCTCAGCATTTTGTAATACATAGCACAAAGATACTTCCACAAAGTGATGAAGAGTTAAAAATGCGCTTGTGAAATGGCTGGAATCCATAGAAAAGTAACCAAATCCTCCCACCTTAAAACTAAATTGTTACACATTTTAAAATGCTTCATAAGTTATTTTACTCTTGTGCAGTTTCCAAATTATAATTTTGGTAGCAGCTTAATTTAGATTTAAGCTGTCAATTCCATAAGGTGTTCAACTCACATGTTTCTGTAATTCTCTGTAGGTCCACGAGGAGATCCTGGATTTCCAGGTCCTGTGGGTGAAATGGGATCAGTCGGACCAATTGGTCCTTCAGGCCTTCTAGGAAGACCAGGATATGATGGAACAAGTAAGAGAAGTAGAGGATAAAGGTGAACTATACACCAGAAGGAAAGAAAGCAGGTGAAAGAAAACTGTTCTTTGGTCTTGCTTGATGCAAGTCACCAACTGTAAAGACTGTTCAGTAAAAATATTAACTCAGCACTTAATAGCCAGAAAAAGAAACAAAATTATCCAAGTAGAACATTAGGAATGACTAGAAAAGGAACAGAAGACAAAAGGAGAATACTACCATGGTAAACCCAAGGTATAACTGTGTCTGGAGTGCTGTGCTTAAAATGTCTGCTCTCCATCTCAAAAAGATACAAAGGGATGTGCTGACGATGGCTTTGCTCAGTATGAGGAGCTGGAGTAACTGGGATGTCTGCAAAAAAGATAATGGAGGGAAGGAGGAAAAGAAGCATTTGAAGGTCTACAGCAGGAACCTCTTGTGGATCCTGAAAAACCTAAGGGTTTGCATTCAAGCATTAGTTATATAGAAGCTATTTTTCAGGGCAGTCCTGAATGATCTGGAGTTTCCTCCTTGATTCCCTATTAATGCTGTGTGGGCTGTTCATCTTTCTTTTTTTTTCAGGTCTTCCTGGCCTGCCAGGAGTAAATGGGGCACCAGGACCTCAGGGCTTTCAAGGGGACCCTGGTTTGCCTGGAACAGGTGAATCAATCCCAGGAAGACCAGGATTTCCTGGACCACCAGGCCTACCAGGGCAGCCAGGAAGACAAGGCTTACCTGGACTACCCAGTAGGTTCAATAGCAATTCATATAAGAATAGAATTCTGCAGATTAATATATCCATTGTTTTTGTTGGTGCTACAAATACAGAGAAGTGAAAAGTGCATTTTGACAGCTATTTCAAAGTTTTCATGGGATGTTGAAACCATATTTTTCCTATTAGCTTTTGATCAGCAAGATTTCAAGATTTTCATAGTTTTCTGGGTGATTTAAACCCACAAAAGTAACACACATATTAAAATTAAACTTTAAAAGTGCTTTGGTCTAATAGACTATTTTTTAACTGTTCAAATTAAAAATACTGAGGAGGAAACCCAAATCTGCATCCTTTAGAAAAGAAAAAAGTAAAGTTTTAAGTAGAAAAAAATAACAATGGCAATGAGAAGCAATGTGTCAACATGAACTCTAGCCATACAGTCTGTTGCAGTATAATCTATAAGCAACAACCTGTAAAGCATTTAATAAGATCTCTAACTTCTTATGTGAGAATAGCAAGAGAAGGGAGAGGAAGACACATGACCTAAGCTAGGGAAACAGTAAACCTCACTTACACTGTCTGGAAAATCTGTTTTTTCAAAGGTGTAATCTGTACTGACAGAGGGATCCCTGGAGAACCTGGACCAAAAGGTCAGATTGGCCTTCCAGGAAGAAAAGGGGCAAAGGGAGAGAAAGGTAAGTTGCCCTGGATAACAATTTGAGTATGAAACCTTTGCCAGGAGTGTCAAATCTAAATGTGCAAGAAGTTCATGGTAACTTGGAGGTTTAGGCCCATCAAAGTACAGAGTTACTGTTGGCATTGGGGCGTCTGAGTCAGCAGAGTCACTCAGTGCTGTAAAGGGAGACTGATAATCCTCTCCAGGTGAGATAACATGAGATAAATGGTCTAAATGTGGTGCACTAATCACACAGAAAAGAAAAAAACAGCATTATTTTTTATGTAATAATTTTTCAGCTGTTTCAATGTGATTTTGACATTTTCATGTAGGAAGTCAAGGCCTCTGCTCATGTAGTGCTGGTCCTCCTGGTGCCCGTGGTGTGCAAGGACCTCCAGGTACTCCAGGAAGGAAAGGACAAATGGGATCCCCTGGAAGACACGGAGAAAAGGGCGACCCAGGCTTATCTGGTGCAGTGGGATCACCAGGGCTCCCTGTGAGTGCTTCTTATGAGCTGTAGTAAACAACATCAAGCTACCTCTCAACTCAGCAGGCTTTTAAGAAGAATGGTGGAAAAAGTGCCCTGGAAAATTATCTGGAACTTTTATCTACTTTAGCTTATTACAGTCTAGTGAAACAAGCTTTTACTTTTGGAGTAGACTTACTTTCTTTAATGTGCTTCATATAGTTTATCTTAGTCCCCAGAGTGAGCAGTAATTCAAAACACCACTTAATCTAACTGCTTTAGGAATATAGTATATGATCATTTATTGGTCTTGCTGTGATTTTGATCTACTTCTTCTGGTCTGACATATGGAATGTACATCCAGGATGCTGCATGCCAAAATAATGTCAAATAGAAGGTTCTTTTAATACACCTTCTTGTGTGTGAGAGGTTTTTCTTTGAAAATATAGGTAGATATGCCCTGCTTTATAACCTGCATTATGGTTGGGTTTTTGGGCTTTTTTGAGGGGCGTTTCTTTTTTTTTTTTTGTTCTTGGTTGATTTTTGGGTTTTTTTTTTTGAGATTTGGGTTTGTTTTAATAGCAGAACTGTTTGCTCACATAAGGAATTGCTTAAAAGTTTCCAGAACATGTTCTTTCAAAAGAAAAAAAAAGCAAACAAATCCATTGTGAGTGTGAGAGAAGGAGGTGGAAGGGCTCTCATTCAAGTTCCAATCATTTCATTAGAAGATTTACATTTGCTCTTTGTTTTTTCTTAAAACCCTACAACCTGAGTGGCGTATGTGAGATTCTGGTGTTTTTGTTACTTTTGAGAGTATGTTTTAGCCCTTGTGGCTCTGAAGTAAGGCTTGAAGCCTTGTCCTGAATTTTGCTGTTCTTAGGTTACTTAATTGAGAAACAAGGACAAAGTAATCACTTTGGAAGGAAATAATTCACTTCAGTACAGAACTGCTTTGGCCTAATGGACCATTTTCCTGCTCTCTTTTCTTCCCAAATATTTCATTTTCTTTTCAGATACTAATAACTCATCACTGCCTATTGCAGATCTAGGCATTGTAACAAATAGTCACTTCTAGTTTCAGATACACATTTTTCAGAAGTCTATTGCCTGATTATAAATTGTCACATTATAAACTGGTTTTGCTCCACCAATTTTTAAGGGAAAAATTTTGAGTAACAGAGGAAGCTACCTAAATAATACCCCAGTTTTTGTACCTTGGTGGCCTTTTACTTCTGTGTAAATTTCACATGGTTGTCTTGGTCCACGTATACTGTTGCAAGATCAGACCTTGACAAAAGATGATATGAATAGTACACCCTGCTTGGACAGCTGAAAACAAAAACCAGCATAAAAATATAGAAAAGCATTTATTTTGCCCTCTCAAGCCATATATTCATCTAAGAATATAATGTACCTAACTAGATGATTTTTTTTTGTTGGCTTTGTGGGTTTTTCATTCAAAAAAAGCATCACTTACTTCCTGCTATGTTCACTTCTGGGAGGACAGCCCCATCCAGCAGTCACCACCCTCCAGAGATTCTCTTCCTCAGGGGGTTGTGGGTTGAAGTCTGCAGTGGGAAGAGTTAATGAATCATTTGTCTCTTGATATTCTTACATTTGCAGTCCCACATCTGTGCAGCTGTGGGCCCAGTGCTCTAGCATTACAATTTCTTTCAGTTGTTGTAGTGGTTTTGGTTTGCCAATTTGAGATTTCCCAGGGTTTGTTCATTTTTAACGTGTGTTCACAGAGACATGTTCAGATTTCTAGTGGTTTAGCAAAGTGTCAGTATTCAAAATGAGCCAGTGATTGGTGTTATTAGGCATGGAGGAAGCTCTCAGCAGCTTATTAAGAAACTATTTTTAATATTTTCATTATTAAGAAAATATTTTTTGTTGGTGGCTTCTTCCCTCCTCACCAAACATCAATTAACGCAAAACCAGCACAGTTGTGTATTTGTGCACATGGCAGAGTCAGCCTGAAAAGACCACGTGTCATTTACACTCCTCTTTTTGACCATCAAAAGAGACCAGTACATCCTTTTGGTTACTTTAATTGGTCTTTTTTTGGGAAACCATGCAAGAGATAGATATCTAATTTTCCCTTCAATTCCCACTTTGATTCCTTGCTGAAGATAACTGACAACTCTTTTCTTTGTCAATAAGGGGATTCCTGGTTCTGCTGGACAGCATGGGGAAAAAGGAGAGAAGGGTGATCCAGGAAGAGTTAGAATAAAAGGTAAACACACACTTTACTGTTAATCTTTTTGTTTTCCTATACAATATCTAGGCAATAGTGCAAGCAAAATATTAATTTACTCTTTACTAAATCCATTAGCTCAGTAAGTTACTGAAACCTAGAGGGCATATATATCCAAACTGCTCTCTTGGTACCATCTCTTCTTGCTAAACACAAGATCAACACAGTGTTTTATGGTTTTTTTCTCTATAGTTGAGCCATAAAACAGTTTTAACAGCATGTTATTAATGCAAAGAAATTACTTTTCGTATCATGCATTTGATAATTGGGGTCTCCCAGAGGTCTGTACAGCAAAGACTAAGCAGAAAACAAATACTGTGAAATAATGAAGAAATATTATTGAACAGAAGCCACCTCCTGAACTGTCATATACCAATATCATAGCTGTTACCTCATATTAGGCCACCAACATCCTTCTTGGGAAAACTTCAGTCTCAATGACTATTCAGATTCCTCTCCTATTGCTAAAAATTACTCTTGACCAGGCATTGAAGAGAAACAATAGGCCACCAGTTGCACAACTGGAATTCATGTAATTAAATAGATCAAAACCTCTCCACAGTTATGGTTATGATTTGCAAAAGCAAAAGAAAAAGAGAACAATAAACGACAGCAATCTGATGGCAAAGCCTAGTTAGAAATGCTAAAATAGTTATTCACAGAAGATTGTCCTTTTTATTGTTTATAAAAAGTTAGCTTAGCTTTGGATGCCTGTGGGTTTTTCTACAGATGTTGGAACAGGGGAAAACATTTGCTTTTATTTGCAAAGGATTTCTTGACACAGCAGAATGAATCTTTGTGTTAGAATAGTTTTACTGTCCTTGATGCAAAAGTTACTTTCTCATAAATACTGGTGCAAGAAAATCCATAGGGGGAAAAAAACTAAAAACCTTTGGGGAATATTGATGCAAATATTCTGTTTCATATGGCACTGGTATATCCTGACTTCACTGAAATCAAGAATAAATCTGTGATGTGTTTCAATAGTGAAATATTTTAACTCTATGTTTAGCACAGACAAAAGCCACATTGCTGTGGTGCCTGTGAACATCTCTCTTACACAGAGACCAAGTTGATCCATCAGGTATCCAACTACAAACTGCCTTCCTGAGCCTAAAATGCCTTGTTAAGGAATGTGAATTCAAGGACTGGGAATTATCATGGAGATAGAATCAATGGTTACCCAGAATTTCTTTAAGCAGACATACGTCCTCCTCCTAAAATTACTGCAAATATTTTTTTTTTCCCCAAAAAATATCTTAAGGATTAAAAGGTGAAAGAGGACCTACTGGGCTTCCAGGATTTCCAGGCCAAAGAGGTGTTGATGGCAGAGATGGGGAACTAGGATTGCCGGGGGAAAAAGGAGATGAGGTATGTTTGACTTCCCCAGACTTTTTCCATTTCAATTAAGATATTATTTTATGAAAGGTTATGAAAGTTTTTACGCATTAAAAAATTAGTTTCTTGTAAGTATTACTGTTTATTTTGGTACTCCTGATGATAATCTCTGCATATACTGTGTGCCAATATTACGGGGTCAGGAAACAAAAAATACACAAACCCCTTTGTTCCTATTGCCTTTGGATATTTAAAAATACTAATGTCATCCATGTAGTCTTTCCATTGTGAGAGTGTTTCTCCAGATAATTCTGTAACCTGCTTTTTCATAATCAAAGAAAGGAGAGAAATTAGCTCTTGTTACTTACTGAGAATTTATATTTCAGGGCGATTCTGGAGTAGCAATTCCGGGTGATAAAGGATTCCCTGGGCTCCCAGGACCTCCTGGGGTAAAAGGCCAGATGGGATTGCCTGGTTTGGGGCTTCCGGGGTCTCCAGGAGCCAGAGGTAGCCCTGGAGACTTTGGTGATATGGGTAATGTTGGGCCACCTGGTCCAAAAGGCCAGAAAGGTAATTTTGAATGTTTATGTTAAGAATGAAATAGCAAAATACATGTTTGGATGTTTGGCGGCACCCATCATGGTTTAATATGTATTATATATTATAGTGCTATTAATTTAGAGTGAAAATAATATTAATGTATAGGAATACACAATTTATACTTAGAGCTTGGCCTGGTTTTCTTGGTTATAAAAACGCCTAGCAAAAAAAAATCTACACTGATAGCTGTAGATAGGATTTAAAAGAAAATATTATTTCTTTCTTGCAATAGAGAGTACTGTAAAACAAGTTGCCATGACAATTTAAAAAAAACTTTGTCTTTAAAAAATACAAATGTATTACAGCAATTTGAAATATCACCAATGTTTCATAGGAAGTATCAAGAAAAATATATTTTAAGATTCCCCATCAAGACTTCAGTAATATGGAAATAACAATGTGCATAAACAATCACTGCACGTTTGCACATGTGGTTGGGTATTTCCCCAGAAATATTACAGTAAGTGTTCAGACTCCAGTTAATCTAAAATCAAACAGGCCAGTTTCTTCTCCCTCTTGCTTCAGGTGAAACTGTCTGCATTACATCACCATATCCTGGAAATCCAGGTCCCCCAGGTTTTAAAGGTGTTCAAGGTATGTTTATGCATTGAATAATTTTTGATTTATACTGAAATGGAGTTTTAAGTTGCTAATTAAAGAAAAGAGGCTATCCTAAAAAGCTACACTATTCTAGTTTTTCAACAAAATACATGTTTCAAAATGTAAACCTGCAAATACACAGGAATGTAGGCTCTAATAGAATCAAGGGCCAGACAGCTGCCATTTGCACCATCAGAAGGTGTGCAGGCAGCCTCCATGGAAATAATTACATCAAGGCAGCTTCAAACTCTGTCCTGCCTCAATGAAAATGCATGAGAGAGTCTGTAAAATATGGCTGGAGTTGGGTAAGGCTAGAGTATGTACATCTCCATACCAGGAGAAAAAGATGTGCAAGGCAAAGATATGCTGCAAGTCTGTAATTTCTAAAACTGTATTTCTCATGGCAACTTGCAATTGAGCCCTAAAATCTCAATACTTACCATCATTACTTCAACTTATTCAATTTAAATTCAAAGAACTCACCCAGGAACTGGCAAAGTGTTGCTTGTGATCGCCTCTGAGACGTTTGAAATATCCAAGCAAATTAGAAGAAATTGAGAGAGTGGATTTTGAAGCTGTGTAATATGGTGTCACACAGCTCCTTGACATCAGTGTTGTGGGTGGGAACAAAAATTTATACAGACATGAGTGTAGTGAGCTCATCTGCACCATTCCAGAAGCAGGACATAGCAGTGTGAGTAGCAGAAGAGTATAAGAACTTGAGCTGACATCTGTCATTCACTAGGTTAATACTGTTCATGGCCTGTGACATTAAAATGTTGTAGGAAATACTTTTTTCCTAATTGACACTGGTGATTTTCAGTCTACTGTTAATGGAATAGGGAACATGTTCATTTAGAAAAACATCAACCATGCATTTGTTTCTGACTTGGGCAGTGGCTCTTGCCCAAAGTGTTAGAAGCAGATTAAATCAGCTTGTTTTCAAGGTATATGAATTTGCATGGAATAAAGATAAAATCCTTAGATCACACATTTTAGTGCTCTGACAGCCTTTTTATGTATTTCATTTTGATTTCCAGGACAAAAGGGTTTAAAAGGACTCCCTGGGCATCCTGGACCAAATGGCTTTGATGGGCAAAAAGGCCATCGAGGAAGGCCAGGAGCTGGAATCCCTGGGCCAGAAGGTGAATTGTGCTTTCCCTAATTTGGGAGAGCTGCTGGGCAAGTCGTAATGCAGGGAAAGGTAGGGTAGGGTAAAGCAGAATTGAATTGAAATTAATAATTCAGTGTCCAGAGAGCACTAAACCAGATAAGAGTGGCAGTACTCAAGACAGATGCTGTCCCAAAGAAATCCCCTATCACTTCCCACAGGAATTACCTCCTTCAATCCTCATGTATCATTAGCTATAAATAAAAAACATGAAATTTAATTTGTGATGTTATTTTTCTTTGCAAGGTGACAATTTAAATCTGGCTAAATTTGGACTACAATATTCTACATTTGGGAGGGGTGAGGAAACAAAACAAAAAACCCTGAACAACCCTTGAATTAAGCTCTATTTGAATTTTAAAATCATATCAACAGGCTTTCGAGGCACAGCTGGTGATCCTGGTGATGAAGGTGAAAGAGGATCTACAATTGATGGCAGAAATGGCCTTCCAGGTCCCCCTGGCACAGATGGTCAGAAAGGTCTTCCAGGTGACACCACTTATGGCCCTCCAGGAATCCGAGGCTCCAGGGGACTGCCAGGACCCCCTGGTCCACAGGGAGCAAGGGGTAATCCAGGCATTCCTGGGCTTCAAGGTATGAGCCAGCTTCTGTGAAACACTTCTTCATGTTCAAAGGACAAAATCTGAGCAAAGGTGCTCCTGGTTCAGAGAAAATTTCCTCTCACTCAGATCCATAATGGTGACTATTAACAGTACTCTCTGTTTTTACATTTACATTTTGCTGTTTGCTGCAGAGATTGTCTCCACAGTACCATGTCCTTCCCACCCCATAGAAGATATTGCTGTTTCCTTTTACAGGTGTTCCTTTTGCCTGGCCCTAAGCAGATACACCCATCCTTCAGTGCAGGGAACACCTACAGAACTGAGCCAGCACTGTGCACCTGGTGCAGGCCAATGAGCTACTTCCATTCTGCTCCTGCACATCAGAAACTCTCTTCTGTACCTAGAGATGAGGGTTGAATTTCTATTTGTTCCTTAAAGAAAGAAGTTCTCCACAATAGCCAATTCTAAATTGCAGAAAAGCATCACTTTTCACAAACTATGCAAAAACTAGAAGATAAATAAGATACTATAGTAACCTAACATGTACATTTCAAAATTAAAACTAGGATTTTTGAGGGACAGTGAGTAATGGAATAAACAATTTTTTTCCAGGACAACCTGGTACCCCAGGATTTCCAGGTGCCAAAGGTTTTAGAGGCCCAGAAGGTGATGTAGGAGCACCAGGCTGCCCAGGCTTCCCTGGCTCACCGTGTGTCCCAGGCTTACCAGGACCACCTGGACTCAGAGGTGTCATGGGCCTGCCAGGACCTCAAGGTACACAACAGCCAGCATTTTGCCTCACAGCTCTAAGCTTTGCACACATCTTCTGCCAGATTTCATCACATGATTTTTGTGGCTGGCATGACAAATATTACCATGGGGGCTACTCATTACTGGGGGTGTACATTATGTTTTGCACAATTCTTTAAACTCAAGCAATGTAGACTCAAGCAATGTGCATCTCAGGCATATCCCAGCTTCCCTTCCCATGCTGTTCCTTAACTGGCTAAATCACAGCAAGTTCACAGTGAGTAGTGTTTATTACTATAAATAATAAACAAAGAAATATCTCATATCTGTTGTCCTGAGTAACTTAACTGAGCTCCTGTCACTGCTGTGATGCTCTTATCTTCCTTATTCTTCAGTGGAAGTGTTATTTAGGAACAGCTAGGAGAGACATCTATCAAAAGTATTTACAAATTAGTAGGGATTTTTCACAGTGCTCTTCTATTGTCTGTCACTAAAGAAATACAAGAACACAAACATTCCAATTGAAAAATCTAGGCAGGGTGAGAACTCCAACATAGTAAAAAAAAGGTTCCAACTTATTTTGCCATGTTTGATGATCTTCAAATTTATACCAAATCTATCACTTTCTACTTTTTATATGCAATTGTGTAACTTTTGCCTGCATTTACATACATAGATTAAAGTTCTCTTTCTCAGGCTTACCAGGCTTTAAAGGTCAGAGGGGAGACAGGGGCCTGGCTGGGCCCCCTGGAATCAAAGGTCTCAAAGGCTCTCTGGGCTCACAAGGTCTCCCAGGTCCTCCAGGCTCACGAGGTCCCCCAGGACTTCCAGGAAATAGAGGACCTGTTGGCTTCCCAGGAGAAACAGGTACGTTACATATCCTGCAGACCACCTCACCTATAAGTTCCTTGTAGAGGGAGCCTTTTTTACTGAAGTTAAGGTTAGCAAGTACTTTCACCCACCTCCCTTTCCAGCTTCAAGGATAAGACTGCAGCAGGGTAGAGTCAATAACCATAGAAGCATCCCTTGTTCTTTCTCATATGATAAAAACAAAGGGATGAATTTAGTTTGATGTATCTTGGTGCATCCTGGTGCTTTAGTTGTTTTACAACACTGACATTTCTATATATTATTTTCTGACTATCTGTAATAGGTTGTAATATGCAACAATAAGAGGAATATGTTTAGGGTTAACAGAATCCCTTGGGTGGCAGTCCTGAGGGACAAATGAGCCCAGGAAGATTGAACATTCTTCAAGAAGGAAATTTTTAAGGCATGGGAATAGGCCTTGTACCGAAAGATGAGCCAGCGAGGAACATGAGCAGCTGGGCTGAACAGAGCTTGAGCTGAACTCAGGAAAAAAGGGAGAGTGTTTGAAGTTTGGAAGAAGGGACAGGCAACTCAGGAGGACAAGGGTGTATCAGGGTTATGGGGGGAGAAAAACAAAAGGCCCAAGTGCAAAGGTCTGTAAAAGACAATAAAAATGCTTCTATAAATACATTAGCAGCAAAAGGAGGAGTAAGGAGAATCTCCATCCTTTATTGATTGGGAAGAGGTGAAACATAGTGACAAAGGAAGAGGAAAAGGCTGAGGTACTTAATGGCTTCTTTGCCTCAGTCTTTAATGGCAAGCCCAACTGTTCTCTGGGTACCAGCCTCCTGAGCTGGAGGGCAGGCACAAGGAGCAGAACAAAGCCCCCATAATCCAGTAGGCACATGCAACATCTGGTGGTGTGTTGGGGATAACTGCTTTAGGAGTAAGGGTAGCCTAAATCTTCAGGGGCTGACTGCAGGTAGGAGGAGGAAATTTGCTTCAGGAGAATCATGGTTTCAAGAGAAGTTTGACCTTGGCATCAAGCCATGCCCCAACTAAGGGTTCTCTAGTTCTGCTGATTTCCTAAGAAGTTCTTCTAAACATCCTGGTTTTGCTTTATACTATTCCTTAGAATATGACAATAGCAGTATAAGCAGACTTAACATGTAAATAAAGCATTTCATATTACCAGGAAGCAAAGGCATTCAAGGACCCCAGGGATTCCCAGGACTCCCAGGAATACAAGGCCCAATGGGAATCTTTGGTGTAAAAGGTGAAGAAGGAAAAATGGGTCTACCTGGGCGTAGTGGAGAATGTGGAGATATGGGAATAAAAGGTTTGTAAAAATCCACTTCACTCTGTAGTTATATTGCTGCTATGTTTAATTTTGTTACTACTGTGTTAAAAATCTGTTTAATTTTTTATAGGAAAGAGAGTAATCATCTGCAAGGTGCAATCACAGGCAGCTCAAAATTGCTGTCTTTCATAATTTCACAATCTTTCCTAATTCTTCTGATTTAGCATCACCTGGATTATGACTGAATAAACAAAAAATCAAGGGAAGGATTGCAAATTCTGTCAGCAGTGAGCCTGCTCAGAAAACTGAGAACCACATTAGTAATTGAAGGCTTTCTCTATTAGGAAAGTCACTCCTCAAACTGAATTTCAGGACCTGTCACTTGTGGGGATATATTTACATTACATATGTTACTTCCCAGGTGAGAGGGGGCCTCCAGGAGACAGCGGCTGCGTTAACCTCCGCCTTGAGAAGGGCCAAAGGGGGGACCCAGGGCTTCCTGGGGAGCACGGGCTGAGAGGCGACAGAGGTAAGTTCATGAAAGCCCTGCATACACACACACTCCTCTGACATAAACCACTGGTGGTTTTCACACTGTGGGCTCAGGGCTGCAGTCCACCAACAACCAGCCACCATACTGTGTTTAAAGATACCTAAACTAGCTGTATAGTTTCTTTGGGTTATCACTAAGGCAATACACCATGAGTGAAAGCATTGCCATATTGAAAATCAGTGTCAAACACTGTCTTGACTTGATTGGTCATTATCTTGTTCTGCAATCAACTTCAGGAGAAAAAGGCAACACTGGTTTCAGAGGCACACGAGGATTTCCAGGAAAGAATGGTGTTCCAGGACTACCAGGTGACCAAGGTGACACTGGAGTGATGGGGTTTCCAGGATCACGGGGTTTGCCTGGACCAAAGGGCCTTCAAGGAATGACAGGTTTTCAAGGAGAACCAGGTGACCAGGTAAACAGAGTGGTAGTGAAGTGTCCTGGACTTTGCAGTTATCTCCTACCTCTAAGAAATGTGATGAAAGATGATTGTACTGTACTCACCCATTAGATGTTCCCTCTGAGAAGAGACAGCCAGAGTAGTAGGAGCTGTAAATTCCCTAATGAAACACCTCTGTGCCTTGGTTACATATTAGCAGGAACTCTGCTAATATGGGAGCTAGGAAAGGACCTCTCCTGGCTGCCTGTTCTGATGTAGTGCTTTGCCATGTGGTTGAAGTCCAGGTTCCACTACACTAAATAGGGGGGCAAAAACCAGAACCACAATCAAGTTTTTAACATTATTCTTAAGAACAGATTGACAAATCACTTACCACAGAGATCATAACACAGCAGCAGCACAATTATGCAGTTAATATCTAGCTGCTTCTTAATATCCTGCTGTGTGAAGTGACCAAGGCAACAGACAAGACAAAGCAAGTCATCTTTGCCCCAGGCAGAGCCCAGGCAAGCAGTGTTGCTCAAGAACAAATACACAAAACCACACAAACATTTCATGCAAGGTATAATTCTTCACTTCTTGTATGCTGGGTAGGTAGACAGATTACATAAAGGAAAAGGCACAGTTATTTTCTTGGTAAAGGGATATACTTTTGCTTAGCTTGTTTAATTAAATTTCTTTGCTGATTAAAGTTCATTATTCAGAAAGAAAAATAGGGAAATCTACATTTTTATTGCAACATCACAATATTTCTGGTTAATGCTTATAGTGAATTTTGGGTAACATACAACAATATTTGATATATATTTTATGGTACCTTCTAAATCAAATTATTCAAGCCATCTGTGGCGAAATTAAGCTGTTTGAGCCAAGAATGAGAATAAGCTATAAAAGCATAAATTCAAAATTGTTAGCAAGTTTAACCTATAGCTTCTTGTTGTTGGCCAGTGTTAGACATGTAACAAAGACAAGATTTTCTTGTCGAGCTTAAGATATAGTTTTGCTAAAAGAACCAAATGCTCATGCAGATCATTCCTGCTACACATATCCTATATAAAAATTTTTTATTTTGTTTTTAAAAAAAAAAAAATTAGGGTGATCTTGGCTTACCAGGAAACCCTGGATATCCAGGACTGACTGGCTCCAAAGGATGTAAAGGTAATGAGTTTATATAGACATGCTGTGAATAGAGCAATATTGTTAGGATATATGTGGAATAGATGGTGAAGACTCGCTAGAAAATTATTTTCACTTCTGTCCTGTTTTCCCATAAAACATGGATGTAATTAAACACAAGTCTTATTTACCTGAAGGCAAAAGTTGGTTTCAGTATATTCTTTAATAGCTTGTTCCTTTAAAATAGGTATTGCTAATTTAGAAGATAAATTCCTGTAACATTTCATAGAACTTAAAAATTCCATCAAAACCATGGACAAATCCATTCTTACAGATACGGAAAATTTGTCAAATCAAGTAAGAGAAAATGCAAACAAAGTGAACTGTCATAATTTGCATGTGTAAAAGCAATTCTTATTTTGGGTACTCTTAGCCCCTTCTGTAGCTGTTTATATCTATTAATGACTTTCTTGATCTTACAAAAGTGTCCAGTTTTAGTTTTGTGGATGGAAAGGATGCTTGTATAAAATGGAATTCATTGTACCTCAACAGGCAAGAGAGGTGACCCAACTCCTCTGCTTGGCACACGTGGTCAGAAAGGGCCTCTGGGAGATCCAGGATTGCCAGGTACCTCTGTTTGATTGAAGACAAAATTGGACTTAAAAATTAATTTTCTCTAAGTTTTGTTAGAGGGAGCTCTGCTCCCTGTGCATTTTGAGCCATTCTGTAGCAATTGCCTTTTTTTTCCTTTAAGGACTTCGAGGATTTCCAGGGGAGAAGGGTTTACCAGGTATCCAAGGACAGCCTGGAAGACCAGGCTCCAAGGGTGACCCAGGATATCCAGGGCCACCTGGCTTACCAGGTAATGCCAAAGTTTAAAAAACAGTGCCATGGAATAGTGCGAGATATATGGAACAGGAGAAGGCACCTGAGGTGTCTCTGTGAGGAGGCTGGAGAAATCAGAGATCATACAAAGGGGGGCATTGAAAGTTATTTCTGTACCTAGAGCAGCAATTGTCTGCTCAGTCTCAGAGAGCAAGACACTTCAATTCTTCCTGCATCCCCAAACATGTGCAAGTACTGCTGTTAACACAGCTGTGTGCTGCATAGCATGGGGGGAAAAAAATCAACCGTTTAATAGAACTACATATCCACAGGGGTTTCTTTCACTCTCAGGAGCTACAGGTCCTCAAGGATTGCCAGGAGAACCTGGAGAAAAAGGGAAACTTGGAATTTTGGGACCTCCAGGATTGCAAGGGTTACCTGGATCCCAAGGCAGAAAAGGTAAGAATATAGGAATAAGAATATAAGAATAACAGAAAAGGTAAACAGAATATACAGTGCCATTCTAGTGGTAATGTGACAGTACCAGACATAAATATTCTTTCAGTACTGAAAATGGAAAAGGCCTAACTGTGACTGTGATTTGGACTCTGTGGTCTCTCAAACTGCTTAGACTTAGGCCAGTTCCCATTACCTTTATAAGTAACAGAAATGCTACTTTGGAAAATTGGGCTACAATATAAAACGAGTAAGGAGGAAGGCAGAAACAGAGTCTGGCTTAGCTGATGTAACCAAGAGCAGAACTTTAGGAAAGAAAAAGGACTTTGCAGTTTCAGTTGTTTCACTTTCACTTCAGTTATACTGTGTTCTACATTTTCACCATGGAGTGCCACTGTTACTCTGTAAACCCAGCAGGCTGCTATGACAGCTTTGTTTTTCAAATTTGTTTTAACAATTTTTGATAACTTGAGTTGCATTTTATTGTTGGTTTTCTTGTTCCTTGTCTGATTTTGGAGTATTAGCATAGAAGTGTTTCCTCCAAATCCTAATTTATGCTTCTTGCAATGATTGTTGTGCTTAGATTGAATGTCAGTTCATCTATACAATCATTTTTGTTGGAAAACATTATTAACTTTTACTATGCTTAGAATTGAAATTGTAAGTTATGAATACTCCCTAAAGAAAGTTATCAGCTCTGTATTCTGTGTCTGTTATAGTGTGCCTTGTAACCAGTTCCCAAACAGGAAGATTAGTGACCCATATGCAGAAACCACAGTAAAGTAACACTTGGGGCTATAGAAAATGGTTAGAGAGGACAATAGATCCACTTTTTCAAATTCAGCTTTAGGACAAACTGAGACAGTTTCTTACAAATTACTGAAAATTCAAATGAAAAATGGAAACAATTTATGATTGCTTGCAGTAAATAAGCAGTGCTGATTTAAACTGTCATGACAGATTCCCTGCTAGTACATAATGTGCAAGAGAACATTTCAGTGTTGCAAGCAATATTTGCTGTAACAAAGGCAGAGATCCGCAGTGGCAGGGATGTCTGAAAGGGGTCAAAAAAGAAAAAAAGCATTCTTCTGCTGCAAACTTCTTTATAATTGATGGGCTCTTTCCTTTTTGCCATAATACACTTCTTTACTATATTGTGCAGAAGTTATCCAAAGTCCTGCAGAGGAACATGACTTTAACACACATGCTGCAGAGGGAAAGGTTCAGTCCCAAGTGACAATTCATTAGAGAGCAAGTTGCCTGCTAAGCTAAGGATTCTGTGTATTGCCAGCATAGCTGAAAAGAAGATTAACACCTTTGAAACTACACCCAGTAATGAAAACTGACTGGTATTTGTATTCCAATTCAACTGGATGTATAGATCTTGGTGCTGTTTTCAACAGCAAGTGTAAGCATTAAAAATGAAATGGATAATTCATATCTAACTACATGGCCTCGTTAGTCTCATTGGTTTTCAGTTTCATTAAAGGTCTTGTGCCTGAACTTTTAGATTTTAAAGAACTTCTAGATTAAAAAAAAAAAGTTAAACATAATCTATGAAAGAATAACCCCATTTTCTTTATTACAGTTGTTTTACTAGTTAAGGGCTTAGCCTGGCAAGCCTTACTTGTGTGAGTAATCCTTGATGGAGCAAGTAATACTCAGACCATCACCAGGAGGACTTGTGTGAGTAGGAGCTGAATTGGGCTGTACAACACAGAAACAGTGGTTCATGCTGAGGTCAGCCAATTCAGCTGTACCTAGAAATATGGGACCATAGCAATCCAAAAATCTAGAAGTACAAGTGCTGATATTATAATGGATTGTTGGCAAATGTGTCAGAAATTCCCTGGAAAGCAAGTAAAACCAAGCCATCAATCTTGCCAGAATGAGCCAAAGATCAAAAAAAGTTTTAAATGGTGACCTGGGGTCCAAAATTAGTTAGGAGCCCTTAATAATTTTAAAACACCACTGTTAAATTCCCCAAAAGCAACTCTTACATAAATTTTAAAATGGGAACATGTCCAAAGCACAGGAAGGCTGCAGAAAGCAGGAATGAAAGTTAGATTGTAATGAAAAGTTAAAGAACAGTTAATTAAGGTCATAGAAGATATTACAGGTCAGATTACTAGTATCCCATGTTATAAAGTGGATTCCACAGAGAGTATATTGTCAATGTTTTGCAGGTTTTCAAAAAATTTTTGGGATTTAAAATTTTTCCGGACTGCTGTTTGCTACACACTGGATTTACTTTTTGCAATTCATCCTTTGTTAAATTTTAACTAAAACAATTCTACTGTTTCTGAGAACAAAGCAATATGATTATAATTTTTGGTGTGCCTGCTAGAGAAATCTAGGTCTTTTTTATTTTTCATTCTCAGATGACCCATCTTTGAACTAGGGACACTTAAATTTGGCAGGTGAAGCAGTTGATGAAAGGTATTTGTGTTGCTGTTCCTACAGCAATTTGTCCTTGCCAAATTTTACCAGTTTATAAACTTTAAAAAATATATCCATTCTTATGTGCTTAAGCAGAGCAATAAATTGTCCCAAGGTGCGTGCTCTGGATACATGGCAGATTGGTGAGCTGCAGGACATGCTGGGATGAGCACAGGCACCCAACAGAGAACCTACATCTTCTGTGTCAGGAAGGAGCCAGAGGAAAGGAGACACACACACGGATAATTCAGACTTGTGGGAGAAACCCACTGCAAGTGGACTGGGAATCCTGCAGGGCAGGGAGAGGAATTGATGGGGAAGGAAAGGAGGCAGATATAAGCAGCAGAAGCGGAACAGGAAAAGGCGCTGACAGTATCATTCAGCTCCTTGATGATCAGCACCCCTCTCTGGAGCAAGAAGCATCCCAATTCTGTTCCTGTCTCTGAAACCTGTCACAAATGACCCATCGGTTTTGCCAGACCTGTTGCTATCACCAGGAGACAGACTGCTGTCTGCACTGAGGAAGTGTTTGTTCTCACATTTGATAGTTTATCTATACAACCAAGGAACCTAAAAAGCACTGATGACATGGAGATATTTTTGACCCTTGACTGCAAACAACAAACACAACCTTAGATTAGTTCAACTATCTTAAAAATGGATTTAAAAGTGCCATCTATTGTTTTATTTATTGTGTTTAAGCAATTTTCAAAGAAGCACAAGTTATAAAGCAAAAGTTATGTCTGACTACCACAAACACTCAGCCAGTGCTAGTAGTGAACATCACTAGTGACAGAGCTGCTCTATATACTACCATGTGTCACCAGAAGTTTCAAATATAGATTTGTTGTCTTCAAAGATTTTGTGCTGTTCAGTTCAAAGAGCTTTTGTAATAGAGTCATGCAAAAAAACCATAGTTTTCTGTGTGAAATCTGCAGGACCAGAGAAAAGAAGCCAGGTGGAAATTTAGCCTCTTTTTCTGCTAGGTAAATTGCACTTCTATTTTGAACAGAAGCTGTAAAGAAGTTCCAACTTTACAGCTATCTTAGGTAGTGTCTGCACCCCCATCAGTGGCCATCAAGTGGTAGCACAGTGAACTTTGGAGTAGCAACCACGTGTAGCAGTGGCAGTCCAGCTGCAGACAGAAGGTTCTCTATAGATTAGCCCATAATCTACTAGCTGCAGGATGGAAGTACCTGAAGGACTATAAAGCTGTGCTTTCTGATTGCTTTGATGTGAAACTGTATTATGACTACAATTTTTAAACTTTTCACATTTGCCTTTCCAAAAAGACTGCACTGCAATGTGATCTCATCAGCAGTTGCCAGCAATCGAATTCAGCAAATACCCCATCTTGATCCAGTATGTGTTGTCAGATTAAAAAAAGGCTTGATTTTTAATTGTGACTGTAAAGGATTGTTGGTCAGTCATACCTGTGTAATACCTCTCAGGTCTTCCTGGACTGCCTGGGCTGGATGGCTTGGATGGACTAAAAGGTCAAAAGGGTTCTGCAGGAGCTCCAGGTAAAGATAAGAAATAACTGAAAGAGAAAATCTACATGACTGAATGTGCAAGGAAAGGTGCATATTATTTTGATGTTTGCCTTGCCCAGAAGATATCATTAAGGCTCAGACCAAACTTTCAAACAGAATCTAAAGTATGCTTAATGGCACACCTGCAGTTACTTGTTGGGAAAACTTTCAAACTTCCATTACTCACATAGTTTTGTTGGAATGCTTCAAGGCTGTTTATAAAATTAAAAAGTTCAGTGCAGATGATTCAAAGGAGAGCCAAGTCTCTTTTTTTTAAATATGCAAAAGATAAAACTAACAAATTAAAAGGAGACTTGTGAAATCCCAGCTCCATTTAAAGTCCATGGGAGTAGTGCCTCAAACTCAACAGGAATGTGGATTTCACTCATGCTGATGTATTCACAACTTTCAAAAGGTGCTTTTGAAGCACTGTTAAAAAACAATGCTTATAATCTCTCTAAAGATTGCACATAGGTGCTGATAGAAAATTAAATTTTGAACCATGCAATCAATTTACATTTCAAGTTACCATAATGACACCATATAAAATAACCCCTGAAGAAGGGCATTCAAGCAAAAAGATTACTTCTTTGAAAGTGATGAATTAGGGCCAGATTCAACAAAACTTGATCCAGCTTCCAAGAGAGAACCAGAAAAACAGCACTAGGCAACCCTTGCAAGGAGGAACATCTGCAACTGGTATTTCTGTTCTACACATCTGTATTTGTCCTCGCTGTAAGCTTTATGTACATAATTGTTTTCTTATAAAGGTCAGAGTGAGACAGGGCCCCCAGGATACTCAGGAGAAATTGGACCAAAAGGAGACAGAGGTGAACCTGGATGGCCTGGTATTTCTATCCCAGGCTCCCCTGGAGAAAGGGGATTCCCAGGATTTCCAGGTAAGAAAAGGTTTTCCCCAAAGTGCTGCTCTGCAGTGTTGAAATTAAGCTCATACTTAATTTCTTTTTCTAAAGGCTCCTACTCTGGTTAATATGAACATTACTCAGAAGCTTCTTCCCCTAAAACCACTTCTGTTGTAATACACTGATGTTTTCTGGGTAGAGATAGAGAGACTCCAGAATTTCTGGTTTATGTCTTAGAAAAGAATGAAAATAGAAAATTATGCACTTGAATATACTCAGGGAACTGCTAGGTAGGGTTGCCACTTGGGAAGAAATTCCTGAAGAAAAAGAGTGCAGAAGATCTGGCAGTTCCAGAACTATAGTGAATCTACCAACTGTTCTGATGCAATTGCAAGATGGAACTGCTTCACAAGATTGCAGAGGTTATTTTAGAGTTTGGTGATATAGGAAACGCACAGAAATGGGAAAAAGCAAGTGTTTGAGGAAGGGTCACTGAGAAAGTGAAGAGACTGGAGAGAGGGGAAATTGCTTTGTGTCCAGAACAGAAGGCCCAGGGGGACTTTATTAATGTGTGTAAATACCTGCTGGGATGGACCTGGAGACAGTTCCTTCACAGTGATATCCACTGAGAGGACAAGAGGGAATGGGCACAAATTGACACACAGGACATTGTACTTAAATATAAGGAAAAGTTTTATTTTCCCTGTAAAGGGAATTGAACATGGGAACAAGTTGCCTGGAGAAGTTATGAAGTGTCTGTCATTGGAGATACTCAAACCCCAGCTGGACAGAGCCTGAGGCAACCTGCTCTAGCTGATCCTGCTTTGAGGGCAGGGCTGGTCTAGGAAGTCTCCAGAGGCCCACTCAAGCCTCAGCAACTCTGTGATTAGAAGTGACATCAGCTTTACGCTGCCAGACCTTGCCACAGTCACATAACACATGGAAGAAAAATAGCAGGAGGTGAAATCTGGTGAGGTGAATTATTCTAAGATGAAGACACAATAATTTTTCTTAAGTTACTAAGTTTATGAACTGGAGGTTCACAACAGAATGGTGCTGTTGAGGAACAAAAGAGCAGGTTTGATTCTGAGAAGTATTAACACTGTCTGACATGGGATAGGCGAGGTCTCCAATAGTTGTGACCAGCTTTGACAAATAAGAAATAACTCACCAGAAAGTAAATGGAAGGATGGGGTCAAAAGCAAGACTGAAGAAACTAGATTTGTTTTTTTGGTAGAAAAATGCAACCCACATGTTAACAAGCTGCAACTGTTCAGAAGTGTTGTGCAGAGAACTCTGTCACAAGTAAAGGCATAAATGTTTTATTGTGGAAAAATCCACATTAAAGTTTGGGGGGAAAATGCATTTAAGGCTAGTAAATTCATCTTGTTCACTGACGCTTTTAGGAATCAGTGTAACTCCCTTCTGCTAGGAACAATCTGTGAATACTTATCCTGCCCCAGGCAGAATCATTTCATAGTCCCCACTCACCTTACATTGTTACCATTTCTCCCATTGCTGGAGTTCAGGAAAATGTGTCTCTCTGTGGCAATGTGCCAGCGTGGGATGATGTATTCTTCAGGTTACACAGATTTTATGGGAAGAATTAAAATTTTAAATTATCTTTTTAAAAAGATAATTAATATCTTCACTTTGACAAGATGGGCTCATTAGCCTGAGGACTGGTATGTTTGGTATACAGGTGTGACCATACATTACCTCCATGACTTCTCATGTCAGCATTCTTTTGCTTACCTACTTCTGCCTGTAATCTAAAAAGAAAAATCTCAGATTTATTTTTTTAATGTGATCCCTTAGGTAGAAGAGGACCTGTTGGACCTGCTGGGCCTATGGGAAGATCTCCTGATAGTGCCTCCCCTGGTCCTCCGGGTGATCAAGGATTACCTGGTTTACATGGCATCAGAGGTATTAAAACTAAAAATACCAATTTTTATCATGTAAAAAGCCCCTACTAGGAGTGACTACTAGGAATAACAGGGTTACTGTCTGTGAAACAATGTATAGAAGTGTATAGGGAATAAAGAAACCCATCACTGCCTCAGTGAACACACAGAGAAGTGAACACTAGGTAGATAACCAACCAAGGACAAAAATGCAGATCTCCAGATTAAGCAACACAGTAATAAAGCTATAGGATATAAACGTAGAGAAACAGTATTTCAATTAATGTACCAGTAACTTGCTGCCTCTTGTGCTTGCACAGAAGTTATTTAACTTTGGGAACTATTCCTGTCATTGTCTTCCTTGGACAAAGGCTAACACTAGCATTTCCAGAAATATGCAAGGGCTGTCCTACATCCTAGAAATAATCCCTCCAACAAAACAAACAAAAACAAAACACTCTAGAGTAAAATAAAAAAAAAAAAAAACAAACCACCAGCAGAACATGAATATTTTTAGATGTTTGTACTTTGTCCATACATTAAGAATAAAGTTATTTTCCATAGGTGATCCTGGGAATCCTGGTCCTCCTGGAGAGACGATCTTTGTGCGAGGAGATCCAGGTGATAGTGGTGTTCAAGGGGCACCAGGTAATCCTGGGCCACGAGGACAGCAGGGAGCCAGAGGCCCTCCAGGGAGCCAAGGAAGAGAAGGCCCAAAAGGTATGCTCAGAGATGTTTTTATATTCTGTGTGCACTTATTCCCAGCCCCTGTGACTGAGCCTTGTGCCCAGAGGTGGCCACTGGAGATGGAGCTGGGCAGAAGGGGTGGAGGCTGGACATTCCACAGCTCTTCCTGCTTACCTACAGACACGATGGGGTTGGGGTAGAAGGCAAGAGTAGAGACAGGGTCACATGCACTGCTTCACAACAGCTTGTTGGAAGACGCTTCTGCCACTCTGAGAATAAGGCAGTAAAACATTTGAATTTGTCAGATAAGCAAACCATGACCCCCTCTTCAGAGGTCTTGAGAAACTATGGAGAATGCAGATGAGTTTGAACTAACAGTCTCACATCTGTCCCATAGCTTGGAACTTTCAACAGGTTCTTTAGTTTGAAAACAGAAATCTACACTATGACTTCTTAGTTAGATACTCTGCTTCTTTCACACACTGCAGAGAAATCCCATCTACACCAATCACTTCCAATCTCTACAAAAAGAAAAGCCATAACAGAGAAAGAAGAAGAAATGTGTATTTTTTTTCTGTGGCCCAACAGAGTTGAGGATTCCCAAGCATCCAGACTGCATTTTATTTTTGTTTGGTTTTATTTCCAGGTCCTATGGGGGTCCATGGCCCACAGGGTCCACCTGGTGCTTTAGGACAACCAGGAGACCAAGGTTTTCCAGGAAGACCTGGTCCCAGAGGTCCCACAGGTACTTATGAACCTGTTGCTTAGTGTCATTCAACTGTGACTGTGATCCTTCAATTCATATATAATCATACTAATGTTAACTTGCATGCAAATAATTTAAACAATCTCAGAAAAGAAGACCCCTGCAGTTGCCAACTTAAATGATTTCTCATTTGATTAAAACTTTCTGAACTATTTGTTTCTAATGTCACCTCATGTAAGTGATTTCAGTTCTCATTCCATTCTTTACTCTAATTTACATGCCTGAAACTTGCTTCCACCTGCACCTCAATGGCCACAATCTGCTTTCCATTTTTCAAATCCTTCAGGTTTCATAGGTAAGTTCATGACTTTTCATTATTGTTCTTTTCATGGGAGCTCCCTTATATATAGAAACATTCAGCTCTTATTAGAAGGTATCCTTGGTGTGGTTTCTAGGAATAGTAGCTACTGCTAGCAGGACATAACTCTAATACATATCTCACATAAACAGCACCAACGTCATGAGAATGCTCTGCTGAGAACTCTTGTGCTAGGATGTCAATTAGACTTGTCAAACATTTGTTTCTAGCTCTTATTTGGGTTTTTTTTTTTTTTGGTTTTCACACAAAATGCTTTCCAACCAAAATAATAGCAAAAGCTTGAATCCTAACTCTGGATTACTACAAACACTGAACTTTCCATCTGACTAAATGTTAATCCAAAATGCAAACAGGCAAAAGCTGTCAGTAACTTTCAATATATAAAACATGACTATTCTTTATTATTATTATGCATTATAACTACTTCAAATGGCTGTTAGGGGCTAGCCTTTTTAGCCTGCCTATTGATGGTTTTGCAAAAACAAAATAGGCAAAATACTGCAAAATTTTCCATGTGCTAAGGTGTTTGCACTGAAGCTGCATAGGTAGACTTCAGGCTTTAACTCAAATCAGTTTGGGGCACATTAAGACTGAAGCTGTATACCAAATACGTGAAATGTAGAATCATTGTATTGTTTAAGTTGGAAAAAACATTCAACATATCAAATCTCACCTTTAACCCAGCACTGCCAAGGCCACACATACACCATGTCCCCAAGTACCACATCTACACTCTTTTCAATGCCTCCAGGGTTGGTGACACGACCGCTTCCCTGGACAGCCTGTTCCAGGGCTTGACAGCCCTTTACATGAAGACATATTTCCTAATATCCAATGTAAGTCTCCCTTGATGAAACTTAAGGCCATTTCCTCCTATTACTTGGGAGAAGAGACTCCCTACGAGCTCCTTTCAAGTAACTGTAATAGAGCAGTAAGGTCTCTCCTGACCCTCCTTCAGACTAAACACCCCCAGTTCCCCCAGCTGCTCCTAACCAGATTTGTGCTCCAGACCCTTCCCAGCTCCACTGCCTCTCTCTGAACACACTCCAACACCTCAATATTTTTCTTGTAGTGAGAAGCCCAAACCTGAATACAGGATTCAAGGTGCAGTCTCACCAGTGCTGAGCACAGGGGAACGGTCACTGCCTGGACCTGTTGGCCACAGGGCAGGATGCCACTGACCTTCTTGCCCACCTGGGCAAAGATCACAGACCAGTTAACATACACTTGCTAACACTGGCTTACCACACTGTTAATACTGTGCTAAAAGACTAAGAGCAAAATTAAAACAGTAGGACTCAGTTATTCAATATTTTGAAATACTTAAAGCATACTCTCAAAAACCCAAATCAGCTAACATTTATGCTGACTTTTTGCACGGGAACTATTAGCCAGTCTTGCAATTCACTTTCCCATTACACATTCCAGGTGACCCTGGTGAACCAGGAAAAGTGGACGATTCATGCCCTACAATCCCAGGGCCTCCTGGGGAAGCAGGGCAAAGAGGAGAGGATGGCTCTGCAGGATTACCAGGGCCAATAGGCCACCCTGGACCCCAAGGTAAGGTCATGTTTTGAAAGCTTGGATGTTCTTCTCAGACATTTAGACAACAAGTTGAAAAGGGTCAGAATGTCAGAGTTACTTCTCTGTGTTTTACCCTCTCTCTTCTCCTTAAACACTTAGTTACAGTCTCCAGAAATACATAGTGGGCTGGTTAATGCTGAGGATGATGGATAAATATAGCTGAACCAGGCTGTTTGAGCCTGCCTGAACTACATTCCTATTTCCTAGGCTAGGCGGGGCAAAAGCATAAGACACTGTTGAGAAAAAAGTTCTTTAAATAGTATTTTTCCTTTTTCCCTACCAAGTTATAAAGCAATGTCTCAAACCAGCCCTGTGGTTTAGACCTATTTGGAGGATGCTTAAAATGTACATGCTTTAAAATCTAGCAATAGTGAATCTCAAAGCTCTGCTAACCAAAGTCCTAAGAGGACACTGAAGTCAGAGAAGTGGCTACAATAGAGGTCTTTATCTGTTAGAACATGAAAAAGTTACCACGAAAGAAAACTGACCAAAGAGATCTTAAAAGGAAGTGATGAAAGACTGAAATGTTCTTCTGACAGATGAAAAGAAAACAAGGGTGATGCTGGTACTGGTAGTCCCAAAAGAGAGGCCACCTTCACAGAAACACAGCATAGCCTGTATTGTGGTGTCTTCAGTTTAATGGTGGAATCCCTTGTGTGGTTTTAGATATTTCCTCCTTGGGAAACCAAAGTTTGTTGTGTTGGCTGCTCTGGGTCCACAGAAAAAACCCCATGATTGTCTCCCAGGAGAGTCCCTGCAGCATGAAAGGAAACAATGCAGTTTTCAGTTAATTCTCTAGTTTTAGCTATCTTAGTTGATTTGCCAGCTAAAAGGAGTTTCTGGAGTTACACAGCTGTGTTTCCATTATATACATCATTAAGGGTTTTTGTAAAACCAGGTGATACAGTGATACACATATTTGCACTGGTTTTATGAAAGAAATAATAATGCTTTTTCCTTCATTAAGATGGGAGAATCCAATATTTTCCTGGCTTGGAGGGCAAACTCTAAGTTTTACTGGCAAAAGCAATGGATTTTATTAAAACCCCTCAATGTGCTTAAGCTTTGGAAGAATAACTCTGCAAGCAACATAGAAAAGCTGTTAATTTTTTTTTGACTGGTTCAGACTTTCTTAGTAAACCGTAATAAGAGGAAGTTTGAATGCTGTGAGACAACCTTGAATTACTCAGTCTGCAGGTTAAATAACAAAGTCTGCAAGGAATGAAACACCATTACTGAGAAACAACTGTGGTGGGTGCTAGAGAAACACCCTCATCTGAAAACTGGTTTTTATCAAAAGGGGAAAACCATTCTAAGTGCAACAATACCTGATAAGTGTGGCTTTGTTCAATTCAGATTGTTTTAGGTAGCCAGTGAACAGGCCCATCATTATCTGCACGATACACAGGATGCACCATTTACTGTCACAACCACACCTTTCCCCCAGTGTATAAAGTGCATGGACATGTGAGAAATACAAAAAAAGTGAGGCCATCAGGAGTCTAAAAATGTCCAGTTCTGCAGTCCCTCCCCATCCTCTAAGTACTCCAGTACATCCATTACTTCAAAGAGAGTTCACTGTGCGTTCTAAGACTTTGCTGAATGGGGTTCTCCAAGCTGACAGCTTGGCTTGCCTCAGGAGTTACAGCTCATTCCATGGTGCAGATCCTCATGGCAGTTCTGCACGAGGTTTGCATGATAATGTTAATTGGGGAGTGCTTTGATTTCTACTGTAAATCGCACAAGATCTCTGGAGAGGATGGAAAACCTTATCAGGAGCTGCTGTTCCTAAGTTATACCTCTGAGCTACTGCTGTGGTCACAGGGTGAGCAAGTGGTGAAGAGAATTCCCAGCAGAAGCAGTTCTGCACCTCCCTGTCCTGGTGTCCGTTTTTCTGTCTGGCCCTTTGTGTTTGGACAATGCAGAACCTTAAATGCAGCCCTATGAAGGAAGAGCACATACTTTGTATTTATCTAGGCATTAAAGGTGAAGAAGGATCATATGGCCTGCCAGGTCAAGATGGGTTACCTGGGGCACCTGGACCACCAGGTGACCAAGGGAGCCGAGGAGAACAAGGATATGCTGGGCCACAAGGTAAGAATGGAGCATGACTTCAAGGGAGGGGGAGGTGTGTGAGATGCACGGACTGTTTTCTCTCTGCTCCCCCAGTTCCCACATGGATACATCCACCTCTAGCCTGAGATACCATGATATCTCTTGCCCCTTCTCAGTTCAAGCACTGACAGTGACATTTGTGAATGATTTCAAAGCAAGACCCGTTGGAAGAAAATTTATCTCAGCATCCATTATTAAGCAGAAAGGCAATTAAGCACCCATGCTCAGACAGAATATATCAATAGGCATGCACCTCTGAGCCAGAGCTAATGGGGCAAGTGTCTGGCAGTAATTAAAGTTGTATTTTACCTGTGACTGCTCTCTAATAAATTAAGGGTTTAATATATATGTGAGCAAGGGGCATCAACTGTTACTGCAAGGATTCAAATTCAGTCCAAACCTTCTGTTCATCCTAGTAAGTCTGGGAAATCATTGCCCACTTCAGTTGATTTCCTAATCTATACAGCACAAGACAGAGGCACAATAGAAAAGCCAAGTGCCAAGCATTCAGTAGCAACCTAGTTCATTTCTCTCGCAGAAGAAGGATTACAGAAGTCTGCTTGTATCTTTATTGCCCATGACAGCCTTGAAGTTGTATTATATTCAGTTGGGAACTTCATATTGAACATTGACACACAGCAGGTGTGAACTTTGTATTTTATACAAGTAAATTTCTTTTACCTTTCTCCAAGGTCCACCTGGCCAGACTGGTGTCCCAGGACAACCAGGCCCCCAGATTAGATCTGCAAGTGGATTCTTGCTCGTCCTTCACAGTCAGTCAGACAGAGAACCACTCTGCCCACAGGGAATGCCAAAGTTATGGACTGGCTATAGTCTGCTGTACCTGGAGGGACAAGAAAAAGCCCATAATCAAGATCTTGGTATGTGTTGTACATAATTGCTCTCCAGCTAAGGGATAATATTTTGTTATCTACACAAGGAAAGACAAGTCACATGGAGAAAGCTATAAAACTGTCAGCTACTTATTTTCTACACTAATTTACACTGATTATAATGAATTTGGTTATCTTGCCCTATTGTCACCCATTTAAAATGGCTTTCTGCTGCTCTGCAATTGAATGCAAAAGTATTTCTAAATAATTTGACTTGAAGTTGGAGAGATGAGGGGTTTATTTCACTTATCCCAGCTCATTTTAGGCTGTCTTTGAAGTCACTGGAGAGATTTTCCTAGGTCAGAAATCTTATTTGGCCACTCTGAAATAACTCCCTGGAGGATCTGCTCCTTTTTTACTGTAGACACAGCTTGGGAAAGAGCTGGTTAAGTTGGGTAAGTACAGTTGGGCAGTATAAGTAAGCTTTACAAGTAAATTATGCATCATGTGTACAGCAGAATCCTGTGCTTTTCAGAGTCAGAAGCTAATATTTTTTTGGAAAAGCCAAAGCCAAATTCCTTCCAGAGACAGCTCCTTTTGGTGCCTTGGGTCACTTCTTCCCTGTCTTATACAATTCTGACTAAAATTAGATGTCTAAATAAGCTGCCTGACTTGCAGCCTGAGGAACTGATTTGTGGCAATTTGCACAGAAAAAGTTTCCTAAATTCTTGTTGACTTGTTATACAAGAGTCAGAGAAGTCTCTGAGGAGGAAAGATCAAGGACCTGATAAGCTGAACAAAAAAGAAGTGTTTAAAAGAGCAATAAAAAGAGCTATTTTTAGAATAGCAGTGATGTTTTAGAATGCTTTCACTATTGTGTGTTTGGCATTTCCCAGGAGAGCCAGTTGCTAACAGAATGCCTCATAAAAGCAGTGAAAATAAGATTCAAAGAAAATCCTGTGTGATTTTGCAGGCATTTTTCCTACTCAGGCTGTTCCAGATCCTTCATCAGTACTGGAGTGGAATATTATCAGTGATAAACAAAACTGGCTTCTGTACAGAAATGTCACATGTCTTTAATGAAAGTGTTTAGGTTCGGAGGCATTACAGAAATAACACTTCACACCCCAAGTTCAAGGCAGAACTTTGTGCAGTGATTATTGCTAACTCAACAGGCCATCATGAAACTGTTCTAAATTCAGTTCTGGAAGAAGTTCACCACAGAAGTATGCACTGGTCACTTCTTGGTTCCCACTGATGTCTGCCTGATGAGAATTTTGCAGGATTGGCTCTGCAAAATCTGTCAATCCTTTTATTTTACTTTGGGAGTCTGTGAAACCTTTCTGGAAGGCAGTAGGATAGCTCCTGGGATTTCAGCTTAATGGACTGTTAGCAATGGCTTGTCATACTTCACAAAAATGTTTCTATTTATCAGCATTGTCACTTGGTTTCTCACTGCTCCTAAAGAGTTTGTAAATAGCTGATCTCCTTTTAAACCAGCCGCCACCTCTTGCCTAATTTAATTTTCAGTGTTGGCACAGCTAAGAAATTTGTTATCATAACTGTTTCTCATGGTGACAAACTACATCATGTTTAAATATCAGATTGACACAATTAAATATTACTGGTCAAAGGAACATACTTACTGGTAACAGGTCTCTGTTTTTCACGTAGACATTTTGGTAAAGGGCTTGGGAGGTTTAACATCTGTGCATTACCTAAGTCCTGCTAAAATACCTAGTTTTGTAGCAACATTGGCCAGAATACAATTTTCAACTGACCTAGGAAGTGAAATAATTGACATCCCTTGCTGTTATTTTCAGGTCTGGCAGGGTCCTGCCTGCCTGTGTTTAGTACAATGCCCTTTGCCTACTGCAACATCAACCAGGTGTGTTACTATGCCAGCCGCAATGACAAGTCCTACTGGCTGGCCAGCGCGGCCCCGCTGCCCACGGCGCCGCTGTCCGAGGAGGAGATCCAGCCCTACATCAGCAGATGTGCTGTGTGTGAGGCCCCTGCACAGGCCGTGGCACTGCACAGCCAGGACCAGTCCATTCCCCCCTGCCCACCCAACTGGAGGAGCCTTTGGATAGGATACTCCTTTTTGATGGTAAGAAAGTGGGTGCATCAGTATATAGATATGTTTCTTTCATCCAGCTTTTGTATTCTAAAGATTCAAAGATTTTTAGCTCTGAAAAGTAAATTATTCAATGTCCAGCAAACATTAAAGAGGAAAATTCACAAGAAACAAGACAAAGGTCAGTTCCAAATTGCAGAACCTAGCTGTAGCTACATATACTGTATTCAGAAACTTAAGATACACATTTCTTAAAATAAAAAAGGTTTTGCCTCCTTGTTTATAATAAACAGTGGGATTTTCATGTACAAAGGCAATTTTCAGAGTTAGAGCTCCAGTGTTTTTAATGCCATCCTCAAGGTACATTTGCAGCAGTTTGGATAATGGCATCATTCTGAATCAACCCAGACTACTCCTTCCTTCAGTTTGATAAATACCTGAAAGTTAAGTGAGCTGGCTCTAGACTTTGAGATTAATTTATTACAGACCAAATTAAAATTTTCTCCAGCAGGAGAATCTTATTCCGATATAAGATTACAAAAAACAGCACAGTTAAAAGCAAGTAGGCAAAAAGACAGATGAGCATCATTTACCTATTTTTCATGCACAGTTACCAAGTTGTCTCTTTGTTCTTTCCAGCACACTGGATCTGGTGACCAGGGTGGTGGACAGTCCCTTATGTCACCCGGAAGCTGCCTGGAAGACTTCAGATCAGCACCATTCATCGAGTGCCAGGGCCAGCGGGGAACGTGTCAGTTCTTTGCTAATGAATACAGTTTCTGGCTGACCACCGTGATGCCTGAGATGCAGTTTGCTTCAGCCCCCCTGTCGGGGACTCTTAAAGAAGGACAAGAGCAGAGGAAAAAAATCAGTAGATGCCAGGTATGCCTGAAGCATGGCTAAGGAGCAAAGCAAAAGCAGGCAGCTACAGAGAGAGGCTTAGGGGAGGACGAGCAACGTGCTAAAGGTTTAAACAGCAGCTGGTGTTTGAATCTGTGTCAAAGTGTGCAGCACTGTTCTTTGTTGGAATGGAAAAATGAGACACAGATGAGGGATGTGCTGAGCCCCATCCACCTATGTACACCCATCCACAGGCAGTAAAATCTTTTGTAAAATAATTAAGAAAAGAAAAAACTCTGTCCCATTGGAGTCCACTGCTGTAAAGTACAGGAAACAAGGTGAGCTTGGAGGATTTAGTCAAGCTGGGAAGACCAAGGACACCATACCTGTTGTGCAAGAGAATGGATTTCCTGTCAGAAATGGCATTTACAGCAGGAAGAATATGTACATTTACATGTCATATTATAAGTATTTATCCATACCGATAGAAATGCGCAAGCATATAAATGTCAAAGCCCTGTAGCTGAATTTCCCAAGCTAAAGAAACTTTGCACTTGCTGTTTCTGAGGGAAGGGAAAAATGTAATTGTTAAAAAATAATCTAATAATAAAAACAATGAAGATCAAAGTCTTTTACCACTGCAGTACTGAACCAGACTGAAAGAAATGTTAATTGGGCTTTCATAAGCAACAAAAAGCTGCAAATCCATTTAACAGGAGATTATGTAAGAAAATAAAATTAGCTGTGATAACAAATCCTTAAAAACCTGTATTTATTTTTACAATTAATTTCTAAGAGCAGTTACATTAAATTATTAAACTCTAATCCAAGTTTCTGAAGAAACAAATCACTTTCTAATAATAATTAAAAAGAAGCAGTGACATGGTGATAAAATGGGTGAACTTATCTGAGTGACGAATATAAGAAGTGTTAGGACAATAAACGGCATTCATTCTTTGCTTCTTTGCTTGTAAATACGCCACACAAAAAAAAAGAACCATCACCATTAAGATCCTTACGGAATGACAGCTCTGAAGATCCTTTTTATTATTTAAAGCACTGATTGTAAAAATGTTCATATCCTAAAGCACTAATCACCTTTTGAAAAAATGAACACATTTGTACCTCCTTCATTCATCTCTAAAACCAGAACTATTCAATGGTTCTATATCATGGGGAAACATCTGAAAACACAGATTGCAAGTGGAGAATCCATCATGTGCAGAAGGGCCACAAATGCTCCTTTTACCACTTAAATGAGCTACATTTTATTAGAATGGAATCAAATGCTTTTTCCAGCACTTTTCATTTCAATTTCTGTTCACTGAGGTGCCCCCAGCAAAAGGATTTTCAAGGAAACTGAATCCTCATCCAAGGGTCCTAATTCAAAGCAAAGTCCCTCTAAAGCCATCACGAGTACAACAGGCTGATCAGCCAATTTAAAAGCTGGATACACAAACTCAAAGAGCAGGAAAGACAGACATTCCAAACTCAGCCAGAGGAAAATAAAACAGTCAGAGGATAAGTCCAGTCAAGTGTAAATACATCTGACTGTGCAACTTTCTCCTGACACAACCAGCCAAACCTCTCCAACGTGCTGTGCTTACATGGTAGTCAATGGACTCTCCCCTTTCACCTGAGCAAGGTCCAGGAGCCCTCCTGGGGCATGTGCCCCAGGAACACATTCCCACCTGTGCCAGGGAACACTTCCCTCTGGTCCTGTGCCTGACGGGACAGGGCACACCTCGAGTCACTCCCGGGTGATCCCGACTGCACCTGGCAGATCTGACACTGGAGCAAGGGCCAATCCCTGCCACTGACCTGTATGCAGGAATTCCATCCCCTCTTGATTCAGGCAGCATCCTACAAGCAGGGCAGAGCAGCTCTCCAGTCTGACATAAACCCCGAAGTCTTGGCTCTGTGAGGTGCTGAGCAGCTCAGGAGCTTCCTGCAGGAAGAAAGCAGTGGGTGGAAAGGAGCACCAGTGCTTAGGCCCCCGTTCTCCAAGGTGTGCAAGCTATGCTTCCAGAAAGGCCTCAGCTAAAGCCCCACGGGGCAGGGAGCTGCAGCTGCTGCTCACAGGCACAGGAACAAACACCAGTGGCTCAGGTGATGACCCCATTTTCTGAGTGGATTCAGCTGATTCTACACTGAGGTCTCGTTTACGAGCCTCACCTGACAGTGCTCACCAGCTCCTCTCACTCATCTGCAGCCTCTTTTCTGGTGAGAAACTCTGGAGTTGAGGGCTGGGACTTTCCCGGAAACCAAAGTGGGGCTTTTGGTATGAACTGCATTGCGGTAAACAACAATCAAAATCTTATATATCTTGTTACTGCAAACTGGGTCACAGGGACAAGGTGAAAACAAAGGAATAAAAAGGGTTTTTAGAATTGCATCTGTGTTCACCTAACTCGAACCAAAATGCACCAAAAAATCCTTAAAACATCAGCAAAAAGCCTCACCAATAATTTAAATGGTCTATTTCACAGCATTTTACCATGTTGCTCTTTTGTTTGCTTTAAAAAGGTCACACTAAACCCCCCCCCCATATTTGTGTATCATTTTTATGCAGAGTTTTTGCAACTGTGCCAGTTCCATTTTATTATGGTCTATAAGAACATATATAGTAAATGTATTTTTAAGCTACTGCTGATAGGTCAGATATTTCATAAGTGTGCAAATTCCTGTTCCATGCTCAGCTAACTCCGTACGGCATTTGTCAGAAATATTGTAGTAATTCAAAATTAAATTGCAGATAAATTGCTTAATATTACACAGCAAGTAAAACAGATCAAAGTATAAAGCAGCAGATGCTTTAACTCTGCAATCATTTGTCCCATGACTAAAAGCAGAAAAATAATTGGTAAATTATTCATAGGGAATCTATTTATGAAATTAAGTGTGAAAAGGCATAGCTGAAACTGTTAAGAGTAAAAACACTCCAAAAAGCAATGGCCTTGTGCTGGCCCTTGAAGTCCAAATTACCCTTACTATGGCATTTCAGAGTTTGAATCTTGTGCAGGCCCCGTCAAGAAGTGAATTTTATCCTCAGCAGCAGGCAGGATATTAAGAGCAACACAGAAAATTATGCTGGCTGCACTTAGAAGTCACTGAAATTGGAACCATTTGGGGTAAACTGCCCTGGAATTAAATTCAGATCCAGTGATTTCTAATGAAATTTGCTTGCCTATCACCCTGGCAAACCATGGCCAGGACACAGGGAAGGTCCTGGTTCTAACTCAAGGCAAATCCTCAGGGCAGGTGGCAGATTCTTGTCCCTCACATCCCTGTGCATCAGGATTTCTAGAGGATAACAAGTGGAAGGAAAACACTGCATGGCCTGAAACCTGATCTCACAAGAAACGTGGCCATTTTGGCTTCATTTGATGTTTTTCATTACAAGGAAGGAGATGCACAAGCCAATACTGAAAACATCTCCTGAATGTCATCTTTTGGTGTATACAGAGTGTGTCAAAAGGGAGAGACTAAAGCAAAACTTGAGAGTCCACAATCCACATGCATAGAACAGGTATCAGAATGGGAGGACAGCAGACAGCTCCAGACAGAGGTGGTGTTTGGCTGGGGCCTGGGAGCTGACACAGCCTCCTACAGGAGCAGTGCAGGGGCCATGGCCAGGCCTTGCTGCCCCAGGTCCCTGCTTGTCATGTGCTGAGAGATGTCAGGGTAGGGAGCTGGCCCTGGCTGGCAGCCACACACCTGCCCAGCTGCTTCACCCCCCAGCAGGACAGGAAAGAAAGCAGGAGGAGAAAGAGCAAGACAACTCATTGGTTGGCATATAGATGGGGAAATCACTTACCAAGTACTGTTGGGGGCTAAATAAACTCAGCTCAGGGAAATAAATTTATTATTTTGGGTAAAAAGTTGACAAACCTCAACATACCTTTCCTCCAAGTTTCCCAGGGCCAACTCACTCCAGGCCCTGCTCTGCTCCCTTGTTACCACAGCAAGTGCCATCAGATCCTTCAGTGAGGCAGGAGGCAGCCAGAAGCATCTTGGACAGGTGTTGTTCCAGGTACAATGTGGCTTCTCTGTGCTGTACTTTCCTTCTCACTCTCTTCCTGTGCTCTGACATTGTTCCTCTGTAGGCTGCAGCCCTTCTGTGGCAGTACCTGCACTGGTATGGGTCATTCCCAGAATCACATTATTTTGTGCAACAAGTTTAAGCAAAACTGGTCCAGGGATTCTTTCACCTCTTTCCTAGTTTGGGGCTGGTTCATGAGCACCAGAGGAAAACAAAAGTAGTATCACAACAGCCAAACCCCAGAATTCCTACAGTCCATACATTTTTTGCTTGTATTTAAGGCAACTTAAGCAAATCTTTTATCCATTAACCCAGGCAGCTCACTTATTTGGAAAGGATCCCCTAAAGCTTTAAAGCACGCTCTGGAGCAGACTGAATGTGCTCTGCACCACACCTGCTCTGGGCACACAGGGCCAGCCTTGCAGGGACTGTGCTGGCCCTCCAGCACTGCATGTGGGGCCACACCAGCAGCCCTCAGCAATGCTCTAACCTGTACCTTCATCCAGATTCAGAACACAAACCGCAGCCATCTGGGAGCTGGTTTCTGTTATTCCACATGGCCACCTCACACTGACATCCCAGACTGACTCCCAGCCCTTACAAACAATCCTTAAGTAACTTATAACTCCACTCAGTGGCCATCCACAGACAAATGCTGCACAGATGAGGACTTCTGTTCTAAGGCTTGACTTTCATTAGAACTGTCTGTGCAAGACAGAAAACAACCATCCAAGGCCATGGGGAGGAGCTGTAATGGGGAACAATTGTTTGCAAGAAAAAGGATCTCTTCAAAGCCAGCTGTGAGAAGCAGCAGTCAAGCAAGGACAGAGCCCACCAGTCTTCAAAACAATAAAAAAATTCAGTCAGCTCTGGTAAGAACTTTCCAGCAGGTGAAGCAATTGCTTCATCAAACTGGGGATCTATTTCATTACTGGATCTGATTTCAGAAATCAGCATTTTAAACTGACCAAACAACAAAAGCAGCTGCTGAAATTCTGCCCACCTGAACCATCTGGAAAACTAGCCAGGTGGAGAAAAAAATCCCCATCAGCACTCCAACAGATGCTGCTCCATATTCATATTTAACAGCTTTCCCCTTTCCTAGTCACTTCATCCAGATGTTCCAGAAGGTACTGGAAGTTCAATTAGAGGTGACATTTTATAACTGCAAAGTAAAAACAACTCCATATTTATCATTCTGGAGTGAACCTGTCCAACAAAGACAGTTCCTCCATGTAAGGCAGCTCACACACCTCACAGCACAGCTCACCTCGTGCTTGACCACACACTACCCAACTGCTTCACAAAAGAAGACAGGCTTGAGCTTTGTGGGATTTGAAATTCCACATATTTAAATGTTTTTCACAGATTCACTGAATTAAAAATGCAGAACATGTGAGACAAAATCCCAACCAAGTCCTAATGGAAGACCCACAGTAAGGTACTACCCTACAGACTCTCTGCTGCGTCCCTGTGTGTTACTCCTGATTGGTTTCTAGCAAGATTTGGAATGAAGCATTCAAGTCCCAAACTGATATTAGGTTCAGCTTGATAAAACAAGGTTTCAGTACCCAGGAAAACAAGAACTTTTCCAGAATTTAGTCTTCCATGCACATGGCAAACACCACTACAAAGGGGTAGTTTCATTGAAGTGGAGAGTAAACTTTCTCATGGGCAGAAATAAATTAAATTCTGATGGGAAGTAAAAAAAATTAAAAATGGCTACTCTGAGGCAGCTGTAGCTGTAGTCTGCTTGACTCTGCACATCTGCATTTTAAAACTACAAAACAAATTAGTATTTTAGAATGCTGTGATTCTATTGTGCTTAAATGTTTAAGATTTATGCAAGCAAGTGAAATAGATGCAATGAATGGTACCAGATGTTACAGAAGTTTTGGCTACAGACAGGTATCTCTGGATAGATGATGTCAAAACAGCCTTCTCAGCTGCAGAACTTCATATGTAAATACTTGATAATTTTAAGTCAGCAAAGAGGTCATTCCATACTCACTAATATTGGATAGATTTAGGGGCTGTTCTTTCACTTGTTCCTTATGCATGGAATCCAGTAGCTGCACACCAATCTCTCTTAAATGATCCTTGGAAAGAATGGTTTGGTGAAGGACCAGACAGAAACCAACATTCTGCACCAAGGTAAGCACATTTACTGCTGACCTGCCCAACAGCCCTAAGGGGTACCTGTTTAACCTGCTGCAAAGAGACAGAAGGCGGCAATTCTGGAATATCTCTAGCTTATTTGGAAAGTTCACTATCTACATGCTTAGAAATCTTTTGTTTGCACTCCTTTTGCTGCAAATTAGGCCAACTTCTGCTGGTAAATAAAAAGAGAGCTGAGCTTATTGCTGTTCTCATGCAGCAGAAGAATGCTGTCATATGTATCCTTGATCTGCTCTTTCACTAACCCAATTGCTTTACTCATTCCAGCGGATCATAAAAACAAAAATGCCCAAACCATATCAGAGTTGTGTGAAAAACTGTCTGAATTTCTCCAGTTTTCCCAGCTCCTGAAAGAGTAAATGGGTATCAGAATTTATTTTAAGACTTTTTAGAAAGCTTGACACTCCTTCAGAAGCAGCTCCTACAACTGAAAGCTCAGAAGTGTTAATATTTTCTTGCCTTCTGAAATCTGGTAACAAGTAAGAAATAACCTTTTTTTTTTAATACAAGGAACAATGAGAAGCTTAAATACACCCATGCAATGATTCTGTCCTTCACATCTGCACACTCCAGAAGCCACAGCACAAACACAGGATCTGCTCTCCAGCTGTTATGTGGAAGCATGATCCACATTCCCTCAGTGCTGAACCAAAAGGGGCACAATTCCCCAGCCATGGAATCAGAGGGGAAAATGAGACCAATCCCCATTCCCAGCCCCTCCCAGCAGCAGGGAGGGCAGCTGGATCAAAACTGTTGCAAACTGTTCCCTCCTCCATGCTGGGCCATCTCCACCCTCACACCTCTGGAGAGAAGCAGCAGCTTCAAAGGTTGAGCAGTTTTCTGTTATTGTATAACAGCATATATACACTTGGCACACAGGGGTATCATCATTAAACAGAGCAAGGCATGGCCAGAGAAAGTTAGTTTAGTCCTGCAAAAAAAAAAAATCAAAACTGCTGGCCTAAAGTGGCCAGTTCCTTCACTGTCTCCTACTACACCCTATATGCTTATATAAATACTGTTTTCTTGGTATTTTAAGGGGCATTTTTTTCCCTTTAGGAGAAGTGGTGCTGCCAGGGAAATCAGCACACTGACACAAAACCACAGATTTTGCCTGTGCTTCAAGACAAGATGGAAGAGGGAAAAGAATTTTACAAGCTAAACACACTTCTTTCATCACATCTTAATTCTGGGCTGTGAGAAACCCTTATTCATTAACAGCAATACGTTAGGTCATTCAACCATTAAATTTCAAGAATGTGCCCATTAACAAGTCTGCTGATTAGTATTAATTAGGGAGTGGAATTTCTTAATGGTACCTGATCACAGAGTTTAGAGGAAGTACAAACAACTCACAAGAAATCACAGCTCCTACAACAAAGGAAGCAAACTGCAGATGCTGAAATATTTTGTACAAAGCTACATTTGCTCCAAGAGCCCTTGAGGCAGTCACGCAGTGACCAGGGCCAGAAAAGAAGCAAGGCCAACACTTACCTGGGTAACTGCCCTTAATTTTTGGCCCTGAAGAGACCAAGTGCAACAGAGCACACTGGGGATTCATCTGCCACCTCTGCTCTCAGCACTGCTCTGAAAACTGATTGATGGGGGCTTTCATGGCAAAAACCCTGCTGAGGACTCACAGAATAGTTTGGGTTGGATGGGGCCTTTAAAGGCCATCCAGGCCAACCCACCTGCAATGAGCAGGTGTTAATAAACCTACCAAATACTGTACATACCAGAACTTTTCAGTAATCTAACTCCAAAGCTTTCCCTAAATTAAAAAGAAACAAAGTTAGTCCCAATACAATCAATCAATCTACCCCCTTGGTATCACAAGTCTTATTTCTAACAACATAGCAGCAGCTCTGTCATTTAAAATATACACATTATTAATTACTATAATCAAAACCAAACAGCTTTAAAAGTTAAAAAAGTATTTATTTCAATTCTGTATACAAAAGAAAGTCAAAACAACTGAACATTTATTAGTACTGAAAATTTTTGTGACTATTTAATGGCATGTATGTCTAAGCTCCCTTTACAAAACTAAGTGCTTATAGAATTGTAATCGGGTTTTTTATTTTCCTTAAGTATCTTTTTTACCTGACTAGCAGCACATCCTGTGCTTTCAAATAAGAAAAATATCAGAGTTTAGCACACACAGTATGTTACACTGCAACTTTTGACCAGAGCATTAAAGGATTTCTGAGGAACCAATGCTACATCCTTGTCATTTACATCCGATTATTACCTGCTGAGAAAAGTATACAGGTTTTTAAGACTTATTTTCATGAACATAAAAAAGTTGGCCTTGTATAAAAGTGTCTGCTGTTTTATTCTACGGCTATTGCATATATACAAAATCAACCAAGCCCAAGAACACACCAGAAACCAGCATTCTGTCTGTACCTGGATTCCCACTGCAGTTGTGCCTGTTGTGTCCCAAAACCTCGAGCCCAAAGTCTGCATCCTGATATTGTGCTTTTCCCAGCAAACAAGAGCTTCCCTTACATACATTAGCTACAAACAGAAAGGGCAGGTACTATTTATTTAAAGAACACAGTAAAAAATTCCCTTTCAGGATATTTTTCTGTATGAAATATACAGCATTGTTTTTTATATTAAAAAAATAACCTCATAGAAAAGTAGATTTCATAAAGCACAGGTTGGTGAAACCCTTAAACTGCTTATCCTAATCCTCCCTCCATCAGTGCTGATGAGGGGAGTCCAACAGGTCTGTGTCAAAAGCCAATAACCAAATTATTCTTCTGCAATCACACCACTCTGCAATAGATTTACAGGAACATTCCCAAGTTCTTTCATTCTGAAGATAAAATGCCTGGACAAGGAGTGATGTTCATGGTGATACTGGAACCAAAGCCCTCGAGGTTCATCAGTAAACATTAAGAGGCAGCAGTGCCATAGAGAGGACAGACTTATGTGGAGGGTGTGCCCAGTGGGACAACTGAGCTCTCAGGTCTCCTGTCAACTCCTCTGGTGGGGTAAGGAAATTCTCAAAAATGAAGAATTCAAGGTAGCCTGTATTTAGGTATGATCTCCACAAGTCTACAAACACTCAGCTCTGAGATTGGTCTTCAAACAAGATAAGTATTGAGAAATAGTGGGATTTTAAAGCTCCATGAACAGCATATACAAAAGAAAATCTCCAAGCCTTCTTAGAAAGGGAAACAGACACTTTAAAAATATTAGTAAATAAATATATGCTTTGTATGGCATAGCCACCTACCTTTACACAAAACTAATAAATTATTTCAGCTCTGTAAAGGGCAGCAGTTTTTGATTTAAAACATAAATATTAAGAAAGGCTTAGGAAAACTAAGTAGTAACAACTCAGTTTTATCTCATCCAAGTTCTAGATAATATGGTGTGAGGAAGATTGCAACACTGAAGTTTGTATTAAATTATTCCTTGGTAAAGACAGCAGGGGAAGGATAGCTGCAACTATTTGTCTGCTCAAGAGCTTAAACCTAGATTCACATAACCCAGCTACTGTCATCAAATCAATCTTTTCAAGTGTCATTTCATATGGTAATCCCAAAAAATGAGCTGGTCATCACAGATAACTGAGAAAGGTTTGTAAGGAAAAATTGCATAGTTTTAAAGTTACATAGAAAATGTAACATTTCAGTTGCAATGGATGAAGAAAACCTGTTGTCTGAGAACATCAGCAGTCAAGAAATCAAGGAATTCTTAAAGCTATACAAAATAATTTAAGGAAAAAAAGACAGTTTGGAAAAACCATCAGTCTTCTTCCATTTAAGGTGCATTAAGATGGAGATGGCCAAAGATCACATATTTCTTCTTATCTCACATTTTTTTATTCAAGTTCCAACTTTGAGTCTGAACTCACAAAATCCTACGCAGTTCTGCAACAAGTAGTAAAAATAATGGAAAATTATAAATTATTCTGTAGATTACAGATTACAAATAAATCTGTAAATATTTTGGTAATTCTGAATAGCACTTTACATCAACATCTGCCAACTTCATCATCTGTCAAACCTACGAAGCCTTCGCCTTCTCATGTCCTCTTCTGAGTTCTCAGGTGGAAACCAAAACCCATAAGGTCGCTGCCCATAACTGTGTGTTCCTCCACCAAAATCTACAAGACACAATGAAAAACAACTGTTATTTTGGTCTGTAATAGGAGAAAAATGCACATATATCCTGTAAGCCAAAGCGTCACAACACAAAGGAGACAGGGAATTGAATGTTTTCAATTCTGATGGTTTCAGGGCAATTACAATGTCCAGAAACTGCTCTGAAAAACAGTCAAATAAAAAGGAAAACCAAAACCAGAAAAATCCCCCAAACAATAAAGCTACCACCACCCAAAAAACCACCCCAACCGAACAACAAAACCAAACCAAACAACAAACCACAACAAAAAGAACATGTAACAAGTATTAACCATTAAGAATAACAAGTATTAACAAGTATTCACATTTTTCACGATCCCTGCTTTACACAGTAAACTCCAGAATGTTAAACTATTTCAGTATCCTCAGCAGTTGTTTCTGGTAAAAGCAGCTTTTGTGTTTGCTTTTAGTACCGAGTCCAACATGCGCAGCCCCACAGCAGATGCACACACAGCTCCCACCCCCAGCTGGCAGCAGTTTCACAAGGAAAGGACACGTGGCAGCCCAACCATTCCAAGTGTAAGCAAAATCATCTGAGCAGCAAGAGCACACCCAGCCCCACAGCTCTGGGCCTTGGCACCCCAAGGAGCCAGGACTGGCCCTTCCAGCAGCTCTCCAGAATTCACATTGAGGCACCCGGCAAAGGAACAACACAAGGCTTGGTTACACACAGCAGCTCAGCTGAGGAAACAAAATCACAGCCTGCCTTCTGAGCCCAATTACACTGTTAAGGACAAGCAAATTTGCTTTAAAGGTAATAAAACCTTTGTAACATTCAGCATTTCTTAAGTTTTCACCTGACCACGTAGGGTTAAAACTGCATCATAATGCTGTAGTTTAATAATTGATTTTTAAATAATCATAATTAAACTACTTGCATTTTTTTAAAAAATTCTTTCCAGTAGTGAAATTGTCAACTAAATAACAAAGTTTCTTATAAAAGCATTTATTTTTCTATACAACATCCCAGGTTAATTTTTATTTAAGAAAACAGATACCACTCACACATTTAAGACAATTCTTTGCATAGGCCCCATAAAATATGCTCAATGCTTCAAATATACACATGCTTTAATAATCACTAGCAATAGAATGAGGTGCTATAAAAGATGAAAAATGCTCTTTTATATATTGACCCCAAAATAGAAGGCTACACAATATATTTTGACAAGCTTTAGGTTGAAGAAAAGATCTTTTTTTACATCAAACAATATGGTGAACAGCAAAGTCTGGATGTTTTAAACAAATGTATTTGTATCTGCATGTAGATATTTAAATTATCCTGTTACCTAAAATAGTTCCCTGACACCTTTTTTGTTTTAATTACTGCAGAAATATTAATGAAATCACACCTTCATCTTATCAAAATATTTATAAGCCACAGTATTCAGAAATGGTAATTAGGCCATTGCTACTACTGAAACACCACCTGACATCTGTGCAAGAAACCAACACAGGCTTTTCAACACATCAGCAAAAACAAATTAAAGACTAATGGAATCTAAGACTGCATTCAAAGGACATGGAAAACTGCAACAACACTGGGTGATAGACAAAAACAAAGGATAGAGTACAACAACCTTAGAACAAAACATTAACCCTTCCATGGCATATTTTACAAATTTATTGTGAACTAGAACTCTGTTCTGTGAATACAGAAGATTGAGACCTCCATCCCTACCCTGTCACTCTGTGTCAGAGTTTTTGTTACTTAAGTTCACAATTAAAGCACTTTGGAGCAGAAGAAAATTACTGTAATTGCAACAGATGTAACTACACCTGTATTAATGCAATGCCACAGAAGTGTTACATTAAACATTCTCACTTGATTTTTCCTCTTCTCTGAAGTTATGACCTTATTTTTAGGTTAGATAACATGATTTGCAAGACAGTCTCTGTAAGAGTCAGGAGGAATATATGAAGCTACCAAACTGTTAAAGTCTCGCTAGTAGAAATATGCAATTAGGTCTGATAAGAGGAATGTAGCAAATAAATAGCAGAGGTATCACAAAGCAGTATGTCTGTATTTTTTTTTTCATGCCGGCTTTAGTTGTGTTAAAGAACAATCTAGAACATTTCAGTTGAACAGCTTACCTTTTTCAGTATCACCATCTGTCCCGGCACTACTGAATGTGATATCCATACAAGAACCAAACTATACAAACACTTAAATACCCATACAAAGAACAGACACTTCTCATTTCTACAAATCTGTTACTTCTGGAGAGGCTTTGCTGTAGAAGATAATGAGGTAATTTCTTTTGAACCCAGCAAGGACCACACAGCTAACCAAAACAGAGAACTCTGATCTGGATATTTGATCAAATGTCATAACAACTTCTAACACTTGCTTGGCTTTCATTTTTACCAGTTTTATATAAATTGTCTGTTCCATAAATAGTATAGCCCTGCTAAACATGTTATAACCACAGAATATTATTAAAGTTTACCAACCAGCACTTGGGTGTGCTACAGATCACATACGGTGCAATATATTGAACACCTGACTTGCCTTGCTTTTTAATGCAAAAATACCAATGTTTAAAGTGCTCTATTTAAGAAAATGGGAGTTCTCTTAGTTTATAAACATCCAATTTTTTTTTTCCACAGAAGCAATGACGCTGGAAAAGACCTTTGAAATCATGGAGTCTGACCCAACACCCCTTGTCAGGCAGACTCTGGCACTGACACCATATCCAGCCTTTTCTTAAACACCTCCAGGGACAGGGACTCCACAACCTCCCTGCACAGCTCATTCCAAGGTATTTTTGATGCATTTGGAGGTAGAAGCAGCAAACTGGAAGGCAGCAAGAAGCCAGAGTCAAAAGCCCAGTGCTGCTTTACTCATTTCATCTCTTCCAGCCAATGAATAGTCAAATCTTTAGGTCTAATCAAACTCACTTATGATTTACTGAGTTGTACAGAGAATTTTAAGGAAAGGCAGTGCAGGCATTTTCCTCCTTTCATACTTTAGCAGGACTAGGAGGCTTCCAGAAAGAACTGAGACACACAAAACACAGCAACCTTTCCACTGTTTTGTGTTTCACTGGAAGTCAGACAGAAACTACAACTGAATAAAAAATATAAAATGGCAAAGCTGCTTTTATTCTTTCCTGTCCTTTCCTCTGCAAAATGCAGACAGGCTATATAGTCTGAGAGCTTTGGCTTTTGGTACCTACCACTGCCCCTTTTTTTCCTGCTCAGCTCCAAGTAGACCACATTGATTAGCCTTTGCTATTGTTTCTAGCACAGCCCTTTCAGTTTCTGTCATGTATGAAAATTTTGTCACGCTATGAAGCAAACTATTCTTCCTGGTGCTGATGTCAATATGTCTTATCTACAGACCTGAACATAAACTGGTGAAGAAGACTGATAGAATTAACTACTGTTTCTGTGCTATGCTTTGGAACAGCTGACAAATGAAAAATCAAATTAGCAGGGAAGTAGCTGAGGGTAATGAGTTTAGAAGGAAAGGAACATACAATGAATCCAGACATAGCTGGATTGTTACAAGAGCAAGCCAGAATAATCTTGAACAGTCTCTGTCTCTCTCTTGTTTTTAAAAGAAGATGGTAAAATTGAGAAATACACAAAAAAATCTCTCCCCAAAAGACTGATAATTTGTTTTGGTTAGGAGAGGAGATGGCTAAAGGCTTAAATCTTTAATCCACTCATACTTAAGGATTTTTATATTTATTTTCATCATGCTTCAAAATCTCATCTTTCAATATCAGTATCACCAAAATAAACTCTTTTTGAAGTAACAATTTGTTAAAAGCACACTGGTAACATTTTTAGAAGCCTAACCCAAAACCCTAACACTAAGCCCTAACCCTAAACCTGGGGATGCCTTTTGCAGCTGCAGAGTGCCTGAAGCTCTGGGCTTTGTGATTTTCAAAACCCTAATCCTAGGCACTAAATTCAGCCTAGGCCTAAAGGTGTTTGCAAGGAAAAAGCTTTGCAGCCCCCCCAGCTTCTCAGTATCACCCGCCAGCTGCCCCTGCCACCCTCAGCATCTCTGTGTGTCACCCACTGTCCCCTCTCCCTGCTCTTCCCTCAGCACCCAGCCCCTGCCACCCTCAAGCCCCCACAGTGCCCCTCAGCCTCTTTTTAGGGTCCTGAAAGGACACTAAAAACCCTATCAATTCCCTAGAAAACCTCTAGTTTTCAAAGAGTCCTAAACACCCCACGGAAACCTAAAAATATCCTCAGAATATACTAAAAATACTTTTCTTTTTAAAAGTCCCTAAAACACCCCTAAAAATCCCCAAAGAACTTTTAAATAATTCCTAAATAGTCTTAAAAGAGCTCTAAGAATACCCCAAAAAGCTTTAAAATGCCCTGATAAAAAAGCCTAAAAAATTCCCTCAAAAACCCTAGAAATACCCTAGTCCTAAAAAAGTTCTCCATAGACCCTCAATACTCCTCAAAAAGCCCTAAAAACTTTTAAGTAGTCCTAAAAAAGCCATAAGAACACCCAAAACCACTCCTAACAACTCCAATTAGTAGTAAGACAGCCCTTAAAACACCCTAAATTAATTCTTTTAAAATTCTGAAAAAACCCTAAAGGTATCTAAACATTCCCAGAGAATTCCTAAAAAACTCTTGAAAAAAAAACCCCTAAAATATCCTAAAAATCCCTGAAAAAAAATATATATAATAAGAGAGCCCTAAATTAATTGTGGTACCTGCTATTACAACCTATTTCAAATTATTTTATGTAATTTTCTGTCATGTTAAGTACCTGTTTCATCATCTATGTAATTGCAAGAATCCCTGAATGTTCACGCTTTAGGGAAAACATATCATGTTCAAAGGACAGTGCTCATTCAAGGTAATTATTTTTCAAACTAACTGACAGGGAAGAATATCCTAATTGCCCATTAGTACAGTAAATTTCATCTCTTCCTTTGTGTCCCTGAAACAGGTGTGATGAGTGACATGCTCTGTATTAAGTTCTTTGTGAAACAAGACATCTGCCTATAGGCAAACTGAACCTTTACACAGCTTGTTTAAGGAAGTATTTAAAGAGCTCAAATCTTAGGTCTCGCTTGTCCAAACTAAAGTGTTCCAGCAGGCAGGAGAAAGAAGTGCAAAATAAAGCAAGATCTTTACTATGTGATCACACCAAATTCTACTGGAAACAATATATGATGGTACCTTTTCATGCTTCACTTGCCTGTGAGGCTTACAAACTGCAACCAGCACTGAAACCAGGCACTAGAAGAGTGTTAGGAAATGCTGCTTTTGGCAGGGAAGCTTGAAGTGAAATTTGGTTTGCCACAGCAATCTACTAGTGAAATTCACTCTTGTGTTTCATCAAAGGACATTCTCCAAAAAAACACATTCCCTCTGATAGCACAAAACTGACCTTTGTTCAAAGGAGATAAAAAATACATCTTACCTGGAGCGCTGGAGATTATTTAAGGCTACAAATGAAAGTTGCAGATGTTTCAAAGTCATACATGTAAGCTTTTAAAGTGCATACTGTCTACTTATTTATATTATAATCTTATCACTTATTCAGATTCTGTTTTCTTGATAGTTTCAAAAAAGTCCACAAAAATGGCTCATTCTTTCAAGTAACATCTCAAAATGCTTAATATTAAAAGGAAGGATTCTTTTTTCTCAAACTCAATGTTAAAACTTATGTAAAATATCATCTTAAAAAGACAGTAAAATAGACAATACCCCTTACAATAAAGCTCATTTTGTATCAATTTCTTCCCAAAATTACAAGATATGTCCAAAAATAAGTAATGAGGAATACATCTTATTTCCCTCCTAAGTCTCTTTCAGTATGAATCATAACTTAAGAGATAAAAATGCAATAAAATTCCTACCTCTTTCATTAAGACTGTTTAGCACTGCCCTTTCAAGCTGTTCTTCTTCAGTGAGCCCACCTGTATAATCAAAGTAGGTCCTTGGAGCTCTGTATTGATAATCTGGATAATAGCCATAATACTCTGTAAAATGAACCAAAAAATAAAATAAATTGCTGCTACTCAGCAAGTGTGAAATCAGATATTATCTTCTTACTATCTTTCTTCCACAAATTTTAATTTGGGAAGGAAAAAAATTATTAGGGTTCAATTACTTATACAACATATGCAATAAATTAACTTCTCATTTACAAAGCCACAGCACAGTAACAGGAGAAAAAAAAACAAGAGAAAAAAGATGAACCAAACATCTCAATTTTTTACAACTGTTAAAAGTGTCATAGAATTGCTATTACTAAGATGTTTCAGACAGAAATTGATAGACAGTTTTCCTCATCTCCTTTTAACATTTAGTTGTCAATATCTGGAGACCTTACTGCTATCACCAGAACACAAACCAGGTACTGTTCAGGCTTTTTCTCCCCACCGCTCTTCCCCTTTCCCCCAGGGCCCATAAAACAATGTCATCATAAATTCCAGTCATCTTTGAACCCAGAGAAGTCACAGGAAAAGATTCCTGCAAATTCCTGCAGTGCTGTACAGAGCTCATGTTGTGCTCTGGCACAGCTAAACCTGCCCTGCCAGAAGCCAGCACAGCACAGATCTCATCAGTGTCCCTCTCACTGCTGCTGCTGCACTGCTGACAAACCCCTCTGGCCTTTGCACAGCTGGCCAAAACCAAGCACAGGCCATCACCCACCCAAACACATGGGATTCAAAAGGAAAAAATTCCTTGGCTAGAGAATTGAGCAACACTCTCTTCCTGCTAACAACACAATCTGATCTTGACTGAGCACAGAAAACCTAAGCTGAGAAAAATTATGGAAAAAAGTCACACTTTTCAACTGAGGAAAACTATGGAGAAAAGTTCAGTTTTTCTATTCCATTTCTGTATTTTCAAAACACAAAGCTTTTGCAATATGTTCATTTCCAGAGAGCTGAACAAGGGATTTTGAAGAATCAAAGTACACAGAAGTTGCCAGTTTCTTCCAGCTGAGAGAAAATTATACAAAGGTTTTTCAAAATGAGAAAAATGGAAATATTTTGGTATTAAACAAGTACAGCAGGCCATTTCCTTTTTCTTCAGATAATTAGCATGAATTATAGTCTCATGATCTTTCATTGGTTCTATCAATTCCAGGTGAAATTTGTGAAGTTTCTGTTGTTAATAACAAATACAGATGACAAAGTGAGGACAAATAAATAAACTCTATTTAAAAATTATTTTGCTAAAGAAAAATATCCCAAGCTCTAGAATCTTTAGTCAAATAAAACCAGCAATACTCTGTCTTGAAAGTTATACAGAAAAAGCAGGAAAAACTAAACAGAGTAACTGCACAAAGTTCTACATATAATTATATATATTCCTCTGTATTTGCAAATATCCCTGTATTGACTTCATATACACATGTACACATACACAGTAAACACACACATTTTGTCTTCTTCCAATTCTTTCTTGTCTTGGAACACAACTGACATTGGAAGATTTTTCCTACTCCTGCAGTGAAATCTGACTGAGGGACAGCCTTTAGCTGCTATGTCTGTACACTCCCCTCATTCTCCTCTGCTTTATGTTAATCTGAATGAACATTTTTTCAGCTATAAATTTATTTTCTGAAGGCTTCAAAACTACATGCATGAAGAGGGTAAAAATCCTGCTACTAAAAGCATTAAATTATCTGATGAAAGCAAAAGGAAGCTGTATTTTAGGTTTGTTCTGTTGCTGTAGTTCTTTCTATGTTTTATGTTTCACAATGCCAGCAAGTTGTAAGTACCAGAAAGCTGTAATCTTTTATTTTAAAATGAGACACAGTTTGGTAACATTGACATGTTCAAGATGTTCCTATTAATCAAAATAAATGTCCTAATACTTTATTCATGAACTGCACTTAGAGAAAACCTAATTCAGCTACTAAATACTAAATGTGCTAAAATTACACTTAAACCTTTTTTCTTTCAAAGCTGTTTCCTTGTGCTGTTTCATAAAATCTGCTCTGACCATAGCTTCATCCCTCTTTCTACTTAAATTGGTATTTAAAGGCACATAGTAATAAATCAGCAATGCCAGAAAGTGAAAAGCTAATCAAGATATGCATCATTAGCCTATGACACTAGAGAGAGTTTTCTTCATTCACAGATGGCCACATTTATTCCATATATCATACACCAAGCAAAAGGTTCAATCTTCCATTAAGACTTCTGCAAATAGGATGAAAGACAATTACAAAGTATATGAACAGGGAACGAACACAACAAATATATATTTTCTTAACTGCAGTTCTAAGTCATTTTCGATAAATGAATTTAGTACAAAGAAAAAATTAAATGGTTATATCTAAAAGCAAATTTGGAGGACAAGATAATTCAGGTTAACTCTCTCCATCTCCCCTTTGTCCAAAAGAACTCAAAGTAACAGCATTTGAGGACTGCTCAAAACGCACAAAAAAAATCCCACACTTCCTTGTTGTCAGCATACCACAGCTTTTTTTTCCCTCCCCATCTCATGGCAGATCTACTACATGAAATCTCTTCCATTTTCCCTACTTGAAAAGAATTGAAAAAGCAAACAGAAAGAGCTGTTGAGAATCTGTCTGCTGCTCCTCCACAAGGGTGGTCTCATACACCCACCCAAGCTCCCAGCAGCTGGTGTTTGTACAGGGGCTGTAACAGATCACAGAGTTTAAATGTTGAGTACAAATTCTTATCTTCATTACCTATTAAAGGACTTTTTCCAATATAGATCTTTTGAGTTTCCACCCACCCTGCTGTTCTGGGATACTGGAGGAAGGTTCAGTGTCTGTGAGCAGCTGGGCTGGGCAGCACCTGTACCTGGATGAGCCCCTTCCCCTGGGCAGGGACTGCCAGCCATGGGAACAGGTCACTTGTGCTGTCACTTGAGCTTGCTGCACAGGCTGCCTCCATCTCTCATTTCACTTCTCAGTAGTAATTCTTTTATTGCTTTACTGGCCTTTAGATCAAATGTTTTGTGACCTGACAGTAAATAAGAGTAATGAAAATCCTGGGTAAATATACTTTTAAGTTGGAACAATCCCTGTTGCTGAAGAAAGCAGACTAAGATCTTTTGTTTAGGGATTACAAAACAGATGTTTCAAAAATACTTAAGGGCCCAGAATCCTACTTGTGGGAACTATTTAATGTAATAATAAAATTGGAGATAGATCATGGAAGACAAAGTCCATCAGGGAGAATAAAAGTAGCTATAAACTTGGCTCAAAGTAAGCACATCTCAATTATAAAAGACTACACAAAATAAAAACCCCTGCCTGACAAAACATCAGAGAACAGTAAGAATGATCAAACGTGTGAAATAGTTTCCATATAAGCAACCAGACAGACTTCAACTTTCTGAAAGGAGGAAAAAGATAGCCATTTTCAGAACAGGACTGAAGTCTAAAAAACCATTAAGGAAAGAAGTACATAAAGAATGATGGTTTAGTCTCCCTCCCCAAAGAAGAATTAACATGCATCAAATGAAATTAGCAGTTAGCAGGTTTAAGCCAAACCAAAAAATGACAGATTCTAAAGCAGGAAACACACTGTGAGTCTTTTCTGATGTTGTAGGTGTTAAAAGTGTTCATGTTGATTCAAAGAGCTTTTGACAAATTGATGGAAGAAGGATCTACCACAGGCTATTAAAGACAAAATCCTCCCATAAAACTTTCTGCTGAGAACATCTTTAAGCCACAAGCCACTGCACACTGGCAGATATTTGAAAGAGTTATCACTATGCATTTATCCTGCTCTTCCAGCAGATGCCTAGGAAAGAGCATAAATCACTGCAGGAGGTAAGAGATGCCAGGATATGCATCCCTTAGCTCACATCCAACACCCAGAGCCCTTCTCCCCACCTTTCCTGGCCCCCACAGACAAGGACTCCACCTATTATTTCTGTACACTCCACAGGCAATGATTCAGTGCTCTGCAGGAGAGGTGAATCAAATGAGCTCCACTCAGTGCCGCCATTCCAACCATCCATCTATAAACTGCAGATGGCGTAAATTCAGTCTGCTGAAGAGGGGCTTTCTGCACATAAATTACTTCATTTACAGAGAGGGCTCAAAGGAAGAAGATCCTTGTTAGAATGGAAAAACCACCCTAGAATGGAACAGATAAATTTGCCAGATGAGGGCATATTTACCAAGGTCCAAAAGGCTGCTTTCAGTAGACACAATTTCCCCACTGCTACACCTTTTGCAAAAGGGATGATATTTCCCTGAGGTAGAATTTTAGGAAGTCATGACCTTAATTTGAGGCTTAAGCCTCTTGTACAAAATCCATCCACACACTTGCCTGAAGAGGAAAGGTGAGACATGCCCAGAGAAGTAATATAAGTTTAGCAAGTATACTTGTGCAGAATATTTTGTATACTCTGTATGTTTCCATTTACATAGCTCTCCTATAGGTTTTCTAATCATTAGCAGAAACTGTTTTTAAAGCTGGAATAAGTTTTTGGTTAAGTGGACAAGAGTACTTACCTGAATAGTAGTCCCTTGGCCTGTCAGGCTCAGTGAAGAAAGAAACGCCAGCTAAATAAAAGAATAATGCATATACTGTTAGAATAATCATAGTTTCTTTATAGAATAAAAAATTCAAAGTACCCTTTCTTTCACAGCTTGTTTCATAAGGTACAGGCAGGAAATCAGTCATGAGTATCTGTGGATTGTTTTGGCATCAGTGAGAGAATATTCTATTGCAAGCTTGTATGTTCCAGATTTTATAGCAGAGTGCCATATTCAAGCAACAGATCCACATAGACTAGGAAAAAAGCAAACCAACCTACTATGCCCTCCCAGAACACATAATGAACAATTTCTTTACTGAGAGTATTCATTAGTAACAACATTTAATGCACAGAAAACTGAGGACTGGAGCAACACTGCATTATTCCTGCTTTGCTACATAGGAGGGATAAAAACAGCCTGTGTGCTCAACACTGCTTCCAACAGCTGTCAGTCACACAGAACCTGCACAGCAGCCAGGGCAGGTTTCACTGACAGTACTGTGGGGTTATCACTGAATCCTAGTGTTGCCATCTTATTGCAGGGGTTCCATACTGTTGTCTCCTTATCACAAGTTTCAAACCTTCTTGGTGTTTCTCCTGGGCAGCTCCTCAGAGCACTGACTCTATTCTTCACAAAGCAGCCAACTGACTCCAGTTCCCTTCTCAAGCAGCCAACCCACTCTTTTACAGCACTCTTCTTCTCATTGGTTGCAGCTGTGGCCTGTTAAAGTCAGGCCTGTTCTTAATCTTTGAAAATTGGCCCAGCTGCAACTCCTTAGGGGTAAGAATACTTTCTACACTATCTTTATTCTCTTATATTCTATCCCCCCTACATCCCAGAGAAATTGATTGGAAGGGACCTCAGAAGGTGCCCAGTCCAAATCCAAGCAGAGCAGGGTTAGTGAGATCAGAGAGGTTACCCAGGCAGGGCTGCATCTTGCCAAGTCCAAGGTGGAGCCCCTGAAGCTGTCCTGGCAGCTGAGCTGATGCCTGCCTGTTCCATAGTGATCAGGCAGTTCCCTGTGGCACAGCATCATGCAAGGTTAACCTTTAACTAACAGGACACCTGGTGCCTGTTCCTCCAGCAAGGCAGGAAAGCTGATGCTCTGGTGTCATTTCCCTTCCAGCTGCTGAACATCCATGACCTACAGACTATCCCCAAGCTGTGGTCAAAGCCCCAGTGAGAGCACACACATTTGAACAATTAATTCCCCACTGTACAAACACCATATCCATGTTCAATTTGATGGAACAGTCATGAATAAAGTACTCAACCTATCAAGTAGTCAGACAAAAAAAGCTGAATATTCTGCCAACCAACCCCAGCACAGCTGCTGTGTTGGGGCTTAGACTTCCAATTAAAACACTGACATCTATGAGAGTGTTCATTTAAAAGTTTGCAGGGCTGTATTTAAAACAATTTTTAAGACTAAAGATGTCTAAAGCTATAATCTTTTTTAGAAAATAACTATTACTGCAACATGAAAAGCTGTAATAACACATTGTTGGAAAGCTTGAGAAATCCAGCAACCATTTCTTAAGCATCCCACCACCTTTTTCATACCATGCAGACTTCCATTAGAACCAACATAACAGCAGAAATCAAGATGGAAACATTTGGTTCTGACATATGTTTATGACTTCACCACATTTCACTTGAAGTGACATTTTCATTGAAAAATTATACTCTAAATAAATACTTGAAAAGAAGAGTAAAAGTTATTCCTCTAAGTAAAAATATCTGAAAGTCACATTTATTCTTAATTTTTCTTACCCATATTTAAGAAGAAAAAAAATTTTTTCTTCTGCACCCACTTGAATAAAATGAGCACATCTTTAATTGTCTAAAAACTTGCTGGAATGGGCTGAATTTCTATATGCAAGGCTTACTGGATTTTAAGAATAAAAGTGTTCTTTATGCAGATTTTGTAAATTCAACAAAATCATGTACCTGCACAGGCTCGCATGATCTTTTTCAGAGGTCCCATAGTGTACATCAATCCAACAAGAATGCCTGCCAGATGCCCAGCGAAAGAAGTCCTAGAAAATAAAAAAATCCTGTGAGTAGTGGAGACTTTTTTTGGTAGGGATACAAAAGGGAGAGTGTAGAACTAGTTGTAAAGATAAAGTCTCTGAGACTTCCCAGAGAAAGTCCCTGAGTGAGACCAAGCACAGAGACATTACTTGTCGGCAAGGTTATAATGCTAAGTCTTCTTTCTTTGCAACTACCTTAAAATTGGGAGGTACACAGTTACAGAAAGTAATTAACAACTATCCTGAGAAAGGTAATTGGAGAGATCATTTTAGTTGCTATAGAATATGATTCCCTAAAAGCATTTAAAGACTTTCCAAAGGAGTAAACTGGTTTTAAGCTTTAGAAAAGTGACTTACGTTGTCTGGGTACACCTTACCAAAGCCATGTACATTTCCGAGTGAAGCACAAACACAATAATTTCTACTGCACTATCCATGCAATCCTACAATTAGTGTAAAAGAAGCATGAATGCAGATCCACTGCACTCTTTGTAATACACTTTCTTCAAAATGAAAAGAACAATTGAATTGCTGAGATCCAAATTCTTTTCTATGCATACCAACAATTTCTTTAAAAATATCATTACCATTTGTATACAGAAGGAAAAGGCTCTGGAGTCTTTTCAAAAATCAAACCAGAAGAACATATTTACAGTAAACAAGGAGATTTGCTCCAGTTATTGACATAACTATGGGATAGTCTATAAATTAAAAAAAAATCAATTTTCATCATTCAAGTTAAGAGTTAAACACTTTTGTGTTTCAACATAGATTAAATCTTCTGAATTCAAGCAGGTGTAAACACTAGTTGCAAATTTTTCACCTCTCTTACCAAGTTACAGGAACCAATACACTAAACATTAAAATTTCCTTATATGTACAATTAGAAATAACTCATTTATACTGATTGTCAACAAATGTAAATAATGCAAGCTAAAATGAGCTTTGTTTTCCTTTATAAAGTAGAAATGAAACCTCTGTTTAATGCACCAAGTGTAATGTTTGCATCAATTTTTACATTCAGGTTAGTGATCTACAGGAATTTTACAGATGGTGGCACAAGCACTCAAGCCAAGGCACCTTCCAAGCATCAGTGGTAAAAAGAGACAGGAAAACACACGTGTCACTAGAGGGAGGTAAAGATCACATCTAAATTCACTCTTTTGCCACCTACTTAACCTCAAAATCATATCCTGCCATGGAGAGCTGCAGTTCTCTCTCACTGATGACCAACAACTCTCTAGAGAGTAACACATAAATGCTGATGTGAAAATTTACAGATAAAAGGTAGTTACCAAAATCAAGTATCTATAAGGAACTAATTTTCCAAACAGATTTTCTGGAAAGATTTTCCAAATTTATGAAAAATGCACACCTGACTTGGAAAATGTCTGACCTCAGAAAATTAAAAATACTTAGAAATCACCTACTCTAGAAATCACCAACATGATATTGGTTCACCTAAGACTTAAGATATCTGCTCAGTTCTGGAAGAGGCACAGATTAAACAGAAAGTAACTTTTCACATCTCTATTCTTCCATTAAACAAATAATCCCAAAAGCCTACATCTCAATATCCTTTATGGAAGGTGAAGATTAGAAGGATACTGAATGCACTTTAGAATTTTTCCAAAACAAAAACATTAATGAGAAAGAAAATAATAAGATGCCAGTAAACTTCTAAATCCTCTCCCAGCACAGCAGGTCCAAATTTATTGCCTAAGCTTTCTAACTGGGCAGAATTCTGCCCCAATTACTGACCTCTTATCTATTCAAAATTAAATTATGCAATTTGGTTTACAAAAGGAACCACTTAAACATAGATTTCAAATATTATAACCTGCCCTGAGCACACAGATGAGCATGTAAGAGCAATACTGTGAGAGATACAATTGCTATGGTTCATTGCAAGGCAGTAGGCGGTTACTAATTAAACATATGTTCTAAGATACGAATTTCTGGAGATCACTACTTGTTTTCTGTAGCACCCATTATCATTTAACTACTGTGAAATTGCCCTCTGTAGAAGTCACTGTAGAGGTTCAGATGAGGCAGCAATCTAAACTTCCATGAAATTATGAAATACTTTTTGATATTATTTCTGGACTTTCTATCCACTCTCTACCCAAAGACATTTCTACAGTAAAGCAACTGAAAAAGAACAGCACACAACGACTGAACTCATGTTTTTCCTCTACCATAAACAGCAGGATATGGTTTTACTTCATACATAACACCCTTCCACTGTTCTTTAATTTAAAACAGTATTGTTAAACATATCACCAAATAAAACCTATGTTCAGCTAAAACAACAGTTTATGTTTTTCAGAAAAATGTTTTTAATGCACTGAAAGCTTTACTTTTATATTTGTAGCAATGCCATGCAGCTCACAAGCAAAAATACATTTGAGCAGAGCATTCTTCTGTCTTTAATCCTCACTGCAGTTAATTGAGCAGCCAGGCATAAAGCTATAAAACCAGTGCTTAACCTAAGCAATATCTGAATTTTCCTTCAGTGCTAGGAAATGTTCTATCAGCTATATCATAGTACCTGACACAGAATATCTCAGTATTGCTGAGCTCTTTTTTTTTTATCTTTCTGAAAAAGGGAAATTGTACATAAACTGTGATTTGACAGTTCATAGGTTTTGTGTCTGTACTTTGCATATATTCAGCAATGTGATTCACAGTTACAAAATATTACATAGGAAAATTACTCATTTGCAAACAGGACTTAAAAAATCAACTGCAAACAAGAGCAAGGTTCTTCTCCCAGAGGTAGGGGCAGATGAACTGTGCTGGCACAGAGCACCCAGGGAAACTGAGGGAGATGACCAGCAGCACTACAGGACAGTGACACTGACAGTGACAAAACTGGCAGAATACTGGATGATATTCTGATCATAAATCAGAGGACTGACTAAGGCAGAGTGGTCTAGAACAGCAATGGCAAGCAAAGAGTGGAATGCTGCTCAGCTAATGCAGCCCTGGGCACCACGGTGGAGTAGTTTAGCTACCTCATTGAAAAGGCACAGCCCTTTTCCTTGCCCATCAACTTCTGTTGTCTTCCCTCAAATACTCAATTACACCTGCTGAGAACAGTATTTCAGGTTTTTAATCTGAGATGTACTCAAAAAATTTTTTTTTTGGTTTTAAGGAAAAAGCAGACTGCAGGCCCAACACTGCACTGGGATATCAGCTAACACTACTCACACTTCAAGAGACATTTCAAACTACTCCAGATAGCCCAAATCTCTTCTCCTTTCCTTGAAATATCAAATGCACTTACCCTGGGGAGATGAAATGAATAGCCACCAGCTCCACCCAACAAGCATATTTACTGGATATGGGCAATCCAAAGACATTGCTCACTCTTCCTGGGTTATAATGGTTGTTCAGAACTTTCAAAGCAAACAAGACTCCTGCAAACAAGAAGAAATCACATGAAGAGAGAAATACTTGTGCACAAATAATAAAGAAATGCAAACAATTAGAAGTAGCATGCAGTTTCAAAGCATCATGAAGTATATTGCTGCATGCCAGAACAGTTCTGTACTTTCAGTGATACTTTTCAGTGACTTAAAAAAAAAGATACAAAAATTTCATGTTTGTATAACAGCCAAATCTAAGTTGGCTTTTAACGTGCCTGCTCACTGTAGCTATTCAGGTATACAAAACAATACAAACATAATTTAAAATGGGAAATCCATTGAAATAATTGACAAAATTAGTGAACTCAAAAACATGTTCTGTGACTTGAGAAAAGCCACTACTGAAAACAAGACAAACAAACATGTGTAAAGCTCAACAGTAGGTCCAAATTCTGAATTAATGGAAAATCATCTTACACATACTCCAGAATCACTTGTTTCTGCAAAAAAAAAGTAGATAAATGACCTTTAATAACTATAAATAGTATGAATTTCTAATTGACTGCAATTGTTTTATCATGCAACTGCCAGCCAATATGATGGGATGAATTCAGAGAACTTATTGGAAGTGTTTATGAAAAAGTCCCTCTCAAGAGAAAGCTCACAGTGGTCTAAGCAACTTTCTTAAAGGCTGAAAAATAAAGCTTGCCTTCTAAGGTTAGGTCCCAAGGACAGCAAGAAAATCCCCTACTCATCTAGAAATGCAGGGCTACTTTTCTACTTGATTGCAGATTTTTTAAAGAGAAGAAATTTATTGACTTTAACATGATCTGCTAAAGCAGGAGACAAGATCATTACTGGAAGGAAGATGACCCAAATCTGATGTTTGGATGTTGGTAGCAGAAGCAAATCTAGGCGAGTCTCTCCAAAGACAGGCATGAGTAATTTTAAACTGACAGGCTCTTCTAGAAGCCACCTAAGGAGCATTCTTGAAATGCTTATACAAAATCTGAAAATTAAAGAGTTCAGACTTCAATTAACCAGCAATATTAAACAGAAAATACAATTCTACTAGGATGATGATATTTTCATGTTCCCAGGTAAAGTCCCTGCTGGTCATAAGAACATGAACTGAATTACTTTATGTTCATGCCCATAGTATATGCTTGAAATTTAAAAATAGGATAAGCATACCAATGTGACACTCATACATTGATACAGATGTACACCTATGCTCTTTCTGCAATTAACAGTTATTGTTATATAGCAAACATACAGATTAATTTTACATACATAAATTGGACCAATGCTGTGTCTTACCTGAAAAACCTACGCCACAATTCATTTCATAGGAAGGATCATCCAGAATTATCACAAGCAGGACTTCCAGCACCATGTAAACTACTCCAATCAGTACTGAAAATACTGCAATTATGTAGGCAAACCATATGCTCTTCAGCTTTCTTTCCAGCATTATGCCCTTCCAAAGCATGGAAATCATGTTATAATACAAATGCCAATCATCTGCATGGTGGAAAGGAGCAAGCAGCAAACGCTGCCAGTTCTTCCTGTGGACAGCTTCATTTACACTGAGACACACTTCAGACAGTGGCCTCAAAGGATTCAGAAAGAGAAAAATATTCAGTACAAGTACCCCAAGGGTAACAGAAGGAATGTTCTGGAGTCCAACTTGAGAAATTTGATAAAGCAGCAAAAGCAGTCCAGCACTGACTCCTCTTTGCCTTCGTTCCATAGTTACTTCTTCATTCAAAGAAACGTGAAGATTATTTCAATTTCCAGTCTTATGTTCAATTTCAAAACCATACAAGTTTTGGAAATTCTGAAAGAAAAAAAGATAACTTCTTATATACATATTGCAGTGTTTTGAAGCTCATCACTGTTTCTGTAAGTTTTTAAACACAAAAAAATTCATCAAGGTAATCAGCTGAGACCTTTTATATATCAGAACAAAAATTCAAGTGAGGAAAAGAAACCAGAATTTACAAACTGATACAAAACACAAATAAAAGAAATTTATACAGGCAATCCAGACAAGTACTGAGAGAAAAAGCAGACTGCAACCTCTGTTTCACATCCTTCAACAGGCTGTACTTAATCCATTAAAATACCTGGGTATTCTGGACATGTTTTCATTAATTCTGATTCAGACAGAATAATTAAGATTTCAGGAAGGAAAACAGTTCAAAATTCTTCTCTAGAGTCTCAGTTTCCAGGATTCCTATCTTTGCTACATATTTAAAATTTTTTAATGATCATTTTTCCAACTTTTACAAATATTCAAAACAAGCTAAGCTTGAAAATTAAAAGTCACAATTTTGACAAAAGGAACAGAGACACAGCTAAGTACTCCTAGATGCAATCTGAAAATTGTTACTGCTTTCCTAGGGATGAGAATAAAAAGTTTAGTTTAGAAGTAAGCGATGGAGAAAAGACAACTATAGGGAGAAATCATATACAAAACCAGCATAAAAAAATTTAAGAGTTGCAACAAAATTTTCATCTTTGCTTTATTTATGCCAGAAAACCCCAGGAGATCAAAGAGGGCTACAGAAACAGATCTGGCTAGAAACAGATTTACTCTGACAGGGACTGACAAGAGAGGAGGGAGGAAGCTGCACTGGATCACACAGCACGGGGGCTGTGAGTGTGGAACCACCTGTGGAAGAAAGGAAGAGATGCAGGATTTCAAGCTGGTTCCATGGGCCACCCCAGCTTGGCCAGTCCTGCTTCACCTCTGAAAACTCTGCAAGGTGGCCCAACCCCAGCACAGCCTCTCCTCCTCTCCAGGGTGTCCCTTCTGTGCACAACTACTGGAGACACACATCACATTATTCCAGGTGTAAGTATCAGTTATGTAGAACCAGCAAAATACAATTCCTCTTCAAAACTCTGCCACCAGGTTTCAAATGAAACCACCTGAAATAATGAGATATAAACAAAATTCTCATTTCAACACCCCATTAACCTTCTTTTTTACTATACATAGTTAAAGTTAATTTGCTAATTTTTTATTTAAATGCCTTTCCAATTAATACAAAATTATTCCTCTTCAACATTTTCATTAGATAAACAAGCAACAATCTAATTCTTCTAGAGGACAGGGAGAAAAATGGCACATTTATAAAAGGCAGCTTAAGGTGCAAAATTTAACCTTCCCCATTATGTCTGTTAGGATTTACTAATTTCACATTTCTACAGACCACTGCCATGCCTGCAAACACTTGACTAAATATGTTTATTCAGAGTCTTAATAATTTGATTGGGTTGCATTCACAAAGTGAGTGAGCACATGGAAAAGAAGGAAAGCATCTCTAGATGATGTTATCCTGGGAGACCTGCACAGGGTGGAACATCAAGGACAACCAGCTAGGGGCCGGGCCAGGCCAGGCTACCTTCTCTGCTTATCCTGAAGTGAGGGAAGCACACAGTTCCATGCTAGTTCACACACAGAATTAATTAATGCCACTTCTTATAATTAAGTTGGTTTTTTTTTTGTCTCTGTATTTCTGTTTAAATCACATTTATGCTCATTATAGCAATTTAAGAGAAGAGAAAACCAAATTGGTTGTGGTTTTTTATCCTGAAAACGACTGCAGTAGACCAGAATGCATGTAAAATGTATTTGCTACATTACAATGAAACTGACTACATTTTTCCCACGTTATTATTTTGGAAATGCTACATAATACCTGAGCCTTGTCCAAAACAGAGTGAAAACAACAGAAACATACCAGGCCTCTTGAACACGTAACTTCCTACACTGGTGCCCTCCAAAACCAGTGTCTAATGATCACAATTGAACTGCAGAGACCACAGCTGCAGCCCTCACAAAGCTCAAATGAAGCCACCTGTTAAACTGCTAATTGGCCATTGCAGACAATTACATTGTCGGTCTTTGACTTGAAAGTCAACATTACCAAAAAAATATAGTTAATCCACAGTTCAATCAATGTCATTCTCTTTTTCCACACTAACTCTGATATCAGGTACACCAACATCCCCCAATATTTAAATAATCTTCTGCCCAGACCTCTGGCATGTCTTGTACCACATGCACAGTTACATCTTTTTCATCACAAAACAGTGGACACAAAAACTGTTAGAATTTAAAAGTGAACATCCTTTAAATGCAAGTTATGAGGAAACATCAAAATCTTGCCATACCATATTGTTAAAATTGTCAAATACCTTATGTTTTAAAGTTCCCATCTCTGCTTATGATACCCTTAAATTCCCAATTTAAGTCCTTTCAACACCCATGCACCTAAGAAAAGAAACCCTCATGCAGCACAGAGGCAGACAATAATCATGGAGCAGGATTGGGAATGTTTTCCATCACAATTTCAGCAGTGCTAGTTATCATAAACCATTCCCACTACTGGGAGCAACCAAAAATGTCAGCCAAAACACATTGTGTGTTTGAGTCAAAGGGAAAAAGACCCCAGCAAGAGAACAGAAGTCATTTGAGAGCCTCCTTTATGCAACTCCCTTAAAACATACACAGCTTTCAGCTGTTTGAACATTCCTCCTCAGCCTCTACTCTGTTCATTAAAAGTCAAATGAGGCTTGAAACAATGAAGCACTTTTTTCCTTTTCCTTTTTTTTTTTTTTGAAAATATGCCACCTACTTCAAAATGGACAAATTTCCAGAACAGACTTGAAACAGACATTTGTCTTACATCCAGGCTGCCACGTGTCTGCATTTTTTGTCACCTACTCAAGATAAATGTCTGAACTAAATATTCTTGGAATTTGTTTGTTTGTTTCATACTAAACAAGTAAAAGCATTTAAACTTATTTTTACTGTGACAATCCCCCTCACTCACTTGGCAATCATAAAATATTATGTCTTCACATTACTAAAAAATAATGCAATAAAGTAAATATTTTAGTAAATATCAGTTAAAATGAAAGGTTCTCCAGTCTTTTTCCTATAGCTGTAATTTGAATTTAGAATCCCCCTGTGCCCTTGCTCCTCCTAAAACAGACATAACTATCCTGAAATTTTGATTTATGTTTATGCAAAACCAAGTATACTCTAGAAAAAAAATTGTGCATTCAGCCTACATGTTGAGATTAGAGCTAGACCAATGTCAAAACCACTTGAAACATGAAGGGTGAGTATCAGATGCCAAGCACAAAGCATTCCACAATGAAGATAAGCCTCAACAGGCCCACAGCACTTGTCTGTGAAGACACAGTCTCAGGATACAAAGGCTCCTCCAGGTAAAGCAGAATCAGTGCTTTTAGGGCAAAAGAGGAGCAGGAGCCAACTGTAAACACTTTCAGCGTGGCCCTCGAACTTTGGAAAGAGGTGGGGAAAAGGCCTAACAGAAAAAAAAAACAACCACTGCAAGGAAAAATAAACTAATAAATGGAAACATAATGAATCATCCTGTTTATACCTCATAAGTATGCAAGGAGAAGGTCAGCCACAAGCTGTCAGCTACAATCAGCTTTGAAACGTCCAGTCAACTACACAGTTCATAGACAAGGTCCTGACTTAATTATAAAATCAATTACTTCATAAAGAACAACTTCTGGATTCATCAGATGTGTCTTTAAAGGGCTTTCCTTCACAAAGGAATACTGAATGGTGAACTCAAAAGACACAGCATTTCAGAATTTGGTAAGAGAAGTCACACGTACGTAATAAAAACGTTTTAAAACAATTTAAACTCCTTTACTGAGACAATTCAAAGTTAAATATCAACATTCAATGATTTCATAAACGGCTATATCACAGTGTTTTTTTATTGTGCAGCATTTTAAATTTCATTCAAAGTTTTCTGTGAGAATAAGAAATTCTTCTGCCTCTTATATCTGCTTCAGCATGAAAACTGAAAATCTTTTATAGATTTTTAATCTTCTTAGGTACCACTAAAGGAGGAAGTCCTTAACAAAATAAGCTTTTAAACTAAAAACTTCACCTTAAAACTGAAAATTGTGTTCTGTAGGGTGCAACAATTACTGTTCACAATAAAATATACACGTTAAACAATACATGCCAAGAATAATTTTAGCCATCTTATCCCAAAATAAATGAGACAGCTTTCACAGGAAAGAACCCAAGGGACTAGGTCAAATCTCTCTCATAACAGACAGTAATTAGTAACTGCCTTTCAAAACACCAGGATACATCTACACTAATTGAAGTTGGAGAAGTGAAATAGTCATAAATACTTAATATCACTATACTTATAAAGGTAAGAGGATGTCACAGCTTAAAGTAAAAATACATCAAAACAACAGTGAACTTCAGATTAGGCCACAGCTGAGTTTTAACGTCACAGATGTTTAACTCAGGGTCAGGGATTTGGGGTTTGTTGTGGTTTTTTACCCCCACTCAATTGCAATTGTTACATGTGTACAATGTTACACCTGGGTAATCATACTAGAAAAGCATCCTCCTTTATCTGAAGAATTTAACATTATGAAAAATTAAACCATCAAAGATTGCCTGACTCCACTACAGAAGTGTGAAGCACAACAGCTCTCACAATTTTGGCATTCCTTGGTAGCTTTGAGGGAAGATTTGTCTGCAATGTGTAAGAGAAAGGAAGAACAGGAAAGGAAGGAAAGGAAGAACAGGAACTTTCTGAAGAAATCCACTTTAAAATAATACTGGTTACATAAACAATTCAGACACACATGCTTTCTAGTATTAGCGTTATACTACTGTTGTCAACACCTCCAATCCATGCCAATATAAACCAGTTCCAGGAAGAACACCACTGTGCTATTTCAGGAAATCAAAGCAGCTCAGGTATTGTTAATTACATTTCACAGACACCTGAATTACTCAAACTCGGTGTTTACCAACTGTAAGAAGGCTTACCAAATGCAGGCAAGATATACTTGCCTTTGCTTCTTCTTCGACACACCTGCAAGTTATTTGTAGTTTTTGGGGGTAGGTTTTTTTGTTTTGTTTTGTAGCATTAACAAAGAAAGGGATATAGCTGTGGCGAGTTATTGATTTTTTTAGGAAGTTGTTTCTAGTTTATAATTTATAAAACATACCACTGCGGAAAACGGGGCGAAGGAAAGCAGTAAGCCCCGAGTGGGGCGGTGTGAGGAGCAGCATCCTGCGCAGCTGTGGCTGCGGATAAGCCCCGCTGCTCCCGACACCCGGCTCCTCCTGCCACCGCAGCGCTCCCAGGAACCGAGCCCACGGGCACGACGCTGGGTGTGTGTATAAAGATAATGGCTGCGAAACCGTGAAATATCGGCGATTCGACTGCTCAGGCCGTCATTCCCACCACCACTCCTCGCAGCGGCGGGAAGGAGCGAAGCGCGGCGGAGGGAAACCTCGTACAGAGCGCAGCTTGAGGGCAGCTTACCCAGCCCAGGCCCCGCTTGTCGGGGCTTGCACCGGGCCTCCCCCTCAGCGGGGCGGCGCTCCCCGGGTGCGGGCCGCGCCCCTCACGGGCCGGGGGCCGCTCTCCGCCGGGAGGCGGCGGCAAAGGCGAGACAGGAGGAGGGCAGGAGAGCAGAATAGGAGAGCACGGCAGGAGGAGCCGCGCAGGGCCGGGGAGGAGGTGGCGACGGCGGCTCCAGCATCCCCCCGCCCCCGCACTCACGTTCTCCGGCGGCGGCAGACCCGGAACCGCGCGCCGCCCCGCGTGACCCGGGGCCGCCACTCCGCGGCGAGGGGCGCGGCCCCGGCCCCGCCCGGGGAACGCACCGCGCATGCGCCGGGCCCGCCCCGCCGCCGGGGGCGCTGTGCGCGGGCGGGCTGAGGGCGGAGCGCGGAGGCGGGAAAGCTGAGGCGGCCGCTCGGGGCGGGGACTGGCCGCTGGCGCTGCCCGCTGTTAAAATACATAATCGGCTCGCCTTTGAGAGCGTTTCACTGCACATGCAAAACAGTAACTAGTTCTGTAAGTTTAATAGATCGAGGAGTTTTTTTTTCCTCCATGCGTTAAAAGGAATTAAATGAAGACACCGCAGAATCACGGAATCAACAAGGCTGGAAAAGACCGCTGAGATCATTAAATCCAACCTACGACTAAATACTACCGTGTTAAACAGACCATGGCACTCAATGCCACGTCCAGTCTTTTCTTAAACACCTTCAGGGGCAGTGACTCCACCTGGGCAGCCCATTCCACTGTCTAATCACCCTTTCTGTGAAGAATTTCATCCTAATGTCTAACCTAAACCTCCCCTGGTGCAGCTAAAGACTGCATTAGTTTCACTTTTGTAGAGTACTACACTGGTGTCACTGTATTATTCCCCAGATTTGACACAGATATCCAGACTGTGAGCTTTTTTATTAATATTCAGTAGGGAATACACTGGGCAAATTATAAGTGCCTGAAATAATAGGTTCTCATATAAATGTTGGCGAGCTGATGGTGCAAATATGTGACTAGAAGTGAATCATATAGAACCCATAGCCAAAGCTACATGTAAACGGCCTGATTTTGCTGTCATTTATGTGGCACTCAGGTTTCATAGAACATTTTGGCAACTCGTACAAGTATGTCATACAATTTATAAGAAAATTGCATTCTGCCCTTCCAAAAACAGCACACAGCTCAGCAGACTGGCAGGCATGAAAGGGGCTGAATTCCTAGAAACAGGGTGGAGATCAAGTTAAAGGAGCAGGCTTTGCCAAAACAAGCAACTTCAGCATAGTCCTCGCTTCCAAGAACGAGCAGAAGCCAAAAGAGGCGGGCAAGGCTCAGTGTGTGCCACCATTTAGACACATTACCTTAAGCTCCATACTTTTGGCACATTTAGATCTGTTACCTCAATTAATGCTAATCATAATAATTCATAGAAATCACAGGATGTGGGAGTTAAAAGTGCCTGAACTGATAGATTTTTTTATCATACACCAGGTTTTCTACAACTGGCGCCATTTCCTGTAGCAGCATACTCCATTTTCAGGCAACAATAATTGCAGTCCATAATTCTTAAAGATGCCATATTTCTTTTCTCAATACAGGCCCAGATCTTATTACTGGATGTGAAAGTCCTGAGGTTGTGGTTCCTTTCTGGGACCTAGAAGATTGTAGTTCCCTTCGTGGGTCAATTTGAGCAATTGTGTATTACTGTTCCTCTTTTTAGATCCTTAATGATATAGCAGGGATAACAAAAGTCGCAGAAACAATGGGAGGCTAAGGAAATGAATAATGTGTTCTAATGCTATAATTAATGGGCCACATATGTAGCTAGGTTTTAAAAAGACCCCACCATTGTTCTTATACTGTTTCCCAAGTGTGGGACTTTATACCCATTAAGATCTTAAAAGTTGGCATTTTTTTCCTTGTTCCACACAAATTTTACTAATATCCCGCCAGATCTTCTGGGTTAGTTTATACTTATATAAATAGCCGGTTAGAAGAAAAAAAAAACAAACCTTCTGCTCTTTTTCTTTAATCTCACAACACCATTCACCTCACAGATTTCTTTTAATTTTTGGCTGAATGTTAATTTTTCTTACCAGTAAAATTGAATGAAATAAGAAACACTGTTTACATATTACAACTTTCCTTTTTTACAAATTCTACATTTGATATACTTTTGCCATACAAGCTGTAACTCAGCTTTCCTCAACATAAATAATGTTATTAAGTAAGAATAAGTGAAGGGCTTACACATTAAAAAAATGGTTGAATTAATTTAAGACAATATTCCTTTCCATTTAAGCAACTATTAACAGTATAGGTTCTGTTTCCTGGTTATGTCTGGCCTGATTAGGAAGAGAATTCAACTCTTGGAAGGAAAATAAAGAAGAAAAAACCGAAAGCATCATTTTCCTAATGCGTGTACTGGTACAGGAGTGACGCATACGGTCAGCACTGCTTACGCCTTACTGCTAACTATATAATCCATGTAAATATTTATCATCCAGCTATTATCAGTGTAAACATACAGCTTAGTCATATGTTGATCCCTAACGAAAAAGTGACATTGAGATCTTTGCTTAATAGCAGAAAGTTTAAACATGTTTTAGAATCAGTAGAGCAGATCTCAGAATACTCACTTTTTCAGAGGGTTATACAGAGGGTTTTCAACATGTAACAAATGCAAAGAAACATCCTGCTATGAATGCATGGATGCAAATTAAAGCCATATCTGAAGGTTATTTTTCTAATTAATGCTGGGAATCTGATAGCAGCACATTTGAAACACTGTTTATGTTAATCTTGAAGGAACTAGTTAGGACTAGCCTGCAAATGTAAGAAGAATGCTGGAGTGTAGTTATGGTAAAGGAACTGTGGCTTTCCCAGACTGTCAGTACGTGACAGTGTTTACAAAAAGCAGGAGAAGAGAAAAGCAGTAACCCAGAATTTGATACACTGAATATTATGAGTCTGTCAGAAAATTAACAAAATACAGATGATCAAAGGATCAGTTTAAACATGTTATTAGTTTATATAATCTGCTACTATTCTCGTTTTGAAAACAACATAATGCCTTGGAAACTGTGGAGACAAGCCCTTCTGAGAGACAGATGGAAATAAGATCTGATAGTGAATGTTTTGTATAAATTCAGGGCTTACTCTTCCAGAGTCTTTGATCTGACATTAACTCTGCTTTAACTACCTAGTCCACCTTTACTAACTACTTCTTTGCTGGCAGGTTCCTTTCTCCAGTTCAGCTGCCAGCATCACTACACAGTAACTTTATAATACAGTATGGACAAATGGAGGGAAAAATAGAGATGCTTTCTCTCCAGCTTACAGATAGAATATATCCTGGAGATTCTTGATTTGTTCATATAGACTCTCAGAAGATATAGATGAAACAACAGCTGGAAACTAAAGGAGTGTCTTGGTCTTAATGTGGGCTGGAAGAAAGGGAACAACCTCAGAGAGGTTTCCCAACACTTACAGCCAAAGGCATCTGATCAGATGATCAGTCATCTCCTGCTTATCTGGATACTTCCATGCTGCAGTGAGACACTTCAGTTAAGCCAGAGCATTTTGAAAAAGCTCAAAAGCCTGAGCTGCTGTATGTAACCAGAAGAGAAGGGAGTAGACCAAAAAGTAGTGTTAAGGTAATGAACGTGGATTGAACTATGCCAAGAAGATGGTATCAGGCAATCCTTCTGTGCAACTGAAGAGCTTTCTAAAAAAGGTGTCAAAAGCAAAGAATAGGATGTGACATCACTGATGACAACAAACTATAATGTAAAAAGTTATTTGGTATGAAGTAACAACAGAGTAACCTGCTGTTATCTAAAACCGATTTTAAAAGCTGCATATGCAAACATTTATCTTCTTTTTGCTTGACCTCAGGAATAACAGTCAAGAAGTTGTTACTTGTAATAATACCGTAGGCAGAAAATATTCTGTTGAATACAGTTGTTCAGGTTTTTTTCAGTGGCAGCATAATTTACATCTCATCATTCACAGTTTATAAAAATCATGAAGTTAAAGTATATTCTGCTGCTGGCAGGGAATTTTTCTTAATACTCTAGCTGCGAAAATGTTGTGATTATTTCCCATTTCTATAAAGCATTCATGTAATGTTTTCTGTTACAGAAACATGGGTTTTGATCCAATTTTTTATGAAATTTAAACTACTTTATAACAAGGATGTGTCAGTATTCTGATGACATTTGTGTGCTCCATTGGCCTGCAGGATGCCAGGACAGTGGAAGCAATGGCCTTCCCAAGGGAGATGAAATGTCGATTTGTTGTTCTCCCAAGTTCCCAGCTCTCAAAGTTGGGCTAATCCAGAGGCAGTACCAGAGGGCTTTATCTGGCACTCCTTGTAAAGAAGGATTTGTCAAAGATAGTACAGTAATTTCACCAGAAATTACATTTAAGCCTCTTCTTGGAAGTCTTTTCTTGCTCTGTATTTTCTTCTGCCTATATGAGTAGAATTCATGCTCTGCATGTTTTTTTGTGTTTTATGCTAACCTTGGTCCTACATTGTATACGCTCGCTAGCCTGACTCCTGTTCCCAGCAGAGAGGCTGAGAGGCAGAGGCAGGGGTGAGGAAGCATTTAGAAGAGGGGCTGATAGTGGCAGAAGACCACTTCAAAAATTTTACTTCACAATTTGGTCTCTTTAATTCTGTTTTCATTCAAAGAGGGAAGCTTTATTTCCCTTGGAAGTTTGAATCCTGGAAGTTGTGAGGAGACATAGTATGCCATAACATTCATAATAATATTCATAATATCCATAATATTGAAATGGCATTATTATTTGTTTTGGGGGTTTTGTTGGTTTCAACTTCCTAAAGCTGTCTTTAACATTTTTATTTAACAAAACTAAGCCTAATGAAAGCATCTGTCACAGCTCAGAGTGCATTGGTCTGCCTTAATTAGGCCTTAATAGTGGCTGACCAGCCTCATCTGGGTTCCCCCAGCCACACCCCCTGCTCGTGGGCTCAGAGCCCCATTTAAGGTCAGCCTGAGAAGCCTGGTCCTTCCCTAAGCAGGCCTGGACCAGGGTTGGTCTCCAGCTGCCCCCCTTGCCCTGGCCCTTGGTTGAGGTTCTATCTCCAAACAGCTCTATCCAGGGGCAACACCTGCTTTGATTTCCTGCCCTTATCTTTGCTCTGCCTTGTCCTCATGGGCTGCCTTGTGCTTTGGATTCTTGGCTGAACCAGCTGCTGTCCCTGGACCCTTCCTGCCCTTTGCTCAGGTACCTTGAAGCTGGGTCCCCTTCACAGAGTAAGGAAGGGGTGAGTACAATATTCAAGGCAGTGAATGTGCCTTGTGCCAAAGTGACAATTCAAAGCTGGTAAGGTCTTTTGAAGCATTGTTTTCACCTTTTTCATTATTGGCTTTTACAATATTCAGCAGAAATTGCAAGACTGCTGTAGAAAGCAGTAAAGTAAATGAAGATGAAATTGGGGTTTTGAAGCACTTCAGCATTTTTTAGCATAGAAAGTAATGTTTGAGTTATAATCAAACTACATAAAACTATTGAATATCACCAAACCTGAGAGTGTATATTTTGTACCTGAGTGTTACTTCAGTTCAGCTCAGGATAAATTGCACTCTAACCTGATAAAGTAGAATTTTCTGGCAAATGCAATATGTTGTCTTTGGTTAGCTAGTATAGATGGGAAAAGCAGACAAGCTTTCAGGAGCACAATGCTTTATTCAGATCTTAAATAGAAGCAATGGTCTTTAAAGCTCAATAAAAATTGATGTCTATTTTTTTAAAACTGCCTTTAGTGCACTGGAGACTACTGATAGCAGCTGGTGGAAATAAGTGTGAGCCTGCTGGGGATGATGCTTTTTGCCATGTATGTAGAGCAAATAAGCCTCAGTCTTTACCTTGGTTTCAAATAGCAGCTTTCACCCTCATTTTTGTGGTAGTGCTGCTGTGGCCATAGTGATTGCCTAAGGACAAAGACAGATGTGCTGTTTCTTGTCAGACCAAGAAAAGCAGGTGGAAGCCTTCCTTCAGAGCTGGAGCAGCAGCAGGAGGTGGCTCCGTGCTGTCCTCCCATGACTGCTTGTCGTGACACGCAGCAGAGCAATGCTCTGATGCTGTGCACTTGCTGAGCAAACAGCTACAACAGGTTGCTGCCTTACTGCTCCAGTTTATTTTTCACTCTGCTGAAGATGATTGCCTGTCAGTCCTCTGCTGATAGTGCTCTCTAATCTTCTTTGAAAAAAAATCAACGAGGTGCTTGGGATTGGCTTGAGGCTGTATCCATGGCTTGGGTGGGGTTGGAGCAGGCAGGATTCACATCGTGCTCTGCATGTGCTGAGAGCCAGCTAGAACAAGTCACAGCCCCGGGCAGTCCTGTCCCATGAGCTATCTCCAGTGCAGGAATCGCCCACTTCAAAGGCCACCCCTGGAAACAGAGCAGAGGTCAGGGCAGAGGGCTTGCGATTGGCAAGGAATGAGCACCAGCAAGGGCATAAAGACAGTGCTCAGCTATCTGCAGGAGTCTTTATGCAAACTTTCTAGGACTTGTTCAGGTTGCTGGGGATCTTCCAGCTTTCTAGGTAGAAGAGCAAGTTTTTCAACCATTAGTTAGAGGAACCCTCCCACTTCCCAGAGTCAAAGAATTCCCATGGGGATTGCCCTGGGGACCTCTTCCTCCTCTTCTAAAAACTTGTGAGAGTCTATTTGAAGAAGCTTTTTCTTTCAGCAGCTCACTAATGTGTATTTCTGCTACCTGCCACTTTTATTTCAATTATTCATTCTATGTTTGAATTTTGGTCCATGTCCAATGAGCTTGAGAAATATATTTTTTAATTACTTTCCTTGTTCTCTTTACTGGCTTTCCATCTGTAATGTAATGGTCCCTGGCAGCTTTCTGGCTTTTGGCACTGCAGAGTACCTAGATCAGTTACAACAAGGTGACTTGGCGTTCTGCGCAGCCGCCTGTGAGGATTTCAGCCAGGCCTTTGCTTGATTAATGAGCACTGGCCTATTCTTGAGATAAATTCATGCTGGATTTTGCCCAAGGGCTACAGAGTGGGCACTCCAGGGAGTTTAGTGGAAGAAATCTGTACTTGAAATGACTTTTCTTTGAGATCTGTTTACTTAATGATTGCTTGCATGAAGGTAATACCACTGATAAGGAGGAAAACACAGTCAAAATTGTCAAGAGAAGTACATTCGTTAGATTTTTTTTTCCTCCTACTTGTGTATTACAGCCAGTTCTCTCTTGGAAAAAAGATTACATGGCATACCCTATGCTGGGCCAAGTCCCTGAGGTAGGTGGGAGCTCACAGGGTGTTTCCTTGCATCTGCGTGGTGCCTGTCAGCAGTGCCATTTGTACATCAGGGGCTTGGCACTGAGCAGTAATCCCCCTCCTGCCCCTCCCAGAGCTACTTCCTTCATAATGACTGGCATATCCCTGTTGATATCAATCACCAATCAAGTGTATGAACTCGTTTTAGTTGATTTCCTAAAAATCAACATGTGACAATTTTACCTGCATGCTGCTCTCCCAGGAACTTTGGAATCACCTGACCAGTTTCAGTCTCCTCTGCCAGAAGCATGTGTTGCTGGTGGGCTGCAGCCTCCTGCAGCTGCCATGCATGGTCACCCTGCCTGGTGAGGGCAGCTGCTCTGTGCCACTGATGGGAATGGCCAGGCTGTGCTTGCCAGTCCCAGGGCTGAGCCCCCGTTCTGGAGACACGGCAGGATGCCAATTTGTTCTGATGGGCCTGGCCAGCGCTGCTCATCTGTAGCTGTGCCCCCTCCTCAGCTGGGCCTGTGCAGTGAGTTTGTGAGGAAACTCATGAGCTTTACCTGCCCCTAACATGTGCTGGCTCTTTTCTAAACAGCAGATCAAATAGGGCTGGGTGGGAGACTTGAAACCCTTGGGCTGGAAGTAGGAAGCAGGGAACTTGAGGGGTAAACCATCAGTGTGTAAGGGAATGTGCCAAGCAGCTGACAGTACTATGATTATACCTGATATTCAGGCAATCAGGGTTAATTTTTCTGCTATTCATGACTTCTATATCTATAAGGAGTTGGACAACTGTTTGGATGCACCATTGGGGGTTGGGTGTTGAAATACTTAGCAAAAAAATCTACCGAGAGTATAAACGATACAATATTTGAGTGCTTCTGTTGCTGTATCAAAGAAGTGTTTCTCTGAAGGAATCATATGTGATTCTGCAAATCCCAGGTTCATTTAAAGAAGAAATAAATGGATATGTGCACAAAAAGTCAATGTACTGAGATGAAAAAGCAACAGAAGGCAAAACACAATATGTGTGTTTTTAGAGTATCTGTCAATCTAGAATAATAAATAAGTAAACAGAACCTTTTGAATTTGTTCAAGTGAATCCCTTTCAGGGCTGAATTAACTAAAGCATATCCCTATGAAATAACCCTCATTATATAAATCAGTGTGCCGATGGATTACTGATTTTGCAGCCAAAAAACCTCACCACCATAGGTGTGAAGTTTCCTGATCATCTAATAAATTGATAACTTTGAAGCCTAGTTGTGACAATTTAAATGTCATCACTATTAAACAAGTTGCCAAAATGCAAACAACCATCCTAAGTCATTAAAATGTAATTATAAAGGACAGCTGGGTCTACTATCAATCTGGGCTGTGGGGACTCATAATGGGGAAAAATATGAAACTTTCACACAAACAGAATGAGATTGCTGCATGTGCCAACCTCAGCCTGCTTGGGAAACAGGGGAAATGTGTATTCAGTGCATGCACAGTTACTGGTGCTCATGGGGGGCTTGCATTGCCGAGATGGACACAGGAGTCAGAGGCAGTGTGACATCCATCAGATGTCTTCCCTGTCTCTTTGCACATATGAGGAGTCCTTTTGCTTATTACCAGGGTCTGCCTTGCTAATGAGAGGCAGATAGACTGGGCGGCAGCTACAGCCTAGCAGAAATGCCAGTGAAGTGGGACTATATTTGCTCTAGGGTGGAATGGCAGTGCAGGTGGTGTAATTGCTGTTTGGAAACCAGGTGGACTCTAAGTGATAATGAAGGTTTGCTTTTTGGCTGAGAGGAATAAAGGAAAAGGCTTTGCAGGCATAGACCTGATATGTTTATGAAAGCTGTGTTTAGTTATACTGATAATGAAGTTATTGAACTTTATTTTTTATGTTTATTATTTTCTTGATACTTTGATAAGGCCATGATGTGGGCAATGAGCCCAGTCCCTGCTACGTGTGGTGTAGCTCTAAATTCCCATTGGTTTCAGCTCCATCCTAGTAGGTTCTATCTTTAATTCAGCAATGCAGCGTGCAATGGATGAGATTTACTGCTGATATGCACCCTGGAAAGGGTGGAACAAGCTAGAACTGTGATACTGCTTCATTAAAATAGTAACCCCAAAAGGAGGCTCTGCAGTCTTTTGGTGTTTTATTTATATGCATTATGGAGCTACAACAGCTGCTGATTTCCATAATTAAGCCCCATTTTCCCTAAATGTGGTGGAAAGGGTAAAATAAGTGAGAAATGCTGATCACTGGTAAAATTCTAGAAGAAATATTTTATGTTATGTCTTGATGCATGTAACAATTCATGTATTGGATAGCTTCTTTTTTTGAAGCTTTTATGAACCTGAAAAAAATGATTAAAAAATGCTTGTGTATCATTTGAAGTAGTGGAATTCTTTTTTCCTAAATGTCAGCCTATAGCACATTCTTCTCAAAATGAAGTTGCAAATAATTGCAAGGTGTGTTCTAACAGATTCTAAAATATTTAGGTATCAAATTAATGTATCTTTTTTACACCTATGAAGTAAATTCTTGTGGTGCCTTGGGGCATTCATTGTACTGAAAAACTTTTCCTTTATTCTCACTGAGAATGTCTGCTCTTGCATATGGGTGTTCACAAACCATTCATTTCCTTCCTTTTGTGTACTTGGAAATGATCTAATAACTGAGTGTTCTGCTGTAATTATCTACCTTTTACTTTTGTAAATTGTAATTTTTGTTTGTTTTGAAACAAGAATCAGTTGGTATGGAGCTTAGAAAAACATTTAAGATTATGAACTGTTTCTAATGAACAGATTGTTTTCTGATGCAAATGGAAAGCCAAGTTGAGAGAGGTTTCTCTTTTTTTATGCAGAAGGATGCAGCCTCTCAACAGACTTCGTCTTTATTTTTTGGCAAAACTGGACTGCCCTACCCAAAAGCATAAACAAGCCTCAGCCTATCAACAGCAGAAATGGGACACCAACCTGCCAAATATAGGGAAATGAATAAATGGAAGAACAATAAAAGCCAGTAAAGTAGGAAATCTCATGTGGTGTGAATGATTTCCTATGTAGTGTAAGCAAGTTTTTTCTGCTGTTGGTTTTGCACAGCTACACTAAGGATGAATAAATTTTTGTCACCAATGCTGTTATGAAAAGCATGCAAATTTGAGAGATCACACTGGCTAATGGACAGAATGGTTATTTTGGAAGGAAAAATAAGCTTTCCTACTATTTTCATTCACTGTCTCCCAATGTGAGATACAATTTACTGCAGGTTTAGGAAATTAAATGTTAGTTTTCCGTGTGTACTGAAGAGGTTTGGAAATTAACTTAGCAAAGGTGAAGATACATGGTATTTCTCAGTGCACAGTGAGAGTTGGCAAGATGACATTGTAAAATATCCTTAGTAATAGGCAGTTAGAAAGTCTGCAGGGGATGAGGTCAAAGAAGGGTTAGCAGCTGACATCAAATCAGAAGCCAGATGTGCTGACCCTTAATCATAGGCTTTTGCAGGCTTTTTTTGTACTGCAATTCAGCACAACATTATTGAATTCACCTTTAGATTAAGCTGGTCTGCTTTGACATATACAAGCCCATATGCAAGTTAATGGCTGTGTCATCCACTTCATTATGCAGGCTTTGATAACAGACCAGCGAGGTGACCTCTGCAAGGAGCGCCACTTCTCAAGGTCCTTAACCGTTTGCATTTTTGGTGAACAGAAAGTGGCACTCCCCATTTAGGTTATGTTGGATCATTAGTTTTGCATATACAAATTAAAACTGGGAATAGTAATCTGTCACATCTTCTTTTTCTTTGTGCAAAATTACCTAAAACTATTTAATTCAGCACTCTTATGAAAGTTCCCTGCTTCTGTACCAGTGCAAAATTTTTTGGCTGTGCAAAGGATGAATTCTTAAGAGACAGTTCCTGCAAAGGCATAGGTGTTAGTGGACTAAAACTTAACAGGGTCAGAAAATTTTAAAGAATTAAAAAATAAAACTAAGGTGTGGAAAAAACAAGGTTAAAAATGTGCATGCAAGCCCTAACTGTTCCATGTTGCTTTTATATGGTTCTGCAGGGTATTTCTGCATTAGAACTGGAGTGAAAGGGGGCTTCCCGTGGCACAGTCCCTGCTAGTTTCACAAATACTTTTGGGTTGCTAATCTAAGCTTAAAATAACACAATATTGATGTAATGCTATCTTTATTCAGAGGCTGTGCTTCTGACTTGCTCACTTGCACAGTGCTTACTCAACAAACCACACAGTAATCGGTAGTATTAAGGTCAATGGCTACGGATCTGTCTCTCACACTGTGCACTAGAGACAACATTTACTGAATATTGCACCAGTAAACTCATTGCTGATTCCCCTGAAGCTACTTACCTTTCATGCAGCTGTGGGAAAGGATTTAGCCAGGAGCTGGCCAGTGGGCTTGTGACCTTTGTAGTCCTCAGTATGCAACTCACATCCTGAATAAGGCAAGTATGCAGGAGAGAGGGCTTGTTTCTCACATGGAATAATATCTGACCTTCTGGTGAGGTGTCTTCAGTGGGAATTGTGTATTCCTTCAGTGGGTGACCCTGATGGCATCCTTAATGACCTGGAAATCCACATAAAATGCTATCATCACAGCTATTAGCATAATATCCCAGTTCTCAGATACTGAAACTGCAGAACTCAATGGTCTGATGCCTCCTGTATGCAAGGCAAGGGGAGGCACATGTATGGGCCAGACTTTTCCCATGCCTGTTTTTAGGCTGCTTTCAGAATTTCTTAGCTCCTATTTCACTCTTATTTTTGTATTCTACCCTTTATTCCTATTAACTGTTGCTGTGGGAAAACACAATTCAATTTCTTTAGCACTTATACCTGAATTTGTGGTCCTTATTTCAAGTGTATGAGGAGTTTCAAGCCAGTAGGGTTGGGTGATTTTTTTCTCACAGGCGTTTCACCCATGAGTTTGGTCACTTCATTTCTGAGGAATGCAGCTGTTGAGGAAGTTTGTCATCACAGATTAAAAGAAAATGGCTCTTTAATGCTGCTTTCACAGAGACAGCTTCTAGTTGCCTGAGAAGCCTCTACTTTGTGCCTCTAAACAGATATATTTCACTTGCAAGTCTTAAGTCTTCAGAGTATAAACTTACTTTATATAGGCTGTGCTTTCTCTTTGAGGCTTGATCTGCAAAGGTCATGGATATAATACAGGATTTACAAACCATGGGAAAGGCATCTGTGTTGTGCCACTACTCTGCTGGGACAAGCAGCACTGCATGAATCTCCAGCTGCACAGAAGGGGGAGACATTGCAATCTATCAGCTGTAATCCTCATGAAAAAGACACCAAAAAAGTAACTGCTGGTTTATTCTTTCTGAAGTGGCTGATGCCAGGATCAGTCAGCAGGCTCAGCTGAGAAGGAGGGCCTGATGTGCCTTTTCACACCTTGGTTTTAAACTTCCTTCTGCCACTAAAAGGAAGGCAGGGAGGGGAATTCCTGCCAAACTCAGAGCATGACTGTGCTGGTTGGTGATGCAGTGCTCTGCTGTAGCACACACCTGCAGGACTTTAGTGAGAGTGTGCTAGGACATTAATGTCGTTTTGCAAACTGGACCCATGTTTTAAACCAAATTTGCTTCAGAACTCTAATGCACCAGAAGAAACTGGGTATTCTACAGTAGCTTAATTAATGTTAAGACATTAGAAGTTAGTTAAATATGAAACTGTTTCATAATGAGAATTAATTCCTCTGAGATACTATTTTTTATTACTTTTTCTACTGCATGGCCAGCTTTGGACTGGAGGTTAAGAACAAAAGCTGGATGCTTCTGCTGGAATTCTCCATCTAGAAATAATTACTGAGGGCAATGCTGTAACTTATCTTTCCATTCCAGACGTGACAACCCTTTCAGGTGATTAGGGGGAAGCAGACCTCTCCATTGAATTTTTTTTCAGGTTGTTCTGCAGACTCAGGGAGACATTTATACTCTCTTCATGTATTTAAGTTGATCTTTGTCATTTTGTGGCCTGAAACATCTGTTTTAAACAGCAAAAGCAGGGATTATTAATCACTATCCTATAGGAAGGATTTAATTCAGTAACAAACTGCATAGCCATAGAATCATTCAATAACTGGAGCCTTGCTGATAGCACGCATAAATTGAGGTTTTCATCGTATTGAGATGTCAGTCTTGCATCTGTCATCACTGCTAAATAATTTTTAAAGGCTTAGAAAGCCCAAGAGGTATCCTGTCCCTGGATGAAATATCAAATTCATTTGTTCCTTTCTCCTGGGTGCTATTTTTGGAAATAGCAGAAAAACCAGACAATCATTCTAGTAACTATATTCATATTTATAGTTTAATCTTATGAAAGGGGGATAAGTTAGGCAATTGTAGCAATCTGTAGGAACCAGAATATGCTTAGTAGCATGTTCACATTTTATTTTTGGTGAAAATATTAAAATTGGAAAGTTGTTTGATCCTTAAAGACTTCTCTCTGAGGGGCAGAGGAATTGCAGATGGGCACAGAAGGGGTGTCTGGAAGGAGTCCCTGTATACTGACAGAAATAACATGGAAATGAGAGAGTGCAAAACATACAAAATAAAGTTGTTTTTTTTTTCTTTTTACTTCATGGTATTTACACTAGTTTTGAACTTTTAACGCAAAGCAATAAATACAGAAGTGATCCAAACAGCTGGAAAAATCTAACTGCTACAAACCTGGGGAGATCTTGGGTGTGAAACTAAGCTTTGTGTTCTGGGCCTCAGCCCTTGAGTTTCGGGCCTTTAGCTCTGGATTTCTGCAAGTACAGGATGGGAAGTTAAAAGTGTGGCCCTGCCAGTGTGTGCAGTGGGCTGAGCAGCACATCTCCTAATCACACTGGGGTTACATGAAGGGAAGCCCTGAAATGCAAACAAATATAAGTGATCTATTTTACCACTGTCTCTTTCCCCTTTAATAACCATCCTGATTTTCTCAGATTTTACAGTTGGGCTTTACTGGCTCTTTTCAGTCTACCTAAATCCACCAATTGATAAATGTTTTCTTCCTGTCTATATCAGAAAAACAAATGCGTATGTTACCCACTGTGAGACCTTCCTCTCCACAGCTGGACTCATGTTTTGGGTAAAAACAGCTGCCTGCTGTACTGTGAGTGTGAACACCAGCATGTCAGTCTGTACAGGGAGACCATGGAAACAGCCTCGTTGTCAACTCTGTTTTTCTGGACTGTATCGCAAGGACTATTTGCTGGCTGCAAATAATCCCCAGTAATGCTTTATAAAATATAATCTAATGCATGTAGGAGGGGAGGAGGTATTTATGTAAATCAACTAAAGGATCCTCAAGAATTCATGTGTTGAAGTGGTTAGGAAAGCCAGCAGTGAATAACAGGTGTGGAGACCTCCTGTTTGTCAGCAGAGACCAGGAAATGGCTGAAGCTGATGTAGCTCTGTTCATGCCAAGTAGATACAAAATAATTTTCAGCACTGGAAAAACACTTGATAGCAGTAACTCAAGTAATATGTTGTATTTAATTCAAATGTGTGAATATCATTAATACTTGTGTGTGCTGGCTTGTAAGTACATAGCAAAATAAATTATTTCATTAATGAATATTAGCATTTTCATGGGCAATCTTTCTAGAAATGAACTTTCTTTATTTTCTATGAAGTTGAAGAGAATTAGGTATCTGTAATTCTTTTAAAGTCTGGTGTTTGATGTCCAAAATTGACTAAAAAATGCTACTTTAAGAGACAATGAAATTATGGCAGATAATTTTTTAAATTTCAATTCACTGGAGCAGTCTGAAAGAGGTAGGAATCCTGCTCTGTTTCTATTACCTGTGTCATGCTGTGTGCAGTATTGGAGCAGCAAATAGTTTTTTCTAATATTAGCATACACATGAAGGAGACCAGATGTCATGTAGTTTCCATAATTTGGCTTAATTTTAGAGAGAAGTGGCTACAGTTGACAATGCTAACAGCTAGTCAGATTTTTTTTTTTTATTTGTAGCTGTAGGGTGTGTAAAGATGCAGGTCTTGGGGTGGGTGCAGATCCTGGCTGAGGGGCCTGAGGACTCCCCCACAGACAGAGCAGAGCCCTTGATCTGTGTTATGTAACTTCAGAGGCTCTGTCAATTGGACATGACATGGTCTGTGCCTTCTAAAGGAGCTATCAGAATTGAAAAAATTAAACTCCTGGGTGAATGTTTCATTTGTAATGTTTATCCTCAGTTAGTGGCTTTTGTCTCATTCTGCTCAATGAGATTTTCCTTAATTCAACTAAAGCAGCTTTTCTGTAGAAACATATGTCCATTTCCTTTTCTTTCTATATATTATCTTTTCTTTCTGGTGGATATTTTCACTGTGAACAGGAACAGTTTACCTTGGCCCTGGAATTAACAGTAACTTAGACCTCCTCACTTTACTAATGAAACAGAGTTTTAACTGATATTATAAAAAAAATATTAAAAATTAGCTGAATAACTGTTTTGTGGCCAGATCAACATTTTTCTGGAATCACAGACTGTTTTGTATCTCCTTATTTCTCATATTCAGAAAATACATATTTCTCTACTAAGTTCACAAAAATCTCAACGGGCAACTTTTGGAAGGAAGTTTCAGTATCTGATAAATAGCAATTTTTCAAAGTACTCACTAGAAACAAATTATCTAACAGCCCTGTGACAGATTTATTTAGGGATAAACACACATACTGGTTTGGTAAACAGCTTTGAGTTGCTTACATTCAAGTTGTTTGCTTTGCTCCTAAAAGACAAAAATTGGACCTTTTTATGGCAGTCCTAAAGTAATTCTTAATTCAAACCACATCAGATGGAGGAAAGAAGATGAAAACCAAACCCCATTATTTTATCACAGTCTTTTTTTGAGCCTGGCACACGCTAGACATATAATAAACCAAACTCTGAGCATTTCAGTAATTTAATCTATGTAAAATTCGACACTAATTGAAAAACAAAAAAAAAAAATAAAAACAACTAACAAACCCCATAGCCAAATTATTTCTTACAGGGCAAAACCACTGGCTTTCTGGGACCAGTGTCTTGCTCAATTCTAAGCTATCTGGCATATTAAAAATAGATAAACAATGTTTTAAGAAGGCAAAAAAGCGTAAGATTTCTTCATGTGCTGTTTTCTTCCTCATTGTTTTTTGAAGTTGCTATTACCATTACTAAATCCTCCATTGAAAAGAGCAGATCCCCATTGGTTTCAGCCCCACTGATGCATATGTTTATGGAAGTATAATCCACATTGTTTGGCCTTCCTGACCTTCAAAACCTTAAACCCCATTGCTAAATACAGAATCAGTTATTCTGTTCCTTGAATCAGGTTAGTATTTCTAATCTGAGAAATCAGAGTTTTCTAACCAGCTCTTCGGAGTGACCAAGACATTCCAACATCATGGGGCAGGTGGGTGGTTCTGGGTGGCTGCTGCCCTTTGAGGTGCCCACACACCTGAGGGGTTTGCACAGGACTGTTGGGAAGCATCCCCAGTCCATGCATGACCTCCCTCCTTCTGCTGGTTTGCACTTTCAACTGAATCTATAAAATACTTGCCAGAGCCAGGACCAGGAATTTTAAAGAATATTCTTGCTCATGACTTGCTAATTAAATGTCACCTTATTTAAGCAATAATAGTAATGATGTTCCAGGTAAGTAGCAGTTATTAACTTCCATTAGGCTGAAAACAATTTCTTCAGTAATGTCCCTAAAAATGACTGTTCTAATTTGGCATGTATTGTTTGAGTAGTAATTACTGTGGTAACATTTTAAATGCATAGGGTGCCTCTCATTTTAAATAGCAAACCTGCTGTAAGTAGAGGTAGAAGTTGAGAGAAATTAATGGATTTTGACTAGACTATTCAGAACAGGCTAGAAAAGGATAAATTTGAATAGTGTTAAAAAAGAAATGTAGTTTGGCTTGCTCTTTCATGCAGACAGAACTCAAAACAATTGATAGGATTTTGTCTAAGATTTGCTAAATTTGCTTTTTGTCTGACATCAGTCAAGAAAATGTTGAGCCCTGAAAGTACAAAGGAAATTGAATAATATAAAAATGGGGTTTAAATTCTTTTAGTGCCTTCCTTTGCATGTCCAAATGCATGAACTTGCAGGCATACTTTACTCATCAGTGAGCATATATGAAAATAAATATTTTTAGTGTTTTATACACACTGCCCTGCCACCCACCCTGCAAATCCTCCCCAAATGCAGATAAAACCTTCTGGCAGCTGGGGAGGACTAAAACATAAAGCACAGTAATTAACATGTATATGTGTGCTGATGCCCTATTTTTATATTTAAAATTCAAGGGAGGCTCACTGAAAACCTCCATGTGATGACCTGCACTTGAATCAGCTGCAGGTGCATCTAGAAATCAAGGGAAAACAGGCTTTGGATAAAACCTGCCCCTGAGTACTTTACCATACACCTTCATCCCTGATGTGAGGCTTTCTCATGGGGGTAGTGGTTAAAAATGCTCAGCAGAAATCTGCAGAATGGAAGTGATGACTGAGGAAGACTGGTAACAACTACTTCCAGTTCAGGTGAGTTGAAGATGAGTCCAATTTGGACCATCTTCTTGCTATGGAAGATGTCCCAATTACCTCTTCTGGGAGATTTATTCCAATATGCAAAGGCATTTTGTGTGAAAGGTGTAATGAAAACCAGTGTATAAATAGTGAAATTATTACCCAGTGCTGCTTGCATCACACAAGCATATGGATATTCTCTGGGTCTTGTCCCAGAAACTGTTGAGATATTATGGTTTAGGAGAGGTGTGGGGTTCTAAGCAAGTCATTGAATCATTCTCTATCCAACAGCCATTTTTTTAAAAAAGATCATTGAAATTCTTACTGCAGTAACTGAATAGGATATTTGGCAGGTTCCTCAATGTTCCTGTTTAAATAATGCAGAATTAACATCACTCTTTAAGAAACCCTGAGTGTTTCTTAAATAGAATAGCCAGGCTATGGATTCAAACACAGAAAGTGTGAACAGTTATCAAAGAACCCTTACAGGACCAAGTGAAGTTAAACTTAAAAGCATAAGCATGTGTGCTGCATCATACTAAGGTCCATCTAGGTGCTCCTTGGTGACAAAGACATGTACAGGAGGAAGATCCATTAACAGTGGCTCTTCCCTAAGCATTCTCCCAGCTTCTGCATCTCCTGCAGTCCTGGAGCTGCCTTTTTTGTCTCTCTATTGCATGGACAGACTTTCACAAGTACCTGTCCACTGATTTTTCAGGTCACAGCATTCTGAGGCAATGTTTTCACAGGTTCATTCACATTAAAGAAGTAACTTTGTTTTGAACCTTCTAGTTTTAGTCCATGTTCTTTATCTTTTGTATTGGAACAATCAATCCTTTTCACCTTCTCCATGCCAGGAATGAGATTTCTAGGTATCTGTCACATCTCTTCTCAGACACTCCTTATCCAGTCTGAAAAATCTCAGTCTGCTAGCTCAGTTTGCACTATCTTTAATCAGGTACTGTTATCTTTTTCCAATTCTTTATTATTGTTTTCAAGTCTAGAAAGTAGAATTTTTCCACAGTAGGCAAGGGCAAGATGCACAAGTTTGTGCATATTAAAAAAAGTCTCAAATTTTTTTCCCTCCTTTACATGATAATTGCTAATTTTCTATTTGCTTTTTGACTGCAAAAGTGTTGAGCTGATGTTTTTAAAGAGCTAACTTACAATTCCAAGGCCATCTAAAAAAGTAGCTGTAACTAACTTGCAGCATGTCACTAAATATGTAAAGTCAGAGTGGCTTTTTCCAGCATGTGTTTAAGCTCACTGTTTTATTGCCCAGCATCACACAGTGCAAGGAGGCTTTTCTGCAACTCTTTGAACCTTCAGTAATTCTTTGAAAGAGCAGAGACCAAGGATGTATGTTCCATTTACAATCAGCAGGTCATGATTAAGCTTGATCATATCACACAAGGGAAAACTCAAGGAATTCTGAATCACAGCTGGAGCCTGCAAAATGAGTCCATGTCTTCTCAGGTTGATAAAAATCAATAAATTTTGCCCACTATCACTGGACATAAGTCAGGTCTTTAGATAAGCTCAACTGCTAAACTCCTTGAAGAAAACCAGAGTAAATCTCCTTTTTCTCTAGAAACCATTGCTGAGTCTTTTGTCTATTATCCCATTTTCCAGTCTCCCCATTCCTGACAGATACAACTGAGGAATCATTCACGTTCAAACACCCGCAGCACATCCTGCTTAGAAGTACCCAGCCCTGAGGCCAGGCTGAGTGCAAGGCCAGCAGCAAGGGCAGCTGGTGACAGCAGTGTCCTGGTGGCCAGGGCAGGGCTCTGGCTCCAGGCCACAGGAGCCCTGAGCCCAGCTAACACACCTCGCTGGGCTGGGCTGGGCTGGAGCAGGGGCTCAGCACAGCCCTCCTCCCTTCACTCCTCTCTAACAAAGCAAGGTTCTTCATTCTTGCCTCAGAGAGATCCCCCCTGTAGGATCCTGCAGGGATGAACAAGTTTTCTCCTTTTCCTCTGTAGCTGTTAAATGGCACTGTGGGCAGCAGCAGGCACGTTACCTTCTGCTTTATCTTGCATTCAGGGTTAAACACTGACACCTCAAATATGAAATAAAGCAAGCTGACTGAGCAAGACCGAGACTTCTGCTGTCACCAAGTAACCAGGGAAAACCCTTCTATTTGGCTTTAATTTTCATACCTCTGTGGACTTGTCCACAGTGGTAAAAAACCCAAACCAAGCCCCTGTGGACCTATGAAACTCCCTTGCTCAGTCAAAAACTCCTTGAGACCATTGCTTTAAGCTATGCACAGACAAAACTTATTATAAATTAGATAAAAGATTCTGTAACTTGCCCTTTGAAATTCATGCTCCAGGCAATTTTGTCTGTGGTGAAGGAGACAGAATTAAAGCACAAAAAAAAAAATCTGTGAAGCATCACGACACAATTTTTGAACTTATTACAGCAAGGAAATATAAAGATAATAGATGCAGAGCTGAAGGTTGATCAGTGTAGCCTGGGAATTATCCAAAAGTCTTACTGAGCTTGCTGTTAGTTTAGTGATTCTTCAGTTGGGATATCCATATTCCCAATGGAAAGCCTAGGAATGATGTTTTATCTTTTCTGGCTTCTTTAAACAAGGGCACATGAAGCTATAAAGGGGGGTACTAATGTACAAAAAATATAATCTCTATGAATTAATTTTGATCACTAGAACATAAATATTTCATGTGAATAATGTGCTCTAAATGCTGTTATGAGTAACAATGAACTGGAGAATACATGATAGAAAAATTCCTATTAAGTGAAGTATAGAAAAGATGCCTTGAACTTTTCTAGTCCTTGTTATTGTGATGCAGTGGGATATAGCTGTCAGCAAAACAATATAATACACTTGAAGATTCTAATTAGTCATTCCATATGTATTATTGGTTTGCTTCAAAGAGATGATGGTAGAAGTCAGTGATACAAAATCTATAATCATGGTATTACTGCCATTCCTTTAACAGAGACATTAAACATCTTGTTTACTTAAGTAATGATTTAACTAGTTTAGAGATGGCCACACTATTTTTGAAGGAGGAGTTATGCAAATTTAATCCTTACTGTTGATTGGAGAAAAGTAAATACTACAAATGAGCTTAAAAAAATAAAATATGCAATCAACTCAACCCTGGGACGAGGTGCAGAGCATACCTGTGTTGGTGTGATGGGCACAGAGCTGGGCTTTCCTCTGTAATGCCCAGTGTCAGGGGGAAAGGCAACAGCCATAAACTGAAACATTGGAACTTCTGTTTATATGTAAGAGAAATTTTACATCAAAAAAGCACCAGGGTTCCCTGCTCACCTTATTTGGGTACAACAGGAATGGGCTGCAACTGGGGAGGTCACTGCCCCTTACCTGGCTCCCCTTCCCTGGCCGAGCAGCTTCCTGCTCCTGGACAACTTGATTGCAACTCAGTAGGAAATGAAAGAAAATCATGCTCAGAAAGTTTTGATTTCCTGGCCTGGGTTTCTTTTGCTTGTTGTTTTTTTTTTTTTTTTTTTTTTTTCTCATGATATTCTGCCTAGAAATAGTTTTGTTTTAACTGAAGACCTGGGTGTGGAAAATGAGATCAAGCATTTTAGGAGCAACTGGGAGTTGGAGTTAGAGCAACTTGTAGGTCAATTGTGTCTGCAAGGTGAATGGAGGAAGGTGGTAGACAAGGGTAATTCTGTTTTTCTTAGAGACTTACAGTAACTTCATCTTTGGGGAATTTTTTAATTTGGCTTACATCCTTGTGAGATTTTTTTTTGTGGACCCTAAATTTCTAGAAGATTGGAATAACAAGTCTAACACCCTTTTAACAGAACAGTCAGATATGTAGGAAAGTGAACAAAGTGCACAGAGATGTGTCTGAGGAGAGAAAGGCTGGGGGAAAAGAGCCACAAAAGCAGTTGATGGCAGAGGCAAAAAAAAAAAAAAAATCAAGAGCCTATGACAATCACCTGAAACATAAATAAGCAGTGGTTTTATTCCTTACTGCATTAAGGGTCCATGTTAAGTCTTCTACTTTTACTCATTTTTGCAGCTAGCTGAGAATCTTTATGTAAACAGGTAAAGGTGGCTGAAGAGAAACCAGTCTTCACTGTAATTTAGAGCAGCACTACCTCTTCAGTTACTTTTGGATCCTTGCAGTTGCTTTCCTGGGATGCCATTTCACCAAGAAAGCATTACCAAAGCACAAGTTTTGATTATCTCCCAGTCCTTACTGATCTGCTCTGCTAGGTTCAGGAGAGACACTGAGAACTAATTGTCTCAAACACTTTATGCCTCATGAGATTACCCTGTGCTAAATTAATCTTTCAGCCACTTACTAGGGCTGATCAAAGTTAGGAATTTTGATCCTTATCTGTTCTATTATACTCCCTTCCCTTCTCTATATCAAATAATCATGTTGTCTCCAAGAGAATGAATACGGAGATATATATATATATGTATAAATATTTATGTGTGTGTATATATATATATTCTGAGGTGTATGATCAGAATAGGGGAATGGTCAAAGGTACTGAAGAAATGAAATTTAGGATTTGGACATGAGTGCTAGAAGTAAGTGTACTTGTTTATTGAAGCTGAATTTCTAGTATAGAGAGTGTAGTGTAATAGCTGTAGATATTTATACAGAGAATTAAATGTCTTGGTTTGAACCCCTTTGCAATTAGTTACAATGTCTGAGTTCTCAGTACTCATGGTCAAGGCAAGGGGAGTGTTTAAATCGAAAGAGTAAGGGTATCTTCTTCTCTTTGGTGTGCTGGTGTGCACACTTATGTACCTCACAGAAAAGCACAGTACTTCAGAGTTTTGGAACTCAAAGAGCAAGAAAACAATTCCAAGATGTGGTCTGGCATGGTGCAAACTAACTTTAAAAAATAGTTTTCAGAATATGCTGGAAGTATGTTATTGCCTGTTATTTCTGCTGGGCAAAGGCCATGAATCTATATATAAAGTTTGAAAACACTTCTGGGACATTTACTGAATCCCCTTGATAACCAGATAAGAACTACCAGATTTTGTTTATCTGCAAAACCAGCTATTATTGAAGAGAATGTTCCCAGGATGAATGGAGCACATTTAAATATATTGTCTGCCCCCAAGCTGTGGCTAGGACATGGTATGAACCGAATGAAACTGTTAGGGGAGGCTGATTGGACATTAGGAAAAGGTTCTTCACTGAGAGGGTGCTCAGTCACTGGAACATGCTCCCCAGGGAAGTGGTCAGAACACCAAGTCTGTCAGAGTTCAAGGAGAGTTTGGACAATGCCCTTTGTCAGATGGTTTAATTTTGGCTAGTCCTGTGAAGAGCAGAGCCTTGGCCTCGATCATCTGTATGAATATCTTGCAACTCAAGAAATTCTACGATTATAGGACTGTCTCCTGCTTTTACTCTCAAATCCATCTTCCCTGGTGTGACACAATGCAAGTCAGCTGGTGGTTTTTCTCCATCAAGAGATCATTCCACTTACATGTGCACATCAGTAGAACACCTGACAAGAGAAAGAATGGGGCAGAGCAAATAAAATGTATTATTTAATATTAATAACCTTACTATGCGCAAATCGTTTAATTAAAAATGTAGCACATATATTCTGTGCACAAACATGCATTCCCATGCTTGTGAGGGGACAGGGAGAGGAGGTTTAGGAACTATCCTCTTGCCACAGGACTTTTTAGCTGTGGATGTATGGGGATGGTGCCTTCTTCTCTTGTCATTAATTACAGCCACAATGGCTGATCTTAATATGCCTTGGGGCTGCTGTTCTATCCCACAGCTCCAGGGTGTGGGCTTGGGGAGCAATTTCCTGTCCTACTTGTTGGAGGATAGAAGTCCACTTGGTTTGTACTAATCTTTATATCCAGGTATGTGTAACAGATTTATTTTCAATACAAATATCTGGGTTTGTCATGATGAGCTATGGTGTAGAGGAAAGAATGAGATGATGATACAGGTTATTGTTACAGCATGGATGTCTTTTTTTCTCTCTCCTCACCAGCTAGACTCTGATCTTGCATTAGAAATTGTCATGTTGTGTTTGGCAAACACCCTTTAACAATTCTGTGCTTTATGGTATTTTCTACAGGATGATATGCAAGGGTGGTTTGTGCTGCTGCCTGTTGTCCTTTCTGGGTTTTCCGTGTGTTTCTGCTGTTTCAGGGGGATTTTTCACCTTTTGACCAAGCAACTGCTCCTCTCAATTGTACGGCCACGTCGGCGCAGCAGCAAACTGTGTAGTGCAGATGCATTAGAAAAGCCTCCAACTTATTTACCCCGTGTTTGGACATACACAAATCCAGTCGAGAGTATACTTTTGTATTTAATTTTAACCTGAAGAGCAGAGCACTGCTGTGTTGCTTTCACCTCTGACCAGCGGCAGTCAGTCTGCTGGGGTAGGGCAGTGCCAGGTCACGGCAGTCAGAGCCCCGCTTCCCTCTCAGGCTGTCCAGAGTGACCCATCCTAAGTGGCACCGGGGACACCAAAGGCACCCCCGACCCGCAGCCCGCCCCCCGAAGGCACAGCCCGCAGCCCGGCCGGGCGCTGTCCCGCAGAGGGCAGCATTGAGCAGCGCATGCGGCCGCAGCGCTCCCGCACTTGTTCCCGGGGCCCGGGGCAGAGTTGCGGGCGCGGCACGTCCAGCCCCGGCACGGCCGCTGCCGCCGCACGCTCGGTTTAATCTCGCACGGAGCGACGCGGGGAGACAAGGGACCCGCTGCACCGCCGGTGGCGGGAGCGCTGCTGGGGCCCGGCCTCGCCCGCCATGGAGGCAGCGCGGTGCCGAGTCCTCCCTCCCGCCAGGCCCCTGCAGGAGACCGGCCGTGCTGGCAGCGCCGGGGCCGCGTCTGAGCCCGAGGAGCGGAACGAGCCCCGGGCGGGGCGGGCGCGGCCGCAGCCACAGCGCCCCCGCTCCGCTCCGCTCCCCTCCCCACGAGGCCGGCGGCAAGGGCTGCGGGTAGGCGGGAGCATCTCCCCGCCCGGCCGGGCCCAGGAGCCGCCACACTGCAGAGGCCGCCGGCGGCGGGTATAAAAAACACGGCGCTGAATGGCGTCTACGCCTCTTTACTACGCGCCGCGCCCCAGCCCGGCCGGGCGCCGCCGCAGCCGTGACGGACGGGCGGCGGCACCAATGGGGGCGCGGCGGCGGCGGCGGCCCCGCGGCCGCGCTGAATGAGGGCAGGGCGGAGGGCGGAGCGGCGGCGCTGGCCGGGAGCCCGGCGGCGGCTCCGGGGATGGTCCACGCACTGGCGCCGTCACGTGTTGTTCTCCTTGGAGTGAGCCTGAGCCGCGGCGGCGGGCGGAGGGGGCTGGACTGCCGAGCGCGGCCCCCGCCGCCTGTTTTGGTGCGGGGCGCCGGGAAACTCCGAAGAGAAGCCGGCGGAGAAGGAGCCGCCGCGGCGGTGCCCGCTCTCCCGGCGGGCTGGGGCACGGGAGGGGGCCGCGCCGCCGGCCGCTGAGGCGCTGCCGCCTGGAATGAAGAGGAGGAGGAAGAGAGGATGTTCCTTCGGCACTCGGGCTTGCCTCCCCTCCCGCCGCTGCCGGGCTGCGCCGCGTGTGGAAATGGCACTTTCTCTGCCTAACGAGATGGGACTGAATGGGGTCGCCAGCCTCCTCCGCACGCACGAGCGGGAGCAGCAGCCTCGACGCTGATATTTGGGGAAGAGGGGTTGTATTGTGGGCGGCATTTTTTTTTTTTTTTTAATTTTCTCTTTTCTTGGGAGGAGAGCGAGAGAGGGGAGAGCAGCGTGTATTTTTGGGTGCAAACCCCGGACTTTGCAAAACAATCTCCGCCCCCGAGAGGATATTTAATCTGCAACAGAGATCGCTGCTCGCGGAGGCAAACTTGAGCCGGGGAAGGGGTGCAGGGAGCGGAGGAAAGGGACGCGCGCCCCGCTACCGGCCCCGCCGGAGCCCGACCCGTGCAAGGGAAGATGCGTTTTTCATTCCCGACTGCTCATTTTGGGACGAGACTTTCGTCTGGACTGATCGGGACTGGACTTTTTAAGGACGAGCTTACGCGTCTAAGCGCGATTTGGGCATAAACAGCAACACAAACTCTGATTTGGTGCTGGAAGCTGCCTCTGCCACTGAACAGCTGCTCTCACCCTGCTTCTGTCCCTCCCCCGTCCCATTCTCAAAAGAGGATCCTGAGCTATTTTGCCTTTTTTCTTTTTTTATTTCGTTTTTTTTAATTGTTGTTGCATGAATTTTATTTTAGGTGGTTGCCTTTCTTGGCTGGCTTGGCTGTTTTGGGGTCTTGCAGACTGCGAGCTGCAGTAACAACTCCACCACCTCTCATCATGGCCAGCCCCACGGATAATAACGAGGGCTTCTTCTCAGATGTCAGAAAGGTGGGTTACTTGCGCAAACCCAAGAGCATGCATAAACGATTTTTCGTGCTGAGGGCAGCCAGTGAGTCTGGACCCGCCCGGCTGGAGTATTATGAGAATGAGAAGAAATGGAGACACAAGTCAGGGGCCCCCAAACGCTCCATCCCACTAGAAAGCTGCTTCAACATCAACAAACGGGCTGACTCCAAGAACAAGCACCTGGTGGCCCTCTACACCAAGGACGAGCACTTTGCCATTGCAGCTGACAGTGAACCTGAGCAGGAGAGCTGGTACCAAGCACTGCTGCAGTTGCACAACAGGGCCAAGGGCCACCATCACCTCCATCACCATCACCACCACCACCACAGCGATGTCACTTTTGGAGGCAGCAGCACAGGACTGGGGGAAGCAGGTGAGGACAGCTATGGTGAGGTAGCCCCTGGTCCAGCTTTTAAGGAAGTTTGGCAAGTAATTCTGAAGCCTAAGGGCCTAGGCCAGACAAAGAACCTGATTGGCATCTACCGCCTGTGCCTGACTAACAAGACCATCAGCTTTGTAAAGCTGAATTCAGATGCGGCTGCTGTGGTGCTGCAGCTGCTCAATATCCGCCGCTGTGGTCACTCTGAGAACTTCTTCTTCATTGAGGTGGGACGCTCAGCTGTCACTGGACCTGGTGAGTTCTGGATGCAAGTGGATGACTCAGTGGTGGCACAGAACATGCATGAAACTATCCTGGAGGCCATGCGAGCCATGAGTGAGGAATTCCGGCCCCGTAGCAAAAGCCAATCCTCCTCAAACTGTTCCAACCCGATCTCTGTGCCCCTTCGCAGGCACCATGTCAACAACCCCCCACCGAGCCAAGTGGGGCTCAGTCGGCGGTCCAGGACTGAGAGCGTCACGGCCACTTCTCCTGCCGGTGGTGGAGGTACAGGTGGTAAACCCAGCTCTTTCCGGGTTCGAGCATCGAGTGATGGGGAAGGCACAATGTCAAGACCTGCCTCTGTGGATGGCAGCCCAGTTAGTCCCAGTGCTAACCGGACTCACTCACACAGACACCGCGGCAACTCCAGGCTCCATCCTCCACTCAACCACAGCCGGTCCATCCCAATGCCTTCCTCCCGCTGCTCTCCTTCAGCCACCAGTCCAGTCAGCCTGTCATCCAGCAGCACTAGTGGCCACGGCTCCACCTCAGACTGCCTGTTCCCACGAAGGTCTAGTGCTTCAGTTTCTGGCTCTCCTAGTGATGGTGGATTTATTTCTTCTGATGAGTATGGCTCGAGCCCGTGTGATTTTCGCAGCTCTTTTCGCAGTGTAACCCCTGATTCATTGGGACACACCCCCCCTGCCCGGGGCGATGAAGACCTCAACTACATCTGCATGGGAGGGAAGGCCACCTCTTCTTGCTGCAGCCTGGCAGCGCCCAATGGCCATTTCATCCCACGCACCTGCCACCCTCAGCAGCAGCCCCGCTATCCTAGTACACCCTGTTGTCCTCGAGGTGGTAGTGAGGAGGTTGCCGACTTGGAGAAGGCATTCAGGAAGCGGACTCACTCTGCAGGCACTTCGCCCACCATCTCCCACCAGAAAACACCCTCACAGTCTTCAGTGGCCTCCATTGAGGAGTACACGGAGATGCTGCCTTCTTACCCCTGTGGCAGCAGCAGGCTGCCCTCCTACCGCCACTCAGCCTTTGTGCCCACTCACTCCTACCCAGAGGAGTGCCTGGAGATGCACCACATGGACAGTGGCCATCATCGGACCAACTCTGCCCCACACACGGATGATGGCTACATGCCCATGTCGCCCGGTGTAGCCCCCGTGCCCAGTGGTGGGGGGCCCCCCAAGGGTGGTGACTATATGCCCATGAGTCCCAAGAGTGTGTCGGCCCCGCAGCAGATCATCAACCCTGGCAGGGGTGGCCGCCACCCTCCAGCCACAGTGGACTCTAATGGCTACATGATGATGTCCCCCAGCGGCAGCTACTCCCCCGACAGCAGCTCTGCGGGCTACGGCAAGATCTGGACAAATGGTGCCGGCCACCACCCAAAACTCTCAGTGGAGAGCAACGAAGGGAAGCTCCCCTGCGGCGGCAGCGACTATATCAACATGTCCCCAGCCAGCGGCTCCACCACCAGCACTCCGCCCGACTGCTACTTCGGGGCTGCGGGGCAGCCGGGGGTCGAGGAGGCGGCCACCGTAGCGCACCACAAACCCATCTACTCCTACTTCTCGCTGCCACGCTCCTTCAAGCACGTGCACCGGCGGGGCGGCAGCAGGCCGGCGGGGACAGCCGAGGAGGGCAGCCCTCAGCCCCGCATCGCGCTCGGCTCCAGCCGCCTCCTGTACGCGGCCGAGGACTCGTCCTCCTCCACCAGCAGCGACAGCCTGGGCGGCGGCGGCGGCCCCGAGGGCGGCCCCCCGCCTCAAGCGCAGCCCCCGCGCAAGGTGGACACGGCCGTGCAGACCAAGGGCCGCCTGGCGCGACCCACGCGGCTGTCGCTGGGTGGCCCTAAGGCCAGCACCCTGCCGCGGGCCCGGGAGCAGCCCCCGGTGCTGCTGCCCCCGGAGCCCAAGAGCCCCGGCGAGTACGTGAACATCGAGTTCATCGCCGGCGAGAAGCCGCCCTTCCCCTCGGCTGCCCTGAGCATGGCCCTGCCGCCGCCGGGCAGCGAGGCCGCCGAGGAGTACATGAACATGGAGCCGGGCCCGCCGCGGGCCCCCTGCCCGCCCGGCTTCGCCACCGCGCGGGCGGCCCGGCTCGGCCGGGACTACGTGGCGATGCAGCGGGGGGGCGCCGCGGCCGGCGGGGGCTCCTGCTCGGACTACGCGGACAGCCCGTCCCCCGGCTCGCCCGCCCGCCTGATCAGCTACGCCGAGGTGCGGGGGGGCCGCGCCGGCCCCGAAAAGCCCCCGCCGGCGGCCGCCACCGCTGCGTCCCCGGAGCTGCCGCGGCCGCCGGCCGAGCTGTCGGCGGCGCCGCCGCGCTCCTCCTCCCTGCTGGGGGGCCTGGGCGCGGGCAGCGCCTTCACCCGCGTCAGCCTCAGCCCCGGCCGCAACCAGAGCGCCAAGGTGATCCGCGCCGACCCGCAGGGTGGCCGGCGGCGGCACAGCTCCGAGACCTTCTCCTCCACGCCGAGCGCGGCCCGCGGAGCGGCGGGCGGGCTCGGGGCACCTTTCCCGTGCGGCGGCGCGGGGGGCGCCGAGGAGGTGAAGCGGCACAGCTCGGCCTCCTTCGAGAACGTGTGGCTGCGGCCCGGCGCGGGGGAGGCGGCCGCCCGCCGGGACCCGGGGGTCACGCCCGCCCTGGAGAACGGGCTCAACTACATCGACCTGGACTTGGTGAGGGACTGCGGCCACCGCCGCCACCACCACCCACACGCCCCCGCCGAGGCGAAGCAGCCGCTGCCGCCGAAGCCGCCGGGCCAGCAGCGCGGGAGTGGCCACTGTGGCGAGGATCTGAGCGCGTACGCCAGCATCAGCTTCCAGAAGCGGGAGGAGATGTAGGAGCCGGGCGCCCGCCGGGGAAGGTGAGCCGGGACGGGGCGGGACGGGGCGCGGCTCCGCGCGGGGAGGGGGCTGGGGCGGGGGTCGGGACTGCTCGTGGCGGTGCCTTCCCACGGGCTGGGGGCGGGCGGCATCGTCCCCCGGGGCAGCCACGGGTTGGGTTGGTTTCGTTGGGCCTTTTGGCCTCGCTGCAGCGTGTTTTAGTGGCAGAAGTGTCCAGGAGTGCAGCATCCCCGCCGCTGGGGATGTCCCGCGGCTGGCCCGCACCTGCACGGGCTGTGGAGTGCTTCCAAAGCAGCTTTGGACGCTCCTGTTCAGCCGGGGATATAATACTCTGCTTACTGTGTTGGCACTTTTTTTACTTTCCGAAATTAGCAGTGCTTCAAAAGTGTGTGGGAGAGGGTGTGAAAGCGAGTCGCTTCTAGTGTTGGGCTGGAAGCAAGAAACTCCCAGTGTAATCCTGGTTCGGTCAGTGATTGTGGCCAAGAGTAGAGCAGTGAACCCTGCTAACACGTGCATGGCTAAGGGCATCTACCTCACAGGGCTGTGACAAGTGTTAATTCGGCTTTGTTGGAAGGAGCTGCGAGTTTGGAAACAGACTTCAAAGCCTTTAGAGCATTGTATCTATCACTTGTGTTTTGGTTGATGTCTGTGTGGCTGTCCCTCGCCTGCCAGTGTTACAAACAGCACAAGAAGCGAGCGCTATGAACTGTGTTTTTAGCATTGAGTAATGTGTTCTGCTTCTTCCTGAAGCTTTTAATTTTTAATTCGGGAAGAACAACTGCCAGGCTGTTGCACGTTGATTACAGACATGTAAGATGAGTAGGAGCCTTGTTGGAAGCAGTGTGATGTTTCTGTTGACTGGGAACTTCATGCCGCACAGAACAATGTATCTTGTTAAGAGCTCATAAAGTACAGCACCCCTGTGTCCTTTCATGAAAGGTGAAGAGTGCTTTGTTTTGGTGCAGGAGAGTACTGGCAGATAGTTATGTAGTAAATTTTGTCACTCAGTTTTAACAGTTTCTTACATACCTGAGCAGCAGCAATCACAGTAGTTAAAGCAATTACGATGAATATATGGGGGACATTAGGGGGTGAATCTCATACCACTGTTTACATCATGTCAGTATTTATGTCACCTGTTGGGTGTGCTGAAGGGAACATTGAGTGGTGGTGTTGATGTGATGCCTGGGATCATATGTTTTTCATTTTTAGGTGTTTTGCATCCTTATAACCTGAAAAAAAGCAGAACAGTCTTTTCACACTTGCTGCCTGGCGTTGCTGCTGTTGCCCATTATAGCAAAGCAATATTAAGTCTTTGTCTTACATGACCTTTGAATATTAGGTTTATTTGAAAGTTCGAGGTGGGACTTAGGATCAGTGCAAATATTGCTGGTGTGGTTCAAGTGGTAACTGGTAGGAAATGGTAACTTTGTGGCTGACAGGACTGTGCTGAGTGTCCCCATACATTATTTGTGACCAAATGTACACAAATTTACACAGCCACACCTTTTCTCAGTTCTGGTGTGTGCTTGCAAGAGCACTGTTTTTGCAGATGGCTCTTCTTACTCTGGGAATCCATATCTGCGTAGGACAGCATTGGTGTTGTGAATTCTTCAGGAGGGGACTTTTGCCAGAGGATGCAACGTGTTCTGTAGTTCAGTCATTTTGCTGGGAGCATCACTGTTCCCTCCCACCTGTGCAGTGTTGAGACTGGAGAGTGTGAGAGAAGATCCTTGGTCAGTGTGTGGGTAAATAAAGAATATATGAAGGGTATGAGAAGGCAGGTCTGGCAGGGAGCAGTGTCATAAGTGCTTACACATTTTTTTTCCAAATGCACTGCTTTCCTTTTGCTGTGGATAACTTGTTTAATTGAACTATGTGTCATCTTTAACATAAAAGCTGTGGCAATGCTCTCCATGGTGGTGTTAGGTAGATACCTGCTGTGATTATGTGTTCAGTGAAAGATGAGGATGTGGAAGATCTGATGTAAGAACTCACTGAAAAATACTATGCAGATGCCTTTAAGGGCAGCACTGTGTAAAATAGAGTGTAATAGAGTAAGTGTTATTTGAAGTTGGTTCTTATTTCCCAAAATTTGGATTAGATTGAGGAGGCACAGCTTCTTCTGGGAGGCAAGGGAAGAATCAGGTTGTAATTATATGGGGAGTTTGAGCCATGGCTGTTCCTTCTCCCTTCCTACTATAAAGCTTTGTTGGTTGCTTGTAGCCTTCTCAGACATTAACTGTTGGGACTCTAATTTCCCAGGTTAGATTTCTTGCTATCAACTGAAACTGCTCTTGTAAAATTCAGCTTGACTAGCTCATCTCCTGAGTGTACTAAGGAAAGAAACCAAACAATGTTTTGTTCATACTAAACCATTTTTATAGTTATTTTTTGACATGTGCATGTACTCTTTTGCTTTGGAGGTAAAACTTAGGTTTGGCAGGAGTCTTGTTCTGTGTAGGTTGTACCTTATGCCATTCCTAAGAAAACCTGCCTGGAGCTGAATGATTTATGGGACTGATTGCACATGCCTGAAAAAGTGTTGAGCACCTTCAGCTGAACCATTCACCTGAAAACTCCACGGTTCCCCAAAGCTTTGCCTGCCTTTCCCAGTGAGCAGCAGAGCAGGCTGTGCCTCCTTGGCCAGCTTCTCTGTGCTCCTTGTGGCAGCTGAGGCTGTTCAGGCTGCTACTGAGAGCAGGGAGGTTGTGGTTGTGGTTTCTACTGTTGGTGTCTGAGCAAGTGAAAGATGAAGGAAAAGCTACTTGGTGTGTTTGCAGGTACAGCAGAGAGGAGAAAACATCTGGAGCTGGGAAGGGAAAGGTGAAGCTGCAGGTTTCAGAACAAGGGCTGGGGAAGGCTGCACTAAGTACTCTTAGTTATTCTTTCTCTTTACACCCTCTCTCTTTCATGGGTTATTATTTACACTTTTAATCTCACAAGTGGCAAAGGGACCGTATATGTTGGTTTTCTTTTTCTCTCCATAGAACAATCTTCCACCCCATCCCAAAGGCCAAAACTGCCTGGATAGTGCTTGTTTTATCCACTCTGGAATTTTCTGTTGTTGCCATCTACAAGACAATGACCCCAAATGTTGGCTATTCATCTCCTAACAGTAAAATGACTGTTGCTGCTTTGATGAAAACTACCTGACTCCTGTCCTTTTCCCTGCTCCCTTTCTCTGCCAGCTGTCTCCAAGTTGTTCAGGCATGAGATTCCGAAGTATTTTTAGTCTCTGTCAAGTGGAATTATTTCTCCTAACATTAAGGGTCCTGGCTGAAATAATCATGTTGTTTCCCAAATTTCATTGAAAAACATTTCTCTCTCACCCACAGAATTCCTCTGCACTCTCCAATCCCATTGCCTTCCCTGTCATATATTCTTGGCTGTTTCTCAGCAGCTGGCCCTGCTCTAGCTCTCTTCTTTTTTCCTGTTAGAAATGCTGTAGTTTCACTGCAGTTCTGTCTGCTCTCCTGCCCAAACCTTTACCTCTGCTTTAGAGAACTGGGTAGAGTTGTGTGTGTCTAGCCTAGCTGGTGACTCTTGGATCCTCTGATGAGTGGCCTTTTATGCTGTAGCTGGAAGGCTTCGTTGCTGCAATTGCCAAGTTGTGCTGGGAAACACCAGCCCATGACATGGAAAAATTGAGGGGAGAGAGCAGTGTAGCCCGAAGGCGTTTTCCTCCTGCTTGGAGTTCTGCATGCACAGATGTGGTGGGCTGGTCCTGGCTAGACACCAAGTGTCCGCCAGAGCCACTCTATCACTCTCCTCCTCAGCTAGACGGGGGAGAAAAAGATACAAAAAAGGCTCATGAGTCGAGATAAGGGCAGGGAGAGATCACTCATCAGTTATCATTTCTTACCAATCAAATCAGAGTAGGATAATAGGAAATAAAATCTAAATCTTAAAACACTTGTCCCCCAACCCTCCCTTCTTCCTAGCTGGAGGGAGCTTTACTCCCCGTTTCTCCACCTCTTCCCCACAGCAGCACAGGGGTATGAGAATGGGGATTTTGGCCAGTTCACTGCATGTTGTCCTGCTGCTACTTCCTCTGCAGAGTAGTTTCCTGTATCCACAGTGGTCTCAGATATCCTCACTCCTCTCTCTGGCTGCAGTTGTGCAGTTTTTTCCTGTTCCTAAATACATAATCTCAGAGGTACTGCCTCTGTCAGTGGCACTGCTTGGTTTTGGCCAGCAGCAGGTGCATCTTGGAGCTGACTGGCAATGGCTCTGTCACACATGGGGGCAGCTTCCAGCAGCTTCCCTGAGGAACCACCCCTGTAGCCCCCCACTGTCAAAACCCTGCACACAAACCCAAGACAGCAGGTGAGCAGATGTTGTGGATATGCTGTGGATCCTGCTTTTGGGGTTGCTGTGAGAAGGCTCCTCAAATGAGCAGGGGATTTGAAGATGAACTGCTGATAACTTGTGTTCTGAGTATGTAGTCAAAAAATATTCCAAAAAGGAAACTATTAGATGTTGGCTCTGGAGAAACAGGAAATGCAGTAGCAGGACAGTAGAATGAATTCAGGTATCTTGCTTTGATCTCCAAAGCTTCAAAGCTTCATTTCCATTTTGTTGATGACTCTGAGAACTCCTGAATGTAAGTGCTAATAACACAGAATAGAATATGTGTAGTGTGAGCAAGTGGTAACTTGGCTCACTGTAGCTTTGATGCTTACTGTTTCACCCACTGCATGGGTGGTTTGGGGTTTTTTGGTGATGTAAGAAAATGGAAAACAGTACAATGGGAATTCAGCACAAGGGCACCTATAGGGTTGTTAGACCTTTTGCCTGTATCCAGTTAAAGCAGAACACTGCTAAGGGTAGAACTAAACTTTTGGGTGATTCTCATGAAAATACACATGATGGTAAACAGAAAATTACTCATGTCATTCTTGTACTATATACCTCGGTTGGTTTTATTTTGGGAGACTGCTTGCTTTTTTAATTTATTTCCTTCATAGTTTTCAATAGTTGTGTTCTTTTTCTCAAGTTAAAAACTTCAGGTGGAACATCAGCAGTTCATAAAATCATATGATATCCTGGGTTGGAAGAGACCCACAAGAGTGCCAAAACAAGACTTGTACAGTTGAATTAAGTTTCTAGGGGCGCGTTGTTTCCCAAACTGAAGAACAGAAGTTTCTGTAGTTTTGGGTCAGCACCAAGGTAAATACCAGCATGTTATGAAAGTTTTTCATGCTTTGTGGGTATTACTGTAGACAAAACAGTGCATTTCTTACTGTATGCACACACCAGTTTTTCCCCACACCTAATTATTTGCCAAAATTGAGCCTGTGTCTCCACATACTTGCATATTTGCAGTTCTCCTGTTTAACAAGACCACAGGCTTATAATTAATGGCTTTAGGTGTTTCTCTTTTGTTTTCCTGGCTTAAAAACTGAAACAGAATGATTTATAAACAAATTCATATGATTATGAGGTACTACCTGGACATCTTTAGCACTTGGTTTTCACATTTAGTTAATGTTTAAGCTGGTTTTTGAATGTGGTTTAAATTTGAAAATGAAACAGGACATTGAAGGGTTAGGATGGTGCTGATTTTTAATAGCAACTGTAGGGAGATCATAAATTTCCTTAGATAACACTTGTAAATAGAGAATTACAGCTCGTTAATAAAATGCAGCAAGCAGGGGTGGAATGGGAATGTAATTTGACCAATATCTTCAGTATTGTTTCAGGACTACTTTATGATAGCTAAAATTTTATATTCATTAGGACTGTACAGTTTTCATGACTTTCTAAATACATGAGTGCAAGTACTCAAAGTAGATTTACTTGAATATTCTTTTGAACATGTAAGTGTATAATAGCTTGTTTGTAAAGAAAGTGAGGGGTTTTTTTCCAGTTTCTTGAAGCTCTGAAAATTAATCTGTTCAGTACTGATTATTCCATGAGTAAAGTCACATAAGCTTTAAAAATAACTTTGATGTCCAGTAATATGGAAGAGAAATAGATATTATTTTCCAAAACCAGTTTGACTTTAGGTTTAACCTCTGTGCCAAGTTTCAATGAAAACTAATTATTGTGTTTGATTGACAGAGTTATGAAATACTCCTAAAGATGAGAGGAAAAAGGAGGGGAAAGCTGTTCATGGGACCTGTGCTGTGACCAGGAGAGACTGGGGATTGCTGGCATAACATAATGGGGAACTTGAGGTGAAGGCTGGGGAGCACTTACAGAAACTGGTATGGGAAGGAGGTGGAAATGAGAGAGAAATTACTTGGGGGACACACATCTATGGCAGGATAATGTAGACAGAGAAAATTGCAAGGTGTTTGTGATCTGAGGGGAACTGGGAGGGTGATATTTGAAAGTTTGAGGATGAGTATAGAGAAATGTGGAGAGCCTGGATATACACAAATAGTTTGATTTAGAGGTGCTCATTTTGCATGGTACTGCAGTTTTCTGAAGGTGTTCTTCTGTCTGTATGTTTTTTTTAATCTTTATTACAGGGATGAGCACTCTGCTTAGGACACACATGTAGTCCTTATTTGTTATTGGATTGTATTTTTTTTAGTATTTGGATATTCTGCTGACCTTAACAGGATGATTTGCTTAGTAGGGCAAGGAGAATTTACCTACAGCTCTCCTTTCCTGAATTCTTTGTCTTCTAATATCTCTGTCACAACCACAGCAGTAAACCACAGATACAAATCTGAATTAAGTACAAGATAAATAAGAATGAGTGAATTTTAACATTAAAACTCCTTAAAACTCCTATAAAATGTATACAATAGAAGGAGGACTATATTCACACAGGTTTTTATAACTGCAGCATTTTCTTCTTTACACTCTACTACTTGGACAGTTATAAATTTGATTTGGGTTCATTAGTTTAATAATTTGTCTTATGGATTATTAAGTATAGATTCTCTTTTAAAAATTTAAATAATATATTGTAAAAAGAACTTCAAATGACAAAGCTATTGTGGCTTGTTACAGCAGATGTGGTTTTCATTTTGTGGTAAGAGCTGCAACACAAATACATTAATGCTGACAAATGTGTCTGAATTCCCAGCTTGTCAGAATGGTAAAAGCTGGCTTTTGGTCATCTGTACATAATCTGATGTGTTACAGTACCTGTTCATAAAAATGAGTAGCATTATTCTATTTTTACATAATTCTGGGGCTTTGATAAGTGGTGATTATTATTTTGACTACATGATAGTGAAGGAGAGACATTGGTAACTTGAAAAAAAAAAAGATTCACAAGTTTAACAGCTTTACTCTCCACTTACAGAAATGATGTGAAATTTAACAAAAGCCAAGGTGTGAACAGATAAAGGAGATTTAAATAAGCCTGGCACTCTTAACTAACTAAAGGATGTCTTGATATATGTCTCTCTGATCATGCTTGACATATCTAGGTCATGTTCTCTGAAGACTATTATTAGAGATTTAACCTTGAGTAATTGTGAAGTGTATTTTCTTCAGAGTAATTTTTGATCGGGTAGATGAGACAGTGGAAGTTTGTGTGTGTTCAAGTGCTTGTAATAATTTGGGAGTCTACTTGGAAGACCTGGTTTCAGCCACCTGAGCTGGAAGGTTAAATGTACTGTTCCGTGGTCTATCATAGAAGATTTACCTGTGTGCATTTTGTCAACTATTGTAAAATTCTATTTTTTGGAAGTTGGGAATGTGGAAGAAATGACCTGTTAAATTTTTAAATAAGATATGCTTCAGGAGGTCGTTGTGCACCTTACAGCTAGTAGAGCTGTTGAAGTATACTTGCCCATTTGAACTCTCTGATGGTATGTGTTATATAAGGGAGGAATATCGAGTCTGGGAACATCTACAGCTTTAATTGACTGTGTTTCTTCTCCCTCAGCCCATCCCCTCCAGCCTGGGTAGGATTTGGACATTTTTAACCACTAGGGCACCTAAGGATTGCACATGCTTTCTTTGAAATACAGAATCTGTGTGAATAGGAAAAATGGGAATTAACTAGCAGCCTTGGTTCCTGTCTAGTTTCAGCGGTCTGGCTTTCAGTGTGGTGCACAAATATTTGTTAAGACATAACTATAGGGGAGGAACTCCATAAGTTGGATTTGCTAGTCAATAAAATACTTAACTAGTTTGTGCAGAGGAGCCTTCCTTCAGTGGCACAGTTCCCTGAAGGAATAAAGGGCTTGAAGCTGGAGTGGAGGAGATTGCCAGTCTGATTGCATGGGTTCCTTCTGCCCTTACTTCACTGAACTGTGGGATCAAAACCAAACCAAAAACAAACTCTCCCATCATCCTCCTAACCAGATCCTGCATGTCTGTACATCACCAGTAACATTCATGTAAATTGCTGCACTGAGAGTTGTCTGCCTTCACTGAGAGTAAAAGAACCTCAAGAACTGTACATGGGAGGTAGAAGATTGAGTTTGTTTCTCCTCTTAGAGCACATCCCAGCTGGGGTCTTCTGTTTATGAGCTTCTAAGTGACTGCAAAGGAATGGAAGGGAAGCCAATAAAACACCATGGCTGGAGCTGTGACTTGTTTCAGGTCTGACCTGAACTTCCCGTGCCTTGTGCTGTGTGAGAGATGCAAAGATGCCTCAAGTGACAGCTGATGTGTGCTGGGGAGGGAATCTTTTAGAGTAAAACACTGGATGGTAATTAATCTTCAACCAGCTGGTCTTCATTTTGAAGAGAAGATTGCTGTGTTAGAAAAGAGAATTTTAACCCCTGGAGAGCATGAAATGAGTGACAGGGGAGAGGTTTTGGCTTTAGAGACAGCCTGAGAGCTCAGCAGCCTCCTGTATGTGCTGCAGGGGAGTGCTGGTGTCCCAGTGAGTGATGCTTTGGCTCTTCGCTGAAATACCTTGGAAGCTGCTAGAGCAAGGAGACAGTGGTGTTCCAGTGATTCCCAGTTTGGCTGGAGAGTTCCTGTGCAAGTGATTGACAAGGTGTTTGGGAGTCACTGTCAGCTGTGATGCTAGAGCCTTCACATAGATACTAACATAGGAGAAATACAGAAGCTCTTCTCTTTCCTGGGGAAGGCACAGATGTAACAGAATGTCCTTTGCTGTACCTGCTGTGTCACAGAGCTGGTAAAGTCTGCAGCCTTCCCTGCACGGTACAATGTACTTTTTCATGGTACTGCTCTCTGTGGTGATGCCCAGAGAAGTAAAGGTTGGGTACTTTGCTGAAATGATGGTGGCTCTTCCATTTCTGACTCATGCAGGCGCTGTAGGTAAGTGATGGTGACATTGGCTGAGTGGTCTCTGAAAAAAGGGATTAATTTTCATCTCCTCAGAAGAGTTTGTGCTATTGTTATTAGTGATTCCTCTCCTGCAATTCCTGATCACAATTTCTGAATTGTTACTTCAAAATAGCAAATGGGGCATTTATGTAGCAGAATGTTATATAATAATGAGGACATAAACTAACAAGCAGTTTACTTAGCTAAGACAATATTATCTTACTTTTTTCCCTATTTTTGGAATTTATCCACAAAGATTTTCCTTTCAGACTACACTTGTATTTCCTGAAAATGACCAACAGTAGGTAGCTCAGCTTGAAAATGCAGTCCTTGAAAGAGGTAGGGCAGCTCAGCTTGCCACAGGATTCAAAGTGACTCTTAGATGTCAGTAAGGTCATGTATTCCTTGTTTTGATGGGAATGAAGATCTGTACTATGGCTACATGAAGGGAAAAATGAGCAATACTTGGCTTTTTGTTGTGATGGTAAATTCAAACTGAATCATTTTCATTTGGGGAAAGTGAAAGTGACTAATTGAAATCTTTAGGAGGACAAAAATATACCTTAGGTGGAAACAGCATTGTTGAAATTGAAAAGAAGTGCCTCTCTTTAACCTGTTATGTTTACCCTGTTTCTCTTTTTGACTTCTTTGCTTGCAAAGCCTGGGCACACCGTACTGTCCCTTCATGCTTTGCTATGTTACAGTATTTTTAGCATTTGGTCCACTTTTCTGTGTTGCAGATCACAGTTGTTTTGGGTTTTTTTCTTAATAGTTTCAACTAAACTACAAAATAAAAAAAAAAATTGTTTCTCTTTAAAAGAAATGGAAATTCAGGAGTATTAAATAATTAATTGCTTGATTGCAGATAAAAAATGCAATACAGGTAAGGAAATCTTACTTTAGGTGTACTGAAAATTATTGCAAACAAAGGAAACTTTTTATCTCCTGTGTGTGGTTCAGGAATCCCAAAAAGCAGGCTGACTGGCACATCTTATCAGGTCCTGCAGGAGCTTTGGGCAGGTGTAACCAGCTTGCCTTCCTGCAAAGGAGAGGTCTCACCTGGGCTGCCTTCACTCCCATCTGCCTGCTCCAGTGTTTCTGTGGGCTGGTTCCAGTCCATGAAATGGTAACTGTAGTCAGGCTAGCCTGTTCTGTAGTGATTGTTTATATTTCCTCATTTTACACATAATGGCATTCAGATTTCTGAGAAACAGCAAAATAAAATGTATAAAGAGGAATTCAGTTTGTTTAGGAAGCTGTATGTTGAAAACTGTAAACATTTTTTTCTTGTTGAAAGTTAATAATTGTTCTAGTGTCAGTATTATGGAAATAATCTTGTATTTTGTTGCCGTTATCATCATCTTGTGAACATAATGCATAATGTTCTTGAATGCCTTGGATATCTTAATATGGGTGGATAGCCATGTCTGATTTACATCTATCTTACCAGTTTGAGACCAAAACAGAGGCCGATGAAACTAAATAGAGGAGCAGTGATGGAAGCCAAACAGCTCCAGATCATCCCTTGTCCTTTTCCAGCTGCTGTGCACACTCCCTTCTCCCACAGCTGCTTTTTGGGAGCAGGAGTTAAAGAACGGTGCACTGTGCATGAACATTGGACTTTAAACATGTAAATGGTGCACTTTACTCTTCAATGGATTAACACAGCTGATCAATTCATATGCAAGGCAGTCTTAAGTCCTTTAAACAATTTAAGAGTTCTTAAAAGTGAAACAAAACTCAAATGTATTTATTAATTCTTCTCTGTATGAAATTTCTTTATCTAGCAAGCTCTGCTAGAAGGGGAAAGCCCTGCTGAAGGTGTGCAGGCATGTAGCTAGGGCATGTTTTTTCAGGCCTTTGAACTAGGTTAGGAATGTGTCTCAAGATGGAAGAATGAATAGTTACTTGGTGCTTTTAGCCTCCGGGCTTGAAACTCGCAAGAGGAATGTTATTGTGTCTTCAAAGCCTGTTTCACACAAGCCTTTGTTGAGCAGGAACTTGGAGAGTCTTTGTATTATCATGCACACAACAAAAAAGAGCCAGCCACCCAATTTGATCTAATTGGGCGGCAGTGGTGAGATGTTTCTTCGGTAGGAAGGCTCTCGAAAATGGGGTGCATATTTTTAATTAGGAAATACCCTTTAGAGTGAAGGGATTGCCTACACAGACGTTTACCAGCTTGCTAAAATTCTCTAATTATACTGATGCAATTCCCCATATGCACATCCCCTCTTTTTCACCTCTTCCCTATGTAGTGCTTTCCCAGGAAGAAAGCAAATATTTACATTTCTTTTAAATTCTGCTTGGACCCTGAGGTGGTGGTAGCACATCCCTGGAGAAGGCAAACTGAGGTTGAGAAAGTGGGGTGGTTCAGGTTGAAGTCAGTTTTGTCTTGCTTTCTCAAAAATAAATCTGTATTCAGGACTAAATATGCAGTAATATATTAATACTACCAAAATTAAGACAGAACTTTCACTCGGTGTAACTACAAATGTTTAGAGGAAATAAACCCATTGCTCTAGTGAACATGAGTGGGGTTTGAAATGCTACAGCCTCACTGAGAACAGCAGCTGCTTCAGTAGATACCCAGAGAAATTTATTTTCATTGTAGTGTGAGTAGCCTAATGTTTATTCAAAACTGAATGAGATGAACAGAAAATACAGGAAAACAGCTTTATTTTCTTAAGTTTTTAGTAAAAGAACCCAAAGAACTCTACAAAATCAGAAATTTTGAATTCCACAGTAGCCAGGTTCACTAAATTTCACCTACTAAAGAGATGAGGCTTAAAAAAAAAATTGTCTCTAAATGCAACATTTATTTTGTTAAGTAACTTCATTAGGTGTTCAGGGATTTTGTTCGTTTTCATCCTGTTTTTCATTCAAAAAGAGGTTGAAAAGTCATATAAAATTTAACTGGCTACTAAATAGTGACCTGTGTTGGTCATTAATTTCATGTCAAGAATCTGCATAAATATACACTAATAGTATTGTCTAACTAGGGACTATATTAAATGCTAAATTAAAAGGTTATATTGCAGATCATCATGATTTAGTGGTTATTGGTGTTTGAGAATGACCATTAAGGACATAAAAAAAATAAGTTTTCTCATTTGCTAATCTAAATTTGATTATTTTAATTACTTTAATTTGAATTAGTCCACCGTGAAGCTAAGTGTCAGTATGTACATGCTAATTAAATGTATTTGAACTGATATAATCATGCAGAAGTGAAGGGTAGGCACAGAAAGGACCTGGATACAGGATGTTGCCTGATGCAGAGGAGCAGGAGCAGACAATCAATGAAATGATAGGAAGCTGAGTGGGGAAGAGGTGAGGGCAAAACCACAAGTACAGAAAAGTGGTGGTTAAATGTATTGAAGGGTAAGAGTGACAGGCATGCTGTGCAAATTGGCCAGCTCCTGGGTCTTCTGTTAGAGAAATTTCACAAGGTTAGAGAAGGGGAGGTTGTGTAGGAAGGGGCTCAGGGGCTGAGTGAGCAGAAAGAGAAATTGGAATAATGCCGGGAAGCTCAGATTTCAGTTGATGTAATTGGACTTTAATGGCTTGAATGATTCATAATCTCTTAGCTTGATAGGCTGTTATAAAATTTTAAACATAGGTATGAATGAAGCCTTGTGCTGATAACATTGTGGGATTGCAGCAGTGGAAAGCGTTGATGTGCCAAGAATTGTTAGAGGAAAAAAATTCCTCTAACATACAAGGTGTTCGTAAGTTGTGTGTAGGCATATTTTGGAGGAAGGTTTGAATGATCATTCTGCATGAATGGGCTATGAATTATTTTACACCTAGGTGTGGAAGGAGAGGAATCTCCAATTGATGTAAATTGCTGTACCTACTTGAGGTTGGTGGACTAGGGCAGCATGCCCCAATTTAGAATGTGTCCCTTTAACAGTTTTTCTTTCTTTTTCTGGAAGGTGTTACTACACTGTTCGTTTGAATTAATACTGAGTCCCTATTAATTTTAATTATCTATAGTAATGAGTTAGCTCTAAAGGGCTACAAAATGATTTGTAATTCAATGTCTGGTTTATCTTCTACCTTGGTTATTTCATCTTTTCCAAAACTACTTCCCCTGAAGATTGGTGAAATGTTTGATCTGTCTTGATTCAAGCTTGTTTACTTCTGTGTTTCTTAGAGTAGCTCGTCAGCTTTTATTCCTTTATCAAATAACTCCTGTGATGTTAATCATAGATTTGGGTCACATTTCAGCATTTGCATTTGGGTTGAAAGAACAGGTAAAAGCAAAAGATTATTAGCAGGATTGCTTTATACATAGAAGAAAAGAGGACTACAGAACATGTAATGGTAGCCTTTACAGGACTCTTGTTACTTGTAGGACTTTCCAATCTGTTTGTGCTTTTAACTGATGAAATCTTGTAGTAGCATCTTACTGTTCTTCACTGTAACTTTTTGAAAGGTTTTGCTTTGGTTTTATGAAGTCAAGAGTGATAAAAGTCACTGTCTGGAGTCTGTTTCCCTGGCTTTATCTGCATATCTGTGCCTGATTGTTGCAGCTTTTACCATTGTTGTGACTTTCTCTCTTCTGATTCCTTAGGCTCAGTTCATGCAGGTACATCTGAATTAAGGTCAGGGAGAGCTGCAGTGAGTGCAAGCAGTCACTGTACTTCAGAAGCAGAATGCAGGGCACAGGTTTACCATCAGCCTAAAGAAGTGGAAGGCCACACTGTTGTTTCTATCTCCTTGGACATGTATTCCTCTGGAGAGATTTTTGGCATCCCCTGGAGAGCACTTGGGAATGTATTTAGGAGAAAATCCAGAACCATTTCTCTAGACATCAGCTAGCTCCTAGTTTGGTTAAAACCACCTGTAAAACTCCCTTTGCTGTATTTTTTCAGGCAGCAAATCTTCAAGTAGAATACCTGATGTGATTAGTGCCTTACACTGCCCTTGAAACCACACTTGTCTTGGCATACCCTGCTGCTGCTTCTGCCTCTGCAGAAGCTATCTGAGATTGTCTGCAGGGTTGCTGTGAAACTGTGCCATTAGTGAGTTGTGATCCTGACCAGCTGCAGCACCAGTCCCTCAGCCCAGGGAGTCTTTGCAGGTGTGCTGGGTGAGAATCTCAGAGGGTTTATCAAAGTGGGTTTGCTTCTTCACTCACCCTGGAGGTGCTACTTTGAGGTAGGAATGCAGTGTAAGTGTATTTATGCTGTTATTCTCAGTTATGGCTTGTGTTGGTTTAGGTGGTCTGTATCTGAGAGAAGACATCTTTTATTGCCAAACTTGTGCTTGCTGCTTTAGTATTCATGCTAGTTTAGCTGTCTGTGTTAGTCATCTTCTCAACCAAATATTTTCTGCCAAAACCCAAATCCACACTGACAAATTAGCCTTTCTAGTTTAGATAAGGTCATATGTGGAAAATATTTTCAGGTGAAAATGAAAAAATATGTGTAATGGCTTCAGACAGGGGTCTTACAGACCTTCTGGTATAATTACTCAAGATGTGATATGAGAAACAGGCAGGGTTCCCACCTTTCTGCCCCCAATCCTCCATCAAATTTAGTGATTTTAGAAGGATTCAAGTAGAAACTGACTCCAGTATTCAATAAATAATTGGCTGTGATAGAAGGAAACATCAGTTTCCCTAAAACATTTCCCACTGGTCTCACAGCAATTCAGACAAGTCTGTGGAAGAAAACTTTTGTTCTTTTATTTAAAAATCTCTTGCGTGTTTGTCCCCAGTGGTGTATTACAAAACTGGATGTCTGTTGTCTGGCACATGTGTGATTGTACAAACAAAACTTTCTTTTAACTATTTGTTGAACTTCTGACATTATGATCTACATTAAGTAACCTCCTAAAGACAACTCCGCCTTTCTTCTGCTCTGTGGAATGTTTCCAGATGTATTTGGGTGCAGTTAGAACATTAAAGTACTCCAAGAGCTATTACAGTTGTCTGTAGCCAGGCTTAGGTTTTTCCCTTTGCTTCAGTTTCCTAGTGCTTTCTGTTTTAAGCCTTATTTATTAATAAGTGTTACTGCATTCTGCTTATTTTTTTAAACTACTGTGTCATTATTTGGCAGGAGAGGAGGAAGGTTAAAGTTCTCCTTACCTCCTCCCCTTCTCTCCAGTGAAATTTTTGATTGTTCTGTTTAATGAGTCATTTTCTCTACAGCTGAAGTTAATTTAGTGGCTAATCCAAGCAGTGAGTATTTTCTGAGTGAGGAAGTGAGAGAACTTTAATTCTTTCCTCTCTTTTCAAATACAAAGGTATATCTTGGGTGTTTAAAAAAAAACATGGATGAGAACAGTGCCTGTTGGAGGTATTTTATCATTTTACAATAGGTAACAAAACATCCACTGACTTCACTGGAGTGAAGTCACTACTACAGGGGGTGTAGGTAGGGTTTGCAGTGCTGTACAGCTGCTGTATGTGCAGAAATGCTCTTATTCAAGGGTTCTTTATCAGTATGTAAAAGCTGATAGTGAGTGCTATTGAACTCTTAGTTGCTCTAATTCTTTCTTTCCTGCCAAAGTGTATGTATGCATTAGAGGGAGTTATGTGCTCTGGGCTGTTGAAGCCAATCTGGTCAAGAGCATTGTTTTCCAGAGAAAAAGGATAATCAAAAATTTGAAATTAAAATCACTTGTGAAATACTTCTGACGTGTATGTCATAGCTTTGTAAAATCTGTTTCATATACTTCTGTTTGCTGAACATAGGGTGTTCTGATTTGGCTGAATAGCACCAAGTTACTGTGTGGCAATGTCCTCACACACAAGGCTTTGATTAAACATGAAAAAAATATTAAAGGCTGGCCTACATACAAGCTTACACAGAGAAACAAAAAGTGTGAATTAAGGAAGATAGCATTTTTATACAAGTGTTTCAATACCATGCATAGTAGCGGCTTGTCTGGGCAAATGAAAGGGACAGCATAGAGTGAAAGATTCATTTAGACCTTTGGGGAAGACACAGAGACATTTCATACCAGATCAGGGTTATTTGAGTTTTTTTTTTTTTTTTTTTTTTTTTTTTTACAACTAGGTATAATTTTAACCAGGGTAAGTTCAGTGACTTTGTTTGCTCATGTGGACCACAGGTATGCATGGCTATTCAAGGTTCAGTCATCAGCTCAACTTCCAATTGACTAAAGCAGATTTCCCCCTTGCCCTGAGCCCCTTGTGCCTTTGGCTGCAGTGTATGACAGTGTATTCCTGTGTTCTGTCAGGCTGCTGAGCTGAAGTTGCTGTCTGATTTGGGCCTCCCCTTCCCAGGAAGAAGGGTGGGGGGTTACTGGGGCAGGTGTGGTTACAGCCCTGTCTCTGCAGCCTCTGAACAAGGGAGAGTTTGTGCTCTGTCAGTTCAGAGCATGAATGGGATTTGTACACGAGGAGCTGCACGAGGGAAGCTTTGGGCATGCTCTCACTGCTACTTTTTACACTGTCATTTTGGAGAGGGATTCTTACCTCGGCTCCCATGCTGACACCTCCTTTGCCTCAATATGTGCATTCCTGTAGCTGAGCCAGGCAGCTGGACTCATCCAGGCCTAAAGTAACCTGGCTTAGGGAGGGCAGAAATCAGAATTCAGATTCATTTCATTGCATTGCTACAGACCCTAGTGCCAGGGCAAAGGAGGGGATGCTGTGTGCGGTGGGAACATTTACAGCAACAAGAAGACAGGCTTGTACAGGCTTCAGGTAGACATGAAACAGTGATCATCATCTCCTTGCAATATTTTCATTCACTTTCCAAAGCACTTATTTCATTGGCAGTAATGATGGTGTGAAGCAGAAGGGGCTTGTTTTTTTCCTGCATTAGGATCATAAAAACTTTCTAACTCTAATAGCTGGAAGTGAGCCTTATGCACAAAGGTTCTTTTGTTTTGTTTTTGTATAAACCCATTTGACGTTAAGCAGCCAAATCTCATCCTTTATGGTTGGTCTAATGCGTTTTTTAGAAGCTACTGCACTTCTTGTTTAGCTTTCAGCCCCAGCTCCAGAAGGCTGCATCTCCTTACATGGTCTTGTCTCTTACCTGCTAAGTCAGGGGTACCAAACCAGCACTGAACACCTCTGGTTAGAAGCCTGAATTGCTTCTTAGGAGTGTTAATTACTACAATAATTTTTCTGTCCTTCAGCTGTGGAGAGTTTTCTGGGTTTTTTTAAAAGATTTCTAGTTCTTAATAGAAATGGGAGTGATTGTGCTGAATTATGTAGTAAGGTGAGCGGTTTGTTGTTGTTTTTGGTTTGTTTACTCTTGAATAGCTTTCCTGAAAGGCTTTCTGTCTGCTGTCTGGATGTGCAGGACAGAGATCAGTAGTCTGCTGAGCTGTTAGGTGCTAGAAGGGGATGCACGTTTTGCCACGAGGTAGATTCTAGGTTTTGTTCCTCAGATCTGCAAGCAAGTATTTTGATTTGAAATCTTTGCCATCTTACTGTGTATTTGAAAATTAGGAACAGATGCAGGCTTTTTTTTTTTTTTTGCAACTATGATTAAATGATTAAAGCTTAAGACATTCTTCAAAAAAGGCGAAATAAAGATTTTTTCCCCTTATATTTTAGGACTAGAAAGATAAGGGAGAGGGAAAAATATGAACTTCAAAGAAAATCGTTCTGGATCTTTTCATGAAATGCCAAATTAAAAGCAGAACCCAAAGACCAAAATTAGTTAATGAAATTTTTACTTAAAAAGAAGGAACCTAAAAATTCATGCGTGGAATACCTGATGGGTGACCTTTGCTGTGGGCTCAGTGGGCTGAGTTTGGAAGCAATAAACTTGTAATCTGAGGCCTCTGACCATGAAGGAATTGACAGAAGCCACAGCACTGTAACCTGCTGCTCATCTTCTCACCATCCAAATGATAATCCAGTGTGTCATAATAGTGGGGATGTATTTCTAAAGCTTGAGATGAACAGCAGGAATGAAAACATTCAAGCACAACTCCAAACACTTTCTCTTTTAATGTTGAGTGTCCTGCACTGCTAAAGGTGAGAAGTCTCACCCTTTGCATGGAAGTTCTCAGATGTGGACATTGGAAGGATGTTGAATAGTTGTGCAGTTGCTGCCATATGTTCATTAATTAATGAGAAGTGGCCTGTCTGTGGCCTTTGGTGAGTAGTACATGAGTCTCACATGTTGAGAAACACTCCGATGTCATTTCCCTGGGCCCTGATGTTCCTGCTGGTCTCTTTTTTCCTTCCCTGTAGGTATGCTGGGGCAGGGACTGTCATTTTCCTGTGTTTGTGCAGCAGCCAGGCCTTGAGCTGTCACAGTGCAAGCAATGCCCATGATCATTATCACTGGTTAGCACTCCTTATCACTCCTTATCCCTGCACTTCTCAGCACTGGCTGGGCCCTGGCTGAATGTGTAACGTGCTGACATTCAAAGTCCCCATAAACTCCAAATCAATAATCCTCACCTTGTTCAAAAATTTCAGTTGTTAAGCTTTCTCCCCTTCCTCCATCCTGGTAGCTGTTTCTGCCAAAACTTGTCAGAAGTGCAGGAGGATGTTTTTCAAGCCTGCCTCATTAAGGTTGTAACCAGGAATTTGGTGTGTACACCAGCTTCCTTTCCTCTGTTTTTAACATTGAGTCTTGTGTGTGATTGCTTTCATTGCTCTGTAATCTGTTTTGCTGTTTCTACTTGCTGATTGGTTTTTAGGAATAATGGCAGTCTTAAAAAGCCACATCTTGTATTATTTAATAAGAATTAAATCCCGTTTTAGCATCAAATGATACTTTGTCACAAAACAAATGAATGACAGGTGCTCTGTCTTCTTCCCTGCCCACGGTTGTGGGGCACCTTGTGAGGAAGGCTCTGTGTACCTGGAGTGAGCTGCATGTGCAGCAGAGGTGAGACCAACAGGGTCACTCCCTGTGAAACAGCTTGGAACTGGAGCACTTTGGAGAGGAGAGAAAGAGCTTCTAATTCTTTAATTTTATGACCACATTAATCTAAATTTAAATCTTCTGTGACTTCAGGGATGATGAAACCAGATAGCTTGGGAGGTTCCTCCTTTGGGGTCACATGAGAGAGAGCACCAGCCAGACAACCGGTACAGAAAAGCAAGAGGCATTGAAACACACAGTGATCACTCGAGCTGTGCAGGAGGGAGAGCTATATTTACCAGATACAAGTGCTAATAATGAGACTTCAAAGAGAGCACGCCCTTTTATTCCACAGCTGTGCTCTGCCATGCAGAAGAGACAGGGTAGCTTTCCAGTGGAAGTTTGCTGCATGTCTTTGCCTTGGGGAAGAAGTTCAGAGGGTAGAATTAGCATAGAATTTCAGAAAGGAATTGATCTACCAGTAAAACCATTATCAATTACCTAAGAGATATTCCAAAAGGATTGACACAATGGTGGAGTTTGGGCTTGCTAAAAATTCTTGAATGAAACTCTTTTTAAGTTTGCTCCTCTGTACTGTGTCCATTACCTTGTAGTCAAGCATGACCAATTCAAAGAGGATGCAAGATAGCAGATAATCATTGTAAGATGCACTAACCTGTCATCATCATGTGCTTCATCTTCCTCAACTGGATATCTATTAGATGAAAGTCCCAATCCAGGGAACCTCAATAATAATTGGTCAAAGGGAATAGAGCACATATGAAGGTGAAAACACATAAACACTACTAGTCAGCTGAGGGTAAATAAACCTTCCATTCTGATGTTTGGTCTGAGATTTGAAACTAGTCGGACTAGACACATGTTAATGGGGAAGACAGTGCAAGTAGATTTCAAATACGTTGAATTAATTTGCACTCAGGAATCTGGGAGTTAGTGGGGCTCTTTTTTGGGGGGCAGTGAGTTACGGCATTTTTTCAAGAAGTATGATATGTTAATTGTTACTTGCAATGTATAAGCATCTTTGCAGGTGAAAAATACAAAATGCATGTGACGTTTGTATTTGTTAAGAAGCAGTCTGTGTCCACAAACCGGCAACAGAGTCCCAGATCTAGTAGGTATGGCTAAAAAAATTACCTTTCTGTTGTAAAGTTTCTGTCTAGACAACAGAATCTGATAAAATCAATACTTAAAATTGGGGATTTTTTTGTCTGAAATTATTTGATGCTCAAGAGAACAGAATTCGCTGATTCCTTTGACTGACAAAATGGGGAATGAAGCTTTGATAGTTAATTTAAATTAACTGTTGAGTTTAATTAAAGGTATTGTGCGTTTCTTTTTTTCCTTTTTTTTTTTTTTACAGAGGAAGCTGCAATCATATCCAAAAATGGAAATTATCGGGTTTTTTAAACTTTAGATCTGATACTTTTACCACATGAAGTTTCTGTAGTACATTTTAGGGGATAGCCCTTGGCAATTCTGCGCATGATAAATGATGATTTCTGTGGTGGTTTAACAGTGATCAGGATGCAGCAGAGAGCCAAAATGATTATTTTCTTAAGATCTTACATTAATCAGAAAAGTTCTTAAGGCATTTGTTTATAGTTGGTGGTTAATTTTCTTGTGCGATAAGCTGCTGTAGCCTTCTAATTTGGGCAAGGTTTTGCAAAATTTCTGTTGGTGCTGTGGTGATTCAGCTTGCCCAAAACCAGAATGCTTTAGCAGAAGAATTTTGCTTCAGTCTTCAGTATGTTTTTTAATTAGATTTTTTTTTCCTCCAACGTTACTTGGATTTTGCATTAACTCTTTAAAAAGTAGTTTTGAAGATTCTTCTTGACAGTCATTTTTCATTGTAAGGTAAAAGTGAGGACTGGTAGCTGACAGATACAAAATGACATTAGAAAGCCTGAAGTCTGTCTGTCATGCTAGAATATCACTAGAGTTGGTGTTACAAGATCTCATTTCCTCCACAGTAGCGTTCAAGTAGCTCCATCCATGGATAGTCTACAATTCCATGGACAATCCATTGCAGGTTTTGTTTGCTGTCATCAGCTGTGCAGGTGTGATGTGTGGGTTTGGGGTTTTTTTTCAGTTTTGTTGTTTTGCACCCAATTTCTGTCCTGTTTAATAAATCTCCAGTATCTGGTAATTTTTCCACAATGATAAAACTAGCTCTGGTGGTCTTGATTGATCTCACTTGCCTTCCCTGTGGCTCCTAGACATCACTCAAACCAACAGCTCGATCTGTTACCTTGCACCAGCCCCAGAATAATTCCCAGAATAAGTTTTGATGAAAAATAGTGGTACTGTTACTTTTAGGTAGACAGCTAGATGCTAAGTGCAGAGGAATTCCAGAAGACCATCACATAACTTCAGTGGGCAAGAATGTGGTAGACTAATGTCAGCATAGGTAAACATAGGTTTTTAAACAGAATTTTTTTCCAGTTAGGAAAAAATTATTCTAAACCATGTGATGCTGAACTCAGAACTGACGGTTGCAACTTGGAAAAGAGGCTTTGTGGTTGTCATTGACAGTTTTCCAGGACTATTGTCAGCAACGTGGAGTAGCAGCAGCCAAAAAATTTGAGAAAAACCTGGGCTGTGTGTGCCTCTTGCATCATCAGGAAAAGGTACTGAGGACAAGAAAATGCCTTTTGCTGGTATTTAAAACACTGGTGTGCTCACCACATTTTGAGCATGGGGTCCGGATTTTGTGCTCACATCTAAAGGAGGTGGATTTAGTGCCTTTAGCCTAGGGAAGGTACAGAGAATGGCAGTCCTCAGCCCAGGGGGGTGGTATTGCTGCCTTGTGTGGAGCTGCATCATTTAAAAGGTTTGATTTGGAAGGTGGGCCACTGAAAGGGGCAGCGGGTTCAAGGTTTACAAAATCATGAGCTGGTGGAAGGGTGAACTCCAAGCTTGTTGACAGAAACCCTGCAGCACCAGGACACTTGGTGAAACTGGTTGGGAATCAGTTTAAGACAGATGAAAGAAGAAAGTGTTTGTTTACATAGCAGGTATTGAATTTATGCAACTTGCAGCCAGAGGATGTTTTGAAAACAGGCTGAGTAGGCAGGTTCAAAACAGGGTTAGGAGAGTTCATGGTCAGAGGGGAGTGGACCACAGGACATGGGCTATTGGTTCTCTCTAAACAGCACCTTTTCTGCCTTGATGGAGATGAATTCTGGACTAGATGAACCATCAGTCTGACCCAGCTGGGTGTTTCTTACATTCTGGAGCTCTCAGGGTTAGTGGGATCTTTTTGTCATTCACTTAGAATTATGTTCTTGTTCATGGCAGGGTTAGATAGAAGGCATGAAGCCTCTCTTCTTTTTTTGTATGTTCAGTAAGCTGCACCTCCAAGGGAGACTCTTGGATCTAATTATTAAATTCATCAGTGCTGCAAGCTGATACGGCTATTACTTCTTAATAAGCTGGAAAAAGTTTCCTTCTTTCTAGCCAGGAAAAAGTACTGGGAAGTCCATATGGGAATGTGATTCATCCAGGTCACAATCATAATTTTCCTCTCAGATTCCAAGGAGAGGTTTGGGATAGTGCTCAGATACTAGTGATAAGATTTTATTTAGATGTAGCTTTCAGTTGTAGTGGTGAGCAGCTACACTTGTTTATGCAACATGACTCCAAACACACTTTTTATTACTTCATCAGTGGGACACACTCCCTGGTATTTGGTTATGTCCCAGTGAGCTCTGAGAATTGGGAGTTATTCAGCCTCTGCCTTGTCTGACAGTTAGCAATGCTCAGGAGCAAGAGTAAAACGCACAGCTAGAAGTTATTGAATCTGAATGATATGAGTAATTCTTTTGCTAGAGGGTGGGATGGAGTATTACAATATTTTCAAGTAATTTTTTTTAATCCTCCTTAACAAAGTTAACTTCAGTATAGCAGTGCCTTGTAGGGTGGTAACCATTGGTAACTGGGAAGACAGTGAGCCTAGGCTTAGTATCCATATTTTTAGAATCAACTGGGGTAGACCTAACATAAAAGAGGTTAATAAAGAGAATTTGGAGGTTTTTGCATAATGTTAAGACAGGAGAGACTGCAAAGCTGAAAAATAGTGAGGGCATTCCTTTCAAAGGTGGTGACATTTTGTTTTACTTTTACCATCAGTGTCTTACAGCGGGGAAATAAATGCCCCATTTTTCATGTAAGGTTCTACAATTATTTTTATCCTGGAGGAACACTTAATTAATGGAAAGGGCTAGGTTATCTCTAATCTGGACACTGCTGAGCTTTATCATAGCCTAATGTCAAGCTGCTGTAGAATCCCTCACTATGAAGGCTGATCTAGCAGGAGTTATTGTTCATGTGGATGTATACATCCGGCTTTTCCTTGCTGGGGCACAGTTGTTTTGGAAGAAGACTCAGTATGAGCCCTTTGAGAGCTTGTCCTGCTTTCTTCCTCCTTTCTTCCTCATCCCCACTTCCTCTTTCCATAATTGCAGTAAAATTTGATAGCTCAAAGTGTAAATTAATCCTAAGCTATAGAAGTCCTCCCTTGAAAGAGACTGTAAATCTCAGCAATACACTTCGTAGAATACAGAGAAGGAGCCCCCGTTCATGGAAAGAAGGGGACTTATTTATATTTTTTTATAAATACTGAATAGAAGTGTATAAAGTACAGCTTCCTCAGAACCAACCAACCAAAAGCCTCCCTCCTTTTCTTCTTTGCCCAAGAGAATGCTTTCTCACTGTTATGAAATATATCAAAAGTATCAATATTTACTATTGCGTGAACAGTCTTAAATATTTACTATTTGAAGCAGCTCTGTACCTTTTTCAGTTTTGAGAGCGCCGAGTGTTTCTACTCAATACACTGAAAATATTAAATGTTAACATTGTAGTTAGTTATCAAAATAATCTTCTAATTTGCATTAAATGAGTTTGGTGAGATGATATAAAAGGCATTCTTGGTGGGTGGAAAAAAAGCATGAGAAGAATATGGAAAGAGTGGCTGTTTACATGATGAGCACTGACACTGCAGACCTGAGCTTAGAAGCATTAGGATTTTGGTTGGTTTGGTTCCAGTCACATTGTGCAACATTGCGGAGTAAATGGAGAAAACCTCTTTTGCTTTTTGTCCCTTTTGAGTTGTACCTGCCTGAGTGACTATATGTCAGTCAAAGTACTCACAAACATGGAAAAATTCATCATATTAAACAATGGAACCTCTTGCTGTTCTGAAGAGATGGCAAGTTCAGAAAGCCCTTTTCACTGGGCTGTAGCTTGGCTTGCTCAATCTCTTACCAGTGTCTCATCAGTCTCTCCTGTGCTGGAAATGCCACGGCCCAGGCCCTGATGGGCCACAGGCGTGAGCTCCTGATGTTTTTCTGGGTTTTCATTCCAGAGCAGGGCCAATCAGCTCCAAGAAAAATAAAAGCCACAGTACGGGCAACTTCTCTGCCTCAGCTAAAGAAAACTAACTGAAGGCAAAGGAGAGCTTCCTCCTGCTGTCTGTCCATGCTGCAGCCAGCACAGTCTGTGAGAAGGATACAGGGGAGCAAGTGCAGGTTCTGATAACAAACTGTGCTCTTCTTCTCCCCCCCTTTGCTCTTGGAACCAGTTGTAAAGGTGCAAAACTTAATATCCACCATGAACAGAACAGATGATTTGGGATACAAGGATCATAGTCACCCTAGGACACTGTAGAAATTGATCTTCCCACTTCCTAACCATCTTAGTACTCTAATGGTAGGGGAGGAGGATGGCGACTTCTTTTGCTTCCTATAAATCATCAGCTGTAAAGAGTGAAAGAAGTGGTAGATAAGGATGTCTGCCTCAAACCTGTTTGGCTGTTTCATGCAAAAGTCACAGTGTAAAAAGCCCCTTAGATGGCTTTGCTGATCCATTGGTAGTCCTCCACTCCTTGAAATATTAAAGTGCTGCAACTTGGTCTGTGCATGGACAGGGTACTGGCGCCATCCGGCCAAACTCTGAGGGACACATGGAGCCACCTCTAGCACAGGGAAGTGTGCAGGGGCCACCTGATGCACTGTTTTGTGTACAAGAACTCAGGGATTCATGTCTACATCTCTTTTGATAAGTTTGTCTGAGTCTGCTGAGAGAGCATTTAACAAATGCAGCATAAGAGGAGCTGTGAGATGCTGAGGTTCCCTCTGTGGCTAAGTAAAGCTGTGAGCTGCACACCAGCAGTGGCAAATTTGATGTTCTCAGTGTCCATTCAAGTGGCCTTGCTCCTTAAAGCACACATAGTGCTGTTCTGCAGATGGATGAGTAGGGATAATGTCACAGCCTGATTGCTACTGAAGGAAGAGAGCTGCAGCACAGCCTAGAAAACTGTCACAACTTTGTTCAGTTTCTCTGTTTCTATGGAAGTTGTTTTTTTTCCACAACTATACTTGTAGAGCAGAAGCTGAAATTCAGTCCAACTTCCTAATATATATGTATTTCTATTGGCAGCTGTATTTGAAGCTTTCCTTGGCTATTTAGCTTTGAGAGGTTGACAAAGGCTGTCTGAAATACTCTTCTCTGATGATGAGGTAACTGACCATATCACAGCATGTGGGGAAAGCTTCCTGAGCAGCTAGAGATGGAGGAGAGGCAGTGGAAAACACTCAGGTCCGAATCAGCTGGAAAGAAGGGACAGCTGCACTGTGTTACTGTGAACAGAAAAGATGCAGTTTGGTTGTATCAAATGGAGGAGCAGCCTCCTGAAGAAGGGAGAAGACATATGATAAGCTGACAAATAAGCCAGGTCCTGACTTCTGGCTAGTGCAGGGATGGCAGCCTACCTGTGCGTTGGAGGTGAGAATGGAGGAATTATTTTAATAAAAAGATGAAGTTCTGAAGGCTGCAGGTCCTTGTACAGGCTGGATCCCTGTTTTCTCCGTGTTGCAGAATGTCAAATATCGTGGTGTTCCCATGAGAGCCTCACTAATCCAGCTGCTGCAGTTAGGAGTGACTGTAGCCTGATCACATGTGGAGATTACTGTAGCTACAAACTAAAGTATGGCCATTGATATTTTGCACAGTCAAGTTCTCATCTCTGAAGCTCTGTGAGCAGAAAAATTCCATCTGTTACTCTTGGAGAAATATGCAAAGTATCCACATAATCTCTTCAGCCTCTCTGTTCCCACAAATCACGGGGTGCTCTGACGGACGTGGTTGCCATGTTCCTTATGAGAAGGCTGAAGTCTTGTTGCATAGTTTCAAAGTTAACTTTAACACCTTCTTGGATGTTATATCAAACTGTGAGATTTGTGGGTTTTTATATTTAGCTCAAATGGTCTGCTATAATTGGCTTTGAGGCTGCTTATAGAAGGGTAGCTGACTGCTCAGGAAGCATGCCTGCATTTCATGTTACTTAAAAACATGTGTCTGTCTTTTTGTCATCTCAGAATCTGCTTTGCAGAGTAAGATTTGTTGGCATAACTCTTCAATTTACTTCCTTTATTTCCTTATTTCTGTGAGAATGGTATGAAGCTGCTTCTTCTGCCGTCTTCTCACTTGGCCACAGACTTGTCTTGACACCCCAGCCCACCCTTGATGGTGCTCAGCTTGGCTCTAACTTTAGTTTCACACAGCCAGGCAGCAGTGAAACCTGGAGGTGGTGGCTGTCCTGGGAGCTCTGCTGAGAGGCACCCACACAGCTGTGCTGTAGAGCACACCCACCCCTGTGCTGTGGCCACAGCCTGCCTTGGGGTCATCTATTCCCCATGTATTGTACCTTCCCATTGCAGAAGAAAGCAGTGTAATGACATAGTTGCTTGCCTTGGACTTTCTGAGTAAAATGAAAATATATCTGTATGGCTGTGATGTTTTATACTGATAGTTGCTCTCAGTGCCTTGCTAGAACCCTTGGGTGATAAAGAAAAGTGAAGTTGAATTCCTTCAAAACATTCTGTGAATGGTGTGGAATCAAAATATAATGGAAGTCAGAATTTTCTGGCTTTTTTTCACCCCCAAACAAATGTTTTTTATTAATTTGCAGTTCAGTTGCATTCTTTCAAGGTTAGTTGTAGTCATTCCAAAATTACAAAAATAAATCCATCTAGAATGATGGTTCCCAACTGATGTGCAGGGGCATGCAGAAGAGCCAGGAGGCTGTTAGATATGCTTTGAAATCTGAAGTAATTATAGCATTCTCTCTGAAGTGTTGCATTCAGGTTATAAGCACACTTATGCAAGGATTTTGGCACATGCAGGTATATCATGGAACAGTTAATGGATGCAGAAGGATTCTGGGAAGAAGGGCTCCTCAGGAGAGTTAAGATACTTGGGCATCAGGTACTTACCTGGTGTGGATCTTACTTGATGCTTTGTTTCATAGTGATGTGAACATTTTTTCTTCTTAGTGGGACTCAGAAGTCTTACTGCACTTCATGCAAATATTTGCATATTTGTGGTAACCAGAAAAATTGCAGCACAATGGTCATATTAGAGACATGAATGATACTCTTGCTTGTTCCTATTACATGTGAGTACTATGAATATCTCACTGTGCATGAAACAGAATGAACACCATCTTTTCACTTTTAAAAGAACCTACCTACATTGCATGCATGACACACTGTATTAGAAACCCCAGTGCTATGGCTTTCTAGTATTGATGTAATTCATCCTTTGGAAGAGCTGTTTAGTTCCCTTACATGATGCTTGTTCAGTTGGAGTGTGGAAATACTTGTTAGTGCATAGCAAACCATGCAGGAGGTGCAGCCAGGTTTGGGAATTGGCTGTGCTGCAGCTGCTGTGCAGGGATTGGAGTGTCTGTTTGGCTGTTTCCCAGCTGCTGGAATCTGTGCCAGGCACACCCACCCCCTTCAAATTGGTATTGTAGCCCGGGGCTTGAACCTGAGGATCTGCTTTTGCCAAAAGAAAGGTATGTATGAAATGACAGAAAAAAACTGTGAGACACAGGGCCTGTTAGAGATGCTCTGCACTGTGAATAGAGAGTGCTTCATAATGGCTTTTCAAAATGGTAGTATTTTCCATAAATGATCATATAATTCAATATATTTCCTATGCTTTTGCCTTCCTTTTGAAACCCAGCTGATAGGTTTAAAAATGAAGTATCAGCTGCAGAACGAGCTGCACATTCTGGGGCAAGAAGTACAGTTAGTTTCCTGAGCTGAAAAGGGGCCAAATCCAGAGGTGAAGAGGTGCTGGGGGAGGCTTCTCTGCTGTAACATAATCTGAAGAACAGATAAATTATTTTCTACATCAAAGCAAGTAAAGAGTTCTCTCTTGGTGAACCAGTGGTAGGTATACTGATTTAAAAGTAACTGCTGTTTTCATGGGTTTTTTTATAGCCTGTAAGATGGAGGGGCTTAAGACTTTGGGGGGTATTTAGGTGTGTAGACACAAGATTAATTTGTATTTTATTTTGTATGGGCATATATGGGTGCTAATACTTTATTTGATCTTCGCCGAAACAACCACCACCAAGTGCAGAGGGTGGTTTAAAATGATAGGAAAGCTAAACATTGCTTGTTAATAGTTTGATTTCTGTGTTGTGAATATCAGAGCCTCCTGTAAGCTTTTTTCTGATAAATGTTCAAATCACTGAAAATAAAAGTCAAGGTGTATTCTCACAAGACACCTGAGCCTCTCTGTAAGTTGTTTCCCCTCTCCTTGCCTAGCCTAGCTTCCTTTGGCTATGGCTGTAATGCAGGTTACAAAGGTACTTGAACTGCTTTGTTGCAGGTGAAGGCAAAAGGTGCTTTAAAATACTTCCAGCTCAAAGCACTGAAACACTGTTGCTCACCCAAAGGCTGTTCCTTAAGTGTTGAGTGACTCCAATGTCCCTGTTTTACCTCTCAAAAGCTGAACCTGCAGGCAGCTTCAGGACAAAGAGTGATGTGACCTTTGCAAGCTTCTGGGTCATGTTTTGAGCTCATAGTTTTCTAACAATTGATAAATCTGCACATAATTTTTACCTGGAGCTCGACCATAGCAGGTACTGTAGACATTTGAAGGAAATGCTGAAATAAATTTTGCTTTATGCTTGCCTGTATCAACAAACTAAGGGTGCCTGAATGTGCTGTGTGCATGTATGCATATATTTGTGTGTAGCAATCTGTGTGTACCTGTGTGTGTGGAGGGAGGGGAAGATAAAACCAGTTTGTGGCAAATGGAAGCAAAAAGTGGGATAGATCACATGAAAACACATCTAAATGATTGCAATATCAAGGGTGGTGGAAGGGGTGGTCTGCTGTAAAGTAAAATGTCCCTTTTTTGTCCCAGCTACCTGGCAGCAGAAGCTCTGTAGTTGCTGCACCCTTTGGGCTTCAGTTTGCAAAATATTACAGGGAATGCAGTGTTTTAAAGCTACTGTTGTTTTGTCCTTCATTAAGGCACAACATGTTTTGATTTGTATGGAGAATATCTTAAAGACTGGATGCTTTGGCAATGTAAACAACTGGAAAAGGAAAATGCATCTGTTTTCTATTACAATCTAATATTATGCTCATCTGTGGCTTCTAAGTAATGGGCACTTGTTTACATATTACAGAATATAGTTTATAATTTTATAAACATAGTTTATAGTTGCATATTGGTTTCCTAAATAAAAGAAAGAAAAGCAGTCGTGGCTTATGGTAATGCTTGCACTGAGACAGTCCTGGAAGTCCAAAGAAGCAGCTGGTATCCAAGGGTGGGAATGAAAAGCCTCTGCTTTCTGCACTCCCTTTCCCATAGCTCAAATACTGCCTCTCTTTATGCTCAAATCTGTTTGGTACTACTAATGACTTCTGCTTACTAAATTTAGGATTTGTTGTAAATGAAGATTATAGCATTGTTTTCCTGTAACTGAATCTGATTTGTAAACCCTTAAGTGGAAGAGAAAGTCTTCTTCTTTAAGTGTTTTAAAGCAAAATGTCAGTAGATGTCTGTGTACTTCCCTGGTTTAATCACTACATCTAAATTGCAGCTGTGGGATATTTCCAAAGCCGTGTTTTCCTTTCTTACATTTCCATTAATTTTCAATGAAGCATGGCTTTGTTGAATGAAGTGGGTTATTATTTTCTGAATCTCAAATACAACACGTAACTGTAGGGGCCAGTTCAACATTTAGAATCCAAAGCTTTGAAATCTTACACATCTGAATGTATTATTACTGTTTGTTGATGTAAGATTGCTCTAACTGAAAGAACAATGTAGAAAAATTTGGTTATTCAGTCCTCTCTTGAATGCCTAAGCTTACAGTACACTTCAAGCAGTAGTAAAGGAGTCATCTGAGCACAGAAGAGAAAATAAAGAGTATGGAAGCATATGTAGATACATGCCTAAGCCCAGAAGAAGAAACCTGACAAATAAAAAAGTAGAAAAAGATGAGAGGTTCATGGGTCTTTTTATTAAAAGTCTGTGATTACAGTTATGCAAGAATCTGATGGTCTGAGATGAGTTAAATTTAAAATAATTGTTTCATTTGCCCTATAAGGAAGTTCAGGGTATTTTAGCTATGTTTCTTATTCTTTTGAGCATGTATATTACAAGAAGATTTTTCACTTAAAAAGTCATATGAATGTCTGTATTGTCTATATTTTGCATGGTAAAATAGCAGAACATCTAATTTGCTCCTATTTTTGACAACTTTCAGTGCTTAAGGCAGAAATTTCCCATGCTTGTTACTAGTCTCCCTCCACTTGAAATTCACTAGAAAGCTTTAGCTGAAAGAATTTAACCATCTTCAGTGAGATGAGAACACCATTCCTTTTTCATCCCTTCCAAGCACAGCTTCAGACAGTGCTGGTGTTTTGCAGATTTTGAGGCGACCTTGAAGTTTGGAAGGAAGCAATTGCTCCATTTCAGGGGGTGTATTTGCCTGAAAGCCACACTGTGTTATGTCAATACTCTGAGTAACTGAGAAATGCCAAGTTGCATTTACAGTAGAACCTGCTACACCTTCAGGTATTATTTGAAAAGCTGTGTCTCCCACTGTGTGAGCTTCCACAGACCCTGATGGCACTTTTCTCTTAGCAACCAGGACTGCAAGCTGGGAGAGAATCACAGACAAAAATGAAAGTTTGAGAGGCAGTTTTTCCTTGCTGAAATACCAGGACTTTGACTGAAAGAAAAAGTTCCTGTGTTTGTATTTCATCATGTTGTCTCTGTAGAACAAAATGCCTACAGATGCTACAGAAACTCCTGACTTCTAGTTGTCATGATTCTTAATTCAAATTAAACATTGCATTGAACCTTATGCATAGTTGGTAAGTGGAGTGATGAATATTTAATTATTGATACTGGAGAACATAGAAAAACAATAATACCAATGTAAGATGTATTTATCTGTAGAAAATAACTGTAGCTAGTTTTCCCCTTCTCCTTCTATGATAACTCTTGTTTCTTATTTCAGAATTTGAACTGGGAATCATAAATTTTGTCTGCCTATATGGAGGTTTGGGGGGGGAGGGTGTTTGTTTTTGAGGCAGAGAACTGTCCTGGTTTTGGAGAGCTTTTTTTGTCCAGTAATGCAATTGAACTACTTTTTTCATGCTACTATACCCTATATTAGGTCCTTTGTGTATATACACACACTTTCAGGCAGTGGTGTTGTACCCTTACCTTTTGTACGTGATAAGTAGAAAATGCATATTACAGAACAATGTGAAAGGCAATATACCTTCTGATAAATTCTAAACTGCAAAATATATATTTTTGTACGGTAACATATTTGCAGAGTTTTCTTTTGTTTCTTAAGTGATTTGAAATTATGGAAACATCTTCAGAAAAGCTTTAATAATATGAACAATCTGCTGTTGCTGGAAAACAGATGTACAAAATAACATTGACTGAGATCTCTTTAGTTGCTGTGGCGTGTACTTTTTTTACTCCAAAAGACCATGAAAATTGAAGTTTTATAACAAAAATACTAGCTTTATCTTAATTAAAACCTTCATTTAAGAGAACTGGAGCTTAAGTTAGAATATTTTTGGCTCTGGCATGAAGATGCAGATTGAAAGTAGAAATTGGGATACTCTGCCATTCTTCTTATGTCCTCTTTACTATAGCTTGGCCATTCAGAGTACTGGAGGTACAGGGAGTTTCCAAATGAATACAAAACTTAAAAAAACAATGCAGTATTCTGTTGGATAAAGGGGAAGCTCAGGAAGAATTTATAGATAGCTTCTGAAAGCAGAAATTGTTTTAAAAGGGATTGAGCTAAAACTTCTTGAAAACTGCCCTGCTTGTCACAACCGCTGATTATTTTTTAAATTATATTTAAAATTTTATTTTATAATTTCCCTCCATGTTTCAGGCTGCCTTCTTCCATCTCAAGCATATCTTTGATCTGCACTTGCTCCTTGAAGTATAATGCAGGCATCTGTTTTTTAAGTTACATCTATAAGGCTGAATGGAACATTACCCTCCTTGTTTGACCTCCCACATGCGATACACAATCCATTAAATCTCATGTAATATTTAAGAATTTAATATATTCTTTGCATAACATAACAGTAATAATACTGCCAAAACACTGCTCCAAGCAAAACTGCTTATACAAACAGCTGAGCAGTGGAGCAGTGGAGCTAATGAAGCTGTGTTTCTATAGATTTTCTCATTTATTAACTGGCCCCCTCCCCTCTGCAGCTTCTCTAGAGTATCTGACCAGCAGTGCTGGGCTGATGAGGGAATGGATGCAGGGCTTGAGCATGGGTGCTGACCACCCTGCTCTCCTCTTCATTTTGGGGAGAGTTTCAAATGTATCATCAGGTACTTTTGTAATTGCTGAGACTGCCAGCAGGCCAAGTTAGGTACAGATTCTTCTCTTGGTTGAGAGGACTGAGTGGTCAGTGGTACAAGTTTGTGTGGTAGGTTATGAGAACAGAGAGATTTCTATTTTATGAGATTATAAAGTGCAGTGATACAGCATGATAAGGCTGGAATTTCATTTATTTTGTCAAGGTTAATGTCTAGAGGATGTTTTCAGTCACTGATTAACCAAGACATCTTAATAATATGTGATATTGTGTGCAGATCCTTTAGTATGCATGGTAAGCCTTTAATCTGTGATGCTATATGCTTTTAATTTTCAATTGACTTTCACTAATAGCTTCTAAAGGGTTATCCTTAATGCTGGATTTGACAACTCATGGAAGATTTATATGTGACAATAATACAGTGTCTATTATCATCTAGTGAGATTCTTAGTGATACTCTTGTGAACAACTTTCATTATATGGAAAGAATTTCATGTGGCATGGGTTTTTTTCAGAGTTTAAAATATCTGAGTGAAAATTCTGAGATGAGAAAAACTTTCACCTAGTTTGACTTCTGCTTGTGTAATTATAGAGTTTCACAATGACAGATTGGTGTTGCAATTAAATAGCTAATGTGACTGTTGATTAGTTTCCCATTTGAAATCATGGCAACTGAACAAGTGAAGGTTAGTCCATTTAGGCTGTTAGTAACTTTAGAATATAATATTGGCAGTCATTCAGGCTTTTAAGATTTTGCTGAATGAAACTCAAAAGAAACAGCAGTAAAATACTTTATTTGTCTAATTGGTCTTTATCATTTGGATTTAATTCACAGCTGTATCCAAATAGGGCTCCCCCCTCCCCAAATGCCTGCCAGGTGCTGCCTCCTCTGCTCTTCAAACTTGAGATAGCTTCATTGTTTTGAATGAGATTGTATTTCCTTTGCGCCCTATATTTACTGTTTTCTTGTTCCTATGGTTTCTGGAAATAAATTAGATGACAGTTGTTTTGAAAACCTAATCTATATACAAACAAGTTTTTCAGTGTTTAAATGGTGCAATGAAGAGTTTAGCATGGACTATCTCAGAGCTTATTAAAGTGCTCAGCATTGTTATTGAGGTTAATCCCATAGCAGTCCGGGGTACTTTGATTGCTAATTCAGTAGGAGGAGAAGGGTACAGCTCTTGTTTTACCAATGAAGGCTTTTTTTCTATGTTGGAATTTTGTTGTCTTGTTTTGGTTTTTTTTCTCCAGCTAAAAATTCTGTTGCATGTAGAGTTTACTTAATTTTATAAATCTGTTTTAATGTGGAATAATGCTTGGCTGTATGTAGTCACACTCAAATGTTATTTGTTTTTGTAAGCATTGATAATTTTGCCTCCCACCCTCGTGCATATGGGTTGTTGTTGTAGTTTCAGACCATGGAGCACAAAACGTACATTTCCCACATAGAATGTATTCTTCATTTGTAGGAGGGACCCAGGAATGAGGCATTTTTTTCAGTTCTTTTTATTCTCAGCAGTGTGTGGCTGCCCGATGTTTTATTTATAGCACCTTGTCCAGGTGCTGCCCTGCGTCTGTCTTCATGTGGGCACTGTCAAGACATTACCACCCTGCTGTGTGCCCCTGGCACAGTCTGAACTCTGCTGGCAGGTAGCAGTTCTCAGCTCACAGGCAAGGCACTGAGACACAGGAGGATTAGGGCAGAAAAGTTATGCCCTAGATATTATAGTGACTGTGCATGTTTGAGACTTCCCAATTTCCTCCTCCTCACTATAAAATTTCATCTAGAAAATAGAAGGGGTTTTATCTTTTCCTTGAGACTAAGACAAAGTAACTTGAGTAAAACTACAGAGCAAATCAAACCAAGGGCAGAATTAGATTTTCAGGTCTTTCTGCATGTGGCTGTGTGCTTGTCCAACTGGCTGCAGGTTGTATACCCCAACCACAGCACTTCACTGTCGGCAGCTTTTGAATATGGCTGATGCTTTGAATTTCAGTTATCAGCTTAAGTGTCAAAGGAGTCTGAACACCAGGTTTGAAGTGCTGGGAAAGGAAGATGCCATGTGAGTCTTTGAGAAGTTTTGCAGTTTATGACAGAGAGGGAAGGTAAAAGGGTCAGGTCAAATGAGTGCAAATTACTAGAAATAAATTGTGAAGGTGTGGATGTACATGAAAATGCATTCATACAGAAACAAATGATGTTGTATGTCAGTAGTTTTGTAGGATTTCTTATCTTGGTGTACAAAGCAGAAAACAATGTGTCAAAGCAGTTTTTGTAATTAATTTCATGTCAGACTGACACCTCAGTGGTACCTCAGTGAAAAATTAAATCTGTGGTTAAACTATTGTTACTATTGTTTTCTAGTCCAGCTTCAAGATGTAACAAGCTTGGCTGTTGCTTTTTGCTTTATACCAAAGGTCTTCTTTCCCTTTATTAAAGCATAACCTCTAATTTGTTTCCAGCTGTTCCTGCTGTATGGTAGTTTTTATATTATGGAGTAGCAGACGGTTTCAAAATAATGGATTCTTTCCTTCTACCTTGGCTTTCCAAACTTCTTGGTACAATTCTGTCAACTTTATGATATTTCATTTGTTCTTATCGCTTCCCTGCTGTGTTTTCTTGGCATGCTTCTCCCAATGTGTTTTCCAGTACGTCCTTATTAACCTTTTTGGATAGTTAATGCGCTGTTGTTTTGAATTGAGGAAGTGTTTCATCCAAAATCACTGCAGAACTTCCTTCCCACTCTGCTGCCCAGACATGCTGCAGACTAGCTGCTTAATTTGCACTGGCAAAATTTCAAAGTGAAGGTCAGCTGGCCAGGTTATCCCCCCGCGGGGCTTCTGTATCCCTTCCTAAATGCCATTTTTCTTCTGTTTGTTCTGTGTTTTCCCTTTATTTGTTCATTGGGAGGAAAATGGCTCCAGAAAAGTTGAATGGTGTGACTCCTTCCTTGCTTTAAGCTGTAACTCTCATAATTTAGCATGTATCACGAAAACAGTTTCAAGGCACTTTAGGCTATTTATTTAGGGTTTTTAACATGTTGTCAGAGAAAAGTAAATCTGTCATAAAATGAGCATTTTAAAGTTAGATCAGAAAGCACAAGAGAAAGTGGTAAGGTTTGGCTTCTGCAATGGGGAACCAGCCCAGAGTGCCAGAAAGGCATGTGAAATACATATTCACAGAAAGATAAGGATATTCAGCAGCTGAAATATATTCTGATTATGTGGTAGCTACACTGTGTGTTATGTGTTGCTAAGTTCCACTGCTGATGTAATTTACTTGATATAATATGAGCACAGCTTCAGTGCACTCAATTTTGATCAAAATTAATTGTGTATGTTTAAATTGCTGACAAGCTGAGGGGGTGTGAGTGCAGCTAAAGGCACCCAAGTCATCTGCTTCCCTATCAGTCAGAGCAATTGCAGTGATTACCAGCATTGGTGAGTTTGTTGAATTTGAAACTACCATTAAAGTAATTTATGTGAAAAAGAAAACTTTTAAGAAAGCTCCTTTGAAGAACAAATTGCATAGTGACGTTGTTTCTGGGTTCCCCTTATTAATATTGTCGATATTTGGTTATATGTTTACTAAAGGTAGAAACTGAGCAGTGGTTTCTCTTGAAGGATACAGCCATACAAAGTGTACTTCACCAGTGCTTTCTTGAACTGGGAGTGGATTATTGGGTCATCATGAGAGGTGTGAATGCCACAAATTCTTCAGGGTTAGGTTCTGCAGACTTGGTGAGCTGAACAGTACAAATTCCAAAATAAGGAATGATCCCAGTTGTAGAATTTGCAATTCGATTTGAATCTTAAAGACACAAGCAGTGTTGCCCTGTGAGGACTAAAGCTATTAATGAGGTGGTGCACATTTAGGGTTTGATACTGCTTTCATTATTGCAGTCTGGGGAGGAGAGAAGACCTCGAGCCAGCAGTGGCTTTATCTGAAGGATATCAAACACAAACGGCGCTGCCAAGTGTATTAGAGGAGCTTTATGAGAAGATTTGGGATGAACTTGGAGTATTGATCTCATGAGATCCCTGGCTTCATAGTAACATCATTATTTTCAGTCCTGAAACAAAGGGATTTTCTCTCTGTTGTAAGCCAGCCTTTAGCTGATTACTCAGATGGACTATTAGTAAATGAAGGGAAAGAGCCAGACCTTCAGTCCTTACAAAATAGGAAGACACAAACATGAGAATCCCATTTATAGCACTACACCTTTTAATGAGAAAGACTCTGCCCATATTTTCCATTTCATAGAAACCAACCAACCACAAACCTACAGGCTGCATTTCGTATTTTTGTTACTTGCAACTGCTGGACACTTGTTTTGTTTTATGGCTTGCTTAGCTGTGCTGCCATAAGAAAAGTTGTAGAATTTCTTTACAAAACATGCTATTGAGTTTAAGCTCTTTCTTTCTAAGCTTAATTGTATTTTGTTTCTTTTAGTCTCCCAAAACCCCAAAAAAATGCTAACTTTTTTTTTCAAAATTGAAAAGATTAAATATTTAATCAGAAATTCAGTATTTGGGTCATTAGTCTTGTTCAAACCCCTAGCTGCTACTGATTTTGTGTAATAGAGGAGGATATCCCTTCAGTATTTTTTCTACATAGAAACTTTGTGATTTCCTTTTTCTAGTATGTTTTATGCCAGTGCAGAGAGCTGGCTGGTGTCCTCTTTTCTGGTGGAACCAGGCAAATCTGACCTGCAGCAGCTTCCCTCTCTCCCGCGGCAGGTGCTCGGGGCAGGCAGCCCTTGGCTTTGTGTCTGTGGCTGCAGCCTTTCTTGCTGACCTCAGTGATGGGTTGAGTTTTCTCTTGAATGAGTTTAAATCAGGTTGACATGCTGTAAAGCTGAAATCAAACATACAAATTCTTTGCTGAGCAGAAGCTCATCCAAAGAATGTGTGTGGTTAGTTTGTGCGTTCCCACTGTACTTACATCCCAGGAAATGGGTTCAGAAATGTAAAAACCTGGTTCTGGCTCATCATCTTATTTTTAAAGTCTCATAGTTGTTTTTTCCCACCTTCTCTTTCTGTGGAATAGAAGAAAATTTTCTGCTGTAGTGAGGATGGCTTTGTCTTTTTTCCAGGGCTGTACATGAACTTTGTCTGAACCAACAGCAGAAAGACGGTATCATCTGTAAGTGGTCTTTAGGTTTCTTCCTCCAGCAGTGAATGACCTCTGTAAGAGACAAAACCGGGTGGAAACACCAAATTCACTTATTCTGCTTTATAGGAAAGGACTTGGTGAAACCCAATCTTCAGTAATTCCCCCTTTAAGACCTTCACAGGAAAGCTGAAATAGGCATTTGGGGTACAAGGAAGAAAAGCTTATCTATTAAATGTAGATTACAGCCTGACAAGTTAAATAGCAATGTTGTAATAACTTTGTTTGGTTCTGTTTGGAATTGCTTTTGTTAGGCCCGGGCTGCAATTAACGCACTGGAGCAGCCATTGTTCCTGCCTGCATTCCTTGGCTCTTTCGGCGTCGCCGGGAGTGGGGAAGCGCTGCAGCTTATTTGCATCTCTTTGAAAAGGAGTTACTTGAGCTAGCTGAAATTTTGGTCGATGTTTTTAATTTATCCGAAGGAGATGCTTCCCGTGCCTGTGTGCACGTTAGAAATGCCGGGGAAAATGTAAACAGGCGCGCTGCTTGTGCTCATCGTGTGGGGAGCGCGGCAACGGGGCTGCGTTCGGTTTGTGTGGGGTAGGTGCGCACCGTGTGCGTGTAATTAGTGATGCCTCATGCAGATAGCACCAGGACGAGCTGTCAATGAGTTTTTCAAGACTTCTTAAGGTGTTTACTTTGTATCGGATCTCTAGGACACCCCGTTATAGCTGTCCAGGCAATGGTGCGGCAGGCTGCCCGGAGAGCTCGGCTGGTGGAATCCTGCGTGAGTCCTCCCGGGGATGTTCTCTATGGCTCTCCTTTTGTTCCGAGCTTTTGTTCATGAGCTTTTTATTTTTTATGACCTAGATTTGTTCATTATGTGGGAAGCCGCCACACACAGAATAAAGTGATCTGTATGATCCTAAAGTAAACAACAAATGCACTTCTAAAACCTTCTGTTTATAACTCGTAACTGTGACAGGGAGTCTTCAGCTAGTCCTTGCTCGTGGTTTCAAATGAGGTGTTGATGTGATGGGTACAGTTCTGGAAAATGTGTTTGGATTAACAAGGTTAATGGCAGAGCTGCAAAATATCTTCAGTTGGTAGATTGAGAAAAAAAAAATCTACATTTTCTTCAGTCAGGAGCTATCTTTTCATTGACCTGGCTCTGTCACCTGTGGAGTTGTTTCCTAAACAGATGCCAGCTGACCCTGGGAAGGTGTCACAGTGTGCTGAGCAGGTCTGATGTTTGGGAGCTGTGTTTTGCCCTGCTGTGTTAATCAGTGACAAAGTAGTTGCATTTATTTGCTGACATGATGGTAGAACTTCAACAGCAACTTCATGTTATTGGACTGTTTCGAAATTAAATGACTCTTTGGAAGGGCATTTCTCTTGGTGTTTTAGGGACAAGACACATTATTGGCTCTTCATAGCAAATGGAAGTTTAAATTGGCTACTGGAAAGCCTTTTGCTGGAACATTGCTTGAGTTTTCACTTTTGTTTGCTTTATTTTTTCCTCCTTGGTTACTTTCAAAGAGAATGGAGTGTAAGGAAGGAGTAAGGATTACACTTTAAGTGTAGTTTAGCAGCACATCTATGTTACGTATGAAAATTCTGTTTAACTTCAGAAAAGATATATTAAACTGCCTAGACACTCTGCTCTTAGTTCAAAATTTAAGTACTCTTCTCCAGCTTCCCAATAATGGAAATAAAATGAAATATCACCTTATTTTTAGTTACTGGATTTAAGAATGGGATTTCAGCTGTAATAGGAACTGCAGCTAGCTGTGCTGTATCCATCCTGGACTGAGAGATTTGAGAAGGAAGCTTTGCCAGCTGGAACGTGCCTCAGTGTTATCTGCATGTGTGTTGTAACAGATGTTGAGCAGAGACTACTTGTCAGAGGTACCTTGTAGGAACTTTTAAAGATGCTTGTTTGTTTCAGTACATTTTTCTTGCATCACTAACTTTTTCCATAAAGTCAACCACAAACTGCATTATTGGGGACTCCAGCTGAAACTTGTGGTGAATAGGAAATAGATTAAACACAGGTTTTCCCTTTTCTCTGGTTGCCAGCAGTGATGTCAATAGTTTTAATGATCCTTACCTCAGCTCGCTGCTGTCCTCACACTCTCTATTAAAACACTTGTCTTCTGCACTGTTTTGTGTGTTGTTAAGGAAATATGCTGATGGCTGGAGGTATCCAGCCCATTACTTCATTTCCAAATAAGGTTCTTTCACCTTAAAGCACACTGCAATAGCTCACTGAGGAGAGAGGAGATTCAGATTGTTTTGTCAGAAATTCAGGAAATACTCTTTTGAAGTCCAGCAAAGAACATTTGTGTGCTAAAACTGAGGATAGTGCTTTTGGCTGTGCATAAGGCACAAGTAATGGATCCAAGGTTTATAGGATGTGTATTTCCAGTGACTTCAGAGGAGCAGCTCTGCTCTCAGATTGTCTGTTTCCTGCACATCTTTGTGCATTCAGACAGAACAAGCACCACTGGACTGTAGTAGTAGTGTGGGTTGTCATTCTTGGTTACTCAATTCATGGTTTGTTGCAAGAGATCGGTCAGAAGAGTTGGGTATGAAAGCCAGTAATCGCAATCAATAGTTTCAGATGGTCCTTAGCAAAGATCCTAGTTGATTTTTTTCCCCTTCCCAAAATTAAAAGAAAACAAAAGCTACCAATACATCTTTAGGAGAGGGTGACAGATTTTCATGTAGTGCTGCTGAAGATCTGGAGGTGTAAGTACAAGCTTGAAACTGCTCCATGCCCCTGTGTCCTGTCATGCTTGCAGCTGAGGTTTGTATGAAATTCAGCCTGTATCAGGTCATGTCCTACTTGATTCTGGCTTTTCATCCTGTCTCCAGCTCTTGGATATTTCAGACTCCTGTGATTTTTCACTCTTTTTACACATATGCAGGACTATAATGTATGAGTGTTTGGGTTTCTGTAACTGTGGGTTTCTTCAGTTTTCTTTTCTTAGTGAATTCTCCTAGTAAGTGTTTTGTTTTTCCAATAGACTTGTTACCCTCTTTCTTCCTCTGCTCTTCTGACTTCAGAATCCAGGATTAATGCCCTCCAGTAGTGGTTGAGATGACTTCTTGGCTGTATTGATGGAATTGGTGAGGAATTGGATGGGACAGGCTGTTTTATTCAATACATGATGTATTTGAGTTTAGATGACCTGGTTTAGATGAATACTGGTGAAGAGGCGTAGAACTTGGCCCTGATACTGCAAATCATGTATTATTTATGCTCTTAAAATCTCTTAGCAGAATCAAGCCTGGCCATTAGAAAAGCTGTTTCTTGTTGTCCTTCCGCTTGCCCTGTTGGTACAGGCCAGGTTGGACCTTTGGTCCTTGCTGGGGGCACCCAGCAGTTCCTCTGGCCCTGCTGCGTGGGAGCTGGATGTGGAACACCCGCCTTGGATATGCAGCACACACATCACGCACACTTTGCTCCTCCATTTAAACAAGCCATTTTTCTTTTGTTGCTTGTCTTTATTAATAAAGTATGGCATTACTGGCTAATTTTAGGTCAAATGTAGTTGAAAGCTGACAGCTATGTGAAGCTGTATATAGATATTTGGGTAGGAACATTCCAGTAGATCGCAATGTGAGTGCAGAGGAAAGTTGAAAGTAAATAAGAGATCTGTGAGATAATTCTCCAGGGAGTTTTCATAGCATACCACACATCATTTGCAGGGATAGGCTTTCCTTTCACTTGAAGGACCACACAAAGTAAATTTTGTTTCTTGTGCAATTAAAGAATATAGGACAGGAGGTCTTTTCAGTTTTTTCAGTTCAACGTGTCTATGGGAAGCCTTTATTTGTACTGAGGAAAATGCACTGTTTACCTGTCTTTTCAGGAGCACAGTTAATATTGAACAAAAAAATGGACACACTTTTATGTAAAATATGAGTCTTGCTTCAGCAGATTCTAGCAAAACTATTGAAATGTAAATGCTGGTAGTCCTCTAACCCCAGTTAAAAGACAAGTTGTATTCATTTCAGTGCTGCGTGGTTTGGTTCCCTGTGGGTCTGGCTGCATGTCAGTGGTGTGCAGGGAGGAACTGGGACTGTGGTGTGGGAGGCCCTGGGGTGCTGGGCAGTGGGGACACCAGAGCTGTGTGTGTGGCCAGCCAGTGCCACAGGGCCTCAGGAGCAGTGGGAGGCAGCCCTGGTGCCCCAGCTGTGACCTCAGCCCTGTGTCCCCCAGCAGGGACCGTGCTCCCCACGGGGGCTGGAGCAGCGGCCAGCCAGCCCCGAGTGCTTCCTGCTGGGCACTGCCTTGCTCCTCATCAGGGCTGGCACTGACAGCCTGCCTGGGAGAACAGAGTCCAGAGGACTTGCTGACCCGGTCTGGTGCACTGTGCACTGGGTCAGGGGGATGCAGCAGATGAGGAGAACAGGGTCAGAGGCAGCTTCTGGCATTCATTCCCCTCTAAACCTGTGCTGTGCATTATTGGGCAGGACTTTGTTATTCACCCAACCCTCTCTCAGAGGGAAGCAGAATGTTGATAAATTTATGGGCTCTACCAGGATTTTCTATGTAGAATTTTTTTTTTTGGACTTGTATGTCAAATAGGGAGTAGTAATGCTGCACCCTGAATGCTCCATTCCTTGGTCATCCTTCCCAGGCCAGCCTGGTGTTTGCAGGTGGCCAGGAAGGCCTCTTGTAGGGCCTGACATGCAGTGAATCTTTCTTGCAGCTGGTAAAAATGCCAACAGCAGGCTGGTATTTGGAGCTTTCCTTTCTCTTGTTACAGGAGCTTGTCAGAGTTAATCAGTATGGACACTTAAATTGTTTCTGCTTAGGTGAATCTCTTGCAAGTTTTAAATGTGTTTCTGACTGCTTTGAATTTTATTGCCAACATCTGTTTTAAATGCTTTGGGGATTCACATGCTTGAGTACAGTTCAACTGTGTATGCCATAATTTTTCAAGGTGCTAACACTTTCAGATTGAATGATAACTCTTTTAAAAAGAAGAAAAACAAAGGAGGAGCAGGGAAATAATTGCAGAAACGTTTTAAAGTGCTCATGATTCTAATTTTCTTTCTCTTTCAATTTCAGAATGATGACCTACAGAACCTCAACAAATCCTTCTTTTAAACTCATGGGTATCAAGACTATAAATGTTTCATGCTATCACAACTAGGACCTCACCTCCTCCTCCTCTTCCTCTGTAAATGGGTACGATGCATCCAGTTCAGTTTGTTTACTTTACACAAACCTCAGGAGTTGTTGACTGAGCTGCACATCCTGTGTTGTGCCAAGCAGAAGCACTGTGACACCTGGACAACAAGTCTCTCTTACTTCATCCTCTACCATAAGGACTTAGCTGGCCACATGAACTGATGTGCCCACCACTACATCATGGTGAGAATGGGTATTTTACTAGCACATTTACACAACTTCATTTGCTGCTGAAAACCTGTATGACAAATCATCATTGTAAATTATTACATACAAGACATAATGTTGGTTGAAGAGTATTAAATATTTAACATAGGTTTTGATTTATACATGTACTTTTTTAATTAAAATGTAACTTTTCCTACAGCACATCTTTTTTGATGTGGAACTGAGGTATACTATATTCTGTTGTAAACAGAGTGGGGAACCTGCTTAAAACAAGGCTTCTAAGAATAGAGTAGGGTACTATTCTTGTTTTAAGATTGTAATTCAGAAAATAATATAATACGAGTCATTGGTCCCTGGGCCTTGATTGTACAGTCATATTTACTGATACTATCAGTTGTAAGATAACCCTGATGTTGAGCTGAATTCTTTCCAAAAGAAAAATAATTTTGTACTCCTTGTAAAATAATAGTCTGTATTAACTGCAATGAAGACAAACATTACTGTACATGGGTATTTACAAGTGTCAACTTTAATTCATCAATTGCACAGTAACTGACAAAAAATCAGAAAAAAGAAATCAAAGTCTTCCATTGTATATATTGTAAAGAAGAAAAGCAAACAAAAAAAAAACACCAACCAACAGGAAACCACAAAGCAAAATGGAAACAAAAAAGGGTGAACTTTTTAAATTGACTCTTTCCCTGGAATGAAAATGTGGATGTTTGTAAATTCTGGAAATCTCTTTCTATATGTAATAAACTAGATACTGTTTTATCTGCTGTAGCGGGTTTTGGGTCTTTTTTGTTTTCTTGGTAAGCTGTCTCAAATATCTGAAATTGTCCCACCAGCTTTCTGTGATGTTGCTATGGTTTATCACTGAGAGTGGCTGTGGACCACTGTATCTTAAGAATGAAGTGAAGTCTAATTAGGCGGAGTAGGGAGTATGGTTCCTTACATTCCTTCACTAAAGCCCTTGTTTCAGTTTTCTGGAGACTCTTCAGGATACAGCTCTCCTTCCACTGAATTTGGGGGAAGGGTTCACAGCATGTAAAATCACTTGGAAGCCATAGCAAGACTTCAGCATAAAATTTAAAAAGCACAACTCAGATGATTGTCTGGAAATCAGTGCAAGAGGCACGACAAGGAAAAATTCTTCTGTGACTCTCCTCTGCTTTACACTGATTCTGTGCAGATGAAAATTCTTCTGTGCATAGCACTTCCAGAGTCTTAATTCTTTTGGGGACTGGAAAAATACTGAGATCATGGATTTTCAAGTAAAATGTTGTTGAAGTGATAATTGAATTTGAAGCCATGTCAGGTCCCCGTTGGTCCCTCATGCTTCCATGAAGCAGCTCCATGGGCTAGTGCACATTCAAAAGAATTCTTGTTATCAGGAAAATGCAGGCAGGCGCAGCAGCAGCTCTACCTGCAGGAAGGATGTCAGCCCTCAAAGAAGGAGTTTCTTCCCCTTGAGATGTTTATGATGTCTGGGATTAGGCTGTGGTTAGTGCAGTGTCCACTTCTGACTGCAGTATAGATGAAGGGGCCATTGCACAGCTGCTCTTCACCTCTCCTTTTGCTGGAGGCTTACCAGTCCCTTTGCTCTGCTGGTATTACTGCACATATAAAACCCCTCTGACCCTGTCAAGTCAGAATATTCACTTAAGAAAGGACTTGCAGCTTAAGAATGCTTAAGTCATTCCAGATTGGGAACAACTGCAGCAGTGGTGATGCTGGCAGAGTGAGGGTGCTGCTGTGTGGGGAGGCTGCAGCCTGAGAGGGACCTGTGCCTGCCCAAGTGCTGCCTTGGAAATCTTGGCCTTTGCTGACAGAGCAGACTCCTCCCAAAGGTTCTGATACCAAGCAGTAGCAGACAAGAGGCTTTGCTGCTTTCTTATGTAGAAAGGGGCAAGTGGATCTGAAAGAGCTCACCTTTTAGCCTTGATAAGCAGTGATGTGGATTTTTCCAAACCATTGATACCTAAAAAGGCAGCGCTTGCTTTAAAAAAGAAAGCCATGTGCATCAGACCAGTATTTAAATTTCCGAGTTATCCATTTTAATTTTATCTTAAACCTTGTTTTTTGATCTTTTTTAAAAATGGAGTTTATTTGCAATGAAAGCTTGCATATATTCTGAAGTAAAAACATAAGAAGAACTCACCCTCAACTCCTTTGCCCAGTCTTCTCCATCATAGTGAATTAAATTAAATTCACTGTGTTGATTTAGTTGCTAAATATTAGCCTGTGTTGATGCTTAAGTGCCTTGCATAGAAAAGTATTTAATGTCCATTGTGCTTTGTATTGTTCCAGGTAATTTGCAGAATCTGGCAATTACTAAAGTCACAAATTTGGAGGTGCTGGAAGCTACTGTTAAGGTTTAAAAGGCACCAGTGAGTTCATTTAATGTTGGTAGGAGTACTTCACAGTTGTACCTCTGTGAGCAAATTTTGTTCATAAAACAAAATGAATTCTACAAAAGTGTAGGAATTGACAGTGGTCATTAGGGATGGCGGGGGGATGGTGCTGATCTGGTGGGTTTCCATTCATCTTAATGATGGCACATGGGCAGAGAAGGGGCTTGTTAAAGATGTTAATGTGCATAGGGCTTATGTTAATCATTATTTTTTCCTAGGTAAAGTTCAAGATGCCTGTTCAGCAAATGTTTTGAAAATACTTTTGCAACAAAGTGCATTCATAACCAAACCTAAAACTCTTGATTATTGCATGGATTTTTATTCTTATGTATTATAAACTTTAATAAATAGACTATTATGAACTAAACCCTTTTAAATTAAAGTATAAATGCCTCAAAAATACAGTGCTATACTATTTTTTATGAATTCTTTTGCACTGTCTGCCACAGAACAGATTGTCATTTCTCTAAGTTTGAAAATGAGCACATGGGATCAGTCCTAGATCAGCTGGTAAAACTCAGATGCTTGGAAGTTTATTTTGCTTTTAATTTTTTTCAAGTGGAAGTTTCTGGTTATTATTTGAGTTTCTTTCTGGCTCCATTACTGGATCAGCTTCAGTGTTCAAAAACTCTGTATTGAATGCATTTTATTAGTGCTATTGGTTGAAAATGAGAGAGGTTGGAAAAACCATTTGAAGCAGTCTCCAGGAGCACAAGGAGCATTTACACGCTTGGGTTTTGGCAAAGACTGCTGTGTTCAAGCTCGGTTTGAGTTGATGTGTATGTTATGGAACTCTAAATAAATTTTTGTCCTTCTAGTATTTGATACTAACCTCTTAGTATTTAAAATATGTCTTCCATAGTGTTGTTTGGGTTTTGTTTCAGTAGAAGTACAAATTCAAAAAGCAAAAAGAGAACTCAGGCCATATTTATATGCATATTGTGGTGCTGTAGCTTTACCTGGTGCATATTTAAGAACTAAGCACTGTGTCCATCTTGTTCCCAGCTGACTTTCAGCTGGAGCTGTTTGGTGCCCTGTGTTTCACTGCAGGGCTGGGTGATGAGCAGGGTGTGAGCAGCCCCCAGCTGTGCTGCTTGGAGTGGTGTGACCGGCACAGCAGAGCAGCCTCATGAGGCTCCTGCAAGGCTGAGCTGACCCCAGTGCTTGGGAGCAGCTGGAGTACAGCATTCAATGCCCATTGACTCCATCTGGGGACAATGCTGCAGCTCTTGTTCTGCAACTTCATTCAGACTAAAGAAACAATACTGAAAATAAAGAAGTTATGGCACATTTTTGCCCATTTCCTGTGTGGCCTCCAAGCCATCTTTGGGTGCAGATGATTTTGGGAGTTTTTTTGGGGTTGGTTTTTTGTTTGTTTGATTTTTTCAACCTGCAAACTTAGAGACTTGTTGAATGGTGACGGGGAAGTGTAAAGTGACAGTATTCACCCTAGTCCATTTCACCTTGTATTTATCTGCCTACCAGTATTTTCACTGTAATGTGACTTTGAAGATACTGTAAATAAATTGTTTGTAAACTTACCAGATCCCCATTACAAAAAAAAAAAAAAAAAAAAAAAAAAAAAAAGAAAGAAAGAAAGAAAAGAGTGAAAGTGGAAAAAAGTTCAGGACTTTCAGTTTAGAGAAAAACTTACTTTGTCTTTGCATCTTTAAGGTGATACTGTTCTAAAAAAAGATGAAAAGGGGAATCTGTGATTTCCAGATGTCTACTTAAAGAACGTTCACACGTCAGAGGAGAAGGTGGAGGCCAGTCAAGGACTACTTGAGGAAGCAGGTGTTATGGTGACTTCTGTATTTAAATATTTTCAGATTGGAAGCTTTTGTTCTACATTTGGAATAGCAGTAACAGGATACTTGAAGGTTAATATGTGCCTGCAGTGGGCTTGGATGTCACAGAAAATAGCCCAAGAAGTCTGCACATCTTCTGTAAGACAGAGTAGGGCTAGGTGCAAGTTGTCAAGAGGGAAGGATGGAGGGAGAACTCAAACACTCAGTGCCTTGTGAAGCTTGCTGGGGACAGGTTTTTTGGTAAAAGGTCCTGTGCTATTCGGGATTCCTGATCTGAATTAGTGGATGGTTTGGAAACTGGAACTTCCCGTTACTGAAGGGGCATGGAAAAGAAACTGCTGGGAAGTCCCCCTAACACTCCACAACCTATGAAAAGGTTCTGCTTGGTTGGATCCCCAAAACTCCTATTTCTGCTGTATTAGGACACTTGACAATTGTATTTTGAGATGGACACCAATAAAATAAAATAAAACCAGTCTGCCTTCTGTAGATGTTGAATACCTCTCAGAGAAATCAGTGTCTGTAGGCAGATAAACTATTGAATCAGAAGGGCAGGAGGTGGAGCTATGCTGTGTCGTGGCTTGGTAAAATGGTTCTGCTTTTTCAACCAGTCTTGCACCCTACTTCTGTCTATAGAAATTGAAGTACTGGTTAATTTCAGGAAAATGCCCTGACTGGAGTACTTGCCTACAGTGTTTGTAGAGGATAGAGCTTTGCAAGGAAAAACCATTGGAGCAGCAGTGCTGCTCCAGAACTAATAAAAAATTAAAACAACCAGGTAATGTCTTCGATACTTTTACTAGTAATTTTTGAAGAGGAAAGTTGTGACTTACAGCTCTGCTCCTGTCTGTCCATCCAAAGGCTTGTGGGTGGCATTGTATATGGCTGTCACAACCTGTGCCTTTCTTTTTTACTTTTAACTTCAAAATCAGTCTGGCACCATTTGGCTGTTGGATGTCATGGCTGAACCCTCCTGGAACATCAGCAGGCAGAAGGTCCCTCCTGCTGCACATAGCTCTGCTCATGGGGCTTTTCCCAGGGTCCATCTCTCAGACTGAGAAGTGAGAAGTCTTTCTCCTCTTGTTTACTTGTGTTTGGTTTTTTTTATTGTAATAACCAATGATTAGTTAGATTGAATAAAATGTCTGTTTTGTTGTGAATTATTTGCTGTCAATAAAGTAAAATAAAGTTGAAATGTCAGGGGCTTTCTGCTCAGGTTATTGTGGATGTGGCTACTGTTCTGCTCAGTTTTATCGTTGCAGTGGTAGTGCTTTGTTTTTCCACCTTTTTGGAGATGGACTGAATGACGAAATTATAATTTTAACTATCTATCAATTTACTGTTTCACCTTCAGCTTGTGAATTTAAAACAGCCATTCGTTTTTCTTTAGCCAGTTTAGAAATTTGATTAAGGCAGATTTAGGAAAAAGAATTTCAGCTTTTGGGGTTTTTTCAGGCAGGAGTTTGTGAGCAAAACAAACCCCATATTTCTGGCACATCCTGGTTCTGCAGTCAGCCGAGCTGGGTGCAAGGCAAACGCGTCACTGTTTCTTCCTCAGTCCCTATCTTTTGAAGTCAAGGCCAGGTTGGCTTTTGTTTTTAAAAGGTTGATGAAAATAAGGTGAGTTCCAGCTCCTGTGGTTGTGGGGTTGTGGTCTCAGTCCAAAACATGCATTTGAGCCCATGCAGGGCCAAAAAAATTTTTTGTCCTTCAAATGACTAACTTCAGAGAAAAACTGTTGTGTTCTTACCCGACAGCGGTGTCTTCAGACAGCCCCGTGGTTCCTCAGAGCCCCAAGGCCTCTGCACCGCCCCTGGGTGCTTGGCCTCCTCTTCCTCAGCCCTCACCCCCTGCCCAGCTGCCCTTTTCCTACAAGCTCTGGCTTTCCTCAGGCACCTGGCAGTGATGTGGCCCCTCCTGACAGCCTGCCCTTATCAGGAGCATGTTTTGCATTAATTTCAGCCTCTTCACAGTGTGCCCGCCGCTGTGGGAAGGAACGCGGCCTGCTGGTGGAGCGTCCGTCTCCCTCAGCCACGCGTCGGTGCCGCCTCAGCGGGAGCAGGGAAAGGTAAGCTGAAATTCTTTTTCCTAAATCTGCCAGGAGGCAGTTTGCCTGGATTTCTTCCCTGTTAGGCTGTGTGAAGTGGCCTGGTAATCTGTTGGCTCATCACCAGTCTCCAGTCATGTGGGTAATCCTGAGGGTTGTCATCTGAGGGGAAAGATAAGGCCAAGGGCCTGAACGTGACACATGGATGTGAAAGATCAAGAGACTTCTGCCTGCTGTGTTATTTTTTAAGTTAGAGCTAACAATGAGACACAAGTGAGCTGTTTTGTCTCTTTCAAAGCATTACATGAATGTGAATAAATAATTTGTGTATTACTGCATTCATTTTGTGTATGGAAAGCAAAACTGATTTTTACGTTCATTGAGGTGTTAGGAGGATGAAGTAATGAGTAAGAAGTACATAACTGCTGCAGTGTTGGGTAACAAAGAAATGCTGGTAAGGAAGCTATGTAAACTGTGTCCTTGCAGAACAGTAGTACTGTCCAGCCCTTGTTCTCTCTCCCGATTTGAGTGTCCCCTTCTGATTTGTTTAATGCCATCTCGCCCAAAAAACTCAGTTGCTGGAAAGTTTCCTTCTACGTTTAGTCCTGTCCACTCCTGAGTTTTGTTCTAACTGTTGCACAGCCAAGGTGCTCTCACCAGAAGATGAGCAGTTCAAGCCTAGTCTGCAGTTCTCAACCCCCTTTTTTGTAATTTCTTTGTGGAAGTCACACTTTTCCTTGACTCAGGAGGCTGCTGGTATTCAGGAAGACCAATGCCCACTAAAGGTTCATCAAAGTGATTTCTACTAAACAAAGTCTGTAAACTAAACACAGAAGCTTAAAGTAAGTGTATCCTTAAATTAAGAATGGCTCTACAGGCACATAAGTTCTTTGGGGAGCCTGTGTTTGTTATTCCAGCAGTCTCATTGTGAGAGCTGGAGCTCTATGAAGTGCAGATTTTCAAAGCTTCCTTGAAGATATGATGCCTGTGATTCTCCCTGTCAAAACAGAAGTCTCTTTTAAGGTCACAGTCAGCAAGTTTTCTTCCTCCTAATACCTCTTCCCTAGGATGCTTCAAGGAGGGAACTTCTTATTGTTGAGCTCCTCACCTCTTCACCTTACCAGTGAGCTCCTGGTGCCTCTCTGAACTTTTCCTTTGCTTTCCTCTTTTCTGTGAAGCACTTTTAGCACATGAATGTTCTTTGACAGCCATATGCTGACTCTGGGGACAGTGCTGCCTTAGTGAAACAGCAAGCCAGCAGAACTTTCTGGAGACATCCTGTGAGCAGCACTGGCTTGGACTTAAATGACCCAAGAACAGGGGAAAGTGTGAAATCCTTAACTTGAAATTGCCACAGTAGGCAATGGGTCCTGAAACCACAGGCTATTCAGCTTTACTGTGAGTAAATGGGCTTACAGCATAAATATGAGAGGGAGGGATAAAGGAGGGGGAAATAAGATTTTTTTTCCACATAATGGAATGATTTTGATTTTAAAAGATTTGGTTTTCTCTGGTACCTTCAGAAATGAAGGCCTGATGGAATACTGGGAGGGTTTTACCTGCTTGAGTAATTTTGCTCCTGACTAGATATATGGAATAATTTCACTTGAAATGAAAAGGGAACTCACTGTTTGTTTGGGTTTTTTTAAACATCATTAAATAAACACAATTTAGAACATGGTTACACAGGTAATAACATTACGCAAAAGGCAGAACTTTCCAGTATGAGATAGCATCCTATTAAATTTATCCTGGCTTTAGAATAAGAGAAACAAGAAACCAGAAGACCAATGGCTCAGAGAACATGTGACTTTCTTATTGATGGGATCCCAGATGAACTTGGTGTGCAGACTGGAGTCTCTTTCCCACAGTATGTGTTGCACACCTTGCTCTCTGGCAGTGCAGTGGAAGTGTTTCCTAATGAAACTTCCATCACTGTAAAATAATCACATATACTTGCCAAGCAAATAATGTCATAACTGTGATGTGGGTTTGTCAGTCCATTTGCTTAACAGCCTAGTTATTTAAGCAGGATGTTTGGCATATATAACAGTAATATAAATTGATGCTGAATAGGTGAGATTTTTTGAGAAGAGTTTTGCTTAAACCTATAAGAATGTAATGGCTTTTTGAGGTATTTTTTCTTTGTTTTCTTGAGGTTTTTTTAACTGCTTATTAGGTTTGTGTGTGTGCAGAGTAGAAGTGACTTTCAGTAGCTTGTTAGTGAAAAATCAATGATTGTGTTGTAACAGACATTTGGATAGGTGCTCTCTGATAAATTTATATTTGATCTTTGTGTAGACATTGCAAGTGTCACTTTCCAGCAGGCAGCAGCTCTTCTAGCTCCAGTGATCACCAACGGCTATTTCGGGAAGTTACAGGAAGTACGTGCTTAGTCTGAAAATAGTTAAGGCCAATTCTTAAAAAGAGGAGTTAAGCTATCTATGACTTACAATTGACATAGAAAACTGTCATTATATTATAATTATTCCCTAAAAATATTTCAGGAGCTATAATTAGAAGGAAACAAGAAGCGAAACTCAAAGGAAACAAATTACAAGTCCAATGTGCTTAAATTCTCCCTTTGTCATCTTTGCATATTTTGTTGTTTTCAGTATTGCCACATATTTATTCAAAGCAAACCTTACCCAGGAAACGAGTCAGATTGCTCATCCCTAACATTTGCATTCCATGGTTTCTTCTCTGTTGTTCTTGAAGGCTGACAAATATAAATTTAGATTGACTTTGCTTGGTTGAATAGCCTTGGTGTTTTAGCCTAATTCCACCTGTAGTGTAGCTGTTTGGTGTCATTGCTGTACTGTGGTCTCTCTAGGTATAATATTGAATGCATTTTCATTTATTATGAGGGAAAATAATTCAAAAACAAACATGTGAGAACTCCTAAGGTAGTGCCTGCAGAAACAGGTTTTACCTCCTGTGCTCCTTCACAGAAAATGAAAGGTCAGGAGAGTTAAACAGGAGTGCTGATTTTGCTGCAGGAAAATGCAATGCCTCTGTATGATCATGATTTTAAATTACTTCTCCAGCTTTGTCACTGCCAGAATTAATCAGGGTAATGTATGGCAGAGTGAACTGAAATACACAAACACAATAAGGTACCCTGACTTCCCAAGACAAGGAAAAAAAGCATTAATTTCTGAGAGATGGCTGAATTAACAAGATAATTCTTTACCATATGAAGCAGTCCATAAGATATTAGTGCATTGTTTTGACCAGTGTTTTGTTTTAATGGTGAGACCTAAAATGAAGCTGCTTAAAGGAAGTTCATTATCATAAGGATTCTTTGGGGGTGAGGAGAAAAATTTTGTGATTCCCTGCCAGGTTTTTGTCTGAAAATGGGGTTGGTGTGAGAGCATGGTGTGCACAGGCTTCCTTAAACCAGTGTCCTGAGGCACACACAAATAAACACATTGGAGGTTGTAATTATTATTTAGTTGATGCCCTGTTTTAGATCCAGTTTAGAGAGCAGAGAATAGATGTCACCCTTCCTCCCACCAGCAGAATTTGAAGGAGGTGAAAGCTGGGTGCTAGGCTCAAGCTTGGACAGTGTTTATGGAGGGATGCAGTAGGGTAAAAACAGATGACAAGGATTGGGAAAAGCCTAACAAAGTCCACAACTGTGATCTTTGCCCAGGGAAATGGGATGATCCAAGAGCTGGGATACTGAATTTAACTTGGCTCACGTGGTTCTGGCCTTGCCTGGTGTCGGCTAAGCAGAAGTGGGCTCAGAGGAGGGCTCAGCCAGGGGTCAGTGCTGTCCTGCCCCTGCCATGGCCCTGCCCCTGCAGCAGGAGTGTTTGCAAGGGCGATGCCACAGCCGTGCCAGGCCCAGGCAGTGGCTGCACCCAGCCCAGCTTGGTGGGAAACCCCAGTGCTGATGATCACTCATCCCTGACACACTGAGTTCAGAGCCACTGCTCAGATGCACGGTGGTTATGGACCTCAACAAAAAAAGTGGGAATTGGGCTGGTCACAGAACAGTCAGAACCTGTCATGATGAAGTAATTTCCTGCAGTCCACACAGTCAAAGTGGTCCTCCTTCAGTTTTATAATTTATGAATATGTTCCTAGGAATAAACACAGGACTTGTGTGCTCGAGGCAATTGTTTAAAGTTCTATCTTGCTCTTGTTTCACTGCATAACAAATTCCCCATCACAGATGTAGTAGTCAGGCCAGAGACAAAGCTTATAATGAACTGATGGCAGTTTGTTTTTTCCTAACACATACCGTTAGATTTTTGTAAACATTTCTTTGTTAGTACCTTCTTGCGTGCAGAGTATCCCCACCTGCATGGAAAGTCTGCCACTGCTACGAGAATGACTTGACCTAGATTTTAAAACAAAAACTGAACCCAGGAGGTTTTCAGCTGTAGCCTTACATTTTCACTGGAACTGAACTTTCCCAAAAGTACATTGGCCTCGATCAAGGTCTGGAACGGGTGGGCCGGGAAGGGAATTCTTGCAACTCAACCCTGACTTTCTGATCCAGCCAGCATAATTATAGTTTAGCTACCGGCCAGTAGCACTGCTCTGGATAGCATCAAAGCATTCTTGTGAAGCGTTTTGAACTACTCCCAATGACCACTTTTGTGGTCGCTGTGCAGCAGCTTCTGAGCACACCCCGAGCTGCTCGGTGCCCAGGGAGCTGCAGCTCCTGCACACAGAGCCCAGCTCGGGGTGGTGTGGATGGCTCCTTGGAAAGGCCGATCATTTGCCTGCTCGGGCATTGTGGCATCCATTGCATAACTGCACTTCAAACGCTGTCTGGAGTCCGTGGCAGCTTCCCAGGCAGGATCTATCGCATCGGATAATGCATCCGGAATGGGCTCTATCAAAAGCTTTAGCAAATCAATGCCTACAGAAATGTAATTTGTCTTTAATCAATTGCATTGTTAAGAGTAAAAGAGGAAATCGTAGATAAAAGCTCTAGGAATACAGAAAGGAAAAATTTAATTTGTAGGAAGCTAATTAATTTGTTTTTAAGATGTGTTTTTCCAGTCGTTTGCTTGTTGAAGGAAACTGATGTGCTGGAAGGAAAAGACAGTGTCCATAGCAGTGTGTTTGGCTATGTAGACAGTAGTGCAAATTATTTGTGTTTGTTTCTTCTTTCTTGGACTTAAAATACACTATTGTATAGATATGTTCTGATTCAAGAGAAAAAGAAGGAAAAAGGGAATTAGGTGAAACTGTAGAAGGCAAGGAAAAAGGAAATGGGGAAAGCATCAGAATGACTGTCTGAGAAGGTCTGTGTGTATGAAGGTATATGTGTAAAACCAGTAAATGCTCCAACAGCACCAACTGCAGCTTAACCTAAGGTCACTTGCCCTTGAAAACTCAGTTCTATTTTTATCCCACAACAGCGTTAACATCTCTATTTCCTGGGTATTTATTCATTAGTGCATTACATGATATGATGGGTTTTGTGTGGGCTTCAAGTTATGATTTCATTTCTGTTAAGATGTACATGTCCTGTGGGATGTGTTTAAAGCTGGATATTCATCCATTGGAGGAAATGTTGAACTGCTTGTGTCTTCAGAGGATGTTGAATATTCCCAGGTCTCAATTTCCACCCCTGTGAGGTGGGCTACAGTTCAACAGTTTCTGTTGGACCAAGGTAACTTTGGAGTTGCTTTCCTGCAGGTGAAAGCTCAGCTGGACCTCTGTCCGTGTGAGAGATGTCTGTGCATGGTTCTTGCTTCTGTAGCAGGCTGCTCAGGAAATCAGATAATCCTCTTCTATTGCTGTTTAATTTAAGGGATGCCTTCTGGGAAAGACAAATACATATAAATCTGCCTACCTGTTTAGATGGTATCTGAAGAATATCTGTGAAATTTAGAGGCCATGTATTTACATTTAACTGTAGTCATTGTGTGGAACTTCCTGTTCCATGTGCAGTGAAAGAAATTAAATAATGACATTTCCTATAGATGTATCTAAGATTAGCTGTCAGTCAGCCTGTCCTGATAATGCTGTGAATCCAAGCATTAATTTTCAAATGCTCTCCTTTTCCCAGTATTCTATCAGCTTGCTGCTGCTATTCTTAACTCCTGAGTAGTCAGCATTTGGGCTGGGGGAAGATGGAAAGTTGGGATTTTGTGTCTGTGTTTCTTATTGAGGACAGCTTAAAGCTGGAGAGGTGAATCTGAACATTTGTGGGGAAGAGCTGTGTGAATAGAAATCGGAGCTAAGCACTATGAATTTTTTCTATTTATTGTTTTAAAAGCAAGTGAGATTTTTATAAAGTTATTGGAAATTACAGACACAGGCAGTATCTTTCTTTACAGCTTTTGGACTTGCCCTGATTTCCACAAGTGCAAGGCACTGATAGATGCTGTCGTTTACATTGGGCTCTGAGGTTATGACACATTTCTGAGAACCAAGCCATTCTTAAGATATTCAGGTCTATTAAAAGGGATTTATGTAATTTGCAAATATTGTAAATTATTTGAAAAAAAGATTTGTATTTTTCATAAAAAATATAATTGTATTGAGTTGTATTTGAAGGAAAAGCTTTGCAATTGTTACAGCACTGTTAAGGAGCAGCGAACCTATCAAGAACACCACAAGGAAAGCCTGTTTGCATGAACTATCATGCATGATTTCAGGACTTAAATATCTTCTTTTTGTTTTATTGCCATTTGCAGTGTTTTTTCTGTTTTGTTCTGTTGAAGTGAGATAGTGCTGATAAAGAAATAAATTTCTCCTCCTCCTGCTTGATGTGAACTCTCACCTTTGCGTTAATCCACAGATTTCAAAATGTGCGTCTGTGCACATACATGTGCATGCGCATAAATAACAATTTACACAGAGAGAGTGGGGGAATGCTGTGAGAACTGCCTCAGTAACTTCATGAACTTAAGTGCTGACTGCTCTTCAGAGTTATGATCCTTCTGTTCTAGGGTGAGCATTGCTAGAGGGTCATATTACTATTCTGTGTGCTGTATATATTTCCTTGACTTCTTTCAATAAAAAGAACCCCTGCTTTTTCTGTAAGCATTTGCAATTTGTAACAGATCAGCAACCCAGTGTTGTTTCTTTGGCAGGGTGAGGCCATCAAGACCTGTCCTTTTTATGGGTCTTTCCAGGTGATTTACTAGCTATGACTTTCCCTTCATATCACACTTGAAGTTTCATCAAAATAATTTGGAATGCGCTGGGATCAAATAAATGGCATAGGCTAAAGCATCTGTTTGCCAAGATAACCACACTACAACTTGCCAAACCAAACATTATTGTTAGAAACGTGGCTTGACCATAATGCCTATCTCTGAACTGGAGTGGGAATGGTTTCATGGGAAAAGGTTTACTCAACAATATATGGGCTCGTAGAGCCTGTGTTGGAAAAGAGACAGCATACTTTAGTTTAAATAAGTTGAAAATTCAGCCAGTACTATGGCTTGTGGCTGATCTTTATTATGTGCTATGTTTTCAAATTCTACTTTTTTGTTTTTAAAATGTTATCTCAAAATAATTCCTTTTTTTAACCTTGCTTCCCCCGTTGCTCTTTTTGAGGACTCATTAGAGAAAGCAAACTGTATCCTCAAAGATTCTTCTTTCATTTTGCTTTTGAATTTTGTGACTGTTCTGCCTCAAGGAACACACAGCTGATTCTTGACTTTACAGTGTTTGGGTGCTTTGGCTTGAAACATCATTGCAGCATTGGAAGTTAGAAAAACATAAAGGTTTCATGATGAGATTATTGGAAAGGAAGTGGAAGGAGATGTACTGGATATTGGGTTTACCAGCTTTGCATTCAGGACTGGTGGGAGATTCCCAACTTTAGTAGCATCACCTAAGAATGGCTCATTTCTCTGACATGGCTCTGACAGGGCCAAGGCTCTGAAAGGCAGTTTCAACATTTCATAACCTACCTGAAGTCATACAGTTATGTCAGTTGTGGATGGGAACAACAGAGCAGGATAGATTCCTCAGCACCCAAACCTTGCCAGCCCCACAGAGAAAAACCAGCACACATTGATGGAGCCAGCTGCAAATTTAAGTCTTTTTCCTTGATTTTTGTGCATGGCTCACTCAGGTGAGGCAGTGCTGTGAGGTCAGTGCAGCAGCAAAGCCATGTGAACTGTTCCTCACCCAGGGGCTGGACTGAACCAGTGCAGGGGCAGAGCACCAGATTAACAGGATGAAAGGGGATTAAGTAATCAGGGTAAATTCTTTTTCCTGGAAAACTTGGAAACTTGGCTGTTGTTTTTCCTTGCTCTTTAGCAAGGAGACCCATGGCTGAGCAGCAATGCTGAGATTGTTTCTTACCTGTACAGAATTTGTTCCAGTAGGTTCTGAAGAGGGAGAGGGGATGGGGGGCACTCAACTGCTGTGCTTTCAGCTGGCCTTTCCCTTTCCCTTTCCCTTTCCCTTTCCCTTTCCCTTTCCCTTTCCCTTTCCCTTTCCCTTCCCCTTCCCCTTCCCCTTCCCCTTTCCTTTTCCCTTAGAAATCTTTTCTATCGAGGACTGCCCGAATATGTGCCATCTTGCCTTGTGAATGTGTCTAGTGTTTCAGTTTGACCTTGGTTCAAATTCTCATGTGGTTTGAGTTTTGTTTTTTTCCAAGCACCAATGCAGCTCATGTTTTGTTCTTCCCATATTTTCCATCACACTTCGACAAATTTCAACTAATCCTTCAGCAGCTTTATTGTCACTTGTCTCTGTGTTACTGTTTCTCAGCTTGTCATTTAATAACTGAAATACTAGGACATATAAGAACATGGGAAATGCCATATATCACCCAGTTGTCATGTTTGGAATTGCAGCAGCTCTGTTGCACATGATACAGTTATAAATTAAAATTTTCCATTGACCTGGAGCTTAGAAGGATATTTTCAGTGCAGTATTTACTTAGTTTTACTGAACGTGATATATTTATATCCATTTATCTTTTATGTATCTATTTGTATTTCTTCTTATGTTCCTATTTCTTATTTCGTTTTGCTATTCCTAGTAAAAATCTATTTCTCTGGCATGCCCTTGTGTCTATTGAGGTGATGTTTGCAACCATTCCTGAGATGGAGTGTAAGTTTTTGATTGTAAATGGATTGGCAAAAATATACAAAATCCTGCATATTCTATCTATGCAGGGAACTAGAGAAAGTTGAGTTTTCTTAATATTAAAGGAGAAAGGAGAAAATGATGTCTTTCAAAAATGGCTATCTCTGAAATAATTCAGAATAGGAAGGTTTTAGGAGACCTGTCTTTATAAATTCTGGAATTGATCCATTTGTCTCTTTAAAATTTAACTGAAGCCAAGAGAAAAATTAAAGATTGTGTAGTTTTGATAATGTAGTACAAAGCTATTTTTGGTAACTAGAAGAGCTTGTCGAAAGCACTCGCTTTCCACCAGGACTGGCACACTGAAGCCAACATGGGACTTGAATCCAACCCACTTTTGAATCGTGACAGGCCCAAGACGCCTTTAAAATGTTGAGATTGCAAATGCTGTCTGATTTGAGATTTTACAGGTAAGTTCTGCCTTGGCACAAGGTCGTCAAGTTCCCGATACGTTGGTGGTACTTTGCAGGAGCTGGGGCTGTGTCACAGTCGGCTCTGGGAGGGAAGGCTGTTGCAGGTCCCTGCACAGAGGCCATTGTCTCCTCAGGATAAAGTGAGAGGTATTTCAGAAGTGCTTTGAAGCCGTGCCAGCCTCCTCACAGGGCTGTGAAACCTGATACCTTCGCTTTTGAGCTGTTGGGGAAAGTACAAACTGTAGTACTTGTGGAATTCATTCACTGACTTCCAACTTCGAGTCTGGCCTGGGAATGGAAGAAAGAGTTTAAGAAGAAGGTGGAAAAAAAAGACTTCAGTAGTATGTGGCAGTTGACTGTCAACTTTGGCATCGTTTCAGATTTGCAGCTTCATGCTTTCTAGAGATAAACTGTGACTTTTGCTAAGGACTGGAGGATTTCATTTTCCTTCCCACTGAAGCTGCTAGGATTGTATGACTGTAGGAACTATGTGAAGTGCAGAACTACCAGCAAGATGCCTGCCATGCTCTTAGGTAGTTAATTTAAGGTTACAGAACATTTCTTGCAGCTCGTTCCTATTTACATTAGCTTCTCAGTATTTTCCACTTGTAAAGCAGATCAATAGGGTCCTTCTGGCTGTATTACTATGCCTTGTCGTGTTTCATCTGGGTTTCTCTGAAACCTTTTGTCTCATTAAGAGGTGGATTGAAGATTTTCTGTGGGCTCAGAGCACATTCCTGTGCACCCTGTGTGACAAAGGAGCTTGTGTAAAAGCAGGGAAGGAGCAACCAAATCTTCAAAGAGTCAAACTTTGTTACTCTTTTTGTTCTCAGTGGAGCTCAAATGCGAGCGGGCAGCGAGGCCTCTGTTTCTGCTGTGCCTCCTGTTGCTTTTGTTTCATTTTGGCAGAGCTGAAGAGAAGCATTCACTTAGGTCTCTCCCGGTGCTCTCTGGGCTGCCGTGGCCGTGCAGGAGCCGAGGGGTGTGCGTTCTCTTGGGAAAGCAGTCTCCTTTCGGCGGGGGCTGGTGGGCTTTGCCAGCCGCCAGCACGGGCTCCGTGCAGTAACAGTAACACAAGCCCCGGGGGCCGTGCCAGGGCGCAGCTGCTCCCGGCTCACATCCCACAGAGGGGACGGCGTGAGACACCAGCGTGCCTTATCGCACTGAGCGGGCAGGCCAAGGTGGCAAAGGTGTGCTTCTCCTCCGGGGACTGCTAGGGCACATTTCAGAGACATGTTAGGGAGAGTTGGAAAGCTCGGGCTAAAACTGAACTGGAACTGCGGAAGGAAGAATAGCAAGAAAATATTAAGTAACAAAAGTGGAGAAAAGTAGAAGTTTATTGCTTAATATAGAAATGAGCAAATAATAGATCATCTCTTTGATGTCTTTCTCCTTTCAACCACCACAGAAAAGGTGAATTATGACCAGATACTTAAATCAGTTAATTTTAATAAAAACAGGACTAAAAAGGAACAGGTCAAGTGTACTTGATAGATAAGAATGATTATGCAAGTCAGCAGGACTTGACACAATATCCTATAATATGAAAAATTTGCAAATGCTTACTTATCTGCCATTCTCTGTAAGAAATGTGGAGTCTCCTGATGATGTCAAGAAGACAAATGCATGACGTGTGTTTGAAAATGCAAGGGCAGCTGAGAGGGAGAAAGCCATGGAGAATTTAGAGAACCTTAATGCTTATTTAGTATTAAAAATGAATAATGACAGAAAGCATTAGAAGATACTTTAAAAATCTTTCTTGTCCTTACCAATGTGATAAATAATTATCATGATGCCACTCTGTACTTGTGCGTAGTAGATTTGGTAGAACCTTATTGCAAAGACAAGCAGGGACACCATCCCACATGATATTCTTGAAGGCAAACTGTGCTGGGTTTATGTGGTAAAGTGGGCACACAACTGACTGAGACAGTTGTGGGTAAATGGATATTTGGGATTTAGAATTTTTCCGGTGGAGATGGCCCAGGGAGGTCATGATGACTTTGCTGCTGGAGTATTTCAAAAAGACTGTAGATATTTTGTACTTGATGGTGCCTCAGAGGTGGGATATGGAGGAGATGATTTCCTGTGATTCCCTTCACTTCCCTGTTCCTGGGACTCTGATGTGAGGCTGACTGGGGAGGTATTAACTCAAGTGCAAATAACTCAAGTTAACTGTGCACTGAAGACACAACCCTCAGCTTAATAGATGTCATTTTAAAAGCTGACTGGGAAAACGTGATTTCATATGTGGTAATAATGTCCCAAGAGGACATCCCAAGATGATTGGTAGATTTGAGAATGATGTGGGCTGATTGGAGAGGTTCCAAAGTGGGAATGATCAAACAAATAGGAAACAAACCTAGAAGGCAGCCTGAAACAATTTGGATTGTGTAGGGAATCAAAGACCAGAAGAAAAATTACTGAAGTCTTCAAATACAGAAAAGGCTGCAGTAAAGAGCAGTATGATGCTTAGAGAGAGTCCAATCCCTGCAGAAGATGGAATTAGTGAACTAAATTGCAGAAAAAAAAATCAAAAGAAAGCATTAAAGTAAAGGGGAAAAACCCCAAAACAACAACTATCCAAATCAGGGATAGCAAGTACCGGAAAAGATTGCTTGGGTGATTATGACATGTGATGATGTTAAAGGGCAGGGGTGAGTGAAATACCTCTGAGAAAGGATGTGGAGATGGTTGTTCTTACTTTGGGACCTTTCAACGTCCCTATCTGATTTCTTCAAAGACTGTTTTTCTCCTGAGAAGGAATGCTTTGCCTTGATAGTTGAGGATCAAATTTATTCATTTACTGCTCAAAATAGATTGCTACTCTCTATTCCTACCAAAACTGTCTGCCTAGCAAGTAGGGCAAATAGGCAGCCCTGCATCTGAAGTTTTCACCTTTCTGTTCCCTTTTGCCTGTGACAGGGAATCCGTGGGAACTAACCTTTACCCCCCTGCAGCTTGGGGATGGGGACACAGAGATGCTGTTTCTTTGCAGGAGATGCTAGGGCTCTTCACAGAGAGGCCACACTGAATATTCAAACATGCCAGTGAAACTGCTGGGTGCAGTTCTGAATGCAGCTTCCTAATTAGTGTTTGCAATGGTCCTTCAAACAGCATTTACGCCGGTGTTCATTGCACATATTTGAATTTTGTTTCAAGTAAAATCCTCACACAGCTAGAGTTTATGTCTAAATTATCTTTGTCTTTTGGGTATTAAGGTGGAGAATGTGCTGTAAGTTAAAAACAATCCTGGATGCAATCCTGGATAGGAGCTGCCTATCTAGGCAGTGTCAGATAGGTTTTCTGAGGCTAGATCTGTTAAAAAACTACAAATGGATCTGTCATTTCTGGTTGGAAGTTCAGAAGGAGGCAGACAGTTTGGATCAGGCAAGAGTCTGCAGTGATGTGTCCAAAACAAGAGCTTTTGTTCCAAGCGGGGCTGATGCAGGCCACCAAATATGCCAAGAATGCGGGGCCGTTTGTGGTGCTGCACAGATACCATCACCGGCGAGCTGAGCACCCACATTCCTGCTCCAGTAACAGCTCCTGGGATGGAGGCAGCTGAAACAAGGGAAACCCAGAGCACAAGGTTGCCACTGCCTACTCGTACACTAATGTCAGAGATAAAACGATCTCTGTTTTTCTTTGAAATCCGTTTTCAGACCCCTCCCTCAAAGAGGCAGTTAGCTGTTAAACCTCTCAGGGTCAAACGGTCAAGGTTAGTTACAAGAAGGGGGTTAAGAACTTTTGAATCAGCTGCTGGATTTCAGCGAAAAATCTATTAATGATTTCAGTGAAAAATCTATGAAGTCTGAGCCCTTTACATCAGGAAATGATGTTTCTCCAGCTGACATAATTGCCAAAATCAAGTAAATATGTGAAAGCTCTGCGTGTAAACATGTATGAATTGGAGGAGTTGTTGCACTCCCTGGTTTATGAAAAGGCTCTACAAATTGCTCTGAGCAATTTTCATACCCATTTCAGTGGTATTTTTGTAATGCCATGACAATTAACTGTTAAGATTGTATTCATACTTTTAAAGTGGGGTTTATTTCTTGTTATTAGATATGAAAATAGTAGTTGAAATAACAAAAATAAACAGTGTCCTTAGGGAAAAGGTTCCTTTTTCTGTAATGGAAATGTACTATGTTGGTAATTCAAACAAGTTTAACAAAGTGGTCTTTGAATTTTACAAGTTCTGTGTAACGTTTGAACTATCAAGACAGTGGTGGTTGAAGCTTTAGTGAGGCATTGATTGCAATCCACTCCAATAGCTTGTCTATCTTGAAAATAATTTAAATTAACCATGACACCTGGTTAATAGTGGCCAAGGGAGATAAAGAATTAAAAACCCCAAACCCACAGTGCTCCAAATCTGCCATATGGCACATCTGAACTCTGACATTGCCAGTTTTGGAATTAGCTCCTTTGAGCGCCTGGTAGAGTTCATCTTTACTAAAGCAAATATTTTGCAGAAGCAAGTTTACTTTCACTCCAGGATGTGGGGTGCAGCAGGGAGCTGAGCTTTGCAGGACCATGGCTCTAAGATGTTGCTCTGTATCAGGTTCACCATTCTCCTGATGTGTTGTGTGCTGCAGGGGAGGTATTTTCATCCTCCACAGGGGTGAGCCGAAGTAAATCTGCCTGCTGTGGGTAACCCTTAATCAGCCCAGCTAAGCACATCTGGAGAACAGGCGTTCAAAGCCATGAAGCACCACGGCCTCAGCTGCTTAAAAGCTCTCTTCCTGCTGCAGGGAGGCAGGAGGGGCCCTTGGCCTGACCAAAGCTGGCACTTCTGATGTTGAAATCAGAGTGTTAGGAGTCTGTGTGCCTGAAGGTTACCTGGGTGGGTGTAGCAGAAAAAATGGCTTGGAAAATACTGATTAATAAGTAAAACCAGGCTGCTACTGCAGCTGAGACCAGAGATGAAATGGGAAGCAAAGTAGATTAAACTCTCTCTGGAAAGATCAGTGGGTGAAGGCAATGATTGGGATCCCAACCTGCCAATTAACCCATCTAGAGGAGTCACTGTGGAGGATTCCCCCAGCCAATGTTTTGATGAAGTAGTTGAGTGGTATAAAATCGCAAATCCAGCACAACTGGTATTTTACTCTCTTTCATTACAACAATTTTTCAATTATGCTTCTTTTCATTAAGCTCATAATGCAGATTAACGGATTTCACTGGCTTTTTAAAGGAAAACTGTGTGGTGATACTAAGTAAAAAATTTAAGGAAGAGGGACAACTGATTTTCACTATCTTTATCATCTGTCAATGACAAGATGGATAATCAAATATTCTCTGTCTTTGCAGAGTGGAGTTTATGTTTAAATGGGTGGGTCTAGTCAAAGCTAAAAGGAAATATCACAATATATTTTTTGTAGAGAAGACTCCCAATGCTAATGAGCAGCCAAATCTGTCTCGGGGAAACAGTTTGTTACTAAAAATAAATTGCAGCCTAACTGTAACTAAAATCAGATTGCAGAAACCAAGCTACTCCGATTCCTGATTTCTGCTACAGAAGGAGATGGATCTATTACAAACAGCTCTTATTATTATATATTTTTAAATGTGCCAACTGAGCCCTGTTTTGAAATTAATCCACTTGTGAGCTTCTATCAAATGCTTACAGCATTCTCCAGAGATTTTTCTTCAGACTCTGCAAAGCCAGTGAGGAACCAGTTCATAGTTAGGAGGCCAAAAGGAAAAACAGTGCACATGAGCTATTTATAGAATATGAAGCAAAACAGTGTGATAAAGGGCAAATGAAAGCTTTCAGCGGGAGGCTTTTCGTTCCCAGTCACATGGTCTTTACATGCAATTTCTTTTTTACAATACAATTTAGCAGGGAAATTAAATCACTTGACAGCAGCCTTTTTCTGGTTAGAAAAGAACTGTTCAGTGCTCCTTTACCACTTATAATATGCTCACTTGTGGCTGTTGCTGTTTGAGAGGGTTTGTTTGTAGAAGTTTCTGCAGGGCCAATACTTTCCTGGCAGGTGGAAGCAGAAATGGTGGCCAGAGGTTGCCCTGGGAAGATTTCAGTGAGGAGCATGGAAAACCACCCTGCTGCCGAGCACAACATGCAGAGTTCTTAATCATGAGCCCCAGACATTTGGGAAAACAGGACAAGGGTCCCCCTCCTCTGGAACTCTGACAGTTATAGGAGTAGAAGCAAGCAAAGGTAAATCCAACCTTTCTAATTGCTTTTGTGTCCCATCACCCCCTGTATATAAATGTCCTTGTTGTGTTCGTGCCTTTTTGTTCTTATTGCAAAGAGCAAAGGACATTTCTGTCCTGGGAGTTTATCAACCACCTCATTCATTTTTAATATATTTCTTTCAGATTAGTTTGTTCAAGTCAAGTATCTGTGCTCCATCTCTGGGGGCTGTCTTTAAGCAATTCTGATCTAGAAAAAAACCCCAACTTGACCTGGGTGCCAGATTGTGACTTAGCCTAACACCGTATTCAACTCTTTCAGAAACACAGGAGTTGCCAATTTTTTGACAATTACTAAAATTAGATATTTTACTGCCTAAGTGTGATGACTCCAAGAAGGGGAATGGTGCAGGAAAGAAATTGCATGAACTCTGTCCTAGAAGTCCAGGCTGATAAAAATAAATGGCTTCTCAGATAGATTTCTTTTTGTTATCTTTCATTTTCTTTGTGTCTGTTTGAGGGAGGCTAAAGAAACTGGATAGTTTATCTCTCAAATATAGAGGCTGATGCTGTCATTTCAGAATATTTTCACAGAGAAGGTGATTTACGGCAGCAGCCTCTTTTCCTTGGACATGAGCAACATATTTGCAGGTTTGCAGTGTGTTCACTACCTGAGCTTCTCACCACGCAGGCCATCACCCAAACTGTCTGTCTCATCTGTGCCAGATTCCTCCTTACTCCTGGGAGCTCCTGTGTTATACTAATACTTCACAGACTCATTCTGCATCGTGACAGGTGAATGAGTGGATGAAATGCTGAGGCTTCAGCAGCAGTGGTGCTGTATGGGAGCTGTGTGCTGCAGCTGGGGAGCTGGGGAGCAAGGAGCAATGAATATGGTACTTCTATCTTTAGTCATCAGTCCCTCAGACAATTTTACAGATTTGCTAATGGAAGCAAGGCTTTTTAGTGAAGCTTCTCCAGGCCCTTACAAAGATATGAAGGTACTCCAGAACCCTGATGAATGATAAGCAGAAACACTGAAAGACAAATTTCCATTGCTGCTTCTCAGACACATGAATTCCTTCAGAAGTCAGGAGTTACTCTGAATTTAAAGAAATCAATGTTGGCTTCCTCCCAGGATGTAAACTCTTTTTAAGAGCTCTGTTTTATGTGTCTGTGTGTATGTGTGTATATACATATATAATGTTGTTTTCAAATACCCAGTGGAAATTTAATGGAGTTGCAGGAACAGCAGAATGGAGGAGAACTAAGTCTATATCCAGCACATAACCCAAACAGTGCTGCTGCATTGATCCCCAAGTGGAAGGCAGGGCAGTAGAGCAAAACTAGAGTTGAGAGGTTTGGGGCTGCTCAGTCCCATTGAAAAGCAAGAAAAATCCCCACCTTTTCTGCTCCTCTGGTGTTCCTGCTGGACACTAAAACCAGGCTAAAAATAAAACCAAGCAAAACTGGAAGAAAAAAAAGATATTGGAAAGAGTGGAAGGGAAAAAAAAAAGTTATTTTCAGCAATGTATTCTGTGCAAGCTTTACTTTGCTGGGAGACAATTAAAATGGCAATTTTGAGCCATGATGGCTCATTGTAGCTGTTCAGAAATGTGGTGCTCCCATTTCTCTCTACACCTGGAACTTGCTGGTCGGACTGGCAGTGTCTCTGGGGACACTGCATTCCCAGCAACTGCACAGGGGTGAGGCAGAGGAGTGAAGAGGCGCTGTCACCCTGCCCTGTGAGCTGGAGGGTGTCCCCTCTCTGTCACACCCAGTGCAGAAGCAGTAGGGCCCAGGCAGTGCAGCTGCAAGGGGAGGTGACAGGAGTGTGGAGAGCAAGGCTTTGGAGCTGCCTGAGCCTGGCTTTGCTTCCCTCAGGTGTTTCTGGGTGCATGATAAGGCCTCTCAGCTCATCTGTTCCTGTCTACTGTGGCATCACTGATATTTATTCCCTTGCAGTCACTTGTGTGTGAAGCCAGCACAGGTCTCTTTTAGACTGTGAGGAGAACTACAGTCAGTAGATTTAGGCTGGAAACCAAGACAAACCTCACATGCAAGCTCTGTTACCAATGACCTGGAGCAAGGGTGAGTCCGAGAGAAGGGCCTTAAAGCCATGGTGGTGTTGGAGCACAACGGGACACAAATCCTTCTCTCTGCACTGCCTGTCCAAGCCTGAGGCTTAGCCCCAGCAAGTGAGAAACAGGCTGATCCCATTCATTACTGTCACCTTCAAATATAAACTTGCTGGAAAAGAGAACTCTTCCCAAAGCCATCCCATACTCTCTGTGCTAACAAGATCATGCTTGTAAGAAGAGTGCACCATGAAGTGGCATAGTGTTCTTTTTTTATTTTTTTTTAAAGCTGATCAAGAGGAACAAGAGACACAGGAGAGTGGCTTGAGGGTATTCAGATTACAAGACTTTCTGATGAAGAGAACATGCAGCTGGCTGCATATGCTATTCCAGAAAAATAAACACCACTTGTAAATATCCAGCCCTCTTGCCATCTCTGAAAAATTTCTGCCAGCTGATGTAAGTAGCTGAGGAAGAGGTTGGAAAGCTGTCACCCTTGTGTGTTGGCAGGGTGAAACAAGCAGCCTGCAAAATCTGGGGAAGGCAAAGATAAGAAGGGACTGTCCAACCCCTGTTCTGCTGGATTGGGTGTTGTGAGCCTGGCATTCTGCTGAAGCACACATGAGAAGAATGCACAGCAATTTACACTGAAGGCTCAAAGGGCAAACCTTACTGGGCACAGGCCTGTTTTAAGGAGTTGCTGAAATGGTCTCTTAAAGTGTGGGACTACATCACATGCTCTTGTGTGCTCTCAGCTGTCTAAAGTGTCTAAAAAGCTGGCTTTTATCCTGCCACTCCAGATGCAGCGAAGTCCTTTGGCACAGATGGGATCCTCTGGCATTGCTGAGGGGGCTGAGTGCAGGCAGAGCAGGGGCTTGGCTGGAAGGGCACCCAGCCACAGATACTGAGCTGGGCTTTCAGCCCTAGGAACTCTGCACGGGCTATGAAGTGAAACAGCCCTTACTCAGAGAGAATTTTCTGGCACAAAGGCAGCACTGAAGCAAGATCTCCCATGTTTTGAAGGAAGCATTGATTTGTAAAGTATCATGTAAAATGATAGGTCTCCTTCCTGAAGAGTGGCTGAGGCTTCAGAAAAAAACATTGTGCCTTTTATATTTTTCTTTTTTCTTTCTGTTACAGTTTGCCTACACAGTTATAGAGACTACTCCAAGAAGTTTTAATTTTGGTATAGGAGTTAATCTCCTTCTGCCCCTCTTTCCTCATATGAAGCCAGTGAAGTGAAAGTTCAGGTAGTAGCTGGGTGTGCTCACTCAATTTCAACGGTTAAAGTTTCCAAAATTTGGACTCCAGTCCACAGACACATGTGATTTTGATACAACATGTCTGATTCCCTGTGTTGTTACCTCCTCTTACAGCGTTTTACTAACACTGCAATAGGATTAAATTAATTTTATCATGAGTCAAACACGAGCATACATGCAGGTCTGTATGTACATAGAAACAGGGAGAAGGGAAATACACTGGGATACTTAGAGTGCTTAGTATCTATATTTTTGCATAACAAAATCCAGCCTATTCTGTTTCCATTTTTACACAGACTTGTCTGATTACTTAATCCAAAGCCACATCCTCCACCCAATGGCTGCCAAAGTGAGCCACAGGCAAGAGGTGAGCTGTGTTTGGTCAGTCCCCATGCAAGTTGTTCTTTCCTTTTTTTTCTTCTCCTGCTTTGTGGTTTGCTTGCTCTTCTTTTTTTTTGCCTTCTTTTTTTTGCCCCCTGATTTTTGGTTTGTTTTGGGGTTTTTTTTGGTCATCATTTTATGTATGATCCTCTTGGTTTGGGATGTTCTTTACTTATGTATTTACACTGCACCTAATCACATTGGGCTGTGATCCAAATTTGGGTCTGTGTGCTACTGGAATAGAAATAATAATGTCTTGTTGCTTTGCTATGCAGTCAGGTTGGAATCTGCAACTCTACTCTGCTTGTGGGCACTACCCATTGCAAGCCTGCTTTCTACATTTTTACCTGACTGTGTGTAGTACAAATACCCCTGGCACAGCAAAATAAATGAACAGCAGCAGCATAGCAAAAAATTCAGCTGTGCCAATGGTGAAAGCATTTTCTTGCAGGAGTGAAATTGTGCTGTAAGTACTTGTTGGTTTGTTAGAAATTTTGGGATGTGTAAATATAACTGATCCCATCTAAGTTATCATTAAGGGAGTTTATTGGCAAGTCTGAGGTTAAAAAGCCCCTAAAGCTCAAAGGATAAGGGAAACAGGTGCTTTCCCAGAGCCATGGAAGTTATGCTACAATCAGTTTTTTCTTTCCCTTTGGACTTAATAATATACTAAAGTTGATATGTTATAGCTATGGTAACATTTATAATAAGAAAATATGCAAATACAGCAGTAACATAATTTTTCCAGACTGCTTAGCAAGTAAATGGTTGTGTACAGAATAGCCTTCAATCCTGTGAGCATCTTTCTGTCAGAGGCAGCTCCTGTTATTTATGATAGCAATAAAACTACTGAGTATTATTGGACAAATTTCTCAGACATGAAAAAAAACTTCAGATATTTTACTTCCAAATCTTTCAGTATGTAACAAAAGGTTTGAGGTTTCAGAAGTTTAGTCCCTGAGGATAAACAAATAAAGTTGTAAAGAGCACACCTTGCTAATATGATTGTTCCTTATTAGCATAATAGTTTTCAAATAAACAACCTGCTAATGTCTCTAATAAGCAATTACTCTATGATGAAAACTGCAAATGGGGCCCACTGGTGGGTAACAGATAACAGTAAAATCTGTCAATAAAACAAATATTGTTCTGCCTGAACGGCTCTCTTCTTCACTCCAACAGAAGAACAGACCTGCCTGGGTATTTTTATAGGCTGATACTTGACAGCCAGATATGTTACAACACTGCTCCTCTGATGCTTTGTTGTGATATTACGTGGAGTCTTTACTCTTTATGGTGTTAGTGTTACAACAAAATAAGGCAGAGATCTTTACTTATTTGGAGCTACCTACTCTTGAGTCCAATTAAACCGCAGTAGGGTGAATGCTTGCCCAGGAATAGGGATTTGACAGATTAATAGAGTTTGCTTTCTTTCATAAAAGGAAAATGATAATTAAAAAGTTGGAATCCATCCTATCTCTGAAACATGCAAATTAATGGAAGTAGCATCTCAGCACTCTTTTCTTCTTGCTATTCTAAATCCTTTGCAGTGCAAAAAGGTGTTAAATGCACGCAACAATCTCACTTTTCCAAAGATTGAAAAGTGTGAAAAAAAAGTCATAATTTTTCAAGCATGGTTGATAAACTATTTTCAAAACATTTGCAGTGTAATTGACACACTTGCCTAGTTGCTCTACCATTGATTACAAACCCGTGTTGTGCTTGCTTTGGTCCCTGTACTTCTGGACTCATTTTTCCAAAATAATTTTGCATTTAGTTTTCAAGAAACAAGGGTATGGAATATGAGAAAATCACAAATCCCCAAGCTTGGTCCTTTCCAAATTCCGTGGTGAATATAAGGGTTTTATTTTATATATAGCTTTGTAGAAATGGGATCATTTGAAGGAAAATCTTGAGCAATTCTTATCTTTGTTCCATTCTGGACTTACATCATGGTACAAAAACGCAAGGAATGTACAGTAAAGCCTGGTGTGGGAAGAAGATCTTGACAGAAGGATGATTAATGGTGTCTGAAAGAGGGAAAACAGTTATGTAAGAAATACAGCCCATGAGGTTGAAACTGAAGAAACCATCACAGGTGCAGGCTGTAAACAGGCCCCAGAGGGAAGAATATTGGTCTTTTAAAGGTGGACTCTGTAAACAAACAGACGAGGCATAGGAAATATCCTTCCATATAAATTTTTATGGTACAAATAAGTACATGGAGCACATAAGCACTGTAAGTGTTTATAAACTCAAAGAACATCCATGTTGCAGTAAAGCTGCACAAATAGTACCACAGTGTAAATTTATATAGCGTGAGGCAGATGTGTGGTCTGATGGCTTAGTTTGTTTTTCTGACTTTAGCAAATGACATGATTTCTGTGTCTCTGGTTTGTTTTGTTCCATTTAGCTGCTCTCAGCTACATAATTGTTCTTTCAGCTTGTAAATATTATGGTCAACCTCCAGCAAAGTTTAGATGAGGCCAATCAAATGTAAACAAGTGTGTCTGCACCAATGATGTGAGTAAGCAAAGTCATCTCTTGTGATGTTTCCTCCCCCTTTTCTTACTCCTCTGGGACTGCAAGAGCTTTGTAGAGCCTGCTGTGGTACTGCACAGCCTGGGGTTCAGTTTAACTGCCTGTCTGGGATTGTTTTTTCTTTTTTTCCCCCCACTATTTGGTGTTGAATTTATCCTGTGAAATGGGAATAATGGACCAGGATCACCTCTGAGGAGCATCTCACATCTGTCCTTGCTTCTGCCCCTGCTCTAGGGGTGGCTGCCTGCAATCTCAGCACAAAGTTAATACCGGTGTGAGGTGCAGTGCAGGGGCCCAGCCGGGCTGAGGGTGAGCAGAGCCTCCTGAGGAGCTGCAGCCTGATGCAGGGCTGTGACAAAGAGGGGTGGCAGTCCTGCTGGGCTGCCAGGAGCACAGGGCTCTGGTCTGGTGGTTCTGGCAGAGCTCTTTCTGTGCCAGGGCACCAGGCGCTGCAGTCACCAAACCCTCTGGGTGAAAGCCTTTGCATTAAAAGGGTGCACATGGACCAGTTTTTATCCTTGAATGTGATCTTTAGGGTTTCACTCCACCTTGCTCTACTGCCACTGTGCAGCCCCAAACCTGCAGGACATACTGGCAACACAGTGAATGCGTCCCATGGGCTTTCTGCTGCAAACACAAGAAAGCAGGTGGGTTTTCCCTGCATGCAACCTCCTCCCCTTGCTTTGGAGCCTCTCGCTGTTGTGCACTGAACACAGGCCCTGCCTGCTCCCCTGCATCCAATCTTTACCTGCCTCCCAGCCCAGTTTTGTGTCTCTAAGCGCCCAAATCCTGCTGTAGCTTTTTGCAGCTGTAGCAGTTCAACACTACTGGCAGCCTGACATTCCACACCTCATGCTCCCATAAGCAGTGAACTGTTGGGTCACAATTTTTGGTTAGATATGAATTAACCTTTAAGGAAAAAAACCCACCAAAGTAATGACTGCAATGCTATTGATCTCCTGGGAACGGAGCCTGGGAGGTGTCTGACATTTTACATTGTTATCTATGGGAGAGGAAGGAGCTGGGCTGTTTTTTCCCACAAGAAATGTATCTATTTTTGAGAGCCAAGTACTTTCTTTGCCATGGGACCCAAAACAGTTTTCATTCACTGACTCACAGTCTCTGGAGGCCTTTTCCCTGAGCTTAGGAGGCAAATGCTTAGTGGTTTGCAGAGGGAAAAGCAACAGCCCAATTAGCTAAAACTGTTAATTTAAAGGCAAAGATGTTACCTGTTTACAGCTCTCTTAGCTTTGAGAACCAAACAGTCTCCACCAGCCTCATTCCTCTGTTTTTACATACAGAGTTGCTGTAGATTTGGTCATAATAACTATTGGGTGAGAATCTGAAAGCAGTGTATCAACAGCATATGATTTATTCTGTGGTTCTTGTGCAGAAAGCCAGACTATGATTTCATGCTTTCCTGTTTCTCTTTTTTGTCTTCTTATGGTATGAAAATCATTATTTGCTATTAAATTTTTCCAATAGCCTATTTGCTTAATTATGGATGAATGTTAATTGATTAATTTTTCCTTCCCAAGAGACAATCTCACCAAGACCCAGGCAGAAACAACAGGAAATGTATTTGGACAACGTTCACCTTGTATCTGTTCTTGTGGTGTATGGCAGAGCCAGTGTGGGTCAGCTTGGCTGCTCCTGGCCTCAGACTGATCCACAGGAGGCTTCCATGTGTTCTGCTATTTATTCTTTGAATGATGAGGAATGTCTGTAACAGCATTCATGGTCCAAGCAGCTGAAAACTCTCTGCTGCATCTCTGCAGGGTCTGAGGGTGGATCCACTTCTGCCTTGTCCACATGGAAGGACAGGACTTGGTGGCAAATGTACTCTAGGAGCTGCCAGTGTCCAACCGGGCTGGAAGTTTTGGCAGGCATGGGACACTGGCAGTTGGGACCAGACATCTAAACATGCTTTTCTCTTTCATTCAGAGATTGCATAGGGACTGTTTAAGCTTTAGACAAACCCTTTCCAAATAAAATGCTTTACCAAAGGAACAAAATATCAAGGAAAGAGGTATAACAATATTTAGAATTCGCTCACATTGCAAAATCTGAGCGAGAAACTTCATAAGAGCTACTACCAAATGTGCCCAGTAGCATTTCTTAATATTTGTAGTTGTTCTTAAATGTATATACCTAATCAGCTCTTTAACCTGCATTCCAGGCATAGTGAAATAGAAAAAAAACATTTTTAAAATTGCCTGAAGGGATGAAGTCCCTTGGTATTTATGGTAAATGCACTGCTTTGCACTTGTTAGGAGCTTTCATTAGTTTGAACTCTCTGTCTTAATGCAGCTTGTAAATTACTGACAGTAAAGGAGATTCCAAAATGGCATGTGTTACCATGGAATGCATTTACTGTTAATATATAGTAAAGAGGGACCACTTATATATCCTGAAGTCAAAAAGGAACTTTGGGTTTCTTATTTAGAAGATGATATCTTAATTGAGCTCACCTGAGAGATCACCGGGTAATGTTCATGTGATGTTTTTGCTTAAGGTGTGTCTGTCAGGTGCAGTTGGTTGTTTTGAAAAACATACCAAAGAATTTCAGTGCAGTGAAACCACTGTGCTCTCTGCTCACCACAGGTCATGTTTTCTGTTGGCTTTCTGGGGCTTATTGTGACTGAGGCTGTGCCACAGTAGGGCAGAGGGTCTGTGAGCTTCCATATCTTGAGGCACAGAGGCAGAAGAGCTACAGGACAACATGCTGGAGTGGGATCCTGGCTGGGTTGTAACCTACCTTATCTAACAACTGAGAGCACTACATTTTTGATCCTGGTGGGCAGGCTATGGACATGCAATGTGCTGAAGGTGTGGACAGGACTGGCAGTCAGTACCTTGTGTCTTTGGGGAAGGATTCCAGTCTGTAAAGGACCTGCTGCAGCTGATTTTGTGCTTTTTCCTCCTATTCTTCTGAATCCGCCTCATGTGCAGAATGTCTGCTCAAAATCCTTCTCACTGATGTTTCATGGTCTCTTATTTCCATTATCTGACAATTACTAAAAGGAGATCTTGTAACTGATGCAGCATTAAGAGCAGATCTTATAAAAATCAGTAGTTTCAGCAGATCTTTCTATTCTCCCTGCTTTTGTGGCTTATTATAAAAGTGTCAATCTCTCACTGCTATCTAACAAACAAACTTCTGCCCTGGATCCATTTCCTCTTGGGCAGTTTGCCAGGAATAACAAATTAAACTACAGCTCTCAGTTTAAGAAGTTTCACTTCACTGAGTAGAGTTCAAGTACAGTCTATTATCCTGACTAAGTGATAGAGGAGTCCTTTGATGTTTGCTTCTTGAGTGGTTTATACAAGCCAGGGCTTCCTGTAGGAAAAAGAGCTGCAGCTGAAGGAAATACTTGATTGATCAGGTAACCTCTTCCTCTCCCTCTTTCTTGAGAATGTCTGAGTGCCCAATGGCAGAACCATGCAGAGATACAAAGAGAGACCCAGTATAGTCTCCACCAGAAGTCACACAGTTTGATGATGTTTCTCAGTTTTTCAGGTGAGAGAGACCAATCCTGCTCCTTCCACCTTCATGTTCCCCACTGTTTTCCCCACAGCCCCTCTGGTGGTCCACCATGGCTTGTTCAACCTACTTAATTTGTAAGACTTCACAAACAAGATTAAGTGTTAAGGGGACAGGGGACAGAGGAATAACATTATGTCAGAACAGAAGTCCTCCCTCTGCATCTGCCAGCCAGCAGGTCAGCCTGGCTGTGTCACTGAGCCATGCACTCAGGGCTCCTCCAGAGCCCTCTGACCTTCAGCTGGGTCCCACTCTGAGCTCTTTCTGGAAGATGCTGGTTTTCTCCTTTGATCACCAAGGGCTGTGTTCACTTCATCACATAAAATGATTCAGTGCTGTGTTTTTTCTCTCTATAAGAAGGTACCGTGATGCTCCCCTCCCAGTAATTCTGGCCTGCAAGTTTGAGGGAAAAGCAGAAGTTAGCTAGAATATATTGAGAAAAAAAAAAAAACAGGGAGTGTGCAGTGCAACCTGGTCAGAGCATAGGGCTCAGCTAAGAACAAAAAAGAAAGGAAAGGGCTACCAGCAAACCTTACATTGTCTGAGTTGTTTCAAGATACCCACTTTTCTGTGGTCAGTGGTAGTGAACTGCTCTGCTTGATTTCTGAATCTGAGTATTTAAAAACTCCCTGTGTTAGCTTGTCACTCACAGATAATTGGGGTATTTTTTCTGTGCCAATAAATGTTCATGAATACTTTGCTTCTCCCTGATTCTTTACAGGAGTGGCCACAACATGTGCCGGGCGCAGCATTGATTTCCTGTCCCCCTTGGAGCACCTGGGCACAGAGGTGACTTGAAGAACTCTTGCCTCTAACCAAGGGGACAGCTGAACAGCTCATGAGCAGCACTGCAGTGCCAGAAGCAGCTGTGCTGATAGTTCACTATTACATGGGTGGTCTTGCTTCTTTTCTTAGCTCCTTGCCTTGCAATTGTGCTGCTTTCCTTGACTTGGGTGTTGGGTGCCTGTCAGATGACTACTGAGCTGATTCAACTCACTAACTCAAAAAAAAATCTCCATGTAACATTGTCACTGTTGGCTGGAAGGAGAGCATGAGGAGATCTGGAGGCAAACAGCCTTTATTTTGCAATTAGATGTTGCAATACCTGTGGATATTGCATGCTCCACAGTGTTGCAAGAGTCCCTTGAACAGAACTCATTGAATTTGGTTTGTAAAAACTTGTCTAAAGTATGGGTATTGGAAGTTGTGAAATTACCTGCTATTCAGTGCATGCAAAGCTATCCTATACTATTTTATTACAACTTATTTTGGATTGTGTAGAAGCAGATTTTCCTTCAGCTATAGCTTTCCTTTCAGCTATATCCATGTCTGAAGCCCTTTCAATCCCAAACACCCAGACTCTCCTGACCTCCTTTGTTATATAGAGAAGCACTTCAGTAAGGTCTAATTACCTGTAGAAATGCACGTTAGAGACCTCAGTGTTTTCTTGCTTGGGAGCCTGATGTAACAGGCAGTTTCAGAGTACCCTCTGGATGCCTGAATAAACCTGGGAGTTGTCTTTTTCCCACAAGTTATTTGCTGTTGCTATCCACTTTTCAAGATCTGGACTCCCATCCCAGAGAACTTTGGAAACCTTTTTGCATGGAGCCCCAGGAGTTTGTCCCATGTAATGGACACTGATGTTTTCCAATCAGCAATGTTATTTTTAAGCTCTGCCATGTCACGTTATCTTATTGCTTCACAGACACCGTGACTGCTTGTGCCTGCAGACAAATCTAGCACAGGCCAGGGGGAGGGTAATTCTTCCTTTTTGGTCTGCCCCCTCCCCTCTTACATCCCAGAGGTCTATTTCTATCTGGGAGTGGAGGCTGGGAGGCCAGTTGTCCATATGTCACTTTATGTGACAGTGCCTCTGTGAATCCAGGCAGCCTGGCTGCCTTCTCTGAACCTCTCCTGTAACCCAGGGTGCTTCTTCTTCCCCCACTGAGACTTTTGCCTGTACACAGCTGTAAGTTTTCTTGGAAGTCATTTCTAAAGAAGTTATAATTTTCCTGTTGCGCACCCAAAATGTGTACACCTTTTCAAAGAAACTCAAATGTTTATTTGAAACCCTCCTCTTCCTGCCTTCCCACAGAAATGCTGCTCATCAGCTAGTTCAGCATTTGTGCATTCCTTTTCTTTCCTAGAGCTCAATGATACTCCTTTCTCAGTCTGAGGATGGATAAAGGATGGTTCCTCACTAAATAGAAGCATATTTTTCCTGTCAAGAGATTTGCTTTTATCCAAGTTAATTCTTGAAGAAAGACAAAAATGCCAGAAAGAGAAATGTGATCTGAAGCGATTTGTTTGTCTGCCTGCAGGCTCACCCTTACATCAAAGTTCAGTGGAGTTGTGTGGTCAGATTGTCAGGTGTGTGTCCTGAGTGTGAGGAAATGAAGTTTACAATAACCACAAAGGGATAAGCTTTTAGAAAAGTTGAACTGGCCAAGTCTCAGTCACCCTTCTTTTGGTTCCACTCATTAAAAGACATATTCTTATTTTCTTGTGGACTGTCTTCTGGATGGAGCATTAGAATGAGTTCCATTATGCTCATCCCATGCAGGTAGTATATCCTCTGGAAAAAGCAAGTGATAAAATTCTGTTATCTTTGCCAAGATTCTCTTTTTTGCATTCAATGAAACACATTCCAAGGTGGGTGTAAAACAAAGTTCCTCAGTTGTAGATTTTTTTTTTTAATTTGGTTTTGAATTTCAATTTTTAGGATCATCAGCTTTGAAATGGTAATCCAGGCTGGATCCAGATTCTGACTTGCAGAAGGTTTGGAACAAGGTGTTTCAAATAAGTAGCTTTTTCTTTGGATAAATTCTGATTATTTGAAATGCCTAATGCTTCATAGTGCTGGTCAATTGGATTTGTTGTGCAGAAGAACCAGACTGTCCTAGTTGCTCAAACCCCTCAGATTGTCCCTGGGTGTGCTCATGGAGACACAAGAGCAGGCACCTCAGCATCCCCTCCTGAAAGTCTCCTCTGTGCAGAGTGTGGTATCTCCCCTTGCAGCTGTAAGGCTGGAACTGCAGCTTCTGTGACTGACTGCAGCTCTGATGGCAAACATAAACCAGAAATACACTGACTATTTGCACTGAGAGACAAAGCAGCCCTATGGCAATAGGACTCCTGACTGCCAGCATTTCTTGCCTGCCAATTTACTTCTCTAGTAACTGGGATAAGGCCTTAGGGGGAAAAAACCATGACAACGAACATGGCAAAATATGAAGCTCCTTTTCTTTAGCAGTAACTGCTCTCTTCCCAAAGCTGGCAGTGAGGGAGAAGACATGAAGAGAGCCTGAAGCTCCTTTTTACCAAGTGTGTATCTTTGTCATTGATTTCTACCGCTAGCAAAGGACACGTAAGAAATTCCTGCCCCAACAGATTGTTCCTGTCACAGGGTTTTGAGCTGGCATGTCACAGAGCCGGGACACACTGCCCCACAAGCAGCTGCACCTGTGTCCTTGGCATGGTGAGCTGCTGTGGAGTAGCCATGAGCATAAAGCCACACTCACAGCACACCTTGGGCAGGCAGTGCAGCTCAAGGGAAGGGTCCCTTCCCACCTGCTGGCCAAGCAGCAGCACGTGTGCTCTGTTGCTCTTGTTCATTGTTTTTGCAGGTGATTGCAGTTGGAATGCTGAAGGGTTGGATGCTTCTCTTTATTGAGAGGAAAGACGACTGTGACATAATCATTTGATTGAAAAATATGCAAGGAAGGACAGACAGAAGAGAAGCAAAGCCTTGACATCTCTCCAGCAAGAATGGAAGAGGAAGGTGATGATAGGTCCTTTCTAGGAAAGCTTTGCTGCTTCCTTATGAGACACTCCCATTCAGTTGGAGGACCTTGTGTTGTCTTTTGCCCAGCATGGGAATAGCCAAAACATCTCCCACAGAAATTTTAGGAGTCACAAGCCCATGTCCATCAAGTTCAGCTTGGGGAACCTCAAGTTTGTTGTGCCAGAGGCTCAGTGTGACTCTCTCTGTATGTGCTACTGGTAAAGGCATTCATTGCAAATTGGTTTTCAGGCTTTTTGGCTTTGACTTTTGTGGTAAAACACCCCTCCTAAAACTTTGGGGAAAGGATGGGAGAAAAGGAAAACTGCATGCAACTGACATTTTAATATTACTATTGAACTATTCTGATGAGAGAGAATCCTGGAAGTTTTTTAGTGATTTGAAACATTTCCATTTCTTTGGAAAAGTCTTTACAGAAGCAGATTCTGGGATTTTGGCTGGCATTTCCCAGCAGCTGTTGCCAGCTTTCCTACAGGTCTGCTACAAAGTGCATAGACTCTGGTGTGCTGTGAGACTGTGTGTTCCTGGATGTTTTGTCTCTGTGACAGTCCCAAGTCCTCATTTCAGATTTTAGAAGTCCGCACGATGATAAAGGCTTGAGCATCACACTGCGCAAGTGCAAATGGAAACTGCCTTTGCTTGACCCCCTAAGGCCCACCGTCTTTGCTAATAAAGATTCACTGTGTAACTCCCCATTAAAAGTGGCAGTTGGAGGCCAGGAAAAAATCAGTTATCCAGTGTTTGAAATATCCGTTTAGCTGCTGGGAGCCACCATTTGATCTTAAGCAGGATACTTAGATGTGTTCATTTTTAAGTGTCAGGTAGTTCAATGACTTCACTCAGCATTTGCATTTTATGGGGGTACATGTAACCTGAGGAACGAAAGGAAAGTTTGCTATTTCCTGTAAACATTTTTATATAAAAATGTCACATGAAAGGCTGTTGGATGAAAAAATTACTGTATTGTGGAGCGCCTGGAAAAAATCACTTAGGCATTATTTTAATCCTTGGCAGTAACTATTCCAATGTATATTGTGTGTTTAAGAAACCTAGAACACTGTTCATAAAATGACTTTCTTACGACTCTGGGTACGGAGCCAAATGCAGGGAATCTGTGTTTGGGCGAGCAGATAGAGACTGTCCCCTTTGGGACAGTCAGACCATGTAAGGATGCAGAAGGATTCTGACTGCTTTACCTGGAATTTAATTCAGACCACATTGGCTTAGCAGTGGCATAAGCCTGTAACCAAAGTAAGTAAGCCTAAAGGTCGACAGTCATTAGGTGATTTTTCTTATTCCACAACAAAAAACATTAATAATGAGCTCTCTCTCTTTGTCTTCTCAGGCTCTTTTGATTGGTTGAAAGGTGTTAAACATGCCACTCTTTTAGGGCTTTCATCTTTATGGCAACAGTGTTAAGTTGCTCTCCTTGTGTAATTACAGGATAAAAAATAACAGGGAACAAAAGACTCTGGAAAAGCCTGAAGGTACCCAAATGAGACAAGCAGAAAACACATTTTGTGACCATGAGGTGTAAATCAAAGATGTTATATATTCAATAGGAAATTTTGTCCTTTCAAGTGGAAAAAGTGTTTTGGTGATTAATTTCATGTTTAATCTTGTATCCCACCACAGAAATCTAAGTTTAGAGAGTGATCTAGTGACTGACAACAGAAATAGATCAAGAATTTCAAGCCTTGATACATCTTCAGCAGAAAACAAGTGCCAGTAAGAAACAAACCCATCCCTTTAATAGAGAAATTGGTGGCACAGGTCACCACCTACTCTGACAAGTCCTTTTCTCTTGTGTCATTTGTTGGTTTTGCTGTTATCTGTAGGAATGATCAAGGAGACTGATGTGTCATTGGAGAGCAGAAGAGAGGTCACACATGAAACTTGTCTCCTGTACTGTCTTTAGGTTTAACTTGTTAGGTTTAACAAAACCAAATTCACATTTGAAAAAAAATGGCTTTATGCTGTAAGGATAAGGTGTTACATAGAGCAAATGGTTATAACTATAAATTGAATTATCTTTTTATCAGTCGCAAAGTATAAAATATCTCTACTACATGAAACCTAGATAAGTTTTGGAGGCATATTATATAGTACAGTGGGATTCTGCGGAGACAGGTAAAGGTGTCAGACTGACACTGGATAGAAGCAAATGTAGGTTAGCTGTAATTCTAGGGCACCTCAGAGATGCTTTAAGAAAGTGTGATTCTACAGTGTTTTTAAGAAGACTAGCGAGAAAAAACCAAACAAATGTTTACCTGTTTTAATAATATAGTCTGCAAAGATTTTGACATCTGTTTTTAGTGGTAACTGAAAGCTGAGGGATTTGGAGAAATTGAGCTGTGTGGGTAGAATCAGAGGAATGTTCTTTAATGCCACATCCCAGGATGTGAGCTGACAAAGCTGCTTTCTATGTAAAATGCATAAGACACAAGCTTTTTTCTGCCATATGTAAAAGATAACTGAACCACTGGCAAATGTTCTAAAAGTTCAACATTTGCTCCATTTAGGCTCCCTGCAATTCAGAAAACTATTGATATTTTTCTTTGTTATCTCTGGACAGATCCCCTTGCCTGAATGCAGGCCTGCCCCATGCTCTCTCGCCTGGGCTCATTGCTGATCTGAATCAGCTCCACTCAAGCTCTCCTGTAGTGCTTGGAGAATCTCTGTCTGCCTGGCCTGGCAGGCTGCTGCCAGGGACTTTCCTCACAATTAGAAAGGTGCAAAATCTGTTCATGCTTCTCCCTGTGAGGAAGCCCATCAGCTAGCAAGATTTGGACACAACCCAGGTAAGCATTATTGAGTCTGCTGAGATACAACTGCATGTTCCACAAAACATCAGCAAAGGGATCCCCTCGCACCTTTCGGAAAAGAAACGGCTGAGTGATTTTATACTGACATATATCCAGGTGGACCTGGCTCTGGAAAATGTGATTTGGTTTATGCTGTTGAGAAAAGTCAGGTTCCAAGACAGCTTTATCAGTGCAAAGAGCAGAGGGCTGATGCTCTTTCTCAGTAAAGAGCATCATCCCTGGCATAATCTACCTACTCTCCTTCTTAGATCTTGTTTTTACAGTTACATTGGAGACCAAGAGATTGGAGCCTAACTCAACAAAGTAGGGCACAGCACAATGCACAGAATATCTGAGTATCCCACATGTCCTGGGGACAGATCAGTACCAAGCTGGTTGGAGAAGCCCTTGTGTGCCTCAACTGGTGCAGTAGGTGTCAACTCATATGAGAGGCAAAGGAAAGCAGTTACAATGTACAAGTTAACTTGCAGGAACCATTTCTGGAAGAGTCAAACAGTAAGAACTTCTAATAAAGTCTTGCTTTAATACCTGACAAATTAAAAATGCTCATTCTTTTACATATGCTTTTTATATGTGTGTACTTTCCAACTGAAATGTTTTTATATCTGATGCAACCTCTTCACAGGAACAGGATTTCTTCTAAAACAAGACAAGGCAAAAATGTCTAAAATAGTGCCTTTATTAATGTTTTGTCACTTAATTAGTGCTTAAAACATTGACCAGTAGCTCCATATACTTGCAATTGGAAATGGGGTGCTCATGCTAATACTGCAAATGTTTTGGGTAGTACAGATTAAGAAGCATTGGTGTCCCCAATGAAATGTACATTAGACAGTTGTTTTGTGTTGTGTTGTGACACTAGATTGTTTCAGTTTAGTTCTGTTATCTGGTCAGTTGTAGTATTCTGATGGAACTGGGGAAGATAAGGTTACAGGAAGAGGCTGATATGAGAAAACCTCATGTGCTGCATTAGATTGAGTGGGTCAAATGCATGGCATTGTATATAGATAAAGAAGTCTGTTCTTGTTGGTTAGCAGCTTCTATTATGGAGCAGAGGAAAAGATAGTGCTGTTTTCATCCCTGTTTCAATCCAGTAGGAGTCCATTCCTCATCTAAGCTTTAGTGATTGTGACATGATGTCTTTGGAAAGAGTGACATAAAAGAGAGGAAATGACGTTTGGAGTGGAAAATGCCACTTGACCTCAGAGACTTGTCCACCCTTAAGTTTTTCTTAACCCCCACTTTTCTGTTTTGTCACTAGATCCTTTAATCCCTTCTCTCTCCATAAAAGTGCCAAGATGTCTCCAAGCCACTTAGACTGCAGTGTTTCCATGTTCTTAGTTGGCAACTAATTCCATGAGTTCATTATTCTGACCCTGAGTGAAATAGTTTGAATTTCCGGTATACACAATTATTTTAGGTTATGACTTCTGACTTTTGAACCCCTCACCAGAATGCACCATTTAAATCTCTTCATCAGCTCTGAGTGCTGTCACTGGGTCAACTCAGTGTCAATATTCCTCTAACAGCATTATGCTACTCAGAATTTCTTCCTATTTTTTCTCTTGGAACAAGTTCAGCAAAATCTGTAAGGTTCTGTTCAGAAGGCGTGATCCTTTCACTATTATTCATGTTCTCCAGGAGTCATGGGATTGTTTACAGTATATGGGACAGTTAGGTGCTTTTTGAAAAGTAAACTGGAGTCAGTAACTGATAGTCCTTGCTGTGCATTTCATGCTCTCTGCAGCTGTGCTGGACTGCATTCTGGTCTCATCTGCAGCAATACAGGCAGTAAGCAGCACAAGCAATTTTAGTACATGATCTGAGTGCAAAAAGAGGTATAACTTCACAGAGCTGATATGCTGACATTCCTCTGTGTAGTAAATATATTCTACATGCATTTTGTTTTCAGTTTAAAACGTCTTCATTTTCAAAAATATAATTAAAAATCAGCAGATATTAAATACCCAATCACTGCACATGGAAAAAGATCATCTGATTTATCTTACTGTTTCTTTCACATATTTTGCTCTGTAGCTGCAGGAAGTAATATGATATTAAAGAGTAATTTTCCATCCAGTTGCTTCATCCATTTATTGTATTGATATTGTCAAGTGCTCCTGTAAAATAAACTAGCAGCCCAGACTCACTTAATTCAGCCAAATACTAATCTACCAGTATATATCTTTAGTGAAGCCTGTTTTGGTGGAAGGGAGTTCAATTGAGGGTGCAAAATGGACATACAGATGGATTCCCAGATGGAACTGTTTTGAAGTTTGTGTAAAAGCAGATAATAATCTCCTGAAATGCACTCTCAGCCAAAAAAGAGCATAAAAGGACTTACACCACTGAAGTGGTATTTACTATTTTTTATTTCCTTCCTTAGCTTGCTATCAGCCATGGGAATTTACAAGCTTTCCAACAAGACTGAAGAAATCCAGGAAACCACAATGACAGATCCACTTGAAACAACCATTTCATGTGAGTGAGTTGAAGAAATACAAAATATGTTTTATCAGTGGCTAAAGATGTCTATTGAAACATCACCAATACTATAAAGTTCAGTGTAATTAAGAGTGTTTCTCATGCATAGCTGGCAGGGATTTGTTGGCATCTGCATTTTTTTTTAAGTGAAGGCCACTGTAAACAATATACTTCTCTCAGAAATGAGGGTAAGATTAAAAGTTTTGGGCACTTTCTTTAAATAAGGGATTTGTTTTTCTCTTTAAACACTAATTTGTAAAAAGAGATCTGCTAGGAAAATAAGACCTTGCTTCCACTGACATACACCTTCCTTTTTCAATAATCCAGTATCCCATCTTTGTATTGTAAATTTGCTGAAACTCAAGATGGTGACATTTCTACTACTTATTAATTCTATAGGAAGTGTTCAGAGCCTGTCTTTGAGAAACAGTGGAGTATTCACTACTTCTCCATTACAAAATCCTGGGCAGAGAACCTGTCAGTGCCTTTATTTGTCCCAAAAACTGTTCCTGTGGGTTGAAATGGAGAAAGCAGTTTGTCGCAGCGAATCTCAGATCCCAAGCTGAGCTTACAAAGCAAGCAAAATAAAATAAATTGAGCACAATTTATGTTTAAATCAGTAAGATACAAGCAGTGTGGAATCTCACATGTAATACTGGTGGGAATAGGCAAACTACTGTAGCTAGTGAGGTACTACTGTATATCTGAGCATGTGGGTTTAAGATTGCTTTTAGAAAATATTCTTTGTCTCTTTGTCAGCTGTGCTATCCTTCTCTTATTTTTTTTTCCATGCTTTGTTGGGTCTTCTGCTTAGTCTACTTTAGGTCTCATGAGTGGAAGTTTCCTTGACTGCAGTCTGCAGGTGATAACAGTATCACACAAGCCGAGAAACTTATGCCCATCCCAAATACGTTTTTTGGGGTAGAGCTTAATTTAGAACAAGTTTTGGTGCAAACAAAGACATGTGGGCCCACACTCTCTGGCTTTTCCAAGAGGCTTTTTTGCTGGTTTCCACACCATGATTTGTATATGCTCATCACCAAGAGCTATTAATTCAATAGGACTGAGATTGTTTCCCATAACACAGTACTCCATTGCTGCCTTGTTAAAATGATCATGTGGGTTTTTTGTAGGTTACAAGCAGTCCTTGGAATTTTGTAATTTCATTGGAAGATGCCTAGAATTACCAATTAACTTCAGGCTTATTTGGCTTATTAGCTTGTCTTGTAACTCTGCCTTCCCTTTAAATTTTCAGCTTTTTTCCCAGATCTTGCTCAGCAGAATGCCATTTTGTACTTACTTAAATTTTGTGGATGCTTGGTGAAAAATTCTGCTTGGTTTTGAATCTAGTTAAAATAACTATGCCTATATAGAACCTAGTTTGCCCTGTATAAAATTTTGTACTGGCACCAATGTAAACAGAGCTGAAATGGCTAACAGGCCACAGGATAATAAATCAGAATGATTAGTCAGCCTCCTGGGACACAGATGAGTCAGCTCAGGTCAAGACACTTCTGGGAAAACTAGATAGCTGGTAAATGTATTACCAGCTGACTATCAAAGTCCCTGTGCCATACCAGGAAACATCCCTGCCTTGGGCAATTCTTCCTCTCCTGCTATGACAGAAGCAAACAGTTGTTAAGAATGCTCTCCTTCTTTCTATTCCTTGCTATCTACTCTGGCAAGTCAAACAAATTGTTTCTCCATATTTGTGGGCTAACAACCCAGCTTTTTATTAGATGCAGTACTATTTGCAGTGTAACATGCAACCTTTTAATCTTCTAGTAGACAAGAAGTAGAGTTACCTCATGATCTTTTAAAATTTGTTTATTTAATAATCTTTTCTTCTTATATCAAATAGGGTGCAGACTGTGATTTCAGAATAATGCCAGGAATGTCCTTTTTTACTGCATCACATTCTGCTGTGATGTACAGAATTAAAGCCTGTGCTCCCACCTGAGTAAGGATTATATAGTTTGCTTCATAATAGGATGTGAAACTAACCCCCCATCCATTCTCATCATTATCTCTTCCTTTTCATACTGGCGATTAAAGGGCACTTGAAATGCCCTGTTGGGGCTAACACTGATGCCTCAAGGTAAAGATGTTCCTTAAACTCATCTGGAAACACCCACAGCTCCTTTTTAATTTGATGGGCAGAGCTGATCAGCAGATCCACAAGGCCCTTTGCTGTTTATTTTGTTTTTATAAGTAACTATTCTCCAAGTAAAATAGAAACTCTTTCTATCTTAGTCTTTTCCATATAATCTTATATGTCTCCAGATATGCCATGAACAGGGAGGGCCTTGGTGATTTCTCCATGACCTCACCAGGGATGAATTTACTAAGGAGTCTGTTAGTTACCTCTGCTCCTTCCCTTCCCTTTGCTTTTGCCTATTATCATTTCCCAGCAGAACCTGTCAGCCAGGACCTGCTGAACATCATAGGTGGATCCAAGTCTGATCTAATAATTCACATTCATTTTTAATGCCCCTGAAGGTTTGGACAGTAACCTCATTCCAACATGCTCTCTTTATCTCGTGTGTACCTGTGTGTCAGAGGTGTAGCACCATCCAGAGATTCGGGACAGATGGAGCTGATGGGAGTGGAACTGTCTGGAAAGGTTCCAGTGATGCCAAGGTCTGCAAACACAGATCTGTTGAGGCAGAAATATTTGGAATTACATGCATTTTTGCTGAATTGCTGCAGCCTTGCTAGGGAATATAATCTTGCATCTGGCATATGGCTGCCTTGGGAACATGATCCCAATGCCTCTTGGAGTCTCAGATCTCAGGCTGACCAATAGTGGCCTGCCTGCTTCAGGAGACTTTGAGAACTCCACAGAGGAGCAGCCCACCCAGGCAATGTGTTCTGGAAGGGGTTCCTTGTGTTTGTGCCCTTTCCAACTTTGGAGACAGATATCTCAGAATCCAGATCCTCAGCCTCATGTGTGACTATATTCTTTGTCAGAGTCCTAAACGAGGAACCGAACACATTTCTGTGCCTACAGGGTGTTACCTTCTTTGTGTGTGCTTCTTCAGATTCCACCAGGACAGACATGTATATAAAGAGTAATTGTGACCTGGAATTTTACCAGTGAATTTCAGAATTTGTGTTCTCTGAACCATATGAGTTGTAATGTTTGCTTTTGAATGAATGAAAGGCTTGTTTAACTTACCAACCCAATGTGAGTGTACCTATTGTCTCTTACAGTGAAGAAGTTGCAGCTGAAGACGTGTGTGATAATAATTTTGACTTTTTGCTGTTTGAGATGTAGGCCCATAAGGTCTTTCATGATACATCTGAGAATTTTGCAATGTGTGGACGATGGCAAACATGCAAAAAAAAGGTTAGATGATTTGGTTAGAGCAAATTTGTACATGCCAGTGATGTTCAGCTAATAAATAACTTGGTGCAAATAGATAAAATTATCTACAAAGCAATATATTTGTATATTTAGCCCCTCATTGCTGTTTTGGTCGCTTATCTGCCTTGGCCAGAACCACACTTTCTAAACTTATGAAAAACTTGAATTTGTTTCAGAAGAGAAAAAAAGGTTTTATTACAAGAGAGTTTTTTTATTTCACTCTGGTAGACATCATGAAGGATTTGATATTGCTGGATCAGATAAGTGTGATTCTTAGGTTTTTCTGACTAATCCTTTTGAAGCTCAGTATTCAGAGAGCTTGGCAGTGGGTATAAACAAACCTTAAGGTAAGAGAAATGTCCAGTGGCCTGTCCAAGGTTCTGTTTCCTAGGCTGGATGGGATTCTAAACCTTCAGACAGATAAATCATGTATATGGCTCCAGGGAGATTCAGATGCTAAACGGATCCTCTCCTGATGATAAAGCTCAGTTAAGTATCCCTTAAAGATTTTAAAATGGAGGCCTCAGTCCTACAGGATAAGGCACATTGATTCATTGGCTTCTGCTAAGGATTTACTTGAAAACAGGTGTCCTAGAGTGTGTAAACAGGGCAGGATTAAAACAGACTCCACCTTATTTTGGTTTCTGGGAAGCTTTTACCAGAGTGTATAGAAAACTGGTGTTACAGCCATATGGATACTGTTCTCAATGGCATAAAATCCCAGTGGTCTACAGAAATGGAACCTGACTGGTACTTTCGTGTGACTAAACAGACCTAGTTATCACCTACCTTTACTGGGTTTTTCTTATTGCTGCAGTTGTGAATGGGACTTAAAAATACAGGCAATAATGTCAATGCCACAGAGTATATGCCTGAAATTGCAATGCTCTCTTGGTCCTGTGGATTTTAATTTGTAACCTGGTTCTTAACTCTGTTAAAAATCCAGGTAGAAGTATCCTTCTGGCTTCACACATGTCTTTTGGACTTATTTCTTGCAAACAGAACTGCTCTATTAGAAGTCCCTTCCACAGAGAACTCTTTGTAGGATTAGGACTGTAAGCAAGCTGTGACAGAAATGCCAGCTGTGACACAGGATTGTGTGTCAGCGCTGTGGGAAGATGGCAGAAGAGCCTAGTTTCTGTGCAGCACTTCTCATTCATAGATTCTTTGAGTGTCATTTTACAGTAATATCCCAAGGTCACTCAGCAGAAAAGTGACACAGCTGGAAATGGAAGTCCAGGTGTCCTGAGCCCTAGACCACTGCTCTGTCCATCCCATTTCCAAAGAAGCAATGTTTGCAAAGAGCTGTAGGAAATGCCCGATTTGCCTTGTGTTTCACCCTGGCAAAAGAATGTTAGGTCAGCAGTATTTATTTTATTATCTTGATCTCACTAATTTTTACTTTTTAAAGAGCTCTCTCTGTAGTGGAACTTCTTGTAAACTCAAAACGTTGTTGGTAGAGCTTGGAAAATTTCTTGTAAGTTACTGATGCTTGTAAAATGGTGATTCCCAAACTTTGGAAAATGGTAGTGGAAGGAAGTGATCTCCTGGCAGCATGTAAGCTGTGGTCCCACGTGCTGTTCTGATCCCACAGATGACTGGATTTGAGAGTAAAGCATGGCTGGTCCTGTCTCTGCCCTGTGCTGGATTTCACCCCTCTGCTCTGAAGGAAATAGGTTTAGAGGTATGAACTTGCTGTCTGTTTCTTGGTCTGGAGCTGGACAGATTGCTGGACCTAAAAGCCCCACCACCCATTGCTACAAATCTATTAAACGTCTTCAGTTAACCACACAGCCTCCTGCTTCAGCAGCTGAGCATGTAAATTCCTGTGACCAAATAACTGCACAGTTAACTGCTTTCACATGTGCTCCCAACGTGCCCATCTCAAAAGGTGAAATCCTAGCCTGGCTTTGCCCCATGGGCAGCTGGACGGTGACCAGGACACGGCTCTTTGGGAGGCTGGATGGGGCACCCTGCAGCCTGTGCACGGCAGAGGGGGTGTGGGCAAGGGCAGCCCGGTGACAGCGGCACGTCTGGCTGTCTGTCCCTCATCCTCCTCCTCTCCCCCACCCTGTAAGAGCCAGTGGGAGGCTTTCCCGGGATCTGATCCGGATGGAGCTGGGCAATAGGGCTCGTGGTGGCTCCCCTGGCGTGGCCCGCTGTGTTCTGGGGTGCTCCCGGCACAGCCCGCCACACCTGTGCGAGAGGAAACCGCTTTTATTTTTCTACTCCGAGGCTGCGGGGAGGTTGAGTTCCAAGCGGAACAAGGCTCTGAGGGGCGAGGAGCTCCGCGCGGCTGGCCCTGCCCGGGCTGGCACGCAGGGCCGTGAGGAGCCGGCCGCGCTCGGCACAGCAGGGCCGCGTCCCCCCGGGCCGGGACCCCGCGGCTGCGGCGGCGCAGGCGGAGCGTGTTCGCCTCGGCCGCCGCCGCCAGCGGGCCTCTGGCTGCCGGCCAGCTCCTGATGTTTCCTCTCGCCCTTGTTCGCAGCGGCATTCAGGAAAACAATCGGCAGCAATGAGGGCTTTCCCGTTCCGGCCGCGCCGGCCAGGGCAGCCCGGCCCGGGGACCTGTCCCCCGCCGCCTCCGCGCTGGGGCTGCGGGACGGGCGGTGTTCGGGGGATTACTTTGAGATAAAAAAGCCCAGGTATAAAAGCGATGGGTATATTCTGTGCCTGAAGCAGGCCGCAGGCCGCCCAAGATGTCAACTGTGCCGAGGAAATCCTATAGAACACAAACTAAGAAGGACAGAAATGCTCAAATTACCTGCCGTTTGCATTACCTGGGGCACGGCAGCAATAAACGTGAACACAAGGAAACTTGGCAAATCCCTCCTTGTGCAGATAGAACCACAGCAATTGTAACGGAGCCGGCCAGGTGCTGGGAATGGCCCTTCACGCTCTGGGACTGCCTGAGACCTTGCAGGGTCCTGATTTCCCTTGCAGATCTGAGCCTGCGGGCCGAACCGGGCACAAACAGGCAGTGACATGTTCCTGATGCCGGGGTAATTCCGTGTGAGCAGGACAGACTCCAGAGTTCACAGCCCTCGCTAATGGCGCTGAGGAGAGGTGCACTACAGCCCAGAGAAGTGGGCAGCTGAGAAAGAAGTAAAATACAATAGTAAAAACAAAATCAGAAACTTTGTTGCAGAGTGTTTGTTGGCCTCTTGCTACTTCCCCACACCACAGCTTGTACCTGCTCTTGCTGCTCTCAGAAAAGAGCTGCTTGTTGGGTGAAGCCTTTTATGTGCAGATGAGGCACTTTCAATACTGCAGCTTGAGTTCTTAAGTTTTGGGGTCAAATTTAAAGGTGTTTCCTTGTTCAGAAGGCAGGAATGCTAAAACTAATGTTGAATCTTTAAGTGGTGTGTCTCATCAGAAGCCTGTACACAAACGACCATTGTTACTGGAATAAGCTTTTTCTTTTCAAGTAATGATGCCCTGACGTGTAACTACAGGAGCCTGTTTTGGAAGAACTATAGCCTTAAGGGCAGGTGCACTGGTTATACAGGAGTGCATCCATTTTTCTACCGTAGATGTGAAAGCCTTTGACATATTACAGCCTAAACAATTTTTTATTTTAATGACATTTGAAAAGGACCTGAATTGTTTTTAAATGGGTTTCTTTCTAAAATAGTCTCAAGAGCACAAGCTGCAATTTTCAGCTGCACTCTTCTTCTTCTGCATCAGAAGGGAGTTGCAGGTAGAAGCAACCTTGAGCTAAAACATTGCACACTTCTTGTTGCTGTTCAGCTGGAGAGGGATGCACTGCATGTTTCTCTTTAGGGCTGAACAGTTGTATCTCATATCCAGTAATACCAACAGGGAGTTTAAAAAAGCAGTCTACACTGAGTGTCATGCCTTTTCATGCTTGAAGAAGCACTAGGAACTCTGTCTCAGTTCCAGTGAGTTTGTAACATTCCTTTATCTCTGTGAAGTCTTACATTTTTCTAGAAATTGTGGCAGCCCATGAAATGGACTTCATTTTGGAATTATAAACTCTGAATTCAAATTTTATCACTTCTTGGAGCTTAACAGAGCACCAGGTTTGTGATTTTATTCACAAAGCTATGGATCATTGCAAATTGCTTCCTACTATTTGACAGCTTCCTTTTTAGAAATTTCAACACTCCAGCTATCTGCCTTCAGCAGAGTATGATTCTAATCACTGATATGATTTCATAATCCTTTAATTCAGCAAACATTCCAGATTATCAACATATGCCATTTGTATTTTGGGAGAGCACAGTGCAGAAAAATTTTCCTGTTTTCAGGCTTTGGGCTTTGCAGCTGAAGTGTACACATTGTTAACCAGGGGTAATTTCTTAGATGGAGTTTATAAATATGTGTAACTATTTTGGGTTATAGAGATGACATTCCCTTCAATGAATGTAAGACATAAAGCTGCAGAGTTTAAAGCCAAATTCAGCAGGAAGAAAGAAAATTACTTCCATATATCTTCTGTATGTCATTAAATGGAAAATGAGATAATTCTCCCATACATCTGAAAACTAAATAAAACGGTCTATTCTCCTCAGTTTCTGTGGATAACTTCAGCTAATTTTTGTGGCAGTTATGCACATTGATGGGAGAAAAGATGCCTCAAGTAGGATGATACGGTATACATATATTACTAAATAAAATACTCGTTTTACTTAGGATAATCCCTCTTTGTTCCAGATATATGTAGGCATTCTTCTTAAAGCAAGTGTTTCAGTTGTCAGGATGACTTGATACATTTGTTCTTTGATGTCAAATTCAGTTGCATCACTGTGGAATGGTTGCTACAGAAACCCCAGCCCAGTTTTAAAACGTATTGAGTTCTCTCCTTATTACTTAGAAGAGCTGGATTGGATTTCTTTCCTGTAAAAAAGTTCATAATAAAATGGGTGAAACCTCTTAAACTGAAGCAATAAGTGTGGAAAAGGTACCCAGATAGTAAGATCAGAAACAATAAGGAAAAAAAGCAATTTAGAGTCCCACAAACAAAATCTATCTCTTGATGAAATGCTCCCTGTTGTAATTGAAACCAGAGCTAAATTAGATCAATACCAAAATATTAAAGTGTGCCAAACCTGTTTTCTGTAGGCTTTGCTATAATTGGATTCTGATGCAAGAGATAGCTTAAGTAGGCAAAGTCTGTTGACTCAAGACCATGATTATCCACAGAAAAAGAGCTTCCTACTAAGGTACATTTATCTGGTGTTTCTTGAAGAATTAATACATTTCTATCCCACCCTTCCATGCTGCTGCATTTGAAGTCTGGATCTTGCCTACAGTAAATCTCTGTCTTGCTTAACAAGAAACTATTTCACTGTATAAGCGAGGCATATTGACAACAGATTTAACCCAGACAACTCAGCTTTATTCAATCAGAAGAATGCTGGCCTGGTTTCAGGTTTCTGGGATACAGGCACAAATGGACATGCCCCAAGTAGAATCCATTTGTTTTCCCATGAATGCACCTAGTAGGAGGTCAAATAAAAATAAATATTTTGGCTCTTCAGAGCAAGATAGATTTCTGGAGTATTTGTGATTCAGACTGGAAATGTGATTACAACAGGCAGAGGTAGCATCTGAAATATGTTCAGTTGAGAGTAAAGAAAGCATTGTTTTTTCTCTCTCTCTCTCTCTGTTTTAAGCTGTGGTTATGCCTTGTCTTCACTAATCAGGTTTATGAGAATAACAACATATATCTTTATGTTGCTCAGCTCTTTGTAGAAGCTCAGGAGTTAAGGAAAAATAGCCATTTTTGTCATCTTTTAGGATTTTTTTTAATGTCGGTGTAACTTAAGCAAAGGAGTGGTTTATTGACTTCCCCTGTGATAGTAAGAATAAATCAATTTAGATCCAGTATACTAGGGGCCTCAGATTCTCTGTGGAGTTCCACCAAACAATGGAATATATTGTGCAAGGGCAATTTGTCCCTAATGTTTTTGGCTATTTGATTTTGTTGAGGTTTTGCCGGTATTATTTAGATATTCACTGTAATTTATACTGCTGTGTAAAAAAACCCTGCATATTTGCCTGCAGGGGAGTGAGTACTCTCTGAAACAGTCCTTTGAACATAATAAAAGTGAAATCCCCAGGTAATAAAAAAAATCCCTGGCTTTTATGAATAATGCATTTGTGGAGCAGGGGGGAGAGGAAGTGCTTTTTAGATTTATTCCCCCTCTCTGCTCCCCACTCAACCTGTTGGCAGAAATAAAGTCCAGGTTGGAAGTGGGTTCCTACATTGTGAATGTGCTCTCAGGCACTTTTTAAAGTCCTGGCCTAAATGCTGCAACACAAACAGACACTAAATACTAGTAATTCTGATTTATTTGTTTGTTTGTTTTTAAAGTCTGTGGGTGTCTTCCCCTGTGTATTGACCATCTGGTTGTGGGTTAGGCTGTTTGGGATATGCCTGGCATGCTGAAAAGCAACACAAAATTGCAAAGTGATTGGAAGCCCATTGAGGATGGTTTGTTTGGGGTCCTCAGTGAGCTTTGACAGAGAGCAGGTGTTGTGATGATAAATTCAGAATGGGGTTGAGGATTTTTCTCTTCAGCTGGTAAGTGTGTGGGAAATGCTGGAGGCGCGCTGTAAAAATAAATGATTCTTATTCAGGAGATACTGAAATGGAAACACTTTTGTGTCACAGTCACAGTGGGAAAGCTGTTGGAGGATTTTAATGGATTTCACCCATAGCAGTGGTTTAGGTTCAGCACAGGAGGGTCCAAACTCAGAGCTGAATTATGGGTGTTGAGCCTAAGTGAGATTTAAAAAAAAGAGTTTTAGTAGGGTTCCCATGAACACATGTCCCAGCCATGAACATTGCCACAATACCTATTGCTGTATCTTTGGTTTTTGAAATAAAGCTGGCAGTTTCCAAAGAGAGGATATTGGAGGAAATTTTCATAAGGTGTGAGGGGTGTACACCAGGCAGCAGAGAATCAGTTCTCTCTGGTTTCTGAGTGTTTCAGTGGATGTGATGCTCTTACAGGCTGTTAAACTTTGAATAATCTTTTCAGGAATAAAATATATTTTCTGTGACTGTGATTGTGCCAAATAATTTTAACTTGCCAAAAAGCTGCTTTGGAAGGACTTGAGGAAACCACAGCTGGGAATTGTGTCACAGATATAAAATGAGATTTATTTACTCTTCTACATCCAACACTGAAATAATAAGGAAGTCAGGAAAAGATGAAAGAAACACTTGCTTTTTGGAGATTTTTTTTTTAAATTTGATTTACTTTTTATAGAGTTTCTGTAGCAAATCTGCATTTTCAACAGGGACTTAACACTCTTCTCACTGAGGTCATTGGCCAAATGAATACAAGGAATGAGTCTGTTTTGGGGGTGGGGAATAGAGTGCATGTGCTTCATGCCTTAGCAGCATTTTGACGATTTCAAAGCACCGTGCTCAGTGTGCAGAGCCTGTTCCCAGGCCTATGTTCACTGATGCTCCTCTCTGCATGTTTATTTCACCTGTGGACCCTGCTTATCTTACTGCTCAACATCAGAATTCAAGTGGTACCCATGGACTAACTTATGCTTCCACAAATAAAGCATTTTATCACTATGATTTTTAAATGCTACAAAATCCTTCTGCATTTTGTGGGTTGCAAGGATCCCTGCTTGTGCTAGGAGAATTTGTGAACTGCTTCTATTTCAACATTTTCTCTTGAACAGTGTGTGGGAACTGTAGCCATATAGAAAACTTGCAGGACATATAAATACAAATATAGACTGACCCCTGCAGATCTGTCTTCATGAATCCTAATTTTTTCAGCCTAAATTAAAGAGACCTGCTGATGATAATTCTTCTGAAGTCTTTACTTTTTGGTGTTACTTGTATTTGCATAACTGATCAAGTTACAGAGTGAGGGGTAAATGTTGTGCTCTCTTCTGCTTTTCCTTATCTAATCTACTGAGAGATGCATTAGCAAGAAATCTGTCTTCTACCCTGGTGCAGACAGGAACTTTCGTGATGCTATCAGAGATGATAAGGACTATTGTAATAATGGGAATCTGAAAACACAATACAGCTGAGTACATGTGTGTATGTACAACTTACTTCATTGTGTTTGAGCTTCTAAAAGTATTATGCCAGTAAATTTTGTGTTCTGTTGATATGAATTATTTATTAAAATGCTCTTGCTTTGCATGAAATGAAACATGTTAGCATGCAATGATTTTTTCCCCTCAAATGAATGCCCATTAAAAAATAGCACTTAATTGTTTTTGAGTAACTGTTTTAATCATTGAACAGGTATCTACTTTATAAGCAGCAACTGGCAGGGGGGTAAAGAATGAGCAGAGACAAGCAGAAACTGCTAATTTTTGCAGGTTCCACACCATTGGCAGAGGAGTAGCGAGAGCAGTTTTCTACCAGAATGTAGAGGGAGCAGTAGCATGGTAAAGAAGTGGGATTTGAGGAAAGGTATTTTAAACAATGAAAACATTTTTAAGGACTCCTTAAGAAGCAGTAGAACTCTTGAAGCATATAGCATGGACTCCTTAGTAGGGTCAAGCCCTTAGGATTGTATACTTTGAAATTCTGAGATTTAGATTTGAAGAACATCTTACCAAAAACGTCTGTTTGTATTCTACAGGTATTAAAAATGCCTAAACTTGACAAACTGGAGAAAAAGGAGGCAAAATTAAGCAGAGGAAGATTGGCATGATTGAAATGAAATTATCTAGTTCGCCTTGTATCTTTACAACCCATTCAAATGTTTATGGTAGGATTTGTGTGAGCAAATGTAAAAACCCTGAGGAAAAACGTGCTGGAAGAGCTGTGTGAGATGCACTTGCCACCATTTCATTTAAGTTCCATCTGCTTCTGCTTGGGGTTATTTTGTACTGTTTTATGGACAGCTATTCCAGCAGTTCTGAATGAGCTTTTTTGGGGATATAGGTGGTGTTATCAACATTTTTATTGAACATTAAAAAAAAAAAATCACTGACAGGAGAGCACTTTTTTCACATTACTGTGCTTCAGGCTCACATGTTTTCAAGGCTCAGCTGTCCAGTCCATCTTCCTGGAATGGAGGCATCTTTACTCCAGTTCAGCTGATCCTCTCACATGGGAAAGGTGTGTATGTAACCTCAACTTTAGAAAAGCAAATAAATCTGTGGTTTTAATTCATACTGCATGTACAGCAGCTTTAGGCACTGCAGGATTTGGGACTCTCACTGAGCATTTCCACTGAGTGTAATTAGTTCAACTTCTTGGTTTTGCACAACTTCGACTGTGACTGAGTGCTTCAGCATTATTGGGAGGTGGATGAAGTACTTTCTGTCGAAGTTGTTTTTTCAACCAGGTATCAGTTCTTAAGATATTTTCTGGCTTTTTTAGCACCTGATTCTCATGGATGGTCTTGCTTTAGCTTTGGAAAACAGAACTTTAGAAAACTAGAGACTAAACTGATGATGATGCTCTTCTGGGAAAAAGGGCCAGTGTTTCCTAAGAAGGTTTACTACAAGGCCAGATTTTTTGTTTGCAATCCCTGCCTTATGCCCACTGAAACTGTTACAAAATGCCTTGTATTTTCTCAGAGAGAAATGAAGGTCAAAGGAGAAATACCTGTCTGCCTTGCAACATATTCAGAAGGGGTTTGGATAGTTTCTTATCCCATAGAAGATTCAGCCTTACTCAGAGGCCCAAAATGGGTCAGTGTCCCAAAAGATAACATTGTCCAGGAATGAGCAACAGTGCTCATGATGATGTGAAGAGAAACTGTCTTGGAGAGTGAAAAAACTGGCAGAAAAATGTGATTTCTAAGCTCTGGAAGCCTGATTATTGTAGAGTTGCTTGCAAAGGAAATGCTGTCATTTAAAACAAAGAAATCCCAATGGAGCCTAATTTGAAATTTTATAAATCAGCTATACAACTTTATTTATGTTATGTATTTATTCAAGTATAGAAACTGTGGGATACTCTGATATCTTGTTATTTTGTTAGGGTGTGAGATCATGGCTAGCAGTTTTCAGGGGTTTTCCTCTGTGGCCATGGAGTCTGTTTGCTTAAAGAGTAGGAAAACATGCCGAATACACTACATCTTCAAAAAACACCTAACCAAACTTGTTCTTAAGGGTCTTTTCCAACCTAAATGGTTCTGTAATTCTGTGATTCATTAACAAAACAGAAGCTGTAGTCTGCTCTTCCTGAGGCCCTTCTGTGCTATTATCTGTGGAGGTGCCATCCTCCATTTGCAGTAGCAGCTTTTGCCAAGGTCTCTGCTGGTGTGCAGTTCTCAGTGGCCAGAGGTGCTTTCCACCCCACTTGCTGGCACACAGCTGCTCTGAGACTGCAGCGAGGTAGCCAGCAGAACAGTGAAGGGTGGGATGTGTCAGTTCTGAAACTGCAGCTTACAGCACAAATTCATGGAGAATGTATGCCAGAGGTGTTGAGGCCTTTGTCCTGGGGGGATGCTGTTCCCCACCTCTGTAGTGCTGACATCAGGAGCTTTTCTCACTGTTTTCAAGCTCCAACAACATTGTGCCTTTTCACTGGAAACTCTGCCAAAGTGTTGGTGATTTTTGGGCTTTTTTTTTGCAAAACGTAAGTGATTTACATAATTTAAATGGAAGTAAAATCCTGGTTATAAATGGCCACTATGACCTGAGGAGGCCTCTTGACTGAGAGGACCAGTAGGGCAGAATCACAGTTAGCAAAGGCTCTCTCTCTAGTGTCCTAAATCTGACCCAATCTGCCTCTTTGGCTTTCAGGGAAAGTGAGCCTGAAAGCTTGTCTGTGATATGACAGCCCAGTGAGAGTTTAGGCAGTGTCCCAAGTGAACAAAGTTGTGCCCAGATTAACACAAGGCTGTTTTACACAGAAATGTGAATGGAGAAATGTTTTCTTTCATATGGTAGCAAAAGTCAAAAGGTACATAGTTTGAAAGGGGAATTCCTCTGTCTGGTGTACTTAGAAGGACAGGGAAACCCAGAGCTTGGGACTCTGGAGCACAACAGGAGAAATGCCGTGTTCCAGGGAGGAGGGAGACTTCTGGATGGAGGGGCAGGGAGAGACAGAAGCCAGGGTAGGGGTTAAGGAAGGTGCAAGTTGCTAAGTGAGGGATTCTGGAAGTATCCAGTGTGAGAGGGCTTAGGAGAGGCATAGAAATGGATGAGAAGGAAATCACAATAGAATGAGGAAGAGGTGCATGCACCTCTTGGTTTGTGTTGGTTACAACTTCAGCACATATTTTCAATGTTTCAGCTTTGTTTCTCTGAATTAAAAACTTTTTATAGTCTGATTGCTGGCTGTTCTGCAAATTTTTTCTTACAAGCAAGGGAGAAATTCCAGATGTGACTGCAGAATGCTATGGAACTATTTGAGCTTCCTAAATGCTAGCTTACTCAAGTCCTGGAAGCAATCTTTCCACAGGAGTTTGAAGATCAATCCAGTTCAATTTATTTAGCAGGCAGATTGTTAGTTTTTTGTAGCCTCGGTATAAAGTTTTGTGCTGCTGTGTGCAGCCAACCAAACTGGGTGGTTGGCTTAAACTGCCTAACAGTCATGGCTTTGCAGAAGTGTCTTGAGTGGAGTATCTTGTGCAGAGCCAGGAATGAGGACCTGCTTTAGCAGTAAGACTGAAGAAGTTGAGGAGCAGAGGGGTAAGATTTCCAAAATTGTCTATGGAGTTGAACAGATTTCAAGGAATCTTCTTGGCCAACATTAATATATTATGGCAACCCTGAGTCCTAAGCAGGGACATCTTCATTCTGGCTTTTGGTACAATATCTAGCATCAAGAGCTTTGCATTTCATTCAGCCTTTGCATCAGTTTAAGAAAATCATGATGATTCGTAGCTTAATATTCAGGCTGACTTTCAAGACCACCAGTTGCTGCTTGTTGAATAACTGTGGTAGGTGGTTGATACATGCTCTGTTTGGGCAGCAGGAGAAGGTGAAATACTCCCTTTCCCTGCGACCTCTGAGAAGGCTCAAGTATAGAAAGAATCCTTGGGAAATTCTGCAGTGGCAGTAGGGAATTACAAACCTGGAGAAAATGAAGTCATGCTGGGGAATACTTGTGCTGCCATCATCTGTGGTTCCCTGGCATGCCTGGTGCAGGTCAGCACCCTGGCCAGCCCTGCTCTGCCCTGCTCCCACCCTCCAGGGCTCTGCTGGCCATGCTGGGGAGGAGGCCCTGGTCCCAGCAAGGGGCTGGGATGCCCTGTGCAGTCTGGCACAGGTGTGTGAGCGTGTGGAATGTGGTGGAAGGTGGGGATGGAAGGTGCTCATCTCGGTATTCCCTCTCCCTTGTGTAAGTGTAGAGCCTGTTAATTCTTACACCTGATAAAACTCTGCAGAGATGAGATCAGCTGATTGTAGCTGCAAACATGTGGAATTTACAGTAAGTACTGAGCTTACTTAATCAAGCAGGAAACAACTGGCTCATAAGGGTGCACAGTACACTGGTTATAGAAGAGCTGGAAAATCCTGGTTGTAGAAAACCTGCATAATTCTAAGTAAATAGTGAGACTGGTGAATTTCTGTGCTCCTGCAGAACCTAGGCTCTACAGGAAATTTGTACCTGAGGTTTCCCATTTACTTCTGCATCTGATTGACCTATCTGATCTTGCTTTCTCTCCTCCCATTGTGCAGCTGTTAATGTGGCTCCCAGCTCCCAAAAGAGTGCACAAAGGGCACTTCTCTTTTTGTGCACTCAGCTTTCTGGACACATGCTTTACAACATGAACACCTGTGTATATCGAGGTGCTGTCTTCCCTCTTCTGCAAGCACAGATGTCATGCTCAGAAACTGCACTTGCTGACTTTGTGCTGCAGAACAGCATGGAACCAAATGAAGGCAGCTTTTGAGAAGCTTGATGCAAGAGTATCTCCCTGCAGCTCTGACATGCCTTGGAAACTGGATGGAGTTGTTCACTGTATTGCTGAGGGCCCATTGTGCCCAACATGATGAAATCATTGGCAGTTTTTTGCTGACCTTGCCAGACTGGATGTCTTTCTTGCTCCTATCCCTCACTTTGCTCTCCCTGTAACTGAGGAGAGATAGGCAAGGTCCCTGTCTGTGATGTGAGTGCCCATTGCAGCTACTGTTTATGCCAACATGGTGTCCACCCATCAGAATTCTGTGAAACAGATAACACAAAACTGCTCCCACATTTCCAGAACATGTGGAAGTGCAAAGTAAGGCCCTGCTCTTCAGAGGATGTCTCTTGTCTCCATGTTAGAAATAGGAGGTTATTTTTAAGACCTCTGCTTTTCTGGCAAAGTTGGTTAAAATTGGCCAATGGCTTCAGAAGTTACTGGAGGAGAGGGAATTTATAATCAGACACAGACAAGCTGGCTTTATGTGACTGTGTGAGCCTCATTTTTTAGGAAACCATGGTAAAATATGTGGATAAAGTTGCAGTAATATTAAGGTTAGAGTTCATGCTGGCCTGTATTTCTCTCTCAATTTTTCTAGCATGACGGTGTTAGTCAGCCTGAGCTTTTGGAAACTTTTTATTCCATAAGCTGAAAGTTTTTGAACTTAGATTCTCTATCTTCCCTCATTTTTCCTTGCTGTGTTTAATCATTAGGTGGGAAAGTGACCTCTTTAAAAATAGAGGAGCCAGTATAGAAATGTTGCTGGCTAGATTTATTTGTTGTCTTTTGTAAAAAATTCAATGTTGGCAGAACATTTTGATTCATTATGGTGCTAAACCAGCATTAAAGCCTTCTGGCTAGATAGATTCCCTTGTGGCCTGCCAGGAGTCCCAATCACCAGGATGATCTTACTTGAGAAAGAAAACATGCTCTACATCTGGAACCAGGGCTGTGTCCTGTTAAGCATGGTCAGGGAGAGTGTTAACTGTGTTCTCTCAATCTTATTTCACTTAAACCCAGTCCGTTGAATTATAAGGTGGCCATAAGATCTATAAAGACTTAAGCATAAGAGAGAGACATAAGCATTTAAAGGTGGAACATTGCCTGAGATCAATGGATTTTCTTTGCAAGGCTGAAAAAGGCAGAACTGCCCACATAGGAATCAACTCCCAGCTTTTTGCTTGCCACAGCATATCAGAAAAGTACAGAAGGGATGAATGGAGAGGTACCTATCTGGTCATGATTTTCCCATCAGGTTCAGGGTGTGTGGGAAAAGGGAATCCTGTTGTGTGAAGTGTAACCTTTAGCAGCCTATTGAATAAGGGGATGATAGCAGATGTGGCAGGAGACATTCAGGCTTATTTGCTCCTACAAATGAAACAGCTCTAGCAGGGAAAAAAAACCCTTAAGAGAATTAGCTAAAACAAATGTGTCAGACAAAATTGTGCTTTGAATGCATTATAAGTGCTTACTCTCTTGCAGTGAGAAAAGACAGTCAGGTGTTGATAGCATGTAGGAGGCAAGAGCTGTTATTAGTGAGTGGGAAGAAACACATTGAGTGTGGTGTGGGAGTAGGGCAGATGGGAATGAATCTAGAGGCTCTTTTGGAATCACTCATTCTGAATCATTTTACTCTCAGAGCCTCCAGTGCAGAACACCATCATCCTCCAAGGTCCCACGGCACCTCTGCTGAGTGTGGAATTGAGAGTGATGTTGAGTCAGCTCTGTGTGCAGTTGTAGTAGGAGATGTTCAGTGAGGAGTTTAGGTAACTTCTTCAGCCAAGTAGATTGTGACTACAATACAGAGGTGGGATGCATATTCATTTATTCAAGCCATCTGTGAGATGAAAAACTGGTAGTATATTGTTATTGAGGTATTGTATTGAGGTGTGTCTGGGCAGAGCTTTTAATGAAACAATTTCCATGCTTATTCACTTGTGAATGCAAGGGCTTTGTTGCCAAGAGCCTGGCTCTGCAGGATACTTGGTGGGAACCATAAGAGCATGTCCAAATGGCCTAAGAGGAGCCTGAAAATGTCTAACAAGAGAGCTCTTCCTTGGACTTGACATCCATGCTATGTGCTCTGACAGGAGACATATGGTGATGGTGCTAGAAATCCGGTCCTGGCCCTGCAGACCATGGTGCTGCCCACACAGTGTTTTGAGAGGCACTGCAAGCTGTCTGTCCAGGCTCCCAACAGCCACAAAACGAAGGAGGCAACAACAGATGGACTCAGTCCAGCAAGTTTGGTACTGGAGGTGTGGACGTCCCCACAGTGACACAAATGGGAGCTTGCCACAGTCTGGAAGGGAGTACCCTGTGAAAGGTGGCAGGGCTTCCAACCATTTGGTGACAGTTTCATGGTTCAGCAGCTTGGAAAAAGCAGGAGCAGTAGGACTTCCCCAGGACTCTCTAACCCCCAGGCCTGTGCTGGGTGTTTGTCCATCTGGCAGTCTGTCACTGAGGCACAGGGTCCTGTGACCTGATGACCTCTTGGATTGCTGCTCTGGCAGTGCCTTTACCAGCTGCCACCTTAACGTGCCCCCCCCCACAACAGGGAGGTTGCAGAAGGAAACTTATTTAGACACAGGTCTGTAGAGCAAGTTAATGACTTTCACCAATTACACTGTGCTTTGTATGCTCAGCTGTGTCTTAAGACATGCCTTGCAGTAAGGAGAAAACAGTAAAAGCTGTGAGGGTGGGTTTCCTTTCTCTTTTCCTGGCCTCTTAAGGAAGAGCACTGAGAGTTGCTGGGTTAGTGCCTGACTTCTGTCTCTGCACTGGAACTGCACTGGGCCAGTTAGAGTCTCCCTTTGAATATTGAAGGTAGGCACATTCTTGGACAATAGAAAATACCAGCAGAAGCAGATTGATAGAGAGCTTACTACAATGAAGCTGTTCTCTGGGATTGTCACAAATCCATTAATTTATTCCCTAATGGTTTTTAATTCTGAACTTTTTGCTTATATTTAAAAAAAAACCAACGTAATTTAACCAGAGTGTTGGCTTGCAACATGCATGCACCTTCCTGTTTTGCCTTTATTTGTTGCTGAATGTGCTTGTAGCTGTATTTTTACTTCTGCTTTTGTCTGCTAATCTAGTTTACTCCCAAAGGACAGAAGATTTATTTTACAAATTTACACTTGAACTTCCTAGCACTAAGTGGTGGTTTTGCTCTCAGGTTTCAGGAGTGGTGATGAAAGATATTTCCCACAACACTTGTGAAATCTAAATGAAAATGAGTCCCTACATTAAATTTTTATTATACTACAAATGTATTATTACAATAATTGGATACTCTTTCTGAGGCTTATTATGGTGGGGCTGTGTGCTATTTCTTGACCTTTGTCATTAATTTTGCCTCAGATTTACACATTATTTAATGTTTATCTGTATATATGGATGGGTAGCTAGCTAGCTAAATATTAATGCATTTATAATTTGTTCCTGGACAGTTGTTGTCCTATCTGAATACTAGTCATGAAAAAAAAAATAGAAAGAAAGCTAACAGGAAAATATATTTTCAATTCCAAGCTATCATGTGGGTGAAAAGTGGGGACAGGAGACAGGAGGCAGAAAGGAAGGAAGGAAGGAATCAGAGAATAGTCATAACAGAGAGGTGAAAACACACATATTAAAAAAATCAGTAAAAGCTGTAGATTCCTTCTGTGTTTTTCTGAGGCCTTGAAACAATTTAAAATATGAAAAACTTAGACTAACTGAGAACATTGTATTGATTGGCCCTGATTTCCTTTCTTTCTTTGTTTTCAATCCAGCCTCTCTCATTATAGCCTCTTAAAATAAATAAATAAAAACTCTTTCTATAAATATCTGAAAGAGTCATTCTTATATAATAGCCCTTTCTTGCAGCAAAATTTATCATTATAACAATACTGTAGTAGTTTTGCTGGCAGAATCACAGCCAATCAAAGCTATTACAATAATGGAACATTTCATGGTTTGGAAAATTAAATGTGTAACCATGGAACTGAAATGTCTCTTAAATCATATTTGGAGATGTATTTTTCACCAAGTGATTTGCACATTATCTCATTCCATCTGAATTTTATTTTCATCAATATTTCACCATTGACTTTTTTCCTTTTTTGTTTCTGTAGTAATTTTGCAATAGAACTTCCCATCTGCTTTCACTTTTTGCAAGCTTGATCATATTTGCTCAGGAAGCAAATCTAAACATTCTTTTATCACAAGGCATAATTTAACAGCTGACTAATGGTCAAGCTGTAAATTGTGCTGTAAATAACTAGCATGCTCAGTTTCAGGAGTGAGTAATACTGTTCTCAAAATTAGTAGCTCTTTTCGTTTCCATACATAAGAAAGTAGCTGATGCAGTCATTGTTCCAAGACCTGAAATCAGCTCAGGGCACATGAATCCTCACAATTTTGACCTGTTGGAGAATCATGGAAGCCAGGTACTTTTGAGTAACCAAGGTAGAAATCTGCAGTTGTTTGTTCTCTATACATACACCAAATGTTTCCTGATGTGTTTGTATGCACCTGGAGCCATTTTTGGAACTGAACTAACATGCAGTCTCCTCTTTCCTAGGGACAGTGTCCCCTTTCCTGTGCACAGGTACTTCATAAGGTTTGTTAGTAGAACTCCCTGGAAAACTGGAAGGAAACATAAAATAAAAATTGAAAAACATACAGAACGTAAAAATATGCAGAGAAGATAAAAACATATCTGTGACATGGCCACGGACTACATTTTAACTTGTGTAGCTCAGATGGAACATCTTTCCACTGGAGAACAGAGTATAATCGGTGACTGCAAAGCATTCACATGAATATATGGGTTTGAACAAAATGTTGAGTTAGGAAATGAAGTAAAACTTCATCTTGGTTTTCTTTTTCAGTCATGAGAAAATGTTTTCTTCAGCTTTATAATTTTTGTTTATAAGAATTTGAATGAAATTTTTGTGGATAAGGGGAATATATGAATATAATTTGCATTTTAGTTACATCTCAAAATGAAGTGACAAAATTTGAACAAAACTGTTAGTGATATTAAGATGCGTGGATTTTTCTGTACCTATAGATTACCCATGACAATGCCAGTGGCTTGGGTGTGATTTGGGAACAGACACCCCCAAAGAAGTTCCTCCTGGAAGGTGCAGAAACACTAGACAGGGTTGGTGGGAGTCTTTTTTGTGAAAGTGATGCAGCTACATCAGAAGAGCAGGTGGGGTTATTAATTTGGGTGCAGAACGAAGCTCTCTGGGCTGGTGCGTGCACAGACTGCTTTGTGAGGTCAGGTAGCCTCACTCTCCAGGGTCAGTCAGCCTGGGATTCCCTCACCTTTGGTGCAGGGATTGCAGTGCTATTCCAGGGCACTGGCCTAGTGACAGGGCTGTTGGCTGCTCTTGGGATATGATTTCTCTGATCAGAAATGCCATCTTGTACCCAAGAAAATGTTCCAGGCAAACTTAGTGTGTATATTCCTGCCAAAAGCTTTGGTTTCAAGTAATTGACATTATATTTTGAAAAACTTCTTAGAAAATGACCAACAAGATCTGGTTTCACACCCTCTGCTCTAACCTGCTTAATGAAATCAGGGTTCCAGTAGTTCTTGCTGCTGGGCTTTTAAAAATCTTTTAAGCTGCCTTCTGCTTTCATCTACATTTCTCTCTTACTCGACTCATCTGCAGCTATTTTCCTCTCCTTAGGGAGAACCCTGATCCTGTTTTAGTCTCTTTTACAAAGACTGCCTGCTGGTTTGCTGGCTTTTCCCTATGCCCTTTCTCCCCCCAGAAGTGCCCATAACAAAAATGTAATGGGAAAAGAATCATCCCAACGTATTTGCAAACTTGAATTGGGATTATGCTGATAATTTGGCAAAGGTTCAGATCATGTTTTCATGTGAGATCTGGATATGAGTCCTAAATCCTGCATCCTCTGTCTGGTTGGTTCTTGCAGTACTGTACTCACAAGCAGTTCTAGCAAGCAAGCCATTCATTAATCTGATTCATCATAGGCTAAGATTTTGCATCTTGTGATTCCTACTACTCTTTATTTTTGAGGGGCTAACTTATCTTGGTTTTAAACTTAATAAAAAATCAGTAACTTTTGCCCTGGTTGTCACAGCATCCTATTCCCACAAATAACCAGAATGTATTCTAGACTTTGGTGTTTGTAACTGCCAAAGGTGATTTCTTTATACAGTATTTCATGTTGAAAAGGAATAACACCACATGATAGGGAAGGGAAGTACAGGGGTAATTCTGGATGTGTTGTGCTTCAGTGAACAAAAGCATTTGCAAATCTCCTTGCTGTGATATAGTAGATTGCAGGAACGCTTTACACATATCCTTCTCAATGTGCCCGTAAGTTACACAGGGTAAAAAAACCTCCTCTAACTAAAACTGGCAAGTGTTCAGAAACCACAACTATTCAGTGTATTGCCTGGCCATTTTTAAAATGTATTTTGCACTTTTGGTAGATGTTGTAATGCATTCAGCACAGTGTGAAGTCTTGGCATACATGCTGGATTCTAAAATAAGATGAGCTCTGCCTTTTAAAAAAGAAATGTTTGCCTGTAAAATACCTTTGCTATTAAGGGTTTTTGGGAAGGGGGATAGGAAATGATTATGATGCTGTTACCACTGAGAAAGCAGATTTATTTTGAATTTTGATAAAGAATCAAAGCCCTTCTCAGTGAACACTGGGTGGGCAGAATTTTATTGTCTTTATATGTTAGTCTCCTTCCCCAAAAACCTCTTAACAGTCAAATGTGCTCTTGTATTGTGCATGTGAAGGTGGCATGTGATTTGGTAGAGTGGGCAGAGGTCTGTCCCACAACACACTGTTTCTCAGATTGTTTCCTCCTCTGCAAATTACACATCAGCAGCTCTGTTCATTGGGCCTGGTTCAGCCACTGGCTGGGGGCAGCCTTCAGAAATGCTGATGGGTTGGCTGAGTCTCAGACTCCTTTCAGTGAGCACAGACCTAGATAAAGGTGCACAGCATGAGAAGCTATGGCTGACAGCAATGGGATTTGCTCACCTTCGGCAGGGCTGCAGCCTTGGAGGGGTGTAGGGATGTGGGCAGTGTGGTTGTTGTGTGGGTGACACCCCTGAGAGGTGCAGTGCAGTGTCCTGGGCTCCTGTCCGTAGTGTCTGCATAGAATATAAAGGCTGTGCAGATGCTAAACTTTTGTTAAAGGTGGGAAGGTTTTTAGGAGTAGAAAGGACAGAGGGAGATGAAGTATGCCCATGCAAAACCTGTAATGAGCTCCATATAGCTGAGATTCCTGCTGTGGCAGTATGAAGAAAATATGTGAATACAACTGAAGAGGACTGAGCAATTCAACTGAAGAGGACTGAGCAATTCACCATGCAGATGGAAACTTTCCAACTTGTGTTAAGCTGGAGATCTATTGCTCCCTCCCAGGCTCTCCTGTGATGTGTTTTGTATTTTAGGTTTAGTGGTCTTTGAAATTTCCTATGGAAGATCCCCATCCTCTCTAGAGGAATGAAGAGAGGAACAGTGTTTTTATGAAAGCCGTGGGGTGGCTGTCCTCCAGGCTCTGCCAATGCTGCAGTGCAGGAGGAACTGGTGGGCACTTTATAGCTGTGGTGTGAGGTGCTGGTTCCTGCTGGTACACACTGCAGTGACTGTTACAGGACTTTTTCTCCCAAGGAAAGGTGTATGCTAGCCCTGCTCTGCTTTAGGTGCAAAATATAGTGTTCCTGAAGTATTCCCATGAGAAAGAGAAAGGATCTGGAGAGTAGCTTTAGCCTCTTCTGCAAGAGAGACTAGTTGCACCAAGTAACTTGGCCTCAGCCACTTCATGGTGCTGAGAATAAAGTGATAATTGAAATTGGTGTTAAAATGAGGGCAGAGGTAGAGGGTGTCTTTATTCTTGTACTGTCAGCACTGACTCTGAGATTCTCTTCTAGGCTTAAAGAAGTATCTCTGTTATGTGCCATGAAAACAAAATGAGAAAATACAATCAATGACATAAAATACTGTAGCCCTTTCTACCTTTACCCTTATTTTTCTCCATATTTTGGTTTCTTTTTAAGTCAGGTTGGAGCTGATTGGTGTAAGAAATCTCTCTCCTCCTGAGAGCTGATCACATTTGTACTTTGACCAGAATGCTTCTGGTGGTCCTGAAGGGCCTCAGGAGGCAGCAGGGCCTGTTGCAGCAGGCGCTGGCTGGCTCTGCCTGGGGAGCAGGTGTGTCACCCTGCAGTGCCATGGGATGTAGTGGCTCTGGGCAGTGCCATCTTCTGTGTGCCCCTGCCAAGGGCAGGCCTTGTTGCTGTGCTGCAGGGTGGTCTCCTCATTAACATGGTTTCACCCTGTTACCCGTGTTGTTCACTTCCATATATGATCCCTCACGTGTGCTCCATCATGATTAGGAGCGCGGGGCTGATCGGGGAGCCAGGGAGCTTTGCAGAGCACCTTTGTCACTGCAGCCAGTCTGTGGTGACAGGGGGGTGTCGCCCGGCGCCGAGCCCCTTTGGCTGCTGTCAGCCCCGCAGTGTGCTGCCGCTTCTGCAGCTGCGCCGTGGAGCAGAATAAACCTAAATTGGTTTGTTTATGAGGGCTCCAGGGAGCCGTTCTGCAGCCCTGGAAGCTCGTCTCGTGTGCTTCCCTTGCAAGTGCCGTCCCTGTCTCGCAGGGTTTGCCTCTGAAGTGCTTCCAGCTGCTGGCTGCACCTCTGAAGTGTCCTGCTGGGAACCTGCAGCCCATCCCCGGGCGGCACGGCGGGCAGCAGCCGCTGCTGCTTCGGGAGCCCGGGTTATTGTCCTCGCTTGGCACAGCGCGTCTGGCTCTGCCGTGGCTCGCTGTCTGTGCCTGCAGGCAGGACTGCCTCTGGAGATGTAGCCGGGTAGCGGCTGCCTGCAGCGTGCAGGGATGGCAGCGCTTCCGAGGGACGGGCTGTGGCCCTTGCGTGTGCTAAGCGCTGCAGGGCGGGTGGAGGTGCCCTGCCGCAGGGCAGTGCCATGGAGCGCCATTTGCCCCCGCCGCCATCACGGGCCGTGCCATAGGGTGCCATTGTCCCCGCTGCCATCCCCCGGGCGAGGGAGAGCGAACACGAGCCCCTGGCGCGGCTGGAGCTGCTGCCCGGGCTGCCAGAGCTCCGGGCACTCCCCTGGGCGCTGCGCTGAGGCTGGCCCCTGCCCAGGTGTGCTGGGGAGGGGAAGAGGGCTCCATCTGGCCTCCTCTTTGTCTTGTGCACCTCTGGGAAAGGAAAGCATGATTTAGCTCCCAAGCATTAAACAAAAAATCCCTGAAAGGCTGTCCCTCCAGAATTGTCTGACCCTTTATGGCTTAATATAAGCATGCCTGAGGATTGATGAGGAAAGGATGTTGCTTGTGTTGGTAATTACAAGTTTGCTCCTTTCAGTGTTTTTTTTTTTAAATTCTGATTGTTCCATTTCAGCATTTAGCCTTTGTCGTAGGTGTGTGCAAATGCATTCTGCTGTGTCAGGAGCTTTACTTAGCTATTCATGTGCTCATACCCTTGGTAAGATACTTATCCTTTCAGGCAGATCAAAGACATATGTTTGGTCGTTTGGAATAGGTAAGCAGGAAGAAAGAAATCTCTTCAGAGTGATGACATGGTATAACTGCTAAGTAACAAATACGGTTACATACATATATGTGCTCATCCTTCTAATCATTACTGTTGCCCATGACACAGAAATACATTGCAGTTGAAATCTTTTAGTTAATTGCAATGTCTGTCAGTCAGCCTGTCTTACCAATGATAATTTTTTCTATTTCAATGATCTTCTCTCTTCTATTCAAGAGACAGGCTTCTGCCAACAGAGAGAGAAAATGTAAGTTTTGCTTTAAGAAGCAATGTTTAGACCTGGGTGATGAGACTAAAATGCAGAATTCTTCCCCCTCCACACAAAACTAAAGGCAAAAGAGCTAACAGATGATTGCTGGGATTCATTTAAAACTCCATGTTTTAGTCACAATATAGGCACGTGATGTAGTCAGTGTTGAATAGGAAATGTGGCGAGATGCAGGTGCTCTGTTTATTTGTAGATTGCAATGTGTGGATAGATAAATAAGTTTCAGTTTAGGAACAGACATTTTTGCATACTGAAGTGTTTAGAATTCAGACAGCCATGGCACTCAGACAGCAGTGGGTCTGCAGGAGCAGGCCTGTGATGTGTGGAACAGATAACATTCAGCAGTGCAGAGACAAGCAAGCTCTGTGCAGTGAGGGGCTGCCTGAGCTGCAGAGGAGCTCGTTCTGGATCAAAGCAGTATAATGCAGAGCTAGCCTGAGCTCATTAGCCTGGGCGTAATGCCATGCTAATATATCTCTACTGCTCCCAGGACCCAGGCTAATGGCTCAGCATGGTGCTATGCCGGGCACTCCCACCAGCTGGTGCAGGGATTTCTGCATTGTATAGTGTAGACATACCATAAGGTTTTCACACCAGCTCTGTAAGCAAAGAGAAATGGATTAAGGGAAAGATATAGCCCAAGACTTTAAAGAGCAGAGATGTTTAAATTTGGGTTCCTGAATTCTTGTTCATGAGGAATCCAGTGTAAATGTTATGGAAGTCAAGGACAGCCTTTGGATCAAACTCAAGAACTCCAAAGTCCAAAGTACCCAGTAATTCTTACTGATGTGATTTTTCAACACCATTTAATTGTATCTCTGGAAAACAGGCTTGTCGAGCTAGTCAGTCAGATGCTGTGCTGCCTTTTGAATTTATCAGGAATGAAAAGTGACTGAAAGCTTCCACCCTTGTTCAGGGTACACTTATATGAAGTGTAAAAATAATACCCTGTTGTCTTTCCTTCCAAAACAAATAGTACGCAAACAAGAAGTGGTTGGACTAGCTGATATTAGTTAATAAGGATCTAACTGCCCATCTCTAGCTGAAGATTTTTTTTTTTACAAAAAGTAAAAAAAAGCACGACTGCTTGAGTTATTGATATTTTGACTGACTTGATTATCTGCACCAACCTGTACTTACTAAGGCTGTAACTCTAGGTGTTAAAGAACCCCCCAAAACAAACTCAAACTAGAAAAGAGATAGTTCATTATATAATCGTGGCCCAGATGCACTCAGGAAATATAGGAAATTGCAGAACTGAACCTGCTGTCATACCCAGTTCGAGCCTTAGATTGCTCAGTGAAGAGTTTAGGCCCAGCAGACTTAGTGCACTATTAATTCCCAACATGGGAGCTGGTATCAACCAACTGATGTACATAGGAAATGCAAAATCTTCCAGTGGGAGTTCTGCCCAGGAAACTACAAGTTCTGGCCTCAAAAGAGCAGGAGGTAAACGGTTTATGTCTGAAAAGATGTTTTATATTATTTTAGAAAAAATGCCATACAGACACTGGGGCTCCAGCACAAGAGATTATTGTCACTGGGTGACAATAATAAAATGTTTATAATGTCCAGTTGAATCTAAACTACTCTAAAATGTAATCTGGCGGGATTTCAGTGAATGAGTAAGGAGACAGAAGTGTGAGGGTCAGAACTGGGTAAAACTATTTGTCAGGGAGAGAGGAATTAAATAGTTTTTCTTTGCTAAGACTCATGACATTTCCCTGTTTTTAGCATTACTGAACACATTCTGGAGCTAGATAATAAATTAAATACCTATTATGCCAACTTCACAGCTGAGGAAACTGAGGGAGAGGGATTAAATGTTGGATTTTCCATGTAAGTAACCTGCGTCCCACAGAAAGTCTACCTGGATTTTTGAGTCTGTAATAATGCCCCAGAACTGCTCTTCTCTGTCATCAAGGTCATTGATACTGCAGTGATAACCCCACTAAAAATCAAGGCTGATGTGTTCTTGATTCCCACTACTCTCACTCCCGCAGTAGTATACTTGACTTTAATACCTGCTTTTTTGATTCTTGGATGCTTTTCTATTCCTTGAAAAATTATTGCATATGCTTGTGCTTTGAACTAAATGAAAACATATAGTACTATAATAACTATAACTGACATCTTAAATACACTGATTTAAAATTGACAGTTATATCTTCCAGTAGCATTTCTATGATTTGTAAACATCACAAGGTAAATTTCTCCTAGAAAAGTCAGTTCTGTAGCACTGTTCATGACTGAAGCGGGATATGTGGAAATAGTACCTGCTGCAGAATGTCAGGAGGTCCTGAGGTCAAATCCCTCTTGGGGGAAATGGTAATAAATGGTAGCTCAGCTGCTGTGTTTCTGAAAATATTTGTCAGATAAAACTGTTACCTATCCAAGAAAGATTAGAATCTTCTGTGGCACAGATGGGAGCATGCCACTGTCTGATCAAACATGTGATTAAGTACGTGCCAGTATCAGAAAGCTGTAGCCTTAAAATGCAGCTCATGCAGCATCAACAAAATTGTATTTGCAGTCTAAACAGGGAGCTGTAAAGTGGTAACAGTGGTAATGCCTGTGCTCTAGTGTGCCCCAAAGGTTGTCAGGATGTGTGCTAGGGGACTGTAAAAAGGATTAGAGAACATGGAAAGACGTTTTTGTCAAAAACAGGATTCATAATAAATATTAATCTTCCGTTGTGATTCTAAACTGCATTTCTGGCGGATCTTGATGATGGCTCTCTGGTGCTTTGGAGCTCACAAGCACTTATTGAGAGTAGTATTTTTTAAAAGTCCCTGGCTGCTTGGACAACTTCTTTGTATTCCTACCAGGTCATCTGTCTTTGTTTCCACCCTCTGTAGGGTTCCTTTCTGTGTTTAAGTGTTTGGCTTTGAGTTGAGTGTTTGTGTTTGAGTTTATCCAGGAGCTCCTTTTTCATCCACACTGACCGGAGCATTTTTAACTTGATTTTTTCTTTGTTGGGATGACTTCCTCTCTGTTGGGATACTCCCTCCTGAGTTTGATTCTTCTATATTAACCAACTTTCTTGGGCCTCACTTCCCTTCAGAGCTTTTTTCCATGGCACTCTTCAGATCTCTGAAGAGTGCAAAGTTTGCTGTCCTGAAGTCCAGGACAGGGAGCTTGTTGCGTGCCCTCCTCACTTCCCCAGGGATCTTGAATTCCACCACTTAATGGTCGCTTTACCTTTTTTTAAATTTAAACTTTTCAATATAATTTAATTTTTCTTAATGCTTTATTTAGTTTCCCAGTTGCTAGAATTTGTGGCGGGACTTGTGGGGAAGGTGACTCCTGCATCAGTTTTCTTTCACAGTTTGAAAGGTCATTTAGTGTTTCTCACGGGGCAGCAAAGCTCTGGAGTCATGTGTTTTAAAATCAGCCTCTTTTTGCCAGTGAGCAGGCCCGTTAGAAGGTGTGTTGAGGGCAGAGCAAAGCTGTTTGTTGGCTTCTTTGGAAAAAGCAGTTTAAGGAATGAATTTGCAGCTTTTCCAGTTTCAGCACACAGTCTTGAAATGTCCTTTTTCCTCAAATTTCCCGTATTTTGTGTGTTAACTGATGACCCTTGTGCTTTCTGACAGCAAGCATGGGTTCTAGAGTTCACCATGTGCTCAGGCAGTCTAACCACTCTAAAGCCCTTTTGTAACTCAAAATGACACTTTGTAAAGCCAAGAAAATGAGAGGGTGCTGCTGCTGCCCTTCTGAACAGCACCATTTGCCTCATTACTCCCAGAGTCTGAGGGGTTGTGAGTAGCAGGCTGATATGGCCAAAGAGTTGTGTTGTTCAAGGGCTTCAGGCAAAGCTGAGTCCCATTAATCAGTCCTTTGGGGCAGAGCAGTCCTTCAGTGTCCTGGAAAGTCACATGCAGTGACCTCCTTTCATCTGCCATACAGCAGAGACCTGTGGGCTCGGCTAGCAAAGGGCAGGAAGAGCAGGATCTCTTTCTGGGAAAGCGGGAATGGCATCCTTTTTGCCTCATGCTTCTACCTCTTTGCTGAGAGGTATGTAAAGAGTTACTTCTTTTTGCTCTTCAGTAGCTTTGTTTAATATTAAGAGCATTGTTTACTGCTAATAGAAGGTGTCCTTTGGAAAAGGACACGTGCCTCCTTCTCCTTTGTTTGATTCTAAACAACATGGAGAAAAAAAGAGCTTTTGTGCCATGTTTTGCTGACTCAGTGTGTTCACGCTCACAGAATTAGCGTCACTTGCTGTTTCTGCTTTGTGAAAAATTTGCTGAGGTTTGGGAGAAGGTAAGCAGGGGATGGTGAGAAGAGGGGATGCGAATATTATCCTCATTTCAATCATGGCTTTTCATTTAAAAATTTCTAGGCAGCAAGTACTTTGGCATTTCCTTTATTTTGCTTATTAGTACATGAGTCTCAACATGAGTCTCATGGACCAATCCTGTGAGAAGATCTCTCATAAATATCTGGGATGAGCTATACTGCATGATGTACTCCAAAAGAGCAATGGATCTTAGAGGCAATGGCTTTTGTCTGCTGTTTAGGTAACCCAGCTTAGAAATAATAATAAAAAAAGACTGTATCTGAATCATTTTGACTCCAGACTGACTGATTTCAGATGGCTTTAGAAGCATAATAAGAGTGGTAAAAAAGGATCCCCTTCGATGGCCCATCTGAAAAGCAGCAGTAAAGGGATGAGATGCAGAAGAAAAACCAAAAGCTGTTGGTGTTGTGAGGGGTGGCCAGCAAATTAGCCCTGAGGCAGATAGTGTGTGGGATTTTCACAGAGTGAGAGCAGTGGTGTCCTCCCCTAAGTATTAGACAATTTCTGAACTGCATCTTTCCTCTGCTAGCAGGACATCATGTAAACCATGATCAAGCCTTGGTAATTCCTGTGCTCTTAGCTGGTGTACCTTGCCCCCTGGCAACAAAAAGAATGAACTTAATGAGCAATACTGTAAAACCACACCACTTCAAAAAATTAATATTTCATTTTTCTTCTAAAAGACAAGAAGTTCCTTAAATAACATAAAGCTTGATACTGATATCATTGCAGTGATTTTCCTGGCACTGAAAAAAGAGTTTTCAGGGTTATATCACCAGAAACAATGCTCACAGTTTGGAGATGATGGCACTAGTTCATGTTTTTCCTTTGCCATGAGGAACTGTTACTGTAGGGGAAGCTGGCAACTATATTTTGTTTCCTATCCATTCTGCTGGATCACATCTATTCAGCCTCCGCTGTATTTGTGTAAATATGTATATATACATTTGCATACATTTGAATCTCTTTATCTCACGTGCTATTCTTGGATGTCTGAATGAATTAAAGAGAAAGAACTAATACAGAATTAAGAAGGAGTTTTCAGATTGTTTTCTATGTATATATTTAAACCATGAAGAGTTGTTTACTTGAACATATCCAGTTCTAAGGTGTGCAGGGATTATTGTAAGCTATGGATGTGTTTCTGCTGGTATAACAATATAGATGAGGTAATACATGTGATGAGGGGCATTAAAAGAATTTATAGCACAAGCAGCATTATAAAATATTCTTTGAAGATCTGAAGATCTTAAATGAGGAAAAAAGGGTCTGGCTTTCATACTCTAAACTTCCTAACTTCCTTACTGATAGTTTTAATGTCTGATTTTTCTTTTTTTAAGTTTGACATATTTGGAGATTTTATGAGTGTGATCTCTGTTCCTCCCTAGTGTTGTCATGTGTTCAAAATAATTTTTTTTAATGCCCACAAAAAATTAGTAGCAGAATGTGGAGACTTAGGTCCCTGTTTCATAGTTCTCAGTGAGAAAGAATGGGCAACATTAACTGGAAAAAAAAAAAGAGTAAAATATTTTTAGCTTGGATGCTTGGAAAATCATTATCATTGTGGCAGTACTGAAGGATTATATACTGTCTGAGCTTTCACTGAAATTTCCATTATATGTCTAAAATAATGACAATGAATGTGTCTGCATATGAGAGTTAACCCCAAAATGTTTGTATTTTGGCATTTTGCAGATGGAGTTTGGAGATTTTGACATTTTTCCCCCTTACAAGAGTATTTCGTCTACATTCGCTTGAACTGTAAAGACTTTATTTCTATGCACTCAGATAAAGGCACCCTTTATCTTAACAGTTTTCTTCTCACTTCCTTAAATGCCATAATGAGAAATTTGTATACCTACCTGTAGATCTTCTAAGTTACTGTATGAGTATTAGAAAACAAATTAAAGGCAGAGACTTGCAGAAATTCTGGACCTTCACTTTTCTCTCAGCAGGGCCCTGCTGCTGAGGGCCCTGCTGAGAGAAAAGTGAAGGTCCAGAATTTCTGGACCTTCTGAGCTTTTTTCTGAGCTCAAAGTTTCAGGTTATTTGGATTCAAAGGGCTTGGCTGCTTCCAGGCTTTATAAACAATATTAGCATCTCTGTTTGGTTGCTTCCCCAGAGGCCACTGATACCCTCAAAAGGAGAATTAGCAGAGGCAGCAATTGCTATTTTGGCAGTAGTTAGTGGTCAGCAGGCAACTTTACCTGTGCTTAAAATGTAAAGTTTATGTTGGGGATTTTGGAGGGGTCTAAATGAGTTAGGCAATAAATGAAATTTGATGAGAGCTTTGTGCCAATGCTCCTTATGCTTCCTTGAAAGTTCCAGATTAGTTTACATCATTCTGGCCTCCTGGGCCAGCATGGTGATGAATCACTGTGAGAAACCAGACAGAGTTGCTGATAGGATTGCCACAGAAACCCATGCTGAGGAAATATATGCATAGTTTCATTGGCCAGCCCTCTCTGTGGCTATGTTGCCCATTTTTTAGGAAGAAAAAAATCTGGGGTACATTTCTCCTTGATAGTGAACATATGCTTTTATGTTTTTATATCTATGATGCTAAATAAAGATGCTCACTTGAGCATATTGTTTTGGCTGAGTCTGCCCTTTCAGGATCCATGTGTAACCTCTTTATGAATTACTGAAATAAAGGAATTGCCTAATGCAAAAGAGAAATTCCACAAATATGAAACCCTTGGAATGTTTTCTACATCAACCATTTCCTTTTTTGCTTGTGCAATGTGTATGGATTGTCAGCATGATGTGGTGTGTGGTAACCGATGTGTGCAGGAGGCTATTAATCTTCTTCTTACAGTCCTGTGTTCATGTAAGATTTGAGAGAGAAGTGGAATTCTGTTCAAACACTCTCAGCTTGTACTTATCTGCCCATATGGATCCTTTGCATGCTCTCACAAAAGTGAATCTACTTTCTGTATGTATCAGCATGTTCATCCTTCCCTTACCCTCCGGGTAATCAGTCAGCTCATGGATCTTGATAGGCTTTATTGATCTAGTCCCTTTGTGGGGAAGGGGATTCATATTGTCCTGAGTGTGCTCAGGGTGAAGAGTATGGTGGAAACAATTAGGTCCGACCTACCACCTATGGGATTTAAAAGCCTGAGGCCATGTGCTGTACTTTCAGATATGTAGATTTTGAGTTAATTTATAGATCAGGATTTCATTCTCTAACAACTTGCCAGACAGTGAAGCTTGCAGATTTGTTATACTGCAGTTGAAGTTTAAATAAGGGCTTAGCTGAAAAGGAGAGAACTCTTAAAGGCAAAAACATTGGAGGAAAAGTGATTTATTAAACTTTTTATTTCCACTGTCTTTGCAATTATAAACTATCACATTGTATAGAGTTTTCTTCCCTACAATGCTAATACTCCCTCTGGTATATGTAGGGTATTTTTTTTTCTATGGTGTTTAAAGTCTGAGGCTTTTAGCAGTTTAGTCCAAACCAAAGCAGCTATATCATGGGACTTGCCTTTAATTCTCTCTTAGATGCTTTTTTCCTGTATGCAAAATTAGATATCATTCTGAAGGCATTCTTAATTAACATTTTTTTAATCAATGGCTGGAGTCTCTGGAGGATTTTTTTTCTATGCATCATTATTTTTCTCTTTCCACAGCAACTTCACAAGCAAATTAAGTAAACAGAAAGAAACACTTTGTGGATTTTTCTTGTGACAGCCTGTAAACCTGTGAACTTTTTTTTTATTTTTAAGTTGAAGCTGCTAATTGTAGAACTGTATAATTAATGCATTATCCACGACAACAAGGTTACACGGTTTGTGTTTAGCAAACATGCTTTTTCTGGAGGGTGGAAAAATACATAGTGAAAACTTATGGAAACACTAGGCTGTTTTTTACCACTTTGCATGACAGCCAGTCTCTCAGCCATCATTAGAGCTGTGTGCCTAATCAGACTCTGAAAAGATATCCTGAAAATTGGCTGGAGCCCTGGTATCACTGTCTGAGTCCATGGCTCAAATGTGGCGTTTTCACCTTCTAAGACAGGCCATTGCAGGCAGATATTCTCAGAACTGGAATGTTTGCTCTGCTAATTGGCACATTCCTACTTAGATTTGGTAGGACATGCTGATTTGTAACATGACTCAAGAATTTACTTCTTAGTGGATAATTGCCTCATATTTCCTTAATCTTTCTGTTTACCAGCCTCTTTTCTATATTGTGCCTGTCTACTGCTTTCAGCATTTGTAATCTTCTTTTATTAGCTAGACATCCTTCTGATTATTTCACATGTTTTTCACTGGTTTGAGAATTTCTTTGCTCCTTGGCCTTTTCATAAATCAACTATGCGTTGGTGTGTGCTAGAAGTGATGGAATGATTTCCTTAAAGCTTGCAGCAAGTGATGTTGTATCAATGCTGACTTTGTTACTGCAGTCGTAGAAACATTTTAAACAAATTGGATGATGTTCTGTATTCAGAATTCAAATGAAGTGTGTTGAGGGATTTCTCTGTGAACTGAATGCTTGAGAGCCCCGGAAACAGCATGACCTCTTCCACTATGAAAATTAGAAGCTTACTCATGACTTACACAAGTCTTATTGCATTTCCCAGTTCAAAAAATTAGTGTAAATGCCATAGATTTCACTCATTTGGTCTTTTTGGCAACTTCTGTTCATGTAATTCCCGCATCCCCCCTTTACTCCTGATCATTTACATCTCTTGATTTTAAGATTGTAGTGAAAGGAAAACCATATTGCAATTCTTGGATGAGTTTCATGGTTATTGCCATTGTCCTTACATGGTTATTGTTGTCTGAGGGTTTCTTGCTGAAACACTTATATGACTATTCCAGATTGAAATACCTGCAGGAAAACACTTCTGCTTTCAAGCAAAGTTTACACTGGGTTTGATCTTTCCATGCCTCTGTGAAAGTGCTGAAAGTTCTACAGGTGCCTTTGAAAACAGATTTTTTTCTTGTCCTGACAATTTTCTAATACTTAATTTGGTTGGCTTTTCCCGGGATGACTTACCTGGTGTGTCTATGTTCATCAGCACTCAGAGTGTGTGCAGGGAGCCAGTGAGCAGCACTGTGGGAGAAAGGAAAGCTTGCTCTGCTCCCTGCATAAGATTGTGTCTGTAATTCATTGCCTTTGAAAACTGTCTTATCACAGCATCGGCTCCTTAGCACTTTAATACAGGATAAGCTTATTAGAGATAATCTGTTTACTGAATGTCCTTAGCACAAAGCAATCTAGTTAACAGCATCTTTTGAAGCTTTGTCTTCTGGATATATCTTTTAAACTCATCCCTGATTATTTATCTATATCTATATCTTTAGATCCTTTTCTTTAGACTTGTATCTGCTTTGGCATGAAATTACAGTGTCTGGTGAACACACTGATAAACTTATTATTCTTATGGGGAAATAAGGCAAACCAATACCAAAAGGAGGTAGTCGGGGCAAATAATTCAATCTGTTCATGTTTCTTTAGGCTTCAAAATAATTTTTCTTCTCTAAAGATCTACGTTGTTTCCAGACATTCCCACAATCTCCGCAGTGCTCTTCAGTAGGAGTGGCTTGGTAAGATCATAGGCAAATTCTACAAAGTTAATTCTTTATAGTGGAAAATATAATCATTGCAAGAGTGCAAACACTTCTTTGTATATGATGAGGAAAAGGGAAAAAAACCCACTTTCTTGCCAATGTTTTTAGAAATGTATTACCCATTCTTGCTGCTGTGGACTGAACATTGCTACCCCAGTTAGAATATGGTTGCTACATGCTGCAGGAAAGTGGAGAAGTGTTTCCTTGCAAGCACTTTAAAGCTACTATTGAATTTCTGTAAGTCCAGAGAAATCTAGTACCTCCAGCCTGTAAAACAAGCTTCTCTATTTGGCCTCATTAATGTTTAGTCTGTTTTTTCTTGGCAAAATTACTTCAGTGACAGTCTCCACCAGATTGACACTAAAGTGTTTTCTTTACTTGCCATCTGTCTGGACTGATTGGAAAAAGTAAAGTGGGGCTTGTTTAGAAAAATATATAAGCCGTTCATTTGGCACCAAGTTTGTTATAGATGTATGAAAAGCAGCTGGGTCCAGCTCAGGAGGTTAAAAAAAATGTTTTATTGCAGAGGGATGACTTTTTATGTACAAGTTCATGCACTAGATGTGTTCTTTCATTTAGCTTGCAATAAGTGACTAAATAAATTAGCTATGGCATTTAATTAGTTCTGTTTGTGTTTTACCAGGTGACTTGTAATATTATGGGTGAATAGGGATCTGATGTTTCAAATGCCAGTTAGTTGCAAGTACAACATTTAAAAGTAGCAGAATAGAGCTGAAAGCTTTTATAAGCACTTTCTTCCATCTTAATTCTGCAAAGCACTCAAATACATCAAAGTTAGCTCTTTTACTGGATTGATTCTGTTTTCTTACAGATTACTCTGACAGATTTGCAGCTTCTTGGCTGTTTGTTTTTTTTTAACATTGAGAAAATTTGACTAAAGATGGCTTAGAACAGTAATGAGATCCTGCTCAAATGAATACTTTCTCTAAAGATGGGATGTGTGCCTATGAGTACCTGTATGTGGAGAGAGCATAAGCATGGTCACATGGTGCTGTTTTCTCCAGCTGTGTGCATTGCTTAGCTTCCCCCTTATTAGTATTCAAAATCCATTATGGTTAGAGGTCAGAATCAGTCTTTAAACCAGCCATGTTTGGCCCAGCCTTTTCCCCTCTTCTCCTTTGAGCCATCCATAGCTGTCTTTTGCTGTGTTCTTACTCTGAGACTTGCTCTCTACATTTATTGGCTGAGCCTCTGCCATGACGAATGTAAAGCTGAGCAAAAGTCATTTTTCTATGGTTTCTGAACAAGAGAGGAATGCTGAATTCTAACAGGAGAAAAAATAGGAAATAAAAAATTCTTTCTGCTTTCTGAGGAACATTAATTCCTGGTGGGAATTGTCTACTATGTATATTTGTATATTCTGCTTCTGCTTGATCACAACTCTCTCATTAATATTTGTTGTAAAAATTATTCAGTTTTAGGAAGGAAATTATTTTTCAGGCTCTCAGGTAGGAGGGGTCAGACCTCAGTCTACTGTATTTCTGTTTATGGGACCTTTGTTGTTTGTAGTTTAGGGTACATAAACATTACAGCAGAATTATCAAAATGAGAATTTATTTCCCTCAGGTTTAAATTCCAGTGCTGCATCAGTGCTAAAGGTTAGTCCAATTTTTGGTTCCAGAAACAAAAGAAACTGAGTTAGCCCTCCTGAACTACAAATTTGTTTTCATTGTGTTTCATAATCATAGACAACACATCTGAATGTGTTTTTAAATGTCAGACCCTCTGAAATTTCATATTTATATATGCACTTGTTAACATCTTTTACTGAACTGGGAATATTTTGCACTGTTCTAATGCTTTTCTCTTCTGAGATTCCATTTTTGGAGGCATTACTCATGTTGAGTGGTAATTCCTGACTTAAATATGTACTACTCAGGCCTCATGGATTAGGTCTCATCTATTACTGGACAAGAATTTTCCCTTGGTTGTGCATGTTTAACATTGCTAACCTCTTCTAACACATGAAGATTGAAGACTGACCATGGTCTAGGCAGCTAACTTTGGTTTTCTTAATTTGGAAGTATAGAGTGGTAAGGTGAAGTTCATCAGTCCCCTTCTGATACAAAGATTGGCAGAATTTATGTACCTGGAAATTATTTTTGAATAAGTAAATGTTTTCATTCATGAATTCAGATACTCAACTGTGTTAGACTCTATCAGTCAGCAAGGTAGAGATATCTGTACAGGAATTATTTGTATAGGTTGTACTTGTATCTCCTCCGTGGCTGGATTGGCAGGTGGGGTTTTTGCAAATTCTGTTGTTCAAAGCCAGATGCAGCTGTTTTGATGCTTGCCAATATATTGATTTTTTTTCTCTTGAGACTTTGATTAACATATAGTTATTTTTGCCATTTTGCTTGTTTTGCAGCATCTGTTCTACATGACATGTTTACTTTGTCTCATCTTGGTCTCTGTGGCATGTTCCTACTCAGTATTTTTCAAATATTTTCTGTTGGGTTGGAATGATTCATGTTTTTGCTGGACTTTATTGGCTCAATTTACTGCTTTTACTACTGTTTGTTTTCAGTTCTAATGTAAAGGCTTATTCCTCCTTTCTTCATTAAAATTATTACTTTCGGTACATAATGTCTTTATGGATGAGTCAGTTATCTTGTCTAGATGGAGAGGCTAATTTTCTTTGAAATCTCATGTGTCCATATGGTACTTGATTTGTCTTTGTTATGCTTGTTTTCTGCTGTCGTAGTTCTACTAATGGCAGTAGAAATATATTTATATAAAATTTATATAACAGTCCTTTAGTACTGATGGCACATATTACAGCACCTTTTATGCATGTAGTAGGACAGGGTGTAAGTATATATACTTAGATACTTATTTTATTTATATATATATATATATATATATATATATATGTATGTGCATACTTATTCTATATAGTATAAGTATATAGAAAACTTATGGCCTATTCTGTGTGCCAAGAACCCCCCTACTATGAACTGGAATAATTTCAGTAAACTCTCTGACTTACCAGTTCAGAAGATCTTATCACTGTAGTTTTGTGTTTGTAAATCTAGCTACTTTCATGGAGGAATTAGTAGGAATCTGCACCTTGTTCACTCAGTGTTACTGGTGACTGAGCAGTAATAACATTCCTGCCTCTTTACACAAGCTATTGATTATTTTGTGTGTTGATGAACTGGTTTTGGCTACACATAGGAGTCTGAATTCTTTATAATAAAAAGAATATCACGCAAACACAAATCACACCAAACTAGATAAACACAAGAGGCATGATTGATTAGACTGGTAATTGTGTGCTTTCATTTTAGAGCAGAGACAAATGAGTTTCTTCCTAGACATAACTTTGAAGAACAAACTCAGTTTCCTGTTGTAAATCTACCAAAAAGTTGAGGGATACTCTGTGGTTTTCCTCCTTTTTACATAAATAATTGGGTATAAACATAAACGTATGGGATAATAATATTCTTGACAAATGTAGTGTGGGCAGAAGTGTTACAATTGTTCTTCATAGTGGGTTGCTATTGAATTTCAGGCTGGTCAGGCAATGTTGAATTCAACTTGAAAGTCCTTTTGGTAGAGAAGGCAATTTTTGCTAAGTTTTCATGTGATAGTTTATGAACTGAACAGACAAAGACTAGAGATTTTTGTTTAGTTCAGTTGTGTACTCCTGCAAAATAAGGCCTAGTCTCATACAGTATACAGTATAAAAGGTAGTAAGGAAAAGGAGTCACTGTTGTGTGTTCAGGAGACTGTATTGAACATGTGGCTCCAACTTAGCTCTCATTATATGGCATTAGATGGTTCAGTAGTGATAGGGAATACCCTGCAGAGGAACTCAGATTATGTACAATGTACTGTTTTAACTCACATGAAGACTGTCAGTAAGGATATCAAGTACAGAGTTGCCAGGTTTCCTTATACTGCTCTAATCAAACAAGTATGGGATTAGAAAAGATTGTCTGAACCAAAACCATTTGGGAACTGAGGCAGTGTAGGAAAAATTCTCTTTTCTGAAATACTTTCTCAAGCAAAGACCATCTTCTTTGGGTGGTAAATTTGCCTTACTCAGTTCTGGCATAGAGTTCTCAGTTCCTGAAAACTATTTTGGCACCTATGTTCAAGTGTGAACAATCAGGAGCAGGAACTCAAGGAGCAGACTGGAGGCAGTGGATGGTATGGCCCTGTGCCTTTATCTCATAAGGTTCATCTTGGTCAACTAGTTTCTATTCTAGTTTTTTAGCCCTGGAAAGTAGGGAGTGGAGCAATCTCCCTTTGGCTTACAGAAAGTTGTTCTGGTTTTCTTCCCATGCAGCTTTAAAAATCCAGCTGCAATTTCTTGCAGTTCATCCAGATCTCACTGTGTAATTTGTGTCAGTACCCCACTCACAGCCCAGCTACCACTTACATCAATGCTTGTGTGCTGGATGGAGAGAAAGGTAACAGTCCACTACATCATTTGACAGGTTTTAATTCTCATGTTTACTTCTCATTCCACACTGGAATATTAGCACTTCCCTACAGACTTCAGACTGACCTTCTTCTGTGAGTTTGGGAAGTGTTTTGCTTCTTCCTCATCAAGTGAGAATGATGACTTTTTTAATTCCTTCAGTATTTGAATTGTATATGTGATGCATGAGCAGATGCTCCTAGGGCTCAAGTCATTTTGGACTTTCTGGTATCCTTTTCCCCCCCAAATTTTGCTTGTCCCATGGTTGAAATCTGAGACTCATAAGAAAGACTAAGAGGGAGAAAAAGAAGCCAAATTCCCATAAATACTTTTGATAGATAGGGAAACAAAGGCATAGGAGACCACACAGTAGTCTCATGTCCAAGCCAGGAGAAACTTCAGATGATCCAACTCATGCTTTAGTTATGAGAAAACACTGTCTTCCTCCCCAATTCCTTAGCTGGTTAAAGCTCCTTTTCTGTCCTGGAGTGAGATTTCCACGTACAGAGCTTCTGAGAATCACCACTCTGGGGATTGCTATTAACTCCAAAATGTGTTATTTACACATTGAAGTACTTAACTAAGGAGCTTTTCTTTTTCCAGTTGCAGTCACTGGAGGCTTCATGGTAATAGAGCTGTCTTCTGTTCTCTGCCAAGGTTATTTTCCAAAAGAAATATCTGAATGAGGAAACAATGACTAAAGAGGATATGTGAACTGTCTAGCATACTCCAAAGGTCCACATATTAAGAAGAGAGAGGACTTTTGGATGGCTGAAGGATGTATTATTATGACTAAATTAATCCTTTGTAAAATTGAGGGGAAAAAAAGAAATTGGCTATCAGGAAACACTTTGAGAAGGGATTTGGTGAAAGTCTCATGACCTGAATGGTTCCAAAGGACAGAAAATCTTGGGAGCAACTCTCCATTGATGTGGGGTGCATTTTGTAACCAAAGAGGTATTTTCCATCTCCCCACTTCTTTTTAACTGATTCTGTGGTCAGCATCAAATTCATTTGTTAGTGTCAGGCTTAAAACAATTCCTACAAAATTAGGCATAATTGCAAGGCTGTTGGAAGAAAGAGACAAAAAACGTTTTAAAACTGGGGGTGGTTGGAAGCTCTGAGGGGAGAGCTGAAGGTGGCTCAGCCCATGTTTCACACCCGCTTTCTCAAGTCCCACTATCGGTTTGTGAAGGGTAGGACCTGAGAGCCTTGATTGTCCTGATGAGCCCCACCTGGGGCTCATCCCGATTAAACCCAGAGAGCTTTGATTGCCCTGATGAGCCCCACCTGGGCTCACCCTATTTAAACCCAACGCAGAGCCTTTGTTCTCTTCACAGGGTTCTTCTGCAGTGCTTTACCTGCTCCATCTCTCGGCTGGTTCCTGTTGCTGGGGCATGAAACAACTTTTTTGTCAGGAGAACATTAGTGGTGAGTCAGCTTTAGTATTATTTTCCTATCGCACTTTTAATTTGAAACTTTTTGGTTTGTTTCTGTAATTTATCTTGTCAAATCAGTTCATGTCTATAGAGCAGATGTGATCTTTAGGCCAAATTGTCTGAATGCTCAGGAAGAAAATGGAGTATCTCACAGAGGAGAGAAAGAAACTTGTGTTATCTGCCAAGTTTCAGGCTCAGATGGAGAGCTAAATGTTAGCCAACTGGGCCAAACCACAACCTGTGATAAACTCTGGCCTTCCATGGAGGTTGCTCTGTTTTGCTTAGTTTGGTATGAAATCACATTGCAGTAGCTTGGAGTTAAGCTCTCATATCTTCTCCTTTTCCTCTGTGTAATGCTTACTACACCCTGAGACTTTGAAGTTTTTGTTTTGATTGAAAAATATGCAGAGTGAAAAATAGCCTTCTAAAGTGAAGGTCCTTCCTTGTTCCTTCAAGAGCCTTTTCCTAGTCCTTAGTACTTTTAACAGCTATTTCTGGGACCAGTGGCACTGTTGGAAACCCACACAAGTTGTAAGGCTTGAAATAGTTCTGTTATAGTGCCTCAAGGTCCACCTGTGTTGTAATTTGGGGATTGAAAGCAGCTGTGAGAGCTGGTAAGGTGTGCTGCAACCAGGGGGGCTGGACGCGCTTGACTCTGAGATCTGCTGTGGGAAAGAGCTGCTTTCAAAACTCTGCTGGAGCTCGGGCATTGCTTTACAAGGTAGCAGTTTCTCCTGTGTCAAATTACACTAAACACACATTGTACTGTTGGTGACTGTACTGTACATAAATACAGACTTTTCTAACAGCACTGGCAAAGGTGTTGAACCATTTGTTGGGATTTTGGTTTGTTATTCACAGATATCATTGGTTAATTTAATAGCCTTTACAAGTTGTCAAAGTCAGTTTGAAGATTCTCAGGTTTCCATGAGATTTTTTTGTCAATAAAGGTACCAGAACCTGGTCCTTGGCCAATATTTTACAAGGATTAGAGCAATAAAAATGAAAGGAATCCTGTTAATCTGCCTAAACAGTTACTGCAGACATTTGAATTGTGGGGAATAGAGGTGGATTTATTTATTAGTTGTTTGTGAGAGAGAAATATTTGAAAAAAGGCATTTTTGCATTCTATGCAACTTGTTGCAAGTCTTGATTATATAATAATTCTACAGTAGACCAATAACAAAATGTTGCTAGAATATACTTACAATTTCCAGTGGAGGATTTTACTGGCCGCAGGAAGGTAAGAATGACTATTATAACCCATAAGAGGAAGATTAAGAAATGGGATAAATTAGTGAAAACATGGTCTGGTAATGTTTTTGGGGGAGGCAGTGGGTTAAGTGCATCATGCAAAGGGGGCCACATGCAACTGCAAGCCCTAGGAAATTAATGGAGTCTTACCAGGTCAAGACCCACCTTGTACAAATGCATTTGAAGTCTTTGAACACACAAGGTTTTTTTCTGCCATCTTAACTATTTCTTCTATTAGTATCAGCATAACTGGAATTCCTCATAGTATTTGTTCAGTGCTCATTTCATCCTTTAATAAAAGGATCTGTCTTTCTAAAGATAAGCTTATTTTTCCACCCCAAAGAGAAAAGCAAGAATGCTTGACAGCTCCTTTCTTTACTCACTATGCAGCAAATAATCAATCTTGGCTGAATGACATTTTAGAGAAATTACAGTCGTAAATGTGTCAGTACTTAAGAAAAGTGTAAAATGCCCCTTGCATTTGCATGGGTGGGAAATCAGAATTTAGCTAAATATACATGTGGCTGAAGAAAGCCTAGAAATAAAAAGGATCTTGTAACAAGAAAATTACAAGGCAGCTTTTTGAAGAAAATTGCATGAATGGTCACCACTGTGAAGATTTAAATGGGTGGCTCCCAAATAAATCCTTGAGAAGAGTGGGGATGCCTAATTGTGGTGGTGCTGAGTGCCCTTGGCTTCAGACCCTTTCTTAGAAAAGGTTCTTCTTGTGCTCCTTGCTGCTACAAGATGAGACATCACATACCAAATGTAATTCTTGTTTTGTGGGCTGGTCTGCAACTGTTTGTCTCTTCCTTTCTCCCAGGTTTTTGGTACAATGTATTTACTGTTATTTCAATAATAATGTAATAACATGCATCGATCCTTTACACACGTTCAGTTTAAAGCTTTTTCCCAGTGGCATCTCGGCAGCTTTGCAAACAGTGATCAATCAATAACCTTCACAAAGCCCTCTGCATCCCTCTCTTGGTTACACAGTTAGGGAACTGAAGGATAAGGGTGTTGAAAGACTTGGACAAGGTCACACTAGGAGTTGGTAGCTGACTTTTTAAATATCAGACTCCTGTTTCAGACTTCAGACCACACGTCCTGCACATAAGCATGTTTATATTTTGGGCAGGGTATAGGGAACAGTCTTGCCACAGTGACTTGCCAGGTCAGTGACTATTCCTTTACAAATTCTAAGCTTTCCAAAGCCAAATGTCTGAAAAGGAAAAATATGAGGGATGCTTCAAGAGTGAGAAAGCTGATGTTGCAAGGATGTAGGTGTCTCACTAAGGGAAACCACTGAAGTGTTCCAACATAATTTGGTTTGCCACCAACCGACAGGCTGGTGATGGTGACACTGTCTTGCAGTCAGCCTGCGCGAGGTGTTAGTTAATGTTGCTACAACAGATATTCATTATAACCTACAGTTACCCACAGTTTACTCTGTTTATGCAACCATTTAGTGGTTATTCATTAAAAATAAAATTTATGTATGGGTATTGGATGTGTATTTTGGCAGGGAAGTGACCTTGGCAGAAACCTGTCTGGATCAACACTCAGCTAGCAGTCACTCTTTATGTTGTCATATAAAACCTTGTTAAATAATATTTTGTTTCTATCTTCAATTGCTGTTATATAAGACCAGTAATGAAAGTCTCCCAAAGGATTGGTAAATGGAGTGAGTTTTTCTGTACATTTTCTCTATAAAATAAAGAGCTAAGCCAATGAGTGTCAACATTATTGCCTAGTTGAAGTGCTTGCTATAAACTCTGATAGTAAATTGTTTACTTTTAGATTTTTGCAGGTTTACAAGTTCTCTGCATTTAAATACAATTTGAATGGCTTTTGGAGAACTAAGGATAATTCACATTCAGAAAGCATTTAACTTTCATTTCAGTGAGACTACTCACATGCTTAGAGTTAAGTGGTTGGTTGAATTGTTTAATGCTCAGAAAAGACACTAAAAATAAAGCCAGGGAGAATCTGTGGCTTCCAGTGCCAAAACTGATTGTAGCTGTGTTAGTTTAAAAAGACACCTTAATGTCAATGTGCAACGTCATTGTGTTTTACTGATTTTCATTTATTTGATGTCATTTCAATACAGCTTCAATTTCATCATGTTTTTCCCTGGCTTTTGTGATTTATTTTTGACCCTTTAAAACAAAACCTGTGCATGAAAATCGGTGGATGGAAAGCTGCTATAAAGCTAAGAAAGAATGTTGATTCCTGCATGGATTATATTTAAATATATTGGTACAAGTTGTTGGCAGCTTGTGGATAGAGGAAGGCTAGTTATGATGTCAGTTCATCTTCATCAACATTATCCATAAGGTCTGAGGGGTGCATTTGTGCTTCTGGAGGCAGAGACATGTTACATGGACAGAAAGAAATGGTTTGTCAGCTTATGGACTGCTGAAAGTAGGGGTGGTGCAGAGACCTCCTGTTCTTTGTTGGCTGTGATCACAGGACAGGGGCAGGAGAGCTGCAGCCATGTGGCTGCAAGGACCCTCTGGGGAGCGCCTAGAAAGCTTCCCCTTGTACCTAAGGGTTTGGACATTTGATAAGGTGAAGAACAGACAAGAAGGGGTCCCTACCACTGTTAGCTACTCTGACAAATGAGGGTAAATTCTATTCTCAAGTGGTTTCCCAAACTAGGGGGTATCTCTGTCTGGCGCACATCTTGAGCTCTCTCTCTTCACTGAGATAAATAAGTAGTTTGTTTCTTGAGTCAGGAAAATCTGCCATAGAGCTTTGGTTGGCAGGAGAATGAAAAATGACCCTGCCCTTGGCTTCCAGAATGAAAGGAGTGCAGTCCCTAGTTGTCAGGGGAAAACAAATAAATCGAGAGAACCCTCGGGTTCTTGCTTTGGGGTAAAAAAAACCCCAAGAAGTGTCTTTGCTCTGGGCTGCCTGTGGTAGACACCTTTTGGAAAAGTTAGACTTCACCCACACTTACCACATGGCAAGAATTATTTTCCCTAGGTCCACAAGGATATCTCTTTCAGGTGGGAAGTGGTTACATGGTGACTTCTGAATTGCGACTAGCACCGCTGTGTGTGCCTCAGCCCAGCATAGGCTATGGCCCTTTCTGAGTGATTGGTGTTAGGAGGCCAGGGCAGATTGTTTCTCCCTCCTGGGGGGTCAAAAGTAGAAAAGAAGGAATGCAAGACTGTTTTAATGATGTTTCTTTTGAGAGAGGTTATGACTGGCTTTTGCAGGACTCTGTATTTCTTAGACTATAGACCTTACCTACCTGAGGGGGCTAGTAACACCAGTTTCCATGATTAATTTGCTCAATCCCCTGTCTTTGAGCTGAGATCTTCTTTCTCACTGTTGAACTGTGCCCATATGGTGAACAGAACAGTTCATGTAGTCCTAACAGAAATTCAAAAATGACTTTTGCCTCCTGGGCCCTCAGCACTCCCCATGATGTTCTGCCTTGGAGTCCTTGCTCAGGGCTCTCCCTGGCACTGCTGGTGTGGGCACTGTGGCAGGAGGGTCTGGCTGCCTGGCCTCAAGCTGTTGTAGTCCCTGGCTGTGTGTGTGTGCTGAAAGGCAGCACTGTTCAGTGTGGCATTTAATCTTCCCACAGTGGCAGCACATCTACCCCTACCCCATCTTTTCTCTCTGTAAGGGAGAAGCATCTTTGTCCCTCAAAGCAACTGTACTAGGAGGTGTTTCTGAGTGGTTCAGTGTGTGAGAAGGTGTCCAGATCCCTTCTGTTGCTTTCCCTATCACAGCATTTTTGTGAGAATCCATCATATTTCCAGTGGCTCTATAAGAATCTCTTGGGAAAATTTTGCAGCATTGTAATGCAAAGGAATCATCAATACAGGTAAAGGATATAATGCAGTGAAGAGAAAGTCTTTAGTTTGATAACTTTAAGAGCTGGAATTTGAAGCCTTTCAGAAAGCTCTTACAAAATTGCAATTGCTTTTGTATTTATAGCTGGTTTTTTTTTTGGAATGTGTTTTCTCTGTACCTTGTGTAATGTTGTACAGGATGTTCCTTGTATTTAAGGATAGAACTATATGCCATGCTAGGAATAGAGGGGTGAAATGGCCTTTGTCCACAGGCCATCCAGAGCCATCAAGTGAGAACTGCTCTTCACAGCAAAATAGGGCATGCAGTTAGGAGATAGAGTTCAGAGCCACACTTCTCATTTGTTCAGCTTCAAGAGATCCTAAAGATCCCTTGAATATGAGAAAAGAATATATCAAACTAAATACTGGGGGGGGGGGGGGAAATATATAACAATAAAGGGGTCATTTCATATGACTAGATACATTGTTTCTATTGCACAAGCATGGCTCTATTTTTGGTATCTGGGTGTTTATCTACCAGAGCCTAAACATGCACTTCTCCCACCCTTTCATTTTTTTTCTCTACTGTAGAACAACTTAGGAGCTGAGTAAGCTGTGTCCTGGAAAAACACATTTCAGGAAATGGTATTTACCCTTTGATCTTTAGTTCCTTCCTCTGCTGTGATATACAGTAACTTGTTTTGTCTTTGCTCAGGGAACAGGCTTTCTCCATTTAGATTTATGGCAATGGCTCATTGCTGTTAGAGGAGGCTTTACTGCCTTTCATAAAATAAGGGAAGAAAGGCCGTGTTTTTCACTTATTTTACAACTTTCCATACTGTCTGGAGACCAAGGAATTTTAAATTATATATTTCTTTGATTGCAAGATATTCATTGCATTGGATTGGCTGCTACTGTTCTGACTTTGAAGTGTCACTCCACGCACAGCCCCATTGAACTCAAAAGAAGCCTTTGTAGAGTGACTTGGCTAAATCAAAGTAAGGGTTTGCAGCACTTATCCCAGAACAGCGTATTTTATATACCCAGTTAAATGCTTGGAGAGCAATGTAGTACCCATTGAGGTTGCATATTCACCTTCAGGTGAATATGAATTCTGAATACTGAATTCTTTGTATTGACATAGCCAGGGATGCTATTCAGTATCAGCAAGGGAATCAGAATCTGGACTGCATATATTATTGCATGATGATAAAGGGGAAAAGCTGAAACTAATGTGGGGAGTTGATACATGCCTCTAGCACATGCTTGAAGCCTTTCTATTTAACTGTAAGAGAGGACTACTTCCCATTTCTCTATGTACATTTCACTGAATCCTTCTGGGATGCTGCCAGGATAGGATTTGCTTTCTCTGCCTTTAACTTCACCTGTCTTTTGTTATGTTGGAGGCTTGCGCTGATTGAGTTACAGCCTCAGTCTCCTCCTGGAAGGGTCCAAATTCTATTCCAAACTGCCTCTGTTGCCTTGGAAATGCCAGATCAGTATGCTGAGGTACTTGATTATAGGCAGTGGCCTGATGGACTCCAAAGCTCTCTCTGTAATGCCTATCTGATGGGTTAGTGCTCAAAACAACTCCCAGGCACTCAGGGGACAAGGACCTCCAACCTTCAGTGAAGTGGGAATTGGTAGGGCAAGCATAATTTGCTTTCAACCCTTACCAAAAACTTAAAATTAACAAAGAAGTGAAATTCCAGGGTGTAAAGTTGCAGAAGGAGAAATAAAAAAAAATTGACTGGAGTTTGTGGAAAAGTTCTATAACTTCCATCTGCATCCAGTTATAAGCCTTTGTATTTGCTATATTTAAGGACTTTTAGACAATTTTACCATTGTAGTGTTTTTGGAATATAAAATATATAATAATGAAGGGAACACTGACAAGATGCAGAGGTAGATTCCCCCCCCAAACTGACTTTTATAAAAGCTGTAGGCAAAGATATGTTTGATAATTTCCTACTGGTTTACTATTTTATAATGCTACTTAAAAATACAATGGATAAAATTTTATTTCTGATCCAGAATTACATTCATATGTAAATATAACTGTTGTACAGAAAGGAACAAGTAACAAATCAGTAAAAATGTCTCTTTACATAAATTTTCCATGTTTTGATTGCTTTATGTGCTAGCCCTGATGATCTTTAATCTCCAAGATCTACAGTCATGCAACTGCTTTCTTTTTTAATAACTTACACTTGAATTTTTCTAAGGAAAAAAAGGCTCTTTATACAGCTGTATGCTTTCATGAGGAATTAATGACTTGATAAACATTAGACTGCTATTGTTTATTCAAATGCAGTCAGCTCCCTGAAAAGAAGGCCAGGTCGCACAGTGTGTGCATGATTTAGTGCAAGAAAGGGAAAATATGTTTTTTATAGCAAAACAAAGAGTAGGATCCACAGCATAAACACCAGTAATTTCATACATGGAAAAATTCTCATCTCGGAGAAATCCCTGCTCCTCAATCACAGTTCTCTTTTCTCTAGGCAAAGAACCAAGTCCAAGTAGAGTCAAGCTTTTTGTAGCTGTTCATGGGTCCCTAATCAAGGAACAAATTATGTCTATTAAAAGATACTGAAATATAAAGGCTAATAGAAATGGTCATGCCTTGGCTACTGAAATTACTTTTGTTTTAAAGATTATGCCTGATAGTCACCATTTATTTTGTGTGGGGATCTTGAGAAGGCAAGGAAGAAGAGTTTTAGCCATGAGGCAGTAAAACACTTAATGTGCAACAATTTTGTTGATTGCCTGTGGAAGGACAGATAATAGAGCCCTTTTTTTTCCCCCCTAAGAGTTCAGGAGATGATTCTGAAATTCACGTTTTTCAGGAATGTCTTTATGAGGAGTCATGATAGGAACAAAACGACAGCCAAAGATTGCAAATATATTCCTTGAGGTTGTTTGTGAAAACCTCTGCCAGGGCCCCAGTTTTTGGTATAGGTTTTATTTATGTGGGCTGCTGTTTGTGGACATGGTGTTCAGTATTCTGTGCCCTACAAATTACTACTTCTTTCCAAGTTTCAAATGTTGCTGTTTTAGTTCTAAATGCCTAAGCCTTTGGATAACACACATGTGCATTTTAACCTCTTGCACCCAGTAGTTAACATACACCTGAGAGAGGGCTGACTCCAGGCTGCTGGAGGTTGCGTGGGGTATATTGCCCCAGGAATGCAATTTTGTCTAAGGGTTAAAACCTGTCAGTTCTGTGTGACCCGGTAGAACTAGGGAAGTGCTGCTGTGTGAAGGACAATGGGAATATAGGGGTAGGTGCCTTTGGGATCCCTCAGCCTGGTTTACTGCTGCAAAATCTCCCAGGGCAGCAGCAGGAGGATGAAGATGGAAGCAGGCACAGAGCAATAACATCAGCAGCCTCTTTACTTTTTATCACACAGGGATGCTTTCTGTTGTTATTGTGACTTTGCCAGCCCCAGGAAGCCACTGTCTGCTTTGTGGCTACAGCTGGTCATAGCTGGTGTCAGGAGATGCTACCATGTCAGTCTGGGATTTACAGTTTTCAGAAAGCCAGAACTGGGGTTATCCCATAATGGGATGGGTTGGAAGGGACCATAGCAGGTCACCTGGTCCAACTGACCTGCTCAGGCAGGGTTATCCTTGAGCCCACGGCACAGGATTTCATCCAGACAGTTCTGGAATATGTCCAGTGAGGGAGACTCCACACCCTGTTCCAGCCCTTGGGCCTCTGTTCCTCTTTATGCAAGCATTGCAATAGTAATTATCCTATAATGAGCTGAGTTATTAAATGAGTCTAGCATCAGTTATTGTAGTAATTAATGGGCCTAACTGGAGTGGATAATTCTGTTGTATATTATGGCAATTGAGTAGGTTGGTCTGCAGTCTTGTAACACCAAGAGTATTTTAACTTTGACCTGGAGCAGGTTGTCAGTTGACTCTAAAATGTAACACAAAGCTCACACCGACTGCAAGTTGGCTGATGACTTCAGTGGTCAGTGGGTCTTGCCAAAGAGATCCAGATCTTCTTTCCCTGGTGCCAATGACAGAGTTTCCATAGTGTGGGAGAAAGCCAGAGAGGTCCTCCAGCATGAATAATGCTTTAGCAATAGGGACATTAATTTGGTCATGCTTTTTTTTGGCTGTGTGAGGGTAAACTTCTTTTCAGACAATTCCAGTTATTGTTGTCATCATCTGCTTTGAAAATAAACAACATATGGAACACCTTGAAGTGTCAAATAGACATAGAAATGAGGTTTCCCAAGAAAGCAACCTGAAGTTTTGATTGTGGATGTGACTGAGGGGCACTATGGTTGAAAAGTCAAACTTATAATTTTGAGAGGGGAGGGGTCCCAGGGCATGTGATTTATTTTTTTTTAGCATAGTCATGGTTGGCAGTGTTGATAACTGGCATAGATCTATGTTCTTTTACGTCATCTTTTACGTTGGAGTGCAGGGTCAAGCACCATACAATGATGCAGAATGTTAAACTTTTGACTAATCTGAATACTAATGAATATATTAATGGGTAGGAACTGGTGTGAAGGAATACACAGTTTTATATGTGGCGGTGGCCATTTTGATTTAAAAGATCACAGAGTAGAGCAGCTTGCGCTAGACGGTTACAGGGCAATTGTTGAGTGTTTTCTGCTTGTCATATTGAATTACATGTAGTGTTATATAGAGTAGTCCCTGTTTAGGCCTCCTAACCCAGAATAATATTTTACTGAAATTAAATATTCTGCGGTAGATGTATGTCTAACAATAAATAATCACCGACAGCCTGAAGTATTTACTGAGGTATAGCTGTGAAATGTCAACAAGATGTTGTAAGTGCACTTGCCAGAAATTATGCATGAGAAGTGTCTAAAATCCTGGCTTTGAAGATGGGATCTAAATTTAAAAAAAGGCACAAGCAAAAAACTCCTACCTCTCATGTCTTTTGTTTTCTATGTGCTTTTTACATTTTCTCGCATATACTCCATACATAATATGAGGTTTGAGGCTGTGCTTCCATTGTATCAAACCTGGACAACTAAAATGCTTCCTATTGACCCATGCTTCTTAAACTCAGCATATTTATGGCTGGATTCCACCAATTTTAGTTGAGGTGCCAGAAAATGTCCAGTCACAGCAGGACTGAATTTAGCACTGGCAAATTTTCCTGGCCTCCTGGCCACTCATTAATTTACTCTGGGCATGAACTCTGTGCTAAAGCTCACACAGATGACTTTCTGCAGCTCTCGTTGATCATCCACAGTAAAATATTGCTATGATAGTCTGCACTACAATGATGCCATTGTAAGGACATAAACATCAGAATAGTTATACAATTTCAGACTGAAGGTTCACCTTGCCTACTTATTGTCTGCAGCAGTGACTAGAAGTGGATGGCTAAAGAATTTACAAATAGGGCAGGTACATGGGAATACTTTGCCCAAACACTCTTGATAGCTTTTCAATACCTTGCAGCTCAGAGACAGTCAAAGTGAGATGGCTCCTACTATTTAATTACCTTTTGGAGTATGTCTTTCATTTAGTTGTACAGTCTCTCCTCAAACTTACGTAAACTTAGGAATCTGCTGCATCCTTTGTCAGAGTACTCACATTTTGGGTCCTCATGAGTCTAACACATGACTAATGCTTCTTTAGATGGAAAAAACTGGGTATGGAGTCAATTCATGCTTAGTATTACTTTGTGTGTTTTTGGTCTCATCAACTATGATTTCTTTGCATGTTAATTATAGCTGTGATCAATTAATGATGTCCAAATGCATTTGATACATTCTTAAATGTATTTTTTCTTCCTGTTCAACTGCATCCTATTGGCCAATGGCAGCACTGGAAAGCAATGAAAATAAATAGAAAACAAATGCAATTTAATTTGTCTAGTTGTTATTTAGTCTCTTGATAGACAGTGGCCAGAGTGTTTTCACTTTTCTGTTTAGGAGGGAAATGATGGCTAATATTTTAAATGACAATTCAAAAAAAAAGTGAAAGATTTGTAATTGCTGAATGAAAGTATCTGAAGTTCTGTCTGGTAGTTGGAATGATGTGATGGGAGAGAGGAGAGTTTGTGCCTAAGCATAGCTCAAATAAACTTGAGCAAGCTGAATTTTTTTTTTCTCCTCTGAAAGTGAGGCTGTTATTCTGGTTGTAAATCATGGGAGAAAGCCAAGAAACCTATTGCTGCTGTCAAAACCAATTGTGTCTGTTATTGTGGCCACTGTATTGGCAAAGTAAATATATTTACACATATAATGGGGAATATGATTGTGAGTCAGCATCAGGAGAACTATGTCAAGAATTTCTCAGCACAACTTTTTATTCGGTGCTTTTGTGTTGGTATTTGTGGCAGTTTCTCATTAGTCTGGCTCCACTTTATTTTTTGCATGCCTACCATTATGATTCTAGCTGTAATCAGTGTGAAAAGTATTCAATAATCAAATAACAGTTCTGTGCTTCTGATGAAAAATGTTGTGATCAAAATATTCACAGGCCAGTTTCTTTTTTGCATTCACAGGGTTTATTCCTGACTATATTCCTCAAAGCTACCGAGGAATCAGAGCACAGAATTCCACCTGCACGCAAGAAACTGTCCTGAAGAGTAATCACTTTTATAACTTATTAGATATGATGAAAGGGGATGGGTTGTGTCCCACATCAATCTTTTTCACTTTTAATTCCAGAATGAATGTGTAAATGTAAAAACAATTAAAATAGAAGAATGTTCCCTAGGTTTTATGTTGCAACAATTAGTTCATATGTGGCTAAGTATTGGACCATGGAATCATAGAATGGTTTGTGTCAGAAGGAACCTTAAAGACCATATGGCTTCAATCCCCTTGCTATGGGATCTTTCACAAGGACAGGTTGCTCAAAGCCCCATCCAACCCAGCCTTGGATATGTATCAATAGTGAGGTGATATTAAAGGATTTCTGGAATCTATTTATAAATTTCTCACTCCAGATACGTTTTCTATGAGCAATTCATCCATTACTATTTTGAGATTCTTCTAGATTTCTAATAATATTTCTAGATAGCTCAAAATTACTGCTCTGATGGGATGGTCTGCATTGTTTTTCTGCTACTGGGTGCCTTTTTTTATCCTGTTCCCTGATAAGTTGCTTCATGTTGAGCTGTGTAGAAGAGTTGCAGCAAATTTTGGGATGCAAAGTGTAGTGAAATGGAAGATACTTTTGCAGTGATTCCATGATGCGTTTGTCTGTGTGCTCAAAGCTTGGCTAGCTCTGTGGGCTTGAGCTATCAACTCCATAAGAAGTGAAAGCTGGGGGAGAAACAAAAATCGTAAAAAATGTTGTATGGTGGGTGAAGAACAACAGGTAACTGACTTATCTGTCATAACACAGCACTGAATAGTTTGAATGTCGCCGGAATTAGTCTTGTGGAGTACTGAGCATTATGAAATCTGAAGGTATTTTCTTCTGTGATCAGAAGTACAAAGGTCATCTTGAGTGCACATCAACTTGAATGTGTAGAGAGTGGCATAACATGAGCTAAGCACTTAAATATGCAAATTGCTAAGATGAGCTCAGTTTGATGTGCTGTTTTCCAGGTGCAGCTCAGGTTGACAGGATGTCTCCTTGGGTGGATGTGAGATCATGGTTGAGATTTTCTACTTTATTCCCTTTAGGCTTGGGAAAGGGCAAGGGACATCAGTAAAAGGGCCACAGGGCCCTAAAGTCTGATTAGGGAAGGATTTTTCTAGTACCAGCAGTGTGAAATGCCTGTTTAAACATTCATAGGACAACTTCATAGCAGACATTGGAGCATTCACCTGAAAGATGTAGATTCAAATCTATTCAGACAGTAGAGGTTGTTTCACAGATGGGTTCAAGACTCTGACTAATGTGCAACCTCATAAGAAAGATGGGGGAAGTAACAATGTCATGGCAATTTGGCTGGTATTTCCAAAAACTTGCTGAAAAATAAATTCTCAAAAGTCTGTCCCTATACATATAGATAGTGGCTCTAAGACTAATTTCTATTTTACTTGAGTATTGAATTTAGTTTGCAATACTTAAATACCCTATTAAGTAATGTATAGAAATCAAATCTTAAAAAAAATTAAAATTCCCTTAATTCTCTTTCTTCTATGTGTCAAAGAAGGTCTCTGTTTGAAAGGGAAATGTCAATCAGGGAGCAGAACGAATATTAGATTCCTTTGCTTTGTTTTTGCATGCTGGAAGGAATTGCCTTCCAAACTGCAGCATGTAAACATGACTGTTCCTCAGGGATTCAGTATAATACAGAATATATATAAACAGGTAATGTATAACATACTGTGCATGGGCTGGTTTTGCACTTGTGGACTTTAGGCTTTGCTAAATGATGGAAGGTGCCAAGAGTACTCAGACTGCTGTGGTATTCACAGAAGGTCCTTTTCCAAATTGGCTGCTTCACTAGACTGGTAGACAGAGACTAACAAGGATTTTTTTTATAGAGTAAGAACATCTATAATTGAAACTTCTCTCCAATCCCTATACAGCCACCATGTCATAGTAGCCTCCATGGAAGTCATTAAAAAAATAAATTGTATATTCAAATGTTGTTTAGTGAAATCTTTGTTGGCTCAAAGACATGGTGCCAAAACAGTTGCTGCAGGTGTATTAGGTGACTGAAGCTGTAGTTAATTTACAGTATTATGTCCCTTCACTTCTCTGTGTGGCATTGGAAATGAGCCCACTCCATTTCAAGGGGTGCCTTTGGTAAATTCTTCACTTACTCCTTTTCTACATATTCACTCAGATCTATTATGAGAGGGAATTGAAAGTAATGTAGACATTTAAGAGATGAAACATAACATGGAATTTACTGATTAGGCCCCTGTAATTACAGTTTATGCAGGAAGAAGCACTCCCAGGAGATTCCTGCAGATAAGCAGCAGGAACGATGGTGCCTTTCTACTGCATTGCTGAAATGTGACTTTCCCCAGATGCTTCTAGGTTTCAGATAAAGAATCTGGAGGCTGCTTGTATCACCTGCACTGGGTGCTGCAGGGCAGCTCCAAGGGGCTCCATCATCTCTCCTGTCAGTTAGCAACTCTTTCCTTTGCTGCAGCTCCCAAAGCTCTGCTCCTGAGGCAGGGGCCCTGCTCTCATGGTTGAGCAGCAGTTTGGCATTTCCCAAGGAACTGTTTGGTCCCATGACTTTAGATGTGGTTGGTCTTGGTTTTTAGCACTTGGACATAAGAATGACTCAGGTCAATTTAAAACAGGTGAATCAATGCCCATGTGCAGACCAGCTAATGTATAACTTAACAGAAAATTACTGAGCTCATTACTCTGAAGTGGTGTGCTAATCTCACTTGGGGAAAATGTCTTGAGTCAGTTTTCTCTGTCTCTATTACTTACCCTAAAATCTTTGTAAAATTGGAGGGTAAAATGAAATCAGAAATGAAATCCTGTTTCTTGGTGTTAATTTTTCCACTGTTACATCAGCTGTGAAACCAGTGGGGACTTACACTGTAACAGAAACCTGCCTGCCAGTGAGTAGGGGCTTCTCTGCTTAACCTCCTCACAGGGAGGAAGAGCGGGGGATGATGGAAAATCCAAAGTCATTATACCTTCACATAGGTTCTTGATTAATTTTAAAAAATTTCCATAATGAATTTTTTTGCTGTTAGGTAATCTGTTGTGATAAACCATTTTGCTGCTTACTCTGGGCTAAGGGTGCTAAGGATCCAAAAGTGGAAAATGCAAGAGTACCCCAGAATCTTTTTTGCCTGTTCTTAATCTCTAGGTTGGATCTCCCTGACAAAATTGTGACATTTGAGATATAAAGGGAGTAATTTTGTTTGGTGGTATTATCAGGTTCCTGATTCATCTTTCCCTGTATTATAATTCTTTCCAAGGATCCTTTTACCCATCATTTTTTGAGACTTTAATTTGACAGAGAGGGGCAACTCTAGTGCCAACCTGTCCATATTACAGCTGCTAGCTAAATCTTCCCTTCCCCCCCTTACCTAATGAACATTTTGTGTTCTGCCATCACAAAATCAATTATACTTTGCTATTGCTTTGCAGGAAAAGATTTAATTTGTGAACTGATCTTCCACTGAACCAAAGGGAAAACAGCTGGGCTTATTTCATTTGGAATGACCTGCATATTGAGGGTAGTGTGCTGCAGCTTTTCACCTGTAAGCGCTGTTTGGCCTGCAGAAGCTGGAAGCCTTGTCTAAAATCAGTGCTCATGCAGCAGTAATTAGACCATCCAGCTGTTCTGTGGCTGTGATTTTCCCCTCCTTCCAGTAAATTGAAAATTTGTCTTGTAAAAGGCTTGAATTTGCAAGCTTAGGTCTTTAACTGAAGTGGTTGAAGTGTATTTAGTTACTGGTATGATCAGTGCGGTGTTTTGTTCTAATTTTTTCCCTATTAGAGAGACTTAGTTTGCTTAGCTGTGTGTTTGTGTTAGGCTTTGAAGCTGGAGAAGGACTTCAGTAACAGTGTTAGTTCCTTTGTTCCTGATGTTTCCAGCAGCTTTGCTGATGAGGAAGAAAAGTATTGGAATACAGAACCTTTGTGCTGCTGCTAATGCCTCTCTCTGCCCTGGTGTTATTTGTGGAAAGAAAGAATAAAACCCCTTCTGAGCACGACTAGCATGTTCAGCCTCTGTTAAGAATGAGTTTTCAGTTATCTGAAAGGAAAGGTGAATTAGGCTATAAAGGAAGTTTCCGGTGATGTAGATGTTAAATATAATCTCTCTTTATGAACATCTTCATCTGTCCATTGAATTAAGCTGGAGCCATTCCTGTGAACAGCCTGGATGTGGATCTGGTTGTGAGGAGCATGGCAGATGAAGCAAAGCTGCTGGGACAGGTGCCTGAGGTGTAATGTGGGAGGAAGCATATGTTGCTTCTGACGTGGATCTGTTCTCACCTTCTCACCTGTTTGGGTTCCCTGGGTGTGCTAATGGGAGTGCAGTCAATGAAAGTTTCATTATTTGTGCCTTAGTTTAAAAAGTGGAGATTTGTTTCTACAGTTGGTGAAAGAACCTTGCTTGCAACACTGCTTCGCTAGAAATGAGGGTTTTCTTTGTGAGGAATCCACTCTTCTGGAATCAGACAAATAGAAAGGAAACTCTGGCTGTTCACAGCTTATTTTAATTGAACTTTACTGCATAACCATGCTGTGAACAAAAGTAGAAATTGTGAACTAATTTTGGACTTTTTTTTTTTTCTTGAGGAATATAGACAGACTTGAGGGTTGTCATTCAGTGCATAGGTACATGGCATTTCAGCTGTGGTGCAGTCCTGTCTAGATCCAGATGCTCTTTTCTGTTCTGGGAGGTTTGTTCTATTTTTTTGTTTTGATGTAGTTTTATGCTGGGTTTTTATCTTCTGATATTTCTATGTGATATCAGGCTGGCCCAGCACTTATCTCATTCTATTCTGTGTTTTTAAGCACAATAATTTGTCCTTGAAAAATGCAATTTTTAAACATCTCATGCTCAAACAACATTCTGCCTAACATGATTGCTGAAAAGTAACATCTGCAGCATTTCCACTGCTGCAGTGTCAGGAACACCAGCAGGCATATATTGTACAACTTCAGACCACTGTACATTTTGGGTTAATTTAAGAGCCTCAGTGTGTTAATGTATTTCTGTAAGGAGAGGATAAAAATGCCTCTGAATTGCCTTTGAGTCACTCAGTCTGTGTCACTAGAAAAGGATTTCCCTCCTCTGTTTATTGTCACCTCGATTGCTGCCTTGGGAGCCTTAGCTCTGTGTACAGCACCTCTCTAGAGACCCTCAGAGGTGGTAAAATGTGGAGTTGTGGTGAGTGTGGGTCATCGACCAGACCAGACTGAATTGGAAAGCCTATCAAAGGAGCATTGAGAGGGAGTGTGGTGTCTGTGCTAGAAACCTGTTAGGACTAGAAAAGTTTTTTTTTTTCTGCTGGGAAATGCAACATTTGTCAGGTATTTGAAAGATAAGGATATTTGTAGTGGATGAGCAACTAGAATTCAGATGCTAGATGGTATCCCATAGGGAAAGGTGTTTTATCTTAGGTCTTTGAGTAACAAAATATAAGCTATTTGCTACCAATAATAACTAAGGGGAAAAAATCATGTTTAGGCTTATTCTGACTTTGTAAAAAGCAGGTTTGGTGAACTGTGCCTCCCACTGACCCCTTAGTCAGGGGACTGGAATCTGTCTGCACTGTTCCCTTCTGTCTTACACTCCAGCCAAGAATAGAAGACACTTAATTATACATGGGATTTTAAAAAATCCAGCACTGAATGGCTTTCAAATGTTGCCAATAATGATGTTCCTAAATAATATTCTTATTGCTTCAGAGATGAAAAGTACTGGAGTGCCAGCAGATACCTTTTCATTTCTCTGTGACTGGCAGAAGCTGTTTTAAAGAGGTAGAATGTAGTCAGAAATCAGTGTGCTGCATCTAAAATGCTTTTTTGACTTGAATAGCATTCTGTTGGTAAACAACAAAACATTGTGTCTGGAATTGCCTGTGGTATTTCAAGTAGCCACAATCTTGCTTCTGTTAGTATTTGTTGTGCATCTCCCAGGTCCTGGAGTGCTCTTTGGTGGTGGTGACACAGTAGCCCTGGTGTAGCAATTCTTTTAGTGAGCAGCTCTCCAGGCACAGAGGAGCAGGTGCAAGCAGGATTTTGGTACCTGATACAGAGGGAAGGTGTCTTGTGTGAGCAAGTTCCTTGAATGCTCCCCTGTTGCACCCTCATGATTGGTATGGTCTATTCTATCCTAAAATCTCTTATCCATAGAAGAATTCCTCTGTTATTCCCCTAATGCTGCTTCTGAAGTTGTGCTCATCAGTTTTATAGAATTAGAGCTTTAGTTTCATACTAGGTGATCCCCCCCCCCCCCCCCCCCCTTAATGTAGTCACTAAAAATCAGTGTTGGTTCACATGAAATTGTCCTTAGACTGTTCTAATCCAGGAAGTGGTTGCAGTTGAAGAAAAACAAGTCAGGACTGGAGTGCTGATTAGAGAGCCAGCTCAGATGGTGTGAGATACTGCTGATGCATCCTTCCATCCTTAGGAATTGTAGACTCCTGGATGCAATACTGCAATATGATATAGAATACTTGGGCTCAGATTGTTCTGTGCTTGTTTGAGCTTGGGAATGTGAACTTGGATTTCCTGTGACAACTGTGATGGTTCCAACCAGTGGCAAATTGTTTTTTTGAAGAACTTAGTTCCTTAGCTTTTATTAAAAACCCCCTGACTGCTGTAACTTCCATCATCCATCCCTTCCTCCAATCCAACAAAAACCCCCTAATCCCAAACCAAAACAACTTTTTATGTAGGAAAAGGGGTAGGGGCACTTGAGCTGAAACAAATGTTTTCATCTTGCATGACATTTAGGATAAATGAAGTTTTGAGACTGATGTGAAATACTTCTGGTTCTTCATCCGGTGAGCCATGACATCAATTATTCACACAGGGGTTTTTTAATTTCTGCTGTGTTAGAAGGCAGGCATTTTATGGGAAGTTTTATGTTAACTTTTGGCTTCTGAGAAGTGTGGACAAGGATGGGGTCTACCTGATCTCTCTGGCAGAGATAAGGAATAATTTATACAGAGTAAAAAAGCCGTGGGAGAGGTGCCTCCCCTTCCCAACATGTCTCTGCTGTGCCTGCCTGTAGGTGTTGGTATGGAGTGACTGAGGTTTGAGTGGGAAAGGGGTCTGTCTTTTGTTTGTGCACAAGAGAGCAGAGAACAGCCCTGTACCGAGCAGGTGCTTTAGAAGATGCAAATGGCCCCTAGGAATGGTAGTAGTGCATCCATCAAGTTCCCAGGGTGAAAGTAGGAAAGGAGGAGGAAACACTTGAAAATCTTGGCAGTTCCAGCAGTCAGAGGGCAGCTGAGCCTTATTCCTTGAAGTGTATTTAAGTTGTATCCAGAAAGCCCTTCCCTCACCCTTGGTAGCCTTATCTGAAGGAAAATTTGCTCGTGTTTTAATCAGCTTCAGACTCCTTTCATGTGCTTAGAAAGCTGATGTATGGTTTCAGAGCAACTAAAAAAAAAAACTATTTAATATGTGTGTGGGGGATTAATTATGTGAATTTCAGATTTTTCTCCAGATCTGAATATAAACAGTTTTCCAGAACTGTGTGGTCAGGTGGCAAGTCCTACTGCTTATGCGGTTTTCCTTGCTGAATCCCTGTGTCCTATCATATGTACAGAACAGGCAGGACCTGTGCCTCTGTGTTTTATAAACCTTTCTTGTTCAGTTCCTCAGACTGGCTAGCAAAGTGCCTGTTACTACAGTGATGTGATTACCATGCCTCCTTACCTCAGTACATTTCCAGCAGCTCTGCAGCAAGCAGGAAACTTCAGCTGTGTACAGTCTTCCTGTCAAGGGGCCACTGAGGGGGGATGCCAAAGACATTTTCTCTGCTTTCCATGTGAATGCAGGGTCTCTTACCGAATTCCACAGCAGTCCTGTATGTTATTCTCCATGAAATTGCTGAATTACAGGTCTGACAAAACAGACTTCCATCTGTGACTGTGTTGAGAAGCTGGATGACGTACTGGATACTGTAACATAGGAAACACCATATAAATGGGCTTACTGATAGGGTGAGAACATAGCAAACGCTGCTCTTTTTTTTTTTTTTTTGATGTTTGACACTTAACTTTGCCATTCTAGATGCAGTTTTTTATTTAATCCACAGAAATTTGCTGGAAGACATTAAGTTGAATGTTTGTGATAGGTTTCTCAGTGATCAGCCCTGCTGAATTTTCCATGATACATATGATGGATTTTATGCAATTCCCATTAATAATTTTCAAGTTAGCATGTATTTTTGTTGTGTCTATCTACGTGTTTGGAAAGTTATGCATAATTTATAATTGTTATATGCTAAGAGAAATAAGCTCAGTATGCTTTGAAAAAGGGTTAAGCATTTATAAGTGTAATAAGATAACCTAGAGTTAAGTTAGAAAGGATTAAAACCATGAGATATAAATCCCTATGCCTCAGGGTATAATTGATGGAGTTTAAAGAAGAATTTCCCTGATGGGTAAATTAGTCTATAATTGCCCCCATAGGGACTCCCTCCTTAAACATCTGATACTGGTGTCAGTCAATAACCATGCTTGATGGACTTTCAAACTAATTCAGGATGGCAACTCTCATAGTAACTAACACAGTGCTGTGGTGTATGTCATGTTCCTTCCTGGCAGTGTAAACCACTATTAACTGTTTAGCAGTAGTGAGTTTTACTAATATGTTACATCTTGTGTGATATGTTACAGTATGTAATAAACAGTAAATGTAATTGCTGGTACTATGTATTGGCTCTTTGGTTTGAGCTTTACAAGAAGTGATGTCTCTCCCCTGCAGTGGAATTAAGTGATGTATTTCAGAAGAAAACTTTTTATTTTAGAGTTTTAAGCAGTAGTAAAGGATCTCTGAGTCCTAACCACCTGTGGAGACCATAAAAAACCAAACTAAGGACAGCATTCCTTGTGTTGCCACTCTGACTCAAATGAAGCTTCCATGGTTTTGTGACAGAAAGGCCCTCAGGCAGAAAAGCAAGTTAAATATGTAGGTAGGCAGGGACTGAACACCTCACTCACCTCTGAGGCATTTTGGATGTGTTGGAGAAGGGGGATCATAGGTCTGAGGCTCCATGGATTAGACCCAAGCCACTTCTCAGGAGACTTGTGTAACTCCAGAAGAGTGACAGCGGCAGCTGAATAAAATATTTAGACAACAGAAGAGGTTTTTTCCTTTGTGTTCAGTGATCTAAGAAGTCATCTGCTGGAAGCTCCTGCTGCTCTTGAGAAATGACTGTCAGTGTGGAAAAACTGTTGCCCTTTGAATATGTGGTATTCTTAGTGAGAGTTATGGTACTGCACATGAGCTACCCATAAGTAATAAATCCTTGGATTTGATGTGCATTAATGATAAACCAACACTACCACTAAAAAACCACAAACCAACCACACACACCAACAGCAATAACAAAAAAATCATTCAGACTTTCCTTGCCTACAGATTCAGTTCCCCATACAGTACTTGGAGTCATTTTATTGCTGGAGTTTTGACTAATTCTCATGCTAATTGTGTATTGCTCATTTGGGAGTCAAACTCTCTCTGAGGGCTGAGAACTCTGTTAAATGTGAACCTGCAGGAGCTGTGTGTGAGACCCGTGCTTCACAGCCCCTCTGCTGTGTCCTGGCAATAGAGACCATGCTTTAGAACATTTACCCTCTTTTCTAAATGATGTCAAGACCATACCTTGAGCATTTTTTACTTTTAATTTAGCTACATCTAATATTCTTAAGAAATGGGCTTAGTTAATTCCCATGTATGTGATCACTGTAGGCTTGACAGTCAGTTGGAACTGTGCTCTGTGACCTTTAATTACAGGCTAGATGGAATTTTGGGGTGCTGGACTAAATATCCATGCCCAGATTCAACAATGATGTAAAAAATGAGAGAACACTTGCCCTAGTAAAAGTCTGGGTTGAGTCAGGTAAGTACAAACACTGTTCCTAAAAGTGTTCTGATTTCACACTAAATAGTTCTCTTTGCTCTGAGGGAGTAATTCAAGAGACCTTTGGATTCATTCTTCTGAACAGATTAATTCTATGAAAAAAGCACTATAGTGGAATGGAAAAGTACTTCAGGACCAGCACTAGCCATTGTTTGAACCATGGCAGTGTGTGGTGACAGGACACACACCTCTGCAGTCCTGCTGAGCAAATACCAGATGGGGCAAGTAGGAGAATGTCACTGCCTCGGATGATGGAGCCCCAGCCAGGTGCAAGAAGCTTGAAAGTAAAAGGAGACAAAGGGAATGAGGAACAGACACATGGAGACAGGTGAGGAGCTTGGCTGGAGGATGAAAGAACCCTGGAGACAGGGATAGCTCAGAACATAATCAGAACAAAACCTGCATGTTCCTTAAAAACAGTGGCTTTTGTATCCTTTTATTTTCAGCATTCGTGGCTCCTGTTTCATTTAATATTTCCATAATAATGTTTGCTTTTGCATTCCCTTAATAAAGAGTTGTCCTATGGGAATTTTGTATATGAATTTTCTCTTTCCAATTAACAAACAGCGCAATGGATTTGGTCCTCAAGTTTTTAGATGAAAATATGATAGAACAATCTTTGTAAGTTCTCACAAGTGCATTTTCTCATTCACACATGAATTTATGGAAGTGTGAAATGTGTGCTACTGAGTTTTTCCTACAGACATAAAAAGCCAGGTTGGAGTGGCCTGCAAGGGTTCAGGAACTTTTTTTTTATACTGTGAGTTGCCTTTGTCAGCCAACAGCCTGCACAGGGACAACAATCAAGTCAGGCATTGCTGAATGCTGGCTGTACCTGGCTCAAAACATAAGCTCTACTCAGGGCCACGGGGAAACTCAGTGGTGGTGTCAGGTGAGTTTTGTTTCTGGACATGAATTCTTATGAATACAGAATTATGAGCAGCAGAAAAAGCAGTCTTGTTTTTACTTAAAGTTATGGGTCTAACAGCTGGAAGACAATGCAGAGCTGGTTAAAATGAAGAGAATGGGTGTATCTACAGCTGGTCTGGTACCTTCTGTTTTTGCTCTTTCCTCCATTTCACTGCTTTCATCAATCATGACTGTTTGATGTAAGAGAATTTGTTGAAGATAAACTTCAAAATTAATACACCTAGGCTGCTCCTACTAATGAGCATTTGGTATTGGGCAAGGAAGAACATGAAGCTGCACAACAAACTGGTTTGCTACATCTCCCCTATAAAGCCACAGTCATCTGGCAGCAATGCCAGTTATGGACTGCAACCATCTCTAGGTTCCACTTTCTGTGTAGAACTGACATCGCCCAAGCAAAATTATAAAATTGATGTAGCGTCTGAAATTTGGGTAATACTGGTGAAAGAAGAGTTTTTTGGAGTGTCCTTGAACGATAATCTTGGCAATGTGGGGAAAGAATGGAGCCCCCTCTGAAATACTCACTGCCCATCTTTCCTAGCCTCCAGGTCTAGCAAATGAGATCAGGCCTCTACACAGCAAATCTTGCCACAGTAAATAATTCAATGTATTAGAATGCAACAAGGATGTGAGCATCTGCTGACAGATAGAAGGAAAATCACTTTGTGTAGGGAGAGCCAAGAAACTGGAAGCAACTGTCTCTAGGCAAACTTTCTTGAAAAAAAAGTTTGTGTTACCCTTCCCCTTTGCCCCTATGCATTAAAAAGTAATAAAATATGAAAGGTGTTAAGGGTTGTTGAGCACTCTGGGTTTTAGTCATTTACCACAGGTGTTGCTGTAGTCATGATGCATGGGGTGAAGTCAGACTGTTCAAGTCAGGCTCTGGCTTTGTGGAGTGAGGGTCTTGTGCTACTGCTCTGGGTAACAACATAAATCATATTGGTTGACTTAGATATCTTGTGTTTTTCTCTTATATTGCTCTGGGCTCCCTTTTGGTTTTGACTGTACTTGTATCCTTCCAGTTTTGATTTTTAGAGTGTTGTGTTTTCATGCTGGGCAGTGACTGTATGGTGCAGTTCAGAAGCCATGGGGAGGTTTGGCACAGTTTGTCACTGCCTGTGAGGACTGGAATGCTTTCAGGTGCCAGTGGCTTGGGAGGAGGGAGGGTGGGGGAAAGGATGTTAGGCTTGTGAATTGTCTGCCATGGGATGTATGGATTGTGTTGATTAAGACTGGAAGAATTGACTGTGTTATAGTTGAGTGGCATTGGTTTCTCAGGCTACTCTGCTCATCAACTTGTCAGCCTGACAAACTGTGTCTGCCTGATTCACTTCTGAATTCTCCTGCTATTCTCTTAAAACTTCTGTACCTAGGCAAGACCCCTTGGTCTGGTTGTCTTGAAATGAGAACAATTTCCCACTGATTCCATTGGTAAAACAGAACCAAACTTAATTTTTGTAACTCTTGGCTGAAGTGTTAATTAAGTCTTTAGAAGTAAATATAAGTAGCTCCACTGGTGTGTCTGGGGCAAGAAAAAGTTGAAAATAAGTTCAATTATTTAGGGTCTGGTAGCTTTCACATCTGGCACCTAAACAGCTCCTTTGGCTCCACTAATGTTTTTAGTAGATACAAAAGCTGTCTCTGACGTAGTCAGTGATTTTGAGCAGATTATTTAGGGTTTGACACGGTAAAAGTGGTGTCAGGCAGACCTTTAATCTTATTTCTGATACAAAAATCCCCCAGTGGCCTCTCTAGTAAGCACCAGTGAAAAGGCTATCATTTTCTTCTGCATCAGTGTTATCTTAAATACTTTCACTGTGATCATCCGATGACCTTACCAAGTATTTGAGAATTCCTACTTAAAATATTTCACTAGAGGGAAAAAACCCTAAACCAAAACAAAATCACTTCCATTAGCTGATATACTTTTTAGCATGTAGCTTCTCAAAACTGTGTCCCTCAGTGTAGCATGTTAGCCCGTGGGTTGTTTTCTACAGGTCAGAATGTCTTTTGAGAGATCTTTTTACTTCTAAGTTATGATTGGTTTAATTCCTCTACCCACCTGGTTTTAATAATTTTAAAAAAATCTTTGTTGCAGGTTATTTGTTCTGAATCCTACATTGTTCTATGATAGGTAAGCAAGAAATTGATCTTTCTAATTGGTGTAGGAATACCTGTGAGTTCTCTGTAGGAGCACCAGTGCTATAGTAGAAGCCCAGAATAAATTAATAACTCATGTCACCTGTAGCTGCTGGAGATTGTTCAGCCATTTAACAATTTATATTTTCCTTTAATTTCCTTACAACAACCTTCACTACTTTTTAGGACTTTTTTTTAATTTAACAGGTGTTTTACAGGATAAGTGTATCTTTGATAGTGCGGTGTTGCATGTGTGTAGAAATGTATACTGCTAGAGTGAGTTTCACTTCTGTGCCCTGACACTCCCACAACTCTCCATGTGTTTGAATGCCCCTCTCCCCTCAAATATTGATGAAATCCTCTTGGAACCATGAAGGTTTCCTGAAATAATGACCAGATAATTTTCTGCTCCCATTTCACCCTTTCAAGGATTGCATTATAACTTTTAGGTTCACCACCTCATAGAATTTTTTACTTACTAAGAAAATCATGTTTTCTCTATTCTAGCTCATGTTTCTTGCATACAAGTTTAGTGGTAATTTTTTTAAGCTGAATTTGTTGCATGTCCTTTTTTTAATCATCTTTAAATTTCCATAGTTGCTTATCCCCTTTGTCATCCAGCATGGTAATTCCAGAGCCCACAGGGAACAGCCTTCTGCAGCGCTGTGCATTCCCCTTGTCTGGGACATTACATGAGCTCAAGTGAAAGGTGAATTTGGTACCTCATGTGCATGAGTTGTACTTGACTCACTCAGTATCTAGGTGGGAGTTGATACAACATCAAACCAGCTGTGCTCTTGATGAAGTATATCAAAGAGTTTTCTGGTTGGAACAGTCTGGCCTAGAGCCTTATAAAGAAAGATGTGATAAGGTTCAAGTATTTACTTTTCACAGGGTAAATTAGTATTTTTTTAAAGTAGAATACTTTAGCAATATAATAAAGGAAACTCAAACACAGACTGCTAGGTCTTGATGAGAATGTAAATTGACTTGTTCTGCTTGGTGGAAAAGCCCCCTGACCCAAAACATGTCATTCCATCTGTCAGTATGTAGGCACCAGAGGAAAAGATAAATGAATGCTGTAGCTTTAGAGGAGTTACTTTTGGAATTGTTTATGTAGCACCTAATCTGTACCCTGGTTTAAAAGATAAACAGTTTTTAACCTTAAATCAGAGGTAAATAATTTAAGTCAAAAGAAGGTAAATAAAATATTATGGAAAACTGTGCCTTGATTCTGCTTTTACTTCTGTTAGTCATCAAAGAAAGGCAGAATAACAAAATGCTATTACACTTTGGTTCATCATACTCCATTGTATTTTTTGTAGGCATCTTTCAATGGAACTGATATGGAGCAGCTTTATGCTCTCTTTCCTGTGTCTTGCTGATGGTGTTCAGTGTTGATTGTTTTTGTGATGCATCCTACCTTTTGTTCAAGACATTTCATTTCCTTTTAAATAAAGTAATGAAATAAATAAAAAACGTCACTTAGGAAATACCTCAAATATATTCTACTACACTTAGCAAAAACATTGAACAAACACTTGGATAAAATACTGCCTCTATCATGAAGAATTTATTTTTTCAGAAATTAGATAATTTAAATTTATTTTTTCTAAAATGTATAAATTACATTTTCCTTTTTTTTTGTGACAATCTTCCATAAAAGAGAGAAATGTGTTCAGTTCTGGTACAGTTTCTGAAAACACCTGAATCTCAATGTACATTATTTCCTCTATTAATTCCTGTTATTACACAAAAATTGTAATCCAAAGTGGTTTTGCTTAACCACTTTGTACAAACATTTATCTTGGTGAGATTTTGTCCTGCAAGTTATATAATATCACAGGCATTCATGGATTTTTACAGGACAAACATGCTGTCATTAGCCTTAGAGGCTAAACCCCAATATTTACATGAACTGTGCTGGAATAATGAACAAAGGTATAGCTCATTTTTGAGGAGAATTGCATACCAGATGTGGCCTTGAGATTTACAGCTTAATCCCGCTGTCTTCTTACAGTTGAACTCCACTTTAAAACAAAGAAACAAAGTGTATCTTCTAAAGGGTTGTTCGGAAGGAGATTCAGGCTTGAATTATCAAGCTACAAGCTTAGAAGTATGTTAGTGAGTAGGTTGGGGAGGTTGTCTTAGCATGTGTTCAGCACTAGACTAAAATACTCAGAGTCATTTTGCAGCCTTGGCAGAACTTTTGTTTAGCCTGCAGCTACTTAGAACTCTGTAAAGTTTTATCTTAGAAGACCTATAGGATGCATCTTCAGATATACTTCAGGATAGCACTTCAGTGTGGAGGTTTTTTTAAAAACTTCATTGGATTTTGGCAGTTGTTTAGTGGCTTGCAATAGAAGCATCGGTGCTTCCTTACGCTTTTCTTAACTCAGTATCACAATTTTAGCCTCATCTTGCAGAGAAATATTATGAAAACAGAGTTCAAGGGAGGAAGTGTAACTGCTGGTTAACAGGTGGTTCTACGTGGAAAAAACATATAGCTCTGTAATCTGTGTTCCTATCCTATAAGCTGTGCAGCAAGGGCACGTTAGTGGTGTTGGATGGGTGGATTTTACTGTTGTCTCTAAAGGGGTCTGAACAGAACTTTTATTCCAGAGCTTTTTAAACAGATATAGGAGGTTCTCTTACTTGTGCCTCTTTTAAAGACTTATCTCATTTTACTCCAAGAGATAATAGACCCATTCACCAACATCCCTTTATAAATGAGTAAAAAAGTTAACTAGATATTTGTGGAAAATATTATAGTGTAGAGGGCTTAATGGTCAGTTCTAACATTCCTTTAGTTCTTCTCTTAATGCATCAAGCTTGCAGCATTACTGAAATACAATCACCTGCTTTTCTGAAGAACTGTTTCTAGTACCTGATTGCATTTAAGTGTGTCCATATGAATGTATGAGCATTCATTGAAAATTTTTTAGCTTCATATTGCTAAGACTCCTTTCCTCCAATAAATAACTTCAGAATTTTCCTGGATAGCTTTACAGGTTATATTCAGGGAACTTTGATTTAAAATCTTAGACTAAGCCAGGAATTTGAAAGTAATCTGTGCAGTAGCAATGCTTCTCTTGCTGCATGCTTACATTTACTTTTTCTATAACTTGTGCAGGTCTTTGCTATTCAGTGAAGCATGTTGAGCATGCTAAAGGTTAACCCCAGGAATAAATGTGTTGCTGAATAAGGGAGATGATCTGAACTGCTGCCAGAACTTTGTAATTTGCAAATCCACCCTTTACCTGTGGTACTGATTTTATCATAGGATAGAACTAAAAATAGTTCTCTCAGAAGGGAATATCCACTCTTTCATCTGCTCTAATGTAATTGCTTCAAGAACAAGTACTACTTTCTGCGAGCTGATGACCATCCCATAGGTAGTGAATTGATAGTGACTTCAATCCCTACTGGGCACCTAAGGCTTCCACACAAATACCACAGAATATTCTAATGGGCACCCAGAGGGCACTATTCACTGGGCACTAAAAAGAAACTCTGAAATTATTTGATCTTTTCTCTCATGTTTTTAGGCAGCTTGTGGTGATTGTGCTCCTTTTGTGGGCAAGTAGCATTTCTTGTCATTTGAGTTTGGAGTTTAAAACTGTTATTAAAAGGAGGGAAAGAAAACATGACTTCTAAGGCCATAGTTGTTCCCTGTCCATCACAGCAAACTAATTAGTGTATTTCTATCCCCTTTGGAATGTGCTGTTCAGGTGATTTTTCTTTTTTTTTGCCTTGTAAAATAATTGCTTTCATGAATATGCAAGGTTCTAACTGCTGAGGCCCCATTACAAAGTTCAGATACTTTTTCAGTCTAAATATCCATTTTGCTTATCAACATTTGGTATGCAGTTTGTCAGTTAATATTATTCATCAACCAAATTTGCATATGATATTAGTTTAAAAAGCCCACAACAAGAAGTCCCCTAGGATTCTCACATGAACGTTAAAGCAAATGTGATGCATCAGAGAAGATGCATTTTGAAGTGGTAAAGTCTAATTTTAATTACAGTGAGAGTGTGTCCTGATATTTTTCCCCACTTGGACTTGATATGTATTTATAAAATGTGAAATAAAAGGGTTGAATTAGGCACACAGGTTTCTACCCTCACAAAATGAGGTTAAATGTAGTTATTCCATGTGTGTGGACACTCCTGTTTTCTTCCTTGGGCTCTGAAATTGTCTTAAACGATTTCTGATATCAGTGTCCGACAGGCTCAAGCTGAAGTTCAAAAGCTAAGATGGGAGCCCTATCTGCAATTTTTTCTGGTTTACGTAGAAGAGGAAGAAGCTGAAAAATTGTGCTTCTCTTGAAACCTGGGGTACAACTCAGTGAGGAGTTTTCCTTTGTCACAAGTAGCAGAAAGAAAGGGCTAAAATCTTTCTAACCTCTGCAGTCAGTGACCTCAAGATTTATTTTATGTGGTTGTCATAGGTTCATGGTGAATTCTATTCTGTCCATGCCAGGTATATCTTTCTACAGCTGTCTTTGTGATACTGGGTTTTGTTTGGTCTACAGTCCTTGCTAACAAAGAAATAATGTAACAAATACTTGGAATTTTTGTCCCTGCTGTTTACAAGATTAATTTTTTTATTGAGTCTCCAGACACATCTGTCTAGCTCTGCTAAAGTGCAGTGTTTATAGTATGGCTGCAATTCTCCTATTTTTATGGCTTCTGTTTTGCAAATAGGGTGACACTGGTAGCTCATATGCAGTTTTCAAGTAATAATGTTACTCTGTGTGCATTCCAGCAAGTCTGGCCAAGTGTATTTCCTCTGTGAGATCACAGACTACTGTGCACAGCCTTCACTTCCTTCTTCAACTTGCTTTTATTTCTTTCTTTGTCTCTCCTGTTTTTAAAAAACTACTTTGTGAACAGTATTTAGTTTCTTAATTACTGATGATCACCATGTTTTTTAATGTATTTACTGTCCTTGTTTTTTCTGCTGCAGATAAAATGAAATTTCAATTGCTGCAGATGTTGCTTCCTTCTGGAATGACTTTGAGTAGTGGCTGTCTTTTTACTGCCCTAGATGTATGGGCCAAAATCTGACTGTTATAAAAATGCCTTTTTTTTTTTTTCTTTTGATAGAAGTATTCTACTAGTATCAAATTGAAAAGCAAAACTGTTTGATCAATGTTGTTTTGTTGATCAATGAAATTTCCATATCCTAGTTATTGTGATTTTGGACAAAAACATTTGACTTTTGTTTGTTGATAGCCAGATACTTTTTGCTCTCTTATTTCACTTAAGTGGTGTATGTTGGGAGGGAAACCATGGCATATTGTCATTATTCAGGTGAATTCCTAATATGTCATGCTTTCAATTTTGTGAAAATAATTTTCATTTTGCATGTTTTTCTCTGAAAGTCTGTTTGCTCTATGTATGAAAGCATTGTAAAGTGTCCTTGTTGTGTGAAGTTAACAAAATAATTATTTTCAACATTGAAAAATACCATGGTTTATGCAAGATCTTAGGAGGTGCATAATCTAATGTTTAAGAACTGGCTGAAGATTTGAGAAAAAGTGGATCAATTTACCACTTGAGTGTGGATTTGCTGTTTGGATGAGGGCTGCTTCTGCTTCATTTCCTTACTGCAGTGTGTTTACAGTGACACAGGGTGCTGTGATTAATGTTTGCCAGGTGCTCTAATACTGCTGTGAAGGGAGACATCTAAATATTAGCAGTATCCAACAGAGTACCAGTGTGTCTGAGAAGCAGAGAACCTGGTTGTAGAAATGTTCAATGACTCTGAGCCTAAGTGTACAACAATGTGCCTGCAGAAGAAGCATCTTCACATTTGATAAACGCCTCAAAAATGAGATTTCATCATATTTAAAGGGAAAATAGTAACTGTGCTTATCTACATAATCTGTTTTGATAATTCCCAATAATCTCTTGGTTTGAGGGTCCTCCAGGTTAATCTGCACATGGCAAAAAAGATACACCTCAATCTAGGTGAACACTGACCATGAGACTCAAGCAAAAGGAACTTATATCCTTCACTCATATTTATGCCCCTCTCACATCTTCTGCTCCTTTGTGTAGTCACACCAGATCAAGTCCCTAGCTGTATGTAGGGCCTGGTGGTGTTGGCCTCAGGTAAGTGATGAAAGTCAAGGTCGTTCACCAGCTCCTGTCTGAGTCCTCTGTGTACAGATACCTGTAGAGTATAGAAGACCCTTTTTCCAACCTAGACCATGTCACTGCTCTAGAACACACGTTTGCTTAGGTTTGATACATGTTGTAGAAATTAGCAGAGTACATTTCTAACAGAAGAATGCAATTTTTATATATAAAGTCTATATTCTGGACCAGGAAATCATTAAAACTTTGAGGAAGCAAAATGGGCTCCTAGTATGTGTTTTAAAAAAAAACCCAGAAGATAGATCGATAGCTCTGGCGATACCTCTGTCTCAGTAATCAGCTTAGGAAATATTCCTCTGAATATTAGCTGGAACAGAGACTTGCTAGATTAAATCTGAATTGTTAAATGTCCTGGAAAATGGAGGGGGGAAAAGTCTGTTGTCTTAACATGCCCTTGGATGTATTTAACAGCTTTTACTGTTGTGAATTGCTTCTAGAAGGCCAAATGACATGCCCAGGTATTTCCTTAAGAGCTTTTTCAGTTTCCTGAGTCTGGCATTTTGCAGTAGCATTGCTCCAAGCATTTAATTGGTCTCCCTTTTGTATATCTGGCAATTGTCTCCATAAGTTCAAACTTCTTGTTTGCATTACCTCCCACTCTCAGTAACAGGAGATGTATATCTGCAAATACTTTTATTTTTTAATTTTATTTTTGTTTTTACTCCATTCTTGCATGTTAAACTACATGTGAGACTCCAGAGCCAGTCAGGCCATTTTTACACCCTGGTGCTAGCTAATCTTGCGCTCTTTGGCTGTGAAAATTTCACATTTGGACAGAATAACTTGGCAGAATTTTCAAGCATGTTGACTGTGCTCATATTCAACTGTGGAAGTAATCTCAAACAGGGAGGCATGGTTTCATGTCTGCTCTGGGACCTGGAACTATCAGTACATGTTTATACCTATGGAAAAACTTGTTAAAGTCTGCACCGTTCTTCATGGGCTCAGTGCTAAATCCTGTGGTGGCAATGCCCAAAGCTGCAGCTTTGAACACAACCTTGTCTCTGAAAATGCTTCTCAGATTTGCTCTTAATTAATGTCTTCAAAGTAGAAGTTTGCCACTTTCTCAGTGAGCTCGTTTTGCTTAGGAGTCTGCCGCTTAGCTCAGTAACATTAAACGCTGCTGTCAAAAACTGATTGATTGCTGCTTTCCATGAAGTTGGACACAGGCCACCCAGTGGGTGATACTTTTGCACTTTTCCATGTTCCTCTATTTCTGGCTCCTTGATGATAATTTCTTGTCTGCTTCTCTAGGTCTGTGCAGAGCTACTGGAGCTACACAGATTAAACCCTCATTAGATTGCCTCCTTTATATATTCCTCACCTCTGGATCCTTCTAAACTTTTTTGTATGCTGCATTCCTAAAGGTTTATTTTTCTCCTTTTTATTTTAGCCACAGGATTTTGCAAAACTGTACAACAGAAAAGAGATATGCTGCCAAGTGGAATGCAATGCTCTGTGAATGGCACAGAGAACATGGGACCTGGGAGGGGGCTGCAAAACAGCAACAATCAGGGATGTCCTGCAGCTTCTTCCAGCTTCTCTGGGGATGGTCTATGAGCTTTCCATCTCAAAGGCTTTTTTCAAGGTTTCTACCTTTTCTGTTACAATTTTCTCTTAAACAATATGCCTGTATGATAAAAATGGAGGATGAGTTGCTTTTATCTCTCATGGAGCTTTATAGAGGAACAACTTTGCCTTTAGGGGAAAAGTTCCATCTGGATGGTGGGTGCAGTTAGAGAGTGTTCATTTGCATGCTAGAAATCAGTTTCACTGGCTATTTTACTGTCCATCTTTATATTCCAGCAAGAGTAGGAGCCTGATAAAGGTCCTGTCTCTCATTGTCTGAATGAGCTGGATGCCACATGGATGTTGCTTTAAAAATATCTGCAAAGACTTCAAACAAAAACTTAGATTCTTTACCCTGAGCTCTAAAGGCCATGTCTTCTATTAAAAAGCCCAGAGAAGGCTCCTGAAGGCTCCTTAGAGGCAGTAAGTTTAACAAGTTTATTTAGATGTTCATAGGAGCAAAACAGCACCAGAAAGCTATAAATTCATGAATTTTAGAGAACTCACTACAATGAGGGTGGAAGTGATCATGGTAAACTACATCTGAATGCAGTATTCTGTTTCTACTCCTTTAAATTGACTTGGCAAAGATATGTGATATTCACTGTTAGGATAAAATTATGTGAAGCAGCTGCACTGACTGAAGATTAATTATCCTTTACACTGCTGACATTAACCCTACCTGTCATCAGGGCAACGGGAGGAGTTGCCTGCTCATCATGTCATTTTGTGAACACATTTGCTGCCACTCTGTTATTTTAAATTATCATAAAACATGGGTGAAAATGGAGACTGTCACTTGTGGTTTTCTATCAACACTTTATGATGATCAAATCTCTTAGATTTTTAAAACAGAGGGAAAATGCTAGTAGTCATCAGTTAGACTTTGGGGTTCCCACAGGGCATGTACCCTGTAAGTGACTTACTGAGGTGAATCTGAGATTGTATCATAAAAAATCCCCAAGTCCAGGAAGCTAATTCTGCTTTCTATAGAAATAGAAAAAAATAACTGGTGTGCCTTGAAGAGACTAGGATGTCTTGCTGGTTTCATTGAAAGGCTGCTTTAGTTTCATTTTTCTATTCATCTGTTGCAATAATAATCATGAGGTAAATACATACCCCCAGGGCTGGACTGCCCTAACAGGAACCAGGACCTGGCCCAAGGTGAGACACAGAGCTGCCCTGTGGGTCTGCTGTCATGCACTCAGGTGAGATGAGTGTCTGTCACTCTCTGGCTGTGCTGTCTGGCTCCAGACCTCTGAGGAAGATGTGTGGGTTGTGGGAGCTCTGCTAGTGAAAGCTGGCAGCCTAGGGGTGGAGAGTCCTGGGCCTCTGCCAGCCTGGTGACATAATATATTGAGGAATGTTTCTCTGATTCTTCCTGTGCTGTGGGGAGAGTATCCAGGGCATATCTCCAGATACAGGGAGTGGGGAGGCCAAAAAGGGCTCTCTAGGCTTTGTTGAGACCTCCATTGCAGGACATGGTGTCTTTGCTTCTAAAAATTGACCGCAAATTTCTAATGGTCAACACACTGGAAGGGTGGGATTCCGTCCAGAGGGACTTAGGCTTGAGTGGTGGGTCTGTGCAAACCTCCTGAAGTTCAACAAGGCCCAGAGCAAGGTCTGGCACCTGGGTGGAGGCAGTCCCAAATGCAAATAGAGGCTGAGTAGAGCATGGATTGAGAGCAGTCCTGAGGGAAGAACTAGAGGGTGTTGATTGATGAGAAAGTCAAGATGACCTGGCAATGTGCCCTTGCAGCCCAGAAAGCCAACAGCATCATCAAAACCAGTGTCACCTGCTGATCAAGGGAGGGGATTCTGCTGCTGTTGTCTTGTGAGCTCTGACCTGGATTTCTGCATCCAGCTTTGGCAGGGAGAAGATGGGTAAGAAGGATGGGGACCTGTTAGAGTGGGTCTAGGGGAGGACCAAGAAAGATGCTCAGAGGGCTGGAGCACCTCTCCTGTGTAGGCAGGCTGGGGGAGTTGAAATTGTTCAGCCTGGAGAAGATGAGACTCTGGGGAAAACTTAAGAACCTTCCAGTATCTAAAGAGGGTTCCAAGAGAGCTGGGGAGAGACTTTTTTTTATGGCCGTGTAGTGACAGGACCAGGTCTAACAGGCTTAAAGGGACAGAGGGTAGATTTCACTTAGATATTAGCTAGAAATCCTTTACTGTGAAGATAGAGACACTAGCAAAAGTTACCCAGAGAAGCTGTGGGTGCCCCATCCCTGGAAGTGTTGAAGGCCAGGCTGGATGGGGCTTTGAACAGCTTCATGTAGTGCAAGGTGACCCTTCCATTAGCAAGGAGTTTGGAACTAGCTGAGTCCCCTTCCAACCCAAACCATTCTGTGAATAGAATTCTCAGTAGGAAGTGGGAAAGGGGTAGTGTTAACATGAAATGAACACACAAACTCTCTATATAGAACTAATGTTAAATTTTCATTTCCTCTGTCAATTTTAACATGATTTTTTGGGCATTTTTCAATGTTTCATCCCCATGTGGGGTGTTAGAAAAGTTCAAATTTGTTCAAAGTTTCAAATTTGTGTGCTAAAACTTCTCCCTGTAAAGAGAAGAAGAACATTTGTTTGTAGAGAAATAGCATTTTTAACTTCTGACAGGCTGGAGTAGCCCATTCCCTAGTTTGCAACAGTGAGCTAATTAGAATATGGAAACCATGAAGAAATATAAAGTGTTAACTTGATTAAATTGGAAATGGGGCTGCCCACCTGTTCATCTAAATATAAATGACTCTGCAACATGACCCGACAGTCGTCAGAGGTGGGTAAAGCCAGCAGAAGCTTCCACTGAGCCCTGGCTTGGGCTGGACTCTCTGCCCATGAATGAGGGCAAGCCAAGGAAGGGAAAAGCCTGTAAGAATGTCTTGGCACTGCTTCCTGGCTCCCACAGTGACCTTAGATACATATCACTTTATGTAATATTTTTTTCAAATGTGTATAGTCAGCTCTAACAGCTTGTTGATCCCAGCTAAGCTCTTTGGCTTGGCTCTGCTGTCAAATGTTCTTGTTTGCCTGGGTCTAGTAAGCTGTGTGGCTTGAAGCTAGGGGAGCTTCCTAAATATTATGGAAATAAACTCAAAAGCTCCATTGTGATCACTTGTTGAAACAGCTCTTAGTGCACCAGGATTCCCTGATGCTGAGGAACTAAATGACTTTGACTTGGTGCAAAACCTTGCCAAGCAAATCTGCCTCCAGATCTTATCCAGTGCTTAGAGGCATCTTACACAAGTTCCTTTAAACAACTTCACACCCTCCTTCTCAATAGAATTGAATCTGCATAATCCACGTGAAATCTTTTTACTTGGACATTGAATCTCAATTCTCCTCTGCTTAGTGGGTGACAGTCACCATCCCAGTACTACTAATTAGCTCTTTATTTGAGTCCTGATGCTAAACTTCTGTGGATAGCATATCTGCCAATTGCATCTCAAAACAAAGCTTTGAAGTGCTCTTGTTAATTCCACACATTCCTCTCAGCCACCTCTACTGTGTTGCTGTCCTGCAGGTATTTTCCTCTGCTCTGCTACTTGTTCCCTGAAAGACAGGTTTATTTCTTCTTGTGCCTAACATATGCATTTTTTGTAGTGCTACCAAGTGTTAAATATCTGCTTTGGTGTAGTAACGTTATGTTCCTGCTGTAACTCTACCTCACTGCAGTGATCCTCCCTTGCTTGATCTTGAGCCTGTTAGGGTGCACTGGCCAGCAGCTTCGTTTTTGAATATACTTTATTTCCTTTCCCAGGAGTATTAATTTGAAGAAGCAGCCCACCTTCTAATGATAATATAGAGCTTGACTGTTGCTTACAATTAATGGTGTGTTGACATTGAAAATCTATCTTCACTCCAGTTTTATACATTTTATTTATATACATCATATATTGCATTTGTTGCTGAATTAAAAACTGTGTTCCTAATGACTTCCATGGCAATTTTGAAATAGCTGTCTATATTGCATAAATAACAAGCTTTTCAGCTCACAAGTGATTTACATCTTCCCAAGTTGCATGATTTCTTTGTTAGGCTTATTAAAAATTCTCAAAGGGCACTTTATTTTTACCTCCCTTCCCTTTCCCTGCCATTGTATCTGTAATTCAGTGCTCTCAGAAGCCACAGGGGAATGGCAACCCTTCACAAGCAGCCAGGCTGACAATAAGTAGTGCTGGCTCCAAGTCCTACCCCTGTGCCTTTGCTACAATTACACCTTGCCTCTGCTCTGCAGTATCCTGCTTGTTTGTTCCTGGACCTCTTCTAAACAGGAATTAAGGGCATAAAAATGAATTGTGCAAGAACTCTCCTTTATAGTGATCTTATACTGTGGGGAACTCTGTTAGAGATTAGCTTTTTGGGCCATAAAACTTCTTTCAAATCTCTTTTAAGCTGGATGTGAATTCCAGTTTCCTGAGGTAAATAAATACAACTTTCCAATCCTGTTCCATCCACCTGCCAAAACTGGGTCTATAAGGGCAGCCAAAATCTATTATTGGTTTACACTGGTGTGAATCTTCTGACGTTAAAGGTTGAATCTGTGTAACTGAGAGTGGAATTTGGCTTGTGGCCTTGGTATCCTACATGGCATGGGTGAAAGCATACAGTTGAGACCAGAGATAATAAGGTGGGGGCTGGTGGGGGGAAGTGATGGAAGAAAAAGGTACTAAAAAGGGCTGTATACAAGTATGTGAGCAAAGGAGTTTGTGTAAATGCTCTAACTGCTTATTTCTCTTTTGCTTATTAATAAACCTGTATAAACTTGTTATATTAAATATATTTGTATTTTTATGTTTTGAGTTATCGCTTCCTTCCAGCAGGATAACAACGTTTTTTTGCAAGTCTTTGACAGTATGTGCATGAAAGCCAGTATGTTAATGTTTTTCTGTAACATGTTGAATGTTTGGGTGTTAACTTTGCCAGTTTGTGCAGCGTGAATCCCCACTTAGTAGTGGTTAGAACTGAGGTTCTATTATAATAGAGAATTGCGAGAACTGTTGCTTTTCTCTTTCTTGCTGACTTTTTGTTCTTATGTTCCCTTTTTTGCTTTTTACTATGACATCTTTAGATGATCTCATCATCTTTTCAGCAGAATGCTTCTCTGTTCCACCAAGAAAATCCAGTAGTTTTTTTTAAGGTTATTTTAGCTAATGTTAGAAGATATGAGTTTGAAAAACTTAAGAAAAAATTGTAATAATGGTTTCTTAGAGAAAAAATATTTCAGCTATGGAAAGAACACTTGTGTATAGAAACAATTCAAAGAAATAATACTGCTTTATTCTGGAGAAAATAGAGAATAATAAGAATGGTCACTTAATGATAATTTTAGAGCAGTAAATTCAGTTTTCACTTGCACTGTTTTAAGCAACTCCATTGAACCAAAAGGAATTGAGATTTATGTGCTGATAATCTCTTTGCTGTTGCCTTTCTTTACAGGTTTACTGGTGATTTTGTCACAAAGCTCAACAATTTTGAATAATGTCAATGGGAAGAGAGGGTTGCTCTAAACTATAGTGTTAGAGGGCATCCAGGGCCAAAGTGGTTATCTGTGTGTTGAGTACTGTTTGTCAGAGCACCAAAGTTCTTTGATAGGCAGGAGAGTGATACCTAATATAGTAACTGGAGCAGGTTCTTGGCCCGGTGGAGGAAGGGCTGCATTGTGCATGTGGAAGTCACTTGAAATCTGTGGAGTCTTTCGTAAGTGGACTGAAAACCATTTCTCTCACCCTCTTTGTCCAGCATTGAAGATTAGAGTCAGTTTAGAGGTTTTAAAAATATGAATTGTGATTTCACATGGTGTCTTGGTGTGCTTAAATGAATCAACACCTGCTTTTGTTTTAGTCTTGAATTTTTGTTGTTTGGTATTTGAAAAGTAATTGCTCTCATTAAGGCTTTTTTTCTGAATCTTGTGCTGGTACAAAAATCTGTCTTTAAGTCTGAAATTCATTTCCTCAAAAATGTTATTAGGGTGTTTCTGGATTTGTGGGTGTTTAGATCAGATTGTTAATAAATTTGCCTTAGAGGCTGTTTTACATTCCTTTGGGACTTCAGAATTTGGGATTGTTATTAGATATTTCCTGTCTGAGTCTGAAAGAGGGCAGGAAACTGAGAACAGAAGGGAATACTTGAGGGAACAGCTGTCCTAATAGTCCCATGGGATTTCCTCTGAAAACCTGGCTGTCCAGACTCTAAGATAGTGAACATCTTCTGTCATCGAGCCTGCCTAACAAAAATGGTGAATTGTGTTGGAAAACAGCAAAAGCTGGATAGTGCTGCTAGGAATGAGGAAGAAAAAGAAAAAGGCTAGGTCAGAGCACCAAAGCTGGCTTCAGCTCTGCGTTTCAAAGGCTACTGTGCAAAGACTTTCTAAAGTTCTGCCTCCAGTCCCTGGTGTGTTACAGGAGATGTGCAAGAAGAGTGGCTTTTTCTGTTGGTTTGGGGTTTTTTTTTTGCTGTTGGTTGTTTTTTTTTTTTCCTTGAACTTCTCTGCAAATTTTATGCAGTGCTGTAATCCTATGCTTTTTGAGGAAAAAGTTCACATTTCAATGGACACAGAGCTACTGAGTAGGCAAAGGTCTGACTACATTAAAGATTAAACTATTGGGACCTTGATTTTATTTCTTGATAGATATAAAAAATTAAAACAACTCAAGAGTGACTCCTGCATGCATTATTCCTCTCCTTATCTGTGAAGCTGATGTCAAGACCTAACCATTCTGTAGTGTTACATAGCACACTTGGGCTTTTTTCCTTCTATTTTTTCATCAGCATGAGCTTTGTCTTAGGTGAGTAGTGAGTGAAATCAGGAGATATGAGGAATGATGTGCATTTGATCAGTAGGTGGCAAGTAACACAATTCTGGCTTATGCTTTGGAGCAAGGTGACAAAATGGCCCTCACTGGCATGAGAAATCCTGTCCTGGGGAAGGCTGATGTCTCTGCAGCTTAAGGCACCACTCCAGGGAAGGTGCAGGGCAGTGGCCAGTGGAGTAAGAAGGGGATGTGGGAAGGTGCTGGTCCCCAGGCTGTCCTGGGGCTGGTGGCACACAGCAGTAACTTGGGGACTGGGGAGTGGGGCTTGTTTGAGAGCTGGCACTATTGAAGACATGCTGCTTCAGCTGGAAAAATATGACATCAAGACACTCAGAGCAATGATTACTAGAAAAACTTTGCATTCACCCACTTACTAGTTTATGCAGACAAAATTGTTTCTGGAGAGGTGATGGGATTTAAAAGGCAAGAGAGGATATGGGAGATCTTGTTTCAATATCTGCTGAATAATCATCACCCTATAACTTATTGTGGGAATTTTAAAACCTATGTTTATGGAGGAGATAAAGAGCAGCAGAGGTAGGCTGAAGTTTTAGGATGTTTTGAATTGCCTATCTAGTATAGATTTTTAGTTTTATATTCTTAACTGATGATTTTTTTGGTATTAAGGCTCAATTTAAATATGGTGTAGTGTCTACTAAGTAATTTAAGAAAATCTGTAGATTTATATAACCTCTTAGTGCAAAATAATGAAGTTTCTCCTGCATAAACTATGACTGAAGATACTGATGTGTATTAAATGATGAGTAGGACAACATGGGAATCAGGAGAATGAACTCCAAGTAGCCTGTGATCTTAATGGAAAAACTGTAGGGCATGTGCAACACTACTCACAGGTTTCCTTTGTTAAGCTTTGTGTTGTAATGGATACCTGGTGCCAAGGAAACTGGTTGCTGCTGCCTCCACAGGATCAAATCCCAACTAATAATTTTCCTTCTGTGGGGTTTTATTTTTTTTTTCTTCCAGCTCACTGTTCTCTCCCTGTATTTTCTTTTTTTTCTTTAGCTGTTGAAATAAATGAAGTATGCACACAAAGTATACTGAGCAGACTTTAAACTTCTGGAGTAACTGTTTACAGGGTCAGGCTCCGCTTTCATGTTTAACTCATACTCAGGTGTGAAATGCTGAATAGCTTTGTGTAAGAATCCTAGTATTGCTAAAACCAGGGAAAGCTTTGCTATATCTTCTTTGGTTATAAAATTGCCTTGTTGCTCTTCTCAACTTTCTGGTAAGTTCAGTAAAGTGTTCACCAGGTAACACAGCTGCAGGGGAAGCTCTCCTAAGCTTATGAAGTTGATAATTTGTCTTTTAGAAAAGTATTATGACAAATGATAAGGTAAGCTCCATGTCACTGCTTGCAAAATTTGAATTGCTGCAAGCAAAGCATCCAGCAGAGCTGCTGAATAGGATGGTGTAAGACTTGGCACTGCTGATTTTTGCAAGTTTTGCCAGGCTCTTTCGTGACTTTTCTTCCTATGATATGAGTTTTGTCTTTTGCAACTCTCTTAGAAATAAATGGGAAATTAAGTAGTGAGCAATGCTGTTTTAGCTGCCTTTAGGCTGCTGAGGTGCTAAGCAACAAAAAGACCTTTTGAAGTAACTCCTTTAAAATAATCTCAAAGATTTAAACTTTTTTGTCTTGTTTTAGATTTAGGGATAAGACAAGGAAGAAGAGAGAGAATCGAAGCCTCTTCTCACAACCATATCATCTGCATTCATCTGTTACTTTCTTTGAAAATAAGGGGACTATAGCACTACCTTGGACAAAATGTCTAAGTACCTGGGTGGCTAAGGATTTGGTGAGAATAATAATTCATGTGATTCATTGTATAGAAGCAGTTACTGCATGCAAAGAACCATAATCCATGAGGGTAGTTCTGGTTCTAGGCTTAAATCTCTTTTGCCAAAACTGTCATCTTTTGAACAGGTATTTTTTCCTGTATATTGGCATGACATAATTAAGCAATAAATCATGAATGTTTTTAATTGAGTTGAAAAGTTTACTGTTGAAAAAAGGGATAAGAATTTTTTTCTAATGGAGAAAGCTTTTTGGATGTATTTTGCAGTTGAGATTGAGTTTGTTAGTTGAGATAAAAAATTTTAGTGGCAAATTTAGGTATCCAGGAGTTAAAAATAATACATGAATTATTCTTAAACAGATATACTTTAATTTTTCATGAACTTTTCAACATGAATACAAATGCACATAGGTGAATTTGTACATTCTGTACAACTTGTCATTCAGTATAAAAGATTATGCTGCTGGCAAGGTAACTTTTCCCTGCAGCTGGAATGCACTAAAGGTTTTATTTGTTTGTGACATGAATTTTGACTGATTCCAGGGACCCAGTTTAATGACTGAATTCCGAATCTCTTGGTATTCTAAAGAGTCTAATCTATAACAGCCCCTATGAAACAAAACCAAGGTTAAGAATAGGAAGCTTTCTAACTCTTTTTTGGTTTAGGTCAGAATCCTAAACACCTAGTTGTCTCAGGGAATTGTTAGTATAGCTGCTTTCACCTGTAAGTGACCAGTGTGAATATTACTAGGCTTGATAACATCTAAAAACTGTTGGCATGTGTGGAGTAAATTAGGAAATCTCAGCTTTTCCTGGACAGAGACATGTGGTACAGGAGCTGTTTTCACAATTCTGTTCTGTTGCCACTTGTGTTGCACCGAGTGGATGAAAATAAGCACCCTGCTGGCCTCTGGATGGCATTCCTTGAGTCAGGCCTTAAAGGCGTCAGTGAGGGAGCAGTGTGAGCTCCCCCTGTTTTATACCCATTTGGGAATCTCCACCTCTAAGGCTCTGGTTAGGCATATGTCACATGATACCTAAGCCAGGGATTCCCTTTCCCTGATGGTGTATTCCAGCAGGGGAATCATATGGATTCAGGAGGTCAAATACTTAAAGCAAATGCCAGAGCTTTGGGCAGATTAGGCTTTTTGCAAAGGCAGCTGGTTTTGTTTCCTTCCTGGTACTGCTGGTTGGCTGGCACCCCTCTTCCCTGGGAGCACTAGTAACATGAAGGGGACACTCCTGTGCTTTTAGATCCAGTGTCCATCAAAGTTGGTAGCACTGGCAATCAAGGGCCTTGGTTTCCCAGCCTGCCAGTATTTTTAGGAAGCTGATGGAATTTGGCTTGTCATCTAATGCCTTGATCCTTTGCCAAATGTCAGGTCCCCTGACTGGCCACCCAAGTCCCTCTACCAACTGTCACCCTGCCCTGCAGAAAGTGCAATGCCACGGAGTCAGCCACTCAATGAAGGATTAACAGCCTCTGCCAGCATGCTCTAATTAAACAGCTATATACACAACAGCTGGGAAAAATTCATCAATCACACAATGTTTATTATTGGAATTAAAGCACCTTATAACTAATGCATAGATTTGCATTGATTAGCATATCCTGGAAGGAACAAGTGGTGCCAGCTCCGTGTGTCTGGGCATTTTGAATGTTTGTATCAGTTGTACTGTCACCCATCTGCCTCTGGTTTGTTAACCATAGTTAAAGGTTTGATCAGCTTTGCAGCTAGTCAGGGTCAACAGCTGTAGAACTGTGATGCTGAGCACTACAAGGAATTCTAAATTCGCTTTGTCTCGTGGTATGTGGTATATTTGTGTTTGTCAATCTTCCAGGCACGTGAACAGGACTCATGGTTTAGTCACACTTGAGCAAATCAGTAGCAATGCAGGAAATACTAGATTAGTTGCAAAGACTTATAACCGCGGTTAGTTTATAAACAAGCTCAGTTTATTTCTCTGAGCATTCTGCTGTCTAATGTGTTAGTAGTGCAGTGGTGTCTGTCCTTTTGTCATACGAGGTGGCTATGTGGCAGTCAGACCCCTAGAAAACTCAATATATGAAACACTTTCTAAGCTTTTGAAGATGGTCATATAAAAATATGCTCATGTGCATTCACATTTGTATATATTCAACGGCTTTTTTTAATAAGAGAAACATCTTTGCCTGATTCAGAAGGAAATTTTTCTATTTCTGTCAACATTGACAAGGGCTTCAGTAATATGAGTACAGATAGTGTTCTGAAGCACTTGATCCACATGTTCATGGCTACTACGAGGTCTGAGGTCTCACTTAAGCCCTCCAAGTGTTCTTCCTAGAACCATTATATCCAAACTAAATGGAGCAAACTTTAATGTTAGAGCTCTAATACAATATCCTTCTCCAAGGCATGAAACTGAAAATGCAGAAAAGAGCAAGCAAGAATTTAGCTTCAAGGTTCTGAACCTCATGGTCTTCAGTGGTCATGAAATGGTACTTAGCAAATCATGTGCTTGGCAAGCTGATAGTAATTGCTTTTCCTCATCTGAAAAAAAAAAAAAGCTTGAAAATACTGAGTGGCACTGATAGAGTTTGAAAAATATATTGGTAGGTAGGCTCACAAAAATCAGGTTATTTGTGAATGAGAAAAATTGTATTGCTTTAATTCAATTAAAGAAAATGATATCCAGTCCTGGAATACTTTTATGGCACAGTAAGCACTGGTATTTGTGTTTGTCCGTGGGAGGATCTCATTCTGCCTTTTAGCACAGCAGAAATATGGCCATTGTGGAGGAAGTCTGCTGGATCTGTTTTAAATCATAAAATTAAAACCCAATATAAAGTGTAGGAATCTGCACCTATATATCTGACTCCTGAAAGATAAGATTACCAGCCAACACTTCATGGCTGGAGTAGAAACTGTTTTGGCTGGTATTTTAAATTAACTTTTAGGTCAAACCTTGATTGTTGCCCACAGTGTGCACACATTTGATGAGGCATTATAACAAATTCTCACTACTATATAGTTAAGAAAAATAAAAGTTTTAATTAATAAGTCTGACCTCTCATTCAAGATATGAAGACAATAAATGTGTCTGGAGAAGAGCAAAGCAGAATTTATTATTTATCTCACCTAATGACTTGGAATTTGTGACAGCTGGTGTTCATGAGGGAATTCAGGAAGTTGAGGAACCTTCCTCAAAGGGGTATGTGAAACAGAGTTCAGTCACCATGTTGTTCTCTTTCTTCTGACAGGTCCTTTGCTACCCTTTGAGCACAGCCCAGACCTTTGAGAATACCAAGATGAAGAAAAAGAATTATTCCAATGGGTATTTCAGAGATTCTGCTGTCAGATGCTTTTCTGCTTTCGCACAGGCTCAATCCTGACATGACTGACTTCAGTAAAAGTAAGATGATATACTTGTTTTGTTGTTTTTTCTCATGTACAAACTGGATGTGTCTTTAGATTTGCCACAAAGTGCTACTGGGATTGGCAGCAGCAAGACAAAAAAAATCCACCAACTGTTTATTGATGCACAATGTACACAATGTAAATGCTTCATGTCCTTTGTGACAGCTGATGGAGATTGCAATCACAGGCAAGCTGAATCTCCACTTCCATGGACAGATGTGCTGGCACAATGTGTCCTGGTATTTAGGTATATTGACTCCTTGCCTCAGACCAGGAGGCACTTGCTTGATTATGGGTGAGGCAGATCTACTAATAGCTGCACTTAGATTTTGTGCTCAAACTATGGTAATTTATTTCTGACATTTCCTCCTTAAACTGCTCCATCACACGTTCATGTGTAGTGGAGGGTGTCATTCCTGACCCTGGTGCATGCAGCTCCAAAGGCTCCATGTGTGTTAGAGGATGAGAGAGAGGGGTTTTAAAATGTCAGCCTTTACTGCACTGAAGGGTTTGACTTTAATGCCATTCTTGCAATATTTCTTCTAATTAAGAAGAGTGAGGAATACTACTAATTCAGCAATAAAGTTAATTAGCACAGACTATAAATGTTTATTTGTTTTTTAATAGCAACAAATGCATTATAAATTACTCCTGTGTTCATCTATTGTAAAATCCTGCTGTTAGAGTAATTTGTAACATAGCTTTTTCCTACAATAGTTGTTGGCATTGCAAAAGCATGAATATGATTTTGGTGTTTGTGGAATAACCATGTTAAGTCTTAAACCCGCTAAATTCTTAACTAGCTCTGTTAAAAAAGATTAAAATAAATTTCATGTGTATTGATGGATATTGAACCGCCTAATGTAATCTTTGTTTACAACCAGAAGCCTGCTTTTGTAGGCATTTCAAATCTGAAATAGATATGTTTTTCCTAAACACAGATTTATTACATCTAAACTCTAAGAACTTTATGATAATTCTTGGCTTTTGAAATAAGTGTGGAACTAAAACTTCTAGTTTTATCTGTTAGATTGACTGGAATTTCACAGATGCTTATGGAAGCTTGATAGCAAACTTTAAATTATTTATAGGCTTGTATGATATTTTTGCTAGCAAGTACTGTTTTTATAGCATTGTAGGTGTTACCTAATAGTTTCAAAGTGAATATTGGTGAACATTTGAACTAAAATATTGAAATCTTTTAATTTACCCCTAAATGCCATTCTGCAGTTTGTACTCTTTGAAGTAGCACAATCCTGGAATGCCTTGTAGCCCTGTTTCATTCAGGACAAACACTTTGTACTGCACTTAATCTCATCTGAAATGAGGGGAGCTTAAGAGATTCAGGTTTAAGACACATGTAATGAAGAGGGAAAATAACGTGCAATTTCTGCTGTGAGGTGATTTCCTTAGAGTATCTTTTAGAGGAAGATAGAGAACTGAGAGCCAGTTTAGATTTCTAGAGTGGGAACCTTCAGTAGGAGTGGAAGACAGAGTATTTTGAAAATGACTAAAAGAGGGCTGGTTTGGGGGAATGGAGGTGTTATGGGCAGACAGAAAGGTTATACATACCTAATTCAGACAGCACTAGAAAACTGAGAAATTGCCATCTCATACTGTCTTTTTTTTTTCCTTTTGTTTTAAGTCAACTTTGCCCTTGGGTGTTATGAGAGAGAAATCTTGACTCTTAACACTGTGATCAATGCTATCATCTTTTCTGCAACTCCAGTATTTTATAGTCTTTTCAGTCTTGATGCTGGTCAAACTTTATTGAGCCACTTAAATTGATTAAGGTTTTTCCAATTTTGCAACATCATCTCTAATGCAATGAATCTGGTGACATAACCATCTTCTCAGTGTTATTTCTGACTCAGGAAGAAAATTTGGAAGATTATCCAGCTGTTGATAGGGTGGCTTCTGTATTGGCGATATTCCCATCGAGAAACAAATAGTGTACGGAAAGCACTGAACTCTCTTTTTTGGGAACAAGAGGAACAAAAGCCTTATATGCACACTCAGAAATACTGTTGGAGACACTGAAATGTCACCATAAAGGCTGAGTATGATTTACTTGTACAGCAAAAGCTCTTCTGGGGAGTTGTGACTTTGGTATGAAAATCAGAATCTACTGCACATTTTTCAGGATATTCTCTGCATAAGGCATGCTTTTTTTCAGTATTCTCTGCATAAAGCATGTATTTTCTGAGGATTTCTGAGTAAATATGTTTTTTCTTTAATAAGTGTGCTTCTAACACATATGATTATTTTTGAACTTTAATCTTGGCTTCTGAATGCACTATGTATAACTTTGGTTTCTGCAGTAGTTCCCAGAAGGGAGTTACTTGGTTGCTGAGGAAATAGTGTCTTAGTGAGGTTCTCTTTTATTAGCCATTGCCTGCTTTACACTTTTCACAAAGATATTTGCAAATGTCTCATTAAAAAAATAGTTCCAAAAGAGTGGAAAAGTGGTGTCTGATCTAACCTTCAATGAAGAATCATGGACTGCAGACTCATTATGAATTAATTCCAAATGGTGTAGAATAACCTGTAAAGCTATGGGTTATGTTTTCTTAGATTTAGAAGACTAGATGCAGCTCTGACAGAGGCAAAGTTGCTTCACGTTTTCTTGGATGTTAAACTCCAGGGATTTTTATTTTTTTTGAGCTGCATTTTGTTTGAATATTGGCATTGGACTGGTGAAGGGGATTAGGGGAAGAGGAGCAGAACACAGTGATAGGAAATTTTCAGACCCCTACCAAAAGCTGATTTCCTTTTCTCCAGCCTTTAGTGAATATCTGGGTGTTTAGAAAAAGGGCCTAATTTCATGAAGAAGAAAAAGTACTCACTGATTTTAAAAGTTGGTGTATGTTACTGAGGAAAGCTTGGGGCAGTAGGTAAATTTCAGGTGGACTTTTAAAAATCAGTGTGTTATGAGCTTGCTTTGCTCTTCCTGTGGTTATCTCTGCATTTTTGCAATCAAGAGCTTTTTCTTAATCAATGTATTGATGGCAAAGTCAGTTGAATTTCTATGTCCTGGACTGTTTGTGTTGCTGGGGCCTAAAACAACACTTGCAGGAATGTTGTTGCTCTTTCTTGTCTCTCATGTAGAATGTTTGGCTCCTGTTTCATTCAGGACAAACACTTTGTGTTTGTCACCATTCACAGAATTAAAATGGTGGCTAATAATCACCATATGATATGTTGGGTATAAAATATGTGTCTAGATATTTCTGTCTTCCAGCTCTGTTAGATTCTGTTGCCTTTAGCTGGGATTCCCTTGAAAAAAAAAAAGTCATTGGAACTTATCCAATCTATTGTGAATTTTCTTGAAAATTTGCATTCTAGAATTTCAGTTTTATAAATTGAAAAGGTTGAATTATTTGCTACACAAATTGGAAATACTCTGTTTTAAATAATAGCATCATGTCATTACTCAGTGTGTTATTACCTGCCTTTAAGCTTAGAAAAACAGATATTTGGCACAGGAGAGAATAATAATTTATATGCCTTAATACATTTTCAGAGGGGATTTCCCATTCACGTGTAGGTGTGGTTATACCTTTCAAAGTTTGATAAAGTCAGCTTTGAGAGCTGAAGTATTTTTCTCTCTGTTATAAAGGGGAATATGTTAGAAAAACTTTGAGTGCATGTGCCTGTTACTTTTTCAGGCTCACACATCTCACTTAGAGCCTCAGTGCACCTGGTCTAAATATTCATTCCTTGGCTGTATTTAAGGTCAGCATTGCTGTGAGTTAAAATGGAGGAATAACACACTGCTCAGACTGCAAACTCCAGATTGGAGATTTTCGCTTACGGAAATGTTTGTTTTATTTCTGCTGTAATCCTAAATGAAAAAAATCTTAAATAGGTTGTTCAAAAAATTGAACTGAATTAGTGAAGCCCTGCTGAGCAGGTACTGCTTGAACCCCTGGATAGCAGATGAAAGGCAAAGTACTATCTGCCTTTAGTGGTAAAAAGTTTTATCTCCTGTTTGAGAACTCTATAGACACATCCATCAAGTGGTCTGACAGGGAAATAAATTGGGTTACAGCACTGCAAGAAGTCCAGATTCTGTTCCTGCTGAGCAGTAACAAATTGTGGTGAACTTTATAAAAAGTTTCTTTCTGTTTTTCACAAAATAATGCAGTATAGAGGCAGTCAGTGGTCACAAGAGACAATGGAGAAACATCAGGAAAAGTTTGCTATTCTTTAATAAGCAAAAGAAGTGAAATTATAGATGTGCTTTTCTTTTTCTATAGAACCACTTGTGTTCTCTGCTCCTTTATAAGCACACTACATCCGCCTAAGGTGAAATTTGCTTCATTTGCTGCAAAATGAAAAAAATTAAATTAGTCTCCTGACCACGAGATAATGTACTTGAGTCCCAGTTGTGATGGGTCACCCTTAACTTCCACTGAACATGGTAAGAGATGCAATTAATTCTGCTGGGGCTCGCTAGGGAACCTTAATTTTCTTCCAATAATAAAATATTTTCATTCCACTCACCTCATGTATGCATTTCAACTAGACTGAGAGTTCAGTAGGCTTTCTTATCTTTGATTTATTTATAAAGGAGCTCTTATACACAGGTGGGATCCAAGTGCCTTTGAATGCAGCTATATTCATGTTTACAACCTCAATGTATTGCTGGCCTTCTCTTATCAGTCCATCCTGGGTCTGAATATCCTTCAACTTGAAGAAACTTCAGACTCATCTCTAATGCCACTGGGAAACGATGAATGTTTGAGAACAGGTCCAGAGTTGTTTTCAAGCTTTGTGAACTTCAGTCAGCCATTCCATTATGGTGTCATTTTCTTCAACCAAATCTGAAAGAGAGAAAGGTTTCTGGTGTCAGGTTTCTTTGCATCCTTCTGAAAATCTTTGCAGTCATATGGAAAATCAACATCCTTTGTATCTTTGCACATATCTAGGTATGCACAAATTAAACCTTTAATTTGTGTGAGATCCTGGATGTTTTAACAAACAAACAAGAATTAATTTCTTCTGCTAATTCTTTGGTGTCTCTTTGACACCAGTCGTGTTTTATTTTTGAGTAACATCCATGCATTCTTAGACTAAAAAGAAAAATACAAAAGGGAGAGATTGCCTTTCAGTTGGATGTTCCTCTTACAGGGTAAGCATTAAGAGCCATTGGTCACCTAATATCTTGTTTATATGGAAGCTAAGCTACCTTTTAAAAATAGATACAAGTGAATGCAATAGAAAAATAAAGGAGTAAGTTCATTAGACAAGAAAGGCTGATGTTGTTTAATGAAGTGTGGCATTTTGATCTGTTTCTAAAAGCCTTGTTCCTTCTTGGTAAGCAATAGGGGTAAAATGTTTCTCTTATGGGCTTCTGCTTTACACATTGCATGCTTGCCTTGAGGGATTCGAAACCTAAATCAACCTTAACTCACAAAAGATGTAAGTATGAGAAATCTCATCCTTTTTCTGGAATGGCTTGGGGGCTGATTGTTTATTTAACAAGCTGGTGCCTTGATTTTGCCACTGACACACTTCAACAAAAATCCCCTCACAGGCATTTAAAGTTGCAAAAGGGAAGAGAATTGAAAAGAAAGATGTGAGTCAATGCACAAAGCTATAAAGGTCTGCTTACCTAGGTGTTTTCAATATTTTCTAACTATATCCCAAGTTGCAGCACTAGAATGGTCTCAGAGAGAGGAGTCAGTGATGTTCTGATAGAATCAGACCAAATAAGATCTTCCTAAGAGTTGTTGGTTGCTTGAGTTATGTACAGGAGCTCACTTGGGAAGAGGGAAATTGCATCTATGGAAAGACCCAGAAGAGTCCTTGCAAAAATCCTAACAGACTCAAGTGAAATTTAACTAGTGCATGGGCTTTGGGCCAGCTCATAAAAGGTGAATGTGTTTTATCCTTAGATGTCAAGATTGAGTGGCTGAATTTGGGAATTGGCTTTTGTTCTCTTCACTGAGGCAGCTGGGAGTTGTTGCAAAAGGCAGGTGCAGATGTAAGCATAGCATCCCTACAATTAGCACTTCCCAGAAGAGCGTGAAGTGCCAAACCCAATGACGAGAGCCAGGGCAAAACTTGGTGTTCAGTTAATGGATTGGATTTTGATGGGGTTTTTTTTGATTGTTTTGTGTGGATTTTTTTGGTTGTTTTTTGTTGTTATTTTTAATTTTTTTTATTTGATGTTGGTTTTTTTTGGTTGTAGTTTTTCTGTTTGGTGATTTTTTTGGGTAGGAAAAATACTTTTGAATGTCTTGAAACACTGATACAGAACTATTTTCATAGCTGCAAGATTCCCTTCCCACCGACTGGATTTTTTTGGACACAAAACTTTTTCTGACTAAGGTGCATTGGCTAGTCATCAGGGAAGAGGGTTTTTTCACTTGTCTAGTTCCTTTCTCATTCTTATTTCCACATTCTTCTTGCATCCAAGATGAGCTGAGGAATGGAGAAATGGATGGAAAAACCTCTATGTGTATAATTTAGAACCAAATAGGGAAGAATGAAAATAGTGGTTTTCCCATTAATTTAAATTACTGTACAGTTGGATGGAAAGGGCAAAAAAGAAGGTAGAGGTTTCCTTTCATGATCTAATTTTTGTTCTGAGTTTCTTCAGCTGTTTCTACAGGACTAAACTATCACATTTCCCCAGATGAGATTTTGAAAAATTTTCAATTTCTTTTCACGTACCCGGGATGTTTAGTGTGTTTAAGAAGCACTGTTTCAATGTGATTTCACCTTTGTCACCTTTGAAGTTAGTCAGTGACAGGGTAAGAAAACCTTCTGATCAAAAGGGAAATGAGCATGATTCTGAAATGGGCAAGCAGATTTTATTAGTAACTGATATACGTCTCATCTTAAATAGTTCACTCAACCCTTTTTAAATTTTTAAAGTAATTATTTATTCATGGAAATACACATTTAAAGCATAGTTTAATACTGAGTCATCAAAAAAATGACATGCAAGTATATCATAAGTTGCAATAAAATCCAGCATCTCAAATGCTCCTCAATGAAAAATCTTATTTGTCCTTACTTTACACGTAGAGAAGAATGGGCTTGAAGAAGAAACTTGATCAAGAACAATTTGACTTACTACTATTTGTTAAAAAAAATTATCTTTTTCCATTCAAGTAGTTTTGACTGGAAAATAAAATAGCTTGTATGATTTCAAATTATATAATTTTCCTTAAATAACTTCTTATGAATGGCTTTTTCTCTAGTTTTTTTCTAATTTGCTGAGGGAGGTGAGAGGGAGTCAAGAAGGAGAACAGGACAGGCACCTATTTTAATGAAAGCTTTCCAACCAATTCTGCTCTGTATGCACTCTTTTCTAGATTTGATTTTTTTCCTCACTGAATAAAGGATTCTCCCTTATTATCTATATTTGCAATTTTATTGTGTTTGACCTATTAAATACTGCATCCAGCAAATCTTTAATTTTCAATACTAGGTGGCTAAAGATGAAAATGGGTCTCGTAGAGTAACTGCAAAATGAGCTTTAAATTCTAACTAAAATCATCTTATCAACACTACATTTCACATTGTATAGTTATGGGCCTGATATTTTTTGAATTGGTTATGCCAGATTACTTTATAGTACATTATGATTGAGAGGGAGCATGACTTTTTTGAACAATTTCTTTTGCACAGCAGGGTGGCTTAAATTAGTGTGACTGACATCCTCCTAATATGCTTACAAATCTTTGGAACAATTGATTTGAAACTTGAGCATTTTTGTTCTGAGTGGATAACAGCACAGGGAAAGAAGTTGGATCTGTAAGCAAGTTCACAGAGCTGTTTCTCTTAATTCCCAGTCCAAGGTATATCTAAGCATATGTGTAAACTTAGCTTATGAATATTGGTAAAGCAAGTGGAAAAACTCAGGCCCAGAAGAAACTGTCACACCTCATAGGAACAAAAATGAAGCCAGGACTTCACCAATGAGTAAATTTACAAAATGCAGGTGCTTAAATGTTTGAGAGAAATACATAAAGGAGGTGAAGAGAAAAATATTGCCTTATTTGAAATTCTCCCAGATGAAGGATCTAGCATATATAAAAATCCCAATTAATGTCAAAGATGCTTTCTCTGGACTGAAACCTGAAAATTTGCCTGGACTGATCTCTTAAAACTATTTTCCTTAGCCATGTTGCTGTTAATCTCCAACATTTAATACATTGTTTACTTGAGCAGGGATTCCCTATTATGGAATTCCAGCACTGTCCCCTTCCCCAGTGTCAGGCATTAATGGGCTTTCTTAATGTATTTTGTTTAAAAGATCTCTAATCACCTGTCCTTTATATCTGGCCAGTAGGGTAGTGCTATCATTATAAAAGAGAATTTGGAAAATAGTAGCCAGTATTCAAAGCATCAATCCAACAAATGAGTTGATGTTCCTTGTAAAGAGCCGTGTCCTTCCTGCTGCTGAGTGTGCACCTCTGCTGAGGTCTGTTCACCTCACAGTATGGTGAAGGATGTCTGTGGGATTAGGACTGCAGAACAAGCTGTCCAGAACTGTTTAAACACATGTAAATGAGCATTTCCTGAGCTCCAAAAACTGGAAATATCTGTGAACTGTACAGCAATTTATACAGTATCTTGATTTTTAAAGATACTGTTGAAGGTAATAGGAACAAATTTTGTGTGGAAACATCCACATGGATCCTATAAAATACCTGTGTGACTAGTAGTGTGGTCAGACTCAAATAAAGTTCCCAAGCTTTGTATTTAGCTGTGTGGGAGGTGAGCATACTGCTAATAACACCCAGGTCTCAGGCTCAATCCCTCTATGGGCCATTCACTTAAAAGCTGGGCTGATGATCCTTGTGGGTCCCTTCCAACTTAGAATATTCTGTGATTCTCTGATTCTGCTCTCACAGGTAATTGTTGATGCAGAGCAATTTATTCTAGACAGTTATTAGACTTCCTCAACACCATTCTTTTAAGGTCTTGCATTACTCTGAGTGTACTTGTTTTGTCTTAGAGATATCTTAGACCTTTCTAATTTAGAAATAGATAAGTTCTATGAAATGATCAGGCAGCTTTTCCTAGTTGCTCAGAAGGTACCATTTTGTGTGGAATGTTTGGAGTAAGATGCGCTATTGTAGCTGAAACATTTTCTAGTGACAGCATGAGTTTTCTCTGGAGAAGTAATACTGAGTCTTGCACCTGACTTATCAGATTAGGAATGCTTTTGCATTGACTCTCATGATATCAATAATGGCAGTGCTAAAGAAAAGAACAGTCCTTTCCCCTTAATCTACTTGTCTTGCCTTTTTCTCCTGTGACACAAATGCTGTCTAGCTGGAACTAATGTGGATTGAAGGGGAAGTCATGTTAGCAAAGGTTTGTGAGTTGACTGAGCATGTGCCTGTCCTTTGGTACCCCCCAATCTGTTGTGGGGTTGTTCGGTCAGCTGAGAGCAGAGGTCTGGAGTTCAGTTGGCATTTAGCACAAATGATGTCAGCACCCCACAGGGTGCACTTGCAGGGCAGAGCTCAAGAGCTGCTGCTGATCACATATGGATGGGTAGTTTGTTATGCCATGCATTAAGCTTGTGCATTGTTGCTGGTAGGCTTGCTAAAGATGCATCTTGCATCAGTAACTATACTGCATCTTGTCTGGAGATATTTACAAGAGTGTAAGATGGTGAGTTCCCAAAAGACCTAGACATAGGTGTATGAACACAGTTTTGGGGATATTCTCTGAGATTCTCACCTGCTAATTCTCCCATTTGTACAAAACTAGACAAAAACTCCTCATGTAGCTGGATGGTGCTCCCTGTGTTCCTCTAAGCGCAGCCAAGTTGGGCTGGAGGGTGCACAAGGACAGTCAGTAGTGATATCAACAGCCCTATCATGTGGTACCCACTCACACTGAGACATTAAACCAGAACAGCCAAAGACCATCTCTTGCAACAAGCATGGTCACATGGTTCCAAGCAGTAGCTCAGTTGCTTTGCTTTTTCCTTCAGTTGCTGTGCTTATGGCCTCTTTGGTTTGCCATATGCTCACAAAACAACGATGATCAGAAGGTAAGGTAGGTCTGCCAAACCCCAGTTTCTAGAAAGCATGGGACACAAGGGTCTGACCCAGCCCTGGAATCCAAGGAGGGTAAAAGTTGCAGCACATGGGTTTAGACTGGAAGGAGTTGAAAAGCATACCCCAATGCTACCTTGGAGCCTATTACCACTTTAAAGGTCACAAATGTGCCACCTTAAAACTGGGTCCAGAAACAGCTACAGAAACCTGCAGTTCCTCTGGACCTGAGCCTGTGGGACTGTGCCATGTTTGTGGTATCTAGGCCTCCCTGGCAGTGGCTAGAGAGAGGGGGTGCACCTGTTTTCTAGGTGTTGGAGGTTTGTTTCTCCTTGGTCTGCATATGATTGGAAGCTGTGTCTTTTTCCCCAGTACTCCTCAGTATATTGGGGATCAATCTTATGAGATTTAAGTGGTAAAAATTCCTGTTTTTTAATGGTTATTTCAGAGAGTGTGGTCTTTTGGGCTGGTTCCTGTATAGAAACTGCTAGGTTTGACATGTCAATCCACCATACTGACCCTTGAAGTCCTGCTCAGTTTTTATCTAGTCCTAGAGCCATTGCTTTTCATACCACCTGCACATTATGTACTTGCATTGTGTGAGGCCTGAGGAGTGCCTTGTTTCTTTCAGCAGGTGTTTCTGCAGCACATCTTGTGCCTAATGGTTCTCTTACCAAACAGCTGAGGGTTTAGTGTATGTTCATACTATGTTAGTTATCTTATTTCACAAAATAAGCAGTCTAACTAACCACCAAAGGAAAACCATTCCAACCTTTCCAGCTGTACAAAAAATTCTCTTGAAGTATGAAAAATTTGACAACTAATAAAATAATGCTGAATCATGTGAATCCATTGCAGTCTGTGAAGGATTGGAACTGGGATGCTGACAGCTCTGAAGCTTATTTTAAAAGTTGGTAACAGTTCAAATCTCATCAGCTTCTGAGATTTCATCTGTTTCTTTGGGAGGGTGGGATAAATGTCTCTGGACATGATGCCAAGATTGAATCTTTTGGAGAAAGACTTGGATGAAAACTCCTTTCTTCTTCTGACCTGATCTCTTCTCACCCATTGTGATATTATACAAATTGAATTTCAGGGCTAGTGAGCTAAGGATTCTGCAGTGGTCTGCAGAAGTGTCTTTCCATCTGATTACCCTTGAGGTCAGAAGCATGTAATATATTCAGGGGGGTTTCTAATCGAACGAAACTCAGAATATGTGAGGGTTGTAGACAGCAGCTGGCCCCAGCAGAGACTAACAGATTTGCTGAGAACCTGCAAAGATCTTGGCAGGATGTCAACAAAGATACTGCAGGGTTGCTAGATGCCAGGAAAAAGAGATCTTTGGTTTGCAGCAAGGAAAATGGTATTTAGGGAGGATGGGATGTAATAAATTATAATAATAGCACTGCAAACAAGTCTCATCCAAAAGTATCAGAGACTGCCTATAGCTGGAAAGCTGTATACTCATTTTCACGGGTGAAGAAGCTGAAGTGGATGCAGGTGAAAAGATTTGCTTTCTTAGAGTGGCACAGTATTATTATTAGAGCCAGGGAAAGTAGTGGCTGGATTCTATTTTGGAATTGGTTTTTAAATTTAGTGAAGGATAACATGAAGAAAAGCAGTGATGGAGAAAGGGATGTAACTGATTTAAAACAATGGGAAGTAGAAGAATGGAATCTGGATGGATAACAGAGACATTTGTGAAGAAGATAATAAAATATTTGTAAGGACCTTGCTGTCTTTCTGGGATGATTCTGGGTTGAATCTCTACAGCACCAGGAGTTTCTAGCTTGCTGTATCCAATTATAAATTTAAGTTTACTCTGTATTTGCTTAGTGAGTTGCTCTGGCAAAATATGTAGGTATTTCTCTGAAAGCTTTGGGAGCTGTAAGTATTGGCTTGCCATTTACCTGGTTGAGTGTAACAGTGCATGCCACCCCCACACCTGACCCTTAGATGCTTTCAGAAGACTTTTAGGTCAGTCTGCAGGAATTTTTTGATCCTTTGTGCTAAGGTGTTCTCCCTGCTTCTTCAGGAGAATTTTAGTGAAAAAGGTGCTCTCTAAAGAGCCTGTCCAGGATAAGTATTTTACTTGAAGCAAAATTCTGACATTTAAAATGCAGCTTCACAAGGAGAGAAAAGAAAATAGGTTCTCATCTGATTGGCACATTGAACATGGCACAGAGAATAACAGCTCTAGTCAGGACTGCCTACGTGGAAAATTTCTGCCCTACAGGATAGGTTTTTCCCAGACCTCCAGAAATCTATTTATATTATTTCAGGGGGATTTCCTATTCATTTATTCTGTAAAGCAATCCCTGTTCCTTATCATTGTTCTTAGGACTTGATTTGGTGATTACCTCATCAGGTTAAAGTCTGTTACTGACAATCTGTCTTAACTAGATGGCTTTGTTTTCCTGGCAGGATGCCAGCAGAGGGGGGAAAAGCAGCTGTTCCTTGAGATGGGAATAATAAAAAAATGCCAACTGGTAAAATCTTCCTGACTTTTGCTGAACTGAAAAATGCCATTAACAGCTCTTGGAATTCCTTGGTTTCTTACATCCAAGAGAAATAATGTGGCAGGCCAGGATACCATTGAAAAAGTAGTGTAAGTGGTACTGGACTGAAATGTGTACGCTGAAAATGCCAGATGGTGGGGGCTCAGGAGAAATGCAAACTGCAGGCTATTAGTAAAATACAAGGATCACAATCAATTCTTTACCTCTATATGGGTAGATTTCAAAGTAGGAGACAATGTGGGCTCTTTTTAAAACTACTGAATGGACCAAATCTAACTTCCTACCAGGCTATCAGCCTGCTCAGAAAATAGTGGCTTCAAATAGCTGTATAAAACTCATTAGTTTTGTGATAGCTCTTCAGGCCTTATAGAAACTTTGAACTACTTGTGCGTTCTTCCTTTAGCACAAGAGTAAAACAGGTAAATTGAGCAGAGAACATGTTGCTGTTGAGTCTCCATGTGAGAAGTCTGATGTAGAAAAGAGACAACCCTGAAAATCTGTGGATCCTTGGGATAGACTCCTGTTTTTCAAGATCCTTGGAGCAGGGAGGCCGTGGCAGCAGTGGTCAGCGTGGCTTCAAAAACTGTGAGGAGCTTTCGGCAGCAGCTGCTGCATGTCACGAGTCTATAAATTGACTTCCTGCCACAGGGGGCCTCCAGCAAGTTCATCTGGAGAGTTACTGGGGAAAATCCTCACCTTTCGTCTTACCAACAGAGCAAATCTACCCAGGGCTGGGAAGGGATTTGGGCTGGTACAATCCTTGTGCCAGCCAGTGTGGTATTGATGACTAAAACTGCTGTGGGTGGGGAGATCAGTGTTTTTTTGAGGGAGAGAGGGCCCTCTCCTTTGAGTAGTATATACACACATCCATCATATTCTTTGCTTTTAAAAACTCTCAGAGGAGGACATACTTCTTTCATCATGTCTCAGATAACATCCAACAATATATTTTCTTTTCCCTCACCTCTTTCTTTGTCTTCAGGGCAGTTATGTGCTATCCCTTCTCTTCAGGGTGGATGCATGTTTCCTTTCCAGTGTTCAATTCCCTTTACAATAATCCTTATCTAACAGTTTTGGAACTGTCCTTCTCTAAAAGGATTTAATTTCCTTTAAAAATTGCACTCATTGAATCAATAATCCAACAAGAATCTCTGGCAAAGGATGGGTTTTGGTGTGGTAGGTGTCTCAAGAGTTAGTAGCTAATATCTTTGTTGGACCTCATTGTTTAATTGAAGTTTAACTCCTGAGCTGCTGAGTTCAAGCTTCTTGCATTTCCTTTCTGAGGAACCTGCCTGTCCCCGGAGGTTTTCTGCCAAGCAGAAGTGTATAATCTCAAAAATATAATATATCTTCTTCTGCATTGCTAAAGATTTTCTTTACTCATTCAGTGTATCAGATAGGTTTGAACTCTTTAAGGTTAAAACCTGAATATGCTGTTTCATACCAAGAAGAGTAATTCTTTTGCATATCTGTGGTTTTCAAGTACAGTCATGAATACTGAAATGAGGAGAAAAAATCACAATGAGATATTTTGAGAGTTTATCCTGGCCTACATCCATCCTTGATTCCTTTAGTGTGCAGGGTAAAGGCTGTTTATAGCAAAATGTGAAATACAAAGAAAGCTGAAGGTTCAAAAATGTGGACATGTGTTGAGCTTTGTGGAAGTTGGTAAAGTGGAATAAGTGTAATTTGATTTAGAAAAGCGAAGTGCAATGCTTGAGTTCTCAGAAGTATGTTAGGCTTAGATTGTTTTGGCATAATGGATTTGGAAATTGCATTTAAATTCAATTTAGAAAACCTATTCAATAAAGCTTTCTGACCTTGTTGACTTTTGGGCTTGGAAGGGTGAGGCATAAATAATGGTGGGGGGGAAAGGAAACCAGGAGTTGTAGGAATTCTAAAACCATGCTTATTAGTCCTGTGATCAGTTTTGAGCACTGCAATATAAGAAAGATGCTCTTAGACAGCATCCAAAGGAGGGAAATGAGGATGGTGAAGAAAGAAAGAAAGCCACGAGGAGCAGCTGTTGAGAGCATTTGGTCTGTTCAACCTGGAGAAGAGGAGGCAGTTCCATCTTCCTTGTGAGATGAAGAGGAGGGGTAAGCACTCATCTCCTCTCTGTGGTGACCAGTGCTAGGACCTGAGGGAAGGGTAGGTTTAGGCTGGATATCAAAAAAGGTTCTTCACCCAGAGGGTTTTTAGGCACTGATCAGACTCCCCAGGGAAGTGGTCACAGCACCAAGCCTGGCAGAGTTAAAGGGGTATTTAGCCAATACTCTAAGGTACACGGTGTGATTCTTGGGGTGTCATGTGCAGTTCTGGGAGTTGAACTCAACAATTGTGGGTCCCTTCCAAGTCAGCATATTCAGTGATCCTGTAATTTAGGCACCCCTGAGTTTAGCTGCTTACTGGAACACTCTCTAAAGCACTGAAAACAGCTTTCTTACTGAGTTAAAATTCCAAATACATATATTGGTTCAAATACCCCAAGTCATAGACACCAGTTATGAATAGTACAGATTTTTGTCCTGTCTCAATGTTCTACCATGTGTGGCTGTGTGGGTAATGAGAACTCTTGCAGTAGTAGGGTTCCACTCTACAAAGGCAATTCACATATCTGGGTATGGGGTTTGTTCTGCTCTGTTCTGCTTCAGGCAGTGGGATCCAAACACAGTCTGCCTCACTTGTCAGCAAATCAGCCAGCAGTCAAATAACACATCTAAGGAAAAAACTCCTGTGAAATTCTATCCCCTTTCAATTAATTTCATTTCAGAGTAAGGCAGAAGTTGGGCAGAGCTTAATTATAAAACTCCTGTGACATGCTGTGGCAATTTGCTCTGTGAGACTTAATTGTCTGTCTGTGCATGCATATTTTGGAGGGATAATATTGGGGAAGGGCCCTGAACCCATCAGGTAAACAGTCTGGGGTTCATACACAGGCTCTCTTAGAACTCCCTTGTGCCTCTCTGTACAATTACCTGATACATGCATTGAGTGGTTTGTGCATACAGAAATACAGAACACTCCTAGGAAGTGTATGTATATCATTGAGAAAGCACTGTTGAATTTTTGGCTTATGCAGGCACATTCTGTGGCCTGACAAGATTACTCCCATTGGAGTAATAACTAGAAATTTTGCTTATTTAGGGCCTGTTCCTACTCCCTTTGAAGCCAATGGCATAATTCCCAGTAATGTTTAATGGTGCTGGGTCAAGTCTTTAAGGATGACAGAGTTTGATGTTGGAGGCCTCAGCCAGTGCTTACTGGAGTACACAGGGGTTTCCTCAGTTATTTCAGTGAGCAAATTGCCATTATTTAATGAAAATAATTATTTTAAAAACAACTTATGCAGAAATGCTGTTAGTGTTAAACTTCAAAAAGAAGAAAGTAAATTAAGAGACTTTATTCTGGCTGTTACTACTGACTTTTTACAGCACTAAAACATTCAGTTCAAGTAAGTTCCCAGAAGCTGGAACAGCTGTATCCAAAAGCAATGAACTTGTTAAATGGAAAAGGACATGTTGTGTTGCTGCCACATCTCTTGTGACTTCTGAATGCGTTTTACTACTCCTGTTGCAAGAACAGCCGTTCTCATGGTATCTCAGCCTTCATGCTTCTGGTCTCAGCTGCTCTGATACCATATCATCCGTGGGGAAAGGGAGATGATGAAGAGAAATGTTGCAGCTGCTTGAGAAAAATGCTGGCTCTTGATAATCAAAAAGGCCAATACCATTTCAGGTATTGGAAAAAAAATAAAAAATTCCTTCTTTCAATGTGTTTTAAATACATAGACTTTGGTATTTCAGGCTTGTTAAGCTAGATCTTTAAAGGGACGAAGTAAAAATACAGCACACCAAGGAGAAGCACGGAAAGCTGCTAGAGGGTGTTGGCATTTTCTTTCTTTGGTTCAACAAATCTTTTGACCTAGAGGGCATGCAGGAGGGTCCATCTGTTTTCCCACAAGTCTAAAAGGAAAGCAGAGAAGGACATGGAATTTACTGTGTATTAATATTTGGATACTGCTGATCTACTGGGTTGCTTTAACAGAAGGATGAAAAAAACTTTTCCTGTCTTGTTTTCTTCTGTTTAGATCTGCTCCCATGCACTTGCAATGGACCTAAGTACACGGAGCAATCTCTAGCCAGGCTGCCACAGTGCTTGGCTGGATTCTGTTGGGCCTTCTTAATGTACACGTTATCTCCTCTGTGTGATTTAAGCTTCTTTAGGTCTTTGTATCTGCAACACTTTCTATCACCTGGAATATTGGCTAACCTTTCGCCGAAGCCAGGCCCAATGATCCAGATGTCCTTGCCCTTTCAATGGCAGCATCAACACTTCAGAACTTCCTGAAGTGTTTTTTTAAGGCACACCCCAGAGCCCCAGCATTTGGTGGGGCCACCCTGTGTAGAGGAGGCATAAGATTCCACTTTAGATAATATGAAAAACACTGAGCTCTTGAAGTTAATGAACCAAGTAAATGTTTCCCTGTCTCTCTTTCAGTACTGCCCTGAGGAGTCCTCTAGGCTTAGGACTGTAGGGTGGCTACCTTCTGGGCAATCCAGCACATTAAAAAAACACAGCAATGTGAAACCAATGTGGTTTTTAAGCCTTGTCACTGGAAATGGAGATTCTGGCTGTTAATGCTACACTAAGGACCTGTGTTTACGATTTATGATACTTTCTGCTCTTTTCCTTGTGTTTAGTCTTTCACGCAATTGCAGATTTTACAGCTGTTTGAATGATTGTCTTCTCTACTGCAGAAGATGGCCATAAATTTTAATGAGTAACTCTGCACCAGTACAACAAGACCCAGGTGAATGTCTTTTTGTACAATGCTTGCTGGAGTCCAACTCAACAGCTTTTTGGTTGTGGTGGTCACAGACAGTATGTGTGAGCACCAGGGAGCTCTAGGTAATCTAAATGCTTGCCTTTGGAAAGAGGGGAACCAGGGAGAGTTGTTGGGATGATCAATATTGCTGGGTGTTCTGTTCACACTGAACTGTGTGTCTAACCCACCACCACCCTGCAGTGAGATGAGGGATCTTCTGGGAAATCTGAAAACCACTCCTGCAGTTCCTCATCTTCTTATCTCTGAGGCACTGCTGTCTGTGTGTGGCTTTCAGCCTTGGGGTTTGCAGAGTTAGGAAGGCTGGCTGCTATTTCAGACTCTGCTTAGAAAATGATTAATTTCATTTTTGCATGTGTATTTGATCATAAATATGAAAGTGTGTTAATAGTGCAAGTATGTATATGCATAACTAGTGTGCATTAGTATTTAAGTCTGTAGCAGAATCCCCATCAAGAAGTGGAGGAAATAGAGCATAGACATTATTATTGCAAGAGTGGCTAGAAAAAATGTGTGGTGTGTATTTATAAAAGGAAGTTCTTTGTCCAGATGTCCCCCTGCACTCCTTAGGGAATGTTTCTGATTGCTCTCTGAAATTTATATTGCTTCAAATGAAATATATTATACACCCCCTCCCCCCAAGGGCCAGGAAAATTAGCAAAGGCACTTAAATTGTACAACAGCATCACTTAACTGCTCTTGTTGAATTATGTTATAAATGAACCATCACAGAAGCCTCTTGGGATCTTCTGGTTGAATACTTCAATGTGAGAGGAAGCTGCTCTTCTTGGTGGTGTTTTTAAATTTATTTTTATATTTGCATTGAAGATGAGAGGAAACAAAAAAACTAGTATCACAATATTAGTCACAGAAATCTGCCCTTGTAACACAGTAATACCTTTATCTGCACCAATGATGTATGTTGAATTTTGGTATAATTCTAAAAGTCCATAGTGCTCATCAAAACTAATGGGGCTGATTTTCTCTGTGTTTTTAGTTGATTCTGCCATCTTATACCTGTAAAATATTCTCAAGGAATGTGAGTTCTAATTTGTTAAGGCTTTATACTCCCACTTTGCACAGGCATGAATAGCTGTAAAGGGAAAGAAATCAAGCCTAACTGAAACATGAAGAGTTCCACGTTTCCTAGGCATCAGACAAAAAAGGCAAAACATTTTAAAACAATATTGAAACCTAGAATTTCAACATGAATGAGTTTCTCTGCTACTGATGTTTGTTGATGGTCAGATTTGTGGGCAGGAACAAATCAGAGAATCTTTACCTCCCTCTGACCTAGGGCTGCCCAAAGACATTATGTGCAGGAGATGCCCTTGAGTTGTTAACTCAGGGTGGCTTGGAGGAAACAATTCCCTGAGCTCAAATAGTAGTGGCTCTTTCATAACTTCATAAAATTTTCATATTCTTCTTTGGAATCCCTTGGAAACACTCTGCCTGTCATGCAGCAAAATAGAAGTGGTATCAGTAAATTTAAAAACTTTTAAAGTACTGTCTAATACAACATCATAAGATCACTTCATATAGTTTCATTCCTTATGTAATTACAAAAAGTGGAAAAAAATTATTGAGTCCTATACAGAACAGACATAGAAGTTGAGTGGATCAAAAAAAAATCATTTTTGATTTTAAGTTAATCTTACAATTGGCCTCTTCATGGCAGTGTTCAATTCAGACATTGCTGGCACTTAGTTTGAGTTTTAAGACAGACCCAGCTGATGTGGAAAAGTAGAGTACCTCCTTGGTGCAAAATTTTCATTCTACAGGACTGAAAAACCAGGAAGGATCGAAGTTTGAAATAATCCTCTCATGACAGTTATTAGTAGTTCAGTGGATCTTTCCATGGGCAAAAATGCACAGGAGATTCTTCAAGGAAATTCAGATTTGCTGGTTCTTGAAAATTGCTCTTGTTTGCACTGCTGTGGTGTCTATCTCATACTAATGCCTCTTTTGTCAAGTGACCTGGCTTTAGCAGCTCTTCACAGGTGCATATTTTAGTTTTTATTTGGTAGATACTGGGTTTGCTACTTCTTTCCCTTTATTAATGAAAAATGTCATCTCTCTCTCTATCTGTTCCCAAAGAGAACAGAAGTTAAATAAGAACAGCCTCAAACTTCCTATCACAGAGCTGTAACAGCAGCCATGCTTCAGCTGAGCATGGTTGAGATAGTGTGCAAGAATTTATAAAGCTTTCCATAGGAGAAGTTAGAGAGACTATGGTTTTTCTTTCTCTCAACATATAAGCTAATGTTATTGTCTTGAATACAGAATTGCATCAATTAGAGATAAAGATTGATTTATTATTGTACTCTACTATAAAATTTTATAGACCAAAAAATGAATTACACCAAGTACCCAATGCGAAGCTGATGCAATCTAAGCAAAAGGGAAAAATTAACTTCATGAAAACAACCACCACATTTTTCATTGATTAATGTAATTCATAGCCTTTGACAGTTGCCCAGGAAATGCTGCAGAAATTTGCATCAGGCAAGTACTAATTTAAAAGTAAAGATCTCAAGCATCTACTTGGTATGGGTAATAAAATCTCCACTCTTTTCACTATTCCTGCTGCTGACTGGGAATCCAAGGTTAATTCAGAAGGAGCTGAGGCCTGGGAATCTTGCTGTTACTTAGAGTTGTATCTGTGCTCTAAAATTTACATATAGCTTGTTTGCTTTGTATGTATGTATATTTTCTAGTAGCAAAATACAGATGCAGACACACACAAATTTATACACAGGAGTTCTTGCCTTTCCAAAGGTAACTGTAACTTGAATTTTTCAAGTTTTTGAAAATTTTGAAAATAGTTAAATCTTAATTAACATTGGTTACAAAAGTGTATTGCATTTGTGTTGTAATTAATGCTACATTTTACTTATTCCATGATGTTTATTAACAAATATGTGTCAGGAAAATGGAAAACGTTATTCAAAAAGGAACTTTGTCACATTTATGAAATCAGCCTGTTGCAGTGGTTCTCCAGATGTGCCTGGACACTGCACATGTCAGATGAATAGGCATCAATATGCCTACCCATTTCTCATTTGCATACAATTTATATTTATAAGCAGTAATATTATTATAAAAGTCTGCTGGAAAAAGTAATTTACTTTTTTTCCTTATGATTTCTCTGTCTAAGGCTGAAGAACACCCCTGGGGAGTGTAAATTTACTCATCTAACAATTTTTTCCCCCCAAGCACTCTACTCCCATATTAACATTGTTTCTAATAACTGTAGCAGTTCACAAGACCATAGTAGTGTGTTTTCCTTGCTATTGGGAGTAGTAGAAAAACCCAGCAAACCTCAGGTTTTGGCTCCCTTTTGAACACAATAGGCACAAATCAGTCGCAGACAGGATTGAGAAACCTCTATGGTGACATTGTTTCAGTGGCTTCTTATGTGAGCAGAATTCAGAAATTTAATTGGTTATGCAACCTATTACTGCAGCACTTCACATTGAGTGGCACTAAATAATTACAGTGTAACTGCTGCACAACTGTTGTAATTTTTCATGCAGCTCTGTTACATGATAACACGATAACGCTGATGCTAATGCTAGCGTTGGGTTAGGCAGCTAAAGAGGGGATTACAACCCAGAAGTGCTAATAGCATGTTGTTAGGAAACAGGATGCCAAGGAGTCATTATAAATGAGAGTAAAAGAATAAAATGAAAACTACAGTGGGAAGTCGGAAAAGATTTATTTAAGGCAAACTGCGGGCAGAGGGTGTTGTGCTGTTTTTAGTGTATTTAAATCCTTGTTAAAGGGTATAGACTAAGAGGTCAAAAAATCATGATGATGTGAAAAGCAGTGGGAAGTGATGGGCTTTAGAGTAGTCACCTCATTTAATGACTGCAAGGTGTCTTCACATAATGCGTCTGCTGGGTTTGTGGAGTGTTTCTTTGGCATACTTCCATAGATATTTTTCTGTAAAAGAGTAAATTGATATTCCTAAAAATACCAGAGGGTCTCCTGAGCAACATGAAAAGAAGAAAAGGGCTCCAGATGGTGGTGACAGGGATGAGATAGCAGACTCCTGCAGTTTTGTAACATCTGAGGCAAAGAAGGTCAAAAAGTGGTGTAGCTCTGCATGGACAAAGGGCCTCTGTACCCAGAGCACTGTGACCTCTCCTTGGTAATTAAATTGGCTTCCTTGAAATGTTACACATACAAATGGCAGCATGCAGAGATTGGGATTTTCACAAGTACACTCCGAATGTGCTAAGTTTCCTGCCACACTATCATCACAGTGACATACACACAAGTGTCAGCAAGCTTGCTTTATTCTGCACCCATATGTGGCAATGGGAACAGCAGGGGGATCTGAGGGGAGAGGACAGGCAGAGGGCTGAGAGGCAGCAGGGGCTGCTCCCTGCAGAGCCCCCAGGCTGAGCCAGAGACACCCAGGGCAGGTGAGGACAGGGGAGCCTTAAGGGCCTGGGACACTGAGAGAGCAAGGAGCCCCTTGGGGAGCAGTGCTTGTGCACGTGGCTGCTTGTGGCCAGAGATATCACAGGGGAAGGATGAAGCCATGCTTGCAGTCTAGCTCCTTTCTTGTACAGTGTTGACTGAAGTACTGCTGCTTTGGCATGCCTTCCTTCCCTTGAGAATACAAAACATTTCTATATGAAATATCTAGAGCTCTTCAATTAACTGTTACACCAATAGCGTTTGCTGACTTTGTTGCACCAACCACTTGCCTACATTTGAGGACTGAAAATGAGAATTTTAGTGTTAGCTACGCATGCAAAGGCATTTGTGCACATCAGTATATGGATATTAGACAGCCTGGTCCTTTCTAGGTTAAACTATAAGAAATGTAGTAATAAATCAGCTTCTCAGTCAAAATTCCTGCTTATGGGCAGAAAAACCTGAAAGAAACAAGCCATTTCAAAAACTGAACTAAGCATTTGAGAAGTTTTCCCCCACAAACTATGACATATGGGTGGGAGGCAGGGGGCTCAAGTAAATTTTGGGCTAATTATTGCACAGTAAATAGTAGGTGTTTCAAATATAGAGGCATGAATAACTTACTTATGAACGAGCAAAACAAAAAGTTTCTGATTATAAAATAATTTTTCAAACACAATAGTGTACTCAATTTTTAGTTATTTTCCCTCCTGGAAGGAGGAAAATAACATCTGGTTCCCATTCATTTTGTCTGAAAAACATCAGGAATATTAAACCTGCTCTTTGCTAGTGAGGGTGTAGGTAACATGACTATTATGATTTCTTACACTCAGCTAAATCTTTAATGAGTGTTTTCTCTCTGAAATACTAATTAATTGTTTTAAGTGAGTTCAATGTTAATATTAATGTGTCTCATTTCTTCTCAGCTTTTTCTCATGGTCATGCTTCAGGGATTTTCATCTCTCTGCTAATTCTTACAGGTCTCTCTGCTCTTTCAATACCAAACATTTGGGCACAACCTCTCTATCTCCAGGAAACCCTCAGCCATTTGTCAGACATAAAGAGGCAATGGACAAACCCAGTGGTTTCCTTTTGAACCCGACCCTTTCCAAGCAGTGAGGCAGTTATGACCCATTAATACTTAATGCTGAATTCCAGAGTGAAACATTATTTATTTGGCCTAAGGCCAAAAATCCCCATTCATGTTTGTTCCTATCTTGATCTGTGTGTCTGCATTTCTACATACTGCTCAAAAAGCATTGATGATCTCACGTAGTATTTGTTTCCATGCTTTCTTGCATTTGCAGTTTTCTCTTCTGTATCTTTTCATCAGACCTGATGGCAAGAGTGGTATTTGAGATTGTTTAACACTATCACAGCTCTCTCTTGCAAGTAGGTTATTAAATTCTTAGGGTAAAAATTTTCATGCTGCATGTTTGCTGTGCATTGGATATTGGGGGAAAAATAAAAGGGCATCAAGTCTGATTTCTAGGCAAAACCATTCTGCAAAGTACATCCTGCAATTCTTTATTTCAGGGTTAATCTTGGACTAACTTAGGAAGTTAAAATGGATTCTCTGAGAGAAAAAATCTGAATTCTGACGTAAACGTATTCTTTACAAGTTAATAATGTGTATGTGAAGAGAGTCCCTTTTCTGTATTGTATTTTAGCTGAAATACCTTCTTAATATTATTCACTATGGTAAAAGGAATTTTCCCACTTTCTCTTCTACTGGTATGTTTTTGTGTTTCTAGGAGAACTTCAAGTCAGAGGTGGTTCTGGGATCAGGGATTGCTTTTGCTGTCTTTCAAGACATTGATCTAGGATGGATTTGATCAAAACCAAATATCAAAACATTTTGGTTCAGATTTGCTCAGCAGAAGCAGATGACTTCACCTCAGGTTGAATGGTGCTCTGAGCATCCCCCCAGGGCATCCAGGTGCTCTGTGTGTTCTCCTTGTGATCACCTCTGCTGGCTGTGCAGATGCGGGGCAAATCAGATAGAAAATATCTATTTTCTGGTGCAGAGATTATAAGAAAGGAGGAGAACTTAGGACAAGGGTGGGACCGGGCTTTAAGGGTTGTTCAAGGCAGGAGAAAACTGAGACTGGATCACAAGGCAAGTTTTCTTCTGATGAAGTGAGGCTGAGGCTGCAAATGGGAACCAGTGAGTGTGGGAGGTAAACTGGAAGAAAAGGACATGGTCAGGAAGACTGTGAATGAGGGATAAGTGAGAGCAAGCAAGGAGCTAGAGACTGGGGTAGGAGTTTATAAGCTGAAAACAGTGGAGGGAGACAAGACTTTGGATAAATGGAGTGGTACCTGGGTAAAGAAGAAACCAGGAACCATGACAAGATACTGGGAGTCGTCATAGAAAAGTCATGTCTTGCAAGGTGACATCCATTGTTTGTGGAAGTTAAATTTGTTGTTCTTGTAACAAAAATGTTGAGCTCCATTGTCAAAGCACTTGATGTCTTCCCTCCAGTGGCTGGTGAATAAAAAAAGCCAATGTACTCTTTCTGTGGCCATGCTCTCCCTGCACTGGGCTCAGTTTAATTCAGTTTCCATCCTCTGTCCTTTGAAACTGTTTCTGTTGTCTCTTTCATGTGAACTTGCTTCCTGGGGAAATACATTTCAGACATTTTCTATCTTTTGGCAGATTGAATTTGCAGATGTGACAAATTTAACATATCTGCAATAACTACTAGAGCCATCCACTCTTCTGCAGCACTCAGTGGTGACATTAGTTTAGCACTAGACAGTATTTCTCCTGGAGTTGTGTTTTGAACTGTCACTATTTGCTAGGACTACTCTGCACAACAAAAAGGGAGCTCACACCTCTAAGAGTTGAGGACTCAACTAAGTCTAAATCAAGTCTAAATTTAGACTCTAAATTAATTGCTGAAAATGAGTCTGAGCCGACTCCTTTTGCATGAATGTGGAAGTGGAGTGGTTCGAGTTCTGGGTCAGGCTGTGCTGCATTCCAGCAGCAAAGGGCTCTAACTATGGCTATTGCTGAGGTTGCTGGGTTAGGCTAGTCCCAACTGGATTGGGTTGGACCAGTGCTGTTAAGTCTTCCTGACATGACAGATTGTGTTGTGTGGTGTGGGTTCACTAGTGGGAGTCTGTGCAATTTCAGACAGCTTGGCACTGCACTCTTTCTGTGTATTAACATATATTTAAGTATGCAGCCCAAATCCTGCTTTTAATGTCAGCTCAACTTAGAGCAAGTTAACTGAGTAAATAAGAGTAGCTTTTTTTGTAACTGTCTTAGAATTTGGCTTCATAATGCTAACACTGTTTTCCTCCAAAGTACTTATTATATTAGAAAACACTTTAAGTATGTCTGCCAGCCCAAAGGCTGCAGCTGCACTCTGATAATAAATACAAGCTAATGAACAGAATTTCTATCTGTAGCACATCTCTTTATTCCAATAGAACATAAACACATATCAAATAGGGCATAGGATCTCATTTTCTACACCAAGTGCTCCAATTTATTGGCTTCCCGAGGAGCTAATAAAAATGTTCCAAGACCACAGGGAACTTCTGCTTTGGAAGCATCTTAGAAAACACTAATGTGAGTAGTAGAATACCACAAAAAAATTGATAAAATTGCTGCATAAGTGAAAAGTAGCACCATATCATCTTTTAGTGTTCAACAGTGAAGGACTGTTAATGGTCTTTGAGATGTTCTCCTTAATGGAGAATGAGCATTTCACTTCTCATAACAGGACACTTCTGAAAACAAAAACACCTTTAGTGTATTTGAAAGTCAGTTGTCAGAAACAGAAAGTAAATAAATGTAGTTGCCAAGAGCCAGGCTTAGTGACCTTCAATGTTACAGGTTTTAGAATAATTAGATTTATAATAATTGTTTTGATCTTGGCTAATATTATTACATGGTTCAAAAATACTTGCCAAAAAAATGTCTGTTGACATGTTGTGCAATAAATATTACAGTGAAGTTATTAAATCTGTCGAACTTACTGAATAATATAATTAAAAATAGCATACGCTGTTCCACCATATCTCGTCACCTGAGTTTGCAGTTTCAGATTGTGTGCCATTTTTGCTGCTGCAACTGTATGCCTGGCCTGTGATAACACAGTGACAATCCAATGCTTAAACAGTACATTCCCAAAGGACTCGAGCTGCTCTTATATGTGTAAAATACTAAGGAGCAAAAATACTTCCTACACTACATTCCACTCTTGGGAAAGTCTTCATGAAAGTTTTGCTATTCTCCCCCTTCAAGCAAAACCTTTGATGTGACACTGACACTGTGTTTGAGGGTGTCTTTCAAACAGGGATGAGTGCTTATGTGTTGCCAAAAATGAGCTGCAGCTGAGCCCAAAGCTGTTCTGACTGTGGCTCTGGGATGGACTCGTTGATTTGTGATAAGTAATCCTCTGAGGCTTCTGTGGTGCAGACGGCAATGTGTATTCCTCTGTAGAATGCTAGAAAATTTGCTTGTGTTTCCTATGGGATATTGGAGGCTCAGCTGCAGTTGAACTTGTGACACTCTGACCTCAGCTTCACTGGCTGCACTGATGCTTGCCAGGATCCCTGGAGAAGGAGCCTGCGCTGACTCAGTGGGGCCATGGCTGTGCTCTGCTTCTCCTTGTGCCAGACAGGTAAGCGCAGAGTGGGCCAAAGAGCCTCTCAGCTTGCTACTGTGTTTCTGTTCCTGCTAAACTCTGGAGCCAGTAGCCTGCAATGCATCTGAATCAGCTGAAAAGCTAAAGTTGGAAGGCTTCCAAAGATCAACAGAAACATCCTATTTCTGCTTCCCCTTCTTTATCCACAAAGACTTTTCAGGTGTTATTTGAAGCAGAGGAGCTCATGAGCTCATTGTCTCCATTGTCTGCTCTTTGCCTCCTGCAGATTGACTCTCTTACAATTTTCCAGTGCAAGGGGATCCCTGCAGTTTCCTCCCCTGAATATGGTGTGTGTGAATGTTAAAGAATGGCAAACAGAAATTATGGCTAATGGCTTTTGTATTTGACAGGGCATAGTCCTGTGAACGGTTTAGAGCCCTTTATCTGTTTACAAAAGCCAAGAGAATCTCCATGTTTTTCAGAAGTCCCAAAAGATGTGCAGCCAAGAATGCATAACTATTCTAGAAATGGATATTAGTGAAGTGGAGCAGAGTGCCCAGAGATGTCATGGTCATATCCCTCTCAGGATGTCACTTTTGGGTGATGCTCACATGCCTTGGGTGATACTGCACCTTACCTGACTTCTGTCCTCCCCCTTAGTCTGTGTGACCCAATTTCCCAGAAAACAAATAGCAGCTCTAAGTTCAGTGCAAAGAAATACTGTAGAGAGAACCACTTAGAACAGCTCATAAAAAAAGAAAGTATGGCCACTGCTTTCCTTAACCATGTCTCTGGTCTTAACAAAATCTTGGCTGCTGCTGCATACCGAAAAGAATTTGAGTCTCATTCATCACTTCCTATTTGTCTTAAAGTGAATGCTGTAGATGGGATCCGATTACCATGGCACAAAACCCTTTTGTGTTACTTTGCAGTGACACAGTTTTGCACCAAGATGTTATGGATCCTGTTTTCCCAAGAGCAGCCTGTGGCAGCTGGGATTTCAAATGCTTTAGGATGCTTTCCAGCACAAATGGCATGTTCCTCAGCAGTCCTGCAGCTCCCACAAGCCAAGGAGCAGTGGTAGACCAGAGGCAGCTGTGGAAAAGTCCTTCCTCAGCTGAGGCAGCAGGGCATGCCCTGGTAGTGGGAAGAGAGGGCAGAGCTAATTCCTTTGTGCTGCATGCTCTTCTTACCAAGGTGGCTGAAGAAATGGTAGTACTATGTTACTACTGATGGTAGTACTATGTTTAGAAGATAGCTTTCACTATTTTTCTGTACATCCAACTCTTTTTGTAACTTTGTTGTTTAACTGTTTACAGATCAATTTTGGGAAATAAGTTCCCAGATTGTTGCTTACTTTGGTTTCCTGTTCATTGTGTGTAGTGTATGTTGGTTACAGAAATCATAGGCTGTTGTTTTCTTGATAGAATTGTTTTACAAGAAGAATAATGATAGGCTGGCTTGGGTTGGAAGAGACCTTAACAATCATCTCATCCAACCCCCCTGCTATGGGCAGAGACAGCTCCCACTAGACCAGGTTACACAGTGCCCCATCCAGCCTGGCCCTGAACACTTCCAGAGTTGGGGCGTCCACAGTTTCTGTGGACAAGCTGTGCCAAGGTGTTAACACCCTGACATTACAGAATGTAAACCTACCATTTTTCAGTTTAAGGCCACTATCCCCTATTCTCTCCTTGGGAAAAGTTCCACTCAAACATTTTTGTAGGTCCCCCTTATGTACTTTAGGGTGCTGTAAGATGTTCCCAGAGCCACATCTTCTCCAGCCTGAGCAACCCCAACTCTCTCACCCTGTCCTCATAAGAGAGGAGCTTCAGCCCTCTGAGCATTTTCATGGCCTCCTCTGGACTTGCTTCAGTGGATCCACATACCTCCTATGCTGGGGACCTCAGGGCTGGGTGCAATACTCAAGGTGGGGTCACACTATGGGTGTGACTGCCCAGCCAATTCCTTACCCACCACCAGTGATCCATCCACCAAATCTGTGTTTCCAGTTTAGAGACAAAAGTGTTGTGCCGAACAGTGTCAAATGCTCTGCACGTGTCAAGGCAGACGATGTCACTTGTTCTTTCCTTACTCACCAACAGCTAAATGAACACCAAGTAACAATGAACAGCCATAAATGCTCTTATTTATGCATGAATTTTCTTTCCAGCATTCTAATATTAGCATTTGTATGAAGGAGAGTAATTCCCACAATATTGTGAAACAAAACTTTTGAACAGATATTTGTGTGTTGAATATGATGAGAATATTTAAACATCTGGTATTTGACTGAATATAAAGTAGAAGCACGCATTTGCTTTTATGATTTCATCAGAGAGAGCTCAGGGGGTGATTTTTCAAAGGCGCTGAAGACAGAAGAACTAGCTGAGACTCAGAAGTTTTATGATGGGGAGCTGTGCTTGAGGAGACATGAATTCCAGTAAGTTTTTGTACTGAATTGGAACAAAAAGTGACATTTCAAAATTTTCCACTCAAAGGATAATGGGAAAACATGGTTTAAGTTTTCCTAAATGAAAGAGGTGTCATAATTTCTGACTCCTGGCTCTGCCCTGCTTCCTTGGGGCACTCTGGGAAGCTCCCAACCTGTGGGAAGCAGCTGGGGAAGCTCTCTGAAGTGCCAAGGGTTGCTCAGGTTGGAGCCATGGTGGCTGTAAGGCTCCAAAATCACTGGCAGGAAATCAGGAAGCCCTGAATATGTCAGCTATGATTAGAGGGTTTCCAAGCATTATCCTGCTGGTTTGCTCTGGCAGTCATTGTGGCAAGGTTGTTGTCCAGTGCAGGGTCTGGGAAGGTAGGTTTGCAGCAGTGAATTAGGCTAAGGAAACACTGTTGTGCTTCCAACAGGAATCTGCTTGTCCTGGGAAGATGTCACACCCTTTGAGAGATATTCATACATCACTATCCCCCATAAGCTATTTCACCATGAAATTCACCAGGCTGGAATTCACCTGTTGGAAAGACAATGAGGTTTGGATATCAAATTGTTACAGTGTTTTGGAGAGTTTCACTTGAAGTTAAAAATTACTCCATTAAAAATCATTTCAGGTAAGAAGTCTTCCCTTCCCTGCCCCATTACCTGTCAGGGAAATGAGCAATTTGGCTTGATTTGGTTTGTGGTTTTACTTTGTAGATTATCTATTCCCACTCTCACTTGATATACCCATAAGCTTTAAGATATTATAGCTTGCAAAAACACTTGGAAAATGATTTTTAAAAAGTTATGCCAGTTTGCACCTATTTGGAGTCTGTTTGCTCATTTTTTAGGGGATAAATACAGCCTTGTGAAGTGTTGGCAGTGTTAAGGGGCAGCTAAAGCAAGCATGATAGACAACATTTAGACAACCTGTAATCTAATTTCTTTTTTTAAATGAATAGGGAAAATTATTTTATCCCATTGGATGACATTGGGAACCAACTTGTCAATGGTGTAAAAAGTAGCAATCCAGACTCCTGTATCGGAACAGGGAAAAGGTATCCATTACAGAAAAATAACAAGGGCCTGTGAGGGTTAAGCTGAAGAATGTACCAGCACAGTTCCGTAGAAAAAGGAAGGCATGCAGGGAAAGCTACTACTGACATTTATTTGTTTCTTTCAAGTATTTTACCTTGAAAAGTGGAGCTATTTCTCATTTTTATTTTCTCATAAAATAGGCCAAACATTCAATGGAGAAGGAGAGTTGGTGGACTTGTTGTTTTAATAATGAACATATGCCTGCATGTGTGTGATTTCTTTTTTATGCTTTATAATTGGCATAAACTCCTCATGTGACAAGTCTTCAACTTTAACTACTGAACTTGTGCAGACATCAAAAGTCATTGCGGAATTTCAGACCTTTGATGTTTGTTTTAACAGCAGAGCTGATGGCTGCTAAGGAGTAGCTACCAGGAACAAACAGATTTTCTAGGTCTCATCACACACAACTTATTTTCTCCCCATTTCTGACATTTTTCAAAGTTGCACAAATGTTCATGGTACCTAGTTGTATGTACTTCTGTTGTTTCTGATGTTCATAATGAGAATTTGGCCTAGAAACAAAAAAAATCTGATATTAAAACCAGCCAGTCCCACCCTCCACCCCCAAGGTTTCACAATATTGTGTAGTGATTTTTTTATAGACATTTAGCCTTAGTCTTGCATGTCCTATTTTGCCTAAGTTGTATCTTCCTAACTCTGTAAATTCTCATGGATGTGTATTCACTTGCTTTCACTAATATTAAATCCAACCCCTCCCTGCAAAATAGAACCCCAAACCAAAATCCAAACCCAACAAACAAACCATATTTATTATCTGAAGTCTTGCAGGCAGCTTTGGTCTCACTTTTCCCTCCCATTATAACTCAGTAATCCTGATTGCTATTTTAGTGCAAGTACAAGCAGATTCTATCACCTAAGAGCCTCCAATTCATGTGGCACTAACTACACACAGTTCTGTAGTGTGCATGAACTATTCTTGAGCACTGTTAGGGAAGAGGAGTTACAGATGGCAGTGGAAGTGAAATTGCAAAAAGGAAGAAAAAATAAGGGATAAAGAATGAGGGTGAATGAAAAGAGGAGAAGAAAAGAGGCAAGAAAACAGAAAGAATGGGAGAGAAGGAGCCAGAGGTACAGAACTGTGTTTTTGTCCTTGCCTAGGCTGCTGTTTAAGTTGCTCTGGGTGGATCCAGCTGCTTTATGTAGCGGGGACTGCAAACAAATTCTGCTGGGTTCAGACAACCCTTTTGAGAAACAAAACAAAAGAAAGCTTCCTGTTAGTTTCGAATCTACTTCATAGGATGATCTCCTTCCACACTGTGGCTCTTGAGTGGGTTTGCTGGGAAGGGCCAGCCTAGTACTGCACACGAGACCCCAGTACCCTGGGGATCTGAATTCTGGGCTGTGTGAGAACCTCCTGAGGCATGGCCAGCCCTCCTGTCAGCAGCAGGCAGGATGCCTGTGACCCTGTGCTGATCTGCTCTGTGCCTGCAGTCTGCTGACCCAGGCCATGAACTTTCCCTGCTCAGGGCTGCAGGCATGTTTGCTCAGTTCCCTTTCCCTTACCTTTGCACAGGCATGGATTGTTTCTGTCAAATACAGTGCTAAGCACCTTAGGAGATTTCTGTGCTTGTGCGTATTTAAGTAAGAGGATTAAAAACAATAGTTCAGTGTCTGGGATACTCCCAAAACAGTGTCCTTATTTGGCTTCTTGCTGAGGTGTGAATACTTTTTTGATGATGGAAAGTAATTTTCATCAGTGTTTCTAAGAGGTTTTCAGGCTGAGACATGATTGTCAGACTTCTCTGAGTAAGGAATATGAGGACATGTTCCTGCAGCCTCATATGTGAGCACCATGCACACATTGGTTCATTTCTGTAGCAAGTAGCCATCACTGCATAGCATTTTAAAGGCTTTTTTTTCTCAAGGAACATCTGCAATCTGCTGGATTCAACTGACTGCTGGTATTTGTGTTTGGCTTTAACAGATCTATAAATGCATGAACTGTCCTGTGTGTTCAGCAGCAACTGCTGATCATCTGCAGAGACTAGGAGCAGCACTTAATTGAGCTGATGGAAATTTTCAGTTAGATAGAGCCCTGACTTCATAGCTGTTACAGTGATGTGTCTGTATCAGTAGTGTGATGGGATGAAGAGATTCCCCTGCAACCAGCCCATGTAATTTCATGAAGAATTAACAAATGCAGATATGTAACTCTTCAACACAAAAACATGTGAACAGCATTCACTTCACCAATTTCAGATAAAATGGTTTATTTACTTATCTCAGCTCATCCCCCCTGGGTATCATAGACCCATGGAGCCTACTGTCTGAATCCAAGTTACTCTCTGGAACAACAGGCAGTATTTTCAATTGACTGTGCAGTAAACTCAGCAATACAGATGTTTCAGACAAAATGTAGCTCCCTAAGGACAAACCTCCACAAAAGGATTAAAAAAGGTCTATAACCATCATGAAGGGGTGAGGAGCAGCTGCAAGTGGGGTTTTCCAGAGTTCAAAGAACCACCCTAGAACACGTGGCTCATCCTGGCTAACACAACCCAGAGCAATGATATGTGGTCACCTGTAATAACCAGGTATCCTCTGGAATTAGCCTTTCAGGTGAGCAAACATTTACCAGAGATTGGAGCAGAGCTTTTGGGATCACAGCAAGGTACTTTGCCTTCTGTCACAGAGCATGATGTGTCTAATTTAGTCTGAGTGGTGGGTGGAAATGCTTACACAGCAGCTTCAGGAAAAGGAGGTGGAAGAGACACAACAAACAGTTATAGCCTGGTGGTAAAGATGCCTGCCTGCCAGGACAAATGTATGGGTGTGAAATCTTTTTGGGATAAGATGCAAATTGGCTCAGGTGGAACAAGTGTAGTATAGTGGCTACTTCTGGTTTGTTTGGGACTATTTCACAAAGTCAGGGCCTAAGCTTCTACTAGCTTGAAGGGGAGGCATCCCTTTGAACACCAGTTTAAGTTGTTAAACCACAAAATCCAATTCTGCAAACTCCATGCTAGTTCCAGTGCATCAGGGAGAAGCATAACTCTCTTTTCTCTCTGATGTTCAGAAGCATCTCTGACACTCACTGTTCTATGCCACCACAATCGAGCTCTGCTGCTGTCAGGTACCAGAAATTTGTCTGGTGCTTACACTTTGACAGAAGTGAAGCATCTGATGATGTGCAAGAGCCCAGCTCACCTGCCTGCTGAAAATTCAGCAAACTGAAGGCTCTGCACAAACCACAGTGGATCTGCAAATCCTGCTCTGCAAACAGCTACCCCTGTAATTGAAATGGGAAAGATGCATCCTCAGTGACACATGTGAGGTGAAACAAACTGCACAGCTGCTGCAAGCTCCAGGGGCAAGAGAGGAAAGTGGCAGTAAGGAGATCACCTGTTCAGTTTTCCGTGTAAATCTGTCCTGGATGGAGCCCTTGCCCTGTGTTGCAAACTGTGAAATTGGATCCCAGGAGGGTTCAAAGTGTGTTGGCTCAGCTGCTCTGTCCAGCAGGCTCAAACCTATTTTGGTACAGAGAGGCTGAGGATCAGCAGTTTCTTTCCTCCTCTCTTTTCAGAACTCCTGCTTCATACTCCTTAGGTCAGAGAGAAAGAATGTTTCTTAGTCTCCTCCAGATATTTTGTGTACTTATATAGGAAGCAGGAGATTTGTTGCTCCAAAATGGGTTTGAGCATTTTTGCACAAAAATTACAGAAAATTATTTGCAGAATACAAAAGATACCATTTAAACCATGAACTGAAATGGGATTCCACCAAATCAGAGGCTGCTCAGTCTAGTGTGCTCCTTCCCTCTCTAGAGCCACAGACAGACTGTGATATTGTCCTGGTTTCCTTTTCCAGGGATAATATGGTTTTGTGATCATCCACAATGGTGCAAGTAGTACCTCAGTCAGCTCAGTCATTATTCATAAAATGTACCTAAAGTAGGCTTTCATTTTTATTGGTTTTAAAGGGCAGAATCTGAGCTCCTGAACTTTGTTTTAATTTTTCACAATGAGTAATTAATACTTTTACTTGCTGTTCAGTTCTTTTATGGACTAAATAAACAGCTGGTTTAAATAATCACTATTCTGTTAAGCCTGGCAGAATGATGCCAGTGTAAACCATTGAACAATTTGGCCCTATTTGACTTTTTTAGGTATTCAAAAAAATTTTTTTTACTTGCTGAAAAATAAATTAACAAGAGACATAGTGCATATCCTTGAGGAGTCAACCCATAACAAATCAAGTTCATAAACAAGTAAGATGTGGAGCAGAACAGAAAATTTGGCAGGAAACAGATTTTGCTCTAAGCTGACAACTGCTCATATGGCAAACTGTAGAAAATATCATTACAAAAATATATAATAGGTGTATGGGTCCTTTAGCAAGCAGGAGACAGAACTCTTGATCAAATAATATGAACATGCTCATCACACAGCACAGGAAATCATTTAGATTTGCTAAGATCCTTTCTGCAGGAAAAAAATCACTAACAGAAATGTACACATGCAGAATGTTACCACAGCAGGAATGATAAATTCTAGAATATTTCATCTGCTAAAGACATTGCTTTGCTTAGGGCAAGGCATTTCTTTAACAGCCAGCCAAAGCAGCACGATCTATACATGGCAAGGGGCAAATTTGTACTGTGGGGCATAATCCACTTTAATACTTGGGACATGGATGTCCATGGTCCCAGTCACTCCAGTCCCATTGTACCATTAAGTGCTTATTTATTAAACATTCACTCTAAGTGAAAATTAGACCTTGCTAAAGCAGAGCCTGAATGCTTTCCTGTTCCTCATCATTCATATTTCATTTATTCTGAATCTCAAAAAGCTTGCACCTTCCTTGTAGATAATGTTTATTTACCTTTAGCACAGGGTACAGTGAAGCCAGTAATCTGTATCTTCAGTGCTGCAGTTAATGGATCATGACAGGAGGGGTTTTCAGGGAGCTGGGATGCAGCTAATGATATCTTAATCCTTTTTTTCCTAAGCACTTAGGGTTTTGAGTCTTGAAACTCTATTTGAATGTCTATTAGCAAATCAAGATGGAGGAGAAGTTACACATCTTTAATTTTTACATCAGCAAATGGATGGGACTTTTAAGTTGAATACAACAGAGAGCATGTAACTGTTGTACTTAAATAGTTAGAAAGCAATTTACAGTACTGAAGCAATCTCAAGTATGCCGGCCTTCATATTTATTACTCTCTCTCCATCCCTTTTCCTTTCTACATGCAAGTAGAGAAAGCTGACTGCCAGTGATATTACTGATGGTATTTTTCTTTACTAGACAAACAAAGACTTAAAGTTGCTATGGAAATACACAAATTTCACAGTTCATACATTTATCAAAGGAGAATCATCATCATCACATAATATTGATAGAGTGCATACTGTCTCCTACATGCTTATCACAAGACTCTTAATGTTCAACAGAAAAATGAGCTGCACTATTTCATCTATGTCATGTCCATTGATCAGTGCCTATGTGACCAATTTCTCATTTTAATGGTGTTTAAGGTGAAAATCACAGTCCCCAAACCCCAAATATGCAGGTATTATTTCAGAAGGCCATGGCTTTCCAGAAAGCCAGCTCTCTGAATTTTTTATATTTTTGCATGTTCGCTTTTATTAATTTGATTTTATTCCCCATCCTCCTCCTCCTGTAAACACAGAAAAGGAGGCAGTAGATTTTTTCTATGATAATTTGAGATGTAGTAGTTAATTGCACCAGATGTTCTAGGGCTGCTGTAGAAACTCCCAGTATCTTTATCTTTCTGCTTTCTAACTTTTGGATTCCCTTTGATCTTTCGAGGCTTCTGAGGCAGTTGGGTGAGGTTAGATTAGAAACTCGTTCCCATATTTGTACATGTGGGTGCTGATGAACTAAAGCCCCCCAATGCTTTCTGTGTTTATGTAGCATGGATACAAACATGTCATCATCCCTTGCCTTGGTTCCAGTTCTCAGATTTATTTCTGAAATGGCTTTTGCATGAGCTTTTCTGTCACGTATTTCAGTTTCACAGATTACCGGCACCATCGGAGCAAATCATCTGAGCACTGAATGTGTAAGCAAAACTGAGATATCCAACATTTGTATAAAGGCAAATACATTTAAAAAAAAGTCAAAATGAGCAAATCCCTAAGCAAAACTATTGAGTTGATAGCCTTGAAAAAAAAAAAGGCACAAATCTAAAATAGTTGTGAATTTGCAATGTAGGAATGGCACCAATCCAGAAATTTATTGGGTATTTTGGTAAAGGAGTTTTTAGTGCTATCATTTCAAATATTTGCTTTGTTTCACAGTGCTGCATTTATGTTGGTATTCATGAAACTCTGAAGTTTGCTAGTGTTTTGATCAGAACCCCAAACCCCTGGTTTTGAGGTGAACATTCCCATGCCTGTGTTGTCAGGAGTGAACTGAGAAGCCTGACACATGAATGGAGTGAGAATATCAGAAGCAAGTGAATCAAGACAGTTCTTTGTCATCTGATTTCCTAAGGAAATATGGCTTGCATATTGTACTTTGTGGTTAATTTCAATTTTAAAGGGATGAGTTATCAGAAAACATTATTCTCTCAAAGCTTTGAGTAATAAATGAGAGGAGTATATATAAAGAAGATCCCATAATTCTGTCCTGTATGTTTTCTACCAATGCAGAAGGCTATATGCTGAGTTCACACATTATTTGGCATTTGTGTATACATGGAAGGTGTACTTTATAAATACCCCAAACTCTGAAAAATCTTCTGCCAGAGTTTGCAGGAGCCTGATTTTAGTAGTTCTAATGTCATGGTACTGTTTGCATTTTCCCTTTGTCCCTCACCTGCAGAGAAAGTTTTCCCTGAGTAGATGATCAATCTTAAAGTAGAGCCAGTCTGGGGAGAGAAACCATCATGGTATAACTTGTTTCATGTCAATGAGCTCAACAGGTGTGAGGCATGATAAATGGCACATTGCTAATAACAGCTGACTGAATTTCAACCAGATACAGGTCTTTTAACTACCATCCTTCCTTGCAGTCTGCTCTGGGGGTAGGAATTTTTAACACAATTGCTGGCCTCAGCTATAGGATTTTTGTTCTTATTTTTAAAATGCTATTGATCCATAATGTATGTAACAGTCACTGGGGGCATTGAAGAGGCCATGGAATTATAGCTGGAAAAGACCTCTAACATGCACTGTAGAGTCTAACATGTGCTGTTTGTGGATTTAGTGTATGTTTATTTTGATAAAGATTACTATTTTCTGTATCCTTTTTAGCCAAAAATACTGTCTCTTCTTTGGCAGGCCAGTGATTGGCTTAGATACTGGTTAGACAGACAGGTGATGATACAATTAGTTACAATTAAAAGACAAGATCTAATTTCATTGTGTAACTTAGCTACTTGTCTTTTCTTAATTAATTGTATTTTAGGGTAGACACACTGTAAACTAATCAGTCTATTGTCCCATGCCTGCTAATTTTGTAATTAATTATTATTGCTAGGGATGAGTGAATAATTTCTAAAAAAAACTTCATGACTTTTGCCTTTTTTCTATTAATTAATCCTGTATAAACATAAGGGCTTTCTGAAATTGGCTTGTTATTTTACTGTTATTCACCGAGTTACTCTTCATCAGTACCCAACACACAGTTCATCAGAACTTTTAAAGACTGAAATAAATTGCATTTTGGCCAGAATCAAATGAGCATGTTACTTGTCACCCCCCTTTTGTAACAGTGTGTTCCTTGCAGTTCTGGTTTTGATGTTGTTGTTGTTGTTGTTGTGGGTTTTTTGGGGGCTTTTTTATGTTTATAATTGCTAATGTGATATTTACTTTGTATCAGTGTTCTCCCAACATTTAGCTATTGTTTGTTTTTTTTATTTATTTGGAACAGTTTAGCCTGCTAACTTGTTTAGTAGCACATCAAAAGGTATAAGGCAAATGAAGAAAGAAGCTGGAGAGGTTTATTTTGGAAGGCTGTAAGATCTGCAGTTTTGCTGCAGGGTACCATCCCTATTAAATAGTTTGTGGAACCAGGCAGTGCAAATCCAGCTCTGCTGTATCCTGACATGGCATCTCTGCACTCAAGCAGTGTTTCATGATTTGAGGGGTTTTTGTAGGCTGCCTCAGTGCTGCCTCCATTGAGGCAGTAATGGTGTGTTGTAGACATGTCCTTTTGTTTACCTATGCTTTTCCAGTCAGTTCATCCCTCTTGAATTTCTGCTCTGCTTTCTTGGCAGAGTAAAGTAACTGGTGAGCTGGGCCCCACTCAGGCCAGGTTTGCATTCTGTGTTTGACTTGGGCCTGAATCAATGTTTATGTCGCCATTTACCAACCATCCCCACTGTTAAATAAACAGTGTCATTGACCTCAGCCTGGTCAGTGACACTGAGGTTTCTCTTCTAGAAGCAAAGATCCAGCTTTCCTGGACTTGAGGTGTGCTCAGATGCTTTGATGCAATGTCAACACAAGAATCTGCATTAATAGCTGAGAGGTGGCAGAGCCCAGCTCCTCGGTGCCTCTGAGCTCTTAGGCAGTGGAAGGAAGGAAAGCACTCCCTCTGTCCTGCCATGGGTCACAGGGGTTTGGGCTACCTCATACTGACTGCTCTGGGGAAGAGGAGGAGCACTCATACTGCTGGGCTCCAAACCCAGCTGACGAGGGGGTTGAGGTGTTTCCTTTTTCTGCCTCTGGGCTCTCAGGTGCCTTCTCTCAGCAGGGAGGCAAGCTAAGCTGCAGTGCTAATTTGGACTTAAGCAGCAACCAGTCAGGAGACTGGCCAGGCCAAAGCCCCTGAGCTCAGGCTTCAGGCCAAATACACAATGTAGACATGTTCTAAGAGATGGGAGTGAAACAGTGAGCCTGGATTTCATTGGCAGAACCCACAGAGTCATTCTACCCCCTGTATGCAAGAACTCATTTTGGACAAGGCTGTTGGACTGTGTGTGTCCTCCAGTGTGACGTTCCTGGTGGGCCCTCAGCTCAGCCCTCGGGCTCTGTTGCCCTAGCTCTGTTTTGCTGCTGTTTGCCATTCCTAGCTGATAACCTGAGGTTCCCATTACTTCACACTCTCAGTGGATGCCCAGAATCCAGTTCAATTGTTTCCCATCCATTTTGGTGTGTGCTTCCAGCCCCTGAGCTCTCCTGCTGCCTTGTCAGATAACACTCCACCTCAGCAGCTCCCCTGAGCCTCTTCAGTTTCCAGGCTACCTATGGTATTTGTTTTTCTTGGTCTCCTCATTCCCGGGTAGGCAGAGCTATTATGGACTTGTCTCAGGGAAAAGACCAAACCATTTGAATGTTGCTTTTCTTATCTCTAATGAGCTTCTCAGGGGTGAAATCAGATTGCTGTGTTAGGGCACAGAGTTTCTTACAAATGTCTTAATCAATTATCCAATGGCAGAGTGTGCACTACTGCATTTTACAGGAGTGAGTTTATTTTGGAGAATGAAGTTTGTTTTCTGACAAAATGGCTGTTGTTTTCAGCAAGGTGGATCCAACACAACTGCTTCGGATGTAGTTAGGAAAGACATGAAATGAGGAGCCTATACTCCCTCCTAATGTGGAACTAAGTATCGCAGCAGCTCTGGGTAGGTTTGGATAAACATGACAGGGATTTGAAGATTTTCTAGAAGGAAGACTGCAGGTGAAACCCTTGCTTACCTTATTCTACTATAGAGACAAACTGGAGAGGCAGCAATCTCACGCTCTGAGCTGAGTCAGAGGGAAGGATTCACTCAATCCTTGGGAAGTGGGTGGTGGATTTGAGAACACCCAGGCAGGATTTCACCTTCTTGGAATAATTTTGTAGTAGTTCTGAGGTAAAATTTTATTCACACATTTCTGTCTTTCAAGTCTACATTTCCTCCTGCTATGTATGCTATGATTGGAATATACTTATGGTATTTCATTGCAGTTTTTATGGTTAAAGGTTTTTCTTTTCCATACTTTTTAAAGTGATCAGTGTTTCATGGGTCTGGAGTTCTTCTAACATCAACTTCATGCTAGTGTATCACAATTCAATGAAGTAAGTCCAAGCTGCTCTTCCCTAGATAGTTTATTTGTTTTCTAACAACATTAAACTGTTAGAAAATAATAATTAATAAAATAATTAAAATTAAATATTTAATAATAAATAATAAATTAAATAATAATAAAATAAATAATAAATTTTGCATTAAGCTCCTTTTTGTCTTATACCATCCTTATAGTAATTCTCTCTTGCCATTGGAGCTTGCACATGAATGGAGGCTGAATTTTCCAGAGCCATTTGTCTATTTGCCAGCTCTATATTGGCCTATTGGCTAGGGTTAGCCAAGAAGGCCAATGGCATCCTGGCCTGGTGCAGCTGTGGTGTGGCCAGTGGGGTCAGGGCAGTGACTGTACCCCTGTACTGGGCACCATTGAGGCCACACCTCAAATCCTGTGTCCAATTCAGGGCTCCACAGCACAAGAAAGACATTGAGGTGCTGGGAAGTGTCTGGAGCACAAGTGTGCTGAGGAGCAGCTGAGGGAACTGGGGGTATTTAGTCTGGAGAAAAGGAGGCTCAGGGGAGACCTTATTGCTCCCTACAGCTCCCTGAGAGGAGGCTGTAGCCAGGTGGGAGTTGGGCTCTACTCCCAGGTAACAAATGGCAGGACAAGAGGAAATGGCCTTAAGTTGCACCAGGGGAGGTTTAGATTGGATGTTAGTAAAGATTTCCTCACTGAAACGTGATCAGGCATCAGAACAGGCTGTCCATGGAGGTAGTGCCTAGGGATAGGCTTTAGTGGTGGACTTGGCAGTGCTGGGTTGACAGTTGAACTTGATCTTAATGTCTTTTCCAACCTAAAAGTTTCTATGACTCTGTAATTTAGCTAGGAATTGCTAAACTAGAACCCTATATATGTGTCTTTTCTTCCTTTCTCTGTTGTCATAGGAGCTTGCTTTTTCAATATTGTGAAATAAAGGCTCCCTTCTCAGAGGCACAGGCTGAGATGTTTCCTCCTGTGTTTACACCTCCCAGCTGTCCATGCTCTATCCTGTGCCTCCAATCAGTCCCTCTCTTGCTCCAGGGTCTTGCAGCCACTACTGGCACCTTGGTGCTTTCCCTCAAAGATTCCCAGAATTTTTCATCTCTTTGTATTGGACAGCAGCATGTAAGTTTTGAGTGGATTTGATGCTGTTTCATACCCTTCCATGGTTACAGTTTTTCCAAGTGCAGTGAATAGCTTCTGGGACTAAATATTAGGAGTATTTTGCCTTATGAATAGCTGGTAGTAGTAACACTTCTCACTAGTAGTCCAGAGTAAAGCAATAACAAGCAGTCAGTTGTTTAAGCCATCATAAACCATTAGTGTTATTTTGCTTTGAAAATAATTTTCTGAAACTCAGGTTTGGCTCTTTGCTTTTTGTGTTATGCTATAATAAGTTTTTCAAATACTTCAATGGAAAGTTGCCTTAGACTCGAGCCAAATTGCAATCTGGATAGAACAAAAATGCAGGTTTGCAGTTTGTAAATCAAGATAATGGATGCAGGATAGTATGGTGTCCCGTTTTAGAAATTTATTAATCTTTATAACCCATACCTATTTTGGTATTATTCATGAGTTTTATGGGATTACAGGATATTTCTGTTTGGTTTCTGGCCTGGAAGTATTTCTGGGTTGACTTGAAACATTTAATTTGTCATGAAACTAAATGTTTCATTCCATCTTCCTATTGCTTTGCCCTTTTAATTTATTTTTTTTTTTGTTAGAAAGGTCATTTGAAACAAAAAGCCTAAATGGTTTATTTTGTATTCCCTTTTTTACAGTTGGAAAAATTTGCTAAATTGAGTTTGCATTTAAAAACTTTTTTTTTTGCAGTATACTGTTTGCCAAAATAACCACACTAGTCATCTTGGAATAGTCTGTTACTTACGTTGGTATCTATCAAAATTTTCAGTGGAAGATTTGCCATATGCCCTTTGCAATTAAAATAAGTGATGCACTGTCTTAAGAAACCCCAAACAAACAAACAAACAAAACCCCTCACAAGCCAATAAATACCCCCTGCCCCCAAATCAACAAACAAACCCCCCAGGCTTTAATATGCTTTTGAATGTTTCAAATATTCAGGAACTAGGGTTGATATGTGTGTAGTAAATTTGAAGTCTGCTTTGTGGTACATGTTGGTGATCCTCAGAAACGTGACTGTGGCATGCGGACAAGCAAAACTTAGAGTGATTTTGTGGCACTTGGAGTGAAATTTGCTCTGTAAATAACAACAAAAAGTTGTTTACATTGATATGCTAAGCCCAGAGAAACTGCTATGGATGTGTCAGCAACTTTTCCTTAATATAAAAGTAGCAATAAAAGGAAGAGATTAAATGCAAACAAAAAGCTCTGAGAGGACTGTAGGGCTGACTGAAAGGAACAAAATCTGATGGCTAGAATGTCATTATGCTGCAGCTTTGCCCCTGGACTAGAATTCAGGTGTTATTTCCTGCATGGCTGGGAAAGGTTGCAATTCCTCCTGGAAGCAGGATGGGCTGAGCAGGAGGCACAATAGCTGCCTCCAGTGTGCTAGGCCTGGCTTTAGTCACATTTATATTTAGTATTTTCCTTCTTGGCAATTTAGGTTTAGTCATCTTATGTCACTTTTTTATGTGTCTGATAACCCTCACCAAAGGGTTTTCCCATTCATGATACATGGTATGCATGAACACACTTTATAATAAAGAGGAAATGATGGCGGACTGTATAAAAAATGTCTATTCTTTGAAAAATGTGTTGAGTTACCATTTTAATCAAAAGCAGGTGTTAGAATCTGGTGAGAAAACCTCCATCTGATGGTGGTGACACAGCTTCTTCCTTGAAGGTGGAGGTTAGGATCCAGGTTTGCTTTAATCAGCAGGAGTTTTTCAGTTGTTAGCATTCAGGGATTGTGCCCTGGAGGTGTTTATGTGGATGTGAGTGCACCAAAGAGCTCCCTGTGTTATAAACTGCTAGCTCAAGCTGAAGGAACACCTGTGCCCACGGCAAAGAAAAAGGGATGTGGTATAGAGAGGGAATGGGTGGATTAATGGACACCAGGAAATTCATATTGAGACTGAGGAATGCCTCAGTGTGTGCCTCTCAGAACGTGACAACATCAGCTGGGTGTGGTTGCACCTGGATGATAATGAGTGTAGCTAAAGCAGATTGCAGCACCTGTGGTTTGAGCCAGGATTTGTCATTGAGCTTGAGCCCCACGTCTGTGGGATTGTAGCTGCCACCCCTGGGAACACAGACACTCAAACTGAGTTGTTTTGTTTTCTGAAAGCGTATGGAAAATGTTTGGGTATTGCCAAATGCTTCCTCCTTTACCAGGGACCCAAACTGCATACCAACAGATACAGAAGCACATGCTTGCAAACACATTTCTTTTCATCATACAGGCTGCAGAAAAGAATATTCTTCTATCACTAGAAGTGTTTATTTGCTACCTTTTCACAGCTGGAAGATTTAAGAAAGGAATATGAAAACAGACATTGGCTGAGAACTGATATATTTAGCTGAAGCTGAAAATACTGCGCTAGTGTTTGTGAGCTACCAGGTGAACTCTAGTCCCTGGTGCTGATCAGTAGCTGATTAGAAATAAGAGTTTCAAAAGGATTTCAGCCTCCCAGGGTCAGAAGTTGGGGCTGCCTTCATTTGTGCCTGAGACATGTGTGGTGTAAACCAGGTACAACAGCTCAAGAGGAGAGTGCAGATAACTAAAGGCAGAGAATTAAAAAAACCCCAGCAGTTACTTCTGGTTGGTATGAGCTTTTCTTTATCAAAAGGCCTTGTCTAGAACATATTTTTACATATCTCTTTTTGACAAGGTAGCTTTTTTCTTGTTTGAAAGTCATGCTTGTATTTCATGATATTTTAAAATAGCTGTATTTTATTTGGAATATGACTGCTATTAAGCTACCCCTGGTACTGCATCACTTTGGTTTTGTAAAGTTGTTACATGTAAAATATTTTACCGTGGCTGCTATCAGAAGGGCTTCCCTGTGTTTTTATAAGCATAATGTGTAGCCAGATTTCTGGAGGTATTATCTTATGGTTCATATGTTTATGTTTTTGTTCACATAGGAGCATATATATTTATATGTATATATTCATTGAGATATGAAACCACATATCTGTGAACACATTTATTTTTGCATGAAATGCAAAGTGGTGGCTTTTTGAAAAATCGTTTAGATGTAAGGTGTAATTTTTCTCTTGTGCTCCTGGATGAGTCTGTATAATTGGCTTGTACATGTTTCTGAACTGGATGAAGCCTTTTGAGGTTTAACAAGCTAAATACTAAGGAGCAAGAGAGACACACAGCCATGCTCTGTTGTATGTGATAGTGCTCTTTGTTTGTGTAAGAGGTTTCTCTATCAAATAACAGGATTAGAGAGATCTGGTATATCATCAGTTGTTCAGGATCATAGAGTTAATTGATTCTGAGCCGTTTATCATGAAACTCAGTGGGAATAAGACTGAACCTGATGAGAAGCATGATGAGTAGTGTTTTGAAATCTGCACAGCTAATTTGCAAGGTCTGAGTCTAACCAAGAAATCTGATTTTCAGAGGTAAGCAGCAGTGTCAGCGCACACCAAATGTAATGGGATCTCCAAATGAACTGGTACTTAACAAATCTTTTACTTCAGTGACTAAACAGAGATGTGGGTGTTTAACAACAGCAACCCTGAAGTTTGAAAATGATCTGCAGTGTGTATCAGTTTGGGATTCACATGTGTTTGCTGCCTGATGACATTAATGGGATTATGAGGAAGATGTCTGATAATCATCAATATCTCTTAATAATAGAGATGGTAAGGGAGATTTTAACATTCTTAAGTTGCTGTTTTGCTTGCCCAGAACTGCCCCAGACTGGCTCAGGAGTCACAACTTTCAGCATTGTGATCCATTTTCGTTGTATGGGCTCTTCAGTGCATCTGCCTCTGCATGTGCATCTTCACTTAAAACGTGTTGGTCTGAGCATTCTGTGGTGGGTTTCTCCCTCCTTGGCTGAATTGAATGGCAGAAGTCAGTGGTAGAAAGAAGGTTCTGAATAAAGGAGGCACAACTTCTTCCAAAGGCAGAAGATTGTGTTTAAGTAGGACCACAATTTTCTTTTAAGTTTTCTGTAAGGACTAATGTTAGCACCCAAGAGCAAATCTTCAGTCTGGGGATCCTGGTAAAAGGCAAGTGTTTCCTTTATAGTCCAGAGTCAAGTGCATCAGCTTTTGAAGGGAACAGTCATATCCTAATTAGTGCAGGGGATTATTTTGTCATTTTCTCAGTTTTTCCTTGCACAGTTTAGGGATTGTAGGAGCCCTGTGCAGCAGACTTGATTGAATTTTGCACTAGAGTCTGAAAGGTAGTGGGTGACAACTGACATGGAGGCATTGATTGCTATTGTCAGTTCCAGCCCTTCACATACACACCCTGACACATCTTACAGCTGCATTGCAGTCCCACAGACTAACACCTCTGATGTAAAATGTTATGGGTTTTATTAATATTGTAGCTATTTGCATTCATGCAGCATAACTTTGGAAGCTGTAATTGATCACCTTTCTAACCTTCTTGTACTTTTTTTCAGAGACACCTCTTGGAATAATGAATTTCTGTAGGACAGGGAGTGTGTGCTCACTTGGATAATGTAATTGGGAAATAAGGAAAAGCCTGAGCACAGACAGTGCTGGTCTGGTGTGGGAGTTCTGGCACAGCCTTTGTGCTGCAGCCACTCAGTGCCCTGGCATGGGATCAGCACTCGAGCTCATGTCAGAGAGGCTGGCAAGTGATAAAGAAAAGGCTGATGTGAGGAACAGATGCACCTCGGATCCAGATTTGGGAGGCAAGAATTCCTGTTGAGTTTGCTTAGAATCGAATGCTTTTGCAGCAGGTTTAGTCAAGTCACACCTCCCAAATATCCATCCAGCTACAGCACTCTACACATGGTTCAGAGAGCTCAGAAACCCACAAGTTATTGATATGCAGTTTATCCTGCTCAATCTAATTAGCTGAGGTTCTGTGAAGTGCATTTGCTCAGGGAAAAATACTTGTTAGGCTTGGGCTTCTAGGTCTGTTGTTAGAAATGTGACCATGAGGAAATAATGGGAATGGCAGCTTAATCTCATTGCATTGTTGAAACTCTGAGTTTTTTCCAAGTTTATTTGGAATATGAAGATCCCAGGCTGGCACTTTTCCTCACAATTGCTAGTGCATTATTCTGCCAGTGATGCCCATTTATAACACATGGTATAATCTTGGAAACAATAATACCTTCTAATCTACTGAATTTTTCTTCATGAAAATCGACCCCATGGAATAGAGGTCTTTGTGGTCTCTAAGCCAAGATTATTCATTCTTCTTTCCATTTTATTTTTAGTTGTTGCATTTCCTAATTAAACTTCTGTACATCTGGTTACAAAGCCAGAGAAGGAAGAAGACCTAGACAAAATCAGCCAATTCATTAAAGTAATAGAAGTTAGAATTATTAAGAGTAAACTCCTTTTTTTTTTTTTTACTAGATTGTCTGAGTTATTTTACCTCCTAGGGACTTGAGGCACTGGAAATAGTCAATTCAATTCCAGTCACAACCTTAAGCACTTGGATTTGTAATACCTCTGTTGTGAGTCAAATGTAAGTTTATCACTTTTAGAAAAAATATTTTGCTCACTTCTGCAAAGAAAAATTGATTAATGGGCTGAAAACTTATAATGTAAAGTTATAAGTGTAGTCCAGCAGGACATAAAAGAAATCCTGTGTAGACTCTCCAGCTTAGTCTTTTAAAAGTATCCCAAGAAAAACTAATTGCTGGTCCTGTTCAGGCATATTTCAGCACCTGATACTGGAAAAAAAAATTCCCTCCACAGTTAAACATATTGTAAAGCTAGAGGAAGTAAAAAATTATCTCTTACCTCTTAGCAGAATATTTTTGTTTGAGTTTTCAGAACTTATTCAAGCTCGTATTCAGAGGAATAATCTGTAGTCTTGTTGATTCAAGCTCGTATTCAGAGGAATAATCTGTAGTCTTGTTGACAGGTCTGCCAGGAAACACCTTTATGGCACTAATGGAAGGGGAAGCCTGTGCTGCTTTGGTTTAAGAAAAACTGCTATTGCAAAAGTCCTGACTTTACACTCCAGTATTTTTCATCAGTTGTGTTTGAAGTGATGGGGTCTGGAGAGTAATGTTAACATGATTCAGAGAAAATGAATCATTAGTCAGCACTTGTCTCTCATGTACTTGGGGTCATGGACTGCTCTAAACTAACTTTCTTCTTATTCAGTGATGCAGGAAGGAAGATTTAAAACCAGCAGGAGGGTAATAATAGTATGACAGGAAGGAAAAGGTCACTGGGAACAATATGAAAGCTGATTAATAGGATCATCCTCATAGGTGAATTAGAATTCTGCAAATGACTTTTCTATTTCTTATTCGTTCCCTACTCTGTTTCTGAAGCAATGCACCTGAACAGATGCATCTGAAAAATAAGCCTTACAAGCCTTAAAGCCTGTAAGAACTTTTTTCCATTAAATTTCCTTTGTATTTTTCTTTGAGCACTGGAGTGCACTAAACAAAATAGAGTTTCAAGCTGCGTATAGATTTTGAAGAAGAAACCAACAAAATACCCTGACACCAAAAATCCCCAGTAACACCAAAACCCTCATGTCCATCAAAGTGTGCTTGATCCTATGCAAGGAAAACTGCTCCTGCTGGTCAAAGGCCATGAAAAGTGGTTCTCAATATTAAGAAAGCTGTTCATTATATGCTTGATCTCAGTTAAGTGAGGTTTAGGATGCAGTTTTATCATAGTCAGTATGTCTGGGGGAGAATAAAATGGATAAAACCCATGAACCTGTAATGCAATGTTGCTGCAAATAAGATCTTTAGAAGGTTCTGAAGGTGGGATTTCTCTTCCTCACCTTTAACTGTCTAGAAGCTGGTGTTTTAGGCTGTTTTTACACAAGGTTAAAAAAGAAAAGCACCTACAAGATGCTTCTGCATTAATCTTGCCTTCTTGAGGTGCAAGTCTGCTGGCTTTAGAGGTACAACTGGGATGCAAAGATCCTCTACAGGCTGGGCAATGGCAAAGTCTTCAGCATCCTGCTCTGATGCCCACATTCTCCTGGCAGTGCAGAGCCAGAGCTGCTCCCCAGTACGTTCTGGTGACCCTGTAAACCTATCAGTCTGCAATGTGCTCTTCAGCCATAGCTTTTGATTTGGACTTTCCATGTACTGGGATGGTGTATTGTGAATGTGACTTCAGCTGTAAACTGGAGGACTAAGATCATAGAGCACTTCTTTGGTGTTTTAGCTCTCTTTTGCTGATTGTTCTAAGGAAGTGAATTATGCACTGGTGAGATATTTTTTTGCACTGTTTTCAGTTGATCTCTTTTCATGCAGTGTTTGATTAGTTGACTTTACCGTGTCCTCTTTTATCTGCTCCTTCATTGCTACCTGCCAAAAAGACTAAGGGCTCACAAGATTTCTACAGGTAGATACAGTGTCTACTGCAGGTACATATGCTTGATGGTTTTTTTCAGTAGTGCTAAATAAGGAACTGCAAATATGAAGTTCCATTAAAATGAAAAATTTGAGTAAAAATGGATTTTATTCAAGTAATTTTAGAAGTCCTATAACCAGACCCTTGAGGAAAAGGCAAGGGGAAAAACTGAGCTCTTTCATGCTCTAATTCCATATTCTGACCTTCATATACTGAAATTTGGTTCTGACATGTTTCTCAATATTTCTCTCATTCACTTTCTTCACTTTGGATCAGGTGTATTAGGACTAGCAATTTGCATGGGATCTCGAGGTACTTGTCCTGTGAAAAATCTCTCCTGAGATAGGAATATTTACTGTTTATGACGACTGCCATCTTCCACTGTGGAGAGCTGAAATTTCTATGATCTGAGGTCTCAAAAAGACTTTAACTTCTTTTCCTTGGTAGCAATAAATTAATTAGCCTTAGCAGAACAAATCAACTAATTGGATTTGTTTAGGTAACTTCTAGTTATTTAAGGAAACACTGATGAAATCCAGTAATCCAGTACAGGAAGGTGATGCATTATATCAATGTACAGAGATGTCTGTATTCATTAGGAGGTGGCACTTGTGCTGTCAAAACAGTGAACAAGTTCCTGAACAGTTAATCCAGGATAGCATTAATTGTGTAGTAGGAAGAAAAGACAAACACACAGTGAGACAACACTTCTCTTTAAACGGTGTAAAGAAGGAGATAGGGGATGAAATCCATATTCCATGAACTGAACCTGGAGCAGACCTGCTGCAGAACTGCTCTGTGGCTCATTGGGGCTGAAAATTGACACTAGAGCTGGAACCAGCATCAGAGCATCATCACCCCTTTTCCAGAGCCAGTCCCCATCTGGGTCACATCTTGTGAGATGACCAAAGGGGAATGTGTTGGGAATGTGGCTGTGATGACTGGGATGGTCCATCCTGTAGCTTTTCTGCATGGGGTTCTCTGACTGCACTTGTAGTAAATCTCATGCCAAGTCAATCAACTCTAAATTTAAACACAGAAAAATGGAAACAATCAGCATTGGCACAGAGATCACAGTGGCAGAAAACTGAGCCTAAAGATACTTAATGAAATACTTTTTGAAAAACATATTGCTCTCCTTTACACATTCATTTCCCTCTCCCTCTCTTTTATGATTTCTCACAGGTAATAATTTAATTTTAATTTTGAAATTGGCAAAATTTCCAATTTTCCCTTTCCACAGTTCAATGAAAGGCTGATTTAAAATGCACATTAGAAGAGCTTGGTTCTGTGTTAAGGTATTAATTATCTTTGGTGCTCTCCATCTCCTTGTAGCAAGAGAAAAAGTCGCCACGGCACCTTGCCATAGAATCAGAGACAACAAGGAACTACTTAATCTAAAAGGCAGCACTGGCACAGGAACAAGTATATGGAGTGATCATAAATGCATTTAGACTGCAAATGAGAAAAAATATTTGTATGCATGCTCGAGCACTTTTATGGGGGAAGAAAATGTAATTGTCCATAAAAGGTAAATTTCTGGTTTTGTGAGAAAAATTGTGAGATGTGGTATGGGAAGACAACTGGAAGTGGTGACCCTTGGAAGGATTGTAGATCATCTCTGGGGAACAGGTGTGCCTAAAACCAACAAATGACACATTTGTGTCAAATACAAACTCCCATCTTTCCTTATCCCCAGTTTCCCAACCCACCTGCCCGAGACTGGAACGAAATCTGTGGCAGTCTAGCTACCATGTCATAGCAGAATGCACCATCTGTTAGCCAGAGAAAAATTATCCTGGCTTCCTATAAAATACACACAGCAATTAACTGCTACTACCTTGATTTCCACCGAGAGCTCTGCATAAGCATAGGATGCCCCCCAGGCAGTGGTGACTTATGCTCTGCAGTTTGCAGGCCTTGGGAATGCATCTGCACACAATTCATCTGTGTGAGGAGTGCTGGGTGGAGCTTTGGTCTGCATGCTAAGTTTGTGCATACAGAACTAAATATTTCAATCAGTTGTGATGCTCCTTTTTGCTACCCCTTCCATCTGTGGTGGCTGACGTGCACAGGGACCCTTGACATGACAGTTTATCAAATATATAGTTCTAAGCTGACTATCAGACCTCAGAATTGTACCCAGCTCTGCAGGAAATAAATGGGTGTTGTAAAAGTCAATATGAATTTTACTTTGCCAATATACTGAAGAGGAGACTCTCAGGTATAGCTGTTATGCTGAGGAAGGCATGTGTGGAAAGCATCTGGGATAAAAAGGTATGGAAAAGGCCTCTAGAAATTAGGAAGAAGTGTTCTGAGAATTGGCTCTTTGAACAGGAGGGTACCGTAGGACTGGATACCCTGAATTGTGCCTGATTTTGGAGTTTGGTTTCCATGGAAAAGTAGCAACACATCTAAGCTCTTTTGAGATAACTGGGAAATCTCTGAGTCTTCTAAATAGATTCCCAGCTAAAAGCTTAATCTGTGACACTTAACCCAGAGAAGACTGGAAAGTTGTACATCAGGCTAGAAAGGATGTAGTGAGTGAGTGACTATATAGGTATTTATATATAGGAGTTTGTTAGATATGTGCTTGCTAAGGTTTGTTTGAGAAGTGTTAATAGACCTGTAACGTACATAGAAACAGGAGAGTCCCCACCTGTTTTCTGAAATTAACAGTGTAACTGTCCCTTAGATTCAGAACCTGTATTGAATTTTTTTTAAGATCAGTTTTCAATTCATCAGAGCTTTTTTACCCAGCCTGTTCTTATGACTTCTAATATCTTGGTGTAAAGTCAAAGCATGCAAGGATGTTGAGCACTTGCTCAGCTGTTAATATTGTATATGTAAAATTCTTTGCTGGTAGCTGTGCTGTTATAGAGGGTGAAATTTCATCACCATGCCTCCACATTCAAAGCTACAAATAGTATAACTCTCATAGAAGGAACTGTGCAACTATTTTGAAAAACTGAAGGAAGACACAATGGTGTCCACTGAAGCTCTGGAGGGGGGCATAGGGCTGTCATTTCAGTTATCTCTGAAATGCAATCTGTGTGCAGCACTAAGCAACCATGAGAACTTCTTTTGCTGCAGAAAAGTAATGTGTGGGTGCATATTTTTGCAAGACAAGAGAGTTTTCTTAAGAGCATTTCCTGATTGTTTGGTTAGAAGAAACAAGGCCATCAAATCCACGTAGACAATTTCTCTTTTCTGCTGCAGCATTAAAGATGGTGTGATACCTCTGGCATACCCTGCAAGAGCTGGTGAGGAAAATCCAATAGTTTTTCACTATGATTAGGACAGCAGTTTGCTGCCTAATCCTGCTCTTTAACAATGTTGAGAGGCTTGTAACAAACCTGGACATCCTGTCTGAACTCATTCTTCTGATTAGTGGTAAATATTCTGTAACAACGTTTCTCCAGGGGTGGTTGAGTAGTGGCAATATTGCACTTCCCTGAGCTTGCTCTCTTTTCCTTAGAGAGTATTTAAACTATTTCTAAAGCCTAAGTATCATATTCTTGCTAGGAGGAACAAACTCTGTTGTCATAGGAGTTGCCTTTTGATAAGGGGACACACTCTGCATAAAGCATTCACTCCTTAGCATACATTGCAGACTAATTCTGACCCCTTCTTCCTCCATGTACACAAAATATAACCTAGGCTTTGTCTGAGCCCCTGCCAATCCTGTGTCTAGAATCAAGAGCACTCAGGGTTTACTTGTGTTTGCAATTTTGTGTTGAGAAAACCTGCTGAACTTGTTACAAAGAGGGAGTTGCAGTTAAAATATTTTATAGTAAATTGTACATTGCGGCTAATAAATGGGATGGATTGAACACTGGATGTAACCAAGTTCCAGCAGGAAGGCCTGAGAGCACCCTGCCCTGGCCAGGGTCCTGTGAGGAGAGCCTTGTCTTGACATGATGGGGAAAGATGAAATTTTCAGTTCTCTTGCAGAACAGTTTTCTATTTGTCATCTGGATCCTGCCTGTGCATATGGACTCTGAAGTCAAAAGTGGTGATGCTGATAAATAAGAAAGGAGCAGTTTCAGCCATGTCAAAACTACAAGGCTTGGATTATGGATAGAGGCAGTTAGTGTTCACAAGAAAATTAGGTGCTTTCAGGATGAGGTGGTAGATGAGTAGAATATATTAGGTTCTTGAACTTGAACTGAATTTTTAGACTTACTAAAAGGCACATCCTTATTATTTGAGAGTGCTATTGTCTGGCTCATTACCTTTTTAGTCCCAAACCTGACTACCTCCAGGAAAAGATTAAGGAGTAGTGCATGTTTAGGGGTCTTACAAAAGACTTTGTCTTAGAATAAAGTTCTTCTGTACAGCTTGTCATTGAGAAAATGCAATCTGTAGCCTGCTTCTACTGATTTAAATGGCTATGAAGGGAAGTGGGTTGTAATGATGTAGAAAAATATTTACCAATATTTTGCTTGGTGATTTGTAATATTTATAATATTTTAAGATGTTCTATGTGGAAGTTCTAACAGTCTTTAATCTGATTGGATGGAAATTTCTTGACTTAACAGGTTTCAGAGGAAAGGCAAAGACATCCCATTTTTTTCCACAGTGGGTGAATTTTTGGAAAGTTGAAAAAAGTTTGCAAAAAAGAAAATCTCTATGTAGTGTTTGAAACCACTGTTGCCTTTGAAATTGAAGCTAATAGCAGTAAAAACAATAATGAAAACCCCCCACACCTTCAATATTTAAATGAAGTGTTTTCAAATTTAAGTGCAAATGTTCTGATTGACCCAAACTAAATACTTCTGTTTGAGGATTGAATAGAAGAAAGAAATGAAAAGTGTTACAGTTAAAGAGTTTGATGTTGTAACTCTTTTGCACAATCTACCCAGGGAAGCATTTGTAAAAGCTCAAAAATCTTGGCTGATCTGAATTCAGTTTCTAATTCCTAATATCTATGAAAATGTAATCAGATGAACACTTGGTTTAATCAGTTGTGGTGTGGAACTCTGTATTGAGTTTGAGCAACATTTATTGGTTTTACCAAAACCTTTTGGTGAGCTCTAAGCACTTCTCCTGTAGTTTAATGTCTCAAAGAATCCTGATAGAAAATATTCAGCAGCTGCTGCTGCTTTGATGGTATCTTTATCTGTTAAAGATGCTGAGGGTTCTGCTTTGATATGAGATAAGGTTCTTAGCTCACTAAAAGTGAAGTGAAAACTGTTCATCTCTACACTGCATTGTAGAATATTTGTTCCTGGAACTCATTCAGGGAATCAGTTAAAAATGGCTAAAAATCAAGTCGACCGAAACTGTAAAGAAAGGCTCAGTGATCACCTCTTCAAAATCTGCAGAACAGATGCCAAGTTAATTTATCTTTTCATATCTCCATGGAAGCTGATGGCCCTGGAGAAATGTTCAAGTTTTTGGTGGTTAGGGATATGTCCTTTTGGTTTATGTCGAAATCCTTTCCCTGATTGTCCTGCAAAGTGCTGAGCATGCCCCCTTCAAAAATCAGGCCCACATCTCAAAAGGTGTGCTCAAAGGAAGACACTTTTTAATGCTATGATAACAGAAGAATAAAAAATAAGCAGCATGCTTAGAGAATTGGCTTGAAAGCAGAAGAAATCTGGAACTCACATTTTCTTATCATTTAAAGTTTGGTCTTGTCTCTGAGGCAAAGTTCCTCCTATCCCAAGGCCCATCTTCAAGTTCATCTTGTCCTTCACCCCTCAGATTCAGCTGTCAGTATAAATGCCCTGGCCCTGCTCAAGACAGAGCAGAGGCTCTGGTCTAAAGCTCAAGATGGGGGAGCTTTGCTGGCAGATTGGCACATGAGCTTTGCTGTTTCCCTTTGCAGAGAGCATTCCCCCACAGAGCCCTGCTGGCCTGGCTGGATGCAAAGCTCTTCTCAAGGTGTCAGCACTGAGCAGGAGAGTCTCAGATCTTCAAAGCTACTGGTGAGGTTAGGGAGATGTGGCTGAAGATCTGATTTTAGTGCCTATTGCATGGCAGAAAACTTTGGAATGCTGATGTTCTTGAATCCCAGGCTAATTAATAGCCCAGGGTGCTCTTTGTTATGGGGCTTTCACTGGATTTCTGCCACTGGAGAAATTACAGTGATTTTCTGTATTCAAGGAGGCCTGACTTTGTTGCAGCTGTCGTAGAAAGGAAAAAGGATTTTATCACAGGCTGGGCCATGTGTTTGCACAGCTGGTGCTTCCTCTGACTGTTGAGATGTGATCATACCTTCAGCTTCTACTTTGGTGGAGCTGCAGAATATGGGGAAATAGTTCTGGATTTCACATCTGTGGTGGATCTTTTGGGACCTGAAGTCAGTGACTGTTTGGAGAACTTTCTGGTAAAAATATCAGCAGTGGATCTTCATGGTAGGGAGGCAAACAAATCCTACTGATGGAACAGCATTGCAATGTAAGTTCGTTTGAAATTGTTATGTGCTTTGTTTACAGCAGTCTCTTTTAAAATAAATGCTTAGCAAAAGGAGGGAAGCAGGAAGTGATGCAGTAAATGAAGCCAAGATATTTCACTTAGGTAAATAGATGTCATATTTTAGGGCAGATATTGACTTACATTTATTATGCTTCACTGACCTTGCTCCTTGATCACATAATCTGTGCTAATTGACATAAATATATTTCCTGTAAGTTAACTCAGAAAGCATTTGTCATGGCTAAGTTCATGGTAACACACAACAGTTGGTAGGACTAGCAGCCTCCTGATTTCCACTTTGATAATGCAGTGACAGTGCATGTATATTTAATAACAGAATTTTGGTTCCTATCAAAAATAACTTTAGCAGTTTTATTAGTTTGAAGAAGGATATTAAATAATTTTTTAGACTGCTCAGTACAAATCACTTGGAGGCTAAGTAAAAGTCTCTCCTAGCGCTGATAGCAACATGAAGAATCACACATTGTTTTGAAAAAGTGTTAAAATTCCCAGAAAATTCTGTGAATCTTTGGGTGAAGCAGTAAAAATATCTCGTATCTGTTAATCTTGTTCCTTCACTTACCCTGCTGTAGCGAACTGTCGAAGGTTATGTAAGAACAAGGCAACTTTCCTTAAAAAACCAGAACTTTCAGGGAACATGCTGGAGATCAGAGCTTGCCTACTGAATCAGCTCTTCTGTCCAGGTTTTACAGCCTGTGCTTTTTTCTTCTTATTTATTGGCTCCATGGTAAATAAAATGAAGAGAAAGCACCATCACCTCTTTTGTGCTGTGCTGTTTCACAGTCCTGCCCATTTCTGGACAGTTTGGGTTTATTTTCAGGTTGCTCTTGCACCAGCTTTGCAAATGAAAGGTTTATTAAAACCAGTAGTGTAAACCTTTAGGGCAAACAGCTGAAGCGCAAATATGTTGCTACATTTTGACATCCCAAAGGTTTCTAATCACAACAGAATTGTTTTTCTGGTTTAGTAGCGCACCTCTGCACAGCCCACCAGTGGGATCAGTCAGGGGGAAAACTGGATTTATTTGTACTGCTGCACTTGTAAAAAAATCCAGTGAACTAGAAACCACCACTGTATTTCCACTTGCCTGAGTTACATTGTTCCAGAAAAGAGCAAAAGACAAGGGGACTTTTGTGTGTGTAAAATGTGGTAGGTTACTGTCATGTTTTCCTTGTAGGCATTTGCAGCAAAGATGAGCTGAGATTATCCACAAATCTCATTTCCCCTTGTCTCAGGCGATATCAAGAGCCTCCTAACAGGATTACAAGGACTTTGATCTGTCTCCTATGCTGACTGCTGACCATGTGGCACTGCTGCATGGCAGGAGGGATAAAGTAAGCTACTGTGCCTGGCACAGTGCATGCTCTGCCTTTCTGTCTCACTGTGGTGCTTTTACTTATCTTAGGTAACACTCCATGGGCAGAAAATTTGTCAGCTGACCTTTTTGTTGGTCAAACTCTTTCTTTCCCTATAAAAAGAAATTCCAATAATTTTTCCAAAAGGACACCAAGCTTGTCTTCCAGAGGAAACTCTTCAGCTTTAAGTGTCAGTTAAGCAGTCCAGATTAAGGTTGTAAAATCTTCATCTAGCAAAAGCTGTGGCAGTTGCATTGAACATCCTCTGGAACAACATAATACCTTTAATCCCTAGTAGACTTTGACTTGTCCCTGTAAAAATCAGATTTTCTTCTCTTCATAAAACCTTTATGAAGCTTTAGTAAGTGTCTGATAATAAAAGTGTCCTGTCACAATAATTACACATTTTTATTCAGTCCAGAACCCATTCAGTCCCTGCAAGGTGGGTATGAGAAAAAGCAGAGACAGTCTTGGAGGTCCACAGCAGCACATGAAAGACAACTGAGCATGTTCACTGTGGAACATGAGCCAAAATAGGTGTGAGTACTTGAGAAAAGTATTAATGAATAGTGAATGTGTGAGAAATAAAAAGAAACAAGGGTAAATTGCCTGGTGGTCATCCGTGTCCAGTATCTTAGGAGTGAAATGATGTGGAGGAATACTTTGGAGAGGATGTCCATGCAGTGCAGACAGATTGTCAAGCTTCAGCCAAAGCAGCCACTGCTTCTGCAGCAGTACCACAGATTTGGGATGTCATGGGAAGATTCAGGCCTGTGCTTGACCAGAGCACAGCCCTAGGTCCCATTAGCAGATGGAGGGAGATGTGGTGACTCCAAGATGTGTGTTGATGCATACATATTCTAATCCTCAATTCATTCTTTGATTGATTGATTTTCTTCTTGTATTATCTCAGCTAACTCTGGGATCTGCAATAGCCCAGCCTGGGATGCTCCTCAGGGGACAACACTACTCAGGTCTTGATGGTATGACAGCCCAATGTCCCAGCAGCCCCCAGCATGCTGCTTCTCCCACCCAGGAGTTCTGTAGGGTGGGCTTGTGAGGAGCAGGGGTGGGAGAGAAGCCCAACATCCATGCTAGAGATTTCTTTTGTAGAGGGGCTGTGAGCTTCAGGACTTTCTTCCATATTTCTGAGCTTTCATAACTTGGAAAGAGTCAGATGGTTCCAGTTCTCACTTAGATCATGCCAATAAATTAGAAGATATTAATAAACAACAATCATATAGATACCATTTCAACCTTTTTGATAAAATAAGGGAGAAAGAATAACATGTCTTATTTATTCAGTGACTTTAGTTAGTTAGTACTGTTCAATAATTCTTTAAATTTTCCTTTAAAATGCTACAGAATTGCATTTTTTTGTTAATTTTATTCACACAACTTACGAATTCTGGCTAAGGACATCAGGATGTTTCAAGACATTCACATTATGAATATTTCTCTAACTCACCCTGTAAGTGAAGATAATTTCCAGAACTGATGTTAGATGGGTCCTATAGAAATCTTGGAGTAAAACACTCCAAGCAATGCAGTGGGGAGTAAAATGAGAGTTTAACAGGCACTATATATTGATTTTATAATTTTTCATTGATGTAAATTAGGTATTTTCACTTTCCCCATTGAAACTTCACCACAAAGGGGAATCTGAACCTAAGGTTTTAGAAGGCCCCACTGTAAAATTTTAATTTGTGGCTGATTTCAAAGGGATTTTTTGAATTTGAAGCTTTTTTCATCTTTTACAAAGGTTCTGTGCTAGAGAAAATATTGCCCACATCCAAATATGTTAAATTATGGTAGTCTTGTCTTTATGTACTCTGTTAAGCCCACCATTGCTGTGTTTTTATGCACAAACTGCAACTTTTAACTTTTAGCAGCTTAAAAAATTCAGCTTTTTTTTCTAAAAATTAGCTCAAAATTTATCACAGAAAATCTAGTAGTAAAGAGGTTGTGCTGTCACATGGACTTGGAATGCACTAAAACCCAGTATAATCTAAAAGTTTCAAATATTACACTCTTATCCTCCTACTTCCCTGCATTTCATGGGGAATTTAATGTGAAAAGTAGCCTTGAAGAATGTGAAAAGTTAATATTTCTGCTAAAAGGATGTTTTCTTAGGCTGTGCTGTTTTGCTCATTGTTCCATTAGCATATTAATAGCTATGTATTTTAAGAACAGTAAAATACATGTCTCTGTATGGTACAAGATAATGTGAGGAATTGAAAACAGTGGATTCTCTGTCTTCCTAGCTCTAGGTAGCTGTAGCATGTGACCTAATTTTTGGTCCATGGCTATAAAAATACCCCATCCTTAAAACATAGAGGTTACCTCAAATAACCCATCCCTACACAGAGTTATATTGCTCGCTTTCCAAATCATACAAATTACTCTGAAGTGAAAACCGCAATGGAAACAGTCCAAAATCACATTCTTGGCTCAGCTCATCATACCCTATGTTATTTGCCAGTTCCCTTTTCCATGAGCTTTTAGAATCATTTACAGCAGTGTTTCTGTGTGTCACATTGAACACTCAATCCAATGTTATCTTCTCCACATTCATTAATTGCTGCTTTCAAGAAGGAGCAAATTATTGTAAATTAAATGGCACATATATAGCTTGAGCTTCTTTATTGTGTTAAACGATGGCAGGTTTTATTGTGTTTATATGCTCCTTGTAGTAAACATTATAAATCAATACTTGGAAAATAAATAAGGTAATCAAAAGATGGAAAACGTCTTTTTGATATGCCACAAGCTGTTGTCTTGTTGCTCAGAGCTTCAGCCAACCACTCATGAATTTCTGGGCTGTTAAAGTGCCTTTGGGGGATGTTTCTTGAAAAGGGATTTCAATGCAAGACAACATATAAATAATCAGTATGTTGGATCTGCACGGGGCATGTTCCAGGAGAAGAAATTTCAGGGGAAAAAAGAGACTTAGTCCAAAATGTCCACACGCATGTAGCACTGGGAGGTGGTGATTCTGCGCTGTACATTCTGCAGGTTGTGCTCTTCTGTTCAGTGCCCCATTAAAAAGATCGATTGCTCCATGATGACTTGGTTAGAAGAATCTAGGCTCAGCACCCACTATTTGATAGGAGAAGGCCAAGGTGGACAAAAATTACTCTATAAAGAGGAGAGGAAGGGAACATATAAAAACATGCCTGAATGTCAAGGAGAAACTTTCTGGTATGTTCAATTGAGAGGATCCATACTGGTTAACACACTTAGAAGAAGCTACGGATCAGATTATGATATCCTGCTGTACCTGACACATCCCATGAGTCTTCCAACAAAGCTATTAAAATCCAGTTGGATTACAAAAAGAGGATGTTATTCTGTAAAGGTAAGTGTTTCATAATCTCACTATTAAATGGTAAATCCTCTGAAGAATTTTTCCTGGAGTACTTCGGAACAGATATGTTATTACTATTGTTCTCTATACCCAGACAAAATAGGGCTGAATTATAAAGACAACTACTTCCCCCTGTAGAGGCAGGCAGTATAATTCCAGATTTTGAAAAATGAAGCAGCTATGTGTTTAATTCCCATGTTTTAGCTCCTCTTTATTTGTGGAAGGACAGATTAGTTGGTGATTTCAGCCTTTAGCGAGTGTATCAGCTTGCAGTGCAGTTTGTTCTGAGACTGCTCCTGCTTCAGACTAATGATCCATCAGTAGCTTCATGAATGGACTAAAACACTGCTGGCAAGTGCTGCCCTGGCTCATCCCAGGCTTACTGCAGCCTTTTGGTATCAGCCACTCATGGATGTTTGTACTGCCACAAACATTTGGATGATGACTGCTCTTCAAAATTTTTTAGTCTTGTGTGAATATGGTTATTCATTCAGATGTAAAAAGTATTTGCTATTAAATTATTAATTAAAAGATTTCAGATATTTAGCCTGGAAGAAAAAAACCCCCAAAAACTGGATGATATGAGTGACCAGTTACACAGCATAATTAAAAAGTGGGAAGGCGTCCAAGTGAATATTTCATAAATCTTTTGCATAAAGTTTGTTCATCTACAGCCCTTTCCCATAGCCCAGTGAAGTCTATGAGAGTTTGGGGCTTTGGCTCAGGCACTTCAATTGTCTGTCCTACAATTACAATAACAAACACAGCAGTAGTCTGTTTGCAAACAGCTGGTAATTGGAAAAAGGGCTGAAGTTGTCAGCAAATGTATTTGTCAGCACTGATTTGACCAGTTGTACACATTACCTTAAATGACATTTCTTCCCTTCTATGAGGAATGTGGAGTCTGTGTCCAACGAGTTTCCTCAGTGGCTGTCATGCAGTGAGCATGGCAATCTGTGGTGTGTACCCTTTGCATGTTAAATACCCTCCAGCACTTGCTGTTTATTATACAGGATGAATAGGCTGGTTTCCAATTCATTTGTCAAAAAACAGTCCTGGTAACACAGTAGACATGTATGTGACAAGTGGATTTAGGGAGCTCTGTCCAACTTCAGATTTGCCTATTGATAACAGTTAAATGTTCCATTTTGGCAGGAGGATGGTGACACTTCTAGAAGAAAAATATCCCTTCATCTAAGCTATGGTTTTGTTTTGTTTGTTTGTTTGTTTTTTGGGGGGGGGGGGTTGGGTTTTTTTTGTTTTTAGGTTAAGGAACATCCTAGTGCACAGTTCTCTAAAACAAATCAAGCCTGTGTAGAAGTCACCAATGCTCACAGAGGAGTTGGTTGAATTCCTGTACTTTTTTGCATCCTTTTTAGAGGCTCATATATCTCTCCTGAAGTTGTCTGCATTTCCAAAGGTCCCTCTGCCTGAGAACTGTGCTGAGTCCCTGGCTGGAGCAGAACCTCCAGTGTGAGAGCACAGACAGCTCCTTTGCCTTGTGATGTAAGTGCTGCTGTTCTTGAACTTTCTTACCTTTCCCTTTCAAGAGCCAGCAGCTATCACATCAGCTCATGGCCATTCTCCTGTTTCCCACACTCTATGTGTGGATACCTTCCTTTTTAAATTTTTTCTTTAGTTTTTTCTGAGAAAGTAGATGAAAAAACTCCAGTCACATTTGTCAGCTGAGATAGGGTCATTGTTCTGGTCTGAAGTTTGTGTGTTCTTTCTTATTTATGGTTTGTGGTTGGTTCACAGGTATTGATAGCAAATGTTCATGTTTTGCATGAACAATTAATTAATTAATCTCTTGGTTTTTGTGGTTTGTTTGTTGTTTTGGGGTTTTCTCCTCCCTATATTGCTGTCTCCCATGTTGTCTTCTGCTCTTTTTGCCTATTTGCTGTATTCGTCTCTGAGCAGGTGCCTCTACAGCCTGGATATTCTGTATTAAAAATTATGTTGGTGTGCTGTTCCTTCTAAAATTGCCTATTTCTTTTTGTGGCCTACTGATAGGATGAAGGCAAGGGGTCACTGGTGGGTGTGCCTCAGCCCTGGCCTGTGTGTCTCATGCTTCTGTTACTCAGGAAGTTGTAAAATCAAATACAAATAAATTCCAAATTAAATGGAAATACTATTGGTACTGTCATTGACATATGAAGAAAAAGGAAAGCATAAAAGTGAATTAATGAAGTTTTTTGTGATGCAGAGCAAAGAAATGGATGATACAAGAGCAGTTTTGTTGGAAATTATTATTGTTTCCTGTAGCAGAGGGAAAGGCAGAGAGCAAAAAGCTCTTATTTCTCCTAACCTCAGACAGACCCAGATTTGGATTCCTTTGGTTGGATAGTAAAATAACAGGATGGAGAGAAGTTATGAATCTTGCTACTCTCCACTGCCCTGATAGGGTGAAAACATACCTAATAGGCTTCATGGGAGTGAATCCCCTCCTGTATTTCATACTTATTCTATTGTCACTACCATGGTTTATTGCACGTCCTCTTTTCTACAGTTCCCTTTCCCTGGCTTTCCAGATTGTGGCCATGCAGGTTGAAAGGGAATTTTGCCTTTACAGCATTCCCATAATGGATTGAATAATCTGAAAGCACTCAAGGAAGTAAATGTCCTACATTAATGTATAGGCAAGGTATCTGTAAAAGCATTACTGGTTTTGCAAGCATGAATTTTGCAGTCATCAGGTTAATCAGCAGTTGATGAAATTAAATGGTGAAGTGCAGAAATATCAGCAATTCATTATGATGCTTAACAATTAGGAAAATAGCCCATGGGATGCATATTTGATCAGTGGATGGGATGATGGGGCTGTTGATGATACATTACCAGTCTAGTGCAAGGGAATTCTGTCTCTTTGTCTTTTTCTTTGCCCTAACATTGTGTGTGCTTTCCTTCATGCTCTTTTCTTGTTTGTAGGCTTCTCTTTGGGGTGTGAATGATATTTTACACTGACAAATGTTTCATTATCTTCAGCTATCAAACTGTGATCCAGAGCACAGCCTGCCTCACCACAAACACCCTCACCAGGATCCTTAAAAAGCAATTCCTAAAGTGGGAAATGGAAAACCTGAAGTCAAAATTCTCTCATCTCCACATGTCCCATTATCACAAATGGAAGATGTTTGAATTTATTCTACCAGTAATCATCATGTCAAGGCTAGAAATATTCTATCCACAGGGAGCCAGTGGATACTATGTTTTTTAAAATATTCTATATGCATGATAAGACTTTCTTCTCTGTTGGCTTGCTAATCGTTTTGACTATTTCTTTTGAAGTAAGAAACAGATGGCAGCATTCACTGTAATAAGTGCAGAAAAACATGCCAGCCAATTAGGGATGTTTCAACTGACTGAAAACCTGGATCCTTTTCCAATATTTTGGTGATTTTTCCCTCCCTCTGTATGTCTAGAGGAAATTTTTATTTATAATTTGTTTATTAGAATAATAAAATCAGAGATTAGAGGAATCTTACATCATTAAACCTCTAGTAATGAACCTAAGAACAAAGAGCTGAAATACACTTTATGGATTCTTTTGTTTTGCAGAGGTTTGTTATCTGCCAGAAGATTAAAAAAAAATACCCAAATCAAATACCCTTGTTAATGTGAACCCCACCCCTCACTTGAAGGACCAGTATAAACTCTATCTGTATATGATTCTAAAATATTTATCATTTTTTCAAACTCTGCTTCATTCAAGAAGTTAATTTTCAAATATTGTAGCATTTAAATACCTCTTTCATCAATCCTTAATGTTATGTCCCTGAAGTTGTGATTCCAGCAGTTCCTTTCTCAGCAACATTTTGCAGACAACATACGCCCTTCTCACTTCCTCATCAGGGAAGGTTACTGTCCTCTCATTTCCTACCAAAATCAGGAAGAGTTTAAGATATTTTAGATCCCTCAGAAAGAGATTCTTCTTTGTCTTGTGCTATGAAACTGAAATTAGAGGTCACTGCTGAAAATGCAGGTCACTACAGATCTGCTCCTTAAGCACCTGTTAATGCCTTTATCCCTTTATAGCATTCAGTATTATTGAGACTATATAAAAAGGGGCATTTTGGCTTGTAATATGTATTTTAGTCCCTGGTTATTTTGTGCTTTGATCATTTTTTGTTAGATATTTTGCAGTCCTGTCCTCACTTTTCCACTGTTTCACTTCAGGAGAAGAACTATGCTGATTTCAGTGATTCCAGCTTTTCAGTCCAACTTCTATGTTTTTTAAATTGTATTCTACTGCTCTCTGTTACAACATTTATATTCTTAAGATTATATCCTCTAAATGTCTACTTTAATACCATTATGTATATTTTTCTACTAATCTTTTGAAATCACTCTTCTTCAATGACTTCTCAATTGTAGTCAATGAGCTCCTAAGGATGTGACTTAAAGCAAAACTGGTGCCACTTATTAGGGTCGATTTAGCCTATGAAAGATGAAATTCTGCTTCAGGCAGTAAAGCAATTTTCAAAGTAGCAAATTGGCTTTTATCAGGTTTGGTTTGCTCTTCCTAAATGAAGACATTCAGTCTGTTTATGGGTGACTATGGTCACTCTGGGAAGCATTTGGTGGTAGTTAAGGGTAAAATACTGATTGTTCTTCAAAATTAGAAACAACTGGTAGCTCTGCAGTGATGATTTAAATTTCTTTTTTAAATTCTTTCAAACCACAGAGCTGTGTGTTGTTCAGTGATTGAATGCATTTGAACTTATGGAACTTTTCATTTAATGTTGCTCTCCATTGTTTTTGGCTAAAGCCCAAGCCTCACATCTTCTAGTTGCAGGATTCCTTTCTGCAAACTCCATCCTTTGCTGAAGCCTCAGTGTAACATGAGACCATCCCTGTTTCCCAGCAGGCAGCACATTAAAGGTCTGCCTGGTGACCAGCTGCAAAGACAGGTGTTTTCTGCTCCCATTTTTCCTTCTCCCTTTATTTGGTCTTATAACTTCCCTAACACACTGTCAATTCCTGGGTGAAATGAATGATTGAAATTTATAAGCTTGGAAAAATCTCTGATTCAGACAGTGTGGAGCTGGGGATTTTGGTCTAAAGTTGAGTGTTCTTAACTGCTTGTTTGCCACATTTTCTTTGGGCTGGCAAGAGGCTGAGCCAGACTGGAAATGCAGCTCATAAGGATAACTGCAGGGATCACAGGCATTGGGCATTTATCTTTCCAGGGCACTTGGCACTTACAGCACAAAATGCAGATGCTGCTGGAGCCTCAAGGTTTGGTATGGCACACTCATACTCTGCACACAAACAAGTGTTTCCATGTAGAAATCTGGCTGAGCCCTCACTGGTATCTGTCCCACACCCATGTTGGGTCTGCCTCATTGCAGTCACAGGCTGTTTGAATCACAGGCTACCTCTGTAGTGTTCACAGACCTTCAAGAAGAATAAGTAAGGCCTGAGGATGATGTGCAGTGAGATCCAGTCCAAGACTCAGTCCAGTTGCCTGCCCCATTATTGATGAAATGTAACTCTTCTTCTGGCTTTTGCCACTATTGTACGCTCCCAATATTCTGTTTCAAATCTAATTTAAACCATAGCTGCCTCTGCCACAGTCCATTTCTCATGCTTGCCTGTAAGGTACTGTGTACATCTCTGGTGTTCTACTGGTGACACAGAATAACACATTTTAAGAGCAGATTATTTCTCAGAGGACAGCAGCTGCTCTAACAACAAAGAAATGGCACCTGGAATTCAAACTAATTCATAGCTTTCACTTTCCTACTAGTGAGATCACCTCAATCCAGTAATGCTCTATCCATCACTTAACGTATTTCTGGGTAAGATTTAACACTCTACATCAGTAGTTTTTCAAAGTACTTTTAAGAAAAAAATCCAACGGTTGTGTTCAGTCAAAATCATGGTAAGGCATCAGTAAAAGATGGAGTGAAACTTTTAAAGCAACAAGGATTTTTTTTCTTTTTTTTTTTTACTTAGATGCTGTAAACTGAGCCTGCTACAGCTAAGTATTGCAAAGGTCTGAACTGTGGTATTTTCATCCGATGACTATTTCCATTGAGTTGAAATAACTTGTTCAGAATTCCTATGTGTCCATATTTTTCCAAGTCATATAACAAACCCCTTTGGAAAGTAGAGATGGATCTGCTCACAGCTGTTGAGTTGATTCTTCACAGCTGCTAATTATAGCATGGCTGAGTTTGCAATAGGGCATCACACAAAATATTTGTTTTATCTGGACAAGTCTGATAATGTGGAGAGGAGTAATTATTTTCTCCCCTGCTTATAATGGTCAAGAGATACCGAGGAAAAAGCAAACCTAGTGAGAGTAAGCGTCTTCTGGCATTTTTGAGGATCTACCTCAAGACCAGGGTCCCTTAGATGATTTGCTGTCCTTTTGTAGTTCTGAGGAAACCTTGCTCTTTCTTTCCCCTTTAAGAGCAGGGAAACTGGATGGGCATTAAGCAACAAGTCCTTCTGGTTTCAGAAGAGATTGGTTGAACTGAAGAACTGCAGAATTTGTCTAAGCATTGGTTAACCCCATTACAGTGGGTTGTTAATTTAGTGGGATACAAAAAATGCAGTGCTTTGTTCTACGTTGCTTTCAAATCAAGGGTTTATTCCTTTGATTTTGGCCATGGCTATGGCTTGAGACTTCTTCCTCTCAGGCTTCAGGACTTAAAATTTTGATTTAGGGTCTGGAAGTATCTTGGCAGTGTTGATGCTGACTTTGGGATGAATTGCTGTACCACAGCAACTGTACTACAAGAAGAAAGTCACATGTCCTCTCTGTGGCCATGTACTGAGGATGGCCCACAGAAGGGTATCTTTAAGTCCAAACAGCCATTCATCTTGGGCTTCACATGTGGGAATGTGCTTTTGCACTGTAAGATTTCATTTTGACTCTCTTATGCTGATATGCTGTTGGTTTCAGTGATGTTTCATTCAAAACTCCTTTGCCTGTTATGTGCAGAATTCAGTTCTGATAGACATGGAAAGATCCTAACCTGTAGGGCCTGACATACTTGACTAAAGAACAGACAGAGAGAAGGTAAAACTTTTGAGACATAGCTAATAAGGTCTGTGCCTTTCTTCCCCCACTGGGAAGTCCTGGAAGAGGACTTGAAGCCTTCAATGGACTGGTAGAAAGTTGTATAAATGGATTTGCCAGAAGGCTAAAAGTTGTTTCATAGCTTGTGACTTATGAAGCATTTGGAAAACACTACAAAATTTCAAGTGTGTACGGCCATACTCTGTACAACAAACCTTGTGAACCTCCTACCCTGCTGTGTTGAGAATTGAGAGCAATGCCAGTCTTAAGGATCAATTTTCAGCTACTGCCTCCTTTTGAGGCTCTGATAGCATGAGAACATGGGCATGATCGAAAAGCAGTGGGGCTGGTATGTTCATGTGCTCCCTGTAAGCACATCCTGTGCTGCACCTACTGTAATCCTGAGTTCTGCACTGAAAAATGCCTGGTTTTGTTACAGTTGCAAAGACATTTACAAGTTGCAAAGGTAAATCAGAACAGCCTCAGCTCTGAAAGACCCAAGGATGTTTCTTTGTGAGGGAAGCCCCTAAAAAAATTAAATAAGCAATCTTCTCTAAAGTACCATCACAGAATGCATTAGCTAGCAAAGGCAGCAATGTCAGAAATAGTGACAGAAAGTAGATAGCTTCTGAGAAAGTGAAATGTGTTTAAGTTCTTTCAAGTAATAAGGGATTTGCTTTCAGCTCTGTGGGAAATACAAGGCTTGTTAAACATCAGATATGAGCTGAAGCTACAGTAGAATCTGTTTGCATTTCTGTATTTGGATTTAAAAAAAATTTCAGAGAGTTTGTAACTAGGGACTTCTATCAACTTGTTGTTAATGTGTGACACCTATATATAAACACAGGATAAGGAATGGAACTAAAAATGAATTTAGATTCTGCAGATTGACAAGATACCATGCATCATCCAAGTTACAATATTTATTTCTGTATATTTTAAGTAGGAGCAGCAAAGGCAAGAGAATAAAAATTTGGATAACCCTCTTTAATAGCAGGCTAAGTTAGATTGAATTAAACTTTCAGTAGGCTGGTGAATATATCCACACAGTTACTGTGGCTCAGCCAATTTGCAGTAGCTTTAATTCCTTACATCATCTGGCATGTGTAACTTTTTTGTTTTGGGTAGCAGGAAGCTGTTGGCTGCGCAAATCACAGATATCTCAATTTTCACAGACTAATGGTATTTCTGGACTCCTCTCTACAAAAGACAGAATGTGGTATTCCTTCATGGAGATTTTGGTTTATAAAGATACAGCTGTAGAAGTATCACTTATACTTTCAGCTTAAAAGGACCCAATTCTTCAAATCATGTTCTGTTAGTTCTTTTCCTAGATAGCTCATTGACATTTCTTGTTGTGTTTTTTCCACACAAAAAATGCTGCTCCAAATCTCAGCCCTGTACTGCACAAAAGCTGTGCATTGAGCGGGCACATCTTTCTTTTGAAAGCATTTGTAATTTCATTTTTGTACAGTAAGGAACATTGCTGCTATGAAAAATACCGTCTTCTACAAATGTAGTTCTCACCACAGCATAATAACTGTAATCCCAGCATCAGATTTATCATGTTTTAATTTGACCAGATATGTCAGTAGTTTAGAGGGTTTTGCACTAATAAATTGCTTTAGGTTAATGTGAAGTACCTTCAAATCATTGGAGATTTCATTGTGGAAAATGTTTTGCAAAGCTGCATATCCTAAATGGCTGCACTCCAGAGTCTGGAATTCAAATCTCATTTACTGTAAATGACTGGAAACTAGAAGATGTATAAGATTTTTCTAACATACTTAATAGAATATAGGGGAAAGGGGGCTGATTTTTCAATTCCTGTGTAATGCAAAGGGGTTTATTCAAGAAATTAGCTGTAAGTAAAGGAAATACTTGTCAGATATTAATTGGGAAATGTGCACAATAATTGAAAGCAATACTATGAGATTTGACATGTTCTCAAGTAGTGGATATAGAACTCATTTTGTTGCTTCTGTGTCATTCGGCAATCCCTTTCAGGTGTGATTGCAGAAGGGCTCAGTGCTGGTCTGAAACGTCAAGTTACAGAAGCCCAGTGGGAAGAGAGGAAGAGTTAAATGGACGGTGAGTGCTTTTCAAAGCCCCACATATGGGCCCCTAATGGGAGTTGTGTGCGTGTGGGTGGGCTCTAACCTAGGAGTCTAATGTTCAGCTGGCAAATCAATGCTCATTCTCCATGGTCCTCCCTACCCTAAGCCACCACCTGGGAATCAAGCAAGTGCCTAAAAAAAGAAATTTGGAGTCTAAATATGGGCTCTTGTTTTCAAAACTAGGTATTGACTTAGATAACATCTGTTTGAGTGGACTAATAGGCACTGTTTAGCTCTACGTGCTTCCAGTGTGCAATTAAAAATACAGTAGCTTCCATCCTAATTTTGGTAACTGACAGTTAGAATTATGAACATTGAGAGGAATAATATTTTGCAATAAAGAAGTTTTTCTTTATTGCTTTGGGGGGAGTTATTTATCCATCTGCTACATCCCGTGGCAGTCATTACTTCCCCCATTCATACAACGGAGCTCCTTCCAGTTTCCTCCAAAGAAAAAGTTTCTATTTTGAGGAGAAAGAAAGCAAGCAAAACAGAGCAGAGAATAAATGATGTCTCTAAATATTAATGAAGGACTTGTAGTAGGTCTTGCCAAATACTGTGGACTAATCAGGCTCTTGATGGGCCACAGAGTTCCCATTGCCACAAGTAGTAGACTAAGAAACTTGGATTCTATTTCTGTCTTTGCCATTGACTGGCTGGTGTAACCCTTGGCCAGACATTTAATTCTCTTGTGGTTTTGTTTTCCCTCTTTCACATAGCCTGTTTTGTCTGTTTGGTTTGTAAGCTTGCCTGGACAAGGATTGTCTCTGGTGATGTTTGTATAATGCCAAGCTGACAGGACTTCAGTCTTGGCTGGACCTTTGACGTGCTACCTGGCTATAAAATTATTGTCATGTTAGTACAGTTATCAGTTATGCCAGTTCATGTTGCACTGACAGTTTGCTTCTTTCACACTTGGTAGTGTAGGGGAACTCGGAATGGGTCTCTGTGTATTCCCACAGTGGGCATTGTTGAGCTATAGAAATAAAATAATCATAACAAAGAATTAGTTGGAACCTTCTGTGCAATCCTGGCACCATTTGGGTTGTAAAAACTCTTCCTTTCTTTAGGCTGAGTCAGTTTTGGGATAGAGATTGTCATGCTTTGAATGGGAGCCACAGTCTCTGCAAGATACTGAGTGACTGAGTCTGGTCACATCCCTTGGGTTGAACACCTCTTTTCAGAGCCATGGCACTTGCTGGCTCTGCAGGGATGTCATGGGCTGGGTGGGTTCAGACACTGAATTACCCTGGGTCTCACCAGTTCTACCCTGGGCACAAGAGGAATCCCACTCCCTTTGCATGGGAATGTAAAGGGTGTGGAGATAAACTAGATGTCACACTCTTAGATTGGCAGATAAGAGGTTTTTAGGATCAAAGACACTCGTGGCAATTTTATGAATACAAATAAAGTCAGAGGAATATTCCTAGAAAGACTCAATTTGCTTAACTGTCTTCTAAATGGCTTTGTCCATAAGCCTCTCAACTTTTCAAATGTTGCCCTCCATGTGATTGCTTTCACAGGCCCTCTGAAATCAGCCTGCTGGTACTCACTTGTACTGCTGCTGCTGTGCAGTGTGGCAACCAAGCAAGAGACCATCCTTTTGGGCTCTGAGCAGGAGATGTTCTTTTCTGCCCTGAGACATGAACAGGCAGATCTCTTCACCTACTGTATTTTGTGTGCCTTTGAGAGCTTTCAGAAAGGGCATGGGAATAAAACTTAACCCATCAATGGAAACCCGCAAAACTTTGGCCTAGGGGAGAAGCTGGCACTGTTCATAAGTAGAAGATTCTGAGGTGTGACTTTAGAGACTGGGGCAATATCTGTGGTATACTTTTCACCAAGGCAAGTGGTGAGCTGTCCTGGCTGTAGCAGAAGCAATTTCTCAATACTCATGGAACAGGAATAGCACCAGAGGGAACAGGGTGGCACGTAAGAAAATTGCCTTTGTTTTTAAGTAAGTCTCCCTTTGATAAATATATTCTTGAGCAGCTCAGACCTTAAACATTAAATAAATTATCATGATCAGTTTGCCATGTTCCAGCAAACAGGTACCATGCACTATTGATAAGAACAGTTGTAATCTGGGGAGCAATGGATCATGTCTGAGTAAGAGATTATTATGGTAATCTTTTGGGAATATGTAAAATCAGGAAATCTGAGAAATGCATATTTGTTCAAACTGTTACAAATGGTGGCTTTTGCTAAGTATGAGGCAATTCCTGTTGCTGAAATGTATACTTATATTGAAGTTTTTCCACAGCAGCATGGAGAATTAAATCTCTTATGGATTATATTGACTTAAATTACGTGAAGTTAGGTAAAAACTATAGGTTTTGTTCCATAAAGGTTTGAAACCCCTTCTAGCACCCAGTGAAATCCAGCACCTACTCATGACACTTCCCCCTTTAATTCAGCAGTGTGTGACTGCTGAGGACATGAATCTGTGATCACCTGTTTGCTTATGATGATCTGTTTTGATTCTTCTTGGAGGTGTGTACAAAGTATTTATTTTAGCTGGGATGGCCACAGTGTCCTATGTTTATACAGCAACCAGAACACTTGTTTTGTGGCTGGCCCTCTGAGGGGCTTGTGCCATTTTAAAAAGAGGGTACAGTAAAGAAATTGTTCTGTTGATGGATTTAGTGTGGCTTTCAGTGCAAACATGCACTAAATGAAATCTGGGCAGAAGTTTGGTCTTACTGTTAATTTCCAAATGTGTCCAAAAAACCTGCTTAGGGCTTGACCTTGTAAGGTGCTGAGCACATTTGGGAACTCCAGATGTTGCTCAACACTGAACACAAGTTCTTTACTCTTAAAAGAAATGGTTGCACTTTGAACAGAGGCAGCTTGGAGTTCCCTGAAATGGCAAATGTTTTGGAAGAGGCATAAATTACTGTTGGCTTTTGCAACACTGGGCTCTTTGGAAACATTCCCCTTGAATAATATTAAAAGCAATTCCAACTTATGTAATTGAGCTCATCCCTATCATCAGCACCAATAAAAAAACAATTTACAGATTCCAGGCTCACCAGGACCTTTCCAAGAGCTGGCATACTCAGAGCCAAGTAACTTATAAACAATGACTATTGATCTCAACAAGTGTGTCTGTACTTGCAGGATGTTTGTGTGTGCTGAACTGGCACCACAGATGAAGAGCTTCAGTTGCTGTTGTTATTCCTGCAGTGGTATCTATCAGAATCACTACCAAAGTTGCTCTGGCAGATAAAATCATGCAGTGTCTGAGAGGTTACCAAGGTGTGATCTATTAATTACTGCACAATTTATATCTATTAAATTGTATTTTAGCTTAAGGATTATGAAAGTACTAAGAGTTTAAATTGTATTTTTTGGCCTCTATGTAAACCATGTTTGTAGTGCTACTGTATACCCTTAGAAGAATTGCTTTTGTGTTGCTTGCGCATCAGAAGATTTGGATGTAAAGGGAACTATATCCATGACTTTACAAAAGTATCAAGGCCCTTATTTTATAAGGTTTTACCTATATGCAACACAGTCCCTACTGCAGTTTGAGCTCATTCAGCTCCATCTTGCACTCTCACTAAATTTCTGTGATCCTATGGCAGACTTCCTAGGCCATTTTTCAATCCTCATGCTATTCCAAAATATGTTCCACCTGCCCCATAACAGTGGTTTGAGATGATGAGATGCCTTTAGTTTCCCTGTCAGGATGGAGGATACACCTAAGCCACACCATAAAAAGTCTGCCTTTTTTTAATCTACTCCTAGTGCTTTCTCATTCACATAATTGAAACCTGTTGGCTTTTGTACCAGTGGCCAACTTAAAATACTAAATGTCCCATCTACTTTCAGGCTGATAGCACATTCATCTTCTGTAGCAGAGCTGTCCCCTGGCCCTGTGTCTGTGCTGGCAGGTACAAACTCTTTGCAAGTGGCACAGACCAGGCCTGTCCTTGGCCTGTGCCTGTGTTTGTACCTGTAGGCTGCTTGGAGGGCTGTCCTCATTCCCCTCTGTCCTGTGTATTCCTTAAGGACCCCTGTCACATCCTTGGTGACAAAGTCATGTCCACTCTTCATGGCTTCCACTCAGGCTGCAGAACAAATGCCTGTTAAATTGAAATAGCATATAAAGACTTATTGTGAGGTCCTTTTGTTCTTTCTCTCTAAGTTCTTTTCCTGGATCCAAGTCATCTGCTCATCCCAATACACATTGGACCTTTCTGCTCAGCTTTAGCTGAGAAAGGATCTTCTGCTTCCTTGTGCTTTTTGTTTATTTAGGGCTTTGTTTATTAGAGCTTGTTGTTGTTGTTGTTTTATTTCTGAGTATGCAATACTCAGATGGCTGCAATCCCACTGCCTAATTAACAACAAAATACCAAGAACATTGCAGTGCTTCTGAATCAACCCTTTCTCTGCATTGCTCTGTTCTGTGACTGGTTTCTCTTTGCAGACGCCCATCGCTTACAGGTGGAGGGTGAACATCACTCAGTTGTCTGAATTAAGGGCCTAAAGAGTTTAGGGAATAGTGGAAGACAATACAGAGGTATGTAAATACCCTAAAGATGTAAACTCAAAGTCATTTTCTCATTTTCTGAAAGCTGCAGCTTCTATGAAGCTTCAGAATCTCTGTTCTCCCAGGCAGAAGACAACAAACACATTTTTTTATACTGAGCACCATGTGTTGTATTCAGTGAGGTTGTGCAGGGCTTTAAACTTCTTGCAAGAGATCTGTTACACTGTGTGCAAAAAAAACTTCCCCGTACCCTTACTAGCCTTCTAGACTCTAGGAAACATCTTCCTTAAAGACAGAACTAGGAGAAGGAGCAACTTCTACAACTATGGAGAAGGAAAAGAAAGGTACACAGCCTTTGTAATACCCATGCAATATGAATTCATCCTGCCTCAGAAGGGTAAAAAATTGCAAGTGAGAGAAGAGCAAAGATGCTTGTTCTGGGCTTTTAAGTTGATATTTGCCCTTTTTGCATGTTTGCAGGATCACCATCTGCATAATTGAATTGGCAAATGCATAAAGCTGTAGTCAAAGCCTTTGTTTTGTATTGCACAATGAGATATTGTATTTCATTTCTCCTGTAAGATGCTTTATACTATTCCAGAGTGCCTTAGCCAGCTTTTTCTGGCTCGAAGCAAATACTTTTAATAACAGAGACTGGCCAAAAGGATGTTGTCTTCTTCTGTAGTTTAGGCATGAGGTATGATAGCTCACTTTGTTACTGTCAAAGAATAGATTTTTTCACTCCATTGGCAGCATGTTTAATTCTGGATCTTGTTATTCTGCTCTGCCTCTGCTGCCATTTGCCAGGACAGAGAGAGGAGAGGGAAGAGGAATTTTGCCTTTGAATGTTCTGCTGAAGTCACTCATTTTCATTGAGAGGCAAAAAATATTTGGTCCTATTTGGAAATTAGTTCTGCAAATTGACTGACACATTGCTGGAAGAATAAATAGTAAAATACAGGGTTGCTTGTCTATATCTGACAATGTGGATTTCTTGTGAAAAACTGAAGTACTGGATAGCACCCAAATGTAAAATCTTGTGCTGGCTAAAAACTGAAGTGTTCTTAAAATCAGCTTCATCTGATTTTGGCTGTAGGCTGAAAGGCCTAGAAGTTCGGACTCATTGCAACAATCACTTGGTGAGATTGCAACTCCTCACCTTTCCAGTGAAACCATCCTGTTTGATTAGGGCTTGTTTATCTTTTCAAATCAGTTTTATGTGAGGAAAATACCACTGATTTCATCCAGTGGTTCACACAGTTTTGAGAAGGGCCCACACTGAGAATCCCTGCAGTGTGTAATTCACAGGCCTGGAGGATTTTGTCAATAGGTCCTTCTTTCCCTGAATACCTGTGGCACAGTGTCATTCTGGGAGCAAAATGTTGCTGGCTGATCCCTCTGCTGCCCTTCCTGCCCTGCCCCACATGGCCCTGCCATGCCAAGGGGCTGTGGCTGCACTGTCACTGCATCTCTGGGGTCCTGCCTTCCCACTCAGGAGATTTTTCATTTGCATTCTGGCTGAAATGTCCTGAGCAATGTCTTTGGGAGCATGGGGCTTGGGGTGGTCATGGCTTTTCACTTGCGGTCTGTTTTTTGGGGTGTGTGTCCTCTGTGGCTAACTATGGGATGGCCCCTGTGGGAATGGAGAAGGGCTGCACTAAACTGTCTGGGCACACAGTGATCACTGGGATTCTGCTAATGTGGGACTCTATTAGTCCCTCAGCCAGGGCTTTCTCACCATGTCAGCTTGTGTACTGTCACAGCTACAGTGTGATGCATGCCTGTGTTGGCTGGATGTGCTCCTGCTCTTGGGAGAACTACAGCACCTCAGGTCATCAGAGCTCCCACCTGGAGATGCAGGCTCCCAGACCAGCAAGGTGGGTACTCACATGAGCAGGGCAGCACCCAGTACCTTTGGATAGGTTGCTGATTACCAAAACCCCACTATCAAGAAGGCTGAATAAGATTTTTAGACAGGTTAGATCCAATTCATTTATTTGGGAGTAATGCAATGCAGCTTTTTGGTAGCAATAGTCAGTTTCACGTAACTGTTTGGGAAGGATGGACTTGTCCTGATGGCAGGTGTCACCAGTTCCAGAGGCACTTGGACTCCAAAGCCAGGCTTGGACTACACCCCTCAAGCTGCTGAGAAAGTCTCAGATTCAGACATATCCCACAAAGGAAGTGCTTGAATACTAGGATGTGAATTTTCCAGTTCTGACCTATTGCAATCAAATTTTGTAATGAATCCAGAGCAGGAGTTGCTATACATTTTTTCAGATTCTGCTCAGACTGTATGCTTAGGCTACAGTGTGTCACTTTTCTAAATGGAGAGCCTATGATTCCACAATTTTTGGCTGTGTAAGCCACCTCCGGCTCTGTGCAACAGGATGGTGGGCTCTTTGGTGTGTTGATATGCACATATGGTACAGAGACAGTTGGTAAATTCTAAGGGAATGACCTTCAGGACTGACTTCTTCTATATTTTCATGATTTTGGCATGATGTGGTGGGTTTGTTCATTCCTCTTTCATCTCCTCTGAGTGAAAAACTCTGCAGTCTTCCAGACAGCATCTCTCTCTGTCTCTCTTTCTCTCACTCACTCTGACCATCTGTTCCCAGATTACAGATTTCTCTGCATGAGTACCAGGTAACAGACGTGACTTCGCCCAATAACTACAGCAAAAAAGGCTTTCACACACTCTCCACAATCTGTGAACATATGATCAGTCTAGGATAACATGTCGTGCCAAACACACACCAGAGACATTTCTATGCAGTAACAGAATGAACCCTGAAATCAGGTACTTGGCAACCCCAAACCTGACGTTTCCTCTGTGTGGTTTGAAAAGAGCCCTCTATGCCCACAAGAAAAATCTGTGTTCCTGCCCTGGTGCCTTTTACTCAGGGGTAGAAGAATAAAATCCTTCTCTCAGGTTTTGCTTAAAGAGAAGCTGGTAATATCTCACTGCCCCGTGTCAGTCCTTGAGGCTGATGTGGGAATGAGGTCTCTGTTCCCTACTGGCAGCTCCATAATGAGCATTTGCCAAGTGATGGGAGACATCAGAAAGGACATTTTATCCATCTTTTATCATCTTCACTGGATTCCTGCTCATTCTGGGAGTAGAATATAGAGACAGACTGATATCCTATACACAAGTGTGTTTATGTAATAAATCTTCAATTGCATATCTGAGCACTTTTATCCCCTCTCCCTTTGTCACAGCAGCCCTCAAAGGACCCTAATGAGACTGAATATTAAAGAAGGGGTTTTTTTAAACTAGAGGAAGCTGCTGTTCACTTAGTCAATGGCCATTGAACCCTGTATTGCCTGAACCCTATACTGCTCTTTTAAAAATTATTTTCTGTAATGGTTGTAAAGTTAGGGAGCTGACTTGAAGCTGAGGACCCACGTGTGGGTACCAAAGATAGATAAAGCACAAAGCAATGGTTTGTTGAGCTATCACACGATTCTTGGGCCAAGGTTAGTCTTTATCTCTGCTGCAGGGTATGTACTGCAACAGGTTCCAACAAACTGGTAATATATTTATTTTTTGATAAGTAGATGTGTATGTTAAATGTCTCGTGTTAGTCTTGTCTACTCCAGTGACTTGAAATAAGAAAAATATCTTAGACAAATTAGTACCCAAGAGAAACTGGTACAGAAGCCTGAAGGGAATTTGCTAGTAAATATTCCTTTTAAATGCCTTTTAAAATATTATTTACTATCCCTTGTATTTCTGATGAGAAAAATAATTGGTCATCTGCTACACAGCACTACAGGAAAAACTACTTTGAACAACTCAAGACCTGAGTGCACAAAGTTTTCCCAAAAGTGAGAGAACTTCAACAGATTGTATCTATGTGCATTAGCAACCACAGAAACAAAACTATAAAATAATGTTCAGAGAGTTGGGATGGACATGATGTATTCATGTATTATTAACCGGCCTCACATCGCCCTGCCTGGGTCTTGTTTCCCAAGAGCCAACATCCACTGTCACAGTTACAATGTGAAAAACAAGAGAGGTAGAACAGTATTTTGACAAGTCTCAGTTGGAAAAAGAATGCTTCCTCCTAAACATGGTGCCAAACACAGGGCCCAGAGGTGCTCTGAGTGTCTGATGGGTGGGATCCAGGACAAAAGACACTGAGTCTGTACAATTTGCAAGATGTGAGTGTGTGAGCTATTGCTATGTGCTTACCTGGGACCCCATACTTGCTGCTCTATGCTTAATTGAGGGGTGTGCTGCTTTTGGGATAAGCTTACATGTCTTCTGAATGTCTACAAATGTTTACTTATTTAACAGACATCATCATTTACTGTGCTGCTTTGTGTCTCAAATACACAAATCTAATGAGGCATTGTTGGTGTTAAGGCTTCATTTTATATCCCATAGTACAGGTGACTTTTTTCATATGGTACAGAAGTTACCAGCAAGCTCCCAGTTAAAACACAACCTTGGTCTGATGCTTGACAGACACTTGCCACACTGAAACAGTTTCTCTTCTGGTTTTGCCCAGTTTGCTGTGTGCTAACAGCTCCTATTGGGTCCTAAAGAGGATTTCACACATGTAGGAGAGCAGTAGGAGATGCAGTTGGGGGATTAAATGGAGACTGACCTCACATTTCCTCAAAGTTTTAAAATATTTTAGCCAGTCAGTACTGCTTGGGCTTCACTGAGAAACTGGAGAAGGCTGTTCTCAGAGCTGGGCAGGGGCCCTGGGCTGTGTCTGTGGGGCTGGGTGAGGATGTGAGTGCACTGGGTGTGCAGGGCTGAGCTTGGGACATGGTAGTGCCCTGTCTCTCCCTGGGGCACACCAAAGGAAGGGCTTTCTCCACTTCCCTCTCTTCAAAGCAGACATCATTTTCCCAGGAAGTCTGGAATTGTTTCTAGAGCCTAGAGGTAAATGTCCAGCATGTTTCTGGTACAGAACAAAGGAAAACTTGTCTATTCCAGGTTTTGTCCGAGGCAATTCTCTTGTACAATCAGAGCAGCAAACAGTTGCTGAGCATAAAGACACATAAATATTTGAGAGTGAAATGTAGTTATAGACTAATACAAAGAAGATTTTCACTGTAAAAAAATCATTCATTGCTATTCTTTTCTGAAGATTAGCTCTCAATTTGGAAGAAATCTCCATTTATCTAAGGCATCCTCCTGCCTCTGCATTGGAGAAAAGAGGAAAAGCAGTTATTTAAGCTAGGTAGTATCTTTGTCAGAAGAATTGCTATGTTCTGAAAATCAAACTGATCTGGGTGTGATTACCTCTGTGAAGAGGTTTATGTTTTCAGGATTAGGTAGAAGGTTAAATAAGTGTTGACTCAGGCTTCTGCTTTTTCTCTCTAATTTCCCACATCTTAATTCTTTACTTTGGGCAACTGCTTCTGAAACTTGAAACTAAATCTTCATTTTAATGTTCTTTTTTGTGCTTCTTTCACTACTTCATCCACATTTTTCTGCTTTAATGCTACAATAGTGTGTAGGAGGATTAGTTACACTGATTAAAAAAAATAAAAACCAGAGCAAGAATGAATTAATCTACAAGCCAGACACCTTCATTAAGTAAAGTAGGGAGAATAATATATATAATTAGTAAGAATTCTGCTTACTGTATGCTCTAATGTAATATATTAGCCATCTCATTATTTTAAAATATTAATTGCCTTGAAATTGGTAGCTACTGTTGTTAATAGCCAATTAGGGCTACCCTTAAAAGGGAGCTATTTACTGATAATAATTAAATCTTAGAAAATTAGGGTACTTAGCCACATTTGCTTTCATACTCTTTGTTTATTCCTTTTCAGAATCTATAATTTAATGTTTCTCCCTTTAAACAGAAGTGCAAAGAGAGACAAACTCATGTTCTATAAAAGGTATTTACATTAGAAAAAAATAGAGCAAAAAGACCATTTATTTTCCTTTTTGGTAATATAAGTGTCCAGTAAAACACGTGGTGGAGTGGAAGCCCATCTGTTTACTGCTCTCTGCAGTGCTCTTTGCATTGTACCTGTGCTCCACAGCAACATGATTGATACCAGCACAGCCTCTGCCTTATTCCTGGAAGTATTTTTCTCATTTAATGGTTATGTTCTCAGAACAGAGATCACATTCCTGTTCACCAAGCTCCAGTTCTGCAAAATCTGTTCTCCTGTTTCACTCAAAACTTTTGCATCCATTTCCTTCCATATTATTATAAATTGTTATTTATTATAAAATAATAATAAATATGTTATATATTATGTTATTACATACAGCTATTGCATGGTGGGTAGGGGGAAGGGCTAGAGAAGGCTAAGTTTTTTTTTTTTTTGGCATTTAATTCTGCATAGAGAAAGGGAGATACAGAAGTGCCCAACTGTGACTGAGAGCTTTGGCAGCTATGAAGGCTGTAGATAGTTTTCTTTTCTGCTGTCATATCTGGACATTTACAGAACCTACAGAGAAGACAGTGGCAAATATTCTCTGAATAACAGAAATATGGGTTGTTCTGTCATTTCTCCCTGGCTGGTATGCTTGAGCAGCAGGATGTGACATCTCCCTGAAACAAGAACATGATGGATACAGGAAATTCAGCACTCCCCAGTCCTCCCTGTCAGTGGGATCCTAATTTAATATCTCCTATCAATAACTATTTTGGCTGAGATTTCTAAGGAAACCGAAAGAATTAGGGGCTGCTGCTGAGCTTCTAGCCCTCTTTAGGCCTTTTTCAGCCCCCTTTCTCTCATTTCCAATGGCAGTCACTGTTGCACAGTGAGCAGAGGCTCTCAGGGTACCCAGTGAGCAAATCAGACTCAGAAGAAACCCACCAGCAGCTGGCACTTCAGTGGCCCAGTCTTGCCTTGGTTAAAATAAGCCCAATCTCTTAAACAAGCAGAGATGCTTCTGCTTACATTTAGTCTGGTTGTGATCTATTGACTGTTCTCTGATTATGACAAAAATGAAAAGGAAAACTCTTCATACCAGGGCAGACTTTGATGAAACATGAGCTGTGCTTTGCAAATCTATCAGAGGTCTTTGAAGAGGTCAATAAGAAAATGAGTAAGGGTGAGCTGCTTGTTACACTTGTATTTCTGAAAGGCTTTTCATGAAGTCCTGTGCCAAAGACTTTTAAAGGAAATGAAGAAAAAATTGAATGGATCTCAATAATGGAGTTCTGCATAACCTGTGCTGGGGTCTGTCCTGGTAAACACACCAACTGCTGGGACAAGAAGGTGAACAGACAGGTGAAACAGTTTGGGGGCAACAGGGAATCAGCTATTTAGTGTAGAGAATAGTAAGGCCACCTATCAGGAAGCACAGAAGTACCTCAGGAGACTGTATGGGCAAATTAAATTTAACATGCAGAAATCTGAACCGATGCATGTGGGAAAAAGCAATCCTAAATTCACATACAAAATTATAGACTCTGATCTGACCCTTACAACTCAGGATCACAATCATGGGATTATAATATTTTGTTCTATTAAAACATTGTCTCAATGCTGTGAGGCAGCCAAAATGTTAAACAAGTGTTAAATGAGGGAAAAACTAGAGAGCAGCTCTAAGAATCAGTGTTCATCCACGTGCTGAAAGGTGCACTTAATTCCAGTCTTTCACCTCAAATGGAATGTGATACAACTGGGACATGCTCACACAAGTTCAAACAGGATGGAATTACTTCCACAGTAAAAACAATCTGTGGATGCTTGGGCTGTTCAGTTTAAAACTGTGACAGACCTACACACTGCTGAGCACAATGGGCAAAGCTGGGTCTTTGCTGTCTCTTCTAATGCAAAAGAACTATTGAATGAAAGTTGTAGGAGCCAAGTTCAAAGGAAACCAAATAAAGTTTGGTTTCTTCATGCAGCAGGCAGTAGATGTGTACCTTTTTTCAAAGGATGTGTCGGCTGCTCTAGCTTTACATGTATTCAAGGACAGACTGCACAAGCCTCTGGCTGAGAAATTAAGAACTATTACACTGCAGAAACTGAAACCACTCAGAAAATCCCTGCAGGTAAAAATAGTTGTTCTGTGGGACATCCTGTGTGAACTGCCATACATACATGCTCTCTCCCTGCTTTTCCCAGCTCAGCTCTTTGGAAACCCTGCTGGAGATAAACCCTGGTCTCAGTGGACATTTGACGTGATCCACTGTGGCTTTCAATATTCTAACAACACTGCTCTTTTGCCTTGCTGGTGTCAGGAGAGGTTTGGGCTGTGTATGAATGGTTGGGGGGTAATGAGACACTTTTCTTTCTTTCCCATTATTGCATGCTATGATAGATGATCTGTTTAGCCAGCAGATAATCACCTGGTCCTTAACTGACCAAACCTGCTCTGCTTCCCTGAGTGGCACGGACAGGAATGGCTGGTATGGCCATGCCTCTCAAACAAACTCCTCCCCCTCCATCCACCCAAACCCCCCCAGCAGCAAACCTTGAGAGATGGCTCTTTCTGGTGTACTTGTGACTTACAGAGGTGGACAGTGCAGTGCCAGAGGATTGTTGTGTAGCTCCTTCAGTTTTACCTTCAATGCAAGTTCTCTGACGGGCCCTGTGAATTACATGAGGATGGATCTTTTTAGGATGCTATAGGTATTAGGCAAGTTGACCCTGATTTATGCTGAAATAAGGATTTCTCCATTTTACAGTGTGCTGAGCTTGAATTTAATTTGCAGTGAGGTAAAAGTCCATTCAGTAAGCCAGTCTTGCCTTGAAGAGAACATGTCTTAGCTTTTGAGCTTTTGTCACAAAACTGAATTTCCTGAACCATTACAGGGAAGGAAATGCTGTTTTGTAAAAATTCAGTATTTGCTGAATTAAGAACTGACAGATCCCTCACCTACATGTTTCTTATTTGATCTAAAGTCAGTCTTGTTTTGCTTTGTATTTCCAAAGACATTTAGAGAGGGAAATAAAATGTTATTTTTCATGTTACACATGTACAAAAATCCCCACACAGAGAAATGTAACTCCTTCAGCTCACCCAAAAATAAGAAGGACCTTTCAGAAGACCTGATGTAGAGCTGTTTGCTGTCTGGTGTGGCTCACTGAGGACATGGTCCTGGGCATGGCCCTGTTGCACCTCTGTCATTCTTAGCAATAATTACAGATGAGTTGGGAGCTGTGCGAGGGGGGTGGTGGTGTTTGTGAGTCAGACTTGAGGAATCAAACACTGCAATTTTGCAGCAGGCTTCTGGATTTTGTTGGGAAGGAATGGTACAACTTGCAGCATTTACTGTCCATGCACAGGTCACAGTGTAGCTGAAGCTGAATATTTAAGTGTGTTACATGTATTGTCACTTCATCCTGTGGCAGCTGCTGCTGCAGTGAGAGGCTGGGAGGCCTTTGCTGGGGATGGAGGGATGAACCTCTGTGCAGGCTGCATCCAACAGAGCATATACACTGCCCACTTCCAAGGGCACACCTTCTTTTCCTGACACTTAAAACTGGCGAAGCCCATGTCCAAGTGTGCTATTTATTACCTAAAATTATATTCTAAGTGGCTTTTAAGCCTGCTGCCAGGCTTCAAATTACAAATGATCTTGGCACCTAGTGCATTATTACAATGTTTTTGTCTGTAAACAAAGCAAGCAGATTTCAAGTCAGCATCAAAGACACATGATTTTGAGATACCAAATAGTTTTTTCATGGTCCTGCTGATGCAAGGGATCACATTTAGCCTGTGGAAAGATTAATATAGATATCATGTGACATCTTCTCTGTGACCACTGCTAAAGCACAGTGCTTTGTTGTGTCATCCCTCACCCATTTGTCAGCCATACCTAATTGATTAGGCTACTGTAACATTTTTATTCTGCACGTGAAGTTCCCTCCTCAGCAATCTCTCCCTCCCAAAATGTACATTCATCATTAATTACAAAATCAATGGGAGAGACGGTCTGGACATATACAATTGATAGCTTCCCTCTTCAGATTAGCATAACCTCCCAATTCATTACGTGGAGTGAATAATACAGTTGCTGCCACCATGAAAACAGGCAGGTCACCTGCTGTAAATTTCTTAACAAAACATGGTGTCACGAGCCTTTTCATTTGCTGAGTGTTTACTGTGTGTTTGGAGGAGTCCATCCTCTTTCTGAGCTTCTCTCTTGGCAAAGAAACAATCATAAATTTAGACAAATAAATGCTTAAATGTTGAAAGACTGAGAAATTCCATCTGAAAGCTCCAGTGCTTAAAGTGAATCCTGCCGAGTGCTGACACTGCAACTGTGAATAAGATATTAAAAAAAGATGAAAGGATCAAAAAATTTGGTCCCTATGAACCCAGTAATGTTTCTTGCATGAGAAAGGTAATGGGAATTTAGGCCACAGTGTGCATACTTTCCTATGTTTTAGCATATTAAAACATTGAAATCTCCCAGATTTTTTTTTCTTTCTCTGTACTATATTTGGATTGGAGTCTTCCATTCCCCTTTTCTCAAAGAAAATATGCTTCCAGTCACATTTTCCAAAATAGCCTCTCTGGTCTTTTAGTAGCTACCCACTTACAACTTTACAAGTCAGGTCAATTATGAAATAAATGCAATATTTCCTGTAAGAGTCAGAAATGTAGCCAACATTAAATAAGTATTCCCTTAATATAAGGATAGAAGAATAACACTTTTTTTTTTAATGACAATTGATGATCAGGTTCTGATATTGTTCTCCATGTTGTAGCTCACTTCAGTAGCTTCACTAGAATTAATTTGACACCTTGGGGAATAAGGAGATGGACAACAAAGCTCTCCTGTCATTGCCAGGACACTGGAATCTTTATGCTGAATAAAACTTTTTGCAAGATCTACATATATATGAAGCATGTATATCTTAAATTATAAGATAGGAAAGATGATTTAGCCATTCAAGTAAAGGGAATGTATGCTTTCAATTCCCACAAACATGAACAGAGATTTTATTGGAGTTTTAGGGGGAGTAAAACATCATTCCAAATTAATTGACTGCAAGAGAGCCATTCACCTCAGCAGGATTTGGACCAGGTTTCAAGTGATTTAGTGACTTTAATGGACTTTATTCTAGGGATTATAAAATCAAGCCTTGTAATGTTTAAATTGGGGTTATAAAAAAGATAGGAACTGAACTGAAGCATTATTAGAAAAATGTCATCTGTAATAAATAAATTAGGTACAATACCCGAAGCAAGAATAATACTAGTATTTACAACGAAATTCAGGCCAGACTATGAACAAGAATATTGATAATTGTCTTCCTTGTTATTAAATAGTAATGTATTTATCTATGTGTTAGAGGTCAATGGAATATACAGATGGTTACAAACATGCCTTAACCCAGACATGTCTATCTAGTTTGGTGTGAACAGAAAGTCATGCTCTGATTTTATTAGTACTTCTGGATTGTCCCTTGAACTAATTTTGCAAAACTCCCAATGTGATTGCCATCCACGGGTTTTATTTAGATCTCAGTGAGGAAAATTACTGCAATCTTTTGCTCTTCAAATGTACATTCTGAGTCAGATATTCCTTTCCCAAAAACTTTCCAATAGGATTCACTAGTGAAAATCCAATTGCAAAATCAAAGTCTTTGTCTGTTAAAATAGTGACAAAATAAGGGCAGAGTGCATGTAATGATTGAAGCCATACTTCTGTTGGTACTTCCCTGTCAAATATATATTTCTATTATTTGTTTCACTATTTCTCATGTTCCAAATCATGGGACTTTCCTGTATTTGTCAACTCCTCAGTCATCTGGCAGGTTTTCCTAGCTGTTGTTTTCCAGTAACTAGAATTCAATGACATTACTAAAATCCTTGCCAGAATCCCTTTGTCTCACTTCAAATGATTCTTGCACAGCCTCCTGGGGTGCTCTGCAAACCTCAGCAGCCATGTGTAGCACCTTTCCTGCCTCACCCAAGCTGGATATGTGCTCTGTCACTGCAGCAGCACATGGAAAAGGGAAAGATGGATAAACCCCATCTGATTATTTCTGCAAGAGTAAGGTTTTCTTAGCTAAATAGAGGCCCTTTTCATGTGGAAAAACTCCCTTGCAGACTATTGGCCTGTGTAACTGCATTTATGAAGTTTTCTAAAAGCATGTTATTGACTATTTGTGACGCATTGTTTCTACATTTTATTATATAAATATGTAGTTAGGAGCCTTTATAAAATGCAGATTATTGATCCAGTCCTATAAATATTTACTCAAAGTTTTAAAACTCAAGTTATTTGACCTGATTGTATGGCTATTCATTCTTCGAAAAAAAAGAGGACAAAAAACCCTGTAGTATATCTGTATTGGGAATTTAAAAAAAAGGTCACAATTACCTCAAAAAGCTGTTAATATTACTTTTGGAGTAATTTCAAAGTTCACAAATTGTGTGTTTCTCTTATAGGCTAATGGCTTACAAAATTTTGTGTTTAAAGTATGATTTTTTTTAATAACAGGAAGAAAAAAAATTAAATATGCTTCAGTTCTAGAACTTGTTTTCTAAGTTTCAGCCCAGAGCAAAATTTTTATGGTTGAGTTACAAACCTCTGAAAATAGGGGTTTACAATGGAAACACTGACACCACTTTAACTATGGCAGCACTGGCAGAGCAGTGTAATATACACTAGAAATAGAAAGCAAGATTAGAGATGACATTTAGGACATGAGGCCTTCTCCAGGCTGTGGGAAAAATAACTGTGGTCTATTTTTTTCCACAGCCTGAAAAAGGCCTCCTGGTCTGAGTGTCATCTCTAATCTTATTTCCCATTCATACCATGCATTTAACTAACTCCTTTTTTAATTATTATTGGCAGCAATTTGTTGCAGCTTTAAGTACCAAGCCATGTCCAAATCACAGCTTCTCTGGCTAGCACAGGTCAAGGTGCTGGGGAGGGTACCAAGGACACCGAGGACTTTGCTGATATTTTGGTCTCCACGATGTGCCACATCTGGCTGTGGGAGCCAGCCCTGCTGGTCTGGGTCAGACAGGGCAGAGCCCCTGCCAGCTGTGCCAGAGCAGAGCACTGCAGCACTGGGCACACTGCAGACTGCATCTTCCAAAGGCACAGAGAAGCCTGACAGGCAAATGCATCTACGCTGGAGTGTCTGGAGCAGCAGCCAGGGCAGGCAGGTACTCAGGTGCAGTGACTTCCACCATCACTTCTGGAGCAGGGCACATTTCCCACCACAATTTAGCCTTGATCCAGGGTCCTTTATACTCCAAAGTGAGACTGGCCAGAACAGTAAGAAATAATTTAGTTAGATGTGACTGTGGACTAGGCTGTCTCCAGCACAAAGCCATGGTGTTAATATTGTCAGGAAGATCCCTCTACCAGTGGGGGCCCCATGAAAGGAGGGACTTGGTATTGTCTCGAAAGGTAGCTAAGCTCAAGGGATAAGTTTGAGATTTCTCCAGGTAAAACCCTTTTCCCAAACCCTTTTTCCAAATCATGGGACTTTCCTGTATTTGTCAATTCCTCAGTCATCTGGCAGGTTTTCCTAGCTGTTGTTTTCCAGTAATCAGAATTCAATGATATTACCTTAGGCTTCTCCGACTTATAGCTGCTTCAGTTTTGTATTCACTGCATTAAATGATAATTCCCTGTATACATTTATGGCCTTTTAATACCTACTGTGCCACAGCATTGCTTTGCAGTGATCTTGCAATCTCCATTCTCACTGTGGGGTAAAAAGGAACAATAAGGAAAGAAAATGCCACTGCAGAACAAATGCAATTCTAATTACTTCTTGCTCCCGCCAGAAGAATGCCAGTAGGAGATCCATATCCTGAGGGAGATCAGACAGACAGAATGCATCTATCCTGTCTATATTGCTTAAATGGTCAAGGTAGAAACTTATTCTATATTTGAACTGCATTTTCAGTACTCATCTGATCAATTATTTTTATTGCTGTACTCACACTAGACAAAGATACTGCCAGCTACTGCCCATTCTCCAAGAAATGTATCCTGCAAAGCAATAATAGAGGCAAATTTATTGCTGAAGCATTTGCATAGTGAAGGTGCTTCATTCCAGTGCAGGATAAACACGACCTGTTCTGTGTGTACGTGTAAGTAGGTGTATAATTTTGTTTGTAAGCATGGTGTCTTCTTGGCAGGTACTTTGCAGCCAGCAATTGCCAGCTGCTAAATGTTCAAAGAAACATGATTTGAATTGTTCTCCACATTGGGAGAGTAGCCAGGAAAATGCATTTAATGTAATCAGTGGATTCTGACAGCAGAGATGTAGAAAAATTTGCTTACCTGTGAACATCTTTTGGATTTTAATTTTCAGAAAAAGCAGTTAATAACAACTATTCTCTCACATAAATGATATATCACAAAGCCAGAAAAATTGAAATATGAATTATTTGGTAAAGTTGAGCTTTCATGTTCATTTTTCTACAAGATTTTGACATTGTTATTGGCCCAATACTTCATTCTACTTTGTGCTGTTTATAGATCCAGGAAAATGTCATATAGTTTCTTTAATCCTTACAAAATATAAACACTCTTTTAAAAATGTTCTTTTCTGTGGTTAGATCTCTGACTGAACTGTACTTTTTACACAAGCCAAATGCATGATATAGTAATTTGTCAAAAAGTAGCATGAAGATTTGAAATGCCATTAACTACTGAAGCTGCTGTGAAAGGCTGGTAACCACAGTTCTTGTGCACGGGCAACCACTGGGACACAGAATGTTCTTCCAAATGCACCTTCTTGGTCATATAGGGCTGGGAGTGTGGCACATGAAGAAGGGGTGGATCAAAAGTCTCTGCTGGGAAACCAAAGCCTGCACTTCAGGCTATACTGTGCTAATCCCTGAACATGAAGTGCCATTCCTGTCAGAACACTGTGTTACACCAGCCTCTCTGTCTCACTTGTGACAGCCCCTAATCATATTTTTGGCCAGAAGAGCCAGACTAGAAGTTTCTGAGACAATTCTCTACCCACAGAAACTGTGAGGAGTTAACTTGAAAGAGCTCTGTTACAACAGTGCAGTGGTTTGAGTTGGCACTGATGATAATCTCACCTGGTCCAGCCCAGTGTGAACCACCATAACTCTGGTTTAAATCATTACATGAGTTTCCGTGCAAAATCCAATTTTACTGAGCACACAGTATTGTACCTTCTGTTACCCTGGCACAGCCTTGTGTCCAGGTGATTATGTCCCACCCAACCTGAAAATTTGGGCTTGCTGTTTCATAGAGGGAAGGAATATATTTACAAAACAAAGCTGATGGCTGGCAGGCATGACTCTGCAGCTTTCAAGATCACACCAACCATGCATGTCCTTGACCCAGAAAAGAAATTATGTTCTCTTTCTAGGGATAGTAAGTGATCTTGGAAGCATTGTGGCAATGGGTGATATCAAGGCAACACTAGGTCTTTTCTTCTATTTGCTCTTGAAACATTTTGTGTGATGATTCTGAACATACATGGTACTACTGTTCCTCCACATTATCAGAGAGCATATTAACTCTGAGCTGATAACATGCAAGGGAAGAGAAAACATGGCAGAATTTGCCTAGGTTTAGCACTAGTTCTGATTTTCCAGCACACAAAAATTTAAAATTCATTGTTGGAAAATTGAGCAAAGCAAACCAGCCTCCTGGCACAATTTGCTGAAGCAAAAGTAAACTAAAGTTCTGAGCTTCACACAGCTCTGTGTCCAGCTTACCCAATTCCAGCAAAACTTCATGCTGCATTTCTTCCTCTGAAAGACACTGTTGGTATTTCCTGGTGGTTTATTTCCTTCTTGTGTGCCATAGAGATGTGACAGTGAAAGCTTAGTTGCAGTGTGCATGCACAGCATGGGAGTTTTCTCCTCCCTTCATCACTTTGTTCATAGGAAGCATTAGGAAGAATGTTAAAATGCTAAACTGTGAAGATTTACAGCAACATTTTTCTACGATAACCTTATATTTATGCTAATTGGAAACTACTTGGAGTATCATGCTGGTCTTATAGTACTACTGCACATAATCCATTTTTGTTTTACAGCTTGGGAGGCACATTAGCTGGAGTTCACTGAACAGATTTTACTAGGTGATGAAGATGTCTTCCTCTAGACTCACCTTGGTTGCTTCCCCTCCTTGATGAATCTTTTCCTTTAAGTCACTTTAGGAGCAGCACTACTGGGAAGCAGCAGGAATCCTCCTGCAAGAGATGAGGGTTCATGTCAGGATGACACAGCTGAGGATTCGCAGTACATCAACACAGGTAACGCTGTAGTTTTTTTTAATTATGTGGTGCCTGTGGATCAGGCTTCAAAGGTGACCATCAGCTCTCATTTCTAGGTGCCCTGAATTGAGTCTGAAGCTCCTGAGTGGCTGGAGTTGGCTTCTCACTCCTTTACTTCACTCTCGTTTTCTGTGCCCTACACATTCTCTACTCCACTTTGGAACAGGGATTTGAATCACAATTTCCCAGGTGCCAGAGAGTGCCTTAGCCCCTACCAAATAGGTCTGCAGTACTCTTTTGTCTGGTTCAGGGATGGTTTTGCTATTCAGAGCAGGCTGAGATGCCCTGGCAGGTGGAGAGCTTGGTTCCCTATCTGGGACTGCCAGTTTCCAGGTGCTCTGGGCACTCAGCTAGTGAGGATGTTGTTGCTCTGACTGAGAAGAATCTGACAGTCATTCTGAAATCCTCTCCCATTGCGGCAGATTTGTTACTCCATAGGAAAGCTCACATCTGAGAAGCCTCTCAGAAAAAATACTGATGTGCCTAAAGCCCTTCTCCATCCACTGACATCTCATTTTTTTCTACTCTCTTTGGTGTCCTTGTCTGGAAATCTAATCCGCTCATGTTCTTGCGGAAACCTGCCTTTGGCAAAGACATTTAATGACCCAGAGTTTCTGATGCTGACCCTAAATCAGTTTTTTGCAAATATTGCTGATAAGCTTTCTTATCTTCTCTCGGTGCTGCTCATTGGAAACAGGACATGTTTTCTCTTTGGTTTTAAGAAAATGCCTTTCTGATTGCAAGTTAAACTATTAAAAAATAAAACTAAAAGCTTGATACATAGTTTCTTACAAAGCCCCTTAACTATATCATGATTTTGTAATACTTTTATCAGAATTAAGTTATAAATTCTTACATCTGTCTGTTTTACAGACAGAATATTGCCTAAAAAAAGACACTGTTAGCTTATGGTAGCGGGTAATGCCAATTCCTGCAGTCTGGTCCTAGTCTTCCTTTGAACATTTGTTGGGGAAAATATGTAAAATTGATTAATTTCTTAAGTATAATAATAGCAGCAATATTATACTGTAATGAAGGTTATTTTGCATAACTTTAAAACATTTGCAGAAGGCTCAACATTTGGTGCCTTAATACAGAAGTATGTTCCCAGTAACAGTTAGGGTTTGTGGTGCCTGCTGCAGTAGCTGCCACAGCCCCGAGGGTCTCAGTCCCCGTTTTCCATGCCCAGGACACCAAGTGCCCCCACCTTGGTTGGGGTCAGTCTCAGGGTGTTGGCTGGATAGCTCAGAGCTCAGCTGTGACAAGGGGACAAGCAGGGTGACAGTGTCCATGCTAATGTCTGCAGGAATTTGCACAGGGGGAACAGGGCAATGGTGAGAGCACAGAATAAATCAAAGTGTGAAAGCAACTGCAGTCAAATGTCACACCTAAGCACTCAGGTGCCTGGCATGCTGTTGGAAATAGGCTGGGTTACCTGTCAGTGTGGCATTTTCTTTCTGTTGCTGGAGAATAATGTTATCTGAGGATAGAACCTAAGGAGCACAGATGGTTGTTATACAGACCTGACCCTCTAAACCCTTGTCATAGCAAATTATTCCATTGACGTAAATGGGATTAGTCCTACGTAAAAAATCTCAGTTATATTATCTAATTCTTCCATTATTGAAGTTATCTGTTGAATACTGTTTTGTTGCTTTGTGTGTGTTTGTGTATGTCTACATATCTGTAATTAAATAACATTATCCATGGGACAAACTCTTGTCAGCCTAATAGTACTGCAGTCCCAGACACTATGTAGGACTGTATGATATAAATTCTCACTTTATGAGAAATTAGAAACGTTATTTCTGCACTTTCTAAACCCAGAGATAGAAACCTTCATTTGACTTTGGAATTTTCTTTGCTTGGGAACCATCAGCCCAGAGTCCAATACCTGTCTAAAGTCTAATGCTCCCTTTTATAAAAACATAGACATTGAGGACTTGTGGAAGAGTTTAAACTGTAAGGAGGAGTAAAACAGATTAAAATTTAGAATCAAACCTTCTTTGTGTTTACCTGTTGTAAATTACTTTATGTATTATGGTGCAAATCTCTCAGCATTTCTTGAAATACTGTTTGTTTAAATGTAAATAATTTTTTCAGCTGCTATTTCTGTTGTCAGAAAAGCCTCTACACTGAATCTCTCATGAACAAGGCCTTGCCCCATTCATTGTCTTAGGAAACAGTCCTGCTGGCTTCAGAAACATCAAAATAAGGTAAGTTGCCCTCAGATGGGAATCTTGCAGCCAAGAAATTCACTCAATTGCTTAACTTTACCATGTACCTCACAATGTCCCTGCACAGTTCAGTTAGAAAATGCTTCCCACTTCCTTTTGTCTACTTAGAACTGAAGCCAAACACTTGGAAATCCCTTTTATTTAGGAAAAAAAACCGGGAAAATATTGAATCCCTGCCCTCTTTCAGTTTTGAGGAGAAAAAAAATACAATTTTTGCATAAAAGCCACACATTTCAGCTCTGAGCCCGGCAACTTTCAGTTGTTGTCGTAGTTGGGCATTATTTTGACCTTCTCATTTACTGTCTAGTCAACTATTTTTAATTTGAGACTACCTTTTCCCCAGGAAAATCTGAAATGTTGGAGTAGAAACTATCCCTGGCTTGGGGTTTGAAGCCCTGGGTCAGATGCCCACCCGCAATTTTTAAATCACGCTGGCATTACTGGACCAGGTAGTGGTAGACTGATGGCACAGAAACCTGCCATGGCTTTTTGAAAACTGGATTCCCTCTAATTAAAAACACATTGTGAATTCTCTGAAAGGAATAAAATCACAGCACATGGCTGATTTCTATTATAGCTGTCATTGTCACACCATGGGTTCAGCTAACTGAACCATTTTTTATGAATAACACTTAGTTTGAATTCTAGCACTTTTAATTGAGTGAGTATTTTTTCATTATTTTACCAGGGATGGATTGCAATAAATCTGACCACAAGGTTTCTGACCCAAGTTTATTTAAGAAACATAACTAATGTGATGACCTGCAAATGTTTTGCTTATTTTTATTCTATTTACTCCAGAATTATCCTCTGGTAGGAACATACCTCTTCACTCAAGGGTAAAAAATGTAATGGTATTAGTCCTAGATTCTCACACACAAAGGCTATGAGGAAAAAACATGGAACTATTTTCACAAAGGACAGACCAGCCCAGAGCTCTTCTTAAAAAACAATGCAAGGAGACTTTATACAGCTGTCCATGCAGAAAACAGACAATTCATGTGGTTTAGTATTTTTTCACAGAAACATTTTTGCCTCTGCTATAATGCATCATTCAGCACTGCCCATTATCTGAAAAAGCTAATCCATAGACATTGTTTGGAGATGCTTTTCTGGAATTCCACCTGAATCTCACTATGTGTCCATGTGCCTTGTAGTATTACAGACAGTAACTTGTCTGGTGACACCAGAGGAGAGCTCTGTGTGTCAAAATGAATAGGCCTGACATCATAAATGTTAATACAACAGTGCCAGTGAAGCACAGTACAAGCTAATTCTGACATTCATTTCTGAAGCTGTAATTTAATTCACTCATAAATGAGTTTGGTACAAATATTAATTTGAAGTCACTTATATTTCTCATCTGCTGGCTAAAGCTTGCAAACAATAGGGGAAAGGTCTTGCTATACTGCCACAAATAAGTAAACAATCTTTTCTGCCAAGAAGACTCCTGTGTAAATGCAGAGTCAGGGAATAATTTTTCGACTAATTTATCCTGCATATGGATACTTGGAAACTACAGATGCTACATAACGATCTCTATCTAGAAATATTTCCCAAGGGACAAGAGAACTTCAATTGCACCTAGTTTATAATAAATCATTGCCACGGACTGCTGCTAGCCCACATTAGAGAAGCACAGTGGACAGGGTGAGGTGTGAGTGAGCAGTCTGGCTCAGCCTTAGGAGCACAATTCCCACCTGAGGTCAAAGCAAGGCAAGGTCAGAAGTTGGGAAGAGGACATGAAGAGGGTACAGAAGAGAATGAAAACCTCAGTCTATCAGAAAGAAGCTGCAAGAGCTTCTCTGTAAATAATTCCCTGTCTTCTCTCTTTCTCCCCCAGTGCTTTCTCCCTCCATGCTTTGACCTGTTCCTGGGGCTGTTTTCCTTCTCTTCCATTATTCTGTGCATGCCACCAACCTCTATCCCAGAGATAGCTGGAGTGCAGGGAAGACAAGTCTGCGAAATGAACTCTCTCTATTTACATTAGTTTCCAGCTCCTTCTATGAACAGGCATATGGTGTTAATCTAAACTGTCCAACACATTAGTGGGAGGGAAGTAGCACCCGGAGGATTATTACAACATTTTACCTGGCAGATGCCACCATATTTATTGATATGAAAATTTCCTCCCTCCATATCAACCACTGAAACCTCCCTCTGTAAATTTTCTTTATTTTCAGCATAGCTCTATTAAAATATTTTGTTAAACTCCTTAAGTTTTACTCTGTCTAGAATGTACATTCATTATTCAGGAAAAGTAATTGCTAAAGTCAATGGAATTTTAAAGTAATGAATTATATGCTTATTGTAGTTGGCTGCTTGAACACATTGCATTTTTATGAGTAATTTCTGTGGGCTCCACATATATGTGTACATATGTATGCACAGGTATACGTATGTAAAAGTGTATATATGCATATAGATTTTTACCTTTCTGTATATATGTATTTTTGATTTTTACCTTCAAACCTGTGATTTTATATCAAATGTTCCTGAAGAGAACAGTAAAATCAATTAACAATAGTATATCAAAATGCTGAAAAGGAAGGCCAAAGTAAAGTATCATTGAATTAACTCTCAGATAATCCTGAAATGCGTAATAGTGTCAAGCCAAATCTGGAAAGCATTTATAAAATAATGCAGGATCTATAAAAAATTTAAAAACTAAAGTTTCCTTATTTGTTTTTTAAAAATAATATTTTGCAGTTTTTATCAAATAACCAGAGCCAATATAAATATGAAGGAAACATGTCAATTTTAAAGGCATCTTTTGAGAGGGCAAACACTTTCAGTTTGGTTTTACTTTCACAGAGAAAAACTATATTCAATTCCATTAAGCCTGTGTTTTCAAATATTTTGTGGTTCTGGCTTAATTCCAGAAAAGGGAAAAACTTCAAAGTTAAGGATCAAGCCTCCAATATAACAAAGTTGGGTAAAATTAAGGATGGTAACCTGTTGTGATAGACAGTCGGGAGGGAGTGATCTCTGACCCTGGATTTCCTTCGTTTTGCTCAAATCATAACAAACCTCAAACACAGATGAATTTCTTTTGCTATTGCAATAATATGTCTTTTTATTTTGGAAGCAAGTAAAGTCTAGAATGTCTGCATATGTGTCTTGGTAATAAAACATATCATGCCTCTGAGATAGTTACAAAACCTGACTCCCTTTTCCTGGGGAACTGTTCTGGGTTCTTTGTGCCTGCAGGGCCTTGCAAACACCCTTTTCTTCCCTTTGGCCAGCATAGGAATGTGATCATAGTATCCAGTGACATGCAGTACAGTAGCATGCTATTCTGCCTCTAACAGGACTGGTATTTGAGAAAAGTCAAGGTTCACACATGGACACATCATTGATAGATCCATTGATAGAGCTTGAGAAACTGGGCAATGTTTTGGGTTCAAAGCCAATCATCCTTAGTGCAATTTCCTATAGCAAGGCAAGTCAGTGGACATTCAGAAAAGATTGAGGGGTGTGTGGAAACCACACATGTTGCTACATTGTATAGGTTAAACATTTTCCATCTCCATCTGTTCCTTAAAGGAAAAGTTGAGTTTTGTGAGCATATTTTTTCCACAAAAAAATGTATCTGCTTTCTGTAGAAAATTAGAACTATTCATCAGACAGCCAAACACCTGCAAGCCAAATATTTCTGGCTGAAAGTATCGATCCTCTCAGGAGGATGGGAGTTTGGTGCTTCATTTCCATGCTCTTTGTGAGAGCCCCACAAGTGCCACATTTCCAGTGACTTGTGCGGCTGAGCTTGAGTGGGACAGGAGCACACGTGACAGCAGTGCTGCTGTGGAACAGAATTTGGGTGTAAGCTGATATCCCACTCCACTCCCTCTGCAAGACTAGGATCTGCCTGCAAACAAGCCAGGGCAGTGGGGATGCTCAAGGACCTTGGGCTGGAAAAAAGCTCCAGGATCAGGTTAAGCAGACACAGATTCTGATGCAGCACTGCAGAGAACACTCATATTCTCAAGCACCTAAACCTACTACTTGCATGGTTAATGTTTTTTACAGTGAGTTTTCAAATGGAACCTTTGTTATTTTGCTATTATATAAACAAATATTTTCAGATTTTCCAATTTAAAACAGATCAATAAGCTCAAATAGTTTTTGGAAAGTAATGGGCCTCACTCTGCTCCATTAAACTCAGAGACATAAATTGGGCAGTAGATGACCAAGAACAGAAGCTTGGTAATGCTTGTATTTAGATTAGAAAGAAGTTTTTTACAACAAAGGTGGTAAAACACTGGCACAGGCTGCCCAAAGAGATGACCTATCCCTGGAAACACTCAAGGTCAGGTTGGATGGGGTTCTGAGCAGCCTGGTTTGTTGGAGAAGTCTCTTTGTATCGCAGGGAGGTTAGAATAGATGGCCCTTAAAGGTCCCTTCCAGCCCAAACCACTCTCTGAGTCTATAGATATTTGTCAATGGTTCTAAGAACTATTTTTTTTTTTTAGTTTTGGTCAAACTGAGTTTTGAAATAAAGCTGGCAAAATAAAAAAAAAAAAATCAAGAAAAGTATTATTTTTTCCAATCCACAGTATTTAGTTGTACTTCAAAAGAATGGCTTATTTTTGGTTTTGAGCTGTTTCATGTGTTTAAAAGCCTTTTCTCTTTCCTTTTAAAATTTAGAGCAATTTAAAAATGGACAGATTAAAAGCTTGTTTTGAAAGTTTTTGAAAATGTTTTGGCAGTTCTAAAATGAACCACTCCATTTTGAAAATACTAAAATGAAGTGCTTTGACATTTTAGATTTTTTTCTGCATTGTTTCATCTGGGACTATTTGCTAAATTCCATTCAAATTCATAAAGAGTCTCACTAACCCTGAAATTCATTTGTGTGGTGTATTTATTATTTTTCAGAAAGCAGTGGTTCATTAAACTCTGCATCAGTTCAACCTTAAATAATGGGAGAGAATTCTTAATAGGGCCTTGTTCATATACAGCTACCATTCTCACTCCCCTTATAATTGCTGCCCTAAGGGGCACTCAGCTGTGCAGAGCCACATTTACCCCTCTGGGAGAAGTGGTGGCAAGACAGACCTCAGGCCTCTGAGCTGGTGCTGCTTCCTCCTTTCCACCCAGGGGAGTCCTCCTCCTGCAGAACCCATATCAGCCTTACAGCTCATGCCAGTGTTTCTGTAGCCTCTTGCTAAGCTCTGCTTTCCTCCCATCAAAGGCAGACTTTGCTGTTCTTGTCACTGTATGTGGTCACTGCACTTGTTGTGCTTTATTACCTTCTCTCTCACCTTTTTACCATTAGTGAGGATTGGCCTGTTTTTACTCCAACTGGTTTAAATGTTTCTAAAAGCCATTCACCTGCAATAGCAGTCAACAGCTGGCATACCAACATTTTTGTCTTTTCTGGCTGCTCAGCTTCAGCAGGGCTATTCACAGCTTGGACTTTGCTAAGGTCGTTGGTATCACCCTTACACATTTCCTGTATTACATGAGGATCAAGTTCCAGTAGTTAACAAGTCGAAAAATATTCCTGGGGGAGGAGGGGAACTAGGTAGATAAGTGTGTTCCACATGTGCACTTTATTTTGGGAACTGCTGCCTTCATCCAAGTGAGAAATAATTGTGATCAAACATGGGTCTGAAACGTGGTGCTCCAGATCACCCAGAAATGTCTTTGTACTCTGAATGTTCCAGTCCAGCAAGGCCAGAGTGTGATGGGACGTCAACTGCTGGCCACTGCTCAGTGCCTGGATCTATAAAAATAGTCTCTGGGTCAAACTTTGCACTACTGTAATTGGGAATAGCTCCAGTAAAATCAGTATCTCCACATTTATTCTCTTGAAACTCAAAGCCAGGTTTGGCCCACTATGTGGACAGAGTCCAACTGGAAACTAGGGCCAGCCTGACTTATGGGAGAGGAGATGAGAACTGACTCTCCTGCAGTTAGTTAGCCTCAATCCTCTCGTGTCTCCCAGATATAACTGTTCTGACCTCAGTGGAATTGATCCTAATTTATGCCGCTGTAACTGAGATTGCAGTGTGCATTGTTTGAATTCTGTTGGGTGCGCCTTCTTCCAGATGGAAACTATTTGCAAACTATAACAGCCTCTTTCCTAACCTTGAGGCTTGCCATATCTGAAATTTTTGGTGGGGCAGGGGAGTGGAGAAAAGGATATAATGCCAACTTTGTGCTTAGTGCTACCTAGTGACATTAAATTCTGCAGTGTTCTATTAAATTATCAGTGCCTAATTAGGGGATTAGAGCACTCGTATCCTCTCATCCTAATTACAGAATGTATTCCAAGATCACCCAAAAGAAGGGAGGAGGTAGCTTTAGAAATTCAGAATGGCAATGTGGTGACTCTGCACAGGCCTTTTTTCTTATATGGGAGTTCCTGCTAATTGATTTTTTTTGCTGCTTCTGCAGCTTCTGTTTTTTCCAGCTTTACATATTACATTGCTGAAGCGTTTGATGAATGGGATGCTGTGCAGCTGAAAGATCACACGTCTCAAATGGCTCACTTGGCGTTCTCAGACTGAACTGACTGGCAGAGTTGCAGCTCTCTGACAAGGGGAATGGCTGCTTTTCTTTCAGAAGAGCACTGTAACTCTTATATGCACCAAAAAGGCAAGATATTATACACACATATGAGTGTGTCTGTCTATATACACATGTATATGTATGTGGATATATGTGTTTTTGGAGTGAAGAGCCACTCTGTCTTCCTGTAATTGCACTGGAAATGTTCAGTTTGTCAGCATGACTTTTTTCCCTGTTAGCAATGAAATTTGGCCAGGAGTCCAAGCATGCCATGAGAAATCAAGCCGTGACCACATTAAGCATGAATGGCAGGGCAAGGTTAAAGCCTGTAACACTATGCTGGGGTGACCTGTTGCAGAGTTATAGGCTGAGGTGTGAGGCTGGGTCACATAACTATTTGCAAGTGAAGCACAAAATGAAGCTCAAAGCTGCTTTGACTATTTACTCTTTCAAGAGGCATTTAGTGAGTATTTTTTTATTTTGAAAGCATATTTAGAGAACTTCAGCTGCAGGGCTTGTAGCCAACCTTCAGAAATCAAACCAGAATATTTCTTAATTTTACCTACAAGTACACTCATGGCATATTCCTACTTACTCTACTTTTGAATGATTTGAAAAGCTTTTTTATAAACTCATGTACAAAGAGACTACTGAGAAGCGTCTGAGGCAGATGGAGATGTTCAGCTGCAGGGAAATAAAGCATGGGATCACCCAACAGTAACAGGAGTAGGTTGGTGGATCTTTCCCATGATCAGCTCTGGAGTTGCTGTACTGAGCAGGAAGTTAGACATTCTCTCAAGGAAGAAAAAAGAGAGATGCCAGGGAATTGCTTGCACTACCTATAAACTTTCTGCCCTAAATCTGTCTCCTGAAATACTTAATTGAATGCAGATGGAAAAAAACCAAACTAAACCAAAACAAAGACAATTTCATTTTGAAGCCTTCTTATTAATTTGTCTTTGCCCTTTTTTTTTTTTTTTTTTTTAACTTTTTGATTTATTTTGCTTACTAGACCCTTTAGCCCAAGAGGTACATTTGAATGCAGCTTTGAAGGGAATTTGGCTCAGTGCTGTAAGGCAGGCTAGGGAAGAGCCTGGTCTTAAAATAGACACAAAGCACAGTGCATGAATTGGCTTCCCGGATTCCACTGAAGCACAACCTGAACTTTGCCTTGTGGAGCGGCAAACTTGAAGAGCACAATGAAATCTTTCACCAGAACCAGGGCTGCAAAGGATCTGCTGTGTCCCACCCTTTCACGGCAGCAAACAGGCTCTGGTGAAGGTCACCCACCTACACCAGCTTTGTCTCTGTCTAAGACTACACACCTTTGTGTGGAGTCACTTGTGAGTTATCTTTCTGTGAGGAGAGGACAATCTGACCTTTTCATGCCTCAGACAGTTGGAAAACTATTCCAACTTCAATGGATATCACTAAAGCTGATAGAAAAATAACATTTTGTGTTTGTAAGTTGTGGCTCACACTTCAGGGTGAGGTCTGACTAGGATTGAGGCGTTCGTTGTAATGCTTGTACTACAGCCTTGTATAATAATATAATCCAGAGCTGGATGCTGGACATAGGTATGAGATTGATGGCAGCAGCCACTGCACAGGGAAGTGCCACAGTTCAGCGGACTTAAGGAGCTGGGGATTGTCCCAACAGGAAAACCATCTCCTCCTATAGGGCAGAGCATTACAGAATGCTAGTTCTTGCAACAATTTCTGGATTAGCAGCACAGTGAAGCACTTTCTGCATCCTAGAAAACTTAACATGCTGAGGATGTAAAAGTTCATTTAAGGACTGCCACAGCATAGGCCCAGCCATATCTGCTTCATTTCAGATTGATGTTAGTCTAGTCTGTTGCTAAACCCTGCTGACAGAGAACTGTCATAGCTTCGCAAAGGGCTGGTTCTTAGCATTACAAAGCTTTTCCAATAATGTCCACTACAATTCTTGATGCCAGTTACACTGTTTTCACTTCTTTTCTCCCAAGCTAATGACTTCATTTTATTCCAGCCTTTTCTGGGTATGCAGACTGTTATCCCAAGTATCCCTTCTTCACACTAATTATCTCTAATTATTCAATCTTACCTTTTAAGCTGTGTTTTCTAGATTATTGATTCTTCTCAGAGCTCCATCTAACAGCAATCTGTCCTGTCATTGAACAACTTTCTGGAATTCATGTGCTCAACCTGGACCCTGTTACTTTAGATGAAGCCTTACCCTGGGCTACTGATGGCTCTTTCAGTCCCTCTTGCAGGGCTGCTTTCACCAGACATGCCAGTGACTGTTTCAACATTTAATTGTAAGTAGCTGAGGCTACTTATAATTAAATTATTTACTTGAAATAATTAAATTAATTACCTGGGGCTGAACTGATGCTAAGAGAAGCCAGACACTCATCTGGCATAAAATTGATGCAGTGGCTCAATGTCTCTAAATAATACTGACTTACATTATGTGAGCACTGTGAACAGGTTTACTAATGCCCTGGCATGACAACACCTGAGTCTCCTGAGCTGTTTCACTACAGGTGCTGCTTCTGCCAACTGCATCTGTGTCTCAATCTGAAGCTGCTTCACTGTTGTGATGGACATAAACCCCCAGCGCATGAATGATGCATGTTTGCATAATTAATACCAATTGTTTAACCAGAAGCATTTGTTGCATGAAGTGTTAAAATTATATTGCATCCAAATACTGCTGTGTTTTTCTGGTTTATAGATACTAGTGTTTAAAACTCTAATCAAAACATTATAATTAATTATATCAATTCTGTTAAAAAGTACAAGCAGTGTGTTATAGTCAAAATGCCATCAGCTCTGATCAACTCCAAAATTGAGAAACATGTTTGGCTGATTTAAGGCATCACAAAATGATCATAATGTTCTTGCAATTAACAATGTAATTAAGATTTACAGGTTGCATAATTCATTTCACATGTATAACAATTGAAGTTTAATTAATAAAACTCAAGTATGCTAATAACCAGTATTTTCAGAATCAAAAATGTTTCAACAATGAAATTTGGATATTTTTCCTTTCTTACCATTCTTTGCTGGATTGTTATTCTGCTTCCATATTTTCAGATTTCCAGATCTTCTTTTTGGTTGTACTTTACTGTAGGGGAAAAGAATGAAGTTTTTAAAAATGGCAGATCTTTTGCTGATAAACCATATTGTTCCATTTTAAATTGTTCCTCTTTTACCCACAGTAGTCATTGTACTTGCTGCTGCATGTTCTTATCTACACCTTGGTCGTATATTAATTTAAGTCATTGTATAGCAGAAAGAGCATGTTATATGCATGGATTTGTAAGACTGAACAGTTTTGGAGACTGCTGTAGTCTCATTTATGACTGTGTAACTTAGTTGGTGGCTCAGCTGCAGCTTTTCAAAATTGAATGAATCAAGCAATAATTCTTATTAGAGTATGTTTTACTAAAATCAGGCAACACCCTTTTCTGTTACTATTACTGAACACGTAGCAGTAACATGAAGCAGTAAAGCTCCATTGTTTTAATGATTTTCCAGTCTTATTTAAGTGTATTGGTAGATCCCCTGCCTTGATGTTGTGATGAAAGAAGACAGCTTTGATAGATACTTACTCACAAAGGAGATTAAAGGGCTTAAAATTTGGTCCCTGTCTGATAGGTGACAGGGTAGATCCTTCATGTAATCAAAACAGATAAGAGATGGCAGTGATTATTGTAACTGCTCCATGGTCTCTCCTACTGCTGTACCCAAAGTCCTTCAGTAGAATCACTCTTCTGAGCACTGTTACTGCTTTACACTGGCTTTGTTGCTAATACTCAATGCAAGAAAACAACACTGCAGGTGTCTTTCAACGTTGACATTTACTCATTGTCATGGAACTTCTGCAGGTCACACCTCACTGTGTGAGTGGTCTGAGGAACTGCTGGAAAAATAGATCTTTTTACTTTTGTTGTTGAAGGAGTCCTTATTGCATAAAAGGACACAGCTTACAGGATTGGGTTGTCAGACAGCAGCTCATGACTTGCATTATGTTATATTGACAATGTCTTGGCAAATAAGATGCTGACAAATTGTTTTGCAATGAAAGCATAAACTATACAGAATATTGTGCAAGGCAGACAATATAAGGAGACACCCTCCAGTCTCCAAGGACTTGCATTTTTTTATTGCTTACCATATTTTTTCTAATATCTGTGCTGATGCAGTGTCTCATTTGGGAAGTGGGATTTTTTTTCCCTTCTGCCCCATGCGAAGCACCCATCAAGACTCTGAGCCCAAAACCACTTGTGATTGTCAGGTGATGCAAGGGGAGCCCAGACTCCTGTGTTACAGAGGCCAGGAGCTTTTGTGTGGGCTAACATCAGAGACTGAAAGATTCTAGGTGTTCAAAGAGGTAATATCAAGGAAGATTCAGGTTAGACATTAGGTCTTCAGAAGCGCAGGTGGATACATTTTATCTGGATGTTATGGAATACCCATCCTGGTCTTAACAAAAACCTAAAATTAAGAATAATAAATAAAATCTCCTACAAAACCCCACCATCATTAAGTTAAAAGCAAAGGCAACATGCAAATTTGATTCACTGCTGAGAATCCAGAGGGTCTCCTGCAGGCTGCTTTTGGGGTCGGATCTTGAACTGGTGCTGAATTCCCCATTTTCAGGTGGGCTCAGCATGGTACTGATTTGTGTTTGCCTCCCTTTAGTAGGAGTGAGAATCTAACTACTTGACAGTCCTGATACTCAACAATGCTCTGTCAATATTGTGTTGATCAAAATTTCAGACAAAGTGATGTTTTTAAAATATGTTTAGAGACGGATTAAAACAAATAATTATTAGATATGGCTGAGTTTCAGAGTTCAGCCATTCTGGAAAGATGTTTTTAAAGAGATTAGTTATGGGGCACCAGTCACCAGTCTACTATGAAGAGAAAGAGGATTTTTTTCCAATGTCTGTCTTTCAAAAACCACCAGAAAATTGAGAAAATATATTTTCTTTAGCCTGTTAAAGTCTGTAATTAAATAACCTTTCCACTAAGATAACATATGGAAAACACTGATTCCAAAGAATAAAGTAAATCTAGAAAGGCCTGAATTAGTGAAGAGGGAGATAAAGATTAAAGTAGCCTATAAATAAATGTTATAATAGAAATCACAGTAACATAACACTGTCCTTTCTGTCATATTTTTATGCTCTAATGAAGCCCTATTACATATTTCTGTGGCCCCCTCTTTTATGAGCTCTTCAGTATTTCCTGCTGCAATAAGCAGTCATCTGAAATACCTGTGGGACTGGTCTCTCCCAAGACACACAGTGTGGAATGTTCCCTAACTACTGATTTCTACCTTTTCAATGGCACAAAGGATTTTGTGTTTTGACAGGGAAATCCTTATAAGTCTAAAAATGAATTAAGTATTCAGCCAATCATAAAATGACATCATGAAAGCAGCTCTTTCACTGATGCGGTGACTAGAGTTGCTTGACATTATTCTGCTAACACAGTTTGACTGGATATATGTTTTGACGTCCAGACAACAGGGACACTGATGGAAACTGATGGAAACTGATGGACTCAATGTCAAAAGAAGAAAAGCTGGCTGCAGGAGGACACCCAGAAAATTAATAGGTGGATTGCAAAACCCCTTTCTTAAAGGGTAAAGTCAATAAAGTGAGGACTGAATAAAACCCCCCCAAAACTGAAAGAAAAGGCACAGACAAACCAATTCTTATAAAAATAGCAAAGACGTACTGAGGGATGTTTTGGAGCTCAGCAGATGAAGGCTGAGAAATAGTTAATTTGAACCTGAGTAGTTGACTTTCAATGTTCATATTTTTGTTTCTGCCACAGCCTTCAAAAATAACTGTATTGATACTGTAGAAAACCTCCTTATTAAGCATCCTTTATCTTGTTCACACTTTTTGTCTTTTCCTTAATTTCCATCATAAATATGTTCCAGAATACTGTGAAAAAAGGCCATCCTCAGGAGAACTAGCAATTTTAGACATTTTTTTGGGGACATTTCAATTTAGAAGCCAAGACCTTTTCTTGCATCAAGAGCCTTTGTAAGCAGTTCTGCTTGCACATTTATAAAGTGTTTTTTTTATATAATATTCAAAATCTCCAAGATTAAAAAAAATCCAGTTTTGGAATCAGCCAGAAACATACTCCTTCACATATTTTGCCCATTCTGAACTGCATATTTGTATCTATCATTGGTCCCTTTTCCCTGTCATTGAGTGACATATGTCATAGGTAAAGGACTTGTGACAGGGCTCAAGGCAGACCTGTGTTAAATAATGCAGTGCCAAAAATCCAGTATTTGCACAGTCAACAAACTCCTCTTCTCCAAGAAAATGATAACATTTACATTTTTGCCACCTGATGTCATCATGTCTCCCTTTGCACTGACTCTAGTATCAGACTATTTCTAAAGTCAGAGAGACTTCATTATTCTGACTTTTTTGAGTGGTCTCTGAAGTCTGTGACCAGCAGATTTTGGAAACTGTGAGATTGGTGTACCTAATATAATTACATATTTACTGTTGTCTTAAATTCTCCTGTAGGCCTCCAGTGATGGCCGCTGTTTGATACAGGACACACATTTGCAAAATAGACTTTGACTTGCTCCAGAATGGCCATTCCTATTGTTCTGTGCAAAAAACCAAACCAAAACAACCCTACAAAGAAGGTTCAATCAAACAGTCATCCAAATTACTAAATAACAAGAAACAATTCTATTACCAAGATATGATTCTCAGATAAAGATACTGAAAATCAATAAAAAGGAAAAAATAAGTTTTGTGAGAGCAACTTGGCTTCATTTTCTGTAGTTCTTGGCTAGAACATTTCCATTGATAGAGTTGCTAAGTGCATTCTATTTACAAATATAAACACTTGATTTTGATCAGCAAAAATGCATCAGCACACTTGAACAGTGTCAATGATGACATAATTACACTCACAATTTCCTCTCTGTAATGATTTTTAAATGTCAGCAGTCATTTTTTGTCTAATTGTAGCCTGCATGTCAGCACTTCCTCTTAAAACAGCATGTTCCTCTCTGCTGGAATTTCACACCTCGCCACTCACTCACTCACTTCACCAGTGAAGATAATGAAGATGATAAAGGGCTCCAGGGTATTTTCACTCCTGTGCTGCTTTACCATTTAATATCAAGCAGGCAGAATGAGGACTTTTGTTTTTTTTTAAAGTAGAGAGTTTGATCAGTTGAACTATAAAAAATTATTTTATTTTAATGAACAAATCAAAAAGTAGTTTTCATTTTTTCAGACCCCCTGCTGGTGCTTTGCTAATAACCTGTTAAAAAGCTAGGGTTTGTGATAAAAATATTCTCACACATGGAGACCTGAACTTACTCACTGGAGGAGAAGGCTGACCCTGCAGTGCCAGCCCTTGATCACTTCAGGGTTTAACAAAGTGCAATGCAGGTGAGCTTGCTCTTCAAAGGCAGCCTGGTTAGAGATGTCATCACTATCATCTCTTGCTATGACCTAGAAAGTGACATTTCAAATGCTATTTTGCACAGCTCCAGGCCCCAGAGCCCACAGCATAACAAATAGGTGCTCCTCAGAGCTCACTTCTTCCTCCCACAGACCACAGACCACATCATCAAGTGTATGGAAGTGGATCTCATGTGCAATGAACTGGAAGCTCTGCACTGGGGTTAGCAGCAAACATTTTCCACTATCTGAACATACCCTGGAATTGGAAACAGGGGCCAGGGAGACCTCCTTCAGTCCAATTTGCTTACAACTCATCTTCAACTCTCTGATGATGCTTAACTGTAGGGTTTAGGAGATAAAGCTTATCATTTACTGGCCCATTTAGTATCAGAACAGGTGAAAAGCCAGAAAGAATTCACACTGTGAAATCAAATAATGAAATAAGGTTGAGATGTCTGATAAAAAAAGAATATGATTGGGTATCTCTAATAACAAATACACTCATATAATGACATATCAACTAGTTATTTGTCTGAATAGGTCTCTGAAAGGTAGAAGAAAAATGAATAAATTGAATAAACACAGGTGAGAGGGTGGGAGGGTGTTTTCTACAGCCCATGATAACATTCATTATGTCCCTCTGTGGCATTGCCATCACATGTGACTCCTACATACCCAAATGTCTGTGTACACACAGGTGTGTGGGGACCAGGCACAGATTTGTACAGCACAAGTGCAGACCTGGGTCTCTTTGTGATTTATGTTGCATTTTGTGCCCCGCACTTTGAACACTTTTTGGCTAAATTGGTGCCTCAGAAATCTTCTGGAGCTCTTGGAAAGGGCAGAGCTTTTTAACAACTCCATCCTATGCACTTGTGAGATGTGTGGATGCATAGAGACAATCTGAAAAGAGATGATTCTGCATCCCACTGCAGAGGGATGTCCCCAAGGAAAAAAAAAAAACCAAACTAAAGACACCAACAGCCAAGCAATCAAGAGAAAAATAAACCAGTCTTTGAGTACTCTTAGCACTCTATGAGTGCTCAAGACAGAGGAAGACCTGCCATGGGGGACACAATGTGTGCAGCTAGCTTGCCTGTGCCCACTCCTGGGAGAGCAGGAGTCAAAATCTAAAAATACTAAAAGCTGAAACACTATGTATGAGATGAACCTAGAACACAGAGGCAGTGCTCTAGAACTTTTTCTCCCCTGCCCCTTTCTTTCCCAATTTTATACCAAAGAGAAAAGTAGACAATATTTAAATTAGTTTCAAATTGGGTATAATGTCTTGTAGGCAAGTCAGCTATACTGGAGTGTTACCACAAAGCTCCATATGAGCAAGCTCCCACAGAAATGATCAACATGTCCTTGCCAGGTTGTTCAACTAAAAGTAAATTTAGAAAAAGTAAGAGCCATTTCTGAAATCTTCTGCAAATCCAGGTGGCTCGCTGGAGGCTGTGAAAAAGTTTTTCTTAAAGCTAATAAGGTAAAATGGCTGCTTTGAAGAGCAAGTTCTTCTATGTCCATAGAAAAGCAAAAAAACTGCATATACCAGTCAGTTGGCCTCTTTGATATTTCCTGCAGAAGACAAACCCCACACAGAGCTGAGATAATGCTCAATTACCCTGGCCAGGAGGTGGTTTTTTGTTTGTTTGGGTTTTGTTTGTTTTGGGTTTGTTTGGTTTGTTTATTTATTTTTGTCTGGGGGTTTGTTTGTTTTCTTTGATAGTTTTCTTTTTTTTAGTTTATTGCTGAGTCTCTCTTTTAGCTGGAGCTGAAACTCCAGCTTTTTAATGAACTACCAAAGGCAAATTGTATATTACACCCTTCCACCCCCAACACTTGAACATGAGGAAATTTGCAAAGGGAAAGGGGAAATGGAGTTTTCTGTTTCAATGGACCAAAGGTATTGGAATATTGATGTTACACATGGGAATTGAGCTTATGTTTTACATTACAGTCAAGCATTCCTGTAGCTTCAGACAAATAAATAAAGGCTGCTGAGAGAATGACACACTGTTCAGTTAGTGTCTAACAGTGGTAGGTTTAGCCTGTAGGAAAACAGAAACATTCCCATACTACCTGAAACAGGTTTATAGCCTTGGAAAAGAACACTGTCATGGATTGTGTAGCTTGGCAGATTATTCATGACTCAGTCACTGCATACAGAGCATTAGCTTCTGCTGCATCTGAGAGTGTTTGACATCTCTTAAAGTCATGCCAAAAGTATTGCAAGTTGGCCTCTCAGAAAACAAGGCACATTAAGTTAGAGACCATGTCTGAAAACTTCATTTGATTTGCTTCACATGAACTTGAATTGAACCTCAACCTTACAAAACAAGGCATATTAAAACATAAAGACAGCTGAATGGTAACCATGACAACACTGCTTCCAAAAAACCCATAGGTATAGCCAACATTTATATATATATACTGCAAGGGATAATGCATTCTTTTCTATGCTTATTAATACCAGTTCTTGCTGTGTGCTTGGCTTTTCCTCAGCAAAACTGTAAGTTACACAGGAATTTCCAGATATTAATTTACCTTTGATGTTTTTTGCTAGTCTGATAAGGCCCATGCAAAATGAAATTTGTCAAAATGTTCCAAGTTTTAGGCTTGGGTGCAATATGGTCTCAAAATATTGCCTCAATTTTAAAAGTCTAGTGGCAAAATCTGTGCTGCAACTACGTGTGGCATTCCACTGAGACATAATTAGTTATAACATTTTAATTTCTTTTATTTTTAAATTGTGACAAAAAGAATGACTCTTTTTCATTGTATTTTAGGAAGACGAATAGCAATTTTTTAATATATTATTATGTTAAACAAACCTTTATTCCATCGAGATGTCTGCTATTTTTCAGTCTTTGAACTAAAGGACGATTCTTTAATTTGGGCTTTTGTCAGCACTGATGTAAAGTGCTTTATGTCTCATTTTTATAACCCATTTCATCCCAAATGGGGTGCATTTTTAATCCCCTTTTCTCTAACTAAATAGAGGAATACAGCCCTTTCCATCACTTTGGATAGGAATATGTTTAGTTTATTTTTAAATACCCTGCCAAGGGACATTTTCCTAAATGAGTATTTTCTAATCTGTAATTAGTATCACAAATACTTTTGCTGCCTGCACATTCTTCCAGTGAAAGGTTGTATAGAGCAGTCACTGCATTCTGCATGTCCTGTGGGACTGTGTGAGGAGCTACACACTCCCCTTTCACACAGTGAACAAAAGCTAAATTCTTGCCTTCTTTTCTTTCTTTCTTTTCCTTGGGTCTGAAATGCTAAAACTATAAGTGCAGTCCTGAGGGCTGAATAATGATGCTCAGACCTTCTTGGGTGGTATCAGGGTAAGGCTTGATGCAGGTCTGTGATTCATCTGCCATCTCTTCTTTTGCAATTACGTTGCTTTTCTGACCTGTTATATATTTACTTCATATCATGGATACGGTGTTTACTACTTCCTTTGGGGACATAGTTAATTGCAAACACAATGTCCTTTCCCCCAACAAGACTACAGCATAAATAGTTCAGTTGCTATCAACCAGGAGCACTACACATATGTAATTCTTGATGTATTTTTATATGTGTATGTATTTTTATAGATATATAAGATGTAGAACATTGACAATGTCCTAACTTAGCCCATTAACAAGCTGGGCATGAGTCTTTGGCATCAGCCACTTCTATTACACAGCACACAGAAGTAATAGCAAAGGCAGCCCTAGAGTGCAAAAGTCTTGTACTATTAATGCATGTCATTCTTAGCTCATCTGTGACAAGCTATGTTAAAGTTTTGCTAACTAGAACTGCAATCATACCTTTTAATCCACTCTGTGCTTTGGAAACGAGACCTGGCTTGCATCTGGGCTGTCCTCAATAGCTGTGCCTGCAGTCTAGAACAGTGATTTCAGTGAGGTTTATCCATCCTGCAGGGAGAAACCTTAAATATAACCTGGTGTTTAATTTGTCCTGACTTTCCCTGCTGGCTTCTCCCACGCTAAAGCCAGAGTGTAAGCTGACACATAAGGAATATGGATAAAATGGGTGCCAGGATTTGACTGTAAACTGCTGCCCAAATTAGCGCAGTGGTATAGTTACTGTTAAAACAAATTGCCCAGTGTTGTAAGGAGACCTCCAAAAGTTGAATTTTTAAAGCTCTGATGGTCTTAAGCACAGGAATCGACTTCTTGCCTTTTCAAAATACAGAGCTTGAAAATGAAAATGTTCATTGCCCTTTCCACTTGCCTATTCTGGGGTTCATTTAGTTTAGATTTAATTAATTCTCAGATAAAGGTCTGGTATGTAAGCACCAGTTATGAGTGACATCTGCAGTGATTGTGGCATCCACCTCCTGTTGAGATTTTTTGGTCTAAACTTTCCTTAGTATGTGGAACCTTTTCTCCTCTAGGGACAGCAGGAATATGTAATCCAAAACATCCTATCTCCATCTGGACGTTCCCCTCCTTTTTTCATCCAGCTCTTATTGCATGAATGCTATTGTAAAGATACCATGAGACAGTGCTAAGGGCACAAATGCAGCTCATTAATTGTTCTAGGAATGAGAAATGAAGGAGCAGTGATACCCTGGAGGCCTTAAGGACAGAAGAATCATGGCATAAGCAACAAAATCTGGCAGTCCTCTTGGTGCAACCCTCCTCTGGCTCTTCATTCACCCTGGGTGCTGCTCTCAGGACATGAGCTCCCACCATGGCAGCAGCCCATGCCCACTGCTGGCACCATGGCCCCTGCCATCAGCTTCTGTGACCAGTGCCCACTCAGGCTGCTGGGCAGGCAGAAGTCCAGCCTGGAATCAACCATAGCACTGCTGCATCTTTGGGTGTCACCTGCACTAAATGAAATAGTGAGCAAGGACCTTCCATAGCTGTCCTGTGCCATCCTTTCTTCTTTACTGCAGTTGGCCCAAGAAAACTTGACATTGAGAACAAGGTTAGCTGGGACTGATGTTGCTGTGATGCTATAAAATCTTTTGTGAAGTAGGGTTTGTATCTGCTAATACTCACTCTCTCCTCCCAGGCAAGACAGCACCACCCACTGCAGAACTTGTGCTGAATTACCAGCCCAGCTGTGTGGAGCACTGCCATGCAAGGCTCTGTGCTGGGCTGTGCTGCTCACAGTGCCACACTAACCTTTCTGAGACCTACTCTAGCTGGGCTTGTGCAAAAATTTCAGCTCTCTGCAGTAAGATTTAAATTCTGGTTTGTGGAGAATATGGAGGAATGTTCTGTCTCACAGTCTGCTGTGAAAAAATACTGCTTCCCCAAATGATTCAGGTCTTTAGGAGAGAATCAACAAACTGACTTATTTCTCCTGTAAACAGGAAAAACACATCCCTTACTGCTGCAGAGGTTCCTAAATGAGGCACAGCTGGATAGCTGCCAGTAAAGCCTTAGTATAGTAGTTGGCTGGGGAACAAGGATGCCCTGGCAACCACATGTTTGTTAGTGAGGATGCTGCATAACTTTTAACAAATGCTTGTGAGCTAAGGCTGGGGGTGGGGGTGTGGTGAGGAGGGAGGTCTGCTTCCCAGAGATTTACACAGGAGCTGCTGCAGAGAAGGTAAGCACTCTCCATGGAAAGCAGTGCTGGAACAATGGAACCCTAGATGTTTAAGGCTAAAGAGCCTTCATTTTGCAGGTGTACTTAACTCTTTTTTCTGTCTGCTTGAAGCTACAAATGTGACAAGGTGCCTCATCATCACAGGTCAGATCCAAGGGAAGATTACACAGGCTTCTTTGGAAAATAAGAAAAATTAAAACTTAAAGAGAGAAAGGGTGAAAAAGCTGGGTCATGGACTGTGATTGGTTTGGGCTGCACTAACATATGCTTGATCCCTGATTTACTTTTGTAGCTTCAATCTCTTTCTTTGTGTAAGTGCATCAGTACACTACTAGTTAAGGAATAGTTATAATTTTGACATAGGTACTGATGGTTTTCCTTGCTCTCCTAAAAAGCTAGGTCAGGTCCCTTCTTGTATACTGAGAAAGAAAGGTAGGTTCTTTTCAGACAATTGGTACACATCATTTGTTGATCTCAGCCTGTGGCAAAGGTGTGCAGGGTAAAGGTTTTCATGCTTTCATAAATCTAAACTTCTGAGGAAGACAATAGTGCACAGACAAGTCTCTTAAAGAAATCTGCAGAGTACCATAACAGTTGCAGCTATTAACTGAGGCCTTGCAAGCATGTTCATTAATTCTGTCTACTAATGACAGCCCAAAGCCTACAGCAGCTCTTTGTGAGGGCAGGTGAGTTCTGGTGACCTTGCACAAGGTGGTTTCTCTTCCAAACCTTTGCACAACAGGAATGGTCACTGCTAAGGAGCAGATGTGTTTAACATCACAGAAAGCTCCAGTTCATTGAGCTGGGGAACAAACTCTGGGGCATATCTCATGTATTACACAAAGATGGTGTAAATCTTATTATTTGATAGTATTAGGTTATATTTACAAAGTATTTTAAATTCCCAGAGAAATAATTATGAAGTTGTTGTAGACATTATTATTCCTATTACTGTCAGGAACAATATTGTGTTTTATAATCTACACAAATGCTAATATTGTTTTGTTTCTTAAGAGTACTTATGTGCTTTATAAAATGTCGTGTATTGTTCTCTGTGTCCTCTGCTCCACGGTAACTTCATAATGATATGTAACATTGACATTTGGGGATTGGTTTTTACTGTTTTTTTTTCATACAGACTTCCATGGAGGATTTGGTAATGGTATATGTGTGTATTTGAATTAAACCCTTTAATGCTAGGGGAGGAGATCGGTTTGACATGGAATTCAACAGCTGTTGTTTCTTTAAAGAGAAAAGGCCTGCTGGATTTAAGTGTGTTTGAGTATATCTGGTTGACTGAACAGTTTCCTCAAGGAAGTATTCATTCAGTCAATGTCCTGAAGGGTTAAGAAAACAGAAACCCATAGTGTTACTGAGTTGTTGTTATGTACGTTGCCAAGGGAACTGTAGCTGGAATGTTTAAATGTGTTGTTTCTCCCCAAACCCACAGGAGTGGAGCTTGAGTGTCTTGGTGTGCCCTAATCCTCACAATTAGTTTCTGTGTGGTGGAGGGGGGGCTTATGGGGCTGATCAGACTAAATACTTGTAGTGACACTGGGTAACATTCCCACCAGGCTGGACAGAGTGACTTTAACATCATACTCATCACTTAGGAGAAACACAACCAAAAGCAGAAAAAAGGGTATATGAAAAGTCTCCCTTTTTGCTTCTCCCTGAACCCTGTGGATTTCTTTTATGCATATTATAGAAATTAATGATCTCCATGGAGATCTCTTTAAGACTTTCATAAGAGAAATCATGACATTGATTGATCTTGACTCAGATCTTTAGTATTGGTATTGTTTTGTCCCACATGGAATTTCATTTGCTTCACTGGTGTAAAGCAGGAGGAGCCTTTGTTGCAAATGACCATTTCAACAGAAGAGCCAAATTTTAACCTTGTTTCCATGTAAAGGCCAGGCTCTTGCGCTGCAACACATCAGTCTGCAGAAAGTCTAATCAAGACCTTCTTATTGCCAGATAATTGCTGTAAGAAAAATACCTAAATGTATCTGTAGAGATTAGCTGTGCCATAGATATTTCAAGAACCTGGGAAGAATCCTTCCAAAGCCTTCCAGTGGGCCATCACTCTCAAACATTTAGCTTATTCTACCACCATGGCTTTTTCATAGCTGGTTGGTAGCACTCACTTGAGTCAAAAGTAGCTGAGCAGCACGCCATGTCTTGTTGAGTCAAACATTTTGCCAAGCACAAACTGACCCACACTTTGACTGATTTATGTATTTCTTATGGTATGTGAGAGGATTTGCATTTAGGGGAATGTTTTCACTTTTTGCTTATACCCCCTCCTATCACTCAACATAAGGTTTTTAATATGGTCGTAGATAATTTTGTCTTAATATTCTTTGAACCAAGTCTAGTTGTAATACATGTGGAAAACACAGATTACCTTCTCCTTGCAGCTGCCCCTCAAGTGCAAAACCTCAAGGCACATTTTCTGAACATCTGATAATTCTTATTGCCTCCTAAGCAGGACCCACATCCTGAGGTGCAGACATCCTGAGACAGAGGAAGGTCTCCAGCTGGTCAGTGTTGGGGCAGATTACACACTTTTTATCCACAAAAGTCCTGTGTACGCATATTGTTGTGATATTTCCTTTTTTGTTGTTCTTTTCTCAGTATGAAACCACTGATCTACAGGCCAAGGGGCCTTCCTTTCTGCATCCAGATAAAACAGTGAGCTTAGGCTTTGTCATGTCCTGGAGTCCTCATCCTCCAGTTGTCCACGCTGGGAGTCACCTGAACTGCAAAACATTGAGGAAAACTGTTCACAATCAGGTCTTCTACCCGTTGATTTCAAAACTTCTTTCAAGATCTTAGATTTATAAAAGTTAGGAAAGTGGACACAGGGATAGTAGAATCCTGGGGAGTCAATGCTTCCCTCAGTGCTCAGAGGCCAAGTGTCCTATTTCCACTAGGATCAGAATGAGAGGACAGTGCTAAAGCTTGGGAATGCTGACACCACACATTTCCCAGCTGGGATGAAATCTTATAATTTAAAATAAAAGAACAAAGAAATAAAAGCCAAATCTTGATCAGTGATTTCTGTTTCTCTTAAATCCATGACTTTTGATATTGTGATGCTAAGAGGTACAACTCACAAACATTTTTTTGTTGTTGTTTTTTCTTTTATCTATTTCTTGCTTTCTAAAACTCCTGCACAAGTTACTTTGACCAGGCACTTCTGCACAGTTTTGAAAGTTTTATGTAGGGCAGCACTGAGGTGCATTGGCAGGAGCTGAATGTGGTTTGCCTACAATCTTGTTGGCTCAGGTTTGTACTTCATCACCCAGATATACCTATGTTTTTATTTATAATAGTCTCTTAGAAGTCTCTTTAGGTATTCTCAGGTCTTGTAAACTGAATGCAAAACAGAAGCTATGAGATGAGCTGAGTTCAGTTTGTAAAAGACAAAGAGCCTATTAAAAACCCTATAAAAAGCAATGTAACCAAAGCCCTGCGCTCCTCAGAAGAGTTAATCCTGCAATGGGTGCTAAACTCCAGAGCTCTAATGATGGGGCACTCCTTACCTCTCTTCCTTTGCCATTTGCAACCAAAAGGTGAGGATGAGCAAAAATCTGACTTTTCCCTTTTATTAGGTGCAGGAAACTTTTGTTTTGGCAGTGCTTCTTTTTGTCATTCATAGAGTTTGTTTTTCTCTTGATTTTTTGGGCACTTTTTATTTCCTGTCAGAGTGTGGAGGAGAAAGCTGTTCTAGTCTGTAAGTTATGCACCCCTTACAGTGCCCCTTAGTTACACAGCACAAGGAAAAGAGAAACAGAATCCATGGCACCATGCAGAAATGCTGCACTATATAGTTTGCCCTGGTTAAACATTTCCAGAAAGGGAATAACATAGCACTGTGGAGCTCCTGAATGTCTTTTGGCCCTTGTGCTGCAGAGGTGAAGGCATTAGGGTTAAACTGAAATGGTGCTGGATTCTGGGCAAATTGGTTTTCAGATCTGTGCTGCACAGATCAGAATTATTTCCTTTTCATATTACCATAACACTATCTCCTCCATACCTGAAATAAGTGGCAACTGGAGCATTGGAAAGCAATATGCAACAGCTGTGTGAGAATTTAATTTGATATGGACACATGCCCCCATCTTCAGCCACTTTTTTTGATCTTTCTTCAAATAACTTATAATATCTACAAAATAATGCTGAAAGTCTTGTATGTAAAGATTTTTTGGTAATATATAATTCTGTCATTTTTTGCCTTGTCTTCTCCACATGCAGGGAGATGTCAAACTGGAAAAGAAAGAATGGTTATTTACATTTTTCAAGCCTGCAAGAGGGAAGAGTTGCTTTTTTGGATTGAGTTTGGGATGGTCTCACTTTCTCTTCAGCACTTATCTTGTAATTCACTTCATCTTGCTCTAAAATGTTTTGGTGAGGGAACATGAGCACTGAATCTAATCAGCTCCTTAGAGCTGCTGGGGTTTTCTGAATTCTCCCTCAGTGCATTCATGGCACTGGTGCCTTATGACAGAATGGATCAAACCATTAGTCTTAAAAAGCAGCTTACATGAAATTTGAAAGTGCACCAGTAATTTGTGAATCTTGTGTCAGCTGCTTCTTCTTTGCTACTAATATTTGAACCTTGCACTTTCCCACATTCCTATGCATATGTTTTAAGGATGCAAGATCAAACCCTTTATCTGTTTATACTTATGCTTGTCCTTAAAGCATGTAGACTTTAAAGCTGCAAGGACTGCTCAAAGCTAACTTTGTCTATCAGAGGCTGAGTCCATGCAAAATGCTGGATGGTAGAGCAGGTACTGGTTGTGCTCAAAATCAACTGCAAGTGGGAGACAACAGGATTTTAACAATGTAAACAAGAAAAAAAGAGTCTATCCATTGAAAGGGTACATTGGAATTACATGGTAGCTGAGAACAAGTTTCCACAGCAAATGTGCTATTAACAAACAGAAAAGCTCTTTCTGATTTGTAAATAATACTATTGTAAACTCTGAATTATGGTTTATCTGCTGTTCTACCTATTAATAATTTTCTATTATGTTCAATTAATTAGTTATTGGAAAAGCACTGAGGCCAGCAGTTGTACAATGAATCAAACCTTTCAGCACAGTCAGATGCTGGGGACGCTGGCACACATCTGCCTTTTCTGCCAACAGAACAACAACAACCCCAGCAGCACCATGGCCTTTGGTTAGCCCCTGCATTTTTACACTAGGATTTGTTCAGTTGATATAAAATGGTAACTCAGGCAGTCCAAGTCAACACTACAGGGGGGCCTCTATAGGGGAAAACACAGCCCCTAAACAGGCTTCTAGAGTCCCCCCCCTCAGATTCCAAGAATGCGGTTTTAACCATCCCTAAGACGAACCCCCCCACCAACTTTTACAGAGGCCACCCTCTGCTCACAAAACCTAGTCCCTTCCCTGAAGGCATTGAGGATCCTTTGAAATGGAAAATTTATGCTGTACTGAAATAGTTCATACTATAATAAACAACTAGTGCCATCATTCTGCTGGTATTCAGAGCGCAATTAAACCTGAACCTCATGTGAGGACTCCATTTGGGGTGGAAGGTGGTGGAGGACAGGCTGCTCACCCCAAGAGTCTTTACTACTGCAGCAGGTTTTACTGCTTGTCCTCCCCGCCCCTGCAGTGAACAGCCCCCTTCTCCCTCCCCACATTTACACGAGGCACGGGGGCTTGTGGGGGATTATATAACTTACAGGTCAATTTGTTGTTTGGGCAGAAGAATGTGGTATGTTGGCTGAAGCTGTTTGTTTGCTTAAGTTCTGAGAGTTCAATGAGGTCATTTTCTCATCTTCCCTGTGTTTTCTGTATTTTCCACAGACCTGCCAGCCTCAAACAACACCCTCTTTCTTCGCATTAGAAATGGAAACACGTCCTCTGCAGGAATTTTCCACTTAATAGCTCCTGCTTTCCTACCGGGGGCCTCAGTGCACCACCACTGCAATGCTGTATTTCTTTCCACTGCAGTTTGACATTTTGCAGCCAGAACAACGAACGGCATTCACTCCATCCTGATTTTTGAAAAACATATCTCTGTAGGCCCACAGAACACACCCAGTGCAGCAATCACCAGGGGAAAATGGCAAAGGTATTTAAACATCATTACATGTCACTGAGACTATGACATTGTCTGGTAAAAATGCTCTTTTATACAGTTGCTTTTCCTTACCCCCCATTCCTCCCCCCTCCAACCCTTTATAGACACACACACACACAGACACCAAACCTCCGCCCTGCTCTTCCACCACCAGCCACTCTCTTTTTCTACACTCGGTTGTAATTGTTTGCCTTTGTGAATTATTTCCTTTGCATAATATTTGCAAACTGTGTATCAGGTCCTGACACTGTGAGGAGCAGAAAAGCACATTGCAGATAATCTGAGCAGTAAACAAGGAGCCTGCTTTAAAGTGTGCCGAGTGACCTGTCTGAAGGCAGCAATATTTGCAGATTGTTTACTGCTGAGATGCAGTGATGTCGCTGAAATGCAGCAGCTTGAAGATTGGAGCAAAATGGGATCTCAGACACTCGGTCAAGCACAGCCTGTAATTTTTTAATTTATTGTTTTTCTTCTGCTTTTTTTTTTTAAGTTAGAGCTGTATTATAAATTATTAAAAGCTATTTTCTAAAAATCTCCCTTTGCTGTGTCTATGAAAAAAAAATAATTCCTTTACAGGGGGAGAAATGAATGGAAGAAAACATGTTTATTGCTAGAAGGAAGGTTTCCCCTGTCTGCGCAGTGGTAGAGTCTCAGACAGCAAGGTCCCAGTAGGTCAGACTGGCACATTGAATTGCGTATCAAATGAAACTGGTATTCTGGAAAAGGGGTGGAAAGAGGAAGAGGGGTGTTAGTGAGGAGGTTGCTCAGGCCAGGAGGGTGGGCCACTGAAAAACAACAAGTTAAAAAATAGGATTGATGATTTGCAGGACACCTAGGGTATTTCTTTCAGGGGGTATTACTTCCACTTTTAACCAGGAACAAGAGCTAGAAGAAAAAAAAGCGGCAGGAGCTGACAGCTTTGTGCTGATCAAAGGGACAGAGCATTGAATGCCTTCTTTTGCTAGCTATTTATTAGAGAGAGAGAAGGGCTCCTTTGCCATTCTACTTAGGAGAGAAGGGATTAAAGATCAAAAAAAAAAAAAGGAGGGGGACCGGCATGAGCTCTTTGTTCAGAAAATATTTCCCTCTTTCTTTTTTTTTTAATGGTGTGCCGTGCTGTCCACTACAAGACAAAAACACCATTTCTTTTTATAGTACTACTCTCTTTCTTTTCTCAGTGACCAAAATTTCTAGTGATAAACAATTCCAGTAGCTTTTTTTTTTTTTTTTTAATGTAAGGAAGGCCCCCTTTGGGAAACTTAGTTAACTGTCTTTTAGCCTGATTAACCTAGGAAATAAAGTTTAAATGCACTGCTGGGATTCTATTAGGATCATCAGTTCATACAGATAACAGCAAAAGGTGTTAAAATGCACTTCACTGGTGCAAGTGATCTCATGTTGTAAAAATGATTATCCCCAGCAGAACAGGGAAGGATTAAGGGGCCGTGTCTACATCTGGGAAACTCCATAAGTGTTTTATTAGCATTAGTACATGTATTAATCACACAGACACACAAAAAAGGCCCGTCAGGATGGTGGCAAATGGCAGAGTGCATTAAACCTACTCTCTTAAGTCAGTGGAATGTGAGCATCTTTATTCCTAGAATTATATAAAGCTGTTAAGTAGCATGAATGAAGTTGGGGAAAGCCTGTTTGTATGACTGTGGATCATTGTGGATTACCTAAAAAGAGAGACTGCTTCTGAAGTAAGGCCCTCCCATTGCAGAGCCTTTGAAGAAATGTGGGGTAAATTTGGTGTTTCAGCCTCAAATGAGTTTAACTACACTGTGGATGTTTGATCACAGCGACTTATATTCTGATTTCTGTTACATAGATCAAAAAGGAAAAGTCTATCCATGTCCCATGCTTCTGCTTCATCCTCTGCTCCGTAGTTTAGGTTGCTGCTTCCCATGGCCATGAAAGCAAGGCTGAGGTAACACTGATAAAAACAAATGCTCTTGACCAGACATGTGAATAATTCAGCAGATGATCACCATGGGGTTTGAGATGAGCAGCATTTTCCACACTTTCATTCCATTTCCATTTGCAGCCCCTAGATTTTGTTTCCTCTTGATAACAACCACAAATAAAAAATGAAGCATTGCCAAATAAGTGGTGATTTTACAGCCAGCTTTTTATAAGGCCTATTGCCAGCATTAGGTTAGCAAAACATGGTGATGATATTTAGGGTTCTCTTTGATCTCCAAACTTCACCATCATGAAAACAAATGTAAGTCCTTTAGTGGAGATTAAGAATGCAAGTATTTGAGAAAAAAAGGGCTCATGGTTTTGCTATAGTCTCCTTTCAGCTCTACTATGTTGACTATCACCATACTAGAGCAGCATTTAGGAAAGTCTTGATAAAAACTACTTTAGCACCATGATGGATGCGATAGTGAGACAGATTATTGACTTCATTGCTAAAAATATTATAGTTATACATGTTGAAATCTTGTCAAGAAGTTGCCTCTTTCATTCCAATATTAAACACTTCTCTTTCAGGGGATATTTGGAATATTGTATATGTCTGTCAGCACAGCAGTGACATTTGTTATTTTGTTCATCAAAATGTCACCTGCCTATCAAGACAGCTAAGATAAGTAGGACTGGGAAACTTTGTCGAATCATCATACACAGGCTCTTTTCTGCCAGCAGATGTATTACATGAGACACTTACATTGTTGTGGAATAGCAACAGAAGTCAGCTGCCTTGTCTGCAAAGTTAAAGAAATTATCATTTGTCTTACAATATATATTTTAGAAATTCATTCACAGCATTAAGGGGACAGATGGATAATAAAACCAGTCAGACCCTGATAGTACAGAGTTCTTAGAGTACATAGAGTTGCAAGGAACTTTGAGGAAGGAGGGGACTCTGTGAATATTAAGCATTTTAAGTGCCATAGTATTTTGAGCATGCTTAGCTAGCTTACTTGGCTGCCCTCAAAACCTGAAAAAAAATTTAACTGAGGGCCTAGTAAGTAGCCAGGTGACAAAAGAGACAGGAAATAGGATGCTAGAAAAGTGGAAATCAACTTCTAAACAGGGAAACAAAGAAGAAATTAAAAACCAAGCCCATAAAAATACAGAGAGTGTTTTAGAAGTGACACCACTCTGACAGAAGATCAACACTGTTTCAAATATACTGTATTTCTCCACCCACCCCTGATTAGATCTTAAGTACCCTTCACTGCCTTGGAGTCAGATTTCAAGCCAAAATGTCTGTGTTACTAGTTTTGCAAGTGCTACCACTAATTGAAACCACATTATGTTGCAGATCTGAAATAAGGCAGGCAGGGCATCCCTGCTGAAAAGCTACCCAGCAGGACAACCCCTTTGTTCTCTTTTAAAATAAACTAATTCAAGGGAAATGTTGTCTAAATCATTGCTTCTAAATGTATACAGAATTTCCTCCCTGCCCCTCCCCCCACCACCCCCCCCTTTTTCCTGATGAGCTATCAAAGGGCTTTGCTATTATTGTAAACTGCAAAAACGGTTTTAATATGCACTCTTGTCATTTCTAGGTGTATAAATTTTGCCTTTGCAGGGATTTTACATGGCACATATTGTGATCACCTGTGGGTAGGGTAGTTAATTAGCAGTCCAGGTCCTATTTCATTTAATTTATACTGGAGCAATCTAAACTAGCAGAATGATTACAGCCACACTCAGTAATTTAACTCCCTCCTTTCAAAGCTGTTTTAGTAATTATACTTGGGTTGTAAGTTTTCAGAAAGCTTTTACAGTACTTGTTTTCTGGCCATGTAAGCTCCCTCCCTTCTCAGCTCCCCTCAATCCTGGCTTTTGTCCTTCTGGGTACTGTTGGCTGCATTCCATTAAGAAATTAGAAAGGATGCAGCTGTCATTATTTTGTCAATCGTAAAATCTAAGACATGGAAAAAGTCTTAGGAAGGCAGGGGAGTCATGTAACTTCTATTGAGAAAACAGATTATTCCTCAATACTTCCAACAGTACTTTCACTTGACCTAAAAGGAAAACTTTTATGTGGTGGACTTTTATGATCCAGGCTTGGATTTCCCAGTGGATCACTGAGATATGTGCACATAAACATCACGTTATACTTGGTTTGGAAATTCTCAAAAGCCACCCTCAGCACTCTTGGAGAAGAACTCAATTTAGTAATTTCATTTTGAGCCCATCATCATTAAAAGTTTTGGATCTATAGCAATAATTTATCTACCTACATTGACACCCATGGCATAGACAATATGTCTGCAGCCCAGACCAACCCAAAGCGTTTCTTGTCACAGTGATTGGAAAAACAATAGCGTGTAACTGGTAATGTGGATATAAGTTTTTCACTTGCAGCTTGGCAGTGGAGGTCTTGCTCCCTGTGTGCCCTTTTAAAATTGATCCTATTTTACAGTGACCTTGAGATTTAGCAAGACTTTTGGGGATGGAAAGACTTTAAAAAATCCTGCTTTTGGTTTTCTCTCTGAATTGATAGAAGAAAAATAATTTCACTAATTCCAGAAAAAAATTGCAGTTTTGTCATTGGAATTTTGATTGCAAAGTAGCAGGCAAATAGGTTAGTGCTTGCTTGTCAGTACTGTAAGAGAGCTAGCCTTTACAGATGCTGCTAGTATTGTCAGTTAACCATATTCTCATCAGACATGCATCACAATTTGAAATGAAGTAGCTTCATAAATTCCTATGAGTTTCTGTATGTCTGCTACAGATTATACACCAAAGATCTTTTAACATCTGTTCATGCTGGAAAATATTTTTGTGCGTGTGTTTTTTCTTGGCTAAAAATTCTTATTTAAGTATGTCAAATCATTTGGTACTTATGAAAAATTCCTTCCTGACCAGTGTTCATCTTGTTTGTGTGTATGGAAGCACAAATCTCAACAGTTACATCACTTTTAACTTAAACAACTGGTGGCAGTGTAATTATTTATTTTCTTGAGTCCATGGCCTTTGGAGACACAGATTTCCAGTCACTGGTTAGTTTCCAAGTAGTGGGAAACCTTTTGTAAAATATGGCACTTCAAGAGAAGGAGGGAGGGCTTTTCTTTAGAATAAGAAAAGTGTCTGTGGATTGTGTTTGAAGAGACAATGTATGATTAATGGTTCTCTATTCACTGGAAAACAGCAACTCTTATTAAGTGAAATGAGAGTGCATCAGAGTAAAATGCAGCCTGTCTGAAAAAAAAGAACTGAGCCTAAGAAATCCAAGCATCAACCTGTTTTTCTGGGCAATGAAAAACAAAGTGTGGATGTATTAGGCTCACATTTTCAGTGAAGAAGCCAGATATATTTTGTTGCTTTCTCTTCACCATATAGATTGGTCCCGAACTCTGCCAAAGGTTGCATGTTGCTTGTCTGGGCTAATGAGTAAGTTATCAAAATACGAGCTTTATGACAGCAGTCAAGGAATTAATGAGCAGAATTCCGAGGGCTGAGGAAGCCTTTGCAAACCCCCAAAATAGAGAGAAATCTCTGCTTGAATCATCTTCTGTTGTGAGTTGGTATGGCATCTGCTGCTCCAAGTCTAAAAGCGGAATGAATAGACAAAGAGTTTCAGATGTACAAGCTATGCTTAATCACCAAATAATAACAAATAGGAACTCCCAACAGCCCTCTGTGAGATCACGTTCAAATTAGCTACACATTCAAGTTTTAGAGCAACAATTTCCTCACTTCTATTTATGGGAAAACTGTAGTATATATACCAGCCACAGAACTTCAGTATGACATGACATGGATGATTTCCTAATTGACTCACTCTCTATATTGCTTCATGCATGGTCTTTTAGGAGCTTTTTTTAATGAAGATCACTGTAGTGCTCTTCTCAAGAGCACCTCCTGGCCATCTTTTGGATGTGAAGAGCAAAAACATTTCGGGGTGCCTAAGAGAAATATTTTGTCTGTGAGCCTTTGTACATTAGTCCTGGTTATATCTATTTGCTTCCTGTGTTTTCATGTCAAACTTTGTCAGATGATGCAGAGTAGAGTTTGATTTCTACATAGTGTTTTTCATACTGAAATTATCCCACTAGACATAGGCAAGTTACGAGTGTTATCAGAGGCTGTTAAGCGTGCTTAGTAGGTAAGCTGAATAGGGAAGTCAAGTTGTGGTTAATAATTCACATAAAATCCAGACAATGAGAACTCTTGTTTGAGGGGGAGAGTAGGGAAATCTTGGCCATAGACTCAGAGTATATCACAGTATCCCTGACTTTTTTCCTTTCATTCTTTCCTCCCTCACCAAAACTCCCTCTTGGTTTTTAAAGCTCAGAGAGTAGCAATCCAAAGTTTGCTTTTCATCTGCTCCTTAATGTGCCTTTTTCTCATTCTGGCAGCCATAAAATACTGCACTTTGCTGCATAAAGGATGAAGTGTTTTAGGAGTAGATTTCAAAGGTATTAGACACCTAAACAATGCAGTTAGGATCACAGCAGGATTTTTCCAAGGTAAAAGCAGAAGTGGGAAATATGGGCCCTTTTGCTTTTTTAGCTGCCCAAAAAAATTAAAAAGAAGAAGAACAAAAAAAAATCCTGCTTTATTTCCTCTTGAGAGTCACTGGTCCAAGATCCACTTAGAGAGAAGCAGGGCTGAATCATTTAGGTTAAGAGGAAACTAGAACAGCAATTGGAAATAGCAGAACTTCTTTTGATATTTAAGAAATATTGGGCCCATTAGAGTTTGTGTGGTGTTCTAAAGAGCAGGATGTGTGTCCTGTCCCTTGTGATAGAACCTCCACCAGCACATCTCCACAAGATTGTATCTTAGGGCCTCGGATTGCATTCTGTTCATGACACACATTTGCATTCTGGGTACTAATGAAAATAAAGCAACGCTCAAAAAAACCCTCACACCAGCAGCAACTAATCTATTAATTCAGATAATGTTCTGTGAGTTGCTGCCTGAACTTTCTCTGCCAGACTAACACCATTCTGTGGGTCTCTCTTGATGATGCCAATCTATTTTGGATGAAGATCTACCTTAGTCAATGACATAAAGAGCATTTGCACATTTACCCAACGTGTGGAGCAACTGGGTGCCTGGCTGCTTATCAGCTTCAAAGCTGGTATCTAGTCAGGTATTGAATACAGAGCTCTCGCCAGAGACCCTGCCACTCAGAATCACCCATAACCTGATGTTAAAATTTTCTCAAAAAGTAGAAGGCATAAAGACAGTTTTCTTACAACATGGGAGAGTGGTATGGATGTTGTTTTTTTTCATTGCTGAAAATAAGAAAATTTTTTCCAATTTCTTGCATGTATAAATCATGCCTTTGCATTTCTACTACTTGGCTTTAAACAAACACAAAAATAATACAAATTGATGGGGGAAGAATAGGGGGAAGAATACAAAGGGAAAGAATATGCTTTTTAGAAGACTGAGGGAAAACAAATGTCAGTTTTGGGTCTACTGAAATATTTCATTCCACCCAAAACCAATTGGTCACACAAGGCTAAATAAAAGGTGCTAGAACCAAGCTATAAAAGCTGTTGCCAGAAGCAGAGCTGAATGTGAGTTACTCAGTGCTCTGAGGCTGTCTGCTTAGCTGTGGTTCAGTCACTAGAGAAGAAATACATATATTTTCAATTGACAGATAATAAAAACTTCCTTCCTTCCCCACCTTCACTGCAGGTGGCTTCTTCATCATACACTGTCCCACCCTCTCTCCCTGCTTTAAGCCACAATTAGCACATATTTTCAAATCAAAAATAAGCCTCTCCCCTCTGTCCTCCCAGCTGTGCTTCCCACCCAGATTCCCATTATGAATCAAGACAAGTACATGTGTTTAAAATAACAAAAAATATGTCTTTCTTCCTTCCCCAGGCTTGCTGTCTTTTTCTACCCATCATCTCAGCTTTACTGAAATATTTCCTGGAGGGCTCCAGAGTTTCTGCTGAGCTGAAGGTGCCTCAATGATGTGATTTCTCCTTCAGTGTTTTTAGAGCACCACATGACCAGCATTGCCCAGCAACACTGGCCAATAAGTCTCTGTCACACTTGTTTAAAACAGTCAGGCACCAAAGGACAAGGCAAACTGGATGGAGGCTCAAAGACCAGAGGGGTGAAAGCTCTACTTATCTCTGTGATTCCCCAGGGGTTCCACTGCAGAGCTAAGCTTACTGACAAACAGGCCCTGCAGAAGCACTCTCAGTTTGAACATTAGCCAGGGTGCAGAGCACAGATCTACAGAGGGGTGGGAGAATACCTTTTCTGGGCAGATTTGCAAATATTCTGCTGGATGGATTAAAAAATAGGTGCCAAGGAAACTTACCCATGCAGGAGTCCCCTCACTATTCTGGCAGAAAATGACAGGCTTTCCATAGGTTGACATGACATGTCCAGCAACCCTTCTCTCAGATGGAAGCGTGTAGGTTGGTTGGAAATATGATATTTTTACCATGATGAGGATAGTTATGTTCGACAACTTTCTCCATGCCTCAGTTCCTCTGAAACACAATTGCATAAACACCTATTAAATACCTTAAAACACCCCAGAACAATCTTATTTGTATTTAAAGGTTGTCAGTAAAAATAGTCTAGATATTTGAATAATGTATATTTTCTCAGAGAAGTTTTTATTCTGTTTTTGTTCAGTGTTGCATGTTTTCCAAACCAAACACTTGGTACCGCCTCTTGAAATCCAATCCATATTTTTCCAAATCCTGCTTCAGCCTTCAACATCTGAGCTTCCATTCAGCCTTCAGCTCACCATTCCATGTAACCAAGAGTTTCCATCCTTAGGACCCTTGTGTTCTACTGGTATCCTTAGGTTCCTGTGTTCTAGTGTAGCTCTGCTACAGATGAATAATGTTTGAGACAAGTTTATTCCAAGGTCCAAAACTGGCATTGCTCGGACACCTCCCTGCAAAATTTCCCCACAATGAAAACCACTGAGGATGTTCTCATTTCAAGTGACTTTGAAGAAGCTGAAAGGGTCCGCATTGCTTTAAATAAGCTTGGCAGACTAATGCAGGAAAAGTTATTTTTTGCCTGCCTAACCCCTAGGATTGCATTCATAAGCAAGGGGCCATGGATGTTGGCTCAGTTTGCTACTGGCTGAAAGGGCATATTTTGTACAAAATTATTAGAGTTTCACATTCTACAGTTGTCTTATCCCAGTATCTTAAATCCACAGAATTTCAGGCCTGGCTGATGAACTTTCCAAAATGTCAAGTATGAGCCCTGTTGGCAGAGCAGAGCAGGTCCTGAACCCTGCCAAGCTCTCTGAGCCCTCAGGGTGAGTGGCCAAAGCAAGGGACAGCTAACAGCCAACACGCACATGCCAAAATCAGACCCTTAACCCATGGGATGGGCATGCCTGGCTTGCTCTGTCCAAGTTGAGCACATGTACTCCAGGCAGGTGCTTCAGCTTTTTCTTTTTCAGAAAGCACAGCCTAACTCAAATACAAACATTCATAAAGGCATTATCCAGCAAGCCAGAGGAGACATGTAAAGGGCAACTCCTAGTATGTGTATCACTATTGCATTACTATTGCTCTGTGAGCAATTTATTTATTCAGGCTTCTAAAGGCTGAAGAGGCTAGGACAATAAGCTAGCAATAGGTAGGTACCACCTCTATATGCTGAACAATTCATTACTTGTTTCAGTTTTCCATTATGGGATCTCGCATTCAGCACACCAGATTTGATACCTCCACATGTACCAAAGAGTTCATAAGGAAAAGGACAGTTTTGGTCCTCATAAAAAGGACAATGGATGATTCTGCTACAGAACATTTCTTGACTATGGTGATTCAGTTTCCAGGGGGGTTAATTTGAGAATGTAGTTGTTCCCTTGAGGGCTTAGCCTCCTTCTCCAGCAGTCTTTGATGTCTCCCCTGGCAGAGCTCTACCTGGCACAGGCCATGGCCAGTTTCAGAGCCAACCACTACAGATGAAATGCAGCTTCTTATCTTCTCATTAACAGAGGCCAGAACATGTCTTCAACCCATAGCACAATTGTAGTTTATCTTCATTGCCAATACAAGTTAAAACACATTTTTACTCTTCCCAAAGCAGCCTGGCTCCCCATGAGTGTCCCTCCCTGGAGGATGAGCTGTCTCTGTGGGGGTTGCCCCCCTTCCTGCTCTGGCTGCTGCCTGCCCTGGCCCTGCACATTGGCAGCTTGGAGACTGCTCTCAGCACAGCAGCTGCTGCTGCAGAGGGCAGCTTGGCAAGGGGCATGTGGCCAGCACATTGGAGGCAAGATGGGCTTGGATGAAGAGGGAGAAGGGGTTTTGGCTGCCTGTGGCAGTACAGGTACCATATGCTCAGGGTCAAGCCTGAACAGCCTGGGTGGTTTGGAGTGAGGCAGTTAATAGATCCTTGACTGCAGCCAGAATTCTGTACTATTTGTACCAGAGTCAAACAGCCTTGATCACCCACAGCTCCTTTGGAAGGAAACTCTGTCCTGACCCTTCTAGGTAATGTTCAAGGTGATGCCCTTAAAGCAGAATGAGTGTCTGCCCAAACTATCTTCACCCTGATCTTGATGCTTCGAAGAACCTTTGGTGGTAGGAGTGATCCATGAAAGGGCAGGGAAAGGATAGTAGGGTTCCAAGCACCTGGTTGGGGTCTGCTGGGGAAAGGGAACCAAAAGTATTGCTGCCTTTCCTGGCTATCAGGCATGTCAGAATGCAAAGACTGCAGTAAAAGTTCTGATAGTCCTGTAGACATGAGGCATGAACTGCACCAAAGGAGCACAAGGAAAACAACGCCTTGTTCATGCCATATTTATGCCTGGTGAAAACACTTGTCAAAGAAGACACTTTTTTTCCCCCTTGTTTTTTGCTTAAGAGTAGGGTTTGCATGTGTGAAATTAATTCTAGGCAGAGAATGTACCTTTTGAAGATAGAGTTTGGGGTAATAGATTTTTTTAATGCTTGGTTTTAATTTATTGTGTGAGCAATGCTCAAAACATGTTAAATGCTGCACAAGCATGCCCAAGGGAAAAAAAAAAAAAAGTAAATTGAATCATTTACAGAGAACAGGACAGTGCAGACTTTCTGCTGGGATAATCAGGCAGGAGAGAAAATATTAATATCTCTGCATTATTAAGCTTTGGTGTGCTTGTCATAACCTTCCACTAGCTTTTGCATTCACTGACTAAAACCTGGCTACCAGATGGCATTATTTGGCTTTGCCTGTGCTTCTGAGACACCCTAGTATCATCCTGTATTCTATCCAGAACCCCTTGGTGTGTTGTTATACAGTAAGAAGAGTCTGGCACCTTTCATTAGCAAACCATGCAATAAATAGTATGAGATCCCCAGGAACAAGCTGGTGCTGTTTTAATGCTCATTTAAGTCTAGTGTTTTTCTGGCCAGTCTTCTCTGGATTTTAATTTATGTCATAATTTCATACTTCTATTTTTGTTTCTGAAAACATCAGGAAAAAGAGGCATAAAAGCTTCAATCAATTAATTCCTCTGCCATTAGTTTTCTGTCTTTATAATTCTAATATCAGTATTGATTGGAGTTAACCCCTAAATTTACTGCTATAAATAAAAAGGAAATTGGCCCAAATATATTTCTCATCATCTTCCAAGTATTTATTTCCTACAGCGATTTTTGTTTCTCTGCCTCACTCCAGTGATGCCTATCAATATTTTTGGCTTTTAACACATATGTTATGAAATTAGTAATTTCTTAAAACAGAATTTTTCGCCCTATTAAAACTCTATGAAGCAACTTATGAGGTTAAGGAGTTATGACATTTCATAATCAGCTGAGTAATCATCCTCACATATTAGCGATAGCTAAATTTTAGTTCTATTAATATTTTCCTTATGGTTTCTATTCTCTGAAGTTTGGGGCAACCCTTTGTCGCATTGAGTGGTGCTGTGAGCTGTGTCTTTCATCTCCCAACTTGCTCAAGTGCCTGTGGTGGCTACCTCCAGCCTTAGGCACTGCAGAACTGTGTTTCATAGTTTATAGAAGCTTTGGGTCTTGTTTTTTTTTTTTTTTTTTCAAATCAGTTTAGAGAACAATCACATTAAAAGTTCCAAACCTCTTTTAAAACAGGCGACTAGCAAGCTCTTTACTATGAGGCTTTATATGTTAAGACTGGGATAAAAATCCCTACTTGCAAAAAGATGTTTGGCCCTTCAGCCTCAGTTCTCTTAGGGAAACCTGTACAGATCTTGCAAGATATGTGGCTCAGTATGGATTAACTGAAGGATTCCTTTAGACCTGATGTTCCCCTGAGCTGCTTCTGGCTGTGGCCATGTAGTAAACCTGGGCCCTGTGACCTCTCCTGTTTCTCCACACAAAATTAATTCCTTTGAAGTCAGACTGGCCTTTCTGAACATTGGCTGCAATGACAGTGTGCGTGCATGGAGCATGGACTCTGAATTAGAAGAACCCCTCAGTAGGATTCAATTAAGATTACATCACAACTGCTTGTTAGTATCTGATTTTAAAGTATAGAAGGAAAATTCATAGTCATTTGCCTATATAAATGATGAAGGAGAATCTTGACATCCTGCTGCCATTAGGTATGTTGTGCAGTAAAGCTCTTCTGATAGGACCTGGTGCAAACTGCAGAGTCAGTGCCCTTGCATACACATTTGCCTCTGAGCAGAATTCTGTTTTCTGTAGCTAAAGCTCAAGGACCTCCAGGTATGTTTACAAAATTTTAGGACTCCACAGTTCCCTTTGCCAGTGCTTCCAAGTAATGGCTTTTGTTCTGTCAAGCTTGAAATGTCTTGCAGTTAAATTGCACATCGAAATCTGAAGACAAAGCAGTGAATATGGTGAGTATCCACAACCATTCATTCACTGTATTTCCATAATGGAATCGCATGCCCATGTAGTTAAATAACATATCTAAGCAAAATGCAACTCTTCAGGAATAACATTCTGTGTATTAAAATAATATTTGTCACCTACTGTTGGATTCCTCCAGTGATATTACAGTGAAGTGACATGAAGAATAGGAATAAACATTTTTAATTTGGTGACATGTCTCAGTATTTCTATAGAACTGGGTCCTAATGCAAAGACATCACCTGTGCTTGAGCATTTGCTTCTTTTTCTCTTTTTGTAACCCAACGTGGAACATAGGACAAAGGTAAATATCCTTCTGAGCACAGTATGAATCTATTTCTTGTAAGAGGGAATCGCAGATGCTGTTTACTTCTTTTTCTCTAACCAGATAGTTTAATACAATATTTTCTTTTTCTTAGAATCAGAATTGTCAAGGTTGGAAGAGACCTTTAAGATCACTAAGAACAACTATCAACCCAGCATTATCACTGTAACCCCCCAAACCACATCACCCAGCATTAGACACCTCTTAATGCTTCTGGGGATGGCAACTCTGGATGGCAACAGCAGGGCCTGGTGGGAAGGCCAGCATTCACCACGGAAATTAGCAGACACATCTTCATGGAGGTCAACAAGGCCAAGTGCAAGACCCTGCACAAAGTCCTGCGCATGAGTTGGGGCAATCCCAAGCTCAAATACAGGCTGGGAGGTGAATGGGTTATGAGCAGCACTGAGGAGAAGGACTTTGGGGTGTTGGTTGACAAGAAGCTTTTCATGGGCCAGCAATGAGCACTCACATCCTAGAGAGCTAAAAGTATCTGGGCTGCATCCCAAGGGGTGTGGGCAGCAGGTTAAGGGAGGGGATTCTGCCCCTCTATTCTACACTGGTCAGATCCACCTGGATTCCTGCATGCAGCTCTGGAGCCTTCAGTATAACAAGGACATGGACCTGCTGGAGTGATCCCAGAGGAGAATCACCAAGATGATCAGGTTGCTGGAGCTCCTCTCCTATGAAGACAGGCTGAGAGAACTGGGGATGCTCAGCATGGAGAAGAAAAAGTTTTGGGGAGACCCTATAGCACCTAAAGGGGCCTACAAAAAAGCTGGAGAGGGACTTTCCGTAAGAGCATGCAGGAATTAGACAAAGAGGAAGGGCTTTAAACTGAAAGAGGGTAGATTTAGATTAGCTGTAATGAGGAGATTCTTTAGTGTGAGGGTGGTGAGGCACTGGAACAGGTTATACAGAGTTGTGGAGGTGTTCAGGGGTTGGATACGTCCCTGAGAAACCTGGTCTAGTAGAAGGTGTCCTTAACCATGGAGGGGGGTGGAAGAAGAATGATCTTTAAGGTTCCTTCTAACCCAAACCATTCTATGAGTCTATTTCTTGTGTCTGAAGACCTTGCATTGGAGAAGTGCATTCTGGTTGCCCTATTCTCCATGCAAGAGAGGATAGGTTTGCATTTGTTTAATAGGGTTTGTGAATTATTATCAATATATCTGCCATCTAGGATCCCTCAGGAAATCATCAGAGTTGCATTAACTGCATTCTCCAAAAGCAGTGACCTTAGTAAAGACCTGATGAGACACTCCTGCTGTTGGTGAATGTCAAGAACAAAAGCAGAGAGAAAGCTGTGTGGTCAGGCCCTGGGCTGAAGCCCATATGTGCTAAAATCTTCACTGCAACAGCCCTCACACTTTGCTTCTCTTTAGAAGTCCCTGTGCCATCGCCTTTTAGTCCCCTTACTTAATTTACAGTGGGTAGTGTCTCTCATTGTGCTGTCTTTGCAACACAGCCTGCCTTAGAGATGCAAAAGCCTGTTTTGCTGAAGACACAAACCCCTTTATTTAGAGCTAAGGACTAAGAACATTTTTTTTTTGGTGAACTTAATGGAGGCTTTACCACTGATGTCAGTGAGACCAAGTTCCCACCTTTTTTTCAAGCAAGACTAACACAATGAGGCCAGGTGACTGGCAGAAATGATGCAAGAATTATAACTCCCAGGACAGAAAAACAGTAGGGTGTCATGTAAATCTTTGGCGTAACAGGATCAATGAGCGTCAATGCAGTTTTATGAGTATACATTTATTTATATGTGTCTCCCTTTTGAGGCAGAGCTTATGTGTCCTTGGGAAGTGCTGCAAAGCTCTCACACCTCGTTATATAGGTGTATGTAAATATGTCATGCACAGTAAATACACTAATAAAGTTTTATTTTTGAAGCTGCCTTTTCAACCTCTTCTAATGTTAGCTCTGAGCAAACAGGCAAACAAAAGCCTCACAACCACACAGGAAGAAACAAGTTGTGAATAGCATTTAAGCCACCTGTCTGGGAAATTGCTTTGGGCCCATGAGATGTGCCAGCAATGGAAAGGTCTGAATGAAGATGCTGGGAAATGGGAACAGAGGGTCTATCCCAGCACAAGGTACAGCTGTGTTCCTATATTGACCTATAGTAGCATCTTAAGGACAAAACATTTTACTGAGTCCAGAGACTGCTGCTTGGGTTGGAAATGGCAGAGAGCCGCTGTGCAGGTCCTTTCAGCAAGCTGACCTGGGGATGAGGGCCTGAGCAGCCATTTGTGCTACAAGGAGTGATTAATGGACCTCTGATGACGTGGCAGGAGCAAGGTGTGCTCAGCTTCTGGAGCAGAAAATGTGATGGCAGATGAAGCTGGAGGAGGACACTCGCCCTAACAGCTTTGGTGGCCTCACAAAGCCACCCAGATGCATTTGGAGAGAGCACTGACTCCACACAGTGCCAGGAATCTGCACAAGCAGGACAATCAAGTATGTGGCCAGGAGAGCCCACATTCAGGCAGCAAACAGGGGAGAAATCCAGGAATGTTCTGAGAAAACTCTAATCTCATTTCTCAACTGGTGAGGAGTGGCATGTTCTAGCATATACCAGGATGAATGAATGGGTAAAGTTTCCCAGATAATTTCTAGAGAAAGGCTCCTTCTGAACAATCCTGGACTGCCTTAAGTGGCAGGATGATATAATCATCCATGGCATGATACCTTTGCAGTAAAAATTTATGAATAAATCAGAGAGAGAGCACACTTGGCAAGCAGATCACCAAATATCAGAAGTCCTTCCCCATAAACAGATTGTCCCCAGTGCTGAAGTAAAAGAAATGGCCAAAATTTTTTGACTAAGTGCATTTCCTTAGATCAGTCTCCACTATGAAAGCATAAAAATTTCTGAGGAAGTACAAATTCAACAAGTTTATAATGTGAATACTCCTGTGGTGCAGATCACTTCCAAAGAGAGAGGCAAAAGGGAAAAAACAGACTCTAAAAAAATGTGATCTCCTCCCTCCTCCTCCAATATTTATTATAGAAAAATCCAGAACTTCTGTTTTGTGATATTTTCCGAAGATCATATTTTGTGTGTTCTGGGGTGGAACAAAATGAATTTGAGACCTCTAAAGTTATCATAGAATGGAATTGTTGTTCTAGGGTAAATTATTTAAGCAGACTTGAAGTTATAAGAAATACCCTTAGAAATGAGAGACATAAAGAAAGAAAAGGGCATAAGAGCTGAGAAATCTGACTGTACATTTAATTCAGGGGGAAAATGGTAATCTCTTTGATTCCAATGAAAGCAGCATCTTAAGGACAAAACATAAGATCTTTGGAATGGAATAATGTAGAACAAGTGAGGACACACCCAGAAATATCTAATAATATCATAACAGAGAGATGGGGTAATTTTTTTAAGTTGCCTTCATCTCTCTCCAAATAGCCTTGGAGATGCATAACCCAACCCAGGAACTTTGCAAATATTAACACTTGTAAATAGCTGATAAATTCTGCAAAAGCCAATGTCTCTCCTAGCCTTGCAATAAATAGAGGTCAGAATTTTTCACATTAATAGTTCGAGTTTGGCCAAAGATTTTTTTTAATGGGAAAAAAAAAGTGTAGGATGGTCCCTTTTAAACATTTTCATATTTCTGAAGAGAACTTGCATGTTGTTTCTGCACCTCATGAAATCATTATTTCTGGAGGAGCTATCATCACCTAGCTCACCAACTGGCCAGCCTTTCAGTACTGGCCTCCCTTTAAAACCAGACATCAAAATCAGGGAAGAAAGCTGCAATGATTCTTGCTAGAATTTCCCAGTATAAAAACAAAGAATTAATCAGAATGCAGAGTTCTACAAAACAGAGTAGGACAGAAGACAGGCTGGCTTCCTTTCTTTCAGTGCTTATTCTGAAGCCTCTGTATCAGCTAGAGAAGCTGCAAACCCTTTGGGAGCCCGGCTGTCTCTTGTTAATGTCAGTAAAGTCCTTGTCACATTTTCAGTTCTGTGTTACTATTAAAGCCAAGTTATAGATTCTAGTGTTGTACAGAAAATGAAATGTGTATTAAAAGGAACAGTATTGTGCAGCTCAAGCACAGTGCCTTATCTGCTTCATCCCATTGAGACAGCATGTCCTTGTGCCTTGTTTGTACAGCATGGAAAAACCCTGATCTGCAGGTGAACAGCCCTTGCAATTGCCCACATTGCAAAGGAAAGCATTTACTGAATATTCTTCAGAGGAAACAAACAGGGAGGCCCTAAAAACCTGTTGTACTCTACTGAGAGATAGACGAAGATATGCAGTATGAATTTATTTTTGTTAACAGTCAGAGAAATAATGCTAGTTATTTTAACTCGCCCTTGGAGTTACTGCTCTGAAGGAATGTGCTAAATGCTATGCATTTCTCATGTGTCTATTTGAATATGAAGATTCAACAGCATGAGGCTACATCTGTTCTAAAAAAAAAGATCAGTGCTTGGCATCTTGGTGTGCACTGCGTACAATTCATTTGATTCCTTGCAATGCAGCTAAGATCTACATTTTTAATATTGGCTAGCAGTGCCTCCAGTTTAGGGTTGTTAGCCTAAATTGCCTTGCAGATGTTGGATGTTCTGGGACTGAGTACTCTGTGCTGCTTTGAAAAGCCTTAAATGAAAAATCCAATATTATTTTGGGAGGCACTCAAGAATTATCAATTGCCTAAATACATGAATATTTCAAGTGCTCCTGAAGATAATAGTGCTTGAAAACCTCATGCAATAATACTCTGAGATGCTATAGAGCTTACTTCTCATTATATCTCTTTGATCATTGATTAAATATTATTCACCACTCCTTCTACAATTCATGAGAGGCTCTACTAGACTTTAAAATATCTTGAATTTGGAGTTGCTTAGTCAGGTCAGAAGCCCTGTTGCGCTATTTGAATATTTATCAAGTTCAGATTTTTTCAAAGGCAAAAAAGCAACACAATGTTTTTTTCCGTGGCCTCAAATTTTGCAAGTCATTCCAATGCTTTTAGGTAATAATACTGAAATAGTCTAAACAAGTGCCTTAAGCAGTGCTTAGTATCACATAGAATTAGAGTGTACACAGAAATGACTCCATTTGAACCTGAAAACCTCACTTAATAAACAAACAAAAAATCAAATTCCCTAAGAGTTCCAATTTAACACAGAAAGAACCCAAACAAATAGAGTAACAAATGCTGACAACTGTATCCATGTCAAGCTATAATTTTCATAACTAGCTTAATTTTTGGGCTGCAAGAGATGCAATAACCAACTAGTGCAACATCTGAGACTTTCACTGTTCAGCTACATTCATTTCACCCAGCATAAGTTATCCAAAAATGGCATGTCTAAGCTGGATATCTACACTGCCTCCCTAGTCACTGCAATGAGAGACTGATATACCCAGAGATGTCTGAGAGAGGATGTAATGAAAAGGCATTTGGAGGTGCTACAGCTGGAGATAAATGTTTCCCGAGATTTGCTAAAAAATGGAATATAATTCAACTTTTAAAGACAAGCAGCCACTTGGGAAGATCTGCATTTCTATCATGGTCTTACTGTTTCATTAGGTTGGTTCTGCAGGTGAACATTTCTATCTGGTACAATCTGTGCTGCCTAACTGACCCCAACATTCACAATTTTTGACTTTTAGAAGTCATTTGTGTTTAACTGTTTATAAAACAGGAGTTTCAAAGCTGTATCACAGAGAATTTGTGGAAACAAGATTTTATGCAGCACATGTGAGGAGGAATTGCTTCATAAATGCTTGAATATGTAAAAAGGACTGTATGACTTCTCTGATGAACAACAACTCAACAGCACAGCTTGACTTTCAAATATTCATAATCAATTCATTAAATAAAGAATGAATGGAAGAAAATTATGATCACAGATATTCCACAAACAGAAAAGAAAGTGAAATGACAGTTCTTATGTGTCCTCTGAATATTTTCATGAGGAAACTATATTAATATTTAATGCATGTATTACCTTTTTCAGCCAGCTCTAATTTAAGAGAATTTCATTCTCTGTGAAATGTCTGCTAATAGAATACTAATGCCACTAATAGTTGCTTGCCATACTTGGCGAGGCGGGAGTTAATATTACCGACGTCTGTGTCTAAAGATGTTATTCTTAACACTGAATTAGAGAATGTTGTAACCATGTAAATTTATAAACTAGCACAATAGAAATGGAAGCAGTGTGTCAGAGAGCTATTTAATCTATCTACATAAATACATAACCTCACAGATGGCAAACAACCCCAGATTTGAGAAACAGACTGTGAGCAATACTGATACTAGAGAAAAGCATGTCTCTCAAATGGCAAAAGCTGGGGTGTCTAACAGCAAAGTCAATACACCATGTTTCTAATTAGCCTGAATTGCCAAAGACCTGCCTTGAGCTGCCAGCTTCTCTTCCCAGGTCTTTGATCCTCTCTTCCTGTGGTGGAAAGTTCCCTTCCCCCCTTTGGGACAGTCCAGGCTGTGTTCTCCACGGCTCCTGAGCAACACTGCCAAGGGTCTCCAGCCTGGTGAGCAGAGCAGGGGAACCTTCCTCAGTGTGGGCTGTTCCTGAGGACACCCAGCTCTCCTCCTTTCAGGGACGGCACTCTTGAGGCCTTGCTGACCCACAGTCTTCCAGGACTGATGGTAGAACAGGACCTTAGAAACTTCAGTGCTATCAACCAATGCTAGCAACTCCCTCAGCACACAGCAGTGAGTCTCTCCTAGCTCCAACTGGCTTTCTGTACAACTGATCCTAAATATGAAGAGGAACTGAATTGGATACCAAGCCACTTTTGTTTACATCAGGTTAGATTTACAGAAGGCACCTGTACAAATTCCACAGAACATTAGGAGATTTTCAAGGTGTTTCTTCTGTTCCTCAGTCTACACACTAGAAAACTACTTTGGAATTGAGAGTGTATTTATAGTGTTTCCCTGTTTAAGTATACCCACCTTACCTGGATCAGGTCAAATCCAGATATGAATATGAAATGTATTGAGAAAATAAGTTGCTAAACAGTTGTTTTGTTTTTCAAACTTCCTCATGGGAGAAACTTTCTGTACGTGGGCCAGTTCCCACATCAGAGCACCACCATTTTGCCATGTAATAGGAAAGGTGGGACTGGAGTATCTCTCCAAAGATACAAGAGCTGTTCAGCCTGAGAAGAGGAGGCTCAGGTGATCTTCTGCATATCTGTAGGTATCTGAAGGGATGGTGCAAAGAAGGAAGAGCTGGGCTTTTTCAAGGTCAACCACTGTCCATCTGGCTCAGGGTGGCCCTTCTTCATCAGGGACTTGGACCAGATGACCTCTAGAGGTCCCTGCTAACACTAACTGCTCTGTGACTGTGTGGCGCTGGCACAACAACCACCAGAACTGAGATTTCCTGAAAGGGGCCTGAGCAAACGCAGAAATATGAAGCCCACTGCCAGATAGGCTTTCCAACACAGGGTTTGTCTCTGCAGCTTAGGAAGCTCCCAGCATTGGGGCTGAGCTGCTGCCCACACCTGCCTGTCACCTTGGCAGGCCTTGTTTCCCCTGAGTAGACCCAAATATTGGTGTTAAGACTACGGGGGTCCATGTCTAACCCAGCAAGGGCAGGTGAGCATAGGGTGAGCCTGCTCAGGGCAACCATTGCCTCCCAGTGCCTTCTGCCTCTTAGATGCAAAGATGGAAATCTCATAGAGATTTAGATGGGGAAATGCTGGCAAGTGGGAAGTGGTCCTTTGGTACTTCCCAAATGCTCCCGCTGAGCAGCATTCTCTCATCAGAGGTCCCAGGCTACACCAGGCATGAGGGTGGCCCTTTCTCTCTTCCCCAGCACTCTAGGGAAGCAGATGGCAGGATGTTTGCAAGCAGCTTGCTGGTACCTAGAGGAAGATTCACCCCTCACAGGGCTTTTGCCAAAATCCCTTTTCAGCCCAGCATCTGGCAAAGCTCTGACCCTCACCTGACATGCCAGCAATGAGATGGGAGTGGGCTCTTGTGAGACTCAGATTATTTGAGCCACATGGTGCTTGTGGAACTGGGATCCATTTCTGTGTTTTGTCCTATACCCCCCCCCCCCCCCCCCCAATATCACCTGTGCTGCTGGCACAGCACAACCCAGGTGGGTGCTGCAGCTGTATTGAAGGGCAGTGTCAGCTCTTTCCCCATGAGAGCTGAGTGGCAGCCTGTACCTGGGTCAGAGGGGTATTTAGAGCCTGAATCAGTAATGGATCCTCACTGCAAAACTGGTGTTTAATGGCTTTGATCTCCTGCTTCTTGATTTTATCCCAGCTCCTTGATGGAATCTCTCACATGTAAGTGAGCCTACAAATCCATCCTGTCCATACCCAATGGGTGCTGGTGAGGGAAGGAGTACAAACGTGGCTGGATAGCAGTGCCAGATGTCCAGGCAGTGGTGTGGGCAGCTGCCTGCTTGTGAGGGATTAATGGGAATGGCTGCAAGGAGATCTGAGGGCTTGTCATACTCATAGCTGTAGGAAAGGCGAGGCTTTCTGCACAATGCTTTGGTGGATGACACAGAGCACTTAACAGTGTTAGGGCATTGCCCATAAGATCTGAGCCTTTCTCTCCCCTCTTCTGGAGCACATGAAGTGCTCTGCTGCAAGCAGGAAAACAAATTAGGTCATTGACCTTTCCCATGACCTTGACACAAATTCCAGTTTCCATTGACCAGCAGAGTGCCTACTTGAATGGGACCTGTCCTATCCCCTTTCTCACCATGACTCACCCATTTCAAAGTGGCAGAAACAGAATAGAAAATCAAAGTTCAGATATAAAGAAAGATTTTTTAATAGCAGAACCCTCTTGGGGCCTCTCTGTCTTCCTAATTTAAGGAAACTAAGTTATTTCATTCTAATTCTGATATTTAGCAATGTTGACAGCTCTAATACATTGTAAATGTTTCAGATCATATTGTTAAACTGGCTCACTTTTACAATTTTATCTGAAAAAAGACAGATGCCATAAATTGTGAGGCTGATAGGTAATGACAATTGTGGCTGCATTTAAATGCAAAGTGCATTTCAATCCTTCTTGTGCTGCACTCTCTAGTAAGAGAGCACTCAAACATTTTCACAGCAAGGATTGTATCTTAACAGTTTGTTTTATGGGCCACCTCTTGTGTCATGGGAGACCAACACAGATCATTTCTCCTCCCTGTTGGTTAAATACCAGCAGTATAACAGCTACAGTTGTTTATATTAAGTTTGTATAACAAAAAAAATGCATTTAAGTATATCTTCTAAAGTTTATGGCTGTGCATGTAAACAAGCATTCAAGTATGGTCACAGCTTTATAATAATTTAGACTGGACCTGCAAGATCCAGAGCATAGGCAGCTGTGCAGGCAGAAGTTTTTTGGAAGCTGTGTCTTCTGCAACTGAGACATCTCCTGCATGCTCCCCAACTAGCTCTAGTTCTAGGCTGGGAGTAGATAAGCTTTTAGAGGGTTTTTTCCCAGGAGTAGATGTAAAGCCAGTGCTGATGAGGTGATAAAACCCCTTTAGTTCCACTCCTTCCCCAATGAATCCATGGTTTTGTAGGTTTCCCCTAGGTTTCTCATCACACCAGTGGTTGCTGCCTCACCAGTAAGGGAGCAAGAAAGAAACTGGAAGTGTGATGTAAAACCATTAATTGCTGAAAAAAAAAAATTGTAGCTAATCATGATGCAGTTTAATCAACAGAGGATTATGGTCCAACCCCATGTGCATAGCCACAGCTTTCAACACACTTTAGGCTACTAGTTGGTTTTGGATCACAATTTAAACGTGTGTGACAACCAAGAAAAGGTGTTTGCCAAAGCATTCATCACAAACCTAATTTGGTCTCCTGTAAGTCAATAATGAATTCTTGAATTTCTGTCAAATGAAGCAAAGTTAAGCCAATGCTAAACAGTTTTTAAAAACTCACCCAAAAATCTTACCTAGTGATTCAATTCCTGTTAAGGATCTGCTTGCATAAATTCACAAGTGATGCAGATACAGAGTCCTAACATGGGACTGCTCTCTCCACACAAACAGGATGAAGTGGTTTATGAGCAGTTAGCAAAACTGACACATCCCTCATCCTTTTACAATTGGGTATTCAAGTGTGAGTTGAAGTGAGTGTTCAGTACAGGTATAAGCCATTACCCACATATTTTTTGCAGAGGGAAAGAGGGTTAGAATAAACATTTTTTGTTGTTAGGTGACTTTTCTTGTTTATGAAGACATCTTTCTCCTTCAGCTATGCAACCTTAAAGACAAAAGATGGTTCTAGTTTAAAGAAAAGCTATGTGCATTGTTTAGGACTATTCTGAAAGTTACTCAGTATTTTGTTGTTCTAAAAATTATGCCAGCTGCAAGCTATTAAGATTAAATATGTGATCCTATCCTAAGAAGCAGGCTAGTCTCCCACAAAGAGAGATATGCCAAAGTCTACATCAACTGAAATAGGGATTTTAGTTTTGCTCCTCAATTTTATAAGGAAAGTGTTCATATACACTCCTGGCAGAAAGACAGACGGGTGAGGAAGGTTGATACATGCATGATCTGTCACAGGAATTTCAGATGAACTGCATGATTTCTCTTTTTTTAAAATAACAGGAAAGAAAAAACTTGATTAGGAGGATGTTGGAAATCAGACAAGCAACTTTTTACAGAAGGCTTGACGACTTTTCTAAATTGCTTCAGTAGAAATCATCATAGCTATTAATATTCAATGCCTAAGTGAGAGATCTTTAGCAATAAATAGAGAAAACAGAAGGAGGTACTTGTGTATTTAAAGCAGAAATTACTTATCTGTCTGTAAGGTGTCCCTGGGGACCTGTGCACTACTCTTTGGTGACCAACGTTTCATTTTCCCATCTGTGAATTTACCCTGACATTTTCACACCAAAGGAGAGCTGCATTTCTTGCTCAGTGTTTGAGTGCCTCCTCCCTCCTTGGCCCCAGGCTGGAGCTGCTTGTCAGGAGAGCACTGTGAGCTGGCTCTGCCTCACTGGCTCTCCAGACACACCAGAAGGAGGGCTCTGGTTTTCAGCTCCCAACCTTTTTTTGAAAAAGCAGCAGAAGTTTGCTGCCATTCAGCAAGAGTGCCTCCCTCAGCCTTCCCCTCTGCCACCACAGTGCCATGCATGCTCATAACAATTTTCAATCATCATAGCTATAAAAAAGCAAAGCTTTATAGTAACAAAATACTTATTTGTCTCCTTAAGTGCTTGTCTGTAATTCAGTTTAATGATGCTGCACTTTCTTGTGGTCTTTCATTGCCTAGAGGGTACTTTGTATTGATTAAGTCATTGTGTAGGTCTCAGTAAAAAACAACCACATAAAATGCAGACTGGAAGAGGAAAAACCTTCTTCAGGTGGAAAACCTAATATATCAGAGTAATGAAACTTTTGATTTGGAGAAGCATTTAGGAAAACTATGAAAAGAAAGAAATGTAGTGCTTAAATAGAAACCTTCCTGAAGAGGATAGGGAAATACCCAATCAGTCTGAGGTTCTCTTTCCTGTCTTAAACTGATCATTCCCACCACAGACCATGAAATACTTCTCTCTATGCACTGTGTCAAGTTCCAGTGAGAGATACAATTGTACTGGGTTTGCATGGCCAGGTTTTTGCAGCAGGAGGTTACAGGGGCAGCTTCTGTGAGAAGCTGCTGGAAGCTTCCCCATGTCCAGCAGAGCCATGTCAGCCAGCTCCAGGATGGACCTGCCCTTGGCCAAGGCCAAGCCAATCAGGAGTGATGGTGACACCTCTGTGATAGCACATTAGATCTAATTGTAGACAGAGAAGAGCAGAGTGATAATATGTGAGAGAAACAACTCTGCAGACCTCAAGGTCAGTGCAGAAGGAGGGGCAGGAGATGCCCTGGTTTTGTTAGTAATAAATTCAGTTAATATCCCCAATTTTGGTCTGTTTTGCCCTTGATGGTATTTGGTGAGTGATCTCTTCCAACCCTTAACTCATGAACCTTGGTCATATTTTCTCTCCTCTGTCCAGATGAGAAGGTCAGTGATAAAGTGGCTTTGGTGGGTGTCTGGCATCCAGACACAAGTCAACCGACTATAACAATACACATACACTTATCCAAATCCCAAAACAATGGGGTTTACCCAGTTGTAGTTCTTAAAGAATTTTTTTTTCCAGAGAAAGTAAGTTAAGCATGATCAAACCCCAACTGTTATGTGATATATGGTAAAAAGTGATCCAACTATTATTCTTCTATATTTAATCGATGATCTGACAAATAGGACCTATCACTGATATTGCTATGGCTCAAAGTAAAATATTTAAGATCTCCGAATACTTCAGATTGGTAAGAGATAAGGAATTTCTTCTATTTTAGCTACAATATAATGAAAACTCAAGCCTGTAGAATTTTTTCCCAGGGAACACATTTTCTAATGAGTTTAAAACAGCCATATAACAAAAAAGTAAAGAAGAAAATTAGCAAAAAGTCTCATCAAAATATGCAGGAATCATCACCAAAGAGCCCTTCAGGTTCCTTCCTCCCCACAGGGAGCAGACCCCATGCCTGACTGCTGGGATCCCCACAGTGAGCATGGGAGCTCAGGCAACTCCAGTGGGATTGGGATGCAGGATGCCAGGCAGGGAGCTGCCTTCCCAGCCAGAAAGAAGAAATATAGGCAAAGAGACTGGGAAAAATTTGTTACACTGCCTTTCAAGTCATTTACAGGACAATGCTCTCCACTAAAAATCAGTGGCAACTTCAGCTTTCCATTTTTTGATGGGTGATTTCTTGAAACAAGCTGTGACAGACAAAAATATTCTTTAGACCATGTTGGTGTCCTCTTCTTATATCACTGTCAGCCTGTAACTTTGCAATTTTTGCAAGTTAGTGTAAAACATCAGCTTCTAGTGGTCTCTATTTTTTGCCTTTCTGAAACAGAAATTGTTTTGGAAGACACTACACCCTATGTGGAAACTCCGGAACTGCTGAAATGTTCGACTAAGAACTTCATCCTGCATGATGGCAGCATGTGGGTCTTAAACCAGGGCTTTGGGGTCTCTAGACTGAAATGCCAATATAGAGCTACTCCCAAACTGAGTGCTGGTTCTCAAGTGAGAACTAAAGCCTCCCTTTTCAATTCCATCTCTCTTTAATTTCCCTGTGTTCACACACTCTCGTGAGCAGCCTCAAAGCAGTAATAACCAAGGGACTTCAAAAGTATTTCTCACTAGAAAATGGCATTTTGTGCTGTTTTACAGCTCTCATGCTATTAACCACCTGATTGGCATAAACTGAAAAATGGTACTTAGGATTGCTTTTGGACAATATCTAAGTTACTGATTCCTTAGGCACTAATGAGATGTACGTGCTTTTTGTGCAGCACACAGCTACAGACAAGGAAAGCTAATTTTTATGGCTATGCCATTTTATAACCAACATCCGTGTGCAACACTTATCATATGGTAATATTCATGAAGGACCAGAAAACAAGCTAAATAAGACCTGCAATTTGAATTATGTTGGAAATAACTCTATAGATGGTTTCCCCAGAACAGCCATCTAGCACTAATTGCCTCAGCCATACAAGAGGAAATATAGTCTTGATTGAAGGCCTGGAATTCTCTTTTTCAGAAGACGCATGGGCCTGGAAACATATTTGTGTTCCTAACTGTAAGCACGAGAATAATCCCATTAAAGAGATTTTGTGAGTGGTTTTATGCTTGAAGTTAAAATTGCAGTAAATGTTTAGAGGATCTGTGCCTAAGGCAGACGTCAATATTGAAAGAAAAAAGTGGTTAATACACGTCAGCTTTTCTATTTTCTTTTTTTCCTAAGAATGGTATCATTTTTTATCTTATCTTTTGCTGCAAATTGAAGGAATGGAAAACTCAGTTTTGTTTTTAATAAATAAATCATCATTTTCCTGATGTTTTATACTATTTTTCATACTTTTTTTTTTCAGTGAAATGACTAGAACTGGGAATTTCTCCCCATGTATTTTTTGTCATTTTCACAGAGGCCTGATGAGGAGGAATAAGTGCTGTAAAAAAAATTGCTGAAGGCTGTTACATAAAAAAATTTAGCAGACTTTGCTTCTTTGTCAGCCATTTAAAGACATCTAAGCCAAACATATTTATAGCAAACAATTTAATCAATTAAATAGATTCCTTAAATAAGAATTATATTTGTAAGCATTCTAGAATTTTTGAGTTGTGTTTTTGAGAAGCATTGCTTGTATTCAAGCAGCTAGAAATAAACATAATATTCATATAAAAATATCTCATGGAACATTAATACTACAGCACTGGTAATAGTGCTTGAAATAATTTATGGCAAATAAACAGCACTTCAGGCATTTTCTTTGGCAGTCTTTAATAAACCATGAATTCCAGGTTTCCTAAAAGTCCTCACAGCTGATGTATAATACTACATGGTGTTGTAGCTCATCCAGAAAAGAATAAGGTTTCCCCACTCCAGTCTCTTGAGCTGAATCACTGACTCTGACCTACAGCGCTGCTCTCTGGTGTAGGTTTACTGAGGAATCAACAACCTTATAACCAAACATTCAGTGTGTTTTCCAGACTTTAAGAATGTAACCCTCTGCGATTTGAAGCTAAGAATCATAACCAAAATTAACATTTCACTCCAAAGGAGATAGCACGGGCACATAAATTGACAAAAGAATTCAAATAATCTCATGTAACCTATGTAGGTCATAGGTTAGAGACAGTAGGCACAACTTCTCTGGTGACATTTTCTGTTCACACTTAGGACTTGGATCCTGCGCAGTACAAGAAATGCCAGTTTCTTCACAGTGTCTGCCTCCTGTGCAGGATTCATAGACTAAGTAATTACATTTTGCTGCCTGGTGCACTGCCTGGCGGTGGTGGCTGCTGAAAACAGCACATTATACTAAAAATATATCAGCCTGAGAGAGTAGCTACAGGATGTTTCCTAAAGCCTAGAGCAGAAATGTATCTACAAGTAGAGTCATTTGGAAGATTTTCTTCATTCAAGTCTTCCAAAAGAGATAATCACAGTGTGGCAGATGGAAACACAATGTTGCAGGGGTAAAGGGAGGGTAATAACTTAGCTAACTTGGTAGCTTCAACAACCCTAGAAAAACAAGCAGCAATCCTATTACAAAAGAACAAAGGAGAAGCTGAAAATTTGCATCTTTGTCAGGCAAATCCATGACAATCCTGGTTTCTAGTCCTAACTAATCAAGCTTTCATTGCAAACAACAATTTCTCTTACCTCCACTTAAAATAAATCCAGCCTCTAGGAACAAGTGATAAAGAAACACTGAGAATAACATAATCAGTTGGCCCAGAGTGATTATGTTAGATGGTATGGTCTGTCTACATTACAAACCCTTACTTTCTGTAAATGCTGCCAGGGATCTGTTAAATACTCAGACACCTCCCTTACATTCACAGGCACTATGAAATCTGGAACTCAAACTACTCACAGAAATTAGTCTCTTCAGTCATTGAAAAATTATTTTGAAACCTTACACCGGTTGCTGTATTGTCATCTGGGAATGCCAGGGTCCTCATCTTCAGCCTACATCCTACAGGCTCTACTCATAAAGTAAGTCCACCTGAAGTGGCTGTAACTTGCACAGGCTGGGATTGTAGTAGGTCACAACAGCACTGGGTTCACAGCCTGTTAATGATGTTTCCACTGTAAGATGTCTTTTAATCAGTAGGATTAACTGTGCTTTTTCCTGCCAAGAGTAAGCAAAATGTGTATTTCTGACACCAAGGAGCCATGGATACAGCAGATGGTATCCCTCACCTTGAAGGATGATCAGTGCTTCATCTGAGTGCCCCAGTCTACCCATACCCATGGTTCCAGATGATCCCAGCTTGTCTTTGACTTAAGTGAAAGCTGTCAAGAGAAGAAGGCCTAAAGCTGAAGACAGCTGGTCCAAAGGGACTCCAACCCCTGTGTGAAAAATTAGTATCTGCCTAAATAATCTTCATTTTAGTGCTCCAGGAGAGTTAGAGGAGTCCATGAACCTTGACATGCCTTCTGTGATAGAGACAGGTCACACCTTTGCCTGCTCAGAACACCAAAGCAAGTGCTTCACACAATGTGCAACAGAACATAGGTGGAGTTCACAGGATTCCAGTATGAGAATAATCCACCATGGGCTATAAAATTAATCAGTGCTGCTGTGGTTCACGAAGTTCCCAGTCTGTTTCTGGAGGCTGGCAGAATGTATCACTGAAGTGTGCCTGCCTTGTTCTTAGTGTAGCTGTTGACCACTGTCAGAAACAGAAAATGGGCTAGAGAGACCTTTCGTCTGTTTCAGTTCAGTTATTCTGATGCTCTTGTTATAAAAAAGCTGATTTGAGTATGGTTTTTAGAAGCACCAATCATCAAAACTATGTCTAAAATCAGTGGCAATTTGGGTGTTCAAATCATCAAAAAACCCAAGCCCTAGTACTTTATTTATTGAGACTAACAATCAATTTTGAAATTAGCAGCCATTCTGAATATTACCACTGTACATGGCATAGCATTCTCCTGGCACAATTCTACTTTCCAGGAGCACCTTAGGAATATCCCATAATTTGTGTTCATAGGAAAGCTAAGTAAATGCAGGCTCAAGTAGCACCAGCAGCTCTTGAGATGTTATCACAAACCTGACAGTATTTCATGTTCTCTTCAATGTCTAAAATCCTGGATTTATTATGAGAATTACAGATTAGATGTTTGAAAAGGCAAGCTTCTGGTTCTGTCTGCAGAGAAAGCTTGAAAATCTGAATTTTAAACTCCATAATCACAAGTCAGCCACTTCTGAAATCTTTCCAGAAAAAAAAAAAAAGAAAAAAAAAAAGAAAAAAAAAAAAAAGAAAAAAAGAAAAAATCCTGCTACCTACTGTTTGGGAACCTGATTCAGAAATTGAATGCTTTGGTTGGGAATTAATGCTTGACTTCAGCTTTGCAAAACAGTCATGTTAACATCTAAATCTTGAAGTTTACCATATGAAATTGGCAGGCTTACACATATTTTAGGGGCTTTAATTTCATGACTGATCAATATGAATTTGCAGAGATTATAAACACAATTCTTCCCTCACACACTTTTTCTGGATCATGCCCCAGTTGTTGGATTTCCACATCTGAAGAGAAGGAGACAAATATTTATATTTAGAGCACATTCATATTCAGAGCATGCTGAAACTGATGGGTCTCTATCAGCACTGCTGGACTTTTGTATCAGCACTGCATTGAGAGCTCTGGCACTGGGTCCAGAGCAACATGCATCTGCAGCTTCTCTAACTGAGAAGGACAAATGTTTGCTTTCTTCCAGATAAAAATGTAAACTGTGGTTGACCCTTGCTTGCAGAAATGAGAAAAATGGATTTAGAAGGGAGAATACAGAGTTTTAAACCTTGCTGAGTAGTTGCTGTCTCAGGTGTTACTGCAGCTGCCCTGATGTTTGCTTTCAGCTTTTATTCCACGGTTCCTTCTCAGCTGGCTATGAACAAGTGGCAAAGTTGTCCCAGGTCATGCACCTTCCTGACAGGTCTCTGGCCTGCCTAGGAGGGCAGTGGCACTGAATAAGATCAGGAGCCTCTGTCCCAAGCCAGGCTTGCCTGATCTCCTGGCTTGGATTCACTCATAGTCCTCCTTAACTCTGCCTTCCTTGGCAGGATTGGCAGGTGGAGAGAGACAAGTACTGCACAGGATCTGCCCAGTAGCCACCACTGAGTTCAGAGTGCAGACAGAAGTTTGTTGGATCCCTTTCTGATGCTCTGCTAAGTGTTTCTTCTGCCTCCCCATCTGCAGAACTCCTGAAGAAGCTTTCTTTCCCTGGAGCTCCCCAGCTATGCCCTGCCTTCAGGAGGCTGTGATGTTTAGTATTTGTATTGCTGGAACAGAAAGAAAAATTCAATGTCCCACTTTCTTGAGATAGGAAGTAAGTATAACCAAGCACTTGTTCTTTGACACTTGCTTAAGGCTACAGCAGAAAGGATGACATGAATATGGATCCTCTGAGGATGAAGTGGAGAGTGGAGCCTGGTGACCCTCAGGTATCTCATTTACCTGAAAAATTGTCTCTGGAAATGATGCTGCATGTTGCTGTCTCTGTTGAAAGCAGATGGCTTGCAAGGTTCTATCACAGGGGATTTGGTTGTAGAGTTCAAGCAGCTGCATCCATACTTTTTGCAGGTAACAGAAATACAGCCTCCAAAGAGTGAATAATAAAGAAGACTGAAAATAAACCTGAGTGTTGTGTTTTACAACTTGAGCTGTGACCAGAAGGAGTTACCCATGCTTGGTGCTCTCTTGGAAGTGAGAGGCAGTTCCTGATCACTGCAAGCCACCAGCTCCAGCTCTGAGCCACCACAACCCCTGGAAGCTGTCCAGGCAGAGCTGGGACAGAGCTGCCCTTCCTCACCTGCCCACAGGAGCACCACCATGACCACAACTCTAGAACTTGCCTATTCTTCATCCCAAAACCAAATTCTTTAATAGACCCCATGCAAAATTATTCTCTCACCAATATGCAAGTTTTTTTCCTACCTTCCCCATACACACAGAAAGATTTCAATAGGTACTAATGACATTTTGGCAGATTAAGAAAAGAGAAAGAAATGGCAGAATACTGTTGAAACTCATCTCCAGCATGACTGAATGGTAGAATACTTAGCTTTTGGTAACTGCTTATTGGTACATAAAAGTGGCTTTCATCCAAAATATAGCCCTGTTTTATCCCCAGCAGAAAACTAATATCCCATCTAATATTCACCTTTTTTCCATGGAGAAAATGAAAAATCTGCACTAAACTTTCCTGGTTTAGGGAGACTGTAAAGCAAGACAGTACAGTCTGCACAAATAGTTTTGGTGTTTTGTCACCAAAAATTTGAGGGGGTGGAGGAGAAGGAAAAGGGTGGAGGAACCTCCTGATCCTCAAGCACTCCTAGATACCAGAAGTTCCTGACAAACCCTAAATGAAGCTTAGTAGGGAAGAACACAAAAAAAAACCTGTGTAAATAAGTGTAATTCATACTAAAAAGAAAAAACAAAAATAAGAAATCTAGTAACTTCAACGTCATGCTTTCTGAGATGTACAATACATAGTGACCAAAAGATTGTATGTTTATCTGCACCCCAGCTAGCTAAAATTGAAATGAAGTGGGTTTGAAAAGAAAGGTTATGTAATAAAATAATTGAGAAATACCATTATTAATTGAGAAATACCATTATAAGCAACATGTGGTATTTGCATGCATAAAAGAATCTTTGATTTACCAGTCCCAGCCCCAAGCACACTTGTCTTTAGGGATAGGGGAGAAATCTCCCAGCCTTACAGATAATTTCATCAAAACTCTGCAACAGGCCCATTGCTACGAACTAGTTAAGAAGGTAATTCTAGAAGCCCGAGTTTGTTTCCGTAGCTACATAACATTACACAAACATTTTGGTTACAATTTTGTGGCAATGGTTTCACAGTTATTTGATTAAACTGCAGGGCTGTTCTGCTTGGAGCCTGGGAGTGTCTGATATCAGTAAAAGCTCTTTAGAAGTGCTACAATTTAAAATTATAGCTTACCCTGTTTGAAGGGATATTTTTAGTCTATTTATTCAGAGTATAAATATAGTTCTGTACATCACTGGTTTAATGTCTCTCTTGCACTGGTCGGAAAGACACTTTACCCAGCACCAGACAAAGGTCAACAAATGGGTATATTTTTTTTCCCCTTCCTTTCTTTTTTTGTAAAGCTGCATTAAGAGCTTTAGAAAGCAAAGCATCTTGTAAGCAAAGGCTGCACGTCTAACCCCTTTATTGCAGTGACCTACTTATAGGAAATACTCCTATTGAAAGGGGCTTTTTCTAAGATCTAGCATTTCAAACAAAAACATACCTACAATTAGCTGGAAAGAGTTTAAGGGATCCCTGAGCAAAAATAATTGAAAGAATAAAAGGCGAGAGAAAGGAAATGGTGATGAATCACCACGCAGTCAGGAGCAGTGATGTAGTGCATATTTCTATGAATGGCCATTCTCTGGCTTTATTATCAACAGCTCCATGAGTTTTTTATTTCTGATTATTTGTTTGGGTGTCAGGGGGACTTTTGTGCCTGAAAACCCCTGGAAACCAAAGTTTTATGTACATACAAAAGGCACAGTAGTGACAGTGCAGGCAGCCACATCTCTGCTCAGCTGTTGCCCTTGCCCTTGACCTAAAGGGACCCTCCTTTCCACACAACCACCCAGCAGCACATATTTGGTTTCTGTGTTAATGCAGCTCTGGGGTTTTCTTGAGCTGGGCTTGCCCATTGTGCTGAACTGTGACAAATTCTTCACAGAGCAGTAGGGTTGGGTTGATTTCAGCCTTGATGTGTGCTGGGGAAATGGGGGAAGAGGTAGAATTTCTTCTAATAATGGCCTCTCCTAAACATGTTGTCCTTCCAGCTGGAGTGTACCTAAGTCTTACTGTAATTTACAGAACTGGGCACACAGAAAAGACCACAAAAGTAGGCTCTGAAGTTCACATCTCAGTGGAGTTCCCAGCAGAAAAAATCCACAAGAGCAGAATTGTTTTTGTGTGCTGTTTCTCAGCATCTCATTTGGGTGGCACAAATTCTTAGCCTCTTTCATATAATGAACTGGGGAGTGACATGTGTGCAGGGGGGCAATGCATGTAATATCCTTTTGTGGAGTCAAGGAAGACAGTTAAGTTTTTTTGAGGTGAATACCAAGGAGCAAATGAGCTTGGCTGTCCAGGATTCAAGAAAAGGCAGTGAGATTTCTGCACATGTGGGAAAAGGCTTGTGACCAGGAGGCATGACACAGGCACACAGATGTACACTGTCCTGAGAAACTTGTGTTATTTCTAAGGACACGTTTATCAAAGTACATAATAGTTATTTGGCCACAACATATTTTTAACATCTTTTCAAGATGTAATTTTTGAGATAATTGATTTGTTGCTTACAATAAGTAAGCAGTTTGTCTGAGATGGAGCAAGGTTTCAGTGAGAAATATTGTTCTCATGTTTCTTTCCAGTTTTTACTATATATTAGGAAGATTTTCCCCAAAAATCATGCTCCAGAGAGGCAGGAGACTTTGGAAGACATTTCAGTCCTGTTCACTGTAAGTCTGGGCATATGCTATGATCCTTGTATGTCTCGTGTTATTCATGAGAAGCATCTGGTGAATCTCCCAATCTCATCTCTGCAATCTGAGATTACACTCTTAACATACTCTTACAGATTACACTCTTAATCTACCACACAGACAGTAGTGTGACTAAATAGCACAATTACAAAAAAGAAAAAAAAAATGTATTCATTTAATCCTCACTTCATTACCTGACCTTTTTTTTTTTTTTCATTTTTTCTTCCTTTCTTTACTCTCACCATTTCAGAAAATGGAGATTTCAACTTTCTCGGGACGATTAAAATGCAAGGAAGGATGTGGAGCAGTGGTCTCCTCCCCAGGCTGCAGCGCAGGAGCTGCGATCGGCAGCCCCGCACTCGCCTGCTGTGTGGAATACATATCCACGCCAAGGGGAGCTCCTCCTGCAGAACAAAGGTGGAATGCGCAGGCGGGAGCGGCCGGGGCACCGCCGAAAAACGGGGGCTGCTCCTGTGCGGCAGATGAAAGATAAATCCAGTCTCCATTGCAGGCAGAAGAATGGAGTGACGTAAGTGGTTTTCCTGCTGATTTTCATCCCACCCCAAAGAAACCTTTGGAAAAAATCCCCAAATGCTCAGCATATAGAATAAAAATATTGGGGAATTTGCTTGAGACTCCAGTGAGGTACACTGGAGCCCCAGAACAGCGCAGTAACTTCTGTATTGGGTGTGTGGTTTCTATCCCCTGAGCACTGTAAATACAATTTGCAGTGTCTGCAGGCTGGGATGGGACTCCCCTGAACACTGCAGTTCTCACCACACAAAACCTGCAAGTTTCAATGTGCAAACAGCCCTTTCTGAATTCTGCTCATGAAAGCTGGGTGGGTTTCACTGTGATCTCAGCCACCAGCTATCTTTTTCTATTTCTTTGCGAATTATTATGGACAAAATAAGAAATATTTACTTTAATCTGGATTTTGACAAGTCTTTATGATCTACGTTGTTTAGTTAGAGAAGTAAAACTTGCTAGCTCTTTCCCCAAGTTAACTTATAATTTTTAATTGCTGCTAAATTAAACACAAATTATCCATTATTATTTTATATTCTTTGGAGTTTTAGGACTACATACAGTAATCTGTAGCCTACTACCCCTAGAAAAATGCCATTTCCTATTCATGGGGTAGAAATACAATAGACAGACAGCAATGTGATTGCTGCATAACACATCACCTACCCCACAGCAATGACTGCACCTGGAAAATGTTTATTATAGCCAGAAAGACAGCCCTCCCTGTAGATATTTTAGATGTGACTCATGATAATGACTAATAGAAAGTTACTTTACTCATAAATCTGCCTTGTCCCTAATCCATCTGTTATACTTATTCTTACAAAAGACAAAACAGTTTAGCAGAATGTTTTTACACAGATATAATACATTTGCATGATTGACTCCATTGCTGCTGGAAAAGCAAGCCATTATATCATGAGAGTACTGTGTAGGAATTCCTTTTTGGATAACATTTTTGCAATGGCAGCTCCAGGTGAGCCATCTAGAGGCAAAACCAAGATTTTCTCAGGAATTCTCCACACTAGCAGTGTAATGAATTCCTCTCAAATAAATGTCCTCAAAAGCTTGAAGCATCATATGTACCAAGGGCTAAGATTGCCATCTGTTAAACTCATAAACCTCTTACATGCTTTAATTTCCTGCATGCTCATACCATGAGTTTAACAGTTTCCTGTGCTTTTAAAAATAATTTCTGAGAGTGGTTTGGATTGCTTTATGCTAATGTAGTATCAAGAAAAGCCTAGTAATTATAATAAATAATATACCAATTAAAGGAGGGATCGTAGAGTTAAAATAACTTGAAGTCTCTTCTTGCTCTTGATTCGGTGTGACACTGGAAAATTCTCTTAACTGGAGTCAGTTTTACTACCCATAATGTATGGCTCATGATTTTACCAGCTTTTTAAAGCACTTTATGATCTTTGACTGAAATACTAAAACACTACAATAAAGATACATGCACAGTAAATACAATGCATGGCCACATTCTGCCTTTACTTCCCTCTTGCTTAATCCTATTAAAACCAGAACTACACGGTGCATAAATCAGAGCAGAGCAAGCAACCTTCTTTGCACTTAGCAGTAGCAGCATCACAACACAGCTTATGAAATGGGGATAAAAGTCACCAATCTAAAACACAGCTGGGCTTATCTTAGAATAGGGGTGCACCTGGTGCACCCTGTGGGAGAGTTTAGAGTGGGTAGTAATCAAAGGCTGATTTACTATTAAAATTGTTAAATTATTTTGAAAACGTTTCAATTCACACAAATGTTCCCAGTACCATCTAACTCTACTAAAATATGAGATGTTTTTGACAACCTTCTGGCTCAAGCAGTGCAGCCAAGAGCCTGACCTCCACCACAGGACCAGCACTCAAGCTGATTACAGGGTGCAGGCTCAGTAGGGCTGGCCAGACTATCGAGTGGGAGGTGTAGCTTCAGCCCCAGGGACTCAGAGTCCCAAATCAATCTGAGACTACCCTGATTTAGAAATTGCTGGTGTCCAGTGCAGCCACTACTACACCAGATACTAAAAGTAGACACACATGCTCTGCCTTTGTACAGCAATTGCAATGGGAAGCAGAAGTGAAAAACCTCACTTAGCGGCTTTATTCCAAGCCCACACATGGGTATCTCCACTACCCAGAGTCACCCTTAGGGTCTGGAAGAGTCCTCTTTGGGCTACCAACAAGGCCTCAATGACTGTGTTAAAAAATCTGTATGAAGCCTGGGATGTAATCTGTCTATCATTGAACTTTTCGTGGTAGTACAAAACATGAAACCTACAGCATATGTCAGAGTGGACACACAGTGCCTTGAGTACTGCAGTGTGAGGCTGGTCTCCCAAGGGTACAGGTTATCGTGGCTGGGAGCTTTGGGAAGCAAGAATGAGAATAAGGAACAGGCTGGCGATCTCTTCCTTCTCCAAGTTCCCAGGGCATACTGGGATAGCCACTCCAGGAACACACTGTGTTCTTGTCAAAACAATAAACAAAACAGATAGAGGCAAGGAGCCAGAGTAATGACTCCCACTGGGAGCTACAATGAATCAGACAATGTCCTATACTCTGGAAACACAAGCTTTTCACGTGGCATGACACCAGGCATGGAAGGGGATGGTGAGGATGCATAGACAAAGGTGAAAGTCATTCTGTGAGAGCACATGGGCTTCTGCCTGATTTTTTCCTGCAAGAGCTGGTGTTTTACAGGGTCCTCTAGAGACAGAACTGACCAAGTTCACAACTTCAGTATCTTGGCTATTGGAGTGTGATTTGGATGAGGAGATTGACCCCATGCCTGATGCTCTCTGTACCACTGGATTTGGTGAGCTGTGGGCAGCCCATGCCCTGGTTCACACCATTCTCCAGGTGTGTGCTGCTCTGTTGTGCAAGGGTTGGACTCCATTCCCCGTTTGCTGCAGACAGCTGTGGTCTCCTGGGGCTTCCCTCTGTGACCCAACACCATAACTGAACAGTTCTTTCACCTCTCTCTTTCAGGAATTACAGAGGATTTTGTTAACCATTTAAATAGTGCGAATAATTGCCTGATATCAGCTTCATAATAATAAAAGAATTCACCGATTTTCCACAGGTATGAGCAGGATAAGCCTCATGTATATATCACAGACACTTATTCAGGCAGAATAAATAAATTCCATCCTACAGCTGTTTCCTAGGTAACTGAACCACGACTACAGATACAGACTGTGAGCAGCTTAGAGTTGAAAAAACAAAATGCAGCATTTCTGTCTCCAAACTTTTGATTTTGTGGGACTGCAAATACAATGAAAATGTTTCAAAAATGAAATATGTAACTGGAAAATATGCACCTATTCTCATATAGCCAAAACATGCAATTCTGAGAGTCCTGCAATATATCACTTCTCTAAACCAGTCAGAACAATCTTATCTATCATTGGATTTCTGCCAGTGCCCAAAACCCCTGGGAAGCTGCAGGGAGCAGTCACCAGAAATTTTGTGGTTGTGTTTTTCAAACGTGAAATCCAGTCATCTTAGGCAAATAGGCTTAATGTGCAAGCTGAGAGGAAGTCAGCCCTGCATAAGGGACTGCTGAAATTTCTGGTGTCTTCCAGCAGTCTACGGGCTCCCTACCATTAACAAGGCAGAAAGTCCCAGTGGATGGTACCACCTTACAAAGGTGTGAGCACCACACAGCAAGGTGTGAGTAAAATTGCTCCTTAGAGAAACTGCATACCACAGATGTGCTGCAGGAAAATGCAATCAGATCCTCTGAAACCCTGTTCTGCCTTATTTTGTCCATGAGTTAGAAGGGTAAAAAAATCCCAACAAAACGAAACACCCCTACTCTTTGTCTGGGAAAGTGGCAGGTGCAACTTTGCAAAGGTATTTGTTTTTTTACACAAAGCTATGGAACAGTATTTCTGCCTTATGAATTAGCACATTTTTGTGGATGAGAATCACTCAAAATATCACTCTAATGACAACAGTCTGATAAACATTTAACTGAACTGTTTTGTTGGCTCTAGGATCACAGAAGAGCAAATATATTTGATCATCATTAGAACTGAGGTGATCTAGTTTTCATCTCTTAAGGGAGTATGAAATACTCTGAAAAATCAACAAATGTAGTAATTTTAGTGTAAAAAAATAAAATAAAAATAATAACTCCCTCAGTTCTATTAAACCTATTTTTTAAAAGATGCAAAATGTGCATGCCAGTTTGGGGAAAGAAACTCTTTAAGGAGCAACACCAAGACAAACTCCAATTCCTGTATAAAAGGATCAGAAAATAATAAATACCAGTGGGAAAAAGCAAAGTCTTCTGTTTTCATGATGAGTTAAATGCAATTTTTAGAAAAGGAGTTAGAGCATGTGCCTATCCACCTCACCCAGAAACTCGAGTTCATAGACTGGGCTTCAGGAAACACGGCTTTTTGCTGAATTTCATTTGTGGGGTCCTAATGAAGGCAGTGGGGATATATGAGGTCAAAGTCCATACAAAAATGGACTCAGCCACTCCCTCTAAGGGTGTATAGAACCCATAGGGCCAGAGTTTATCTTTTCAGCAGTGATTTGAATGTGTTATGTTAAAGTCTATTGACTTCAGGGGATGAACTGTTAATGTATGCCTACGTAAGTGTAGCTGGAGTTAGATCGCCCACAGCTCTATCCATCCTTGCAGCTGTGAAGCAGAGTCAAATCCTGATGATGTGGGTTCAGTGGTTCTGGTCCATTTCACTTCCATATGCAAATTCTTAATCTGCAGGGAAACAAGTTCCTATCTTTGCTTCCCATTTCAGCTCAACAACTCTGAAAATTGCTTAATCTGCCCTTTTGCTGTTCATTAGCAAAGAGGACTTGCGATAGTAACTGTTCATGTACAGCTCCCAGTAAACCAAAGAAAACAATTTTTCACCTGTACTTCAAACAGAACACCCTTAGATGACTGGAAAAAAGCTTAGTTTTCCTGTTAGTTGGCTGGTCAGAAGCAAGAATTAAAACTGAACAGAAAGCACACTTTATCATCGAAATTCAGAGATTCTGTTTCAAAGCCACACACATTTGTCAAGCAAGAAGGCATTTAGTTGCTGTAGTCCCTTGCCTGAATGTACCTATTTTAAAATTTGATCACCTACATAAAACTAAGAATAGGATCATATCATTTCATTGGCTGCAAGTCATAACCTTTCCAGCTCCTGTGAATACATCAGGCAGTAAAACCCTGATGTTCCCATATATCACCTAGCTAGACACAACAGTCTCCTGGGGTGAAGCTCTTTAGTAAGCATAGCAGGTCCAGGATTTTGCAGCCCAGCCGGTTCAATCTTCCCCTGGGTAACAGGGAAGTGCTTGAGGGCCAGGCTAGGCACACAAATCACAGGAGTTTGGTGCTTTCTCTTTTGACATAGCTGGCCAGACACCAGGACACAGCCTGCTGTTACCTGTTGCCCTGGCACTGCAGATGCAAGGGTGCTTAAGTTACTCTGACTGGTTAAAAGGCTAGGGATGCCTCTCCTGAATAGAATGTCATTTGCCACAGAGAGTACCTGATGTGAACAGAAAGCTGCAGCCTGCCAGGATAGTGCAGATGATCTCCACATGGAAATCTGCCTCTGACTTCAGTTTTGCTTCTTCCTGCTGGACAGTCTTACTTACAAAGAGTTCAAAAGCAACCTGCAGAATTAATACATCAGTGAATTACTAAATCTAGATAGTCTGAATGTGCAAATACAAAAGGGAATGTAAAAACAGACAAGAGAGCCCTGAGGAGTCAGAGTCAATGCCATGCTGATAATGAACTCCAAGAGAAGAATTTATTAATACTGCCTGATGAGCTTGCTCATCCACTTTATTGGAACACACAACTAAATGTATGAGAAAGCTGTACTTTAGAACAGAGATAAGGCCATGATCACAAGTAAAGCTACATACACCCACTGAATTTTGTAATGCAAACTGCATACAACTTACAGAGTACAAAATGAAGCATATCCATGACTCGGTTTATATTTTCCACTTAACCTTATTTCTCCCACAGCTGTAATGAATGTTACACTGCCGCACAACCAGCTGCCTTCAACTTCTACCAGACTGCTCCTATCTCAGGATTCATACTGGGAGCAACCCTTGTTTGAAGAAATCAAAACCAAAGAAGCTCACTACTATCCAAAAGAGCTGATGGAAAGATCAAAAGCAGCTTGACCTAACCTCTCCCTTTAACTAATACACACCACTTGCAGAGGAAGACGGTTCCCATATTGTATACACTCTACTGTCTTTAATACATCAGGATGTATTACAACATCAAGCTCAATGCAGAGTCAAAAAGCATATAAGGAATTAAGGTTCATTCATACTCTCTCTCTATCAGCTCTGTGAACCTGACAGGATTTTTGTCCTCTTGTTTTTGGTTGCTTGTTAATTTGTTTCTGTCATTCTCTTCTGGCTCTGTTCTAACCTAGCAGAATTTTTTTTCTATGCAGTCTGACAGCGAATTGAAAATATAAATCAGAAGGAAGGAGTTTAGCTTTGTTAAGTTCACAAGCTACACCTTTTATGCACATAGAGAGCATAAAATGTACACCATTTGAAAGGAAGCAAGCCCCAAGTAATTAACCTCAAATACTGTAATTATCAGTGTTGTTTTCTTTTTAATCTAGACTCTTAAGGAATAATTTCAATTACTGTTTTGTTATTATGGAAACCACTTAATATAAAACACCTCAGGTTAGAAATGTTAATAGCAGATGAGCTTATGTGATCACAAAGTCTTGCAGCGATGGATCAATAGAGGGGTGGTGCAACCAGCAGGCAGCCATCAGCTCAGTTGTTTCTCCTTTATCTTAGAGCTATTTCTTGTAGAATATTCATATAAAATTAAATGAAAGATGATTTCCTTAGGTTTACTCAGTGAAGTTTATCCTGACTGATATAAGACTGGTCACAAATACAGAAAAGCTCATAATTTCCCACTGCATAGCTAAACCAAAATGTGCCCTTATTTCTCATTTCAGCATACCCTTTAACTTTGCAGGAATGACAGGCAGTTGGCACACACCACTTTTTTCAGGTGACTGTGCTTCTCTTCTGCTCCTTTTCTCCTTTTTTCTTGGTCAACTGCAAAGCCCACTATTAAGAAAAATTATACTTAAATGACCAGTGGCATTACCCAAACAGACCCTACTTTGTTGAGAGTTAACTGAGCCAGGCCTTCACATCTCTAAAGAAAAATAGTGGGATTTAGATGCAATATCAAATTTTTCATAAGAAAATAATAGAGACTGTTCTCTGGCTCCATTTCCACAGAGACATCAAGAATTTTTGGCATGGATAGCTCAATACAATGAGCTATCTGTGCTTCTAGGACCAGCTCAGAGCAGGTACTCTGCTGGACTTGCTGGTGTGTAGGCTTTCAGTTATAACTGAACTATGAAATGAAAAATAATAGATAAACATTGGAGTCGGCTATAAATACAGTTTGCTGATAATACAGAACATTATGCAGGCAGAACACGGTTGTTACACTCACATGAACCATAGTATCCTAATTTTAGCTTTGAAGCGTGAAAATAAGAAAAAAATACTCAGTGTTTGCTTCACAATGGCAAATTACACTTTGGCAGGACATGAATTATTTTTTCCTAGGCCAAATTCTTATTTTTTATGATATTCACAAGTATCTTCATGTTCTTATGGAGCTGAGCAAACATCCCATACACTCTGTAATGTTGCCAAAACCTATTACTCCCTTTTACTGTTTGAAGATAGAGGAGAATATATTGGCACCATCTTGGCAAAGGAGGTAGTCTTCAGCAACTACACCAGAAACCTCTCCATCCCTAGACACATGTGCTCCAGACTAGAAATACCTTTTTCCCCTTATATTATATAATCATTAATAGCAATCATTTAATTGATTTATTATAATGACAAGCAACCCTGACATCCAACCCATCAGGGAACTGCACAAGCAATTAAAAATACAATCCTGCAGAAAGCATCATGAAACTGATACCATAAAATGAAATAAGTTATTAAACTTCCACTTAGAATTCTTATGAACCTATAAATATGTAGTGAAGTATATTAAGTTTTTTCTCCCAAATGTAGATTCCTAGCACAGAAACATGTTGAAAAATAAGGTATATAGTGAGAAACAAGGGACACAGGCTTCACTTCAGAGGTCTGAATAACCCATTGCAAAATAAATTATGCAAAAATATCTCACATGCTAACAATAAGAAATTCTTTGCTCTTAGGGATGACATATTCCCGAGATTTAGGATGCGTGTTCTCACTTTAATTTTTTTTCAGAACCAGAGAGAATTGTATGGTAATTGCTGATTCTGCAATAAGAGTGCTAGCAATATTGTTAACTGACTTTCCCCTCCCAATTTCAGTTGGTAATACAGTAATTTTTCCACCTCCAGGATTATATTACCTGCCAACACAACCCCAAATGGCTTGGAAAAGAAGGGAATTTTATTGCTCTGCTTTAGGCCATGTCTACATTGGGTAGTTGTACCACTTTAACCATGGTTAGCTTACATTAAGGTAGCTGGTGCGTACATCAGACTGGTTTTCCAAGTGATTTAGTACCTCAGGCTACACTAAGCAGCCCTCCTTAGAGCAGACATTAATCCATTTTGCAGGAAGCCTGTTCCCTGTGGAGTTCATATGGCCCTAGCTGCTCTGCTGCCACAAGTCCTTTACTAACCCTGTGCTAAGCTGCCTTGATATTTCTGTGTCTCCAGTGTGTTGATACTGCCTTTGCAAGATGCATTTTCTGTTTAATTATCAGTAGCCCTGCAGACATCAACATATCAAGTTTATATATCTGCTCTGGGACACACGCACCCCTCTAGGTCCCTTCATGGATCCGTGCTTAGTTCTCAGACCCGACTGCTCTTGCCAAAGACACTTAGCCTCACCACAGGAAGATATCCTGCAGTATAGAGGTTTTCAGGGAATTGCTAGAGCAGAAAGGCAAAAGGCTGACCAAAGCTTCCCTCAAGGCTGAGTTAAAGTACAGGACTCTGGTAAAAGTGCTGTAAACTAGAGGCCATCCATTCTTTTTCTCTCCATTTGGGACAAACAAGCCAAGTGTACATGGGATTTCTTGCACCCATAACTCAAGTAAAGCACTACCATAATTTCTACAGATGCTAAATCTGCTGACAGTCAGCAGCTACATCTAGGAGGAACTGCTTCTATTTTCACTAAAATCAACTACAGAATGTCTTCTGCAATTCCCTGTGTAAAGCCAGTGAATGAGGGGACCTGCAAACTTACCACAGTGCAGTCTTGGGGGAAGCCACTTTGGCTGAGGTGAATGCAGGACCAGGAGCCACTATTTATGTTTTTATGGCTGAGAAACAGAACAGACTTTCAGAGTTTAAACAGGGAAATGGCTTGCAAAGACAGGTGAGCTATCAATAGTCCTTTATTAAAACTCTTGAATTCAGACTGCTTCAGTATTCAAATTTCAGAAATAGGGAAGGGCTTTTGCTTCTCACTTCAATTCTATTTCAACAGAAAAGACTCTTTTCCTTTCCAAATATGACAAAAGGTAGTAAATTTTATTTGTTCCTACCTTTTGTATGAATAAAGGAGGGCTATAATTTCTAAATTAAAATAATATATCAAGATGTTGCCTTTGTACTCCTCTTTTATGTTGCAAGTTCTTTCCTTTACTCTTGAATTGGCTATGAGCAAAGGGAGTGAGGAGAGTTACAAATATAATCTTGAGACCTCTGTATGCAAAAGTATGAATAATGAGTGGTTCCTGGCTTATTTGCCTGTCTACAAGCATCTGATGCCAGCTACCTATGCAGAGTAGCCTGCTGGGTTCCACACAACTATTCCTGAAAGCTGCAGCTCTGCTTGAGGTCCTTCCCTACACCTTATCTATGACCGCCATCCTTAACACTGAAATGTTTCAAACTGCACTGAGTGTTTTTCTTTATTCAGGATACCTAAATCAAGCCTCCTGCTGCTACTTCCAATATGTCACAGTATAGGTAAATATGCAACACAGACTCATATTTACATTGTATATGTGAAAAACTTGTTCTGAACAGAGTCACAAAGTACATCTAAACACAGGTCTCCTTACTCCACGCGGCTCTCACTTCTGCTGTGCATTGTGGTCCACATTGTGAGGCAGCAGTACAAAAATCAGGGCCCAACAGCACATCTTTAATACTGTCTTTGTGGGCATAAGAAAAGAAGAACCACTGATTTCACATAAGAAATCAATTAAACATTGAGCCAGCTTGTGTATGTTATTAAATGTGTTCCACATCTATCAATTCCAAAGCACAGAACTGCTCCAGCTAGGTATAAAGTTCTGCAACCAAACATGGATCCCACTGAAATCAAGTGATAAGACTGCCACTAGACTTCAGCAAGCCTGGGTTCTAACAATCTAGAGGGCTTGTTAGGACTGCAGTATTTTATTTTGTTTTCCTAGGGGAATGGACTTTATGCAATCTTGTTTTATGTAAAAAGCATATCAGCCTACCCCAGTAACTTTGTACCTACTGGAAAATTTCAAGAGACAGACCAAAGACATCAAGTTTCTATGAATTTAGTAAAAATAAGAAAATGAGTGACAAGAAAGACCCTCTCAGTGCTCAGTGAAGGCCATGTGGCAAAACAGCTTACAAATCTTTTCATCTCAGAGATGGTAATTCACACAGAAGGCAAATGTGGAACACCAGACTTTAGTACTGCAACCCCTGGAGCAGCTCAATTTTGTTGCTTTTTTGAGAGTCTAAGCTCAAGATTCAGGATTAAAATCATTCAAGGTTTGGGGTGCTTTTTGTGTGGTTTTTATTTCATCAGAAGACAGAGCATGCCAGTGGCTGCACAAGTGAGCAGTGATCAAACACCATTCCTTCCATGACACCATCAGACTCTCAAATATCCTACCTGCAGAAATAAGAGGAAAGTGATTTGAAAGAAGCCCTTGATGAGCAGGGTATTGCAAAAGCTGAATGATCCTGCCTTTATCTCCTCTCTGATTCTTGGGAACTCACAATCCATTCCATTAAACCATTCTCATATTTGCATCTCAGGGATTTTCTGTGGTAAGTCAAGAATTTCCTTCTTAAATACTGTCTTATGGATATTTTTTAGATAAACACAGTAACCAGCTTCAGCTGTATTCCAGTGATAAAGACATGTTCCTAGGGGAAGACTTGCCAGCTTATAGCCATGACTGTAGGTTTTCTGCAGGTTTTTTTTAGGCTGAGATAATTATGGAGCTTGTCTTTGTCTACTTGGGCCACACTCACCATGGCTAGAAATCCCATGTAAATTAGGAATTCAGTGCCCAGAAAAGTTTTAATCTATTAATTTTTTGATAGACTAGAACTGTATAAGAGCCAGCTGAATTATGACTCCCCTAAAGCAGAAAGGTCTGCGACTTTTACTTTATTTTCTGCTGTGCATCACTCACACTTGAAGAGTCAATAATCTGTGTTCAGGCAAATGGCCTCTTCTGGGCTATAATTATGATTTTGTTAGAAAAATAGTATTCTAAAAGTGTTCATTTAAATTCATAGATACTAATAAATCGCTTAAAAGCCTATTTTACTCTGAAAAATTACACCACACACATTTTTCTGAATAAAGGAGATGGTATTCTACAGACAAATGGATAATTTATTCTGGATTGTACCCTGTGATAGGAGTGCTTTCATAGTTGTTTCTTTGTGTCAAAATTGGTGGGTTTTTTTTCAGTCTATACTATAGTTCTAGGACACTTGTATACTGAGAATGAATCTGTTTTAGTGTGCCTAATCCAATAAATATAAGAAATATCCCAGAATGAGAGAGCCCAGAAAAAAAGAATTAAATTCTTCAGTAACGTTAAAAAATTCTGATTTTTTTATACTGTGACACAGTTTCTTGAAGATACTACCTCATGTTGACAACTTCCACTGACTTCAGGTGAATTTATACATAAATCGATGTACGTGCACATGTGTCTGAGTGTGCACATGTGCACATATACAGCCTTGAAGTCTTTAATGCATTACAGTCTGAAGATTTTTGCTTTATCTCCAGTTGCTTCAAGGTGTCTTTCCTTTTTAAGGATTCACTTTTAACTCTATAGGCATTTTTCCCTTATTTATTTCTTCTAGGATCCAATGCTCTACTTCTGACAAACATTAAGCACTTGCTAGTCTCTACAAGAGTTATATCCTTAATATCTATAAAGGTGTCTTCTATTATTGTGAAGCAAGCAGTTTTCTTACTAGTTGTATAAAGTAATCCACTATTTGAGAACAATATTACTTTAAAAAGTGGAACAGCTATTTCCTGCCTGATGCAAGAAAAAAAGGATATGGAAAATATATTATGAGCAGAGCTCGTCATTAAAGACTTGAAGCTAGATTTTAATCTTACTCTAGGAAGAAAAATTGTGATTACAGCATATATAGAGTAATTTAAGCCATGTAATTCTAATAATGTTAAGTGAGAAGTTGCTGATATCACAACATGATCAACCAGGGTTATTAGGGAAAGTTCTGTAACAAGTCAAAATGCTACCAAGCGTCACTGTTTCTCAGTTTTCCAGAGACAATTTATATTGATTGCAACTGCCAGTCCTTAAACACTCTCCATGTTCACTGTGAGGCAGGATAACAGTGAAACAGAAAAGATCTGGGTGATCTGACAGCTGTAGCAAGACACAAGATTCCCACAAGAACAATTTTCAACCTTTGTAGCTGAAATATTTTAACAGAACTGCAATAGCTGATCAAGGAGGCTTGCAGTGCTCATGGGTTCAGAGAGGATACTCAGGGTTCCTTATCATGATACACCAACAAGGACTCACAAGTACACTGTAACCAACTTAGAGTTTAAATTAATTCCAGACCTTAAATTATTACAACCAAGATTCTTATGTTATTTAACTTTTTTTTCCTTATACCCTGATAGTTCTTCATCCCTACTTGTGTTATGAACAATGTGATTATATACTTTTTAAATTATAATAAGTAGTTATATACCATGTAAGTATATAGTTCAATTATTATAAAATATTTGGCTTTGTGGGAATACAGAGTATAATTTAGAAGAGAAGCTATTGATTGTTGTAAGAAAGCATAAGAAAATGTACGGCTCTCTTGAACGATGCCTTGGCACCCAAATTTCCCGGTGGATGGTCCAAGCATAGCAAGACAGCTAGGTCCATTGCTTCCAAACCCTTTTCCTCAGCAAAAGGATCTGACAGTCAAGGGCTCAAACCTGAGCTTATAAAAATACAAAAACACAACTTGATTTTTTTCTACTGGAAAAAAAAATTCTACAGGGAAATTATTGCAGGAACCATTACATGATGATGGGACCATGTAGATCCCATACGTAATACTGGAAGATTAAAGTTTCAAAGAACTGAGAGCCTTCAATGTCTGACTTTTATTGTGTTTCTTAATACAGAGCTGAAAAAGCTCTTCCTTTCTAAAGGCTGGGGCTGTTAGGTTATTTTTAAAGACTTCAGCAGGGCCAGAGTTCCATAACACCTCTTACTCTAAAATAAACTGCTCAACCACAGGCAAGAGCAGTTGCAGTGATTTCTGTGATGCTGTGTCATGCTGTATGTCAGAGGCTACTCTAGATGGCCAGAGTGGATCCTTGTGGTCTTATGCAACAACCAAGATCCACATGCCAAAAATATCATCTGAGCAAGACAAGACCTTTGCAAAATCAAATCTCATAGATTTATGCACATACTTAAATGCTCTGCAAAGTTCAGCTATTTTGTATTCTTGTTTTAATATCAGATTGTTGTTGGCTGGAGTGCTTAGTAATTGTGGTTGCTTGCTTTGTTACAAGAGTATGTGACAGCAATCAGGCATGCCATTTGAAGAATTCACTGTGCCCATTAGAAAAACCAGTGTCATTAAAAACTTTGCACAAAGTTTTAGTGGAGCATCCCAGGGCTGCAGATTGGGAAGAGTGGCTCTCCTATATAGCTCACTTTTTTTTTTAGCCTCTTGCCTGATTTGATGTTGCCACAGACCAGGCCCGGCCCCAGGGGAGCATAAAGAGCTGACAGGAGCTGTGGCACAACACAAAGCTGGATTTTGCTCCTCCACCCAAGACAAAGTGCCTCTGTGGTTCCACAGCCCTGGGCTACCTCTGTGGAACTGTGGTGTTGGAGATGCTTGAGCAGGAAAAAGGCTTATTCTAGAAACCAGCTCAAGATGGGCTCTGAACAGTTCATATTCATTGATCAAGAACAACTTTTTCCCTTTGTCAGTCAGCCATGAAGTAGGATTTTGCAGGAAGGACATGACAATATATTTCTGGAACTGCTCCAGTACCTGTCCCATGCTCAGAGGCCAGGTATCAGTGTGATCTTAGCTCTGCTCTGCTTCTTGTATGAACCATAGGACTTGTCTGCTGTAACTACAGCTCCTTGCTTACAAGTGGAGCTCTCTAGCCTTGGCAGGATCAAGGGTTCTGGTCTCACATGTATAAATGTGTGATGAATGACAATATGTTAAAGACTCAAAGGTAAAGTTGGCCCCAGAACTGCATTGCACACTGTTAACTGCTTGTGAACACAGAAGGCTCTAAGCTGCCCTCAGTGATTTCACACGTAATTTTTGCATCAGGTTCTCAGGGACAATTTGGCAATGTGGTTGCAAGATGCCTTTTTTACTTTATTCACTTGAGTGAATTTTTTTTTAATTACTTTTCAGACCTTTGCCATTATTTTGGCATGGAAGCATTTTACATAGAAACACACAGCCATACTTCCGGGGCTTTGAATATGAAATACTCCAATTAAACATATGAAAACCAAAACAATGAATAAAAAAACTCCTGCTTTGGGCTTCAGTCATGGTAGGTTTGGACTATCTTCATGGAAGAACACAAAACCAATTTCTGCTTTTCCTGTTGAAACACATGGGATTTGTTCTTGCACAACTAATAGTGTTTAGCTGGGGGCTTGCTGGTTGGCTTGCACAAGTGGGCACAAACTCTTGGCGTCGCTCTGGACAGTATTTTGTTTAATTCAATGTTTTACTGGCATATAGTAGAATAGGTAAAATGAATTTGAGAATTCTAGATAGAATCACAGTTATTTTACTTATGAAATTCTACTTCCACTCATGTTTGGGGTGTGCCCCCAGAAAATTTGAGGGATTTTAGTATAAAATCAGCCTTCAATCAGGCAACTGTTTCTGAGTGAAAGAGTCAAATATTGTCCAAAAAACCCAAAATATATATAAGAGTGTAATTCAGACTGAAATAAAATCTTTCACTTGTCATCAGAAGGGGAAAAAACTAAACAGTGCTAAATACAGCCACTATAAAGAAGGTTAACATTTTACCAGAGTATATTTTCTGCTCAGGTACTCTAGGGCAGCTTGTTCACTCTCTTAGCCTTGTACTATTTCCTGTGGGTGCTGCCCTGAGAGCTTGTAACATTCAAGAACAGACCTAGCAGACAGTTTTCATATGCCAAGTGCTACTTTCAAAGCAATCATTGCTGCTTTTAACTTGTAACTGCTGTCTACAAAGAGCTAGAGACTTCATTTGGAAAAGCAGGGGAGTAATGTTATGGATATATAAACAATATGTGAGTATCTTACACCTCTGTGCATGTAAAAAACTTCTGTTTGAATGGCAGTGTTCACCTTCAGCATGGCCATTCATCTTCCTCTACTTTTCCTGATTAATTGGTTCTACTAAACCTTAGAAATTAGACCTTTAGCTTAAGAAATAAAACATTATTCAGCCCAAATATTTATTACATAGTGTATATTAAGCACTGATTTATAAGTCTCAAGAAGACATGGCTCAAAAATATTTTCCCCAAAATAGAATGGCTTTAGAAGTTATAACTTTGCTGACAGAGGTTAATTTTTCTATTTAAAGGGAGTGTTTTCATCTTAGCATCTAAATTCACTTCAGTCTTGCCTGATTTACAAGCAGTTGCTGACTGAGAGTTATAAGTAAGCATGGGCTGAAACTGGAACAAATTTTTAAACCAAGATTGCTTGATAGTTAAATGGTTGTAACATGGCCCAAACCAAAATGAACTATGCAACTGAAAATTTTGGTGCTGATAAGCTATAGGGTCAGGGGTTTACCAAAATACCTTTTCAATAGTTATTTGTAAAACATGCCTGATTAAAAAAAAAAAAAAAAACAAAAACAAAAAAACCCACAAAAACCCTCCAGAACGTACTTTGTTGTAATGTAATTGTTTAAAAATCTTCATACTAAGGACCTCTTTGGTTTTCTCAGCATCTCGGGCAGGAATTCTCACTTAACACTTGCTTAACTTTTACAGCTTACATAAAACAACACCAAAAGAGGAAAATGCGCAATTGTCTCAGCTGCACAACTATAAAGCAAGGGTAGGGTTGCTGACTGCAGTACATGAAGATAGGCATTTTTAAGTACATTAGAGGAAATGTTCTGCCTGATAAGCTTAGACTTTACCTTTGAATTCATTAAGGGACCAAGTATGGCTCATAGAGGCTTAAGTGGTCAAAAGAGAGGCAGGGGGAGACTGCCAGAAGGGAAGTGCCTTATTCCTACAAAGAGCATGCTTTCCCTTGGGACCCTGAGAAGGGACAGCCAGGAAAATGCTTTCTCTACACTCACTATCATAGGAGAGATTACTTTAATCCTTTAGAGTTGGAGAATGGAAGGGGAAGAGAAGGGCTCTGTGTGCCTTCTCTCCAGCTGAATGCTCAATAATAGACCTCAGCTGAGATTAAAAAAGTTTGAGTCAGCTTTATTGAAAATCATTTAGTTCCCAAGTACCAACACATCAACTTTACAAGGCAGGCTTCAGCTGGTATCTTATATGTTGAAGGCATCATACTGTCTTTTAACTATTAAACCTAATCACATCTTTTAATGAATCCTTCCATTATTTTAATCTCTTCTATGGAGATTTTTTTAATTTGCTTGTTTAGGGACTCATTTTTATGTACTTTGTATTTATAGCTCCTGTTCCGGATTACTCCGGACCTGTGAAGTGAGCAGCATCACTAGTACCAGTCAACAAGAGTTACTGTAAACATTCCTCGCTAACATTTGCAAAGCTGTACAGATAAGAGAGTAAATCTAGTCCTGGTTACTAGGCTAAGTATCTTGCTGAAGGACCTGGTCCACTACCATGAACCTGGTCCACTGAGGCTGCAGCAAAATCCAGGTTACAGACAGCATCAATTTCCATTTAGAGATGGACAATCAAAGTTAACACAAGGAAACTGGTGTTTTTTAGCTCTTATGAAAGGATGAATCTACCATGTCTGTGTTTCTTAAGCAAGTCAGAATCACTTCTCAAGAAGAGCTGTATGCATGTCACAGCTCTGCTCCTCAATAAGCATTCTTGCTCTTAACCTAAAGCCACTTGCAGCCATTTTGATGGCCAAATTCAAGTAGATCAACTTAGATCCTTAAAGAAACATACAAAAAGTCTCTTGGCTCATAAACATTCCTTCCAACAGGGTTGCATTAGCAAGAAAATACAGAGCAGGTATATATATTTTTATTTGCTGAATCAGATTTAATAAAACCTAAGCAAGAGTCCACTCTATCATAGACATTGATTAGGCATTCAGTACTATGACATTTGTTTTTTACAGTGCACAGATCATCCTGAGAGAAGAGTACTCAGCTGGGGTAGAGGCACACTTCAAACCCACAGCTGGGTTCTTTCATAAGTATCATTCCATGCTCTGCACAAACTTTCTCATAAGGAGAGCAGCACATGCCAGGGCACTGTCCTGGCTCAGTCCTTTGGAAAAGCTGCTTGCTGTATCACACCTTGCTAATGCTCAGGGGACTGTGTGCCACCAGCCTCTGACCTCCTGCCAAGTGCTTGTGGCTCAGAAAAGAGAGCAACAAGGAAAGGAAGGGTGTTTTTGGGTCACAAATGCCAGCAGTTGGTGTCTGCACCCAGCCCTGCAGCACTGCTGTGCAGCCTGGCAGCAAAGAGCCATCGCCCACTCTGAATTCACAAATGCAACTATTTTCCCTCGAGTTAAATTGCATTGACTACAGCTTTGTTAGGGAGGTATCTTCCCCTGCCTAAAGCCATAGCTCAAATAAAGTTTTTCCCATTGCAAAATCTAGGATTAAAAGCAGATACTGCTATGTTTTCACCTTCACAAATCAAGATGATTAGTCATTAGATTTCTTGTTTCACTACCAAATAAGATAAGATAGTTACAAGAAAACATTAACATGGGTAAGACTTTGATTACTTGCCAATTAATTTAACTGCTTAAGCTGTGTGCAGAAACCATGGAAAACTGACAGTGGGTAATACAATGCAGATGTATACACTGGCAGACAAATTAAAGAAATTAGACCTTGATAAAGGTGATAACTTTCTAATTTCAGTCTTCATGGAGGTAATAAACAAACAGAGCTCCATCTGCTGAAAATTCACTTCCTAGGAGCAAAATCACAAATTCCAAGTGATCACAGGGGAAATATTTTCTGCTGGACATTTAACATTGTTAAAATGCCATGATCATTTTGATGATCCTTTTTACAGTGCTTTGATGCAACATCTGAATTTGCCTGTTAGACTTCAACATTGGCAAACTTATGCCAAGAAAGAAATAAAGCAGAGCTATTTCTTAGCAAGCCAAAGCAAGAGTTACTTAAAGGGTGAAGACGAACATGTTGAATGGGAAACTGCTACAAAATCCAAGTAAAAGATAAACTGTTCCTAACACTAACAAAAAAACCCATCATATAAATTTTTAGTTCTATATGCAAGAAACTGTAATTACATGTTGTGTCAAAGCATGAAAATTCATATTCAGGAGACTTAATAGAAACAATCATTCCTATACAAATAGAGTCATCACCAGACTCCATGTTTCTTCCTTCTAGCTGCCACTGAACACCAAGGCCTGCTGGTGCACTGCTTGTCCCTTTGTCTGCACAGGGTATTGGTTCTCAGACAATGTCCTCCTGTGTGGCTTGGGTGAGAGGTGTTTTTAAGGTGCTCCCCCTCACCTTAAACAAGAGTTAGTGTGTCAAAGCTGTAGCAAAGCCCACTGCTGAAGAGAGAGGGGGCAACAAAGTTAGGCAAGAAAGACGGAAGACCTCAAGACTGTTAGTTATGTTGTAAAACACAGAAGGGTAGATTCCTTTTTGCTGAATTACTGAGGCAATATTTAATGTTTAAGTAACATCAATGATATGACACCAACCTGTTTTTCTTCACCTGTTACCTAAATCCACACTACAGCCAAAACCAGTAGTAGGACGTCAGTTTTCAGCAATTTTCCAAAAAGGACCCAGAAATATTTAGAACAGGAGATTTAATCTTTGTTACGTATCCAAGTGGTTGAAACAACAATAAGAAACAGAATTAACATACTAATGTCATGTGCAAGAGTTGAGAGTGTTTTTTACAAAAGGTTATTACACTGCTCAGTTCTAAGAGTCACTGAGAAAGGGACAGATCAAGGCCTCATCTAATGGAATTCTTGAAACTGCAAGAAACATAAGGGCTCTAAAAGAAACAACTGCTGGACAATCTATGCAAAATCCTCTCAGAAACTGAAATATTCAAGAGTGAGAAAAGTTACTCTACATAGTAAAAGTGCAGGTATCCAAATGACTGAGAAATATAAAATTTCATTATATCATATAAGCAAGAAAGCAGTAAGAAAAATTCAAAGTAGGATTGTATATGCAAGGAAAATAACCCTAATTCATTGTTGTTTAATTAGATATAACATGAAAATTACACCGGATTCTTTATAAATAGTTATGTGGAAAGTGCATCTTGATGCTCAGCAGCACTCATGAAGGCAAAATGATGTGAAAGCACAATGAGAAGTGTAATGAACCTAAACAGAAAATGCCATTGCATTGCTCTGCTAATCTATGTCCCTTTCATTAAGGAGTAGAGAGAACAACCAAAACATAACTGATCAAAACACTGATTTTCACAAGAGTTTTGAATGCAAGGAGTCCAATCAAGAGTAACACTTTGATTTTGTCCTAAAGTACTGACTGCTACATCCTCTATGAAAGTGACTGAAAGTATATGATTTATGTAGCTTCATTGATTAACAAAAACAGGGTATCTTCTCAAACTTTTTCACTTCTGGGCTCTTCATTTTTTAATGTTTTCAGAGTAATTGACCTCTCCTGCAATCATTGTCAGCTGACCAATCTTTTTCATCCTACCCTCAAGTTCTATAACTATTTGTAACAATGCTACTGTTTTTTATAGTTTTTGCTGCTAAGCAACAAATGCCTTCTATTACAGTAAGTCACCTGTACAAGCAATTTACATATCAGGCTTTTGCTTTCCATTTCCAGTTTCTTCTCAACTGCTTCCTCTCCTGTGGGCCTATTCTCACAGTGCACTTTATGAGCTGGAAGCCTAATATTTGAACCAGCTATACTGATGTAGATGAATTGGAACATGACATCACCCTCCTCCTCAAAGTGTTTAATGGTATTTAATTTTTCCCCTATGTTCAAATTTCCTTTAAAAACAGACTCAAAAATGAATGCAAGAATTAAGGATTTTTCTTTAAGTGTATTGTCTTCAACTTCATTTTCAATCTGTTTTACAGAATGCGTTTGCCAGCTGTTCTTTTATTGTTTTCATACCTCTCTATATCCAACTTTCTAGTTAAATACTTACAGTTTGGCCCAAATTCTGCTCCCTAATGTGCACGATCGGAAGTCAGAAGCACATACAAGAGCTGGAATTGCTCTAGCTATTCACCCACAGCCTGTCATATTTTCAGTATTTTTTTACTATAACTGTTTCATTTTTCTTAAATGATCTAAGCCATTTTACTGAGGCAGCTTTTAACAGACAAGTGCGTATAACTAACAGCACCTTCACTGAATTTTAAATTACCCAGATATTGTGTTTTAAAATTTAGTGTGAAGCAGGTTATTTTAACACAATACTCCTGACAGTTGAACAGAATCCAGTTCTACTCACAAATTGGTGCAATTTTAAACATCACTTCAATTAGGAAGCCAGATCACATGAGTTATAGATTAAATTGGTTAGAAACCTTATATGATACAATACTTACTTGCCAAGTATTATAGCATATAGATGGTATTATTAAATTCCCCTCCTCTTACAGTTTGAAATATATTTCCAGGCATTTCTAGCACCTCTATATAAACAGATGGAAATCTTTTAGGCAAGCATGGAGTTAGCTTCCCTGTATATAACATAAGATACAGCTGCTATTTCATGAAACGCAGAATTTTGAATCTTAATAGGAAAGTATTTTTACTTTAACATGAGAGGCAACTTTGCCATTGTTTTACCATTTATTTTAGAAGTTGACAATAATTAATTCAGAAAACAGAGCATTTAAGTTTGTTTTAAGTTTTCACGCGCTAAACCAGAGGTTAAGTGAGAACATAGTCCTAAAGAAACATTTCTTAGTTCAGATGATTTATATATGCAATTAAAAACTTACAGTAGGCTTTCAGCAAAGCCTACCACGCTCTACCAGCACTAAGCTTTTGCTTAGGCTTTGTTGCACACCTAGTTATAGCAAGCACCTGCTGCTTCAGAGCAAGGTTGAACTCTCAGTGCCTGTAAGTTCAGGCCCTTGCAGTAAGTTTTAGACATGAAGTGGCTGTAAGGATTTGAGAATGAGTCAGTCCCAGTGAGTTACTGCTGCTGTCACAACCATCCATCACTGTGTCTAAAGATTCCCATAGTTGGCTGTGAAACTTGTAGATACCTTGTAACATGAATGCTATTGCAGCTGTACTCAGTTATATCAACAGATGTTTTAGCAGAGACAGGATGCTGAAAGAAAATATCCCAGCTGGCTTAACTTCAACATGCAGAAAAATACTTGGACTCCTTAGAAATACTTAGATGATAACATGACATTTGACACGTCCGCAATGGACATTACAATGTAACAGAAGGGAATGGGTTGATTTGACATTATTTGTTTCAGATAACAGGTGCTGTGGGCAGCGGAGAAGCAGTAGATGTCATGCCCTGACTTTAGTAAGGATTTTGAAATTGTTTGAAAATCATATCCAGAGAGCAGCTAACAGCTGCTCTCTGACAGGAGAGAAGGGTGTCTCAAAGAAGAGTTCTGCACTGGCTCTGATACCACTCACTCTCTATGGATGTTGGGTGGTCAAAGTTAACTTGAATTCTAAACAAGAAAATAAAAAGTAAACCCACAGATACAAATCAGTAGGTAAAGAGTATTTTTCTTTCAAAAAAATAAATTAACAATACAGGATTGTGCACATAGCTTATCCATAAAGCAGGATCAGGGAATTGCAGCGAATTGCAAGCACAAATTCCATAAAATAGTCACTTTGCTCTATTGTTCTTATATGTGTCACAGGGTAAGGATTACCTCCTCTGTGGCCACCAGATTATAAGAATGATCAGCTAGAGTGAGGGAAAGAAATGGTTCTTGATTTTCCAGACAATATTTACATCCCATCCCAAAGAGTCAAAAATTTTCCCCTTTACACCCTAACCCAAAGAGTCAAAAGTTTACCCCTTCACCTTTTCAGAATTTTCAATGGCAATTTTTTCAGTTCATAGTGTATACCTGTTCAACTCTCAATTAATCTAAAGAAATAATTGTGTTATTATAATTATATTTTTAAACTGACAACTGTTTAAAGTGACAGCTCAAGACTTTATCTAATTCTCACTAAATTTCTACATAATAATAAAACCCCCTACCCTTCTCTGTCAAAAACCAGCTGCCTCATTCTCCTTCTGCAGAGATAGAACTAATATGCTGCCCTTGGCTTCAGTGACTGCAAGGCTGTGTTTCTAGAAATTGTTTCTTAAACTAGATTGCCTTACTTTTCACTTCAATCCTTATTTTGTCAGACGCTAAAATAACCCATGAATTTGGTCTTTTAAAATGCTAAGCAAACTCATGAATTTAGATTTTTTTCTTTGAAGTGGGCACTGATCCCCAGAATGATGACAGTAACAAAAGGTAATATAATTATCTGCTTGACAGCCACGTGGGAAGAGGAAAATCTAACTTTCCCTCTCCCTCCAATTCTCCAGAAAGCAGGTAAGGAAGTGACTGTGAACATACTTGTGGCACCAATAGGATCATATACCCACCTAGCACAATTTCTTCTTTAATAACTAATCATCATTAGTTATTTATGATGTTATTTTTTCTTTGATAATGCCTTGCACCTTCATTCACTCTAACATTGCAAACCTGTCCTGTCTGGCTGCACTGGATGTTGTAGAAACTCGCTACAAGGAGTCATTTGTCTTCCAAATGTGTAATGCAACAATCAGCATCATTAAACACACTTGTGATAGAATCTCTTCTGAGAACTATTATACATTACACATAGATTTTTTTCCATCTATAAGAATGAGTTTTATAAAAAAGTTATTAGAAAAAAAATCCGAATAATTGCTTGTTCTAGAAATAGCACACTTATTCCAGATGTTCTATTTACATCCCGTTTACCTCAAATTTCACAATGATGCTTTGTTTGCCTCAGTCTGGTTTGTATTTCTGAATACTTGTTGCTATCTGCAGGTAACTACTTTGGTTACATGAAAAGATATCAAACCCACATTAGCCAGCTTTTCAAACACAATTTCAATCCTTTAAGTTGTTAAAATTTTTGCAATGCTTTACCAAGATTTAAAAAGGAAGTAGGAGAGAAACTGCACTATTAAAGATGTTGTCAATGAAAACCTTAAGGGTGCCATAAGAGTATTTTAAGAGCACACAGCCACCTGGACATTCTTCTGACTTACTGAAAATTTCCTTCCTAGGACAAAGGAGCTCATCCACAGTAAAATTACTTTTCTGACTGTCCCTATAGGCAACTTTAGCAAGTCAAACTACACCTTAGAATGTTTGCCACAAGCCATGACTTGTAGCCTAGTGGAGGGTTTAGTAACAAGAGCTAATTAGGAAATCTGTCTTTTGCAATGGTGGTTTCCATTCTCAAAAGGCCACTTTCCATCATGGAATAAATGAGACAACTGCAGCCCAGTCCAGGAAAATTCTATGCTTTTCAATAAAAATGCCCTGGCCAACATTCTAACACTGCTGCAGGAGTTGATCCCTGTTCCTAAGCTTTTCAAGAACATTTGAACACCATCTATCAATGCAGTTATTGCTTATAAATTAGTTGCAGAAACTCTCACAATGGTTCTTGAAGGAAGTGAAAGAAAACTGTACTAGGAATGCACTCAGAATTGGCCTTGAATAGATGTAAATTGGTTTCAGCTTTGACTGATATGAGCTTCAGACTACAGATAATCCTGAGGATTCATTTAGAAGTAATTTTTTACCCTTTTTTATAAAACCAAGACAAGTAACAAAGGGAACCATATTAGAGGCTACTTACACCTGCAGCAGTCAAGACAAGAGCAGTTCAAACACACCCTTAGGCTCTCACAGCCAGGATATACTGGTCAAAAACTACCACACACAAGCACACCATCCCACCCGTGGTACCAGTGCTGCCCTTCTGGGTTTGTCCAGGACAGGATAAAGCTTTCCCTGCTCAGCAGGGCAAGCTGAGAACAATGCAGGCATTGGCAGGGACTCATCCAGCCTGTTCAGCAGCAGCAAGGGAAGTCCTCAAGCCGCAAAAAAAGCCCTGCCTCACTCTGAACTTTGTTTGTTCCCAGCCACGGCCCAAGGTACCAAGGCCTGTCCCTACTACATGCAGCAGGACTCACAGCCAGTGCTCAGGAATGGGGCAAGCAGGGACAGCAGCAGTCACAATTGGGCCTGGCAAACCCTTTACTGCCCAGCCCTGGGCTCCACCTTGCAGACACCACAGAAAAAAGGGAGCCAGCCCTGACAGAGTCCAGAGGAGTGACTAATATCACCCTGCTGAGAAAGGACAGCTGGCCCCACACCAGCTTTCCAGGAAAGTCAGTTTAAATCTACCCTTATGAAAACATGAACTGAGACTGTTCTGTATGACCACCCTACAGGTAGCTATTAAATACACAGCTAAGCTAGTCACAAATTAAACCAGAGCATATGACTCCTGCTGGATATACTACAATAATTTTAGTGAAATACATATATATTTTCACTAGAAGTTGACAACAAGGATGTGTTGAATTACTAGGATTTAATGGATTTTCATAGGAATGTAGTCAGTTTTGAAATATGTTCTCAGATTTTACCATAGAGACAGTTCAACCTTGACAGATCCCAAGATAATAATCTTTTAAGGGCATTATGTACTTAGCTGACACAAATAGCATATTTTAATTACCGTTAATAAGAGTCAGATTTTGTTTTGAATTCCATGATGTCAAACCTGGCATGCTCCTTTAAGGAGTCTGTACAAAGAGCACAATAGTTTTTTTTTCCTGTAACTCATCTAGACTTTTTTTGCTCATGTCAATTTGACCTTGAAGGGAACACAGTGTCCTTTGAGGTCCTTTTTTAAGGAAAAAGTCACACTCAGGGCCAACAATTCTTTCCCTAAAGAGACCTCTGTATCTTTAGCTGGTGAAAGCTGCTGGTCTACCACCGAGAGGCAGTACCCCTTATCCCCTTTGTTTACAAAAAATACAGCTACAACTGAGCTTTCATTCCAGAAGTGTTCACCACCAGTACAGGACCCTTTTGTGCCAGCATTAGGAATCTGCTGAGGTAGGATGTTAAACATACAGCAGACCTGTACAAGCTTATGTAAGGTCTGATCTCTTAGTTATTTAGACAGGATAAGAAACAAGGCTCCTGCAAGTAACTAGACAATGTGAATAACCCAATTTAATGCAGCAAGCATATTTATATATCACCCATTATTAAAGTGTCTGTGAATTTGGGCTATTACTCTATCAATTGTAACTATGTCAGTTAATTTATTACTTTTGCCTGCCTGTAACATCTGGTGTTTTTTACTGATATCACAAGCTGTCCTTCAGATTCCATCAGCCTGTAATAGTTTTGCAGATAGCTGTAAATATGCCAGCAGCCTTACTAGGATTTCACTAGATAGTTCAGTGGAATTAAGCAAACAAGGCTGATAACAACAGATTTTCCTACTATTACTGTTCTAATGGATTGGGATTGACTACAAGGAGGCATTTAGAAAATCCACAAGACTAAGTTTTTCCTACTCACGGTGCCAGTCAAGTGCTTGTGGACAATAATTTCTTTGCCTGATCCATAAAGTGTGCTTACAAAATTCATCAAGCTCAATAGGGATGTACATTTAAGATGGATTTATACCTCCAAATAATCCTGCTGGCAGCTACTTTGTCGCAGAGTGTAAGGCAAAAAGGGACTGTTAAGAAGCATAGTCTGGTCTCCTGCATAACACAGGCCAGTGAACCTCACCCAATAATTTATGCTTCAAGACCATAATTTGCTTTTGAGTTATAGCATCTCTTTTAGAAAGATCTTCATTCATACACTAAATGGAGGTGAAATTATTACATGTCTAGGTAAGCTGTTCCAGTGATGAATAACCCTTACTGATAAGAGACTGCCTTATCTCTGGTCTGAATTTACATAGCTTCACTTTTCACTATTAGATTCCTCTGTCTTTTCCAGCTGAATATAAGAGCTCTCTATAATCTTTCTCTACAAAGACACTTGACCACTGTCAAGTAGTATCTTAACCTTTACTTGGAGAAGTTAATGGACCAAGTAGACATCTTTCAATACACAGCATGTCCTTATAGCCTAATTAATTTTGTAGTTCTCTGCATTTGCTCTCATTTTTAATGCATTCTTTCTGAAACTTCATACCAAAAGGGGCCACATAATTTCTACACCACCAAGTTTCTTTATTACTTTTGTATTTAGTGAGCAAACCCTAAGAACCCTGCATCCTCACGAAACCATGAAAAATTACAGAGAAGATTTATAACAGAGTAATTGAAAACACATAGGCAATTAAAGATACCTATAGAAATTTTAGAACATAATTCCTACTAACAAGATGAAAATACCTGATGGAATATAAGTTTAATACTGGATGTGACTCAGGATTCAGTTTGTTATCAAACAAAAATTTATTGTAACTACCATTAAGTTAACAGAAGCGAGACCAACTTCAAGTATTTTTAGAACATCCAATTTTATCTAAACTTCATATTTGGGTGTGTCATTTTTAGCTTTATTCTACATTTTAGGTCTGAAAACCTTAGAAAAATCCCCTTAAAACAAAACCATGAACTTTTGTCATTTTTTTAATCCACTCTTACAGAGTCAGTTTTGAGAAGAAGCTGTTTGCCAGTAAAGTCTGTATTGTTGGAAAATAAATAAATATAAACAAGTAATTAGTTCTACTTGATGTTGTTTAGAAGTGGCATACAGTTAACTAAGCCCTAAAACTTGTGAAAGCTTATGCGTGGGAACAAGTGCTCCAAAGAGCACCCACTAACCCATTCCTCTGCTGGAGCCAGGATTTCTTCTGTTTCTATGTCAAATTGTCTCCCAGGAAACTGAAGAAAGCAGTCCCTTCTCAACTCCCCACAGATTTGTGTACCCTACTTTCCATTTTTTCTTCACTCTAGTTCTGTTGGGGAGCTCAGTGTTTTCTCTTCTGTTTATACAGTATGTGCTATACTTGCAGTTATTTATATGCACACATATATGTGGATGTATTCCAGCTGAGCTGGCTTTTGCTGTTTCAAATGGGGAGGATTGGCTAAGCAGAAAGTTTCCTCTGGCCTGTGCATCAGTTCTCTGCCTAGGCCAAGGCAGTTATTAAACACAGCAACACTGCATGAGGCTCAGAGACCATTGAAAATTAGTTGCATGCACAAATCATTTCATAGAAGTAGGGAGACAAATCAAGTCAAATTTTATAAAATATTTATTCTGACTGATTAATAACTATTTCAGACTTAGCTCTTTTTCACAGTTTGTAACTTAAACTTCAGGATCCAAGGTGACTGCATTGCATTTGAGAAAAAGACCAAAACAACCAGCACTAGAGAATCACTGAAGACAAAGACATTTTACAGATGTGATACTTTCTGAACACATTGGCTATCCAGATTGCTATTATGCACTAAACAACTCCATCTTTTTAACTGCTTTACTATCTTCATATAATATTACATGCCATAGGCATGGCCACCCAAGATGGTTACTGCTCTTATTGATAAAGCAATTACTAGAGCAAATGGGGTTAGGGGATTTCTGTTCTAAAACTGAAACAATACAAGATCAAGATCCAGGGCAACTAAGTTCAAGGCTGTCATTAAAAATCTGGATGCCTTAATTACTAGCATTTACAGTTAGAAGCTAGGCACTCTGTGAAGATGGTATGCTTAATGAAACCCATGCCTCAGGCACCAGAGTTGGCAAGGCACTTCATATTTCATGCATTGCACAACTATCACAGGGTTTGGGTTTCTACTTTGTACAGGGGACAAGGAAAACACCTTCTCTAGTGAAAGGAAAAACACCTCTGCCTTTCTCAAATACAGTTTCAGCAGCGCTGTGATGGACCAGAACAAAAGGGACCTGCCCTTCCTCCCCTGCTGAGCAGGACCTCTCAGCTCTGGGTGTAGAAATATAAGCATAAAAGTTACCCTGAAGGCCAGCAGAGCACTAGGAACTGTAGTAACAGGTAAATGATTAGCTGTTAAAGATCTTCTTTCCATTTTTTCCCTGCTATACTGTTAATTTGTCCCCTGTAATTTTGAGCTTCATTTAACATTCACATTTCTTGGTCTCTTATTTATTCATGCACAAAAATAAATAAATGTAGCCATACAAACCCCAAAATTGGGAATTTCCACACATGTTTTGAAATAAAAAGGCCAAACTTATCAGTAAAATCTTGTTCTTGTGACTACACCTTTTAGCATGACCAAATTTGTTCCTTGGTTGCTTCCTCCAAAATTTCTGTAAAATTTCTTTTTTTAGCAAAAGAGCTTGCCACCTTAATATGTACTGTGGGAAGCTATATGGGAGCAACTAGAAAGACCCAGTTTTATGCTAAGCTGGAAAAAATTAAGTCACTTTTAGGATTTTCTACTGCTATAAGTAATTAAGGCTTTACCTTAAAGTAATGCTTCCTCCAGATGCAATGGGGAAACCACCAGAAATCTGACTCACTACTGTGAGTTATAAATCACAGATTAAGTCTTGATGAAAGGAGTCATGGAACAGCCCACACAGCTGAGAGATATTTGATGGTATAAACAGCCATCACATTAGTAATTCCCTTCAACTTGATCAACTGAATAAGAGCAGCACTTTTCTGAATTACCATATTATACTTACGTGGTTAAATAATGAAGGTTTCATTAGATTCATAGAATTATTTAGGTTGGAAAAAATCTTAGGATCATCAAGCCTAACTGTTAACATAGGACTGCCAAGTCCACCACTAAACCACATCCCAAAGTTCCACAGCTACATGTCTTAAATACCTCCAAGGATAGGGACTCCACCAAGTCCCTGTGCAGCCTATTCTAGGGCTTAGCAACCCTTCCCAAAAGGAAAGTTTTCCTAATACCCAATCTAAACCTCTCCTGGTGCAACCTGAGGCCATTTCCTGTTGCTCTACCCCTTGTTGAGGGGGAGAAGAGACCAACCCCCATCTTGCCTCTCTGGTAGCTGTAGACAGCCCCATGGTTCTCTTCTACCCTCCATTTCTCTAGATCCCTCAGCTACTCCTCAGACTCATGCTCTAGACCCTTCCCCTGCTCCCTCACATTTATCTGGACATTCTCCCTCAAACACAGATATGCTGCCCTCAGCTTACCTGTAGCAAGCCTGGTTCTATTTGAGACTTACAATTTCAGAGCTTATTTCTATTAATAATAAATAATTTTAAGGTTTCAGAGATTCTCTTATGTTTGAAAGACTTTCAGAATGTTCCTTAAGAGTATGTTAGTTTTTCAACACTATTTTTTAAGCTTTTTTCCTTTTCAAGAACAGTATTTTTTATTTTTACACCTGTAATGTATGTTGTTAAATGGACACACCTCAATGAGAACTGATAGCTTTAAAATCCTTTGTGCTCTGAACTAAGAAGGGAGGAATCCAAAGCAAAATAAGCCAGAACACAGGAAATATACAAAAAGCCCCCAACTCTGTGTACTTCTGACAAGTACAGACAGTAATGATAACATTTGTTTCCCTAGGAGACCTCCTTGTCACTGATATTCCAAGCAAAAGACATTAAGAAGTTTATTACATATGCCCCTCAACAAACACTAAATCCAAAGTATAGATACATGTAATACTGGAAGACACCTTGAAATATCTCTGACTTACCTTTACTCACAGCTTTCCAGGTACTTTAGGACAAGTCTCCTTTGTTCTGGAAATAATTACTTAGTTCTCAGTCCTCAATTGCTGCCCTCTCTAAAAGAGGAAACAAAAATGGCTTAGCAATGAAGAGGAGATTTTTAGCTTACCACATTTAAGAGAAGCACACCTGTGATATTCTCCTAAACTATACCACAAAACTTTCCCAGCCCTCCTCACCTCCAAGGCACCCATGCTGGCTACACTCTCACCCCAAGCCAAAAGCAGCCCTAGGTACTCCCAGGGCTCCTTTTGTGCAGTGCCTGGGTGATGGGAACACTCCCAGAACAGCTGAGTGACTCCCAGAACAGCTGAACCTCATCACCCTTAACAAGCCTAACTCCAGGGCTCCTAAGTGGACACAGGTGCTGAGGTTGGCACATGCAGCTGGGAGTGGTTAATTTAAGTGGAAAGCTGTGGATACACTTAAAGAAATATTGCACCTGATACAAAGCTTTTACTTCATCGTAGACAAAGCTGACTTTGACACTGATACATTCAGTTATACTTGAGAGACTTTTATCTGGCAGAACATTTCACAGGTGTAACGTTTTACACTGTAATTCAGCACGATTGCATGACTCCTTGAATAATTAGTGAGAGGTCTTTTAGCAGGCCCAAACAAGGACCCAGGAAACAAATACCTTTCAAGAAACTTCTTATTCATCTCCTAAGGATTATATCCTGGACTGAGGAGTGGCTGACCGTGAGCAGAAACACCTGGCAACTGCATTGCAAGGTTTCTGCAGAGCCAAATTAGACATACACAATTAAAGTTAATTTCATTAGATTTTGCTGTTCAGAAAAGAATCATGTGGGAAAATGTACTGGATTAAGAAGAGGCAAATCATAAAAATAACACTATTTGCACTTTCCAGGCATACTTTGGATATTCATATAGTCATATTCAGAAGTTAAGAAATCATCGTAACATGCACGTTGGTGTTTCTAGTAGGTATTGGTTAAACTGTTAGGGGTTTTAAGGGAAGGATACTTCAAGTCATTGCTTCTATAGCATTCTCTCATTGTTCAGTTCCAGTATGATTGTGCAAGAAACTGACTGTTGTAAAACAACAACCAGTGTCAAGGAAAAGAGGAAAAAAATCCCAAATCTGTCTAAAAGGTATGCAAGCAGTTAAGGATTGTTGTAGCAAACTTCTCTAGGTCCATATTGCCCAATAACCTCATTCTTTCAATTACAGCCTCTGTCACCCTGCAGGGCCTTTGGCAGGGGCAGAGCATACAGTGAGAAATCAATCCTGGACTTAGGAGCATAGAAACACGCAAACACACTCTTCCTCATTTCAGGATGGGCCACCTCTGACTTGTTCCACCTCAGGTTTGTGATGAAGTAATCCAGACCAGTTTAGTTTCTTCCACCTGCTGAAGGTTCAATATTACAGAGTCAGCATTTGCAAGAAGATGTAAAAGCCTTTATTAGAAGAACAGGGGGAAAAAACAAAGCTGGAAAAAGCAAAATAAATGGCAAGCACTCAACCTGTCAGCCCACGGCAGACCATGCAGAACACAATGTCATACATGAAGACGGGCTGAGTGCCTGGAAATATATCTTTTTCCAAGAATATCAATCTAATAAAAATGATTAATTCTGCCCACAGATCCTGCCTGTCTTATTCTCTTAGGCTATCATGGCTTCAGAAAAAATCCTACAAACATCTGGGAGCCACTGCTGGCAGGGACGGGTGAGTTCCAGCAATGCTGTTCCCTGCCAGGCCACCCTCTCATTTCCCAGCCAAAAATAAAAAGATGTGGTCCCTGTAAGAGTACTCTGAAGGGAGGCTGGCCATCCTGTTCACCACAATTAAAGAGCAGGCTTGTAAAAAGTATGCTCTGGGATTATAAAAAAACAACCTTGCTACATCTATGTCTCTAGTTCAAAGATGCCAATCCTGCCTCCCTTTGCTGGAATAAGGCTGTTTTAGACCACAAGATACAGATTGTTACAGAAAAATTGCCAACTTCAGGACAAAGGGACAACAAAATATTGCTTTTAAAGATGTAGATAGAGCTTTCAGAGAAATGAATCAACCTTTTCCATTCACCCCTGACCTTTTACAGTATGTGAAAAGTCAGTCAATTAAAGAAAACAAAAGTTTAAAAGGCAAAAAAAAAAAAAAAAAAGCCCAAAACCCCACTTTTTTTTTTTACTAAACACCTCAGCTGGATTTACTAAAATTATAGTTGAGACCACTGGAAAATTGCTAGGGTGATAAAACAGCTTGTATCATAACCACCACTTTCATTCTGCTCTGTGGTTTAAAAATGCATCTGATTTACTTCTAGCTTTTCTTGTCTGAAAAACGTAGCTGTACAATCCTTAGTGGTTAAAACTATGGCTGAGTCATTCTACTTTACCACAGCTGACTTATCCTCCAGAAAGCTCCTACCACGCTGTCTGGAGAGTGATTGGACATGCTTTGGCTTCTGCACAACCATCCCATAGAAGGAGACAGTGTATATTCCCAAAGCTGTACAGGGAGTTCTCTGGAAGCTAGAGACAAGAAAGGACTAAAAAATATGTGCAAGGAGTGTTTAAACACAGTAATGGGGAATGCAGAAAATCTTCAGCAGTTGTTAGACTTTTCCCATCAAAGAGTGATCTGGACAACAGGCTGCTTCCTGCGCACCTCTGCTCCTCAATTGCAGGCTCTCATTGAGAGAGGATTCACTGGCTGATTGCTCATATGGGAAGGAAGAACAGACACAAGAGAGCAAGTGTGGGAGAAACCAAAAGTTAAGACAAGGTCAAAGGAGATGAAATGGGTTGGAGTAAAGTGAAGAGGCAGAAAGTCTGCCAAATAAACTCCCTATGAGAAGAGCACTTTTAATTGTGTTCCACTTCTGCTCACCAATACTGCCTGGTCATCCCATGCAAATCCAGTAGACCCTCTTACTTCCTCTGTTTCTGTCAACACAAGATAGAAAAATGCCTCTGGTGTGGGAAGTATGTCCCAATAGACTCACCAGGTTTTCATTGTGTTTGCCAAACAAGAATGAAGATCCTGCTCTTCTTCCATGAGGAGGAATTTCCCCCTTCCCCAGCAATTTTAACCAGTCTGCCTCAAAACTCTGCATCCCCCTCACTAACTTCTTAAGACTAATTGGTTTATTATGGGAGAAGATGCTAAACAGGTGGTGATAGTTAGGCAAAAGAAAACCACCAAATCAAACTAAATATTTATTAAAAACAACCCTGTGATAAAGCCTATGCTTTGGCTTTCACATCCCCAGAGTAATTATAGCAGATCTCACTGAAAGTAGAAGTTCAGATATGATACAGTCTTAAATAATCAGAGACAAAAAAATTCAGCAGGCTGTGTTCTCAGCTCATAAAAACACTGCATTAAATGTAACATATTTACTGCAGCCCTCAAGGGTACATGGTAAAAAGGTATATTTTTTTTACTCTGCAAGACTTATCCCAAGTCTATTTCATTTCACTTGGGAGTCTGGGTTTCTGGATTTAAGTGACTTCCTTCTGATCTGTGCTCAGTGAAAGAGGGAGTTAGAGCCTGTGCAAAAGAACAAGCCAGGTTTATTTATTTAGTAGCATGTTCTCGCTGCATATTGGAATCTTAGAGTGCACATGGATAGACACTCTGTAGCTGGGTAAAACTACTCTCAGCAGGTGCATGTAGCTGATTCCAGGGGCTGGTAAAGGCAAAATTTCTGGAAGGTAAAATTCATGTAGCACAGGAAAGGGAAGAAGCCCAGGACTCTGTGCTGGCACAGCAGCGTAGCAGCACTAATGGCCAGGGTTTAAATGCAATTTAAACACAGCATCCTGTCCTGGGCCAAAATTGTGCAGAAGTGACTTGGAGAAATTTTTCACTTCATGACTGCCCTTTGAACAATACAAGAGACAGAAAATGTAACCAAAAACTGGTCCAAAATACTGATAATGCTTTAAACATCCGTCATCTCCAAATACAAAGCCCAACCTTTATCACAGCATAACTCTGCAGATCCTTTGCTAGCATAAAAACCAGAAGATGAGGTAAATTTTTTTCCTAAGTAAACTTTTACCAACAATTTATCACCAGTATTTTCATTTCCAAGTGCAGGCAGAACCCGTGGTTACGTTGGATATTTTGTGGCTAACTCTGGTAAATGCTATAGTTCTAATAGCAGGTTCCATAAACAGCACTCACAATTCTGAAAGACTTTTCCCAAATATTTTTCTAACAGCACCTTTTTTATCCTGAAGTGCACAGGTGACTGCAACAATTTGCTTTTAGCTCCATGATGTACGTGTTGGACAAGGGCTGATAAGTGCCAGGTAACCAACCTTGCCAGGGAGGGGCTTCTCCGTTAGGCTCGGATTTTTCCCCTGGATTTTGAAAACTCTCAGAGTATGCAAGTCAAAACATGAGAATGTCATATTATTAAAAAAAAATCCCCAAAATAGAGTTGTTTTCTATTCTAGATGCATATTAGGCTGTCAGATATGAGCCAATAAGATATAATAGCAGCACTACATGCAGTCTCTTATTACATCTAAAGATTGTATTGTCATGACAATTCAAAGACAGCACATTTGGTTAAACACAAAATCTTAATGCTATCATTTCCTGATTTTTGAGTGCATAACAATGCATTGAAATTTTTTTAATGCAGAATTTTTAGTTAGCATCTTTTTATGCCTTAGTACTCTATCGATGTGAAGTTATTCCAGCATAACACTGATAATATTTTAGATTTTTTGAATTTATAAATATTCAGGCTTACACAGGTAAAGAAAAGATTAGCTCCTCACTTTTTCTCTTCCCTCATGTACTCTTCAAAATACTTTACTAACAGTGCATATAAGAATAGGGATTTATAATAGAAAAAACCCAGCCTCGATACAAGTGTAGCACAAGAAGAAACATTCAGTTAGTCCCTAAGGAACTGAATAGTTTCATCTAGAATAAAAATTATTCAGGAAAAACTTAACTCTATTTTCTTTGTTGCAGTTCATATTCAGTTTTGTTCCTGTGAGCCAGGTGGTACATAAAGATGTGAAAATCAGATTTTTCAGATAAACCACAAAACTATAGGGCACTGGCAGATGGATTATCACAAACCCAGGAAAAAGACTACTCAGAAAAAAAGACTCAGAACTAAACTGCTGATTATTTTTGAGGTAGGATGCCAGGGTAATATTGGTATTCAACTAACCTCTGGAGCTGAGGAATCCATCTGTACCCTGGGATGGTACAATGAAAAGCAAACTGTGGAAGGCATCCAAGGCAGGCCTCAGTTGCTGCAGAGTTTCCTTGGACCAGATTTCAGCTCTGTACCCATCATCCTTTAAGCAGCTTCTACGAAAATTTGACTGTCATATCAAATCCATCCCAACACTTAATCTGTGGGAACCGAGTGCATCCTAAAGCTTAAGCAAACAGGTGCAATGCCACCATTTCTCAGAAACTGAGACTTTGGCTTTGTAGCTCCACTTCTGCAGAGCAGGTTTAACAAAACTGCTGAAGTGCCAGAAAATGCAGTTCTTCATCATCCTTACACAAACACATACCTATCACAATTATATATGTAAATATAAATATATGCACAACTTTTTTTATGAGCTTTGTCAGCACAGAATTCCCATGACTGAAGCACAGACTGTCCAGTAACCAGGCATGGACAAAGTGAAAACTAAAAGGACAGCAGCACTGGGTTGGTTTTGAGTGTTTGTTTGCATTTGAAACATTTCAGGAAGAATGAAAAATCATTTATTTTGGCAAGTTTAAATGAAAGTTTTCCAGGTGCTGAATGAAAAAGTAGAATGCCATCTTGTTATATCTTTGTGACTAATAAAATTGGACAAAACATTCTTCTAAATATTGTATTGTGATCTGACAACAAGTATAAAGGAAGTGAAAGGGTTTTGATTTCAAACAATAGAATTTAAGCAAGCTCAGCTTTAAATGCATTGCTGTTAATATTTGAAACTACTCAACTCAAAGTACTTTTAGCAGATGGAACTCTTTATTTAATAGCAAAACCCAACATGATTAATCTTGGATTTAAATGCTATTTAACTCCAAAGTGTTCAAAATGCTGAAGTAAAATATTGTAACCATAGCTAATCTCAAAACAAATGAGAACGTTGCAATATGGTTCAAGCCAAGGAGGGAAGCTGAATGTTAAACAACATCTGGGAGCAGAACAGTCATTTAAAGAAGCAGTTTTTCTAAAGGAGACTAGCTAGGCAAGATAAACAAATGTATTCACCTGTAACAGAATAACTGAGTCCCTGGTGTGTCAAATACTGTAAGTGAGGGGCAAGAGACAAATCCCCTTCAGACCTGTGATCTACAGTCAAATGCAAATGTTGAAATGAGAATTAATATTTCTTTCAAACTCTTGATGTCACCTTAGTGCATCATGGGCTACATTAAATGCAGTCCTCTCTCTAAAAGTGTCTAAAAGCAGAATAAAGGATTGTCAGCTACACAGGTTTTTTCTCCTTTTGTACAACATGGATGGAAATAGATATGCTTCCTTTTTCTCCTGATGGAAAAAGTTATTGCTACAAAATACCAATAAACTCTACTGAAATAGAAATACTGCTCAGGAAATAATTATTTTAGTCAATCGCCAAAAATTTTCATTTAAAATTGCAGGCAGATCAAGCTCGTACCTGCTGGGCAGGAGAGCAGGCAGATTTAGACAAATGTGTATGTGCCATGATTTTTCCTGAATTTCTCAAGCAAAGTTTGAGCTGTCACTTGAGGCCCAAGGACTTCTTATTCATTTGGAAAGTATCAGGTAAGCATCAGTTCCGATGAATCAATAAAATTAATCCCAGAATAGGGAGAAAATCAAAAAGACCAAAAAGGATCAAGGCCCTGCAATCAAAGTATTTTAGATTTTAAAAAAGTACACATAGTCATATTAATACCTTGCCATTCATGGAGAGAAGAGCATCGTTATTAAGATGGTGCATGCTGTTATAACTATCATTGGGAGAAACATTCAGGTTGTTCCATTTAATTTAATTATTTTTAATGTACCAGATGGAATGCTGGTGTCACTGCCTAGTTCTTTTTTTTCTCTCATATCTTGACAGTATCTTTAGATATCATGAATGTTAAAAATATTGTTATCAGGAGGAAATGGATTTGAATATAACAAATTTCTTGTCCTCCTACCTCTGAAACAGAAATTTCTATGGAAAGAAAAGTAGGGGGGTGATACATAATGAGAAAGGTGACAGAAGTCAAGGGAAGAGAAACCAGAGGAAAGATAACCAGGGGAGAACAAGTGGAAAAAACAGGGATTGATTAACAAAAGTGGTTTCACTAGGCAGCTGTCAGATTTGAATACAATTCTGATTGTGAAGTTCCACTAGAGATTAGAGCCCTTGCAGGCAGCCTCCTTCCTCCTGAACCATTGACAATCCTGCGTCCAGGGCCACTGGAAACCCAGAGCTGCACCTGCACCAAGCACAATGCTCCATCTCACCACAAAACACTCCCTGTGTGTTGCTTCAAAATCCCCATGGGACATTGGACAAAAATCCAGTGAATGTCTTCAGTAGAATAGCTGAGAAAAATCACATCCATTCCTTCAAAAGAGTAGAGTGTTTTGAAAGATTTCTTCTTTCTTCCTTCTAGGAGGGGCCAAAAACTTAGAAATGTGGCTTTTTCTCCTTTATTGACAAGGAATTCTAAGAAAAAAATTGACTGTTTTGGAAGAAAAATAATGAATTTTCCTGCTGTCTACATGAAAGGATCTTGGGAATTTCACAGGAATAAAATTGACCTGAACACAGCCTAGGTTGACAGAGGGAATCCAAGCTCCCAGAAATTTTTGCCTCCCTTAGCTGATGGCTTCAGTGGCAGTGAGACTGCAGAGTACTCAGCATCTTCATCTCCCTGTAAGATATTCACAGGAAAAAAGCATCTTGGTTTCATTTCTCTCTTCAGGCAAAGTTTTCCTGAGGGGAAAATATTTTCTTTCCTGCAAAACCATATTTTTTGCGTGGAAAAATAGGTTATTTCACCCAGAAAGGCATTTCATTTCAGAGCATTTCCATGACAGAAGAGACCCATATGATTTTATCATCTGATAAAATTGATTTCACAGTAAATTATTTTAAAATATTTCCTGGGAACAGATTATTAGCTCTTGAGAAATCACTCCACTGCTTTTCTATTCAGATATTCAAAATTTACATTTTTAATAAATCTAACCTCTTCCAAAGGAATAACTCTTAAAAATAAGTTTCCTGTTTTTTCCAAGTTACTGTTCTTTCCCATCTCTAATGCTTCTTCCAATACCCCAGTACATAGGGATAGTAAAATATCCTCCAGTTCATATGGTGAAATGCTCTCAGTGTCTTAAAATGCAGAGATGTTTTGATTGTCCCTTGTGATTCCTGGGAAAGGTTTGAGCCATCAGCTGGCAGATTCAGTTACTGAGCACACAGAGTCAGTGAAATCTCACATCTCGGGCATGACACAAGAACTGGGAAGGACAAAGTAATTTAAGATTAGATGGGACCTCCACACTTCAGAGGTTCACACGGTACAAGAAGCAGCATACCCACATAAACCCCTTGTGCCCTCCTGACATCACGTGGTGAATCAAGTTGAAGATCCTTTTAAGTTTAATAATTCTGCCTTCTTGCTCCATCTTACCAAATTGATCCTTTAATCTCCATGTGCCAAACCAAAGGCTTTGTTCTCACACAGCACAACCCTTCCCAAAACCTGTCTGGAACCTCAGGGGCCCAGACTATTTTTTGAGACTCCCTGCTATTTACTGCAGTGATTTGTCCAGCACATTCAAGAACTACAAGGCCATAACCATTAACACCTAAAAGAAGCTTTGTGTCAGTGTTGGTTTGGGCCATTCTTATTCCTTCATTCTCTCTTAGATCTATTCTTGAAGAGGAAAAACATGAACAGAAGAAGTCCAATGTTGCCTTGCAAGAATTCTGGCAGAGAGGTGGGAGATAAAGTCTTGATAACAAGAAACTCTCACACCCATAATGATCCTCAAGGTACTTAGAAGGCTTAGCTAACAATGACTTTAAATATCAGCTTCATGCAAACCAGCAATTGAGCAACAGATCTCTGGAAAAACGTGTGCCTGGAAAATCTGAACAACTCTTACATGAATTTTGAACCTGAAATTTGCTTTGTGGAGGAAGCTTCATTCTCTAAGGTAAGGGGCATTGCAGACCCAGCTCAGGTACTGCAGACAGGACAAATTCAGCCTGTTCAAGTCAAAAATAATTGCTCACACAGTATGTTCAGGAATGATTTGAGATAGCTACACAATAAATGGGGTGCCCATGAATGTAGATCATTGGAATGTGATGCCAAGTGACTGTTGCTAGTTCTGGGACAATTTATGACACACTTAACCTGTCTCAGACCTAGAGGCCTGTAAACTCCCTGTAATGGTGGTTTCTGCATGACTTTTTGCAATAGCATAGTGGATGATGAGTGTGTGCTCATGTTTACAGCAGGACCTTTACCCTTATTCTCACTCACATACACTTGGGGTAAATCTACAGCATTTAACCTGGTATTCAAATACAGAGTTTTCCAGACTTAAGAACCAATGGGTATGTAAAATGTAAATGAAACCAGCAGTATTTTTCTTAGTTATAGACTTCACTCCTTTTGAACTTCAACTGTACTTTTGTTGTTTCTTTTTTTTTTTTTTTTTTGCCATGAAACATAATTTTTTTTTACAACTTTTGGAGATACTGTGTGCATATTGCATTTTAATTATAGTTTTAAGGTACTTGTTAACTACAATGAGCAGCTGAAGGGCTGCCTTAGTTGGGTCCAAAATTTTCTCTAGTAATTTCCTCCTTATTCTCAGCTTTCTAAGCTTTAAGGCTCCAGATTGTTTGATACCCATTTGGATTTTTAGCCCAACGTGAACTTGACACAGTTGCTAAGATACATATCAGTCTGCACCATGTTGATACAATATTATTTAAACACTTTAAAGGGCAGCCTAACAGTTCTCTGTAAACACAAAACTCCACCATAAACTGTTCTCTGCAGAAGCAAGCAGCCTGACACAAAAATTAAATCCAGGGTATTTCAGAGATTACCGTGGAAGCGCTCATGAGCATCTACCCATCACCACCACAGTTGTGGCCACCCTAGCCCAGCTTCAATGAACACACAGGTCCTCTGGCCAGTGCCTGCAGCAGCCCCCCAGCCTCAGCTCCTGTCCCTGTGCCAGGCTCCTCTGCTGCTGCTGCTGTCACAGCTGTGCAGGGAGTTTGATCTGATGGTGGCAGCCCAGGGCCAGCGGCTGATTCCAGGCCTACCTCAGTGACCTGCCCAAAATCAATCTGACCAGGAGCCCTGCTCATGATTAAAAGCCTTGCCACACTGCATGATGTTGAAATTAAAAAAAACAAATAAAAATTAGAAGCTCACCCCTTTACAAAGAAGGGCCAGAGTCACAGTTGGCAGAAAATACTGGCTGAAGTCATGAGGCCTCTCCGGTAACTGATGTTTGTATTCCACAGTACTTGGTTAGCTTGGACAACAACTGTCAGGAAAAAGGGTTAAAGACTTTCTCAGATGATGCTAAGAAGTCTTCTCTGAAGCACAAAGGAACACTTTCCCGGAGCTAACCCTCGATTTTTGATGTTTTCTCAGTGTTTTTTGGTGCTCGGCCTGTGAGGCGCGTGTCGCCGGTGGCGGTGGCCAAGGCCGTTCCCGCTGAGGCAGGCCCGTGAGGGGAGCGTCTGGCCGTGCCCTGCACACAGCCAGCGACCACAGCACAACCTCACAGCAACAGCTCCATCCTAACAGCTGGGGCACAGCCTGGCATCTCCCATGACACCATTTCCAACCCTCTGAAGAGAGTGAGGAGCATCTTATGCAAAATATCTCTGTCTGGGACCCAAGACCCGGAGATTATATCTCATGCCGAGTGTTAACACCATTGCCCTTGGGCAATCACCCCCTGCACCAAGTGTGTACTGGCAATAATGGACCAAGTTTTCAAAACCAGAAAAAACTTTCTCAAAACTCTATGTTGTTTTCAGAGTAAAAATATTTGTATCCACCCTGTACCTTAACTCCACAGTATCACAGTCCTGAATACAGTTTCACAAAGGCCATGCCACCAATATGGGTGATGGAGGGGCTAACAACACACAAAAATTCTTTCCCACTTAGTTAATCCTACTGAGTATATATTTTACTAATTATTCAGAATATTCTTGGGTCAGCCTTAAACTTTAACAGTATCTTTGGTTGTTTTCCTGTACTCCATTAAGTTCAACAGTAGTAAATGTTTATCTTCTCCCTTATAGTTTTACTTCCTCCACTAAAGCATATTCAGTCTGTTCATTATTTCACACTTTTTGAGTCAGGCTACAAACTTCTCAGTATCATGTCTTCTGTCTTCTATGGTGGTTCAAATTGCTGCATCAGCTTTTCTTCTACGTGATTTTGTCCTTTTCTAATTATTCCTGTTAATCACTTCAACTATTAGGTTTCCAATGATATGATGAGTAAAAGCAGAACAGGAAGGGCGCAGGTACCAATTCAAATCACCAGCAAAGTCCAAAGCAACAGAGCTTCCTCTTGAAGAAAAAAAATTCTACCTTACAGAACAGGCCATGACACACAGCATTTTTTTTCTGCCTTGGTTTTTAGTCACATCATTTTGTGTGGTCACAGAGACAACCAGTTCTCATGAATCTGAGGGCTTGTTTTAGGGTTTTCTTGATATTCATGTTGTCTTTTGACACTATGCCCACAGGCAGCTCTTCTGAAAGACCACACTGTGGCCACCATCCTGGTGTTTATCTGTCAATGTCATGCTCTGCTGCTTCAAATTCCTATCAGTTTTTTTTTGTTTTGTGGATCACATAATCATTTTTCAACTTGTTTCCGAAAGAAACAAGGGTTCTAGTCTTTCCTATTCCAAGGTCCTAAACTTGAGTAACAGCACCAAAAATGATGATATTTTCTCGAGTTTTTAAGTCAATATGTAAAACCTGCTTAATCTTAAAAATCCATTTCAACATGGAAAAAAAAAGACATTCCACTTGCAAAATTAATATTAGGGCACTCCAACATTCAAAAACTGCTTCATATTTTTAAGCAAAACAATATTTTAACATATTTTTCTATTAAAAGTCTCTAGAAAAAAAAGACTTCCATTTCAAATTTTCTAATCAACTGTACTTCCTGTTCTTTGCATTTATCTTCCTGACATGTCCTATCATTTATAATATACAAAGAAGTTTCTTCCTCTTTCTCCTGTGAAAATGGAAAGTGATCCATTTAATATTTTCCCCAAAGCCAGGCCTGAGTGTTGCAGTAATATGAGACCACAATTTGCCATTCTACTGCTAATCCTGCCAGACCAGACAGATGTGAACATCCTTCCCTGCACAGCCATCAGAGACTACCAGCCTGAAAGTCATCTTCAGGCACATGGTGAGTGCTCTGGGCCACCAGAGGTCCAAGAGATGGAGTCCATTCCCTACACTTTCTACATGCTGAGCAGGAGAACAGAGAACAGAAATTACTCTCTAGTCCTACTCTGATCCCATGAAATTTGGAAACTCAGGAAACTGAAGGCTTATGAAGACACAAGATATATTCCATTTAGCACATTCTAGGATCTGTGTCACACTATTTCACATTTGTGAGTAAATATTTTCACCAATTTAAAAGAAAAATAAACCAAAGCACAGTTTTAATATAGAATCCTCAGACTGACTGTTTTAAGATCTATCCTTGGATAACTACTGCATTAAGCATACCTTTTTCACTCTGAATTCAGAACTGTTTAGTGTCCCCACCTGTTCTTTGGAAACAGTGACAGTCTCTAGTTAGGACTTATGAGGAGGGCTATAATGTAAGAAAAATCAATATTGTTATTTTAAAGTGTTCAGCCATGAAAGAACAATCAACGGTTGAAAAGACCAGGAACAATCGATTTCAATGAGCTGTTCATACTGGGTAACAAGGCAGCACAGATATAGATAAAGATTGACTGATAGGAAAGAATATTTAAAGCATTAATTAGATACACTAGAGCTTAATGCCCCTCAGAAGAGTTTTTAAAAAAATAAACCATCTTAAAGTTTCACAATTCATTGCAGAATTACATCCATCAAATAGCACTTGACAACTGTGACATTGAAAACTATTTTCTTTTAAAACAACAATAATTTGTTAAGCTAAAGCATATACTGCTGTTTGAATTCTGTGGGAGCATGTAATGTCATTTCTTTTCTCTCTGGAGGAAAGTTACTCACATGTCTAAGTAAATAAGTGCTAAAATCTATGGCAAAGTAAATGACATCTTCAGATTGGGATTCCAAGTTGGAGCTGTCATAACATAGTATGAGACTTTCCTAATGAGAAGGCCCTGAATGCCAAATTGGCACATGACCCTGTTTTCTTGTTCTTCTATAGGAGCACTGGGAACCAGGTACCCATTTTGGTTTCAAGATGTACATACATACATGAATAGGTGTGTGATATGCCTATTGCTTGTCACAGAAAACAAATTTATCCTTTATTTCAAAGGTTTATGGAAGAGTCTCAGGAGAATAAAAACAAGACTTACAACCTTAAAACACAGCACAAAAGACCCACAGCAAACTAGTTAATAGCAGGAATGTGGAGAGCATCTGTAAGGCGCACACTGTAGAAAATGTGACTAAATTAATTAATGGAGGTTGAGGTCTCCAGCATTTTAAAATGTTCTCTGAAATAGGGAGATAAGTTGACACCAATCTTTCATTAAGGCTTTGATTTATATTTGGCAGTATCAGACAGCTACTAACAGTCTACCCAAAGATAAATCAAAGGTGTATGAAGTATTTTTGGTCCAGAGTAATACTAAGAGTATATTTGTCTATGCTACAACAGCAGTGAATGTACTATGAATTATTCTTCTTGGCTGTATTATCTAGTGTTCTTCAGTCAAGATAAAGTCTGAAGGACAGAGAACTTTGCCACAAGCAAAAATCCAAAGTCAGCATTTTGTCCAATTTACTGTTAATTTGTCATGGAAACAGTACAAACTTCCCTAAAACACGCCTTGAATTAGCAGAATATGTACATTAGTGCTATATTTCACCACACTGAGACTCTAAAAAATCTTTCCCTTCCTAAAACCCACTAACCTCACTTGGCAGAGCACTCATTTATCTTGTGGACATACTGAGAAAGAAAAACCTGAGTGAAAAGTACGATGTATTCATTCTTTCTCAGAGAGGGACGGAATGAAAGGTGATTTATATGTTGTAGAACCCTGTTAACATAAGCAATAGTATCTCTGTGGAAATTAAATAGGCAGTAAGAAAACTTTCTTACGGAAGTAAACAAAGCATGAACTCAAATTTGCTTTTCTATTGGATTAAAACTTGTCAGAATTTGAGATTTCTTTTGGTACCAATTTTCAAAAGATGATTTGTGCTTGAATTCCTGAAGCAGATGGAAAATCAAGGAATATTAAGCTTTGGTCAAAACTAAAAATAAGAATCAGACATGTTACTTAGTTCATTTCAAACCATGCTATTATGAAGGGCTTTCAGCATTTCTCTCAGCCACAGATTCAGAGTATTAATTCAGACAGTGTACTGAAGATTTGTACTTCTGTCTGTGTCTACAAAAATAGACATAAGTAAGGAAACAGGGGGGAGCTTCCCAGGATAAATGAAACAGCAGCAAAAGTAAAAGGAAACACTTATGATAACTGGTCAAATTCACAGTTCCTGTCAGTCCACAGCAGAAAATCCCTGCACAAAGGCTGGCAGGATCATTCCAGCACTGTCTGTAGTGACTGCAGTACCTGTTTGCAAGGGCTCACAGCGATGTCCTGGTCACACCTGAAGGCACACCCACAGGGGTGGGCAGTGCCAGGGCTGCCCCGAGCTGCTGCTTGGATGAGATGCCTGGCTGGGCTTTCCCTCAAAGGCTACCACCTTTCTGTAGGGCTGCAAACCCAAGGGAGTGCTGCCAGGTGCACTGCAAGGGGCATTGAGCTGCTCAGGTGAGCTTAAATGACCCTTTCAGGTGCTGATTTTTAACCCTTTGGTGCTGTGTGTAGTGCTGCAGGTTTTCCCCTGCTGACTACTGCTGCACAAGGAGTAGAAGTCTGGTTTTTATTGAGGCTGATGGCATTGCTTGCAGCCTTGAGTACCCTGAATAGGTTGGATCGTATTTAATTTCAAAATTTATCCTCCTATTTGGATGTACCGCCAAATTAGATGCCTTTTAGGAAGCTAGGCCAGATGTTCTGTCACCATGGCCAGGGACAGGGATGGCCAAAGCCTGGGGGAGATGTCTTACCCATGGTGAGTGTGGAAATTGTAAGCAACACAGTTCAGAGGATGAAAAAACACTCTCAGATAGTGTCTAGTCAGTGAAACACGTACTCCAGGGAATAACTCATTCTGTCAGCTGATTCCATCCACAACATGTGCCACCACATCCCACGCACAAAGTGAGAGCCAGGGAAAGAAGGTGTGGGCTTCTTGGATGGGCCACATAGTTCAGCAGAAACTGAGACAAAATTCTAAAACGAGCGTAAAAGCCAGGCAAAAATTGAATGTCTTTGCCTGCTTGGCCAAGGACATCTTAGCCTCTTTAAACTTAATAAATAAACACATCAGCCATTCAGTTGTTGTATTTACAAGAGCAGTAAAAAAACCCTGAAGAACACGGGAAAGAATAGAGCTCTTTGGTAGGAGCTGGATTCCACAGGAGTTAATTTGAATTTCCCCAGCCAGCTGGAGCCTGGGGAAAGCTGATTTTCCATTGCCCTGCGCCTTGTAGAATCATTTACACTTCTCAAGTGGATATAAAACCACGCTACAGACACTAACAACACCATTTAACACCCACTTTGCAGAGGTGTTAATGTCCAAAAAAGTATAAGGTCATGGAGAGCAGGATTCAATCGGGAGCACTGCTGAGGAAGTGCAGGCTGCTCTGTCCCCCGGGGCTGGCACTCGGGCTGCTTCCCCTGCTTCCCGAACACGACAAGCTGCCATGGTCACCAAGATCCTGCCACAGGAGGTTCCTGTTGGTGGGCGTCACTTGTGCGAGGGAAAGGGACCCTGCCTGGCTCCCCGCAGGGTCACTGCGACTGGCCCTGCTGCCCCAGGGACACCCTTGTGCCCGAGGCTGAAGCTCCGCGTTTCCTTCCCACCACGTTCCTCTTTCCCCAGCCTTCTGTGAAATGTGCTGGGTATAAACCAAGAAGAGCATTGATAAATCCTGCCTTCTAAAATAAAATCAGTGGTGGTTCATCCTCTTGCTCTCCTCATATGTTTTCATGAGGGTTAAGAGAGCACAGAGCTGACTGAGAACAGGGGAGGTAGGGAATAATAATGGGAAAAAAAAAGATGATGGGAACTCTTGTACCTACAAATATATTTCCCAAAGCACATCATGAAAGAAAGGATGAGACAGAAAGAGAGAAGGAGGCAAAATAAGATGAAAATATACGATAGGTGGGAAAAACACTGAAACCACCAACCACCCTGGTGCCAAAAATCTCAATTAAAAGGTGACAGATGTGTAACCTTGTTTTAAAGGAAAAGAAAAAGCACCATAAAAGAGATGTTGGCAGGTTCAGAAAATAAATGCCAAATGTGTTCAGTCTTGCCTTTGAGCAGTGTTTCTTTTCAGTTGTCTTCTGGTTTTGTAAATTTTATTTGGTTTCCTGCAGTTCCCTTGCCAGCTCTGTGAGTGCTGGCCATAGATCTGAGAGATGTTGGCCCATCTTCCCTCTAAGGGCTGCTTGACTTCCCTGCTGTGCTCAGGGCAGGTTACTTGTATCCCACAAGACAAGCCCCTCTGTGCTTTAATTGCTTCTCAGCCACTCTGGCACCAGCTGAGGTCACTCCGAGTGACTGCAGGGGAGAAACAGCAGCAACTCCAGCCAGTGTTATTGTGATGGCTTTCAAAATGCAAAAGGAGCAGAGACCTAAGATAGAGCACTGCAGGCACCTTTCCACTTCTAAATAAACATAGAGAAAATAGAAGTGTAAAACTCAACTGTTGCTTTTTATGGTCTTGTCTCCTTTTAATTTAAACCTCTTCTGTTTAAAAAACAATGGTATATAAAAAGTGTTTCTGCACTGGCAAAGAAAGAGAATACGCATATTTCAAAGAGGAAAATGTCTGATTTTGCCCCATATTTATGCTCCCTGATGCATTTGGCAATGCTCCCATTTAATTCCTTCTCTGTTCAGGTGCTGCTGTGTCCAGAAGTGGTCAGGCATGTTGCGTGGGGTAAGGTGAATATTTGAAGTCACCATGGCAATCATTTAGAAATGAGCTAGGACACAGGATTTTGTGAACTGTACCACTGAAGAGCACAGACATGAATCTGACAAATGGACAAATTCTTCTTTCCTCTTTTAGGGCTGGAGAAATCCCTGTAAAACAGTGTTAATTTCTAGTTATCCATATGGGGTCTTCATACAAAACATACAGCCATTAAGGAAAGGCTGGACTTTGCTTCAGAGAATGCCTCACTCTGAACATCTGTGTCAGGGGCTGGGGAGAGGAAAAGGAGCATGAAGGGGTAGCAAAGCTCATCATCCTATATATGGGCCCTGTCAGTGGGATTGCTGCTGAGGAGAGAGGCTGTGTCTTGGAGAAAGCAGGTGATTCCTGGGGCAGGGAAGCACTTGGAAAGCACCTTCTGGATCATTTGTAACCTGTCCCAGAAGCTGAAGACAACCAAAAGCTTCTCCCTCCCAGTGCATCTCTCCGTGCAGATGTGTACAGATAAGGATAAGACCTTTTTTTGTATATTAGAGGCAGCTTTTTATCATGAAAGGAGAGAAATGTGGTTTCAGTGCCACAGTAAGAGCTTTACTGTTTCTTACTGGCTTCTTTATTAACTACTTGCTTACTTGTTCTTGGAAACCCTTTAAAACTACAAAATGCCTTCTTAAAAATATTAGGGGGGATGTCTTCTTAAAAAAGTTGTGGAATTCCTCTGCAAGGGCTGGGTTTTACATCCTAATGGGACTAAAGCCTTTGTCTGGAGACAGGAAGATTATGCTTACTTTTGAGCAGATTTTTGAGAGCTTTATGGATAGTGTGATAGGTCCCTCTCACATTTGAGGATATTCTGCAAATGGAGATCTTTGAAGGGGGTGTCTTTGAAGTGAGCATCTGCCATTCCAAACTGTGAAAGGTGCTTAGACAAAAATTTATCTGCTCTTCAGAGAAATCTTATCCTAAGGATTTAGTTGAGGATGGCACTCATGGCATTAGATGCAACAAGGCATGACTTGCAAATGCTAACCTATTAAAGCAATTGATTCATTTCCTCCAACAAATGGTATGATTAAAAATGTGCCCAGGGAATGCTATAAATACACATCTATGACTTGACTTTTCCTCCCAGGAATCTCTGGCTAATCCCTAGTGAATAACCTGTCTCTAAACTTAAACTATCAAATAAAGAACAGCCAAATATTTTAAACTATTGCTTTTTATTATAATTACACCGGAGCACAAATAAATAAGCACTAAATTATTGTAAAATATTGTCAATGCACTAAAGAAAGCAGAATTGATCTTCAAACAACATCTTATTACTTCAGAAGTATCAAAGTACATTTAATTACATCTTACCTAAAAAAATCAAGTACAAAAATGAAAAGAAAAATTAATATGTATTTATACTGTGTATATAGAAACGGCTAATAATATATGATTACAGTTAGCCTCTAGCTACTCCTTAGTCCTACACAATCTCAGGCACATACCTGACAATTTCTAATGAAATATAAAAAAAAGCAACATGACATTCAGTTTCAAGATATTGGTAAATGTATTACATTGGAATGAACACAGAATGATTTCATTTTATTTAAAAACCCTGTCATTTAAAAACATAGTGCCATTGTCCACTTAAAAATAAACAACCCAAACCAAAAAACCCCATACTATTTTATACCATTTGCTTTAATTTGTCAAAAGGAGCGATAAAGTAGACATACATTGGCTAATATACGTAAACACATTTTTAGTGCAAGAATAACAAGACCTGTGACTTTACTGTGCTTTCTTGAAATCACAGTGCACCTTACACAAATTGCTACACTATAATGTTTAACTTCAGGAGTTTAAAGCAAAATAAGTGCATACCAAACAATTTCATATATACAGTCTCCATAAGTGTGTGTATATATGTGATCTGTATGTATATACAGATTGCATATTTATACAGACTACAGCTTTAATGACCGTGTGTAACTAAGCACTGTCATTCACCCTGTGACACAGAAGCTGCTGAGACAAGAGGTGATGTAGGAAATGTGTGACAGCATTGTGATGGCAGCTCTCGGCAGGACAATGTGCCTTTTACTCGAGCCATGGGGTGGGCCAGCAGTCAGGGGACAGGGCAGTGGCTGTGTCCTGCTCTAGCTCTGTCCCTGACCTTTGGAAACTACTCTGCCTGAGCCTCACGTCCCTCCTCAGTAAAACGGCTCTCACAAGCATGAGGTTTACTTCACATTTCTAAAGTGCTTTGAAGGTAAGTGCTAAGTTATATTTTACTTTTTCATGTTGTTGCACTTTAAAACAAAAAGCCATTGTTTCCATGGGATACAATGGAGGTCTGGAAGCACGTGGGCAGTTATTTAGGAAAGACAACATAAACAGTGTTGAGCAATAAAAGCAAAACAAGGCGTTTGCAGCGGGCTAAGTGTACAAGCAAGTCTGCTCTAGGACAAGAACGCTTCAATTCCCTGATCATTATTCCTATCACATGTCGATATGGAAAGGACACGATATGAACAAACACCAGCAAGGACAGAACCGTTCACACTGACACTGCCTTCCCCCGGCAGGTGTGCCCAGGGTCTGCACTGCCGGCGATGTTCCTGGAGCTGCTCCAGGAAGAAACCAGCGAGGACAAGGACTGGCAGAGCTGACTGAACGCCTGCTTGTGTTTTGTTACCAGTGACTTTGTGCAGTTGGGGGAAAGGGCTGAGCTAAGTGTTTCACACATGGATATGGGAAATTCTTCTCTTGCCACATTACAAGGAAGACAAACCATGAACGCTTGCTGAATAATGAAACTGTTATCTCAACAGATTTCTCATGATCAACAAGTCTTCTTCTTTCCAGCAGATTCTGGAACTTTGTGAGAGCTCTGGAGTTTTTCTTCTGCAATTTTCTTTCTTTAAAAAAAGAGAGAATAAGCAGAATAAACAGTTGGTGTCTTTTGGATGCAACATGTTCAAAGATTCTCTCACAGCCTCTGGGTTTTTTCATGTCTTCTGTAATTTTGGCTGTGAGGGGGTCTTCAAATCTGCATTTCAACTCTGTACCTATTCCAGCCTTTGTATATTCCTAACACACCAATATTTAACGTATGCGGATATACTATGCACACATCTATGGGTATATATAGATACACGCATATATACATGTATATGTGTGTACACATATGCATATATACATATACAGTAATGCTAATATACATACACACATATAAACACACACTTCATCTTTTACAGAAATCTCAGTTTGGACATCAAAATATACATCAGTTAATTAGTTATAAAATATTTAAAAACTTTATTTCAGAGGCTGAAAAGAAACTACTACTGATAAAACATTACTGAAACTCAAACTTTAGCAATATAGATTACAAAAACCTTCTAAAATTTGTTATTTTTGGTCTTTTTTGATCAGCAATTACTGCTGTGGCAATGCTGTCAATATAATTTTAAAGAAAAGCCAATGTAACAAGAAGTTTCAAACAACATACCTTTTCTTCTTGGTGAATATAACATTAAAATGATTGTTTTAAAGAGGGAATTTTGTACTACCAAACTTCAGACACATAGATAGAAATTTTAATATACAAAATATATGCCATAGATCTTTTTTTCCTCCCTACTCCACCGCAGTACAATTTTCCCTCGTCCTCAACAGATCCTTTTGGAAGATATTTCACCACACAGATTTCACCCTCATAATCAGTATAAGCCATCCCTTTCTCCCGTTAAAACCAGGAGGTCATAATTCTTTGGTCATGACATAATATTCTGTGAAAATGGATGTAATATAATACAGGATTGCAAGCCAATTCCAGAAGCAGCCAGGAAGAAGAAACGGCATAGCCGGGAGAACGCGTTATGTGGGCTTCTGCTTCAAAACGGCATGAAACCAAGAGGGATTTCCCAACAGCCTTTCAAGAGGTCTGAAATCCAGCCCACAGAAACAACACAAGGAAATCTGACACAGCGTAAGTAAGGATGTGCTGCTGGACTTAAAAATAATAAACATGTAAACATATTTTGTTGCCTTTATTTTCTGGACCGTCGGTAAATGTGGACGGGGACGGCGGCTGCAGTGGCACTGCCCCACCCCGCCGAGCCACCGGCTCTCTCCGCCAAGGGCTGCACAATGCTTAGTCACAGTGAACCATGGTCTCTGCTAATCAATGGAACGTCTTCAGGGAAGAGATTCTGTCGCAGGCTGTGCTGCAGAAAATTTAGTTCCTTGGCCAAATAATTTTAGTGAATGGTTCATATAAAACCAAGGACAATTAATCTGGTTACCATTATGGGAAAACAGATGCAGAACAATTAATATTTTAAATGCAACTTGGGCACCTGCACTGAGCATTTGTACTTTCAGTGCTTGCAGGTTTGCTGTTTCCCACCAGAACTCTCTCCTTTGTCCATCCCACCCCCCTAGCTAAGGACATCTAACAAGTACGACTCTAGTTATCCTCTACAGCCCTAGCACCGAGTTGTTTTGTACATTGTCCTCTCCAACAACACGTACAACCACATGCTTTTGTACAGAGGCCACATCTAGGCAGGTCAGAGAAATAAAATGGTGGCAGTGGGGGTGAACAGTAGAATAGAACATAGAAAATAGGTAATAAAACAGTATAACAGTAACATTATATAGTAAAATTCTCCATAAATTTTTGAATTTATATATATATATTTATATATTTAAACAGTGTATTAGTTTGGGTGTTTTCAATATATTGGTGAAATATTTACATTTTGATATCTTCTGGATCCAAAAAAATCCTGGATAAATATGTATGCCTTAATCCAGTCGGAAACTTAAATCTCTCTCTTGATTGACAGCTGAGCACTGTACTGGTGTGTTTTTTCCTAGGAAGTTCACCACCTGCAGGTAAGTCTTAGATTAGAGCCTTTGCCTTTTAAAGAAAGCAGGCTACCTGTGCTTGGTGCCACACAGTGGAGAGGGCATCCTCCACAGGCCTGTCAAATTGCAGTGTCCCAGAAAACAGTTTGTTGTTTGGAATAAGGAGGAGGGCTGTATTTCTTGGTCCCAGCATTCTTTTTCCAACTTGGCAAGATAGGCATGCTGTCCTGTTTGCAGAGTCCTTTCTCTGATTTCTGTCGAGCTTTGATCTCTTTGCAGAGGCAACGCTTTTTTTCAATCATGTCCAGCATCGTATGGTCCCCTTGCAACCACTGCATGCACGTCACCTGTTGGGGGGAGGTGGATGGAGGAAGAAAAAAAAAAGAGGCAAAAAACATACAAATAACTGTCTTGGTCATAGATTAAATATGATTTTTCTTTGCAAAGTTAGCTTAATCTTATTTGAAACACTCTAATTTTATGAATAAAAATCTCTATGCCAACAACAGAAACAGAGCTAGTCTTTACTTCTAACTACTTCTTTAAGAAAAGAAAGGGTAATAGAAAATCCCAGTTTTAACTTCTCCAGAGCACTAAAATCGAATAAAGATAAATGGCAATCTAGCACTGGTTGGATTTTAAAAGGTACAATAGATCTTAAAAAGGCACATGGATCTTAACAACATCCTTAAGTTGTGGAAATAAAAAATTCTACACACTTAAACCCACGTTTTATATTGCTTTCCAAATCCAATCTGTCACATTAAAAGCGGGGTGTTAACATTTCTGAGTATCAAGCTAAATATAGCTGTTAATTTTTGTTAAAATGATTTAATGAACTCCCTGCAAATTATATGGATTAACCTATCCTACTCTGCGATATTTCATTAACTGGAAGGCACAAGAGTTAAGAAATTCCATGTTTTCATGCATGTGGAATACTGGAGAACGTGATCCTGATCCAAAAGGGGAGGTTAGCATATGTTTAGCTGTAAGTACATGTCACAGCCCCTCTGAAGCTGAGAATGTGACTTCATTTGAGTTCAGTGGGGAGTTTACAATCGAAAATGTGTCTTCAGAGGCTTTAGACTGGAACAGAAATCACTAATAGTAAACTCTTCTGAAAGGGCTCATTGGTTTTGGATATCACTGTATACCTGCAGCTCAGAAAACTTCCTCTGAACACTTACTTTGCAAATGTGATGTCTTGAATGTCCCCACATTTTTTTCCCAAGAGTTAAGGATTTGTGTGTTAGTAAATGCACAAGGTACCTTCGCAGGGGCTGTCCAGGTACATCTCTGCTTTTGACATGAAAATGAACATCTACAGCAACACTTTGGCAGAATTTGAGGTTCATGAAGGAATTGTATCTTTATTATTATGGTATTTGAATACATTTAATAATGCATATGCCTTTCACTCACAAGTCTTAGAATTCCAAGCTTGGGCCTACACCAAGACTCTAGAACTGGAGCCTGGTTCTAGAATCCCCTACAGAATCCCTTATAGATCCAACTTCCTTGGATCTCAGTAGTTTTTGTGTTTAGCTTGAAGCCTATTTAGCATTTATAGATAATAGATTAAGCAAATGTTCAGATTCATAGCAGAAAACAAAACAAAAGGAATAAATTTAAGAAAGCCTACCAGAAAAAGTAATAAAAATTATGTGCTCAAACAGAAAAATTATTAGAATACAGAAATGTCAATATTTTTTGTAAAAAAAAAAAAAAGGGGGCAAAAGAGGATAAAATACTTTTATCACAAAACCACGCTTACCTTATACACTAGATAGTACTGTGAGAAAAACAAGTTTAAACCATAATATGGATTGGGTCCTTGAATGTTCTTATGAATTTTGAATTACACCGGTAACTTATCTGCAATGTGTCCTCCTGAGTGGCTGAGCCATTTTTTTTCAGGAATTCTGCTGTGCCTGCTCTTTTAATTGAATACTTTTATTTCATTTCAGGCACGATCCAATGCTTACTGCGGTGCAGGTGGGCATGAGGCACAGCATCTGCCATGTCCAAGAGACTTTCTCTCTTTGGGTGCCCAGGCTTGGTCCAAAACTCCCTGTCTGAGCTGGAGATGCTCCCCTCCCACCCCTTTGCTCCCCTCCATAGATCTTTGGAGAGGCTCTGCCTGACCCAGATTTCGTGCCACTCTGCTCACCAGTGGTGGGTCAGTACTTACACAGCAGTGTCTTCAGCTTGGCTGGGTCCTCCTCCGTGGGGAAGGACAGGGACACAGTCTGCACACAATTCATTACACAAATATTCACCAGCACAGCGGCTTCTGTGCCAGGCTTGACGACAACAGCGCTTGAGCACGGATTTCCTCTCGTAGGCACCAGGAAATACCTTCTCTTTTACAGCCCATCACGTCACAGGCAGAGCATGTGCCAGTGCCAACCCCACAGCACGCGTGTGCCCCCGCCAGCAAGTGTCACCAAGCAGCACCCGTGAGAGCCCGTGACAGTGTCACAGCCGCGCCACCCCGCTCACCGCCGTGCCACACACAGTGCCGTGCCAACACCGTGCCTCGTGGGACTGATCTCCTGCACTCAAGGAGGCACTCAAGGGGACAGAAGCAGCACTTTGGCATGCTGAGCTCTAAAATGCCAGTTGGAACTCCCCAAAGATAGAAATGGAGTTGTAGAAAGTGTCAGTTACACAGACACTCTGCGACCCCCTGCAAAACAGCACCTAAAATGTACCCAAGAGTAGGCAGCTCCAAAATCCTTTTCTCATACTGGCCATTGCTATGGTTTGTGAATCACTTACTGTGAAGAATTTGAATTTTCCCACTTTCCCAGATGCATATTTTCAAGTCTGCTTGGGATTCTTTTAATGTTGTTTTTGTTTGATGGCTAAGTCAGCATTGTAGGTATACTGTCCACTCGGCACAATCCTCCCCTGGAACTGCACTGAGTAATGGTGTGTGCAGGGAAAACGAGTAGAACTGGGATAGGCAAAATCATTTGCTAAAATATACCAAGTCAACACATACCATGTTGAAAAGCCTGGGGAAAAAAAAAAAAGCTTTAATATTAAAATAAGCCTAAATACTAAAGGGTCTTTTTTTTATAGTTTTGCCCAGTTGTTTAGTGTTTAAGTGCAACAAAATAAAAATATTACAAAGTTTCATGGCCACTGGAAGCTGCAGGACAGACCTGAGAGCAAATCCCCACTGCAAATGAATGAACTACAGAAATGACAATAACCATGTTGATGATATGAAGTCCCAGAGTGTTAAGTAAACTTTCAGTGTTTCCTAGACAAATAACAGGCACTGAGGTTCACAGGCCAGGACTCAACCCAGCTGTTAATCACAGTAAAAACCCTTGATGACTTAGTAGGGCTACTAAGGTGTTTAAAGCCAATGTGTTTAACATGCAGTCTTAGGCCTAATCCTCCCAGTGACTGAAATGATGGCACTCACACTTAGTTCTAGCACTAATTTTTCTCACCTCCTCCCTCCTTTCTGGCTTTAGCCTGCTCCTCTGGCCCTGCACCAGGCTGTTACTATCCCTGCTACATCATAACAAGGGATTTGTTCAGTGTGAGAGGCACAAAAAATAATGATGTTACAACCTGATTTATGGAAAAAAGTAGAGCATTCAAAACATTTTACAGCTATACAGCTCTCCTGGGAAAGATCCCAGTGTTCTTGAGGAATGGTGCACATACTGCAGCATGTCAGAGCTTGGCTGCACATGTGGATGTACACAGACAGGCACAAAGTGCATCAGCACTGGAGGTAACAGCCAGCAAGACAGAGCACAGGAGAGGAAAACTTGGTTGTGGTCAAAGAGTCTTGGCCCAAAGCCTGTTCTTACTGAAGAGGGAAGAAAGAGCTGGAGACAAAAGTTAGGATAGCAAGAAGGGACCCCCTGGAGATTCCAGGATATGTATCAGGTAGTGCGTCCCATAATGTTCTTTGGATTACAAAATTTGCTGATTGCACATATTTTTTTTTTTTCATGGAATTTTTACTCATTAAATTATTCAAGGTATAAGACACCTTTCATAAAATTTTTATTTTAAATCAGATAGAGCAAGAGAGTGAAGAAAAACACCAGGCAAAGGCCCAGAAGTTTGGACATTCACCAAGAAGGTGTTGGAGGTAAGCTCAGTTCCTTGCTCCTAAGCAGGCAGTAAAAGCTGTGTGATGACTGGATGTGTAGGAACCATTCAGGAATATAGGGTGGTTGGATAAATTCTCTCACCTGTATGTGACTGAATGTAAGAGTAAACCAGGATGTCTGACAAGTTCTTGGTAAACACACTCACCCTTAGATTAGTCATCAGTCTCTAATTTCCTTCAAAAATCTTCTTCAAAGCAAATGCTTGTACCAAACTTGAACATCAGCAACAAAAAGTAAGAAACTCCTTCCACTATAAAAAGCTGAGCTTTTCCATACAGTTTTAATCACCAACTTCACTATCTTAGAAGAAACCAGTCTACGTTGCCCCCTTACTTTTACTATATTCTCTTAGTTTTCTGATATTACTGATATTTTCTCATATTTTTTATTCCCATCGGAAGCAAATATTATTAAGATCTTTTATGGAATCTTGGGTTCTATGTTGGTAGTGTCATGGAACAAGAAGTAATAAACCCATCTTCAACTAAGATAAAACAACTTTACATATCCTCAAAACAATGCAAAATTAAAATCCTTCAAAGTAAAAAAAGATCCGTTCTGGTGGGTGTTTTAATGCTTTATGAAGGTCAAAGAAACAAGCTAGACAAAGTAGTTCCCTTCTCTGCAAAGGGAAAATGGTACATTTTTGTATGTGCCCACATTAGCAGCGGGCCTGATCTCATATCTCATCGGTTTGAAATTTCATATTATTCCAGAAAGATAATTAGCAATCCCAATGGTTTCCAAATACAAGTATTGCTTAAATTAGATTGCCCTGAGCTAGACCACAGAGCTGTCTTGGAGCAGAGGTTTGATGGGCAGAACGTGTCCAGTTCAATCGCTCTTAGAGGCCAGGACTAGAAGCCAGAGGTCAGTCCATGTCATAGCTCTCTGCCACATCAGAATTCACTGGGAAAAGCACATAATCCCAGGGAAAACTCAGAACAGACTTTGGGGAACAGACAGTGACTCACACTGCCAGGAAGGCCCTGGTGTCACAGAGGACTATTTCTGTTTTCTATTGCCCAGCCCTGGGCACCTCCACCCCTGACTGCCGGTCACAGCTGGCCCTCGCTGTGTTGTGACACACTGCACCAGCACTTCCACTAAAGGGCTCAAAACATGGGTGTTTGCAGCAAGAAAGAGAAATGTAAATGAACATGATTCTTTCTTTGTTCGTAACCAAGCAGGGTAGTTTGGTTTGGCAGAGAGAGTCAAGTTACAAATAGAAAAAGAATAAAATATTATCCAATGATACAATTAAGCAACTACTGATGGACACAACTTTACACACAGGTTAGCTGTGTTCACCAGGTATAGAAAACAACTTGTATCTTTTTATGGATGAATATCCACACTATGAGGTCAGGCTCTTCCTCTTCAGGAACTGGACTATTGCTATAAGGGGCACTGGGCAAAGTGCATCAGGACAGACCCCAAGCAGGGCTGTGCAAGTTCCTGAGCACATGAATGGCACTGAAAAAAGACACTGTGATGCCTGTAAGTTACATACAAACCTAATGATCCCATGTAGCATAGCCTTTCCAAACAAAGAACATGATGGCTGTGAAAAGAAAAATCCATGAGTAAAACTAAAAGTATGGAGTGAAACATCCTCAGCACGAGGCCTGGGACACTCTTAGCTGTGAAAAATTTTACTTATTCATGTGTTACATAAATAGCTACATAAATACATAGATAATGTAGATAGATAATGCTCTCTCTTAGGAAAAAGACATTTTGTGCTACATAAGTTCCACACATATCCCCTTGTCTCTAGCCAAGCTCTAGGTAACCTTAGCTCTGTGCACTGGGCAGGCAGGAGACAAGAGAAGAGCAAGTGCCAGGAGCAACTCTGCTTCTCCCAAGTCAGGCCACTGGGGTGAAGTGTGGTAGGACGATAAAGCCATGCTAATTCCCAGTGCTAAGATGTGTTTCAGAAATCCTGTCATTGAAGGTGATTATAATTTTTCACGAGTACCTGTGAAAATATGTGCTGCTAAAAATGCCATGAGGGAGAAGAAGTACCTGAAATACTGTACACAGGTCTATTAGGAGTCACTAAGTTTGCAAATGTTGACCATTTTCATTCATTTTAAAGGAACCCTTTCTAACATTTGATGTGACCACACGATCATGCTCTGGACACATCTGTGAGCAGGGTGTTATTTTATAGTATATGAACTTTTAATGACCTAAAAAAATATCTTCCACTATGGTTTACATGAGGGCTTTAGACAACAGCATATACCCTTCAGCTGTTTCTCCTCATGACATCTTGCCTGTTAAATTCTTTGCTTGCCCTGTTTTAATGCTGTTGGCTTATTTGATGTGAAATCAGAAGCCCTGGGCAATAGGAGAGCCCCATGATACTGTTGGGTTTTCATAATTTTTTCCTAGTAGTGTAGGTTCCCACTTCTTGTGCTGAAATTCCATAGGTTATGGGCCTCAGGAAGATGCTGTTTGCCTCTGGCCCTCGTGAGCATCTCCCTTTCCTGCTGGATGAGAAGAGGGGCTGACTCTTGAAGAGGGGGGGAAATCTACATTACACATCATGCCTGTTGTCTAAAAATATCCTTTTCTTTGTCGGAACTACATAACACGGATAAAATAAAAGCCAATAGCTGAAGTGAGGCTATAGCAAAGTGATCTTAAGCTAACACAAAATACAATGAAATAAAAAAAGGCAGCAGGAGGAGTCTCCTGGATCTGTAAGCAAAGTGGTCTCTAACAGTGCAATCTGTGTGCAGTGCTACACATCATTCAGCAGAGCCAAGCATGCTGGTTTGTTTTGGCAGGCTGCAGAGAGTGAAGAAGAAAGGCTTTCTGAAAGCCACTTACCATCCTCCGGGAGGAAAAGGTACTCCCTCCCTCATGCCTGTTCTCACACAGGAGTTTCCAAACTCTGTTTCCCACTGAACTCTTGACGGCACTTTCTCTGGTGCAGATGGCTCCCAGCCCTCTGGCCGGGTAAGGCAATTCCTCTGGGAAGGTGTGAAATCCCACTCCTAGAAGGCAGTCCTGTGCCCCGGGGCAAGAGCTGGAGGGCTATGTTAAGCAGCAACAGTGACTCCGCTATCTGATACTCGGCTTGACGTGCAGGTCCTCTTAGCACATGTTCACAAAAGGGGAGTTGTCCAAGGCAGGAAGGAGTTCAGCCAGAATCAGGTTTCAGAAAATCTGAGCAGAGAGATCCTCACCCATTTGAAGCCAAAAGGAATTTACTGTCTGACCTCATGGGTCCAAGAATTTGACTATAGTTTGCTTAAACAAACAGTGAAAATAACCTCAATAAAAACGATTTTAAAATACTTCAGAAGAGCACTAGGAAAATTATGTAGGACAAGATTTCCTTTGCTAACTGTGAGCTATAACCATTGCATTGCTGTTGAATGTTACTTCCAATGCCTGCAAAAGTCTGTAAGTCAGGATGGAATTACAGGCTAAATTTGCAGTCATTCCCCTCTCTCTGACAGAGGCATTCTGGAGGAATGTTGCCATGAAAGACAGCATAATTTGGCCCAGGATAGTTACTTGTTCATACAGCTCTGTCCTGCTAACTCATTCTCTTGTTACTGTCAAATTCAAAACAACAGTTGATTATTAATGCAAAGGTGATTAAAAGTAACAGTCTGTTCAGGAGCACGCAGGATGTGCGAGGTGAGCTGTGAAAGCAGACACTCTCCATGCAGCTTGGAGTGCTTGGGAAGGCTCTCTGGGGACAGTGGACAGCAGAACTGCAAATTCCTTCCTAGGAGTGCCTCAAGTGTTTTCTAGAAGCTTTCCTCTGATGCCAGCAGCCACGTTAGAAGGACTCTGTGCATTTATGTAGTCACATCACAAGCACGAGTGCACACACAAGGTGTTAAGCACTACACAATCTGCCCTCTCTGACCTTTTACAAATTCTTCTTTTCAAGGAACACAAGACCAATCTCTATTTTCCCTCTAAGAACATGGGAAAGAATTTCCCCATCACACTAATTTTTAGTTCAACAAAATGTGTAGGAGTGAACACTTTGTAATCTTACCCTGTATATATTTAACATTAAAAGCATTCACTGGCACCTGCTATTTCAACCTATGAAACAGCATATGCAACACATTTTAGGGCTCTTATAACACTTGTATTGCTGTGTTTAAGGTTTTGATTTACATTATTCCGAATTTCTAAACTCCTAGAAATATGATCTATTTCCAATTATACTACTACAGAAAAAATGAAAACAAGAGTCCCTGCAAAAACAGTAAAACTAGAGTCCCTAGTTGTGCACCATCACTCAATGTAATTACATGATGCAGCCCTGTAAAAAAACTCTAGACACCTTTTTTCAAACTTACAAGTCACTAAAAGACCTGACTACATTGTGGTGCGCTCTATGGCCTGACTAATCCACCACTTCAAAATGACTGACAAGATTATTTGGAATTCCAGGAACAACCAAAGATTCAAGATTATGAGCAATTAATACTGATCCTAAAATTAAATTAACAAACAATTAGTAAACCTTCAGCACCTCTGGTTCCAGACCTCTGGTTTCATGATTCATTGCTTTCAATTACTAAATGTCACAGTTACTTTACTCAGAGCCAGCCCTGCACATACTCCTATCCCCCAGGTTTTCCAGTAGCCCTTAGATTATTGCTGAGGCTACTAATAAATTTTAGGCGACAAATTCACTGTTCTGCTTTCCATTTTCATACTGGCAGTCAGCCTAGCTACAGATCTTTCTGACCCTGCATTATTATCTCATTTGGAAACATAATCTTTTCATCTACGCTGTTTTTTTAACACCAAACAACTGCCCAAAATGTACTGCTTGATCACACTCTGTAAATGCTTTCAAAAGAAGAGCCTGTAAATTAACTGATATTGGGGATACTGTGGAAAGTAATTTCATGCATCTCAGTGGATCATCACAAAGTGCATTCCTATTGAGATCACTCATTAAAATCAAAACTTAATCTATGCCTTTGCCAAGGAATAAATGCAGAACTCAAGCAACCCACCATTATACTTCCTGTCAATCACTGTAAAATAGAAAGGAAAACACAATATTGTATTAGGTCATTCACAGGAGGGACAAAGGACAGGCACTTTGCTAGAGTTCAGTGATACAGAGATCTCCTGTATACAGCATTTTGCAGTGCAGCAGCTGCATCTTGTGATGCAGGATGAGAAATCTTGTGTCCCAGATTTCTTTGGGGGTTACTGACCCATTCTCTCCAACATTTCCCCTTGCTGGAAGGTGCTGCTCTGGGGCATGTGTGCCACAACAGTTCCTGAACCAGACTTCACACAGCAGGGTGGTTTGAGCTGTGACCCCAGTGGCCACTGCCGCTGGCCCTGCCCGTGGCTGGATGGCTGTGCCCACAGCACAACCCAGCTGCAGTCAGAGTTTCTTACTCTCAGTCATGGCAGTTTTGAAAAGCTGCCAGATTGTAAATCCCATGCAGAGATGAACAGCTCCCCCACTGCACTGAGAGGTGGTGTGGAGCGCTGAGAGCTGCTGCAGGCAAGGTCCTGTCCTCCTCTGCATCCACAGAGTCCCTGTGGACTGCCAAAGCTCTCATGTACAAGGAGCTGAAGGCAGCAGGGTGCATGCTCTGCATACTCCTTGGACCAAGAAGGGCCCAAAAATTGAGAATGGAAGAATGAAAGTGAATGGAAACAAAACCATAACTTTGGAAGACCTAAGAACTGAAAGAAAGAGGATATTGAAACCTAAAGTTACAAGAATGTTATATGTGGGGCCATCAAAAATTCCATTAGTTTCCCCATTTTATTGGACCTCATTGTTTCAAAACTATAAAAAAGCACATGACCTTCAGCACTATTTATACTGAAGTCAGTACTTGAACCCAAGATTTAGCTAACTTTTGTTGTTGCAACAGATGAAGAACTTCACCACACCAGTTTACTAGCAAAGCTCCTAAGTCCTTATATTTCTCTAGCACTTTCAGGAAAATGGACAAAAGAGAAATTTAAAATTAAAGAAATATAAAATTAGCAAAATTACGTATGGAAGGAAAATGCCTCAGTACTGAAAACTGCTTTACTTTAAAGTTGCTTTACTTACAAGAAATTTTGAAGTATGCTCCGACATTTCTCCATTTTTGATAGTGAAACTGAGTCAAGGGTCACTTTCTTAGAGTAAATGCCATTTCTCAAATATTGTACTGATTGTATGGAGGGAAAAATGTTCAGGAAAACATGACTAAAAACCAAATGTTCAGAGATGATCATGCTCTTGTAGGTGGTCACAACTTCCTTTTAAAAATGTGTAAAAACCTTATTAAAAGACAGATATCATCATTAATCATTTATTTCTAACTCCAATTTGAAGTGCAGTTAAACAATAGTTGTTAAAGTTATAAACCATACTGAGAGTTTCTGAAGAACACAAAGATGTAAGAGCCTGCCTCAGTATGAGAAACCACATCTGATGTTACCTCACAGCAACATCATGCAGTTTGATTTATATCAGGAATGGCTAAACTATACAGTAGCCAAATCTAATATAGACAGGATTTCCTGGCACACTGAATGGCTGAGATACAGCCAGAGACTCAGCCTGGTATCTGTGTGCTTTAGAAAATGGGATTCATTTGGTTCAGAGTTTCCCTGAACCTTGCTTCTGTTTTCTGTTTAAAAGGAACGAATCTCTGAAGGGATGGTGCTGGCTGACAGAGTGTGTGAATCAGCACTAACACAATAAACCAGAGCAGCAGCTCCTCAACCATGGAGTGACCTGGCAAACTCAGCCCTAGCCTGTGCCAGCAGCATGGCTGTGCTCAAATTCAGATCTCCAGAGCAGGAAGGAAATTTAAATATCCAGCTTAAAAGGAAGGGCTAATGACAGAGCAGGACAAAGAAAATATTGAGCTTCTTGTTAACCTACAGGCACATATCACCTGTAACATAAGCAAACTCAAACAGTAAAAAAAGTGCTGCTTTTCTCTGACTGTGTTTTAAAGTTTGGTGCCAAGAACCATGATCTGACCAATGTTCATTTTAAAGGTGCATAATGTCTTTTCTCATTTTTATTTTTTCCTATTGTGAACTATACAACTGTGATCAGAAGCACCAGATAGCAAATGTGCTTTTCCAGACTGTAAAAAAAGAGAAGGCCAAGAGAATCCAAGAGTCCACTAACTGCCACTGACTTGTAAAGGCTTAAGATCAGGCCACTGGCCCATAAACTCCTGTCTCAGTTAGTGGAATATTTCCTTTCTCCAGCCTATGTTTTGTTGAGGAAAAGCATTCCATGGACATTCTAGTTACAGCTTAGGAGTAAAACAGGACATTTCTGTTGATGTGTGTGATGTCAGAATTTAACCCTGTAACTTTGAATTAAAAATGAAAAGGATTTCCTATTTTGCAATTTTAGTTGGGGCTAAGGGTCTTCCTTACAGTGTATCCATCACCTACAAGGTTCTCAGTACTTCCTGCATAAAGATCCATTTTCTGAGATTGTTCTGAGTAGCTGCTGTCAGGCTGCTGCAGCAACTTATTGCACACTGAGACTGATCCAGTTGGACAAGCTAGTACAATGATAAAATTAACTGTAAAGGGAGAAAATTTATCACTCATAGGTTTCATAGAGAAACACAGATGATTATCATTTAAGCTTCAATTCAATGGATAACCTAAACACATGCTCAACTGGAAAAAGTGTATCAGTCATCCTCCTGACTAACAGAAATATTTTGCTATTTAAGATAAGCCAGTGCTTTGCTGCCTCAAGGTGAGATAACTGAGCCTACATACAGTTGTGTGGTGATTCATTTTACAAAGGGCTAATAAATAATAGTTTGCTGCTTTAATAAATGCCTAATCAATTGGTAATTATATGTTACTGTGAACTGCAAAGGGTAAGAGGTCTGACAAATAGTCTGCAATGCTCCCATAAAATCCACTGATAAGGTTGGGCATTTTTATCCATTCCTAATGCTCACCTGAACTGGAGAAACTTTCTTTCCAGCCTGAGGCCCTTCTATATCCAGTATCTATCCATGTAAGGTGTTATGCATGTGAGTCACCCTTACACTGACAGCAATTCCCTCATGTGAATAGAGCTGGGATCTGCAGCACAAGAGTCCAGCTGATTTACGGCATTTATAAACCTTGGAGCACTTGATCTGCATAAGATACAGACAGCCAAAACTACACAGACTGAACTGTTTCCAAACATTATTAATCTACAGAAAACTGTCAGGAGAAACACCAATATATTTCCCATTTTGGATCTGAAAAACTGGAAACCTTAAAAAATAGTAAAAAGAATAATCTTTTAAAGTTCTCATTTAAAATACATGATGTTTTTATTTTCATTGTTTTAACAAGACAAAATGAGAATAAAAGTAGGTTATCAAAAGTGGGTGCTGGCATTCATACTTTGTTTTTTTTTTAATTGACATACATATAATGTATATGAATAGCCACACATTTCTAGTGAAAGACTATGAACAAACACACGTACATATACAGAGATAGAGAAACATCCTATACATACATCCATGAGTGAATATACATATTTATGTGCATACAGTATACAGACAAGATACTATACAGGTACAGTCAGTGCAATATACTGTATAAGGCTACACAAACACCAAGAGAGGCTGGTGGGGTGGTGACAGCCATGGGAACAAAGCTGGATGGTTGTGACTCAACGCAGATGGTGGGGACAGCCTGGCTGCTGTGGGGTGTTCTATGCACCAGGCACACACAGTTCCAACAGAAACATGGTACAATACACTCAGCTCAAAAAAGGAGGACAAGTGGGAGTGTGTGGAGGAAACTGAAATGCGTATGAGCAGACAAATAAGGTTGTTCTACCTAGGATACAGGATGTTTGGTTCATTTACAGAGAATGCCTACATATAAACCCATGCTTTCATGAATTCATGCCATTTTTTATTTCTATATTTTCCTTTAAGAATATTACAAAATTCTTGCCCTGAGTTAAACATAAATACACACAGAAAAGGGGGTGGGGAAAAAGGAAATTGCATGCTTCTGGGTTTTTTTTTTAAATAAAATTTTAACCAAGGCACAATGTCTTCAAGAGTGGTTGCAAGACCATTGAAATAAACTTAGCAAGTGCTATTGTTCTGGGACTGTGGCAAAACTAATTCTTTGCATACAGAAGTCTCAGAACCAGTTTTGAAGTGAATTTACAAGTTTTAGAAGAGAACAAGTAAATTTATTACATATGCCTTAAAGAGAGATTCCCTGAAGAGGAAGGAATGCTACCAATGCTACCACATTAAATTATTTTATAGGCAACTTATTGATGTTTGGACTGAAATTATTTCACACAAACTACATTATCTATTTGTTTAGCATTGGCTGCTACCTGTTTTTAGTAGAACCATGTACAGTGTTGTAAGAGCAGCTCAAAATGAGATGAAGTTCCAGATAATTTTCAGTTTCTGTGTTAGGCAGTACACACAGCAGTCTCACTGATTCAGCGAGCTGCAAGAATCACAGCTCAGCCACAGCTGATCAATGGTGGCAGGAGACTTTCAAGGCTGTATCTCTCTCTCTGTCATTGACCTGCATCAGTGTCTTACTGGAAATATTAGTTACTAGTTCCTGTGGATCCCACTCTATACACCCATGCCCAAATCTGACTCTCAAAAGAAAGGGTGCAGAGGCCATGCTTGGCTGCTGCCCCCACATTCAAACACTCAGACTCCAGAGACACAGAGTTGGCATCAACTTCCAGGTGTTCTGGAGGGTATCTCAAATTCCAGGGAACAACCACCTTTATTGTGCTGCATTGGCTGCAGCCTCTGTCCCCATAAAGCTCTCGATGAGCTGACTGTTTTTCAAAGTGTTGAAACACACCATCTCAACTCTATCAAAACCAGGCATGGCATAGCAACCCCCTGAAACCTCTGACCACACAGGTGAGATCTTCTCAAGTCTGTCCTATGCCTGTTCAAGAAACTGTTAGCTCCCAATCTGAGAAACAACTAGGTAAGGAGAGTAAAAAAGTGTTGAGCATGAAAGTGAAACTTCATAAATGCCATGTTATTTCATCCTTTGTCAGAATATAATTGCATTTGAAAGCTTTCAACAATTTCTGTCACGGAGCTCACCTCTTTCTGTTTTCTGCTGACAAGCTTACCAAGTTCTTGTAGGAATAAGATATCAGGGCAAAGGAATGGAATACTCTTTCTTCTCCTTTCTTCCATCCCATCTGAAATAGTGGCAGCCATGCAGGCACTCGACACAAGGCAGGATGACAGACTCAAAGTGTGGTGCTCAGACCAGCGACTCTGTTCCCACACCTGACACCCTCTTGCTGTGGGGTTACTTTTTCTACAGCTGACCTGCTTTCACCCATTACTTCCTCCCCCTGACACATTTATTTTTATGCCTAAACCCCATGCTATGACCCTTATGGAGAGGGAGAGTCGCCAAAGTCATGTTGGGCTTTAGCAAGCACCTATGGTGACAGTAATGCATGCTCAGATCTACCTGTGCCTGCTGTCCCCTCAGCTGTGGGACAGAGGCTGCTCCAGATGTGGGGCCACACTTAAACCAGAGTCCTGGCAAAGCCATGCACTGGCCTGCTCCTGCTGCATGACCAACTCAGCTGAGAGAGGAAGAAAAGATGACAGCAATAGCAGGCTGGTCTGCCAGCAAAAGACAGCTTGGACACATTTGCTTCTCATGCCAATCACTCAGGTGTGCGTTGGAGGTGAGGGATAATGGATGTGACAATTCCATCGAATTCAAAGTTTGTATTTCATTTTCCTTTTTTAGAGACTTTATTTTACTTTTTAAATAAGCCTTCTCTATTTGCAATTTGCATATTTAGAAATCATTTGCACTGCTCTGGACCCATGCACTGATTAGGTAAGGCCAGATTCAAGCTGAAACTCAACACAATGCAATGTGGAGCATTCCCCAAAGCATTGACATTCTTGTTGTTGCTCTCATCCAAAATGTTGACAGCATATTTTGCTGGACTGTCGACAGCAGAAATTTGCTTTCATGTGTGCAAGAGATTTGTCTTTGCAGGAAAAACCCGGAACTGCGGAAAGTAATCCAACCACTCCCTCTTGTGGGCACAGGGTTCCGCTGCACTTTAGAAAGGCACAGATCACATAAATCCAAAATCCGACAGATTCTTACAGTGCAAAATCCCCAGAGGGCTGTGTGACGCTGTGACACTGCAGGACACAGTTCATGCCTCATGCCCTGGCCCTTCCTTCAAGGTGGCAGCAGTCAGGGTGACAGATCCCTGACTCATGAGCATTCTGTCTGAACAAGAAAGTAAAATCCAATGGCTCTGGATTCAGGCTTCTAAATACTCCTAGGACACACACACTGGTCAAATCCAGACATCATCTCAAGGTAAAATTGGCTCCTGTCCCATCAGTCAAGTGCCTGTGCCATGGGCTTCTCTCTGTACCCCGTTGTGGGCTCTTCCATGCCTGTCCATCCTCCCAGGTAGGACCCAGAGGATTTCCTTTCTCCCTGCCATTTGCAAAACCAGCATCCACAAGATTCAGTCTACACCTACATTCATTTTTCTTTTACTACACAGACGCTAAAGATTTCTCCATGACAGGGCCATTTGAGAGAGAGACATAATTTTTAAAGTGTTCTGAGTAAAATATACCTGGTTTTCCACTTTTAGACATTAAAATGCATTTCATTGTATCAGTGACACATAAATGATGTAAAGTCACTGTCACAGATACAGCAGATTGCACCCAAAATAGTTTTTTTGCACTTTCTAGTTTCACAAGAACCAAACCTTAAGCAATTCCTTAATTGAGAGTCATACCCCTACCAATCTACTTCCATCTGCAACCTCTTACTTTCTCATCTATTACACTGAACTTATGAATCCTTGGGGCAGGAACAGCCTTTGTTCCATGCATATTGTCTACCAACAAATAACTGTGACTCTTGGACACCACCACAGTCAATATTGTGGTAGATCCTAGTGGCCAACATAAAGCAGGTTCTGTAACCAGGGACAATCCCAAGCCTTAATAAATGTGATGGCTAAACATAAGAAGTAATTAGGTTCCTTTAAGTGAATATCTTCTCAGGCAAAAATAGAAGCTACTATCCAAAGTAATAAATAGAGTATAGAAAGTCCAGACCAAAGCCCCATGGGGCTCTGATTACAGAGCAAGCAGCATGGGACTGTTCCCACACTGTGGACATATATTTTGGATGAAGAAAAAGATCAAGTATCAAAAAGGAGCAACCATAACCTTGGCTCCAGGAGCACAGAGACAGACATCTCAGAGGCACTGCACTGGCTGAAGAGGAACACTTGGCATGTATACACACGGGGAGGAAAAGGGTTGCCACTGTCCTAAGAATTGTTTAATATGTTTTGCTATTCTATGTCCAAAATACACAACAGACTTTCAGAACTTTTGAAAATAAGAGGAGAAAAGAGGGACAGAGAAAATTCTAAGAGTGGCAATTGGCACAGTAGTTAGATATTCCCTTTGAATAGAAATCTGGGACTGCATGTCTCCTGAGATCTTTAACCAGCAGCTCAAGGGGATAATTTTTCCCTTTGGTCCAGAGGGCAAGGGTGACAGAAGTTGGTTCTTTCTTTGCAAATCCTTGTGCATGATAAAAGCCAAAATAGCAGAATCACTAGAGTCTGATGCTGGTTCTGGGTTGAGATTCATCAAAGAGTGCACATAGCACAGATTGACAGCACTGAGAGCTGACATGGGTCTGTGCTGTGTAACACACACAAATTCTCTTGCTAGCACAATCCATTTTTTTTGCTAACATTCCCCTAGTAATCAAACTGAATGAAGGACTACTTCAGTCCACAGAGTTCTCCATCTACCTGCAATAACTGTATTTCTTTCATATAGTGGGAGTTAAAAGAAAGACTGCTGTGATCAGATACGGAACAGTGGATCTTCATTTATAGGTGCTTATTTCTCAGCAGCAGAATTCATCAACTGCAGAATCAGGAACCCAGCTCTGCTACTGTGCCCCACAACTGCAGGGTGTTTGCTGACTCCTTGAACTCTTGTATACTACTGCTGGGAAAAAATGGCAACTTTAAGCTGAGAATAATAGAAGAGCACAGATGCTTTGTTTATGCTCACAGAGTATTCACTTTCAGATGCACATTTGCCAACTAAAGCATGATAATGTCAATTCATTGGGGAAGTACTGTGTCTAGGTGCCTTCAAAAATAATTATAGCCATAATGGTAACAATTTGCATTCCCAGCATTCACTAATTACAGGGTGACCACAATGTTTACAAGGCATACAAAGACTATAATATGTTTTGTATTCACAACTAAAGCTAGAGATATTACAAGCTGGGCTTGTGATTTTTAACTGACCTAGTACAGGGGGAGCTTAGGCATGAGACAAATTTGTAGCTGTGTTTGCTAAAGATTACTCAGTACTTGTCAAAATTCAACTCCAAATAATTAAAGTTTTTTGTATTTCTACAATGGACTTTTACTGCATTTAAACAGCAAAGTATTGCTCTACTCATGCATATGAAAAGCAGCTAACATATGTCTCAGCATCTTTGTGGTGCTTCCATCATGATTTTGTTTTAAAATGGAGCCATTAGAATAGGTGTTTGGGATTTTTTAGCTTTTCCTAATCCCATGAACACAGACAACCCCCCCCCCCCCACCCCCCCCCCACCCCAGCTGCATATTTAAAGTAGAAAATCTGCTTCTTACTTCTCTACCCACATTGCTATGTTGGAAAACTGTGCTGGAACACTCCTGGTCTCTGCTCCCTGGCTCTGTGAACCTTGGATTTCCATGTCTGTAACACAGCTCCCTCAGCCTGCCAGCCCCAGGCACCAGTCTCCCTCAGCACTTTGTTATTCTGCAAATCTTTTTTATTTTCCTACCTAGATATGAATTTAAGGAGCCAACTTGTATCTATAATTCTTGTCTATCAAAGACACATTCTCATACAAACTATTGATGGATTCACTTCATTTGGTGCAAGACAATGGTCAAGTCCACTCTTGGGAGTCTCTTTCCCTTTGCTATATTATAAAATAAGTGAGAGCTGTCCTGAATTCTGGAGGGTGATGGTTAGTTTGGCCATCTTGTGCCTTCTGTTGTGTTTACCAATGTGGTCATGTGGGGAAAGTAAAATGCTGCTTCAGCTTGCAGAGAACTCAGGCAGATACCAGGCAAGTGATGAAGTGAGCTGCAAGTTTTGTAAAATCAGCCACAAAAAGTTTCAGTGTTGATGCTGATTATTTTCTAGCTTTTTCTTCATTCCTTCCATGCATGTTGAGACTCCTTAATTCATAACTGTCGATGTATTTTCATTCCCTTCTCTGGGTTATTCCTTCTAATCTCAGCATGGCTTCTGAATTTTACTTTGATCATCTCTGTAAAGTTTAAATCTTCTTTCCTTGCTTAAATTTGAGCTAGATATCACTGCCTGGTCCCCCACAAAAATACACCAAACCTTAAGAGGCATACAAACCCTCAGAATTAAGATAACATACCTTGAGGAGGCAACAGGAAAGGACAGTGCTGTCTGGCCACTGAAAAGCAAGAAACTAACAGGCAGCATGAAGAGAGGCTGCACATTTGCAGATAAGGAACACACTTTTGTGGAAATCTATCTGAAAATAAGTTCTGCTTTGCAGGAAAGCTAAAATATGAAACTCTAGCTATCAGTAGTTTTGTTTTCAAAGAGTGTGGTTTTCTTCAGACCATCTGTATGTGGGATTTTCCAATCACTGTCTCCAGATTAATGAAAACAAACCTCACTGTGCAAAGTTCATTAGCAGAAAAAAAAAAAAAATCCAAGGTGTTTATATGATCTCTTTTTTTCTTAAAATGGAAACCAGTGGGATTTTTCTGTGCTGAAGCCTTTTTCAGAGAGGTATGGCAGTGATACAGAGAGGATTTTACGTACATTAAAACTCTGGGTGCAAGATGTTCTGCTCTCCGGCAGAGGGACTTCCACAGTCTGCTTGAAACGTTTTCTTTTGTGGCAGACATGCTCAGTGCACACCTAGCCTGTGTGCCACAGGGATATCTGAGCTCATCGATGGAATGTAATCCTTTGTTACCCCGAGGTGAAGATGTGCAGAACGATAGGATGGCAGGGAAGCATCATTGCACAGCAGTGATACCTGTGACTCCAAATCCTGCTTGCTTTACTTAAGTGAACAGCTTTGTTCACTGTGGCTGTGCTGTGGCAGGACTGAGCATTTTCCACTGCAGGCTGAAACCCTTGATCATGCCTGCTGCAGAAATCTCAGGTGCCAGCACAGAGGTTCCAGAAAAATGGGTGAGGAGTTATTTACTGGGGCACCTGTGGACCCTGTTTATTGTACTTTATAAACCCCTCAAAATGGTTAAATTCTACTGTTCTCTGTCCACTTGGATGGCTACAAAAGACAGTTAATTGTTTTCATTTCCATATAAAGGCCAAACACAGATGGACTTTTACTATCTCTAATGTTATTCACGCACTTCTTTTCTCTAAGATATAACTTGCTTTACTTTCTACAACATTTCTCCATTCCTTGTAGCATTTTGTGAACAATGTCATACTTTTATAGAATGAGAATCACTTAGGCTGAAAAATGCCTTTAACCCAGCACTGAAAAGCCCCCTACTAAACCATATCCCCAGGTGCCACATCTACATGTCTTTTAAATATCTCCAAGGATGGTAGAATGGACTCTTCCACTTCCCAGGGCTTGACAACTGTTTCCGTGAAGAAAATATTTTCTAATATAAGCAGATGGTATCCTACACTGTGTGTCTGAGTGTTAAAGCAGGTCACTGGCCATTACCCTGTGGATTATGGGGCCTTCATTCTGCTCCCTGTGTCCATCTTCCAGCTCAGGGGCTGGTACCTAGAGAACAGCTGGTCCTGCTATTGAACACTGAGGCAAAGAAGGCATTAAGTACCTCAGCTTTTTCCTCATTTTTGTCATTATGTTCTCTATCCAAAAAGAGGATGGAGATTCGCCTTAGACTTCCTTTGGCTGCTAATGTATCTAAAGAAAAAATTTTTATTGTCTTTTATGACAGTAGATAGATTAAGCGCTAGTCAGGATTTGGCCCTTCTAATTTTCTCCCTCCATAACCTCATGACACCCTTGTCCTCCTGAGTTGCCTGTGCCTTCTCCCAACTTTCATCAACTCTCTATTTTCCTGAGTTCCAGCAAAAACTCTGTTCAGACAGTCTGGTGCTCTTCCCTGCTGTTTTGTGTTTTGGCACTTGAGGATGGCCTGCTTCTGCATGTTTAACATTTCCTTCTTCCCTTTCTTTACAAGACAATACATCCTATCTAGAATACTTCTCTGCTATTTATACCCATCTCTGTAGGATATTTTTATTTAGATATGCATTCAGGAAATGCAGCTATGTGGCAATGTGAGCTATGTTGCTCAAAAATATTCTATGCTCCTGCCATTATTAGAGTTCCAAGCCCTCCACCTGACTCCCTCTGCTACTTACTTAATTTCTTAAACTTTGTTCTTTCACAGTCAATAACTTCAGTTCCAGGATAAACTTACCTTTCAGTTTAAATTGAGATAATTCAGTACTTCATCCAAGGTTGCTTTGTGCGACCAACACTTTCCAAATGCCCTCACCATTTCCCAGAATGAAGGACAGAAGGCAGGCTCTCAATCTGGCTCAGCATTTTGGTAAATGCTGGCTGCCCCTACACTACAGAATTTTTAGTGTTCTCCATCAGAGACCAGCCATATAATTAATTTCTGCTCATAAGCCTTTTCTTCTTATTTTTAAGTGATCCCTCTACTGCTTCCCATCAATATACCATAGATATATTCCGTGAATACTAACTGATTAATCCTCACCATACATTCCTACATCAATAAGCAAACAAGAAATAAGAAAACAAGGCATAGGGGAGTTCAATTACAATAGTTACATAATTACTTAATATATGATTGGAATTATAATATAGGTTTCCTTATGCCAGATCTATTTTTAATTACTAAGCATAGTCACCACTTCTTTGAACAATTGTATTAAAAATAATGGGTATTGAGTAGCAAATTCAGTTGCAAATTTGTCTTTTTCTCCCCCCAAATTAACCATTTTGAAAACTCAAAATCTTCTGGGATCCATGAAGATTTGAGAAAACCAATTAACAGTACTCTGCCCTTTCCCAGGTCTTATATTCCTGTTTGAATGTTAGCTGTGCCCATCTGATCAACAAAGAGGGGAATAACACAATACAACTCCTTAATCTTTTGGAAAGTCTAATTTGCTCATTATGATATTGTTAAGGAAAGCAGTATCAATACAATCAATAGCCACAGCACACAAAAATAGATACCCTGTATGCCACAATGCAGCAGATTGAGAATAGGCTAACAGCTCAGCTGTTAGAAACACATTTCACCCATCATCCATTATTTGCACATTAAGATAGAACAGGTGTTGAAAGAACAATCAATGTTTGTATCTGCCACGGAGATAAGATTTTTGTCATTCCTCTGAAATCAGGGTCAAATCCACACCTTTAAAAGTTATGCTATCATAGTAAATGGCAACATAATAGATGGACAGTAAGAGATTGTCAGCTGGAAGGGAAGACTTAAGGAGAGAAAGCTTGTACTTGTTTTTCATGAAGTCATGACCGACCTATACATTATTCAATTAACAAGATCACCCTTCTACAGTCACTTGAAAATTCCTCTTATCATCTTTGTTCCTTTCTTCTGTATGAATTGAGGTGGATTTTTCCCTCCACAGTTTCAGTGAACCCTGGCTGCAGCTTCTAAGAGGCTCATTATCTCTTCTATCACATCAGCTTCTGCTTTCAAGGCTTATTGTTTAGTTCTTAGTATAAACTGACAGGCTAAAATCCCTTCAAAACACCCAAGGTGCCTTTGCCACTGAGTAAACAGCAAAGCATCAGGAGTGCTGTAAAACTCATTTAATCAAAAATATATACTACATGAACACTGGGACACTGAAAACCTTTGGAAGTACAATTACCGTAATTTCTTCCTTAGATGAAGGAACACTTGATGTGTTATTTAAATGGTCCGTCATTTTGAATCTCCATTATAGATATGATTTGCTTATGTAAAATATGCTTTAGAAATGTGCAGGGTTCTCTCAGTCTTTATGTCTGGCAGCACTCAGAAGTAATACAATCATATCAGTTCATACAGGTTACAGAGCTGTAACCTGTACAGACTTGGCTATCCAAATATAACCTTCCTAACAAGTTGCTGGCTGTCTGGAGTGAGTAAATCAATTTACTCTTGTGGTCTTTGCTTTGGTCAAGACATTATTGGAGCAACTCACCAAGATACAAACACAAATATGTGATTATTGCAAAGCAGTCCTCAGGGAGATTTCCACTCAAACCTCAGTGACATTCAACAGTATTTTGGGGACTAACTCCCTGAAAGCCAGACAAAAATTCTCCATCAAAATAAGGGTGCCTGTGTGTGCATACACATATGCATGTGCACCTAAACCCATCTGTGCTCCTGCCTCCTTGTGCACACACACCCCAAACGTACACACCAGTGATGCAGTGCCACAGTGCTTTGACAGAAGCCATTCACATGATGTTTAAGCAAAACCTCTTCTTTCAATTGCTACTCTCAGCTAGTTCTGTCAAACTAATAATACAGGTCTGTGCAACAAAATGTTACAATATCAGTATTAGCATATAAAATAAAGGTAAGTATAGGTTTCCCATGTCTTTATTTCTTTTCCATTTTCTCTCTATCGGAGAAATTTGCCAAACCTAAACACTTTCATTTTTTCCTATGTGGCAGTTTTGTTTCAGATGACAACAAAAAAAGTATCTCTGTTTGAGATAAAAGGAGATGTTGCTCCTTTGATTTGGTTGTTTTTTTGTTTTTTTTTTGATTCCTAACAATGTACAATAAATATAACTACAGTGGACTATTTAATAGTCCTGTAAGCATTACATGGTCTATAGCTGAAGAGACTCTAGCTGCCTGAACTAAACAAAATCACTTGCTGTAAGAGCAGTTTTCAGGACAGTGATAAATCACAGTGTAATACAATCATGCATTAAGCTCCAACCAGATGTGAGACTGGCACAAATATTAAAGTACAACTGGGCAGAAGTCAAGTATGTACAAGTCATTGACAACATTGGTGTAAGTGCTCTAGACAAGACATTTAAAAGAAATTTACATAAAAACATAGATTAAATTTATCAAAGTTTGATAAATTTTAAGACAATAAAAAAGTACAGAAAGCATGAAAAAATAAAAAACCCAGCCAGTTCATACTGTACAGTTTTACTACATTTATATTACAGAATGAAGACAGAAAAAGATACAAGGAATTAAGAGCAAAGAAAATTCTGCTGGCTGTGGCCAGCAGAATTTCATTGCCGATGAGAGATGCGCACTCACAGATGCACGCACACGCACAGAAAATAAAGACACAAAGCAAAACCATTTACTGTAACAAATGACAGACAGAGAGGTGGGGACATTTGGCATGTTGCAGCACATGGAGTCATTCCCGATTGGCTAACGATGGTACCTGGCTCGGCTGGAGCTCGCCGGGCTGCCGGAGCGGCGCCACCGACGCGGGAGGCACTCCTGACGTGGACGCGGAGCGGCCCAGCCGGCAACTCGACTTGGACTCTGCAAGGGAAAGAGAGAAACACCAGTGAGCAGGAGCAGGTGACTGCTGCAGCAAGCTGAAACCTGGATCCAGGATTCCCTTGAAATGGAGACTCCAGCCTTGGTAACGAGTTAAAGTCTTGGACATATGGCTGAATCATGAGCAGAAGTTGAGATCAGGAGAGGGATTCAGACAGGACTCACGCCATGTCCTGGCCTCTTTGCTCTGACATCTCTGAAGGACAGAGCATAAAACAGCAGACAGGAGGAATACAAGAGAAGCATTCCTGTTTCCCCACTCCCCTGCTCCCCAGCACCGTTTCTACTCCTCATGTAATAGAGTAGTAATTAAGGGAGTTACAGAGGCTTCTCCATCCCAGAGCTGAGGGACATGACAGCCCAAAGACTGACTGTGCTGCAGGAAAGCATGAAATGCCAGAAAATAAAGGAGGAGGTATGTAAAAGTGGTGAGGATACTGTCACACTTGTGGATTTGCAATGACACCAAAAATACTTGGGAATCTCATGTCAGTAGCAATGAATTGAGAGATATAAAGTCGGAAAAGACAAAAGAAGAAAAGACAAATCAAAACATCAGCAGTGGCAAAGTCAGTTGCCCAGAATCAAGATGATAAGAGAAGCAATGTTTCCCTTGAGAGAAAGCTCCATTTCAGAGAAGAACTTCACAAAAATGACAGAGATATTTGATTTTCCTTCTACTGCTTTATATGGAGTAATTTCTGAGAAGGTTTCCCGTTGATTTCCAGCACAGGTTACTATTGTACACACTGACATGAGGTGACCATGCAGTTCAGGAGGCCTGGATGAAAGTTTTTATATCTAAGCCATGCTGACACCCATGCACTACCCCAGAGTTCAGCTGGTCTGGAGGAAACTGTCATTTCCTGAAAAAGGGATCTACCTGTTTCTGCCCAAGAATTTTTTTTGTCCTTACATTTCCTTTATATGGCTGAGGAAGCACCTCTCAGCCTATGGCTCTGCTCAGATCAATGTGTTCATTCTCCTCATGTTTCATAAACCTTCTTCCCAACCCTGCAACTGCTTCTTGTATTTAGTGGGCAAACACTGAAAACATTTGGACTCACCAGACAGATTTGGTACAATAACAGAGTCTCACTTTTCACATTGACAGTGCTGCTTTGCCATGAATAACAAGTAATTACAATACCATGCTTCATGACAATTTAAAGAATTTTTAGGGTTTTTAAAATAAGGTCCGAAGAATTCCTCCTATTCAATTCCATGTTTTCAAGAAGAAAGGAAGTACCTATGCCTCATGCAGTTGTGGTTTAGCAAGTTTGTCTCTGAAGCACATCTTTTGCCTGTGTCTGTCTGAAATTTATTTTGTCATGCCTCATTTATACAGCTGCTTTGTTTGTGTTTGTTTTACACTGATTTCTCTATTTCCTGTGTGGATCTCTAGTATCACCACTGGCCACTGGCTGGGCCGCAGCTTGAAAGGAAGAAGATTCCTATTGCCAGCATGACCTAAAGTCACTTGGCACACTTTGGAAACTTGAGGACAGCTGGCACATTACTCCACATACCAGCAACATGCTGAAATGGATTCTTCCACTCTCACTGATGCTTTCTCATTGTCACCTTCAATGCTTATTTTCTTCAGATATTTCAGAATTCAGTGGGGCATGGAGAAGAGCTATCCACTTATGCTGGAGCACTTAGACCAATGAAAGCATCTGTATGGGTGAATATTCATCAACTAAATATTAATAGGTTAGTTAACATCCAGCTGGCTGAGCAGCAAAAATATTTATGCTGCTTGCCGAATGCATTATTCAATTCACTCTCTCCGAGTCAGTCTGTAAACACACCACGAGTCAACACAGCCACAGGCACACAGAAAGGAGCAGACTGGCCCCCTCCATAACCTTGCTTTTGTATACTGTCTGCTGGTTTGCTTTTTTTGGACTTGGGCAGTTAGTCTGAAGGTTGATTAGGTTTGTTTTTGTTCTGATTTCACACTGTCTGTGTGCCAGATTTCTGACTGCTCCTTTCAGTAATATAGATATAATAATGGATCTCATTATTATATCTCATCTCTCATCTCCTGGAATTCTGCTGGGGTTTCAGAAAGGACAAGAATTGTGTTTTCTTCAGTTGTTTTTCTTTACTGCTAAGTAAAGATTCTGTTTCTGTTGTGACAAGCAGAATCAGACATTCAGCACATAAAAACTCCAAGACACTGTCTGACTATGCTTCTGAATTATTTTCTTTGCTTTAGGAAAGCAGAAAGAAGTGTCATAATTTCCAATTTGGATCTATGAGCAACAGCAAGAGATTACCATTTCCTTGCCAAAGAGACTCCTTTCATCTGGCATCAAAGAAATAAAACCTATCACACACAGATGAGGTATTAGTTCCTTTATCTCCCTGTAATATATGTTCCAGTATTAAGGAAACTATTGTGATTTCCATGGTGATCCTCACAAAAGATGCTTCAGACATGGCTCCATCTAGATTTTGTGCCTCAGTGGCAATATTTTTAGACCAAATAAATACTGTATTCTACTGTAATTAGTGGTCTGAGTAACAACACATCACTTGGGGGAAAAATAGTCCATAAAAGGTCTGTTCTTTAAGTGCTGCACAACTCACTGCTCTGTATTCTGCAGCATGTTATTTTTCAGCTATGGGCAGCTTATTCACTCTGCTGGGGCTATCTGGATTTTCCTGTTTAAGAATCTAAAGGAAAGAATCTAAAGGAAAAACTACTGCTAGTAAATATCAGAGATGGTTTCTAGCATTTAGAAATTCATGTTTATCTCTTGTGGATGATACTGAGACAGCTCATTATTAACATCTGAAATGTGTAGTCTTGGACATTTTGAGAAGTCCCTTAGTGACAGAATTTTATGGTGTGGAGCTGAGTTCTATCAGCCATCCTGAGAGGCACCCAGGGAAGGTTCTATAGGCCAGGGGATGCAGGGCATGTTAGCAGCCTTTGGAGATGCCCCTTGCAATCAATGGGCAGCATGAGGTCTGAATTCAGCAGATTCTTGGGGGTAGCCAGAAGGCTGTGAAATATTATGCACAAAAATGTTCATAAAATTCACTTGGTGTATTTGGAAATTTAGTGGTGTTATTTTGCACAGCTTCAAATGTCTCATCTCTCACAGTGACACGGTTTGAAAATTGCACTGCAGGTCTCTGGGACCCAGGTGCAGTGTAGTGCTAGGAGGGCACAGTGGGTGTCAGTCCCCTCTTATGGCACCCACAGTGGCCACAACACTCTGGAGTGGGACCACATGCCCCTGACACCAAACCCACAGACAAAATCAGTTGCAATGGGCTGAGCATCACTGCACTCTCAGATTTGAACTTAGCACCAGGAGGGTTACACGTGGAACCAGGCAAGCATTTAGTTCCAAAGGGCGGCATTAAAGATGAGAATTTTAAGAGAGACTGTGCAACACAGAAATACAGGCTTTCCAAGCACAAATAGGATTGCCTTAAAGTTGTGTATTTAATTATGTGTCTAAGCACTCATATAAACGGCTGGTTTTCCAAAACTGCAGGGGCTGCCAGCATGACTGAAGATGTAGAGGCTTGGCTGATTGTATTTGGGACATGGGGTGCTGTAGGATTTTCCTCAATAATGCACAGTGCTGAAATGCCACAAGATTTTATGGAAATATTTTCAATCAGTTTTATACCAACATGCTATGGCTTTCTATATTCTCCAGAAGTACAGCAACCCTTCATGATTTTTATTTTTGGATCTTAATGGAAAGACTTCTTTATCCATCCAAGGAAGCCTTCATTCTGCCTATCCTAATCTTAATTCAAAAAAATGCTCTGGCTGTCACTTACGTTGGAGAAGCATCTTATCCTGTCACAGTCTCTTCTTTGCACATGAAAAGAGAAATATTGCTTATTTGCTACAGCTGCCAAGAAATGCATTTTGAATTAAACAAGGCAATGTGACAGGCTGGGAGCAATCACATAAAAAAAAATAGAAGAAGAAGAAGAAAAAGAAAGCATGTATACTGGAAAAATACATCACACCAAGTGTCTTCATACTGGCCTAAAAAGAGATGAGTAAGCTGAAATACAACTTGAAGTTATGAAACATTATGGTGCAATAAACTATGTAGCATTATGCTATCTAAAAAAAGCATTTAGTACTTTGCTATTGGCAGAAGCCAGTTAGTGCTAAAATATCACAGCAGCACATCAAACTGAGCAGTTTCCACAAAGGGAGCACTGAACCTGTGGACTCAATGTTACCAGATATCCGTAGGTCAAAAGTTTAGCAAGTCTCAAACCCAAGTCAGGTAATGAGCAAAACCATGTCTGAAAAGGAACCCCCTGTTTGGGTTTAGGAGTTATTTTGCCCAAAGGAAAAAGCTGTTGGTGGAATATACTTTGTATGCTGAAATATGGGTGTTTCTTTTCTTTGCAAAGCTTTTGTTGTAGGATTTGGCTGTGTTTGTTTGCTATTTCCTGGCTTCTTTGAACTACAAGTAAGTGTTTTGTATCTTTGTTCAGCTTTTTTTTTGTGTGTTTTTTTTTACACCAAGGCAATATTTTTACTCCATCAGAATTGGTGTGATCCCACATCCTGGAGGTCTCACAGCAGGACCATGGGTAATGGTGGGATGTCCTCAGTGCGCAGCTCCCAGTACTGCTCATTTCATTACAGGTGACAGGCACTGCTTAGGGGAGCCTGTGAGCAGAGAACATGAATGACCAGGGCAGGCAAGGTCTGGGCCTCCTGGGCTGTAACATAAACCCCCAGCATTAAGTTACCATCACGTGGAGAATCCTTGTGGGTTCAGGAGCACAGTGATACTGCCTGTGAGGAGAAAATGTAGGGGTTTGACCTGGCTGGCATGAACTGACTTTTTGCTGCTATTCCCTTCTTACAACAATGGAGGCATCTTGTGCCTTGGGCTTTCCAGGCTTTGCCCCATTCCCAAATAGGTTCATTGCTTTTGGAAATCAACAATGATGGCCAGTAATTCCAATGAATGGTGGGCATTTCCTCCCTTCCTGATTACCTACAGTCTTTTCAGATGGAACATTTATGGCTGGCTGAGTGACAAGCTGCTGGCAATTCAAAAACAGGATGCAACAGAATTTCTGAGATTTTAAAGGCAGGGCAGTGCCTGTCTCCAGCAGCAGGTGGCAATGCAAAATGCTTCTTCATTGCTGTTAGGAAAAAAGCTGCAACATTCCAGAAAATGCTCTTCAAGTATCCTGGTGTGAAGTTATACAGATTCTGTATTACAGATTGTGTTTGGCTGTTCATTATAATTGCACTGACTTTCCTAAAAGTCAGCATGCCCCCAAATCACACTGCTTTCCATAAGAAATTATAGGATGCCAAGAAACAGAAAGTGCCCTTGACAAATTCTGTCACAGAACAATCAGGCACTAGAGACAGTGATAACTGTGTGCAGCTAACAGCCTAGGCTCTTTGAACAAAATAGACAGAAAGTTCAAGATGCTGTTTGGAGATGGCTGATCTTACTAGCAGTTTCAGAGTTGGAGAGAACCCACCAAAAACCACTGTTCTCACTCAGGTATTTGCCCAGGCCACCCCAGTTCCCAGCTCATCTGTGCTGGAGCAGAGCTGCCTGATGAGTGCCTGCGGGAAATCCATTTACACCCTTTCTCTTTTGCAACAGAGCAATTCAACTCCATTTAAAAAAATTATTTCAATATTGCCCTAATAAATGCCTGTACCAGCATGAACTGGGAGGCAGGTACCAAACTGCAGTGTTTCAAGGACATATCTGCATAAAAGAAAAAAAAATAGCTTTTTTTTCCTGTTATCTATGATGTTGCAGAGAGAGTAGCAGCAGTGATGACTGTACTGGGGACTGCCTAGATTTTATTTGAGGTAAATCTAAGTTCTAATTCCTAGTGCAGAATTACTTTATCTCCTTGACTCCAGAAAGCATTTGTATTCATATGAAAGTATTAAATCTCTCTTCTTGCATTCTGTTACAGTTTTAATTTAATTGCAGAGAATGAGCTGTTACAGTTCATGTACAAGTTCATTGAGGAGAACTGTGTACAGCATTCTCAATGCAGTGCCCCACCAAGTAAAGGTAAAACATGTTGCTCAGGCAACAGCAAGAGACACACAGGGAAAAAATATTCAGGGCAGATGAGACAATATCCATCAAATGAAATATTGTAAATCTGCAGGAAAAGAAAAGTTATAATCAGCTCTCAGATTTTAATCATAGAAAGGAATCAAAATTCAGCCAGGAAAATAAAATTTTTCTTTGACAGACCTAGCAGTGTAAGACAAAGTCACAGTTAACTAAATCAAGGCGTGATTCAACAACTATTACAGTTTGCTGATGCCAAGTGGAGACTGAGGCCAACATGTTTTGTCTGCTTTTGGAGATCAACCAACTCTTTAAAATAAAACTGCTGCAGAAATGTTGGACAGCAGTGTTATATTTTGCTAAGAGCTTACTCTTCAATTTTAACTTCTTTACTACTCTGGTCCATAGTGTCATCTTGCAGAACTGAAAAGGTTGGTACACACCTTTCGTCTAATTTTTGGATGCCCCAATACTTTTATATGATCACTTTAAACCCATCCTTTAACCTGCATTAGCACAGATGATGGTCTAAGACACTGGGGACAGAATTTTTACCAAAAGCTATGAGCTTATCTGGAAAATTCCCACCTTCCAGGAAGCTTTATAGAAGAGACAAGTAAGAAAATGGCAGTAGCACAAAAAAGACCTGTGCTAGATTGATAAGTTTTGCAGAACTTAGGTGACAGAAAGTCACTTTCACTGCACCAGGAAGGACTGTTTGGGGGGTCTGTAGCAAGCAAAGCTGGACTACATGATTGCTGCAAATGACATTTCACATCAGCTAAGACTCTTCAACTTATACACTGAGTTTCAGGCGTCATTTTCAGCAATTCAGGGACAATGTGAGTCCCATTATCACCCAGGGAAGCAATGTTCTGGGTGAGCTGTGAGCATCTCTGCTCACTCAGCAGTGTAAACACTCCTTGCTGCCACTCACTGCCCAGCAGATGTCTCAGGCAGGAATGATTACTGGTCTGAGCAGCTCATTCCTGCTCTTATACTTACTGGACACTGACCATGAGGCTTCAGTACTAGACATGCCAACTGTCCTTAAAGTGATATTTCTCCCAGTCCAACTAATAAGCAATGAAGTTACTCCTTTATGATAGCTGTCAAATCTCAAAAGTACCAATACAGTACTCATGCAAGGGCCATAAATATCTCCTTATAGATGTCTATTCATTTATCAGTTCCGTTTGTCTTAGTCAATTTATAAACAAGACTGCATTAAAATGCCATGGTTTATGGCAATTTACTATTTAATATGTAAATATTTTTGAATAATAAAATGAATAGGTGTTTATCTGAGACTTCTGAAATCCATTGTCACTTTTCTAGAAATTTCTGTACAAGCAGAAAGGAAAGGCTGCCTGTGTCCTGTCACTGTGTCCCTCAGTAAGACAGCCTTGCTTTTGCAAGGTCTATTTTTTTACTTTATGTGATACCAGAATTTATGAACTTCCTCCTGAGGTGCCATCCTAGGAGTGTCTTTGCCTTTTCAATGTCAGGTGGAATCCTTTACTTCTTTTGAAGTAGATGGCAAACATGTTTACGTGCTTCTATTCCATGCCACCATCCCAGCTGTTCTAGCACAGAGCACAAGCACAGCACAAGCCCTGTTAGCGCAGCACTTAATGGGCAGGGCCAAATCTATAAGATATGTGGAAGTCTCTTTAGACTCTTTAGCATCCACAAATCTGGATGCTTCCTACACCAGTTTATCTTTAGAGACTCTTCAGCTCACAAGGAGATTCATGAGATCTTCGTGTGCTGTGCTTGACATACCTGAGCTGTTGCCTCCAGCCAGCATGGTTGGGCTGACAGAGGATCTCCCCAGCCTGCTGGACACCATGGGGGGGCCTGGTGTTCCATCCCATTCCTGAGCTTTCCCTGGCTCCCTGGAGGAAGCTGTCCCATGATGTCCTCTCTCTTTGTTTTCCAGCTTTGGTAGTGGTTCAGTGCTGTGGCTTCTGATCTTCAGCTCATCTAGTGGTTCTACAAAATACACAAGTGCACATTTCATTATAGAGTAACTGCTAATCACCCACATCATGCAATAATCTTTTGCAAAATACTCCATATATATCAATCATAAATCCTTTAAGGGCAGTTGATAGCATGGCTTTACCATCTACACCAAAACCCTGTATTTACATAGGTTTCAGTACACTTTTAAATTATTAAAAGCACACACCATGAAGCAGATGGATAAAATGTAACATTTCTGTTACAATTTTCATAAGCTAGGAAAATAATTTGGAAAATGGTTCCCGACCAAATTGCAGTTTATTAAAAATTTATACACATATTTGAAATCTTTTCAGCTGCCATTTCATTAGGAACAACTTCTTCTTCAGGCACTTTCTAAGGAAGCTCTCTCCTAAGGCAATATTGTGCATGCAACATATCTGTACTTCTCATAAGCTCTAATAAAAGCACACAATCCACAAAACAAAACAGCACAAATCCATTTTGGATGTGCCCAGCACCATAACTTGGGGAATGAAATTGCAGTTGTTTGGAAAGCCCTTGGAGTCAGAAAATTACTTTCTGTTTGAAACACCATAAGTCAATGAAAAGAGGAGCAATTCAAAGCACAGTTGAATGATTTTTTCAAGTGAAGCAGTGATGTCTGCTTTCTTCATGGCTGGTGATTTTCTGTTCTTTTCTCAACACCCCAATTTCTTTTCTTGCAGGTTGAACAATGCATGGAGAAAGAATTAATTCCTGCTCTTTCCATTCTGTGGCTATGAAAAATTCACATGGAAAACTAGATACAGAAGAAACATTAGATTGCTCTTTAGTTGTAGGAGCTAATTACTGTTCTACTCAGTTATTCAAAGCTGCTGTCTACCTCATTTTGAAAAAAAAGATCAGTTTGGAATTTTATATCTCAAACCAAAAGAGATCCTTACATGATACACCAGTTCTAGTCACACAGATTTATTAATCCACCCCTGATGTACCTCAATTTCTGTATGTGTCTACAGTCTTGGAATCCATATTTGATAGAGATGACAATCTTCCCTTGAGCTCTATGTCAAAAATTTTTAGTGGCTTCAAGGGCCTTTGGAAGATTTGAGGGAGCCAAGAAAAGAGAAAACACCAGGAGCCAGAGAGAGGCAGGAGATGCCAGCAGCTCCCTGAGGGACCTGTGCTGAATGGCAGGACAGGATTTACATTCTGAGCTGCCACTTTCTCTCCCAGTCATCCCCATGGCCAGGAACTGGGATTGTTCAACTGCTCAGATGATACAGTCCCAGAAAAGGCCCACATTCAAATCCCTTTGATTTGCCTGTGGCTCAATGTCCCACAGACTGTTACCTGTGGTGCAGCACACAGGGGAAGATGCACTGTTGACAGCTGTGCTGGGCAGGGACCCCAGCTATGCACAACAGTGACAAAATCTCACCTTGTTTTAGGTTCTTTGACATTCCAGTCTGCAGATGACCTTAATGAGCAACACCCAGCCAGCCTGGGGTTTACTCAATGAAACATCATACAGGAGACATGTAAAAATATCTAACTGGTTATTGTGGCACAAGATGTAATCATTAGTGTATTTTGTTAATTACAATTGGTTAATAGTAAAATTGAATGTTGAGGATATCTTACCACAGTCTGCAAGTAGTAACACTGCATAAGAAAATGATTAAACCACCCTGGGCTGGGGTGAACCGTAAAATTTATGGATTCCATAAAATTTATGTGACAAAGACCTTCAAAGCTCAAACCTCTTCCATGAACTTCTAACCTACCTACCTTCTCACCTCCCTACTTCAGTGAATGCAAAAAGACACTGTAGTGAAAATCCAGTGTTTGTTTTTCCCAGCTGGTAACCCCAGTGGGGTACAAGGTTGAGTAACAGTCTGTATCAATATAACATGACATCTGCCTTTCAGGAACCTTTGCTAGGAGATGTCTGTGACACAGATCTGTCTGGGATTGCACAGAGAGACCTGCTAACATAAAGAGCTGCGCAAAGAGAGGGAGAGCCCAAATTATTACCAGATTAGAACTGTTTCAGTTGACAGCATCGAGCTATCAAAAATACTGATGTGTTTTCTCACATAACAGATGCATGCAATCATATGTGATTTTTTTTCTTCACACCAATAACGTTCACTTCTTTAAGATACTCTTTATCTGGGAAAAGGAAGGATAAAAACAAAGTTTCAAAATTCTTTGGAAATGCACACAATCCTCTTTCCCAGTAGAGCAGGATAGTGTCTAGATTGCAGTTTATTCTTCACAGCAAAATGAAGAGAAAGCCAGAAGACTAGAATGTGTTTTTAGAAAGTAAGAATTGGGCCCTCCAAGTGCCCTACCAAATTAATGTATCATTCAATAGGGTTGATCTATGTCATCCAGCTGCTCCTGGAAGTGCTGTGACTACCTTAGTGAAAACCTTCTCTGTGTGTGCCTCATTGACACTACTTGAACACCTCCCCTTGAAATTTCACACACATGCAGCCCGCCCTTGTCACAGTGGAAATGCTCTGGCTGAGTGTGTAGCTAAGGATTTATCTACTTCAGTTTACTTAACAGAGAAACATTTGTACTTGTTGCCTGATAAAAAGGATTTGTGCATTCTTAGTTTTTACTGTCAGCTGAATCAAAGCACAGCTTTTGCAACCAGCTGGAAACTGTGGAACTATTCAGACTAAATAAAGATTTGGTTTATAGTCTAATTTTTTATAAGGTGTAGAAAATCAGTTTTCAGCTGGCTGTCTAGACTTTGTAAATTTACATTCCACTATCCTTTCTTAGGGATTTTCAGTTCACAGTTTATCTGAAAAGTAATATATCCTAAAAATGAAAAGCAGATTGAAACAGATTATAATGTCATGTAGCCCATCACAGGGCCTGAGTCATTATTATTTGGTGATCATTATCAGTGATGATACACAGACAGAAAACAACATGTCAGTGTTTTATGTAGTTTTCTGTAATATTACTTTCCAGGTCACTTGCAAATACAGAAAAAAAAAATTAAAAAGGAAATTATTGCCTCACTATTCCTCAAATATTTTGGGCAGAAGTTTAGAACAAATTCAGCTTCTTTAATAAATGTCAATGGGAATCATACTCAAACTCAATTAAAATAAATTAAAAAATCACTCTGTTACTTCTTGGTCAACTGAAAGAGCGTTTCAGTTCCAATGTGCCTAGGACAGCTCCAGAAATGCAGAATGCTCCCCTGCCAGCTCTCAGCCCATCCCTGGCCCATTTGTTGACTGTGCCAGCCACTTGAATGTTTTTATCTTGTCAACTACTCCTTGCTGCAAATGTAGCTCCACAGAGCAAGCTAAGTGGCACAAATGATGGTGTCTCATAGGAGCACATTCCCTGTTCCACGTTTTTGCTCCCACAGCCTGGCATAAGGCACTGGCAGAGGTAACTACTACTCACCTGTAGTTACCTGTGGGGTGGGGATCTTATCATCCCCTGAAAAGCAAACCAGGATATTTTACAGAGAGTAACCCTTTATAAAAGCTACAGCAGGACTTAAATGGCCACTTTATCCCTATTGATCCCATCCTGAAAACAGGAACTCTTACCAGTCAGATTTATCTATGTGTACAGAGACACAGCTGAAAGGTAACAGCAGCTGCTGCACTGTTAATTTTTTTTATTTGGGAAGTGCAGAAACATAGATTGGATCTAGGTTATCTTGTGCAGTTAAAAACCTGAATTTGGAGGTGGGAAATACCAAAGCTCAGTATTATGCTGGGAGCTAACTGAGTCATATGGTGGCCACCAGAAAATCCTTTTGCAGTCAAGTGCTGCTTTTTGAAAAGCTGAAATTATTATGGAAAGCATCTTTATTGTTCCATAATTCTTCCACCAAAATGGTACATAAAAATGTAAATTTCAAGAAATAATTCACTGCTTTAAATATTTATGGACACAGTTGGTTAAACTGCCATAAAGGCACTCAAATGTTTCAAGCACTTTCAGCTGTCATGGTATTTCAATATGTAAACATGTGCATTTTTTAATTTATTTCACCTGAATCTCAGACTTTTCTATTTAAAGTATAAGATGGTTTAAATCTCCTATAAACTATGTATTTTACAGATAATTGGCATGTACAATCTCCCTTTTAGGAAAGGTACCCTAATAGCTGTGCACTAGGCAAGGCTGGCACGTGAGCTGTGGTACTAGAAAACTTGGAAATGCTAAAGGAAGTGAGAAACAGAATCAGCTGTAACTTGGATCTAAGAAAACTGAAATTACAGCTACAGAAAACATCTTACCCAAAAAAGCTGTCATTCGAATAAGTATAATTCTGTGGCCAGTCTGCCACTCTGTTCTTAAACACAAATTAATTTCAGGTCCAGTGGCTTCTTAGTGCAATGCTAAGTGATAAATGTCAGAACCTTTATTACTGCTTGGGGTTTGGGGGAAGAAAGAAAAGCCATTGTCTTAAGGAACTTAAAATGAGGATTGCTCTCTGCCATCTCTCTCAACTGTGAGCTGAAATGTATAAGCTAATCCATACATTATTAATTTATTCCTTTTTTCCTTTGTGTTTGTTATAAACCTAAATAAATAATATATCACTCAAGACAGAACTCGCATACTGGAGGGAGCAAATGGTCTAAAGTTCAGCAGTCACATACAGGTGCAAACAGTCATTCAGGATGGGGTTTAGATGTGAGCCAGAGCTCCTGATCTCCTCCAGCCTTGACAGATCAAGGCCACAGGGCAGGCATGGCCCTGGCTGAGGGAGCAGGAGCACAGAGCACCCCAAGGGCACACCTGGAGGGGGGCAGATGCAGGATGAGGCTGCAGCCAGCGCGTGTGTGAGGGTCAGTGCCACCTGAGACATGGCCAGGCACAGCATCCCTCCTGCCACTGCTGGCACCAGGGCAGCCTGTGCCTGACTGACCCCTTCCACAGACTTCCAGAGAACCCCAGAATTTCTTCTGTCTGCACCCCAGGGCTTTTTATTTACCTTTATTACACATTTAAAATTAGAGCTGCCTTTTCATGGATTTCCTTATGTGTGGTGCCTTGTCTGATCTGCACAGGTGTAAATTTATTCCAACCTCTCCCAAAGAAAAATAACCAGCTATTAATATGACATGCAAGAAACATGGATAATGCTCACTGTTTCAGCCATTAAAAAAAAAAATAGAAAAGAGCATATTATACTGTCAATGAAACCCATATCCTCATCTTTATTAACTATAGTGGTTTGTCAATTCTGACTTCATCCGCTTGCTAATTAAGCAGAAGTTTGCTTTGCATATCAATATTTAATACCCCTTTTTTACAGTTAAGTGAGAGTTGCAGCAGCCAGCTTGTTCAATTAAAAGCAGCTCTGACCTAGTTCCATGCAAAATCAATAGAAAGCCTGAAATTCTCACAAACCATCTAACATTTAGGGAAGACATGGCTGAACTTCTTGGTGTCCATGGAGCATGTTTCTGTGAACAGTGTAGGGCTTTTTTGTTTTATGTGGTGAAATCCAATGGAGATCACATCAGTCTGCTACAGACAGCCAAGGGAGGGGAAGAGGGATTGATGAGGAAAATGCATTTAGTTGATTTTCTGTGGCTGTCCCAAACCTGCTAAGTGTGCAATCCTGCTTAGGAAAACAAGACAGGAAAAGAAAAAGGCACAATACAACTAACTGAAGACTAATGAAAGAAGGGATAGATTTATAGCAAAACATTTATAGCATAGATTTATCAACCAAGGCTTTAGAAGAAAAATATTCAATGAAAATTATGAAAGTTATGATCTAGTTGAAAGAATAGAATGGAATTCTTTAAGTTTCAATAAAATTCAACTGGCAGGATAAGTCCATTTAAAGACAAATTTTCAAAAATTCACCATTGTGAGACATATTCAACATTATTTGATATCCTGTAGTAAGAGGAAAAATCCTCTTGTATATAGATTGAAATAAAGGAAAACCTGTTTTTGCTATTAAAAAAAGGAGAGATATTTTTCATCCCTGGAAGTATTCAGAAAATGTGTGGATATGGCACTTGAGGACATGATTTAGTGTTGGAAACGGTGGTGGTGCTGGGCTGACAGTTGTAACTGTCTTAGAGGTCCTTCCACCTTTAATTCTGTGATTCTATGATTGATCCAAGATGATCATATTTTGGCATATATTACAGAAGTGATGACAATCACCTGTTTCAAACAGGGCCATCATTATTTCTTAATTATTCACTCTGTGCTTGATCTTTTAATTGTGCCTGTTCTGCTGCAAATCATATCACAACTCCATCATCTGACCAAAGAGGCCACATCTGGAAGATATGCACTGTATGGATGTACTACTAAAGCAAATAAAATAAAAGCTGTGTCCTGGGACTCAACATTACATCAAATGACAGTCTATAAACCAGTTTTCTATTTAATTCAGGCTAGTCACAATTACATAATTAGGCAGAACACTTTATTATGTGACATTCACTGCACTTATCTTTTTTATAATTTTCCTTTCCCACCTTGGAATGCTGGAAATTGGTGACTTGGACTTAGGAAAACTGTAACAGAAGCCTTTGTCTTCTGGTACCTTTTTGGGCGAAAAACCTAATTACAACAAGTCAAAGGGAATTCTGTTATTGCCTCCAACAGAGCAAGGGTTTTCCTTGCAGCAGTTATCAGCTGGGGCTAGCCAGCCATGCTGATTCACATGAATGTATGGATCACAGGGAGCTGCAAACATTTCTCTTACAAAGTTTTTGCACCCTGATCTGCTGATAATCCAGGCTGTGCTTTCAATTACAAAAACTAAATGTGTGCACAAACATTTCATACCCACAGGTGGGTATGAACAAGGTCTATGACTGTTTGCAGCAGATAGGATTTAAGAAGGAGACAAAGGAGCCTGAAAAGTCTGAGTGTGGCAGGCTTATGAAACTTTGGTTTCACTGCCATTAGCCTTGGGCTAATTAGCAACACACATTGCACATAAGCACAGATTACCATGCCCACCCTAAACTCCATAATGATCAAAGAAAAACCCTGTTAATGAAACCTGTAATGAAACTGTGAAAATAAGTCTCTGTAAAGGTGGCCCAACTGTTACCTGGCGCTTGATTTGAAAGGATGGTACCTACTCTCACTTAAAGGCTTTCCTTCTCAGCCCCATTCATTTCCCCTCTCACTCATTCTGTTATTCAGGTTCTTGAAATACAACCTTGATCTTTGAATGAGGACACAATGGTTTGATGGGTCCTGCACACATCCTAGCACAGTATGGCAAGAAATCATAAGGCAAGAGGGAGCCTTCAAAAGAGTTGAAATATAGAGACATTTGAAGAAAAATGTTTTGTAGAAAGTTCACGACCTTATGTTTCAAAGCTTCACTTCAAAAACATCAATCTTTCACGGAAGTCCTGACTGTATTAAACTTGTCAACACTCTTCTGTCAAGTTTTCTGCTGAAGAACATCCTTTGAACTCTTTCAGGACTTTGAATGTAAGGTTTTTCCATTTTCTGAACAATTTAATTTCTTCTAAAGAGTATGTTTTTATCCAGATTCAGTAGTAAATGTTAGTCAGAAAATGAAGATATAGTAAAGGATATGGATTGTGGAAACTAGGGAGAGAAACTCCCCCTTTTGTATGTGCACATAAAAATATCAAAGTTGAAGTGAAAATTAATTCTTTCCTGGCTATTTTGTCTAGGGTTTAACTAGCTGTATGAAAAACATTTTTATTAATGCATTTCTCTTTATTGGCTTCATTAATGAATTAAAAAATTTGCCTTTCATTATTAGAGCAGATATGCCAATTGCACAGCTCTTCTTTCATCCAGTATGTTACCTGTAAAAGAGGATCGTGACACTTCCTGGCCACTGCTGTCATCTAAATTTTGCTCTCCAACAGAGCCAGGCACAAGCACCTAATGCTGCTGTGCAGCCTCTGTGGCTGGCTCTAGGTCAGGATCCCAAGAAATTTTTGCTCTGCAAGTAAATGCTTAAGATTCCTCCCTGTTTCAGGATAAAACCTTTATGCCATTCTGGCTTTATATGCATTTTAACAGAATTAATTATTTTAGGCCCTCCCCACTTTCTAATTAGAGGTTTCATTTTGTGAACTAGTTTTATTCTTTCTAGCAAAGCAACTGTGAAGCCATGCCAGCACAGACTTCCGATATTGAGGAAATAAGCAGAATTGCAGATGGTCTTGTAACAGCACTGGCTGATGTCTGTGCTTGCAAGGCTTTACAATTATTGCCTTCACAAGTGTGCAGAGCAGCTACTGTGGCTGGCACAAGGCTGTGTCTGTGTTACAGCACATACAAACTACATACAAATCACACAAACATTGCTGGAGCAGTAAACTAGCTACAGATTTCCTGGAAGAAGGTACTTTTTAAGTCATGAATTCAAATTCACACACAAAAATAAAGTAATTGCCATCTTCAGTAAAATTAAACACACAGCTTCTCTCTTGCAGATGAGCAGTTACAAGAACAATGGTTCTCCTTACTCATTCTTCAATGCCAGATAAAGTGCTAATTGCATGTTACTGTTTTAACAATAAAATAATTATTAGGAATGGATAATCCTATTCAAAAGAGTGAAAGGAATGTGAACCTTCACATCAAATTGAATGTAAAGGAACCTGATTCTTTAATATGCATGATTATCCTCACAATTATTTCCTCAGTGTTCCTGTACTTTTCACCTTATCTATACCTAGCATGTTTGTACACCCCAGCAATTTCATCGTTTGATATTTGAATCATTTACATGTATAACCTAAATAAAACCATTTCCAACACTTAGATTTTTCTTATTACTGATAGAGTCTTGGAAGGTTGAGAGAAAATTTCAGGGGAAGCACATCTACCTCTCCTCTATTAAGAGCCCAAGACACTTTATCAGAATATTATCTCTTCTCCCAGGCAACTATACATTTGCCTGTGGAAAATGGCAAATGGGGTTCAAAGTGCTTTATAAACACTGTGCTTTACACTAAACACAGACCTGCCTGCTAATAATCTCTAGTTTCACTTTTATGACTTAACAACCAAAAATGCCCTTGAATCCTAATGCAAAGAAAATCTGACTCTTAATTCATAAAAAGATGCATTTCCAGGCCCAATGTTTGGTTGTAAAGAGAAGTTCTGAAATAGCTGGCAGCTCGTGCTCTCAGGCCACTGGCACTGCCAGCCCAGCTGGCTTCATCCGATGTGTCTGCGCCAACTTCCTGAGTGGAGGAAACATAAATAACCCTGCACCATTCTATTAAATCAAAGCACTTCCATTCCTATCCTCCCTTTTCTTTTTTCCTTAGTTCTTTCACAATAGGACCTGATACCCTGCACTGACACCACACCCCCTGAAAAAACTGCAGTGGGAAATTTTAAGAAAGTGTATTTAGCAGTTTTGTTGAAGCCAATATATGCTTATGGAAAACATGACCAGATTAAGCATTTCTTGCCATTAAGATTGAGCACCCGTAAGTTGGTCATAAATTGTGTGGTCCTGCTTGAAACAGAAAGGCAATAAACTCTCCAATTCAGCGTCCTGCTGTATCACTGCACCATTTTGAATACAAGCTGTTCTAGCCACAAAGGACACATTTATTTTCTTGAAGCCAGAGACACAGATGGTATAAACTGGAGTACCTCTCCCGATTTCAAATAAAAAGCAGTGATTTATAAGTGCTGAGGATTTGGTTTAAAGGTCAAGATATTTCTCTGGCTTAAAAAGCTCTGTTCAGGGGAGTAGGGAAAATCAATGGCACTTAAAACTGAGAACCTATTATCATTATCCACATCCTTAAGTGCAGCATGTGTTCCTCTGCTTATTTACAATATGGTGAACTGGGTGTCAGTAAGTGAATTCACAGCTTTTTTACCCTCTATTTTTGACAACTTTCAGACATCTCGCATCTTACTGTATGTTAAACCTAAAGAGAAAGCATTTTTCATTTCTTTACCTGGAACCATCTTTTATTTGAAATATATCAGAGATAATAACTTTATCTCTTTTTCACACTTCACAAATTTATTTCTTCTTCAGAAAAATAAATTTTATCAAGCAGTCAAGTAATATAAACAGAAGGAATAAATAAATCTGTATCCATCAATCAGAGACAGCAGCTGTTTCCAGAAAAACCTGAGCAATTATTTATGAAATTATGTCTTCTTGAATGCTTCTGCATACCCTCAGAATCCCAGGAGGGCCTGATTTCCTGATGAGCCTAAATTGCTGAATTAGAAGATGAGACAATGCCATGGTACCAATTAGCAAAAGTATTGCATATTGTCTCAAAATGCTTGTTTTCTGTTTTAATAACTGCATCTAACAAAAACAGTCCCAAGCATGGAGGAACATCCCACCATCCATGACTTGGATGACCAAATGCCCTTAAAATGACCATACTCACTTTTGTGTGAGAGCAGTAAGAGAGTAAACACATGGTATGGATTTCAATCAAGGAACAGGTGTCCATTGATTTATCCATTAGAAACAAGTTCTTTAACCTGACATTACCCTTGGTGCTGAGGAAGAATGGAATTACTGTCCCACAATGCAAGATGGGGCAGTGATGGGGGAGCTGTGGCATGGAATTATCAGGCTGGGATGTGCAAGATGCCACAGGGCTGCCATGGATGCTTCCACACATTTCCCCTTTGCACCTTTGCTTGGCAGATCACTGCTTCCCCTTTAAACTAAACAAGCCCAGGTGAAATGATGCCTTCCTGCCTTTTGTGGGTTTAGCTGAAAGACCTTACTGACACATCATGATTTTTCTTTCCAATTATTGTCTGTGATTGCTAATTGGGGAACACATGTCAGCTTCAACAAGAGTCTCCAGCTGGCTGGATTAGCTGATCAAGCCCAAAATACTTAGTCTAGTGCACACCTTCCTTTGCTAGGGATCTCAGGACTACTGTGGAAGGACAACAGCAGGCGTGGCTGAAGCAGCACTCAAGACCACCGAACTGCAAAGTGAATCTTGTTTTACCCCAGAAATTAGGCTCTTGAAGGATGCTGACCATAGCTGGTCATCCCCATGTGTATACTTCAGATGTTTTCAGTGCTGTCCCACAACCTGGCACAGCCCCCAACAGACCTGTCCCTTAGGGGAGGACAGAGCTCCCCCAGGTGACCCTGGCAGATCATCACCTTTGTGGGTGCAGGTGTCTTGCCCCAAATATGCACTCACAAGAAGCACCTGCAGAAAGTGTTTCTGACGCTGCAACTCCTTGGCTTGCTGATATCTTTGTAGGTTGGCATAGATGTAGCAAGGTAGGCCTCTTGGGGTTCAACTAAATGGAATTAACTAAGGTAAAATAATATCCTTCTAGGGGTGGACAAGTATCATTCTCTTCAGAGTGGGTGTTCTCTTTGCCTTTTCCTCTGGCACTTTCCCCTGCTCCCATGAAGTGTTTGCTTTCAGACCTACTTTCAGGACTGTCAAATGAGAAGTGACTGTTTTGATCACCTCATTTAATCCCACACATATCATGGCTCCTCAGATTACAAAATCTTACTATATGGAAATGGATGCTTCTTCAGTGATGGAGAAATCAGTACACCTCTTGGCTCAAAGGTTCAGGAATAAATGAAAAGCTGTAGCTGTCTCATTAGACTGAATATAGCATTCATACTGCATGGAATCAATTGCTACATTCCAGAAAAAGGAACAGAGAATTAGGCTGATATCCCTTTGGATAAAAATATGGAAAAACATTAACCTAGAGGTTAGAAATGAGGTAGGCATTCTAATGCTAAAAGGAGTGTAGCAGTGCAGCTGTGCAGTAGTTGAGCAATGGATGTAATGAAATATCTATAATAGTTTTTATGCCCAGCCTCATCTTGCAGGCAAGATTTTCCTCTTCAGGAAAACAGAGGCTGGGCAGGTATACAAATGAGAAGGCATGCACACAATGCCATCCCAATCCCACCCTGTTTTGGCCAGCATTTCTCATCCTAACTCTGTTAGAAATACATCAACTGAAATCCTGCCCTATGCCTCTCATTCTGGACTTAACTCATGAAGATAGAGGTTAAATGGGCCCATGTGGGGTGAATTTTCACTTGAAGCATCTCCCAAACGCTGTTCTCCATCTCACTGCTCTATCTAACAAGGAACCCAAAGCTGATTGAGAAACACAGAATGACCCACATTTAAGGGACCCTAAAAATCATCTAGTATCAACTGCCCTGCCACAGGCAGGGATGCCATTCACTAGATCACGTTGCTCAGGGCCCCATTCTACTCTAAGTATCAGCTGCCGTAAGTCAGCCTAAACTCATTTTCAACAACTGAGCTACTTCAGACTCCCTCCTCTTCTCACACTATATGATGTGTTTAGATTCTTAATGCAGTACTAGCCAGGAACAGGAAATGTTAATAATTACCCCAATTTTCAATCACTATAACTGATTTTTCAAAGTAGCACGTTCACAAATTTCCTCCCTTTATGTGACTAGAAGCTGAAGAGTGAAACTCCACGTGGGCAAACACCAAAGCAGCTCTGAAGCCCTGCAGAGCAGCTTAGGAAAACAAAAACCTGAGCTGCATCACTTGCTCTGATCTTACACCTTGAGTCATCCAGAGTCAGAGCGCACAGCTGAGGTCACTGCTCTCTTGTGCAGTTCATTAGGGTGAATGTTTGCAATAACCACTCGAAACTGGCACAAAGTTCCCAGGAAACTTTGAGGAAACAGAAGCCTTAACAAATGGGAACAATCAATATGGAGAAAGAAAGGATTTACAGGACCATCTCACAAAGAAAGCCTTGGAGCCACACACAGCCTGAAAGCCAGTGTAGAAGCACAGCAGTCCCTGCCCTGCTCTGTAGGATGTGGGGATGCCTTCAGGCACCTGACTCCAGTGCTAGTTTCTCATGGAGTACAGCATGTTTCTATGGTGCAGAAATGACAGAAGCAGCAAATACAGCTCTAGAAAAGCTTCAGACCATTCCCTTCCTCTCCCTCCATAAACCCCTCTTTACTGAAGGACATGGGTGACACAGACACTCCGGGTGCACAGTGACAATGAAGGGAATGTGTGTGTTTCCACACAGCTGGATTGAGTGGCTCTTCTTCAACACCTTCCAGCTGCTTCAGAAAAGGGCACAGTGCAGCAGCCCAAGTGCTGGTACCCTTTAGATAGTTTCCCTCTAACCTCTGAGGATAGACATTGTATTTCACAGGGGTCTGCCAAGTGTTAAGGCACACTGCCATGTTATCCCACACAAACACAGAAAGGATTAAGGAACAGTCAGTGACAATTAGTAATATTTATCTTTTCCACTCTTTCACATTCTTCGTGTTCTACACCTTTCTTCAGTTTTCTGTAGGGTTGTCTCCATCTTTTTGATTTTTTTTTTTTTTTGCAAAATATTCAACCAACTTTTAAAAAATTTTTGATTTGGCCTTACAATTTACTTTTCTTCTGTTATTTTCTCCCCACTTTCATAATTGTCTGTTATACATATTTAAAATGTTAAAAGCATGCAAAAGGGTTTTTAGAAAACAGGACAATAAGGATCAAGGTTTCCTTAACATATCAGATGAGTATCCCAGCGTCTCCTGTCTATCACCATGTAAATTATGACATGTAAATGTGGCAGTCTGGTCAAATGCCGTGTTCAAATCTCCCAATTTAGATTCTTTATGGTGGATCATTTCAATGTAGAATTGAAAGACAAAATGCCAGACCTGTATGTGTGTTCTATAACTCTTAGAGTGTCTTCTACCTCTGCAATATCTGAACACAAACCTGATTCTTGCTCTGGGCAGTAATCCCACAGGATTAAGTCACACTGTAAATACCAGACAAATTACAATCGGATTAGATGGGCAGTCTGTTCATTTACTCAACACAGCTGTACTCCAGAGTCTTTTCACCACTGGTGTCTATTTATAACATGAATGTGTTTTTCTTAAATAAAAGAACACAATTTAAATTTCATCTCTCTCTTGTTCTTACCATTTGTGGCCAATAAGGAACACATTTTTACTTCCTAAAGAGAAAAGAGAGTGCTCCTTGAGAGGCCAACAAGGCTGCTCTTGGTATAGATCTGCAGGGCAAGACTTAGTTTAAATTTATCAGTGAAAAGTCCTTTGAAAATTTTGCATTCAATTTCAGTCAAGCAGAATTTCAGAATATAGCAAACATATTCTGGAGATAGGTGTGAGACAGCAGCACAGATATGCTGAAATTTCCCAGACTTGCAATATTCACAGCATGAATTTCTCCAGGTTCCAAACTTGCTTACACTGGTGAGAATACAAACCTCAGTGAGTAGAACTAGCATAGCATGGGATTTACAGGGGATTTCTGCTCACTTATGAATAAGAAGCATATTTAATAATGTTTGGTATTACCTGCCAAAATCTTCCTAGCATTTCACTGAAATTATTTATAAATGTCACATCACATCCCTCATAAGTGTTCTCAATTACAAGAATCATCTTGCCTTTTAGATACAAACTTGCTTCCATCCAGCACACAAATCCAGTGTTACTGTAGTTTTACTACTGTAATCAATTAATGAAACCCTACTGAATCATGGAGCTGAAACTTTGATAAAACAGGATTAATAACTACAGGCCATGAAAATACTAAAGGCAAATTAAGCAAACTGGTGCACCAACTAGTATCCTCAGTATCTTGCTAACTCTATTCTCACCTTCACCTTCTCATTACAGAGTTGTTATTCCTGATGTGCACATAGATAAATAAGAATAACATCGAGGCTGGAGAACGGAGCCAGTGAGTCAGGAGGGATGAGTTGTAGCCAGCCTAACCCATTGCCACTAAACTTCTCCATTCTTACAGACAGGCATGTCCTCACTCAGCTGCAGAGGTGAGGCAGACAACTCTGCCCGTGGAAACCCAGAGGAGGTGTCCTGCTGAGCACCCCGAGCATGTCCCAAAGCGCTGTGACCACACTGTGATGGGTGACACAACAGAGTGGCACAAACACAACCAGAAATACAGTGTGGAATTCACTTCCCTTCCACAGTGATACAGTAGCCTGGAAACCAGAACACTCTCTTTTATCAGGAATAAACCAGTGCAGTTCATCGTACATAGAGCTGTCAATAGCTATAATATAGTACCTACGCAAACATGAGATCAGCTGCTCTCCAAAGACAGCTTTTTCATTAGGCAGGTGTCAACAATTCAAACTCATAAACAGATTTTACTGGAGTGGAGGAGAAAGCATCCCAAGTCTGCTTTGCGCTTAGACAGGAGGCGTTAGAACGACCTTCCACTGCAGGACACCCACTGAACAGGAACATTTTTGCAACAGAAATACTGGTGCCTGGTTCTGCTTTCACACATGTGACTCCCGTTGATTTCAAAAGGAATTTCCATATTTCACTAGCTCAGAAGTACATGGCGTACATGGTGCAAACCTGAATGCATATAGAACATTGATTTTATGACACAGCATATGACAAGTGAATGTTGGCTTCAGGTTTTCCTGCACAGCCTCCTTCTGTGCATTTCTTCCTGTGTGGGTTTATAGGTTATGTGCATTATAGGTTTGCTGGTTTTCAGATCAATTCACAGCACAACCTTCCAACCAGTCACACCAGGCCAGCTGAAAGAGATATTCCGTGGCACAGCATTGAAGGAGAGGAATAGTTTACACAGAAAAACAGAATCATTCAGGTTGGAAAAGCCTTCCAAGATCATCAGCCTTTACTTTTGTCCCAGGCAATCAAGTTTAAGCTGGTACCTTTGGTTTTCATCATATTTTCCAGGATTTCTGGCCGAGTTGAGGGCAATCAGTGGATCTCTGCAAATAACCCTCAACAGCTACTGTTTGGTTATTTTGCTACAAGCTGCTTAGCATCCATCAAGAAAGGAAGGATGTGACAAGGGTGGAAGATTCCCAACTCACATGGAACCTTTACAGCTGTAGAAAAATTTATGAGAATTTACTCTTTTTGCAAGACCAAGCCATGAATTGTACTTCTAAGTGCAGTATAGATACTTAAAAACCATAGAAATATAACAATATAAAGACTAAAGCAATAATAATTTTTCTTTTCATTACAGGAAATTTCCATAAGGAATTCAGAATTTTGAGTTATTTAATTTTTGTGAGTATTTGATTTAGTAAAGTACAGTAGAAGATATTATTAAACAAAGATGAGGAAAAATGACATCAAGGACTTACTTTCTGCAGGTTCCTTAGATCTTCTGCCACTGGAGGATTTCCTCAGGAGACTTCTTCCTGAGGTGAAGAGGCTGGTTAGCTCCTCCAGAGGACTGGTGGGTGTCCGAGAGCGGGAGCTGCTCTGAGATGATGACCCGTAGGTGCTGACTGACACACTGACCATCTTCCCTCCTTCTTGCAATGTGTTTCTGGCTGTAGAATGAGGCACTGATGGAGAGCTTCTTGAGAGACTTCCTGAATGTACAGAGTCATAAGGTGGAGGTCTTTTGAGGCTTAAGGGAGTAAGAGACCTACCCATACTGACAGGAGAAGGAGAGGCAGAGTGACTTTTAGGATAACCATGTGGAGACTGCGTTCTGTATAAGGTAGAAGGATGAGGAGGTGAGGAGGTGTGCCCAGGGGTGCTAGTTCCATGAGATACTGTCTGGTCTTTCTCCAGTTTTTGATGGCCTGGTGTATGAGGTGGCAATGAAGATGGAGAGGCTCCAGCTTGCTGTTTGATGTAAGACACATTTTCTAGGACGGGAAGCTTTGTGACCTCTAGTGGAGTTAGAGGAGACTCGTCAGAATTCGGGGAACACTGCACTGGTGCTGGTGGGAACACCAGCAGTGGAGGTCTGTGAGAAAGCAGGTTTGGAAATGGCGGGGGTATGTCACAAAGCAAGCCCTTGGGAGTAGATGGCACTGGAGACTTGGTGAAATCTAGGTCAGGCACTGTGGGAGTAGCACACTGAGAAGAACAAGTGTGATGGTCATATTCACATTGACATTTTGAGTCTTGGCCTACATCATCAAATATAGGGTATTTCATCTCCTCATACACTGCTTCACTTTGGTCATCCTCATCTTTTTTGAAGTCTCTGAGAATATTCCCAACCATTTCAATATAAACGGGCTCCTCTTCCTCTGTGTCTGGAGCAGGACTGCTGACCTGCGAGAGAGAGGCATCCCTAGTGAGGGTTGCCTTCATAGGGCCATGTTTTTTGATATATGTTTCATCAAAAGATGTGCTTAGCTGAGTGTTTGGGTTTCGTTTCGGTTTAGGAGGTGGAATCTTCTTTGTGTACTCATCACTGTGAGGTCTTGGTTTGGCTGACACTGAAAACAGAACAGAACACAAACTCATCAGAAGTCTGTAACACACCTTGTCAACCATAGGGTCTCTGTTACAGTGCCATAATTCTGGAATGGATTTCTTGGGACATGCTTGTTGCTGGTTATCTCTGGTATTACATCAATAGAACACTATAAAAATAACACTCAATTCAAAACACTCCTAGACTTCCCTCAGAATGCTTTGACACTCCAGGATTAAGTAACTAGTGAGCACTTTGCTTCCTCCGAGACATCTGTTCTTTCCCAAACTCTTTGGGACAGGAGACTTTCCATTTTTAAATATTCTGCTTTTCAAATATCACTGTGGGATTTGAAAGAGAGTTGCGAACAACATAACACTAAATATCAAAATGAACTCCTTTTGACCTCAAGAGAACAGTTAAGGTCCTGGACAGTCATACTGGAATGACAGTGAGGTAACTCTGCAGTGACAAAGTGATGAATCAAGACCTATTTTTTTATAGTAACTTCTTGCATAAAGCACCACAATTGTCTCAGTACTAACAGAGAAGGAAAATACTCATACACAAACTGTAAAATCTGCTGTTAGGATAATTCTAGTGATTTACCTGGACTCTATTATGTTAGAATCTCATTAATCTCTTCATGAGGTTTCTGTGAAGTCAACGAATAACAAAGTATCTCACAGATTTGGATCCTTTCTACACTGGTTACTTATAGAAACCTTGGCTTTGAAATTATAAATCAAAACGTTGTGATGAAATTCATTTGAAATGAGAGGTCAAGGGTTTCTTGGAAATTATCCTTTATGAATTAAACAATAAGAAAACTCATGCAAACTGCATTTTGTTCACTTTCCATAAAGAGCTAATAAAACATCTCATTAAATGTTAGGGTTAATAAAATGCCTCATTAAATGTTTAAGTGAAGTCAGCTTTTATCCTAAGCAGACTCAACAAACTTGTTCAGAAACAAAATTTATCTCATACACTAAACCTAGCTTGTGTTTCTAGAAGGCAATTGATACCTCCCTGGTAAGTTCCCCAGTTCAAACAAACAAACAAACGCAGAGAACTAAACTAGTGGCCAGGTTAGAATGGTAGCTTTCCTGCCTTTCCAAATTTAGCTGCTCCTTGTAATTCACTATTGCGTATCTTCCAGTTTGAACTCAATGCTCAGAGAAATCTCCAGACACCTTCTGCTGACCCATCAGCAAACAGCCAGCAAAAGTCTGATGCTAATCCAGGCAGGCAGCACTCACAGAGTTGAAACTTCTCTTTTAGAAACAGCCATGAACATATTCCTGAAGCCAGCAGTGAGGCAGTGCTCTGCCAGCTCAAAGAGAGAATTTTGCGTCTGGAGGATGCTGGCTCAGAGTTGGATTAAAGCACCTGCATTAAAGCACCTTAGTAACATGGTTTGGTCACTATCAGAGGAGGATTCAAACAGTGTTATCACTTTGTCAAACTCATGCTTTGATCTGCTAAATAACTTCTGTTCAATTCCCACAAGGTGTAGCAGTAAAGGCAGATGATAAACAAATTTTGTTCAGGAATAAGGAGCTGTGAATGTGTACATGTACAAAGTAATGAGACTACTCTTTGTTAGTAGCATTTGTTTTAGCTTAACACATAACTAAGGTACAACAAAGCAAAAAGGAAATGAAATCTTGCCAGAATTAAAAGGAACAAAAAAGACTCAAAAAATTATATTATACTTTCATGATGATTCCAATTAATGTGTTCCACTTTGCAGTAGGCTAGGGACATACAAAAGCTTCCACAGATAAGAGTGTTTGGTAGCTTGATAGTTTTTCACCATGTGGATATATCCTAATGCATTTTAAATTTGTCTTTTTAATTAACCCAAATTAATTTTCTTGAATGTATTAGGCTAGACTTTTGGGAATAAGATGTAGGCTACCAGAATCATTTGGGCTTTGCAGAAAATATTACTTGTGATGTATTTGACAATACTGGCAGATTTTTCTTGCCTGCTTCCAGCTAAATCACCATTTCATTTCTGTTTAGTGTCTTATTTGTATATTATGTTTTTATATATTCTACTAGCATAAACTTGCTCTCAGTCCTCTCTCCAACCTCTGTTAATCCGATTTATAACCCTGTCAAAAGAAATCTTATTCAGATTGCTGTCATTAAAATGAAGACACAGTCAATGAAACTGGCACGAGCTGCCTGATCATTTGTGAACATGTTGTACACGACCTGATCTCTACTTCAGCTACATTTGAAAATCCTGTATTTTGTAAACACAGGGTTCTCACAGTCATAAGTTCCCTGTGCATCACACTGCCATCACTAATGGATACCTGAGAAAGGAACATTTCCTGCTCCTCTGCTTCCTCAGATCCTCGCTTCCAGTGCTGCCTTTTACATCTTCTGTGCCACAGGTGTCACACTGAGAATGGCTCTGTCTTACAGCCACACCCCCACTCTCTGATGTCTTTATCTGGATGGATGTTAATGATCACAAAATAATCTAAAGCTGAGTTACTCTTGTGCTGTGGTCATTCAAGGCTAACTGATATTTTTTCTAAAACCAGTCAAAAACGGTCAAAAGTACTGTGTTTTTAAATTGTTAGGAAAAGCATATTCTCCTCTTCCCTCATTCCATTTTCACAATTTTTATCCAGCTGAAGAGGTTCTACTACACTGTCTAAACCTGTCCTTGGCTGTTGGAGTTCCTACATAAAACATCCACAGGTTATTACATTACAAATGAGGAAATGAGAAATGTCAAGGAAAAACAATTGACATTCTGCCATCCAGTCTTGTATTTTTGCATGGGTTGAAATTAAGTACCACAATGACACACAGAGCCTCATCTGCCGTTGCATGATGTGTAGCACTAGCCTCGAATATATTGGTGACATTATCAACAAAAAGGTCAAATGACCCAATTCTTCTGTATGAGACAGGGTAAAACATGACAAGGTGATTTACTTTCCATTTGCTATTTAAAGCATTTTCCCTCTGCTGTAGTTTTTTTACTAAACCATCTATTTCCAGGTGTGTTACTGAGATCTTTTCCCCTTCATGACATATTGGGCCTTTTAAATTAAAACTTTAAACTAAATTGTTTAAATATTTTACAAACCTAAAAAGTTACCTCCTAAATGGTCCTCAGAGCATGAATATCTGCTGCTATAAGACTCACTAGAGAAAATACCCAGGTAAATGGATAGACTTACTAACAAAGAAAGCTTTTTATCATTACTAGGAACAGAGGAACTGTTCAAACCCACTAGGAACTCCCTCAGGTGCAGGAGGACATTCAGAAGGCAAACTGAATTATCTTTAAGAAGTCTGTGGTGCAAGACACTTAAATTTATTTAACAATGGTTTCTACTCTGAAACACAGCTCCCTGCAAAGGCTGAACTCTACAGCACACCTGTTAATGGAATATGAACCATGAACTACTGCTCCAGCCCAGAGCAATATGAAAAGTAGCAGGAATCCTGCAGCTAAACAGAGCTGTGCAAAGCCAGTGAAAGGAGCAGGAGTATTTGTGCAGTTCCGGTGTTACCAACATTTGGCAGGGATAGATGTGCATGAATGCAGAAGCCCTGGCAAGATCCCAAAGCCAATGAAAGGAAATTATTTGGCAATCTCCAGAGAGGAACAGGCAAGATTTCTTAAAGTACTTGACATTTATCAGACACAAGAAGCATTCGGTGCCTGCTGGGAACATAAACTTCTATGAAAAGTGAACCATGCTGGCATATTGGTAATACACATACTGCCATGTTGTCTGCTCTAAACATGGAGTAATTAAGTGCTTTCCAACATGAATTACTATGTCCTTGATGAAACTGTTGCCTGTAACTTGTGTTGAGACTCTGCCACTTGTGTGCGTCAGAGTACACGGGTCCTGATCCAAAGCTAAGTGGAAGAAGTCAAAGTGAGAATTGCTTCTTTCCCCACCAGGTGCTGCTTCCTCAAACATTCATCTCAGAATGCACCACAAACCTCTTGTGAGTGCTTCTATTACAGACACACGCAAGCACAAGAGAGCACCAGGCCTGTGGGGAGGTTGAGCACAGGGGATGTGCTCAGGGGATGATGCTCCATGGTCCTCTGTCCCCATAGGAGCTGCCTGGGAGCTCTGAATGCTGTGCCACCACCTCCTTGTTTGCATCAGAGGCACCCAAACTACCACAGCTGGTAACCTGTAGACACAGCAATCCTTGCAAACAATCCTGCTGCTTGAGCAAGAACTCTCTGTGTTCAGTAGGGCACTATCCAAACAACTATCTGGCTCTAACAAGCTTTAAGGGAAACGAGATGCAGCTCTGGTAACTCCAGGTCTCATCTTGAAGCAAGAAGCACAGTGCTTAAAATAGCCTCATGGAAGCCCCACTGTATAAGGAGAACGTGACATTTTTTAAATGAGATATTTGTAGTGCAAAGGTTATGCATAACTTTCAGACATATCCAGATAATCTCCCTTTCATAGTTAATTTTGGAAATACAGAATGATTCTCATATTATCCTTCTGAAGTATATTTTTATTCTTTAAGAAGAGACTGAAATATGAAAATATGTTGTTAGATTGTTGTTTATGATTTGCTCACTATATAAGGAATGAGTAAAAACATCTAAAAATTAAAATTTATTTTGCTATTTTATATTGTCTTTTGAATATTTTCCAGCTTTTGCATTCTACAGACCAGTCCAATGATTTTTTCTGTTCACTGTAACGAACATAATAAAACCACAAACAGGAAAATGGTTCCCTTTTAATTTCCACAAGAGGCTATAGATTCAATGAAGGAATGATTTGAGGCCTAAAAGGGCCTCTATTGGATTTCATTATCTCTCTACATGAAGGTTTCAATAGTCTTAGTGAAACTGATTTTTAAAAGACACAGTTGTCTGAACTGTGCAAAAGACTGACACCCAGGAGACCTAAGTTTAAATAATCTCTTTTCACAGGCCTGGGGCTTCACCTATCATTTTACCTCCTGATGCCACCCTTCAATATTTCTCTTCTGCCATGTTAGGCTCAAAGATATTTTAGATAAAGGTTTTATTTTAATTTATTTGTTTATATCAAAACTTGCACAGCAATTCTTATCATTGGAAAGCAACAGTAGAAAACAAAAAAAATTAAATGTAGTTATTGGCGACAAAATATACATACAAAGATGCATCTTAACAAGTGATTATTGAAACATCAACAGTTTGAAGTAACGGCAGAGAATGCATTTCTCTCTAGAGAAAAATCTGGCTCTCAAAATAGCATTGTCCTCATGGAACACAAGGCCCTTCCCTGTAGGTTACCTCCTCCTTTCCTAAAAGATGCTCTAAAAGAAGGGAAGCACATGGGAGGAATAAAAAAACCCATCTGATTAATTCAAACAGGCAATAGGTGGTTTCAGCACAATGGTTTCAAACAGCACCTATTTCTTCCCCCTCCTGAATTTATTAGCTCTTACTGGAAATTATTTGGCCATTTAAAGAGGACAAAACTATACTGAAAATGAAAGGACTAAAAGTCAGTGTCATAAAATAATTCTGATGTGCTACTTGCATGTCTCAAGGCTATGATTAAGGATGCTTCCTCAAAAGTATTCAGGTCCCTTTATTTTGGCTACGACTTCTTTTGGCTTTTAAAATGATTGATTTCTGCTCTAATTGAAAGTGGTGGAGAGCCTGTGGCTCTGGGAGTGATAGTCCAGAATTAAACATCAGTACAAAAGAGAGCAGAATCAGGGCCTGCAGCTAAACCCAGTTCAGCACTGCTCCAGCAGTACACCCCCTGCAGCTGTCTCCAACCATGGCGCCTGTCATTCTGCTCTCAGGGACAGTTCAGGGCCACAGAACTGACCAGCCCCAGCACCACAGACTCTGCCCATGCCAAGGCTGCCATACCTTCCTGGGGCTCACAAAAGCCAGCCCTGGGCACCAGGGCCTTGCTGCCAGAGCTCCTCTCAGCACAGCAGGGGTTGCCAGTCCTTTGCTCTGCAGCATCAAACAAGGGCAGACCCAGAGGTAGGTGCCAGGATATGCCAAAACCTTTGTAGTGTCAGCATGGTGCAGAGATTCCCTACCCAAACTGCCACATTCCAGAGCAGACTGACTTCCAGGTTTTCCCCTTCACAGCTCCCACTTTTCTGTACCTCCACCTGGCCAACTAGCCTTTCCTAGAGTGCAAAGGTCTCCAAAAACTTAGGAAAAAAATACAAAGTGAATGTCTCCTCCTGAATGCCCAGCCTTGTGCTCTCCTATATTTTGAATTTCACATTCTTGTCTTTTAAAAGAATGAGTAATTGATGTCCCCTATTTTTCCAGAGAACATAGAATAGGCAAAGAAAAAAAGAAAGGGATATTTGGGAAATAATGACAAATTATTTGCAATCAAGCTGTTCTGTACTATTCACTGAGGCTAAAAGTTATTGTCAGATGGCACAGGCCTGGTAAGGCAGAAAAAGCAAGACTTTGGATGATTAAGGAAAGAATAGTCAATTTGAATCTCTCTTCTTTTACAGGAAAACTGATGTACTGAGTGCAAGCTGAGGCAAATTAAAATCTCACAATAACTTCTTTTAGGTGACTCTCTGAGTACCCTCTGATGGATACAATCTGGGTACCCATATAGAAAAATATGCTTCAACTAATATGACCAGACACAAAGGGCAGGATCTCTGGCAATGCATAGGTTTAAGTTATAGAAGTTCCAAAAGAGGCTCTGAGGACAGAGAGGTGGGAGGATTACTGGGGAAAGATCCTTACCCTGCCCACACATGCAATGAGTATTTTTGAAGTTCTGGTTCATTCTGAACTCTGCAATATGCAAAACAGGTTTTGCAACCAGTGTTACAGTGACAATAAAAATTTCTGTAACTCTATATAGTCTGGAGGAATTCTAGAGAAAGGCAATTGGTATGGAAATTTCTCTATCATGAGCATCATTAGCGAAGAATGTGGAAACAGAACTAGTGAATCATGCATGCAGACAAATTAATTTACAAAGTCTATGTACCTGTTTGCTGGTGTCTCTCATGCAGGAGCCTGTATAGAGCTGGAATACTGAGGGGTTAAGCATGCTCACAGCAGAGTACAGCAAAACAGTAAAACAGCCCCAGAGCAGCAACATCAGTAAAGCCCTTCTAGTTTATAGCACTATTTATGGAGTCATGACTGTCATTGTGAAAATGAAACCTGAAGAGTTCGCTGGTTTACTGTGAATTAACTGCTACTGCTCCATTCTTACAGCTCCCCACAAACTGGCTGCACTTCACATAGAGACCAATGGGTGACACCAGCCTTCCCCAGCCCCCAAATCAGCATTTTTGTTGTGGTACAGTACTCAAGGAGCTGTCACCCTGCACTAGCTGTCCATTCTCCCTCTCTGTACCATGCAGCTACCCTGTACCATGAATTATCTTATTCCTTAAGTAGCAGATTCGCTGACTACCACACAGAAGAGGTGATGCTCTGAGCTTCTACAGGATGAGCCAGGGGATGGCTCAAGTGCAGCAGCACTTCTGTTGGCCTGCAGAAAGAAAAGTTCTCTCCTCTATCCAGAAAGGGAAGCTTCTGGTGTGTGAAGAGCTAAGTCCCATCAAGACATGCCTTAGTCACCTACTTCACATGAGCTTGGTGTGTAGAGGACACCACAACAGCAGCGACCCTTTGAGGGCTGAGCTGCTTCTTCCTGTTCCCTGCTGCCCAAAGGCACTGAAGGCCTCTGTGGCATTATCTGTTGATGCTCCTGGTAACAGGGGCAGACCTCAGGCTGATTGCAGCTCCTGGCTTCCCAGGAACAACACTGCTATCCATTACTGGCTGTGACAGCTGAGGGCAACAACCTGGGAAATCATTTCCTGAACTTTCATTAACTTCTTGGAGAAGGTACAGCACACAGGCTCTCTGACCCAGTGCTCACAGAGACACTGAATGAAACAAATCTCTGCAAGACTTCCTGGCTCTGGGGGATTTCTAAAACCAGGACATGCACCCAAATAGTGGACTCCAACATTATTTACTGGAGAAATGGTAAAAAAGAAAATCAAGCTAGATTTAGATAAATGCTAAATGAATCAGGAAGTTTAACTCACCTACTCTACTTATCTAGAAAAATAGTCTGTATTTGCTCACTTGATTTGTTGTTTTGGTTCACAAACAACCAGACCAGAAGTCTAGCAATTACTATGCGCAAAGACTTGAATAATTTATCCAGAGATATAAGACTCTTCATTTTTCAGATCCACAGCAATGCCTATCTTCTATTTACAGCTAACATAAGTAGGTCAAATGCATTATTTGCTTATATAAGTAACAATCTGTTTGCTGAGCTTCTAAAATAATTGCAGCCCATTAAATCAAACTGGCAGGCCTACCAAGGTGGTATTGTGCAGAATACTGGGCTCTTGGGGACTTCAGTATGAGAAGTGCTGTGTGCAACTATTCCACAGGCACAGCAGCCCCACAGAGGCTCCTGTGCTTCCTTGGCTCCTGCACCAGAGACAAGGAACCAGCAGATTTCAGCAACCCCCTCTGTCCCAGGAGTCCAGTGGGCTCTGTACAGTTCTTTCCTTGAGGCACTTGTACAAAGCTGCACTGACTGACACATCCAGCAGGTCCTTCTGCCACCACTGAGATCACATCTCAAAACAAAGCACAAGGTTGATGGCCAGGGTCAGATGAGTCACCCCAGCAGGAGCAGCAGAAAGCAAATGAGCCACAATGAACAAGAGTTCAGTGAAAGGGGCACTCTTTCCTTTATCAAAAGGCCACAAGGTGACCCTGCAGAAGCAGTTCCTGTAAGTTGTCACTGAACATTTTTGGGTGAATATGATGACAGCTGAAGTGGACAGAACACTGCCTGAGCAGCTCACAGGCAGGCAGCAGTGCCTGGAAATGTAACAGCAATAGCACTATGGTCAGAGGCTGAGTGGTATGAAATACCCACTGTAATCTGCTTGAGGAAAAATGCTTCCCAGCTATTAATTTTACTTCCATCTCCATAGAGGTGACTCCTCTCTCCTCAACTCTAAATAAATTGTTGACAAAATTACAGACAGGCCACATGTTATCAGCTGCCTCACACTCAGGGCTTCTCTGTGTGCCTGGGCATCTATCATTCCATCCTACATTTATTTGAAAATAGTGTAGTGAAACTAGTAGAGCCTGTAATAGTGTTGATCTACAAGGGTCAAGCAGCTGGGCCTAATACCCATAAATTCACCTGGTATGACTGCAGTGGACAGTGCCATTTGGACAGAGTTTTGGGCAGTTCCAAACAAGCTTTAGGAGAAGCATCTCCTGTTTCAAATGTCAGGCTTGACCACATTGTTCCAGCTGAGAAGCAAGATGGAGGATGAAAAGGCAAAGATGGAGCAGAAAAAGCAAGGGGAAAGCAGAAGTTATTGCTATAACCTAGTGTTTACAGCCTGTTTCATTGTGTTGTTTAACAGAAGTGAAGCTCTTTGCATGAATTCATTCCCACCACTAAGGCACAGTCTATGGCAGAGCACAGCTCAGAACAGCCTGAGCTCTGTGGGGGTTGCTACACACCATCTCCTGGGACTGCCTGTTCTGTGAACCCCTGGCATTCAGCATTTCAGAGCTGCACCATAAAGGCAGCTCAGATTTTGCCATCCTTATTCACACTCTGCAGCATCAGTGATACCCACAGGAGGGAAAGGGAACTTGAGCAGTTCCTACACTGAGTGGCTGCTGGAACTCTTGCCTTCCACAGTGACTGTCCTGAGTTCACAAACTAAACCCTGCCAGGTGTGTGGAGTTCCACATTAGCAAGGACAGTGTTTTTCACATATTCCCTTCTCCACTCATAATCTTCTTTCTACAGTGCTGCTCACAAAAGCAGTGTCCCATCAGCTCAAGCTTTTAATGTGAGCACAAACATTCTCATCATAAACTGATTGCAAATTATCTCACTAAACAAAGCTTTTATCGCTATCTGTGTGTTACAAAGGAGGAATCTGTGACACTGAGGGACAAGTGAAATACTCAAGGTCATCTGAGCCAGTGGCTGTTCCTCCACTTACACCCCTGGGAGACAATGCTTAGTATTATTTTACAGAAGTCTACATTTGGCTTAACACTTACTGACAGGCAAGCAAGCATTTGCAGAACTGGGATCATATGTCAACGAGTCACTGCAGATATTTGGCCACACCACCAGTATAAATTATTTCACCTTTAACAGAAAATAAATTCAGAATCATAGAACATTTTGAGTTTTCATGCCTTTGCTTGCAAACACTCATGATTAAGAAAATAAGTAGGCTAGACATATTACCAAGCTTTTGCATCCACACTAGTCCTTTAGCTTCAAGTGTGTGCTTGGTATGTTTGCTTTTTTGGTTGTGGATTTTTTTTTTTTTCTTTTAATCAAAAGATTGCTTACCATCCTATTCACCAAAATTCAAATGTTAAGAGACTTCCATTGTTATAAACAAAATCCTAGCCCTATTAAAACTGAGACTTCTGGGGTCACCCCAGTGATTCTAAGACAAGGTTTACAGCCAGTCTATCCTTTGGTATTCTACCAAGAAGAAATAGGAGAGAGCTCCATTTGCAGTCATGCATGGAGGGGAAAATGACAGCAATCTCCTTAATCCCACAAGGCATTGTTAGGGCCAACAACCCAAAGGCAATACTGCTGGTTTTTCAGGCATGTTCATGCTCAGAGAGTCTTGTACTTGTAGTATTGGTTTTACCACTAAGAATAAGGGGAGCTATAATTCTTCAATCATTATATGCAGGAGGGCTGTGAATTTGAAGGTAGACTATTATTTATGAATATCTCAGAGAAATTATGGGAGCCATGGCAAATATTATACCATTGTACTGGAGATGGATATTAAGCTCTTGCTGATGCAAGTACACCACGCTCCAGCTTTTCCCTGCCCGCTTCTAAGCCTTTCCCCACCCTGAACCAGCAGCCAGCTACAGACCACTTCAGACTTTGGGATATGCACTTCTTGTTTGACATGCCAGTTTAAAGCTACAGCCACTGAAATCAGCACTTAATTTAAGTGTGCATCGTTTTATATTTTTCCCTCTTGCATCTGCGAGGAGCCCAGGCTGGTACAGCGCAGCCTCCAGGCAAGCTGATGGCAGTGCAGGAAGGGAGCTGCGCTCTGTGGAGCTGTCAGGGCTGTACACATTACCCCAGCACAGCAGCGTTCCCACACGGACGGACGGACAAGCATGAAGTGCCAAACACACTTGCAGCATGTCAGGCATATGTTGCCTGATGCCATTCAGCATTAAGCCAAGTGGAAAGGATGAAAGCAGCAAACCAGTGCACCAATCAAGACTACTATATTCAAACAGTCATTAGAAAGAGAGCACCAATGAAACAGAGGCTAGCCATGACAGGATCTCACCTGGAGCTAGACTTTATAATCTCTTGGGATGTGATTCTGCAAGCACTGTGCATTCCCAGTAAAGCCAATATGAGTGCAGGGGGCACGAAATGTTTTAAGAGCTCAGTCATGCTTCCCTCCATAAGGATTTGTCTCATTTGGTTGGTAAAGTGAGAAGAGAATTAGGGCACCAGTTAAAAATAATGTAAGACAGAGGTGGAAATCCAATGTACTTGCTGTATAATAAAAAGTGCAGCTGTTTTGTGGCTCTTGTTTTTAATTCCAAATTAATTTTGCTTGACACACCTATTACTACAGACCAGCTCTGAGAGTAAACAGGGGCTTTAGGATTTCAGTCTGATCCCTCAAGCCCTTACTCATTTGTCCACAATGCCTTTAACAGAAAACATGCCAAAACCACTATGCAAAACAGAAGTGTAGTAGGAGTATTCTCAGATTGTTATTTTTGCAGTTTCAGAGGCATTTCATTTTACTTAACAATTTGTGATGTGCTGTCAAAACAAGGCAAGAGAATTAACCTGGATTTCTCCTCCCCTCCTCTCCTGGCCTTGACTTCAGAGCCATTCAATGAAGCAAAATAATGCAAGAATCTAGTATTTCATAGTATTTCAGCTCATAATATTTCAGTACTATGGTCCCCTGAGGTATAAACAAAACAAAAAATGAAATAAAGTCACAGATATGATGACTTACAGTGACCTGCTGACAATAGTTTATTGAATAGGTTTATTGATATTATAACCTTGCAGTTACATAGGGTCTGTCTATTGAGGCTGCAAATTAACCATGCCGTGAACAAGACCACCCACACTTTAGCTTTCTTCAGAGACTCTCTCTTCAGTCTGGTCCTCCTGGCAGAGATTATTGATTTGGACACCTCAAAGAGCACATGTACTTCCAGGAGTGGGTTGGCTCCAAAAGCAGCCCGCTGACTTTCATATGATGTGAAACCCATGCTAGTACTCTGTCCTAGATCCCAGGTAACTGCATGAATAACTGGCTCACATTTCCTTGCCTTGTTGGCATGTCCAGGGGCTACAGTGACCTGTACAGTCAGAGGGCAGCAGCCTGAGAAAATCTCCCACACACTGTGCCTGCATTACGCCCACCTCTGCTCTTAGGTCTGAGATGGTCCAGTATTAACTCAGGGCAGAATGATGTGAATTCACCAGCAGTTTGGACCTGGGCTTGTGACCAGGCTTATAAATTCTCCTGAGCCCTGGAGCACTGGGGCTCTGCACTGAGAGTGCAGAAAAGCCCACATGCTCACAGCAGGAGTCACAAATATTTAGCAGAGCTTGCTGGCCTCAGCTGAGGGCAGGCAGCTCCTCCTGGACTGGCTGCATTTGCAGTTAATCTGGTAAATCAGCAAAACACTCCCTGAACTCACATTATTAAGGCTTTTCCATTATCAAGAACATCAGAGCTTCCATCACTCTTGAGAGCAGAGCAATAGCTGTACTGCAGGGGAGCTGCACACTTCATTTTGGGCTTTTTTAACCGTGGTGCAGTCTCAGCAAATGAGCAACATCCTATCGTGAAAAGAGCACGGAGGAATACATAAAGCAACTTTGTTAAATTAAGAAGAATTTCAAAAAAAGTCACTAAGTACACAGGCTAGGCTAGCAGAACACAGCTAAAGTACCAGCTGCCAAGTCCTGGGCACTGTGTGATTCCCAAGTGGGTAACAGAGCTTTGTGTCTTTTACCACTGCCTGGTCTATTTTCTGTTCAATGCTTGCATCTTCCATTAACATTAATGAGCCTGCATATGTGCCTTGAGGGTAAGAACATATTCCCTCTGTGGCTTCAAAACTTGTTTATAAATCCCTCCAAAAATCACAGTGTGCTCATTGCTCTGCACCGAAAGCTATTATAACAGCTATAAGAACTGCTGTGTTTGTCCCCTCCTTTCCCCTTGCCCTTGCTTATCTGAGGGATGAGGAAACAGACCTGGGAAGATGAAGGGCTGAAAAAAGTGATGCAGGGAAGTAAAGCAGCTCTGGAAGCTGCAATCTGAAAAGTGACTTGCTGCAGGGAGGGGCAAACTGAAGTCTCAGCAAAAGCAGAGAAAACCAAATCCCAAAGCACTGAAAAACTACTCCCACCACCACCACCCAAAAAGCAAAGCCTTTGGAAGTCTCTAAGCTATTAAATACCAGAGAACAGAACAAAATCTTTGCCATGTCCTACCTGATGAATGTAGGTCAGTGGGAACAAGCTGCTGGGCAGAATCCCAGCACAGTCAGGCCAGTGCTGCCCTCCACCCTTCCACCCTGGGGCAGCAAGGAGGCTGGGAGGGGAAGGGCAGAGCAAAGGGAAAGACATGCCAGGGTTCCATTAGGAGCTGCATGGCTCTAACACTGCTGAAGGCGCCATATCCATCCCCATTGCACCTGGACACACAGGGCACACACTTATCTGGAGTCAGGCATGGCAGTTGAAAGCCAATTCCATCTCACTCTACTGACAACAAGGCCTGTGATTTCTGATTTTTCTGCCTTTGACTTTCCCCTTCATCAGTGCCAGTCCTTCTCCCAACGTGCAGAGATTCAAGTTAAGCTCTCTCAAGCCTCACAGGCTGCAAGGGATACAGTGCAGCGTACAAACAATTATGGGTAAGACAGTACTGAAATCAAGAATCAGATTAAGGTTTGTGAAGGAAAACACCTTGCTCTACACATGGCTGCTCAACAGCAGCTCACATTATACCTATACAGCTAAGTGAACCAAGCTGCAGCTGCCCACAGGGAAAAACTGTGCTCAAAACACAGTGCAGGCTGTAGGAAAGAGGAAATGAGCTGTAAAATATACAGTGCACAGTATGCAAGCACTGAGGCCTCTCAGCACAATGACCCACTGCAGCTCAGACAGCACCTGGCTGAGGAGCCCCTGCCCTGGGAGGATGCCCTGGAGCTGGAGCTCAGGAGGCAGCACAGCCTTGTGCTGCTCTGCCATGCTGCCCTTCCTGCTCCCAGGCCACATCCCAGCACTGCAGCAGCACTGTAGCCACAGTGACAAGTGGCCCAGGCTGTGAGGGAGCTGATGGCAAAAGCCATGGCACAAACCTGGTGCTCCCTGCACGGGGCTCTGACAGGCTGTGGATGCTGACACTGCAGGATGCTGCTCCCCAGACCTGCCTGCCCACTCCTCTGCCACAGCTCCTGTCACAGGGCGCAGCAGCGCTCACTCCTCAAAGCCACATCCCTAAAACACTGCACTGTGCTGTGTCAGCAGGAGCATCTTCAACTGCCCACAGGTCAACCCACCAGAACCCATCTGTCAGTCCCTTTAGACTGGTTAGGTCTGAATAGGGCTCATTGAAGACATTTCCTCCTTTGGTAGGCATGGATGAAAAGATCTGGGAATAAGAACTGGCTATAAGGAATGACATGTCATGGTTACCACAGAGGACACTATTTCAAAGTTCAGGTTAAATACATTATTCACTGAGGTAGGAAATAAAAGGAAACCAGCTCTATGTAAAACCAGCAAAAGTGCTAAATCCCTTTAATCTGCTTAATGAGAGTAGCAAAAGTTCAAATTTACAATGAAGAGCCACCAGTCTAGCTGACAGAAAACTGGATTTATGAGAGAGACCAACTGGACTGCAAGCCCAGTTACAGTTACTGTAATTGCTTTTCTCCTGAGAAAAATTTTCCTTACAAGCTGTCCACCCTTAGAAATTGCTGAGCTCACTGCAAGGAGCTTAGAAGGCAACAGCAAGAAGGATATCTTCTTTCCCAAGACACTTGGAAGGAAAACACTAAACAAATTGACTGGGTTCAAGAGGTGGGTCTCCTGCAAGTATTTTCTCACATCAGAGGTAAATTTTCCTTTGGCTCTGGCAGCAGCAGAATTACAACCACAAATAGCGTTGTGAAAATGCTATTCTGAGTTTTAACTGGTATCTTTGTGCATGTTTGTATGTACAGGCAAGTATATAGAACCTGCTTTCTCATTACACATGTGTATTATGCAGACATAAATTAAATTTTATAATCAAATTATATATTTCATGTGTATTTTCTATATAAGGTAGTACTCCATATGACTAAGCAGAATTTTAACAAAAAATTAACTTTCAAAATTCAGTTTACTTATATTTTTTCATTTTTATTTGCACTGCAGCAGATCTGTAAACCTTTCCTGTAGACATGCAGTGATCATATCAAAAAACACTGCTTGAGGCTGGTTACATTAGCTAATTATACTGTTTTATTACTTCCTTCTTCTGTGAGATCAGGCACTGAAAACAAATCAATTAATTATACTCCTGCATTTTTGCAATAAAGAGCCTTTCAGGATCAAGATTAGATATGCCTTCTATGCTGAAATGTTATTTTAAATTACCCTTTTCAGTTCACTTCTCACTTCCAATGTGTGATGCATGGGGCACAGCTCCATTTGTTTGCTGTTCCTACCAGAGTTTGAAAACCCTGAAGAAAAGACAACCCACATTTTTAAAAAACACTTTCTAGAAATCTGTCACAGAGGAGAAATGCATTGGGTGGAAGGCGTTCAGTGGGTGCATATGAGAGGCAGCCAGAAGAGTAAGAAGTGGAATATTCAAGTACAGGAAGGGACACAAAGTGTGGAAACATAACAACAAAGCTAAAGTCAAAAAGAAGGATGCCTTCAGGCTGGAGAGGGTTCTTGCAGGCAGAGCCAATGTAGGCTGGGATGAACAAAACAAACCCAAGTGCTGCTGCACAAGACGGGGCCAATATGTGTCACTGCAACTTCAGGGAAGATTCTCACACTCCTACAAATATGGAAGCCAGAGAACTTATAGGAAAAGTGCACAGAACCAGTAGTGGGGGTGTTACTGCTGCTATTTGTGCTTCAGGAGGAAAAGGTCCTTCAAGCTCATGACCAAATTTATTCTGCCCCTTCTGCAGTGAAGTCAGACATATTGAAACCAATCTAATGTTATGGCAGATATTACGATGGGATAATATTCAATATTTGATTTCACCATGATCAAAAAAGTATCAAAGTAACTATCAGTTACTGCTTTTCTTTGCATAAACAGAATCACTATCAAAAAGCAAATGTAAACATTTTTAATAAAAACAAGGCTGTCCCTGGTTGTCTAGAAAAGGTAGCAAATTCCTTTTCAGAGTAGCCACCAGGTCAGACATTATAGCCTGAATTATTCTCCACAGCCATAAAAAATTGGGCTGAGAACAATTTTGACAAATCCTTTGTAGAGATTCCATGGTAGTTGATGGAGAAACAAGAGGCTTTTCATTATCTCCCATAGTTCCTGGGAAAGGCTGTAGTCATTCAGCCTGCAAATACCACAAGTACATGCAAATGTGTGAGACACATGCATATACAAATATTTGGGTTCAACATAGACAACAGCGACTGAAAGTTAAACATGCCTGTTCTTGGACCTGAGCTTTCAAAGACATCCAAAAGAAAACATGAATACTGTATTCTGTGGAATTTCTCACCTAAAATTGGGAAGAGGCAGACTTACAAAATCTCAAACTCAAAATTTGCTACTAGAATGAGAATTGCTACATAGGTAAAAACATAAGTAATGGCCCACAAAAACCAAGACTAGTAGAACCAGAGTTCTATATTAGCCAGATTACTGTGAAAATTCATCCAAAAAAAGTTACCTTGGAGTGCACAGCTGATAACAAAGCCTCTCCTAGTGAGAGTAAAACACCTTAGAAATCCAGTCTGTTCATCTAAAGACCATATTGTACCACCCTTCAGTATATCTGTGCTAAAAAATTGACTGCTCCCTTAAAAAAAAACAACTCAAACAAAAAAAACTACAATCTCATATTTCTATGTATTAAACTCTTTGGTGAAACCTCAGTATACATAGGAGCAGGGCAGGCATTCTGAACACACAAAAACAACTAAAATTAAAGGGTTCTGTCAGTTGAAAACCTCCAGGAACTTCTTCATTTTAGCCTGAAAGTGCCCATTGCTACTCTACTTGCAAAGCAGCAGAATGAACATAATACATCAGAAAGATTCTTAATGTTCCATGAAGGCATTTATTCACACTGAAAAGTAACATTTAGGTATTGTCTTTTATGCTGGTGATGGAGTATTACTCATTCATCAGTTCTTTCCAGAGATCTTGCTATGAATATTCAGCTCTTGATGACAATAGTGAGAATCCAAGGTGCTCTGCAATACTTGGACTCTGGTATGGCACCATTGTCATGCAGAGGAACCGGAGTGAACAAGGCTGCAGTACCACACATGTCACTCATAACTCATGTGATGGGATAGATCAAGCTCAACATGCACAGAGTGGAGGAGGAAAAATGTCTTTGGAAACAGAAATGTCAACCAATTTTGAACTTTGAAATCTGTCAGAAGGGACATGACTGCATACTCCTTTCTTGGACTCAAATTTCAGATGACAGAGGATGAGGGAAAGGAAACAAAATTGTCAGAACCTTCCAGAATGAAAATAATGCTGGAGAAAACCTAGTTCTGTGAGGAAAAAAGCTGCTTAAGGGGTCTGCCATGACTTCTGTGAAGCTGGCTAAATACTTGGATGTATTTCAATTATCATTGTTATTATTGTACTTCAAATCTGTCAAGGTCTCTTGGTTGTCAGCAAATGAGGAAAAGGGCTGGGATATGGGTGTAAAACAGACTCCATTCCTAATCATCCTAGAGATGGTGCTGAGGTCAGCTATTCTGAACAGCACCATGTACTGTGTGACTCAATTCACAGTTGCAGGAATAGTCATTATCCAAATCACAGAACATTAAACCTTTTCCTACTACCCTGTATGCAAAACAAACTTCATCTAGTCTTGGCAATTCTGGTTGGGCAGATTCAGGGAGAAAGAGTGCTGAGACATATTAAAGAATTATAAAAATAATTTAAAATGTTTTTTTAAAAAGAGGTTTCGAGTAATGTAAGAGCTCCTGCATTTCACCTCAGAGCATATCAGACCAAGTTTGTGTGTCTTTTGATACTAAATTAAAATTTTAAAGACTTTCTGATAAGAGAATTTAAATCTCAAAGTTAAATGGTTTCTGTGTAGGCTTTAGTCCAGTAAAATTGTGGAAAACTGCTTTTGTTAAAGGGAGTTACTTAATGCTTGCATTTGTCATGTCAGTCTACATGGAGTTGATGTCATGGTCACTGAAGAAGACAAGATATGGAAGTAATGAAAAATGTCATGTGCGCACTAACTACCAAGAGCATAAATAAATCCACAGATTTGCTCAGCAGTTGCGTTCAACTTCACAATCATAGACATATGTGCCACCATGATTTACACATTCATTGGCATCTTTGTTATCACTGACAATTTTTTTCATCAGATCTGCCTGAAGGGGGTCATAACATGAAGGTAGCTAACAAGTATTTCTGGCCACAGCACCAAGCAAAGGGATGCACACTAGGAGGACAATGTGCTGCATCAGATGTCAAACTGATATGTAACACAGCAGTGGGAGACACCAGCACTGATCAAAACCATTTTTCCTTATGGGTTCTTTCCTACAGTTCACACTGTGAAGCAGAGTCATCCTGATCTCTCTAGGAGAGAGTACAGCTGGTCCTACTGCTGCACAGAATGTATTTACAGCATGGAATAAAGGAAGGTGATGACCCCCACAGCGTTAGCTCATCTTTAGCAGTGCAGAGTAAGGAAGCAATATCTTTACTAAAACTATTTGTTAATTCTCTAGCTGAAATATTACTGGGAGGAATGGGAAGAGAAAATGTAGACTCAGACACAAACAGAAGCTTTGGGCTATCCATTATATCATCCTGGCTAAAATTTTTACTGTTGGATGATATTTCCTTGCTGTGGAGTTTCAAGGCCATGAAGTACAATTTTTACTAATTTCTTCACTCCTTTGTTGAGGAGAGCCCTTTCCAGAGCTGTAGTTTGCACCATGCTAATGATATGGTCAGTGGTCCTTGGTTGGTGGGCAGATAACATCGGCCTACATTCTAACTGACAGCAATCTCTTTCCCCTTCACTCTGAATAAATTCAAATCATTCTCCAGTATACATCCAGACCATGTAAGTGGTGCAGTTCTGTGACAAATGTCAAAGGCAAAACTATCCAGAACAGTTGGCTAGTTGGTCCAACATTTAGACATGAGCGGTCTAGGATACCTGTGTTGGCACTGTTACACAAATAGGGAAACATATAGGTAATTCTTAAATGCAACAGGACAATCTTAAGAGTGGTTCATCAACCCCTTCCCAAAGAATTTCAGTGTTTACCTTCAGTCCTGTCTGGCAGTTTCCCACTTTTGCTTGTTGTTCCAGTGTTGACAGTTTCAGACGAGGTGCTTAGTTTGGTGTTGGGGTCTCGCTTCGGTTTTGGAGGTGGCTGCTTTCGAGAGCTGCTGCTTTCATCATCAGTTCCTCCAACTGAATGAAGAGACTGGGATCTGACAGTGAAGCCACTGGAGCAGGGGTGTGGCAGTCTGTCCTGAGGAGCAGGCATTGTCATAAATCCCATGCGGAAGTGTTTCCCAACGTAGCTGCCTTCATTTCCTCTTGCTACTTCTCCACCTATGCTGTAAGAGAAAGTACAAATATAAGTAAAATGTCCTCCTTTGACTGAACCATATCTGGAACCAGGGTCCCAGTTCTGCCTGTGACAAGCAGATCATGTTTTTGATTTCGAAAGCAAGCAATGCTCTTCTCTGGAAAGAAGATGACTACTAGAAAAGTCTATTTTTCAATATAAGCTGCCAACAACTAAGACATAGATACACTGCTAAGCACTCAGAATTTTACAAAAAGAAATCAAGACAAGCTTTTGTCAGGTTTGATAGTATTGTAACTAGAAATTTTCTACAGAACAAATTTCAAACATTGAAAGTCAGAACTGAGTTTTCAGGAAAACAGGAGACTGTAAGTAGGGCAAAGAATAACACTGTAGAAATACAACAGGGGGTATTGATCCACACCCCCTGACACTCATCTTTGACTACAGATGCTCATGTAGCTTGAGAAACAAGGCTCATGGCATCCAATCAATCTTTTCCCTTGAGACTAAAGAATGGTTGACAAGAAATGTTCTAAAAATTACTTGGCTATATGAAACTCAACATCACATCAAATCCACATAAATCTGCAGCACAAGCAGCTTCAGACTAATAAATTACAAGTGTAGGAGGTGAAAAGGCCATGGACAGCAGGTGGGACACCAGGAAGAAAATAACCTCCAGCCATTTAGAAACACAGGTAAAGAAGAAGGAAAGTTCAATTGGAACAAGTGCTACCATACCGATCACTGCATTTTTCTGTGGGTGGCATGACTGAGAACTTGATATTATTCCTGTTCCACTCATGCTTATCAGTTCTGAAAAACAGCTCTTACTGGTGTTTATACTGCAAACCAACAGCACATTTCAATTCAGGCAAGTCAGTGACTATGCAAAAAAACTCAGCAGCACACACGGGTCAGTGTGGGCCTGTTTGCAAGGAGGTTTGAAATGGTACCACTGTGGGCACACAAATGTCAACACAAGAACTGTGAAGCATCAGAAAGCTCTAATTAGCTCCTGTTTCCCCTTCATACAGAGTAAAGCTCTAAGCTGGGTAAGTGCTCCTCTGAAAGTTTCTTACTTGATGTTGCCTTGGTCTGGTGAAGTTTATATGGTGCTAGAATACTATTCCTTTTTAAAAAGACAAGAACATTTCTCAAAAGTGTGAAGAGTAAGCAAGGCCACCTCATTTCCACCCCATCTTCACTGCAGGTAAAACACAAGCTGTATCTAATTGTCCTAAAGGCATCAGACTGGCAATGAGCAATATACAGCTTTGTGCCTGACATAGCAGGACCTTTGTTTGCTTATTACTCTCCCTGCAGTTTCATCCCATTTCCTCTACAAGTGGAGATGTCCACTTTCAAAACTGGTCAACAACAGAACAGGTCTAACTGACCATGTGCCGCTTTCCAGGGTCACTGACAGCTACCCACATATGTAAATGTGTGCACACGTGCCTGCCACACATACGCACACACAGGTCCATGCTCATAGCCAAGTTATTACTAAATCCTAATTGGCATCAATTCCAAAGGGATTTGCAACAGAAAGATCAAGAGGTAGAATTCATTCATTTGAATATTTCTAAAAAACCAGTAGTTAGTTTGAATGATTAACTATGCCTCTACTAATCTCTCATAAATTGTTCTGAAAATAATATAATCCTCTGACACTGGACTACAGAAAGAGCCTGTCATATTATTTAAAGAAGATTACTATCCAAACATGATGAAGAATGCAGGTGGGGAGTCTGCTTCCTTTCTTAAATCTATTGGATAATCATGTTTAGAAAAGAAAATTTCAGTTTGCCATGTCTCCAATGTTAAAATTCTTAACAGTTTACATTATTGAATTACTGCATTTATTTCACTGCTGTGTGAAGGTGTTTGAACCATCCACTATAAGCTAGGTTCTTATAGCAAGCTGGATGGACTTGCACAAATCACCCTGAAGTGATATATTTCACCCTTTGCTTAGAATACACAGAACTGCATTTATATGAAGCACAGGTTTTTTTTGTTTGTTTGTTTTTTTGCCAAATTGCTGCATCTTATATTCCAGAAATGGAAACTTATAAAATGTACTCCTGGTGTCTAAATGCACTGCATCATTAAATAACTAAATCAAATCCTTCTTCCCCCCTCCCCTTATTTTTCATTCTTTACTTAATTTCAACATAGAGGAAATCCTCACCTGCTTCCTACACTTTCTCCAGAGCAAAGACCCTACAGCCAGGTGAGAGAGAAGTTGTGGGTAGAGATGGGAACAGAACCTGCTGCTGTTCAGCATCACAGCTGGAATAGATCTGGTCTTGCTTTCCTACATCCTCTGCTCAGCTACCAGGCAAAACCAGCAGGGCAACATTTCCTGTTTTCAGCCACATTTAAAGGAATACCCATTTGTCTTTGAATGCAGGAGTCAACACTCAGCTACTGGTTAAGCTCTGTAAACCAGAAGCTGAAGAAGACGACCCTCCAGTCTTTGGTCCTGGTCATTGACCAGGATCACAAAAGGCTTAGGTTTGTTCCCTACAGTGGCAGCAATTCCCAGTATAGGGCAGTGGGTGTTTCCCAGCTGGCTCTGACCAGCTCACACCAGCACAACACACAGTAGGATGCCAAGTTCACACCTCAGCAATGCAGACCAAAATCCCCTGCGTGTAAAGAGAAAGGAATAACTCCAGACTCACACCAAAAGCACAAAATCAAAAGCATGATGGCAGATTTCAAATGTGGCATCCCTTGCCCTCAGGTAGCAGCATCCTGAAGGTCCATTTGGACTTGGGCAATGCACAGTCTTGCTGTTGTTGCATCATGAACCCAGACAGAATGAAAGGATTTATTTATATACTCCTCCTGCTCACAGCCACAGGAATTGGCTGGGGCTAGCATGTGTCCCACTTCAGCACAACAAGCTGACAAAGATTTACACATAGCTTGCTGTGCAGCAAGGACTACAGAGACAGTGAGAGAAAAAGGAACTGTGTAGGTCTCACTCCATTATTTCTGACAGGTAAGACTCTGTGCTCCTCATTGTACTGATAATGAGTTCTATCTCATTTCAAAACTGTATTATGTGAGTTGCTGCCAGTAATTCATAGCTTATTAATACATATGGAAATGCAGATTTGGATTATTGGTCTGGGAAGTTTAAATTTGAACTTGGTCAGGATCAAACGCTTCTCTGACAAAGAATTATGTACAGCATTAAAGAACTGTTAAAAATGCAAGACATTTGTCTCCAAAGAGAGCCATGATTATATAACAACAAAATTAATCACATGATCACTCATGTTAAACACATCAAAGCTGAATTGGTGCTGAAAATACACTTCAGTGTTTGCCCAGGTCTGATGACTGATGCTGCCATGGGTGAAGAAAAGGGCAATGCCAAGGTTGGTGTCGGACACCTTGAAGAAGATTGTTGTAAACCATCTCTCCCTTCAGAACCACGTTACAGGCCTTCTCCAACCCCAGCTCAGCAGGCCCATGCAGACCATCGAGTGCTTCCAGCTTACACATTCTCTCCTTGGGTGCACTGCAAGGGAAGCAAGATCCCATCCCATCCCTCTCCCACTCAGTGATGGAATTAAATCATTACAGAAAATACCAAAACAGTCAGATCTGTCTTAAACCAGTAACAGCAGATTTCAGCTTTCATTTCTAAAATATGAACAAGGGATCTCACTGATGGAGCCAATGAGTCTCAGTACATCTCCATACAGGTTTTGTCTGTCAGCTGAGTTCTTGAGGTCAGAACTGGGCTAGCATTAAACCACACTAGCCTGGCTGTTCCTACAGCAGTGTCAGCCTGCTGGCATGTAGGCTGTGGTCATGGCAGGGCTGCAAACTTCACAGCTCACTTCTGGTGCTCTGCCTGCTCTTTTCCACAGGGCAGATACTGGAGTACTGGCGTAACTACAGCACAAAATATTGGAAGAACATCTTTGGAGAACTACAAAGAAGAAAGTCTTTTATATTATTCATTTCATTACACGTCACAAGAGTGAAAGTAGCAGAGGAAGACTAAACATTAGAAATGAACACAGAAAGTACTCTAAATGCAAACAGCATGGAGAAGGTCATGTCCACGTTGCTTTGTCATGAGTCATAATGTTCCTGCTGACTCTGAACATTTTTTCAAGTTGTTAAAAACTTGAAAAGTTAGAAAACCAAGGCAAATAAATTTTCATCACATTGATGAAAAATACAATGATGAAAAACACATTGATGAAAATTGACTGTCTGCATCTGACCACATTGACAAAAGTGTGATCTTTTTAGTTTGCATTGTTGCTATTTAATATTGCAAAGAACAATTTTTATTTGCTGTGCAGTTTCATTACTTGGTCCAGACAGAAACTGAATTAATTCCTGGAAAAGAATTAATAGTTGTATGAAAAATTTTGTTTTACTTGGTGTCACTGTTTAAACTATAAACAAAATAGAATATTAAATTCCTCAGTGCAGCTGTAAGGAGTAGAAACTTTGGATTGAGACCATAAAGTCAAAATCCCCTGGAGATGGATTTTCTTCCTAGCTATCTATCAACTCTTGTTCTTGGTTTTCATGCAAAAATTCTCCTATCAGTTTAAATTTACACTGGATTATTTTCATCCCTCAGGCACTAAGAACCGCTTCATAGTTCTCCTCATCTTTGTATGGTTTCCTTTTTTCTTCCTGTGCTGCTTTACATTGGATTTTCTGCTTTTTTGGCACAAGTTCAAAAAGGGAGCTACACCTGATTATGAGATTTGACCTCCAAAGCAGGAGGAAGGGGGATTTGCTCTGCTGGGATGTGTCATCTTTGAAGGCATTTTAATTTCTTTGCTGTGATACATTCCAGTTAGGGATCACAGAAGGTCACCATCTTTTTAAGTGTTGGAATTCCAGGTAGCCAAGAGAAACCATTTCAAGCTGTGCACTCCTCTTGTTCTTGAAGAAGACTCGCCACAGATACTGGTTCATCTGCTGGCAGAAACTGAGCTGGGAGTCTCTGCAGGCTCCTCTGTGGAATGGGGAGAACTGGGAGTTCCAGGGCAAGTAAAGCACATGGATGGCCAGGCTCCTTCCCTCCGGGGAGCTGCAAGCCCACACTGAGCTAATCCCCCCTGACACGCTTCTAATCCACCAGGGAAGCCATCTGAGTCACAGACAGAAGTCACTAAAAAATTAACTGATAACATAGGAAGAATTTTCTGCAGAAATGACTAATCATCAGCAAAACAAAAGGAATAAAAATACCTAACTCAAGGCTCTTGTGCAAGCTGGCTTGACTGCGCAAACAATGGTTTATCCCATGGTGTATTTATATTTTCTGGGTTAAGACAGTAGCTACTGCTGTTTTAACCATTTCCTTGCCCTTCCAGCAGAGAACATCCAGCTGCCCTGCTCATATCCAATGTTCTGCATATGAAGGGCTGAGATGGCTTTGAAATGTCTATTCCCCATCAGAATAAATTATGCACTCATATACTAAGGATGACACATTTTACTTTGTATCTGAGAAGCACTTTCAAGATTAGCATAAATTATATTTGTAAATTAGAGGTTGGATGCCAAAACAACAGAAGATATACTATTTTTATCCCCCTAAACATGATTTCAACAGACCATGAAATGCAATACTGAGGAAATAAGGACAGGATCACAATCATGGATACAGGAACTACACTGTAGGTATGCTTTTGCACAAATCTATACCAATTTTATCACAAAAATTAAACATGCAAATCACATACACATTTATCTCTATTTTTTTAAATAACAATTCAGAGTTCCCCTTTCCTATTCCCAAAGAACATACACACTTTTTTTCCTGCATTACTTTTCCGAAATACTCAAATGACTCACCATGATCTCAAATCAAGATCCAAAGGGTAATAATACCATCCTCTTAGATATGGGCTAAAGTATAAATGAGTTGTGACAAAGGTCAGATTTAGAGCCATTGCACCTGGAGGACTGCCTAAATGAGCAGCCAATATGTCTATGCACATCAAACTTCTTCCCTCTACCATATGCCTCTGCTTTTCAGGTAGGTGATCAGGTGCTGCTTAAGAAGTCAGGCCTCTCAGGATATACAGAATACATTAGTGCTACAAAATAAAATTTATTCTTTTATCACACCTGTCAAACCCACAGGCCCAGGGTTTGATCCTGCAGACATGCAATGACAATCCTGCTCTGAGTATCCAAATTATTGCACTGAAACACCCAGGAAGCTTTATGGAAATTGCTTGTGCCTCATGAATCTCTTGTAAGCAACACCACTCACAGATGTGTATCCACTGCCTATTTTGATACTGGGTTATTTCTTTAAGCCCTTTGTTCTCTTCTTGACAGTCTGCCATCCCCAACAGGACTCACAGAAGATTCTCCAGAAGAAACTGAACTGCCACACCACATGTTGTGGTTGCACTGTTAACTGAATCCCAAGATTAACTGAATCCCTGGGGAGCAACCAAAAGACAGCTGTAATCCCTCTAAGTGCACAAGGGGTAATAAAGCAAAACTGACCAAGACTGTTCACAGAAGGTTTTCCATATGATGCCAGAAAATCTCATTTCAAATCATGATCTGGTGTGCTCTGCAGTGAACTACTTTTATAATGCTAGACATTGGAAATTCTAGCAAGAGTTGGAATTTCAGGGAAAAAGGAGGGGGAAAAAAAAAGCAAAATCAAAACAAGCCCAAAACACTTTATGAGAAACTCTGATGAATTTATAACTTTGTTTGCTATTTTTAGAACAAATCTAACTTAAGCTAGACAGCTCGGAAAGGAGTAACTGAGGAATAAGGACCTTTCTGATCCACAGAGAGCTCAACAAAATTGTTTCATGAGTCTGAGCAGAAGTGCAGGTACTAGTTCTATTTTCCACTGGCACTGCTGCTATTTATAGCAGACTGTCTTCTAATCCAGGGACTAAGGATGCCTGCATTGGGCTGAGCATCCCCAAAGGCCTGGCACTGCTCTCCTCAGCAGGACAAACTGTCCCTGCTGTACCTGGGTACAGGGGCCTCAGTGCTGCAGCCCACCTGTGCCTGGTGACCAGCTGATGCACGTGGGGACATCTGTGGGCTGTGAATACACAACACTGAAGAGGCTGGAGTGAAAAGTGCTCTGCTGTTATAGGGATACAGTTATTTTTAATTTTGCATTGGGAGATGCACAGCTAAAAGCCAGCAAATGAAAGCTCATATGTTCAGAGTCACCTAGAATTAGACATGGAGCATATGCAATGTTTAAACTGAGTGCAAATGCATGTTCACATTAATGGAGTGGGGTTTTGCATCCTGTCAAAAACAGGTGGAGCTCGACCAAGGCTGTGTTTTTATCACATTCACTGGAAAACCACATGGCTCAGACTCCATTCTGCCTGAGCAACTGCAGCTAAGTAAATATTTCAATGAGATATGGGAATAAGTTAACATACAAAATAATTCTTGGGCATTTCTGGAAGAAAATGTTTCTTCAGCTTTGACTCAAAGTTTCAATGGAAAAAAAAGAAATCTTTACAGAGTAAAAAACCCTTTTTGTAGATCAGATGCTGTGAAAAGTTAAACCTGAAGAAATTAATGAAATGTGGTGAAATTCTAAGTAAAGCAGGTGCTCAGTGTGGACTGAGATGTTACACTGGGTCTAGCCTTTCCCAATTCAGGCTTATTTCAAACACTGATTGTGCAGATACTCTTCTCAGTCCCTCAAGAAAACATGACACTACTCTTTTTTTTTTTTTTAAATCTGAGCTTAAATTGAATTGACAAGGAAATTATAGTTTTTAAATAGGCTTCCTATGGTATCCAGTTCCAAAGACTCTGAAAGTGCTCTTCAATCCTGAGTGGCAGTGAACAGGAAGAGCAGCATTTCAGTTTGGAGGAAAATCCCTGACAAATTGCACTTTAGCACGATCTATAGCTAAACATGCAGATTATTTTTTACACACCTGGTGACCTGAAGGTCTAGTTATTCACAACATTCTTCTGGTAGTATTGTCATTCACAGTTTGCTGTTCAAAATACATTCCCTGAGCATATCTGCCTCTTCATTTCCTTTTCTAAGTGCCCTGTGAGTAGGTAAGAGGGGGAGAGGCACTTCCTGGCACACTGGGAGAAGGCCTCAGTAGCACAGTTACAGCAGGGATGTGACAGGGACAGTTTTATGCAAGAGCCACCACTCCAGATCTGTTATATTCATATGGGGCAATTTTGCCTCCAGACATCTCAGCCCATGACAACATTTGGAAATTTACATTCTTTTGATCAGGCATTTATCTGAATATCTAGAGTACAATTTTAGGCACTGTTTTCATTGACATTCAGGGTCAGTTGGTAGTTAATAAAAAAACATCTGGACATTAACAATTTAAATAAAATTTAACCTACAAATTTTATATTAAAATTTTCATTTTAGGGGAATACACAGTTGAAGTTTTTACAAACAGTGCAAGGCTTATTTGGGCATTTTTCCCACCTACAAGGACTCTGGGTGCTGGACTAGTCTTTGCACAGGAAACAAAAAAAACCACTTTACTGCAGTTTACCCAGCCTAGCTACATAAATGTTCTGCTGGATACATCACTCTGCTGTCATAGGTTGTGGAACCCATAGAAGTCTTCAGCAGAAAATAATTTTTTACCTGGAAGAGCCCTGCCTGAGCCCACCATCTTGACTTTACAGCTAGAATTAACTACCCTTGTGCTATTAGGTATCACCATCTCTCTATTCCTTCTGATGTCTGAAGGAAAGGTTTCAGCTCTTTTGTCAGTCACTACTCTGTATTTTAAGTGGACAGAAGTGACAATCTCTGCTTTGCAAAATGAAATAGACTCAAAAAACTAAGCAAAATATTTTTGATTAGTGTAATAAACCCAAGAAGCAGGAAAGGGAATCACCCCACAGATGTGTACATTGATGTCCCTCCCTCCCTCCTTCCTCCCAGGACAGTCTCAATCTGCTAAATAAAGCTATATTAAATCCTGTACATCAGTATCAACTGTTCTACTCAGAACGCAGAGAGGTTTTTTCACTAAGATACAAAATTGTCATGAAGATCTCCCTGCTTATGTCACTTTTCTATGTGTAACAAAGTGATCATTATTGCCACAACAGAATATTAATGTGCTTCACATCTAAATTTAGAAATAATACCATAAAAAACTCTTTCCTTGTCTTGATTGATGTCAGTTTCTTAGCCAGGGTTGTCAGAAGCTACTTATTTGTTCACAGAAATAAATTTTAAAGGACATTTTATTTTCAGAAGCACAGTTAATTTAATATTGCACATCAGAGCATGTGATAAACAAGTGTAGAGGGCATAGAGGTGGTCAGGACCCCAGTGATTGGAGTGAGGACCCTGACAGAGGCCAGCCAGCAAACACACATCTGTCCCCACTCATGTACCCCTCACAGCCCCGAACCCTTTCCACACTGAGGTTTTCCAACACATTCTTTGCATCTCCATTCCCTTTAGAAATCAAGGTGAATGCAAAGCACAGAAACTCTTTTCTCCTCTATATCCATGCACAGATCTAATGGGCCAGACCCACTCCAGCAGACTACTAAAAGGTCTTTATGTCAACAGGAATTTAACACCAGAGACAACTGGCTACAATAAAAGCTGCCAATAAACCTCCAAAGCTGCCAGAAATTAGCACATGCTGATTTTCATCACTCACAGAATTACTTTTGCAAATGGGGATGATCAGATAATTTTGGGAACTGCTGTGTTGTGCCTTTTTTTTTCCTGCAAGAGTAGCTTTTTGCCAAAATTTTGAGCAAAAACTATGTCCAACAAGCTCTCACAGTGAAGGAAGATAGTGCTTAAATGCTCTTTTAGGGACATGTACTTACATTGCCCAAAGGGTCATCACTACAACCTATGAAGCCGCAGTGAAATGGAATTTTGCTAAAGCAACAGTTTGTTTTCCAAGCTGTGAAGGTCTGTGTGAGGATTGGTTAGAGAGCTAAAACATTAAAACTAAGAGCAACACCCTTGTAACCTGCATTTAATGGTATAATGGTAAATTAAAATGTACTAGTTTGGTTCCCTGCATGAGAGGTGATCAGCTCTGTGCTGTTCACACTGAAAGTAGGTAAATTCCCTTTATTCCTCAGGCAACTCTTCAGAGCTGTCATTTACTGAATGTTATGTTTCAAGTGTCTCAGCTTGAAGAAATAATGCTGTGTGTGCACAGAGGTTGTGAGCTGTGGCAGCCAGGGTCACACAAAGTCTGGACCTGATTTTATGTAAAGATGACAAACCACAAATAATGTGCCCACACACACAGGAGCCAGTTGATCTGTCCTTACTGCACCAGCCAGCCCAGACTTTGCAATTTTCAGATGCTAAGACAAAAAAATTCCTTCAAGGTGGTCTCATGATAAAAATCTGAAACCAGAGCAGCCTCAATTCAAACATTTTGGGTCATTATGTATAAGACTGGAACAGTAGACTTTCAAATCCTACAGAGAAGTCGTGACAACGTATCTTTTAATAGGCACTTTCACCCACTTAATAAATGTAGTGATGGCCTACTGAGCTTTAAGAAATAGAATCACTGAATCATTGAAGTTGGAAAATATTTTTAAGATCATCAAATCCAACCATCAACCCAGCACCACCACCATGCTCCCCACTAAACACGTCCTCAGTGCTAGAAGGATGAACCTTACTGTGCTTTGCACACACACTTCTGTGAATTTGCATGTGAAATGATTTTGCACCCTACCTAGAATGGCATACAGAAATGTTAATATTCCTGGTGGGGAGCAGCTCATTATTCTGGTTTCTAGAATCTTCATTTTATTTTTACTTCAGTAAGAAGTGAAAGATAACAATAGTTAAATAAGGGCTAGCAGCACCTAGTTATTTAGCCAGTGGATACATCGCTTTTCAACAAAAGTATATGATTACAGGTAAGAAAAGAGATGCAGCACAACTACATTATTGCAGCTCTAAAGTGCCTTCTAGAAACTTTGTGGAGGAAAAGGGTAAAATCAGCTTTTTCCCCATGATGTGTTTTGAGTTAAACAGTTAAATTTGAGCTGTTGTCATATTTTCAAGTTTTGCCTTATATCCACAACATACTTAAAATGAGAGCCAAGGCTGTTTTATAGTCCTGCTATTGGATTCTGGAATGGAAAACTAAATGCAATCTAAGGTTGTAGGACACAAAGCTTGGGAAGTCAAAATGATGGAGTTTCAGAGACGTTTGTTAGTGATCCAAGCTGACACTTTTAATCCACACTCAGATATTAAAAAAGGGATATTTCATAGGTGCATCCAGTAAAATTAGGATAGCTTTGATTCAAGACCCAGAACAGGATCAAAAGGGCTCACAAAATAATAGTATCAAGGAAAGAAGTATCTCCTAAGGAGAGATTCCCTTCTGTGACAGTGACAAAATTGGGTCATCTCCTAGATGCTAGCATCTATAATTCTTGAAATGCAGATAAAATGCAGATAAAAATAAATACAAAGTATAAGCTTTCACAATACATTGGAGTTATTTATGCATATACTTACTAATCTGTTTTTTCTGCCCTTCGAGCTGCATACAGAAACAATTAGATGCCTTTTTAGAAGGAATAGTATGGAGCATGCAGATCTATAGCTTTGATTTAAAGAGTATGACAGGCAATCAGTGTGTGTCAGAGAAAGCCCACATCAGCAAAGAGACATGTTAAAGCCACATTTGAATTTTCTTTTTTAGGACTGAACAGATGAGTGTTTCCTTCATGTTCTGAACACAGTGGGATTGGGAAATATTCTGAATTTCAGGCAAGGAGAAAATGGATTGCTTCAAATTATAGGAAAATGAACAGCACTCATTTTATTCCTCACTTTCAGCAGAATTGAGTAGTGCATAGCAGAAAAAGGAAAGCCAGATGCATTCCTAAGTCTGTTATATATTTCCACCAGAAGTAGCATAACAACTAGAAATTAACTATTTCCCTACATTTTTCACTCTCATGAGATAAACATTATATTTAGCTAATGAACTGGAAAGAAAAAATAAAGTCTATGGATTAATATTTTTTAAATTATTAAATGAAACAGGAATACAGGCAGGAAATTAAAGGCTGTATTCCTGTATTAGTACTGATGTACAATTAGAGCAGCTAAAGATCCCTTTTAAAAAGACATCAGCATCACTTCCAATGTAAAAAAGGTTTACATTGCTTGTGAGAATATGAACTGAAGCTATTTCATCTGGGAAGAGTCTGATTGCAAAGCCACAATACTGTTAAAATGCAGACTAGTAGAAAGAAGACATGTAAGCTGAGCAAATGGGTTGCACTTTGTTTTTGAAACCAGACTCAAACCATTATGTATTAAGTTTGAAAGAAGCCACTACAAAATTGAGAAACCTGAGCAGGACTCCCAGTCCCTCCTGTCCCATTTCCATGGACAGTCTCCTCACATCCTTTGTCAAAGCCAGGCTCAGATCTGTCCCTCTGTGTTCTGTCAGGACTACAGAGCCAGAGATCAGTATAAACAAACTGTTCTGTTTCCTATGCAGATAAACCAAGGTCAGCTTTTCCTCGCAAGTGAAGCCACTCAGTGACCACAGTGAATGCGAATGGCTGAACAAGTGTCTCAGACTGTCCCTGCAGAGGAGCACTCTGTGCCCTGTGCTTCCTGTGGCCAGGAAGAATGTGAGCCAGACAAGTCTCTGTCCTGCTTTTTTACTGCAAAGTGCAAGGCAATTGAAAGTCAAAACAGAGCCTAAATGACCCAAACAACAAAGTTCTTGAGATTCAAGCTTCCCAAAACTTCCTTTAGAGACAGTTATACACACATATACACTCACGCAGTCTCATGCAGAAAGCTTCAATCTCAGCTAGTGCTGCTTCCAATTACAATTTTCCAATATGTGGCTTAATAATTCCATTGATATTCTTTGAGAATAATTACTTTTGTTGTTCCTTTTTGTTTTGCTGCACTTTTTTGTCATTTTGTTAGCTTCCATCCCTAATGTGTCTTATTATTATGTAGGTTCTTATCCAGTCTATCTGTTACCTGCTCATTAGAACTCCTGTGGTAGAAAATGTTCCTGCAGGAACCTAATTCTAGTGCATTCCAATTTATTTTCAGGCTGAGTGAATCTGAAAACTCAGATTATTAAGGTGAGTTTGCAGTGATGTATTTGATTAACTGTGTTTTGTTGTGTTTGGGCAAAGGGAAATTAATCTAGAAAGCTTTAATGTTATACTTGGAAAGCTAAACAAAAATAAGTACATCTAGATCCTCAAAGAAGCCTGCAACCACTGGGGCTTAAAAGTGACTAGGAGGTCAATGGGAAAAACAGTTTGAGGCATTTCTTTGTAAGATATGTGAGAAGAATATATGACAATTAGTGATACAAGCTTGTTCTGATGACACTTTCACCATGGAAACCCACTTTGGAATTCTCCAAAGTAGCTTGGAAATTTCCAAACAGGTGTTTTTAGTTTAAATTGCTGATAAAACCAGAGTGGATCAGTGAGTTGAACTTACAACAAGATCCAGCAGCACAAAATTTTTATATGCACCTTTAGGGCTGAGTTCCCTACAGAATGACCATAGAGTTCTTATTGCACAGCAGTTATGGCTATAAAATATTAGCAGTGTTAAGTAATTTACAATATATTATATGAGAAAGGCCTTCCATCAGGTAACATCTGGGCCTCCAAACTATTCAGAACAGGCCTTATTACTTATCTTCAACTTATTTTAAAATCATATATTTACTAAGACTTAATTTAAAGCAAAAGAAAAAAGAAAAAGAAATTCTAAAAGTTTAATCATAGCTAAAAGGCTTGCAGCACGCATATTTTCTTCAATGTATTGTTAAAAACAGCTGCAAAAATTGACTGTGGTATTGAAAGGGCAAGAGAAAATTAAGCAATCCCTCATCTACTACTTCCAACTCAATTTTAAGCACTCTGGGCCTTTTCATATAAATGGCAATTTTATTGCTGGCATTAGAGAAGTAGTTATCCTGCTCACTGAAAATGCCTACCACTTTCTGGGCAAGTCTATGGCATATGTGTAAATGATTAACCACAGGCCAGGTCAGCTCAGACACAGAGCAATTACAGACTGGTGCAGAGCCCTAGAAAACTTTAAAGCCACAGGCGAGCAGAGGCTCCTGATTAAGAGATGCACACTGAGCCACTGGTCAGCCACTGCTGCCAGAAAAAGTTGATCTCAACAGCCTCTTTCCTGTTCCCCTACACAGATTTTTTCTCATTTCCTGAGGCAGGCCCACTGTGCACATACCCAGCAGGCATCGCAACCACCCCCAGGAGGCTCTGGCCTCCACAAGAGCTGTAACAGTCCAGGAGAATCTTGTCAGACCAGCCAGCCTGAGCAGAGGGAGCCTGGCTCTAGCCCAGTCTTGACTTAATGAGAATATCATCTCCCTTATTACAAAAGACACCAAATAAAACTGGATATTTAGGACTCATACTGTCATGAGAGGGAAAACTGCTACTAAATATTAGCTTATCACTAGGTATCCAACCAATTTCACAGAAGACTAGCAGCATCTCGTTAGGTTTATATATATAAACTGTCATCTGTTCAGTCCATTTATAAAATGTGGGAAGGCAGCAGGAAACCTAAGGATTCATGAGGAATAATTGGAGAGAAATATTCACTGCTCTCTTTGTCATTTCTCTCAGCCTTTGATTTTAGCCTCATCCTTTCACAGTTCTTTGTCCTCCTTTTTGCATGCCCCCTGCAGAACCACCAGTCACCCTGTGCACTCCATGTTAGACACTGAGGGAGCTTCTGTGCAAATGTTCAGCACCAGGACCACTGTCAGCAGCTGTGTGCTGGCTCTGACATTTTACATCACTTGCTCTTAATCTAGGGACAAGGGGAAAGGATGGCATGAGGTGCACAGGGGAAAGCAGAAGCCACCCTACAAAGCTTGTTGTGACAAAGCAGAACTGGGCCCACAAGTGGAACTGCAGGTCAGCAGGAGGGCAGCACTTCAGAAACACCACTGGGTACACAGGACCCAGCTAGGGGCAATTCTGTACAGTGATACAGTCTCAGGGACTTGCTCTACCTTGGCCTCTCCTGATCATTTCCTCTCAGATAGCTGCTGTTGCTCCATTTCAAAAGTTGGCAGATGATGCAGAACAAACAGCTGAGCCAAAACCTGCATTCACATGCCATGGTTCCCAAGCAGCAACCTCAAACCCAGAAGCACCCTTTGCCACACTTCTGCTTTTCTCTGTGTGCTTTGAGTTTCACCTCTCAAATACACAGAAATACTGGTCTGAACAGAGCTTCAGAGCCCTCAGAGAGGGGGGCACCCCAAGGCACCAGATAGCAAGTCAGAAAGGAACTATTGAGGCTATGAAGACCCCTCCAATACACTCTTTCGACACAAATGACAATGGCAGCTTCTCAGGAGAAGACCAAGTCTTTGGCCTGAGAGCACAAAAGGAGTGTGCAGTGAGGCCACAGAGCTGCAAAAAAAAGCAGAATATGTTCTTGGCTTATCTACAGCTGCTATCTCATTATTTCCCACCTTGCTGTCCAAAGTTCCCCAGCATGCTAGCAGGAGAAGCAAGTCTGTAAAATAAAATATAAATAATAATAAAAAAAAATAAAATACCTCATGTTGTCAATGTGATTTAGCCCTTGTCCAGCAACCTGTGAACAGATTTGAGTATTTGGACAATCTGTTCATAACAAAAGACATGACAGACCGGAATGCAAGAGTGTGTCCAGTAAACATGGTGAAGTGCCAAGGCTGAGGGGATCAGTAACAAATGGGGAAAAATAACTTATTTTGTTTTCCACAAGCCAGAGAAACAGGAAGATGAGGAAGAAAGGAAGAAGTCCTTTCCTGAGCATGGTAGATTCTTCATGGATGAATGCATATTTGCTGCACTGCAGATACACTTACACATAATAAACCTGAATTCATTAATACTAAATATTTACGCTCAGCTTGTAACTCATCCAAAAAAGCAATTATGATACATCATGTTGGAGGGAATAAAATCATTAAAATTTGGATCACTCACACAGATACTGTGTCAATGCACAGTTAACAGTAAAATCCCTAGTACAGTACATTTAGTGGGAATAGTCCAATGCTTTCTAGTAAAGCAATGCAAAATTTGTTTTGCTGTAACACTGCCTGGTTCCAGGTGGGATGGAGTTAATTTCTTCTCACTAGCTACTACAAAGCTGTGTTTTGGACTTGGAATTAGAATGGGGTTAATACAATGATGTTTTGGTTATTTGCTAAGTTGTGTTTAACCTAAGTCAAGGACTTTTTTCTTATCTCATGCTCTGCCAGTGAGGAGGTACACAGAAAACAAACAAAAAATGAACAAATCCCCAAAACCTCTCCAAAAACAAATTTAGCATAGCTTAAACCAAGAGGCAGCTCTTAGGACTGAATTTTGTTTGTAATATTTTCCCAGCATCCTGACACGTTACAGGTGTCATTTGTGGGGGACTGAAAACACAGAGGTGAGCTGGTAGCAGCAGCGCATTTCAGCTCATCATGGCGGGTGAGGAGAAGCTATACAGGAAGAAACTCACTGTGCCCATCCTCAGCCTATTTCCAGTCCACTTGAATAGAGCAATAGCTCTTTGAGAAAGGGCTAAACAACAAAAACTCCTTAGCTGGAAATGAAGAGTGGGTCTATCAGAAGTCCAACCCTGAGATGTGACAGTCAGAGTCCTCTCTTTCACAAATAATACTTGTCAGAGATTAACCATGTGGTCTTTTAAAAGGCAGCACATCCCCTGCAGAAGTCACTGTCCATGCTGGAAATGGCTTCCAGCTCCAACAGCACAGAGGCCTTGGAATCAAAGCCTGCTTGGAGATTGTAGGTCTTGGAATTACCAAGAGCTACTTAAAAGATACCTAGGCTAAAGCGCAGTCCAAGCACACTGGAGGGACTCTGATACAAGCTCATAACAGACACAGGTTTTAGGGGAAGTGGCTGTCCAGTTTGGCACTGGGGATACATCACTACAACATGACCTACACGAGTTGTGGGTGTCCCTTTGGATAACCCTGTATGTAAACACATGGTGCCAGTGGTAAAACATCAGCTGGCAGGATAAACTATAAAAGACATAGTATTAAATCAGGCATTTGCAGGGCTCAGGTCCAAAGATACTAATCCTTTCAACAGGATTCAAACTGGCAATATTCCATATAGGAGGACATTTGTTCTCTCTCTGGACTGAATATAAAATTTGTCTGTTCTAGAGAGCAAAACCTCTTCTATTCTACTCCCAACTCCACAACTGAGGAAAGGCATAAAACCTTGTTTGCCTTCTGTGTGTCTCAGAGAGTGCCCACGAGTGCAGTGGCAATGCAATGACACTATTTGGGGAGGTGCAATGCTCAGATATGACTTTGTATTGTGTTTCACAAAGCCCAGCAATGGTACAGGAGCATGCAACATGTTTGACCCACACCAGGATCAAATATCCTCACTCACTGTGTTCTGATACAGGCCCACCTTAGTACATGACTTGATCAGATTCTTGAGTTCACAAACAAACCCAAAGTTTGTATTTAGATCTGCTGACATGGGTCTCAATGCTGGCACAAGAATGCTATTCAAAATTTCTTTGTTTGGAAATAATTCCAGCATTCTAGATACCACATCATGAAACTGCTGACTTTTTCGTAGTGACTGCAATTCCCTCACAAAACTCATCTGCAACAAGCAGTTCTCCAAAACCGACATTCTGATAGAGAAAGATGACCTGATGATTTAAGCCAGACAGCAAGTAAAATGAGTCAGAACTACTTCAGAATATTCAGTCTACAATCATTTCCTTGAGTTTCTGTTTTGCTGTTTTGTTTATTCTTGAGGCTGAGCCTGAGAACTTATATCTGTGCTTAGATCAAACTGTATGTTGCCAGTTTAGGCAACCACATATAGGAAAATCACTATATGAATGAACAATAAAGATGTCTTACAAACTTCTCTGCTCAATTCCTAAGCATTAGGATATTTACAAGGTGGCCAGAGCCAAATAAGTCATCATTTTCTGTGGCAGCAATAAAAGCATGATCATTATCTTGAAGGTTCTATTTCACTGTAATACCATGGGACAGGAGTGGGATACTACCACTGAAAATAAACAAGTTTATTATTTATGGAAGTGCTTCATTGATCCAAACACAAATCACAGTTAAGGTTTACCCTGCTATAGAAAGCCCAAGAAAGTATTAAATGAAATGTTAAAATAATGTCTGTGTTATCTCCCAGGTAATTTAATTAATTATTGCAAAGAAATTTCTCTAATTCTGTGTCAGCCATCATATGTGGTAAGTGAAAAACCTCAGCCTGTGGATTTCTATATGTTTAAGCAGAGCATTTTCAAGGCCAAGTTTTTTCTACTAGTATGTGTTAATGCATCTTATAATGTGTGAAATACAGTTCAGGAAACTCAGTCTGAAAATCAAATCACTTTTGCTACACACGCTCCCCAGGCCAAGATGGTAAGTTTTTGGATAATAACTATGCTTTAAAAATAGATTTCTATAATTTAAAAATAACACCAAGGCTTAATAAGCTGTGTTTTACCAAAAAGGAGAAAACTTTTTGTTTTCTAAGGAGAAAACTACTTGTGAAAGCATGATGTAAAGTATTACTTTGCAGAAACCATCAAACAACTGTCTGTTTCCTCGATGTTTTACAAAGCACTTTGGTGCACAATACATAAAATGACATAATTCGCATTAACATCATTATTGGAACTTATGGTCCTAGGATAGCATAAAAAGCATCAAAATCCATGGCCTTAATAGCTTTTTATTCATTAATTTCAGCTCAAAGAAGTGTCATGGAATCATGATAAAACATGTTTACTCTTTTTTCAAAGTCAAGTAACCCCTGTATTTCAGTTTTTTCTTGTGTTGCTCCTAGATGGAGTTACCCTGTCAACAAAGTGTCATAATATTTTTTGAAAGTACTTGAAAATAATTTCTAGATGTGTTCTTTTAGGATAGATTACAGCACAATAAGCCATTCCATTGCCTTTAAAGAATTATAGCAAACTGCTGTAAAGCCCATCATATCAATGAAGCCTGATTGCACACTGCAGCAATTAGTGAGGGGATACATCTCATTTAGCCATCTCCAACAGGAAGGGGAGGAGGATGGGTGCAATAACCCACTCAAGCTTCCAAACACAACCCACAAGCCCTCACCTTGCTTTTGGACAATCAAGACCCTTTCCTGTCAGCCTGCACCATACAAAACCCAGAAGAACTGGCCAGGGGGAAATGTCAATGAGACAAGGCAAATAAGAGCACAGATCTTTACAGAATGACAAAAGCACTTGTTCCATATGAGCAACTCCATTTTGCTAGTTAAAATGGCCTGAAGGAGTGGGACCTGGTCAGGGAGGAGAGTTCAGTGCAGCCTGGGAAAGGCAGGGAAAGTGATAAAACTAAAGCGGCTGCAAAGCTGCAGCAGTAGTGTGGGAGGCTGTCTCTGGGAAGGGAATGGCTGATAACATCCTTACCCTTTTTACTCAGGTCTAGAAATGTCCCCCTAGAAAGGGAATTTTGCTTTATAACTGGAGGAAATACCTCTGGATCTGTGAACTGCCAACTGCCACCAGCTTTCTGGGGTGCAGCCATACAGCCTTTGAGTCTTGCCTGCTGCCCAGTCTGAGGTCTTTGTGCAATCAAGCCCCGCAGGTGAGGTGATGACCTACTTGAGGAGTTGGATCTCCTCATGAAATAGGAGTTTCCTGTCAGGAATTTTGTCTCCCCAAACCAATCTACAGGGGAATGATGTGCCTAATTTCTGATTTTATGAACACTAGAACACCCTTCATAAAATATCTCTAACTGACCGACATATAACCTTGGGTAATTAGGTAGATTCCTAGATGGCAAATACCCAAGATTCATCTTTAATCTCAAGGGAAAGAATAGTGACAGAGCTTTTTAAAGATTTTCAGGTAATTCATAGAGACATTACATCCCTCATTACAGTCATCTTAAATGCAGCTGAACTGAGTTGGAGTTCCTGGAATGAAATGAGATACAACCTAAAGCATGCTGAACAGCCCTTTCCTAAGCATCTCCCATTTCCTACTCAGCCTCCTCAGACAGGTGATAAATGCAATCTCTCCATTTATTGGGTCATATTTCATCAAACACAAATGTGTGTGTCACTGTACATCTGTGAGTGCCCTGCATGGCCCCTCCAGATTGTGCTAATGGGGCTGCAGCACAACAGAACCTGCTCAAGCCTTTGTTAAGCACAACTTGGGACAGCAAGGCACGCTGACACAGGGAAACAGTTTAATCTGGCAATTAATTCAGGGCCTATGCAGAAAAATAAATGATCCACTTCTTCAGAAGACCTCTCTAATTTAATTCTCAGCTAAACATGAGAGCAGTTTCTATTCTTTCCTGACCTCAGAGATCCTGGGGTGAGCAAATCTCCGAATCAATATCAGAGGTAATTCACCCCAATCTGGGATCGGTTCAGACCTGGTTCAGGGCTAAACATTAGAAAATACTCCCAGACAGCAAGATTCCAGCTGGGATGGTCATACCAGACACCTAATACGTTGTGTTGCTAAATCAAGCAAGTTAAAGTCACTTTTATTTCTATACTACTGCAATTACCCTTAAAGGTCCTGACACCCATCCTATAGGCCATGAAAAAGCAAGAACCCCGAGTTAGTTAAGAACACAGGGAACCAGCTACTGATAGCCTCTGAATTCTAAATCAAAAATCTCAAAATTAAAAGTAAATAGCTTATGAACTATTTAGCAGCTCAAAGATTAGCCACAGAATTATCCAAACAGTTATAACAAATTTATAAATCTATGAATAAAATCATAAGCCTCCCTTAAGCAATTTATAAAGCAGAAAAACAACATGTCAATTATTTGCTACAAAAACTGTTTTCTACTTTAGCTTCTACTTAAGTAGCTGCAAAAATAAATAGCTTAACAGCCTGCAACCATGTTAGTTTGGCACAACAGCATTTAAATTTAACTCTTAACAAAAAGAATTTATGAATTACATTCATGTTCATTTCAGAAAAACAAAAGAATATACTTTTTTCCTGTCTTTACTTTTATAAAGTAGAGGGCATAATTACTACATTTAAGGGCATTACATTTATAAAGTATAGAACGGCCTACAGCATGCAAATCTGGACTGAGGAAATTACAGAAATGGCTCAGTTGTCACTGGGAATCAGTGAGAGTCAGCTCAGGATTCAAAAACTGCTGCCTATCAAGCATGAGATGTTCATTGGATGTGACCTATTTCAAAGTTCAGCAAGGTTCAGATACAAATCCAAACATTGTCTCAGTTGTGAAAATACAGAGTAAAATACTAAACCCAAACTCATTTCACATCCAGTTAAATGTAAGTTTTGCTCCTACCCATCAAAAGAAACCTCTTGGGACAGAAGTACAAAGCAGAGGCAATACTGTGGAATTGAGTGTTCTGATGAACAGGAAAATTGGGAAAATGGATAGGAGCAAGTGAGGAATTACATCAAGAAGTAGCTGAGCTTTGCTTAAGAATAAACAACTGATTTCAAAGAGAAAGATAATGGCAAAATAAACTATGTGGGCAAAGCTGAGAGAAGCTTGATAACTTTCAACATTTATGACAAGGTATTCCTATTGTACAGATCAGCTATAATACTTTTGCCATTCAAACTGAACAATTCCAGTTATAAAAATGAGTCAGTTTATTATGCATGCATATTTTTATTTAAAATAGGTAAGAATATGTAGTTATTTTTCAGAATATGGTCAGATCTATGGTTCTGGAATTGCATAGCTGATAATATTTCTAAGCTTTAGATATGCAGCAGAAAACATGCAGACTGATTTTACTTAATCAAAAAATTTAAAGTTTGAACTGCTTTCTCATTTAGCTAACAGCATATAATAATCATTAGAACGTGCCATAAAGTTATCATCTTATTTGCATGAATACCATACTAAAGGAAATGAAAGCATTTCAGATTTGCACAGTCATTGAGAGGAAGATCAAGTCCATAGTGTATAAACATTAAAAAGACCCTAATTAGAATCAAGTTTTTTTGACAATTTTATTTCCAGCTAATTAGCACTGATGTTTTAGTACTAGGACCTGACTGCACTGTGTTCTGCAATAACGATGATTCATACCTACACTCAAATAAATAATTCAGCAAAGAAAGATGCATAGAAGTGCTTTTGTTTATAGTGCTGTCAAAATGAAATACTTGGGGAAAAAAAATGTTAATTGTCATCCACTTTGAACAGGTTGAGACTAGACTAAGTGCTATTTACAGGGGATCAGCTGCCCTGCAGACTGGGAATAATTAGACACCAGAGCAGGTTCCTTGCAACCTGACATGTAAAAGGTAATTTCTGGTGTGTCCACACACTCCCATGCCTGCAATCTCTCTGTGTACAGCTGGGAGACTGAAGCTGCAACTGTGTCATTATGTGACATATTTGGGTGGCAGCCTCGCCCAAAACTTTCTTACAAGGAGAGGAGGTTCTGCTGGCAGTATGGGGGAGAGCCCTGCCCCATATCCTGCAGGAGAACAGTGTGATGCACTTACACAGTCCAGCATCCAAAACCAGAGTCAAGTGCCAGGACTGTGCTCCACCCTGGGGCTTCTGCCACGCTCCCATGCAGGGAATATTCCTGCCAGAATACCCCACACCTGCTGTAAGACTGCAAAGATACATGGAATTTGCAGGTAGAAACACAACAAAATGGGATTGCTGCATTTGGAAATGGGTATTTTCATGTCCAAAATCTTCTGTACACATGCAAGACTGTAAAGGTTATGTGTAAAAGCCTTAATATTTAATGCAGAATCTGTAGATGAAGCAGCCTGGAAGTACATTAACCACAGAGAGAGACACTTCACAGCTAAACCCCAGAACTATATTGACAGTAGGAGGCAGGGAATCCTGAATTACTCTTGCGCACAAAAGAATTACCACATCTAAGGTCATTTTAAGAAAGAAATGATTTCTAGGCATGGCTGCTATCAGAAATGGCACAGAGAATAAAAATAAAACATCAGAGTAGTGTAAGATTGCTACGAAGGAGGGGATGGGCTATTCAAAATATGGAAGACCTTCCTTCATCTCTTTGCTTGACCACACATACTGCCTAAGACTGCCTTAATCCTTCATATCATCATTTATAAAAGCATTCATCCTTTGGAGACTCCTATCCCCCACAGCAGGTGCCCAGGCCATTCAAATGTGTAGTTATGGACATTCAAGCCATGGGACTAAAATGGATGGGTCATGGAGGGGCTGCCCCATTTTGCAGCCACAGTGTTGGCATCAGGGGCACTGTGGATCAGAAGTTGCTCCAAGCAGCAGCATGCTGGTACTTACACATCCTCAGGAGAGTGGGGCATTGCAGTCACCGTTGGTCCTGTTTGCTAACAAAACCAGTTTAACAGGTAACCAGCAGCTGCTGCTAAATGGAACCATATTTTTTTTACTCCAACTTTCTATCACTGTGTATAAATCATCTCAATGATTACACACAATTGTAAGGTCCTGTTTTGCTCCTCTGTAAGTAGCATTGCACTGACTTCAGCTAGAGTAACAATCCAACTGGTGTGAATACCTTGGAGGTTTCTCTTCCCTTGTCCCAGCCCTGCTTTGTGCCAGATTCCCAGCTGGTGTAGGCTAGAGAACTTCTCAGGACTAAAAGAATGATGCTGACTTATGGCAGCTAAGGATTTCTGCTCTGTTAAGTATGAGGAAGAGGAAAAGGAAAATTTATTAGCGCAGTTACTTTAAAAGGCCAATTACAATTTTATTAGAGGAAAAGCTTCAGCAGTCTTAGTTATTTACAATTTAACAACCATGCTATGAATTTAATTGATATAAACTTCCCCCCCCCCAAAAAAATAATTAACACTATAAACAATAAAAATGAATTGAGTGTGGATCAAGACAGTTTGGAGTAGACTTGGTGATATTTTCCATTTAGTGAAGCCTTTATTATTACCACTTTAATGACCTCAGCTTAGACATTCTGCTTCCTTTTACCATATGTCACTTTTATTCTGCCCTTTTGGATACACATGTGGAAAAGAGCAGGCCTGATGTATACTGGAAAAATAAAGTCATTCAATTAATTAAAGCCTTTGTTTTTACATTGCTAACATTCATCAAGTGGGAAATAAAAAATGGATTCTAAACAAATAATAAAGAATCAACAGCATTAATTAGACCTATAATAATGAGTTTCAGTAATAACCCCTGAGAATAAATTCCATTTTAACCATGGTAGATAAAAGCTGACGCAATATACTTGTGGTTTTGGTTCACTAGTAGAGATTCATGTACCTCACCTGGTATCTCACCTGAGGAGAGTAAAGTCCCTTCTGAAGTCTCAGACAACGTACCAGATTTACATGCAGTGACTGATTCTGTTGGATTAAAACAATTCAGCTCCTTCCTTATTCCCAGAGAGCTGACATGAGTAGCCAGAGTCTGATTTCACACCAGTTTAACACATCAGTAACATTTCAGTAGTATAATTCAATCACAAACTATGCCTTCACTTACACAGATAGCCAGCCAAGGTGAAAAATCAGGCCAAAAAGACAATTCCAGAAGCAAGGTTGCTATTGCCTGGAGACAGAAAGGCACATACCTCCCACATATCTCTGCTCCACAGAGAGATTCCTTTCCTCCATTCACCCAGAACAAGCAAACCCACAAACACAAGAAATGAAGCATTCTGCTTCAGGCTTGGATCCACAGCGTAGTTGAGGTAAGGTGCATCCCCTCTGCCATGGGCCTATCAGCAAGCAGCTCCTACTGCCTCAGGGGAAGAGAGAAAGTGGGACTAAGACAGCTCCACCACACCCTCACCTACCTGCTGCACCAGCAGGACAGGCAGGACCAGGGCACAGCAGGACTGGAGCCAAGACATGAATTGGTCCTGCTCTATCCAGCAGCTACAACTACTCCTCCTCCCACCCTGACTTATTTCTGTAGCTGTTATCTAAGCTGCTAGGCCAGGCTTGTGTTTTGTTAACTCTATCATGGATTAGGAGGGAAGTAAAGGCATCTCAGCCCTGTGAGATGCAGTTCCTCCCCAAGCACAGCCCTTCCCCAAGCTTGCCCTGGCAGCGCTGCACAAAGCACAAAGTTTAATCCCTGAAGGGAAAAAGAGCTTCTGAAGCAAAGGCAGTTCTGAAGCAAAGGCACGTTTATTTTGAGCAGGCTCCAAATGCTGCAGAGCTCCATCCTTTTTTGCAAGATCCAGTCAGTCATTAAAACTGACTGGCCCTGGCTGCTGGATTCTGCTTGCTTGCATTTTACAAAGCAGCCATGGCAGCTTCTCATGTGCTCCTCCATGCAAATGTTATCAACTACAGCTCACACAGACATGAAATGGAGGTATGCAGGCTTAATAAGAGCTAAAAAGATTTAAAGACAAATATTTTCCTTAGAGAAAACCTATCTGAAACCATACTTCAGACACTTGCTTGGACAGGTGTTTTGTGCTAAAAAGAGTTATCCACACTGCACTGTGCTGGAAATCTTTAAGGAGAATAAAAGAATCAAGAGCTCAGAGCAAGCTTTAATTCCAAATGCACCACTGATGTCTATATTCCTGTGATCCCTTGACAGGTTTCTTTAACCAGCCAGCTGGGATTGCAGCCAGGCCAGCAACATTTAGTTCCAGACTAGAGGAAAAGCTATTTGCACATTCAGCCCCCTGCTGTAGATCAGCAGCACTAATAGTTATGGCTATGTTATATATAACAATGAATTAGAGCTCAAACATTAACGAGCTTTTAGCAGATGCATTCATTAGACCCTGCTGCAGTGAGTCTGAACCCAAGCAAAATGCTGAGCTGCCTGCTGCAGTTCTGTACAGTCTGCTGTCATTTCAATAATAGGAGATATTTTTGAACACCTTTGATCAGGTTTTTTTTTTTTTTTACTTTTTGCAGAAATAGCTGAAAATAAGGAGTGTCTAGGTGCTATGTCATCCTTTCCCCCTCACCTACCACTTGCACTGACTGATTCCAGAGAAGAAATTCTTGGCTGATGGCAGAAATCCTGTCAATTCATCAATGCTGGTGGCACAATCTGAGTTTACATGCTCAAAAATTTGGCTCAGTAAGGAATTACCTACCATAGCAAAATGTGGTCCTGGATAGCAATTTGCCTCCTCTAGCTAAATTAAAAATCTAAAATCAAATTTGTTTAAAACACTAAACCAGAAAATTTATTTTCTTGAACGGACCCCATGTGGAAACTTCACAAATCTGAATTTTCATAAGCAGATTAACTTTGGCATCTCCCACCATGAAACAAGAATATTTAAATCTAAAAATAGTATGCTAAAGCTGTTTTAAGTTGGATAATTCAGCCAGAGGTGGCTTTCATTTCATCTAGCTCTACCTAATTTGCTACAGCTAAAACCTATTTGAGACATGCTGAGCAAAACAGACAAGCAAAGCATCTCCTTGTCCACAGCTAAAACTCCACTTTAAATCTTGCAAGTCACTGCACACATCCTGTCCTATATTTAAAAGGTCACATTTGACCAAGCTATAATTAATCATACATTCTCACAATTTAATCAATTGGTAGATAGATTATACTAGTAGCTTTCTGTAGCAGCATGCAAGTCTTTTTGCCCTAGTTCAGCTTCTTTCCAACAAAGCAAGTCAGTTTACAGCAGAAATGTGAAAAGCTAAAGCTCATCTGTTTGAGGAGACAAACACTGGAGATGCCTCTTCCTTTTGTTTTGCTACTTAAAGATCAAGGAGAATGTACATAGGTATGGGGAGGCTGATGTTTAATTATACAATAGCTATGGAGAGATAACAATCTCTTTGAAGTGCTTTAACTTCTGTGCCACTTTCTCAAGTGCAAAAGGAAGGAAGATACTTATCACTTTGAATGATGCCAGTTTGGATGTGGGGGAGGAGACAAGGAGGAAGAAAGTCACTCTAAGGAAAATATATATTCAAATTGATTAATAAATGTAAACACATCATTAGATTAAATAGCAGGTTAGTTTCCTGACAGGTAGGTTGTCAGGAGGAGAGAAAAGAAAGAGAGGAAGATCACAAAACCCAAACAGGTGCTAAAATAGTGGAGCTATTTGGAGCTTGATTCTGTTTCTATTTGTGTGAATCTTTCCATCAACTGGATGCAGCAGGAGTGAGCCATGTGTTGTTTTCTGCAGTTCTTTGTGTCGGTGTCAATTAACCAATTCCTACTTTATTCAGCTTATACACAATTAAAATCTAGATTTAAGCCACACAAAGTGATTCATTCCTATCCAGGATTAGGTCTGAAGTCCTTTTTTGAGGGATTTCTTTTTTAAAGGAGGACGTTCTGGTCAGGAGTAGGCAGGGATACCTTCCTGCTACCTGCAGAAATATTCCATTTTCAGCTACCAAAATAGTAGGAGTAATCAAGAGGGAAAATTCTGTAAGTGCCTTGAACTGATCAAATCTGGCAAAATAAAAAGGGATAAATTTTAGATTAATAACTTATTGAACAGGGAATGCAGGCTACAGTGAAAGAGTTTCTCCTTCTAACATCCTTTATAAATGGCTACTCTTAGAAGGTAGACTATAAAATCTAAAACAAATCTTAAGCAAAGAGAAAATCTATACCAAGAAAACAAAGAAGAAACAAAATTATTTCCATTCTCTGTTATTTACTGAGGGATCAGAAGTGTCCAGCTGTGAATTTCTCTATTCAAAAACTCATAATCTTTTTTCGACATAAGGATAGCAGAATTTAGTAAAAAAGACTGATAACCTAAGCAATGAAAGTGCTGCCAATTAAATTATACAGTTGATTAGTACCCATTAAAGCAGGGGGAGAGCGGAAGTATAGTAATTTAGGCATAGTGTGTGAGAAGACATATAAACTGGTTCCCTTTTTGAGGGCTCTAGATCTGATCACATAATCTTCTGCTATTTCTTACAGAATTTTGGCCCTCTCCATGACACATATATTGATTTAATTTTACATACCAGATGTGTGATATACAGGTAAGCCCATAAATATTTTAAAATGAACTGTTGCTTAATCTAAAATAACCTTTTTTTATTAAATAATACATAATTTCCATATGGCATATGACACACATGGTTTGATTATCATAGCAATAACTTCCACTTATCTCCGTGTACTTGCAAATACTCCCTAGAGACCAATAAAAGGACATATGGCTTAATGGCATCTCTTCAACTCTAATCATTATTATTGGTATACATATTAAAGTATTAAAGGTGAACTGAGGGCTTGTCAAAGATGAGCTCTTTAATACAGACATTTGCTTTTTCTTTCAGAGAAAAAGCCTTTCAGTTGGGCTCATGTTACAGTTTGGGTTAAAAACAGCCCTTTTATTTGGAGGTACAACAGAAATTTCTTCTCTGTAAACATACACATGCAAGTGTGCTCTGTTCCTACCTTGGAACGTTTACTTCTGGAACTATCTCATCCCACTCCAGCAGAACAACTGGTTACCTCCTATTTGGAAAACACAGCTTTATTTCTGTGGCTGAGAGACAGGCAAAGCATGTAACAGGCAGTGAAAACTGAATCCAGAATTAGAGCTTCAGTTCAATTTTCCCAAATTTTTGAGAGCTGTCTGGATCCAGAGTTATGACTGTAGGCCAAACATCAAGGTTCAGTGCCTAAACTCACATATGGAATGTGCTTTTAATTTAGAAACTGGGCCAACATCCAATGATGGCAGCGAGGACACGCAGTTCTACTCTCCTTCCCAGGGAAGAACCAGTGGGTGTAAATGAGGGAACTATTTGTACTACAACAATTACTGTCTGATGCAATGATGGTAAGAGGTCACCAGCTTGCGACTGATACCAAGTAGGGATTCTCATCCCAAAAGTACAGCTTTACTTCACAGCTGAGTCTCCAGCTTTCATCCTAGCAGGTCAGAGGCATCCAGACCCCCTGAACAACTCATCCAGACTCTCCTCCCAACATCACAAATCCACCCAGAAACAGACCCTGCCTGAGGAATGCAGCTTGAACATCACATATCTCAAGTGTGATGTTCAACTTAACTCTATCATCCAAATAGAAGCTCAAATAGTCAGTGTCTCATATTTTCTCTGGAGCTGCACTCAATACCCAGGCTTTCAGAAAGGTCATTTGAGTGTGAAGCACAAGGTTGGTTTAATCTTCCTCAGAGCTTCTGGATGGTGTAGTTGTACAAATATCAGACAGCATTATTATTTATTGTTTTCCAAACAGGAATAATTAGGATGTGTGTGAGTGTTTTTCTCATCAAGATGCACATTAGTAATTCTGTGACTCCACCACATTTACCTTTGTGTATACACAAAAAGTGGAGTTGGCTTATCACTCCAGATGTCTGGTGCAAAAGACATCTGATCCCAACAATAACCAAAGACCCGGGACATTAAACACGCAGATGTAAGTAGCATTTTTAAACCATATTCTACTGCCCCTCCAAATAAACCAGCTCAGTATCACTCTGAATCACATTAGAGTTAACAAGCTGTCAACCCAAGCTACTGACAAAAAGGCCTTTTGCCTCAAAATTTACATCTCCACAGCTGCTTAAGGAGTACCTTATTAACTTTTTTCATAGCTCATCTTCTCTCTCTAATGAAAACTGAAAACTTGGTTTCTGTTGTTTCCCTACAGGTAATGAAATTATATGGCTTCTGAACTTTAGTCTGTCTCAGAATCTGCAATTAAGGAATGCTACCTCCATTTTATACATACAGATTTTTCCATTATTAAAAAAGTATGACAAGATATAAAGGAAGAAAATCAGTCTGATTCCTAAAATGATCAACAACCTCTGATCCAGCAGCTTTCAGCTTAGGGTGATGAAGGATAGAAGCAAGCAGCCTCACTCAGGAGGTGCAGAGGATACAGCCCACTGCTCCCAAGGAGGCTGAGGGAAGGGTCTGCAAGCAGGGACTGCAGTGCTCCTGCCCCAGCATCTCTCACACACCTCCATGGTCCCAGCATGGCACAGCCACAATGAAACATGGTCACTCCTGCTAGGAGCTCATAGTCAGGAGATAAGAAGCAGGCAAAGCAAGTGGGAAAGCAAAGGAAAACAGGTTTAGTGACTTTCTTCAGGTTTCATTTTCTAACAGCAGAGAGAAAAGAAAATCCTTCTCTCCAAACGCTACTTTGGTAACTTTTTGTCCTCGAAAGTGCTGCTTGTGGCAGGGGAGTTCAAATGAGTCTCTCCAGCCTTCTTTCTCTGGACAGCAGGATACCCCCCTTTAAGCTCTTGTCTGACTTATGAGGAGCTGAGAATTTACTTACATCAGCTCAAGTCTTCTTATTGGAGACTTTTGAAACAAATATATAATTTTCAGATCTTTTTTACTGTTAGTATCTCCTACTCGTCATCCTTTCTCCCTTCCTCATAATCCACCTCTCCAGCAAATCAGATTAATTGCAATTTTCACAAAAAGGAAAGCAGCAAAGAAGCATATGCAAAAATTCTGTTGCAAGGGGAAAACAAAAAAGCAAACAAACAAAACCCACAAACAAACAGGAGGAAGAAAGACAGACAGAGTTAGGAAGAAAACCATTTCCCAAGAAAATCCATGCAGAACCAGACAACACTTGGTGCTTGGACTTTCAATTTTAAGCCCAACTGAACCACGTCTGTGTGGCCTTCTGCTTGAAGATGTAAACAGCTCCAGCCTCAATAATGCTTTTGTGTTAAAATCAGCACTGGCAAAGCATGACAAATATTTTTTGTCTCACACAGGAAAGGATTCCATTTGCTTTGGGAACTATTCAATGTTATCTACTACCCTCCAACTTAAAAGTTTTGTATAGTACAAAAATAAAACCAAACACCACGCTCACACACAAAGAATAACAAGCACAAAACAACTCACGGGTACTCTATAGGCTGAAATTTGTTTGCACAAATTATTCAGTGAGCCCTTATGAATAATGAATGCATTGTGGAAGCCACGACTATCTTATGAATTATTTATTAACTGAAATATGGGCTGAATTTGTCAGATAACCTTATTTTCCACAAATCATTCAACCATCTCCTACATTAAATGGTACCAACTGGTCTCCAAATAGCCCTACCTGCAAAACAATCTTTGTTTTCTGTAGCATGAGAGGAGCTTTTAAAATCAAATTTCTGGAGACCTTCCATAATATTGTCTGTCAAAGCTTTGCTCAAAAAACAAGTAATTATCCAGAGCCAATATTAATGCCATCCTATATTTTAATTACCAAAGGCTATAATGTGACAGCTTGGCACCTATCCTATCAATCCCAAGTCTGAAAAGAGAGTATGGGTGGAAATTACCTACCACATAATACTTTAGGAATAGTCCTGCCAATCACAGTGCCTTTAAAAGGAGTCATTATTTTTGAGTTGTCTGGGAGAGAGAGAATAACTAAAACACCCCAGTAAGTGAATGAACATGACCAGAAATTTAAAATATTTAATTTTGAAGTGTTTTAAAATGCTTGGGAAATTAATTCAAACTTGACATTTTATAACATAGCCTCTTTTTGCTCGACAGCCTGTTTAACCAAGGACTCTGGAAGTAATTTATCAGTACATTTAAAAATCTTCCACATGGGAGGTACTATTGGTACACAGAAATTGTCCTACTGGGTTGGACCTGAAGTCTCTTTGATGGCACCCAAATTTTACAGAAGCTTGCAAGAAGCCTGCAGCAAGCAGCCAGCTCTCCATCACGCTCACAAACATCACAAGAGCAAGCTGCTGCTCTTGACCCAATTCCTGCTTGGTGCCAGAGGCACAGGGAGGCGTTATCACTGCATCCCTCCAGATCCAGGCACCGCTCATCCCCGTCCCTTTCGCAGCACGCACGAGGCACAAGGAAACTCCGTGCCCTCGTTTCCCGAGCATCCCAGAGCCAGATGAAACTTGACCGAGCGTGAAGGAGGGATCATCCCCTCGAACAGCCCGGTGCTGTCACAGGTGACCTCCGCAAGGCCAGCCAGCAGCGGCTGTGACACAGCCTTGCCGTGCCGAGCGCTCCCGCCATCGCACGCGATGGCAGCGGCGCCGGCCGGGGCCGCTCCTCCCTGGCCGGTCACACCTTCCAGGACAGCCGGGGCTGCTCCTCCCCGGCCGGTCACACCTTCCAGGACAGCCGGGGCTGCTCCTCCCCGGCCGGTCACACCTTCCAGGACAGCCGGGGCTGCTCCTCCCCGGCCGGTCACACCTTCCAGGACAGCCGGGGCTGCTCCTCCCCGGCCGGTCACACCTTCCAGGACAGCCGGGGCTGCTCCTCCCCGGCCGCTCACACCTTCCAGGACAGCCGGGGCTGCTCCTCCCCGGCCGGTCACACCTTCCAGGACAGCCGGGGCTGCTCCTCCCCGGCCGCTCACACCTTCCAGGACAGCCGGGGCTGCTCCTCCCCGGCCGGTCACACCTTCCAGGACAGCCGGGGCTGCTCCTCCCCGGCCGGTCACACCTTCCAGGACAGCCGGGGCTGCTCCTCCCCGGCCGCTCACACCTTCCAGGACAGCCGGGGCTGCTCCTCCCCGGCCGGTCACACCTTCCAGGACAGCCGGGGCTGCTCCTCCCCGGCCGGTCACACCTTCCAGGACAGCCGGGGCTGCTCCTCCCCGGCCGGTCACACCTTCCAGGACAGCCGGGGCTGCTCCTCCCCGGCCGGTCACACCTTCCAGGACAGCCGGGGCTGCTCCTCCCCGGCCGGTCACACCTTCCAGGACAGCCGGGGCTGCTCCTCCCCGGCCGGTCACACCTTCCAGGACAGCCGGGGCTGCTCCTCCCCGGCCGGTCACACCTTCCAGGACAGCCGGGGCTGCTCCTCCCCGCCGGTCACACCTTCCAGGACAGCCACGCCGAGCAGCGCCAGGGATGCTCATCCCCAGCTTGTCACACCTTCCAAGGACAGCCACGGGGAGCAGCTGCCGCCTGCATCAGCCGAAGGAAGAGCTCAGGTGGGATTTCACCCCCCTTGGGCCGGAGCATCCCCGCACGGCAGAACGCCGCTAATGATGGCGCGGTGATTGCGCCGTAATTGTTGCTCGCTTGTGCAACTGTAAGGAAGGATTGCTGCAGCAGTGCCTAAAAACCTGGGCTGCTCGTGACCTTTTGCTGTGCTTGCTGCGGTCTCTGGCAGCTTCAGCAGCGCGATGCCTCACGGCAAGCAGCAGCCACTGAAATATTTGTTCAGGGTACAAATGAATAATGAACAGGAGCTGAATCAGGACCCCCTATATCAGCATTCTTACCCTAAAAATGTCAAAATGCTACTCACAAATAAACGTTGCAGAGGTGGAAAAAACAGCATTTCCCCAGTGGTTTATTGCAAATCCAGTTCAGGAATAAGTTCATCCCAAATGTTATTTTGGTAAATAAGGAAGTTGAACTAGATTTATGTTAGCCTTCACTGTCCCAGGACAAATTGTGAGCTTGGGAAAGGTGGGAGAATATACTAATTAAAGACCTATTTATTAATAGATCCAGTTGGAATCTATTTCTAGTTTCTCATCTGGACAAATACATGAAATCAAAGTGGAAGAAAATTTACCATTTTCTGCAGTGGTGGGTGCTTCATTCTCTTTTTCTTTGTAGCTGCTATGTCAATTCAACAAGTATTCTACCATAGCTGAGAGGTGGTTATTGCCATAGGATGTGTTATCAGCATGGCCAGGAAATGGTTCACTTGAGGCAATTAGAACTGACATACAAGCCTTCATTACAATTACAAAATTGGACGGGTTTATGACCACACAGGCTTTTTTCCTGTGTGGATATAGTGTGACCTGACCACAGACTCACCACACATTCCCATTAAAAATCAACAAAAAACTACTCAAAAGCATCAGTCTCCAAGAAAGAGGATAAAGACTAAACTGTCTTAACAGTTTCCTCCATGAATAGGCATAAAGGCCCTAAAAGAATAGCAACACAGATGTTACAAGAAGTGGAAATCCCATCTTATGAAAAACAGTCACAGCCTGTGCCTTGTTGAGAAGACCTCTCTCCTTCTGATGCTTTGAGGCATTTGATAAATAAAAAGAAAATAAAATTTTAATAAAAATTCAGAGGCTGAGAACTCTACTCCCAAAATTAGTTCCTTTAGGCTGAAAATTAAATATTTAATCATGTATGCAATGAGATTCTAAAACTGCAGTGGGAGAAAACTGGCTAATTTTAGGATTAGGATAAATTTGCTCCTGGATGCTTCACCAGATTATGAGAGACATTTGTTCTAAAAAATGCACAACTGCATCTCCTGTTCCCCTTCTGTCTCAGGTGAGTGGGCTCAGAGTGAGCTCTGAGTGCATCCTGTAAAAGCCTTACCCACCACAGGCTCAAAATGCTCAGATTAGGGTGTTCCACTGTTTCCTATCCACACAAAGAGAAAAAGATGAAAAGGACTGAAATAAGAGATTTGCATCTCTTTCAGCAGAAAATATTGTAAAGAGACAAATGAGGACACAGCAGTGAAAGCAAAGCAACTACAAACCTTTAGGTGAGGCAATCAGAGAGTATGAATCATCTGAGGAACTCTGCCACTGCTTGTCAAACAAATTATTCATCAAATTACATCTGCTGGTCTTTGACTGGTTCTAATAAATATCCCAAGCTTTTAAAAGCACAGTAGTAAACCAGCAAGATTAGATATCTTTGTATCATGTAGTCTCAAACACAATGAAGAAATTGGAAATTTTTGCAAATTGAAGATGCCACTGAGGAGGCAAAGAATCAATTTTGATTAAACAATGTGAAATTTATTTTAGTTCAAACTAAAAATAGATCAATGCTTTGACTTCACAGAGAAGGAGAGAAAAATGGCAGGCAATGCATTTCTTTGTCAAGCTGTCATTTCATGTTCACCCTTCTAAACAAGTTCCATTCACCTCAGCTACCTTAAGGCTACTGCAGACTTTTAAACCACAAGCTTTGGCAGGTCTGCACCATATGGGCACTGCATCCCCTTGTAAATTCTGAGTTACTTACAGCCACACAGTAAATGTTCAGGCAATCCTGCTCATCCAGGCACCTTCTGCTGCAGCCTTAACACCTGGGTCATACTGATACAGACATCTGCATTGGGGCACAGTGCAAAATTTAAGCTGAAAATGGCTGAATCTGAGCCCCTTCTGCTCATGGACACAGCTGTGGCTTGCAAAAAGCTCAAAGATCCCCAACTCAATGAACCAAAAGGTGGCTGTTGTGTGCTGTGAAACCTTGCACTCACCAGAACTGCAGTGTTCAATACACACCTAAAACTGCCAACACAACAACCAGTTCATCTAAACTTTGTGGGCTGCAAGTCTCCCGAAGCATTGTCCAAAACCAGTCTGTCTAGGAAAGGCTACTTTAGCAAACAAGCGCCTCAATTTTCTTCATGTGCACATCTGCTCTCCTGTGTTGATCTACATGACTAAAAAATGGGAAAATATAAATTCAGGTAGGCAAACAGTTATATTAACAGTCCTGGACTTAAGGCAAAGAACCAAAAATGAAATGTTTTAAATGAAACAAAGTTCAATTTTCTCTTTGAATGAAATTAAAAGGCCTTCCTCAATGCACAGCCTAGCACTATAACTTGCTAAAGAAAGATTAATCTTAGAGATCTTACACTTCTTATTTTTCTTTTTCTGAAAATTGACAGAATTTTCCATATGCTACAGAGGACATGGGAGAAATGGTTTCCAGTTCCCAAACCAAGAAATGGAAAGGGTGAATTTTGGGACTGCAACTTGCTGACAACACACAACTACAACTGACCACCCAGTCCCTTTTATTTTGGCAGAAAACAACTGAGAATTCCAATTCCTCTGCTGCCTCTCTCTGTTCTTCTATTTCTGCTTCACTGCCTCTGGTCATGGAGAGATTCTTCCAGCAGGTTGACAAGCACTATGGAACAAGTGGCACCTTAAATCACTGATGGTTCACAAAGCACATTGAAATAAACATGGATCAACCACTTTGGCCTTCAGATGATCTCAGTCTGTGAGGTGTCTCCTTACTCAGGCCCCCTTTTACTGCCCTGAGACTGCACCTCATGCACTTCGCTGAAAGCCAACACTGGCACATTTTCCTGCTGTCATCAGCACAGAAACCACAGCAAAGCCACAGGACAGAACACACCCCCAAAGGATCTGGAGGTCACAGCCTTGCAGGGACACCAGACATGGGTGAGTATTTTAAGCAAGCAGGCTTAATGTTTCCAGTAGGTTGGTTGGTTTGGTTGGGTTTTGGTTGTTTTTTTTTTTTTTCCATCCCACTCCTACATTTTACCATATTTAACCTGGGATCTCACTTTATGTGAGAAGATGATGAAAGATGTTGCTGAAAGCCAGGCCATCTGCAGCCTGTGCCACTTTTGGTAGTGTTTTAGGTCAAGAAACAACTTAGAAGTGAGCATATCCACTGAATCCATATTCAGTGGTCGCATTTGAAGTTTTAAATAAGTAGATGTTTCAACATGAAGGGACCTTTGATTTCAGTATTTTAAAAATACATATCAAAAGAAAAAATTCCAAGAAAATTTGGACTTGGCCTTTTAAATTCATTTCACAGGAAAAAAAAAAGCAACCAAACAAAACCAAACGACTCTGATTTTGGTTTTAGTTGGAAAGTAAAATTCAAAAAACGCAGAATTTCCTATAAAACAGAATTTTAAAAGTCTACATAATGCTTTTTCAATTCCTCACAATTATTTTGTAGGAGAAAAACATAACTGTGAAGCCGAGAAAAAAATTTCTCATGACATACATAGTTATTACTTAATGATCTGTAGAGCAAAAAGGCACAAAAACAATAGGTGCTGGGTTATTATTTGATGCATTTGGAGGTATTAGACCAGGAGAATTCTAAACGTTTGGCTTTTGCATGATTTATCTTATGTGCTTCTGTGCCTTGCTTTGATCTCATCTTCTTCTGACCACCATTCTTGAGCTCTGTTCAGTAAACAGGGAAAATTGTGGGGATCTCTACCCACAGATTTCAAAGTAGGCAGCTTCTAAATCTCAGCATGCTCTTGCCTGCTGCTCAGATTAGAAGTGGAAAAAGCAACATTATGCAGTATTTCTGCTAGAGTACATACAGGCCTAATATGCTCTTTAGGTGTTATAAGAAAGCAGGAGATAGACTGACAAATTTCTAGGGAAGGTAATTTTTTGAACAAACAAGAAACTAAGCCAGGAAGAGAAAAATTACTCCAATCTTGCCAAATTTTTTTCTGGTATTTCATGCTCCATCAACAGGAGGAAAGAAAATGATCTCCAGATGTTAATATGGGTGTACCAGCTCTTTACTAAAAAATGCAGATCTGAATTTCCTTTCCTTTTACATGGCAGCTCCAAAGTTTCAAAGGCTAATATGCTGAGAGCTATCATGTTTTATATGTTACTTTATTTAGTAAAGATCATTGCACAACCAGTATACAAACACTACTGTAAGTAGTCAAAGCTGTGTTCCAGTTACCTAAAAACCCTTCTGATTCTAGTACCAAGTATATTCACTTAGTCTAAACAGAACCTAGTAGCCTCCAACAGACACCTGAACTCACGTGCAATGCTTGTTCTAAACAGAGTGAATAAGGATTGAAAGAAAGCTCCTGTAATTATGTTTTCATTTGTACAAATGCCTTTCCTCAGGAGCTGCAGATCCATGCCAGGTGGCAGCAGCTCTCTTCTGGAGCACGGGGCAGAGCTTGGCTGTGACACTGAGAAAAGCAGCTCTGCCTTGTGCCCCAGGCTCACGCTCTGATGGGATTTGCAGCTGCCAGAGGACCCCAGCTCTGGAGCTTTCCACCCAGGCCACCTCCTGGCTCGCTGTCCCCCAGCCTCTGCAGTCCCTTGCCTTCCTCCCCTCTGGCTGAGGGAGCAGGAGGCACCACTGCTCTAGCACACAAGACCCTGCATAGCAGTGAACCCCAGTACTGAGCAACTGTTGGTTATTCTGCCCCATAAAACACATCCAGGACAATGACTGACAGGGACCGAGAGCACTGAGGCTGCAGCTCAGGTGAGCACCTCTGCTGGTCATGTGGAATTTGACCTCACACCACAGAAACCCTCCAGGCAGGTTTACTACAACTTTGTGAAATCAAACAGACACAATCAAGTACCAAAAAAGCACAACAAATGTGTCAAGCATACTGAAGGCCAGCAGGCATACTGACAGATTTTTCCACCAAAAGCAGAAGAATTTTATTCAGTCTTAATGCAAGAAATCATGGTATAAACCAACATATGGAATGATAAAAGACTTCCTAAAAAATTATTCAAAAAATAATGGCAAAGTGTTGTTTATTTTCACACAGAGGCTGAACTATAAGCCAGTTAATCATGGAATTGACCTTGCAGTTGGAGGTTTAGTGAGACTGTACAGCAGGAGATGTGCTAGAAAAAACAATACTTGCTATGCATTACCTCAGGTACTGGACTACTGTGGTTAATATATATATGTGTCTGTGTGTGTGTAAACTAACTGTTAATAGGCTCTGAGCAATTTCTTTAATTAATAAAAAACACAAACAGCTATATATTTCATTAAAACAAATCTTAAGGTCTCTTTTGCAAGTAGTATCAATTAAAATCACTAAACAGCATCACCTTGTGTCAGTAACAGCAGTAGAGTGTGCATTCCAGTCATTTACAAGGCACTTTATGATAGAAGGTCTACAATAAATATGCAGTTCTGATTGCCTTGCCATTAAAGGCTGAAAAAAGCTTTTCCCATCCCCTTATTTACATGAAATGGACAAAAAATGGTTAGAAATAACCAAGCTCCCTTTCTATTTTTCTGTCACTGCATTTCACTTGCTCTCAAAGAACACCCCAAAGTAATTCTGAAAAACTAAAGGGAAAACAATATAGAAAAAAGTTATGAGATTCTATACAAAGAGGGGTGGGAGAAATTTACTTATCCAATTCTTTTCCATCTCAACAGTTGGGCATCCAGTAACTGAAATGTGTAAAAGAATATAATTTTTCTTACCCTATTTTTCCTCACTATTCATTTATTTTGAAGTAGAACAAAAGTTGTCAAATGAAAACAAACCAGAAAGTTTGCAGCAAACCCCTTCACGGCATGGCATCTCCTCACATTAAGGACTTCTGCAGCAAGACACAGCCCTTGGGGTATCAGAGCAGTCACAAGAGATCACCTGGGGATCACAGACTTCACCCCCTCTCTTTAGGTAGTGCCTTGGTGTCACACATGGGAGCCAACTGCAGATCCCTGGGACCCCATGGAGAGAAAAAGCAACCTCCAGGAAGCCCTTGCTGAGCTCCCATGGCCTGAGACAGCCTTCCAGAGCAGTCAGAAGGTGTCAGGAAGAAAACTGGGACTCCATCCTTTAGCTACCCAATATAGGCATCTGCTGCTGAGTTTCCACCTCTGGAAATGAAAATACTCTTGTTATCCAGGCCAGTGTGCCTGAAGCCTTCTTGCTTCTGATGCAGAGTTTAAAAGATGGATTTCATCAGAACTAAACCAAGACTACTTCTGCAGCCACAAGGATCAGAGAATAAGCCCGAGTGACACTGAGGGCCAAGGCTGTCTCCCTAAAACTCCTGCGCTTCCCAAAAGTGCTGGCTCAGAAGGTAGAGGCTACCAGAAGGGCTTGCCAGATAAAATTGCCCTGGGACAATTTTTCTGGGGAAGTGACCTACAGTTTGGCTTTGCTAAAGCTTAGTAAAACCATCTACATTCATACATCCCAATGAATTTCAGCAAACAGAAAGATTGACAGCTCTTTCTGGGCTGAGGTGCAAAGACCAAAGACCACACTCCAGGACTGCCTGTCCCAGCCTTCCCAGAGCAACATCCCACAAAACACTAATGCACCTGTATGGACATAGCACTACAGTGTCAGATACTGATTGAACACAGACTCAGATTTGAGCTGACTATTAGGCTGGTGAGAACTGCTTATTCCTTTAGTATAAAGGGGAGTTCTTCAGTTTTACAGCCTAGGGTTTCACATTGGCTAAAAATGAATATTTATTTCCATTAAAAAAAGAGCAATGGAAGAAGTTACCATTCTGAAAACAGGGGCAAAATCTCTGCTTCTCTGTTTACTGCCCATATTTAATTTACCAGATGCATGTCTTAAAAACCAAGAAATTTAATAGTGTAGGATGGCATAAATCTCATATTGCCTACATAATAGACATTGTGACACCAAGAAATGAAAACTTCACTGTGGCACAAACTACATTTGTACCCAATTTTAATTGCAGTATTTATCTCAAAGCACAAACCAACACAAAACATTTTAGACAAAGAGACATAAAAAGAGTCAACAACACATGCTGGTCAACCTTACATTAACATCAGCATGCATTAATAATGGCATCATAACAGAGGAACACTGAATGCTGCTACTTTTAAAGAATGTATCATTTTCAAGAAAGCTCAGCTGTTAATTCTCTTTCTAGAAAAACTGCATATTTCTATAGATTTCTTCTTCCTTTTTTTTTTGGGGGGGGGTGGTATTATCAGTTAAAATGAATATAATGAATATTTGGAGAGTGAGAGGGAAACAACAATAATGGATATTAGACATTTAGGAAGAAACCAGAGGTCAAAGCTCTCCTGTCACTTCCAAATGCCCTTTAAACTGCATTTGACAAGAAAATGCATTCAGCTTATTTTGTGCATAGCTTAGAATTCAGAGCAGCCCACAGCTCTCCCCCTTCCGAGTGTTTGGGAATGGTAAACAAATTGGCAGATAATTACATTCCGTCTCTTAGCAACCCTAAATGTCTTGCAATGAAGTTATTGGGCTTTTTTTTCTGATGTGTACTTGCAATGACATTATTTCCACAAATTTTAGACCCAGTCCAACAAACCCACTTCACACAGAACCTCCTAGATCTGCATTCAGTTTAATGGCAGCAAAGATCAGCTAGTGAAAGCTACCATCTTGTTTGTAATCTCTTGGGAAGACAATTCACAATAAATATATACTGAGAACAAACAAATGACTAAGTAGGAAGAGGCTAGTCAAAATATTTTGTCACGAGCCTAAATAGCCTTTTCCACTGCCATAACTGCAAACAAACAATACAGAAACCTGTGGTTTAAACATAAACCTTTAGACAGCAAAGTTCATTAGTTTACTGAATTAATGAAATTTGAAATTTTACAATAAAAGAGAGGTTTGGGCCAGTTTCTCAGGAAAAGAATTGTTTGTGGTAATCTTTTCTGAAAATGCAATCCCACTTGTAGGCATGAAGGAATTCTAAAAAACCAGCTCATGAAAAGGGAAATATTGCTGCCACTCCTCCCCTTCTGCAGACACAGCATAACACAGCAGCAGCAGACTGCTGGGAGCGGTTGTCAAAATCTTCACTACATTTTAGTGGAGTGGAGAGGGCCTTTGTTCAGTGCCTTCCCTGAAAAGACATCATCTTTAAGTTTCCTTTCCCTTCTAATAATACATCAGAACAGGTATCAATAACAAAAAATAGGATGCTGAAAAATCAGTACTGTCATAAAATACAATAAAAACACTAACTTAGAATACCTTGTTCTGCTAAAAGACTTTTACTACACATTCCCTCACATCTCCTTATTTAAAGACTGGTTTTTATTAGAGTCTGTGTACAATCATTGGCAGAGATAGATTGGATACACACTTTGTCACTGTGTCCCCAGTAACAAAGATAATATTGCTTCTCTGTTTAGTGGTTGATTTAGGTACAAGTATCTCTCTAAATTAATTCCCAAAGCAGGTTATTGTTCCCTTACCATAGATCTTCCTCAAAATGGTAACCAAATAATAAACTCATTTGAAACAGCAGGAACAAGCAGTCTCTCACTGAATAGTGTTAATTATCAGTATTTGCACCTTAACTGATTACTTAGGAAATGAAGATGAAAATCTGACAGTCTGGAACTGGACACTGAAAATAGATTTTCCTCAAGTGCAAGAGCAACACCATAAATCACAAAAATTAACTTCAGCACAGGGACTTAGGAGTTGGTCTCTCTATAATGCTTGATAAATTACATCTGCATAGCAGACAGGAGCCTAAATAACTTCAAGGGGTTTTGGCAATAACAAAGACAAATGAAGTATTTCACAGTGTTTTGTTGCTGTGCAATGTTCTTCATTTCAGTCAGGTACCTGGTGGTGTAGCTGGGCTCACACAAAGTTCTTGACAAAAATCTCAGCTTCCAACTAGATGAGAAAGAAAAACTGCATCACTTGAGTCGGGCATCTGCCAGAGAAGTGGCAGGGAGAAGGGGAAAGTGATTCCTTTCCATTGTTTCAGTAAAGATCAGTTTTTCAGGAGCTCCTTTCCAAGTACAAGCTGTGCCAGTGGGCAGACACTGACAGCAGCATATGCTGCACCGGCCCTACAGCAAAGGAACCAGGGCAGCTCTGCACTGCTGCTGCTCCCATTGTGCACATTGAGGTGCAGGCTGAGTCTTAGCTCCAGCCCCACCTCTTAACTTCTCCTTGCACACCACCACCTGTTCCTGGGAGACTGCAGCCCTCCAGATTTCCTGGTCAAATGCCACACATCATTCCTGTTAAACAAGCTAAGTTAGGGAAAACTTCTATCAGTCTATATTTTGCTGGGGAAGGAGTCAGAGATCAATGCCATTGGCATCATCAGGTCTAAGAGGAAGCACGTAAAGGAGCAAAGGTGGTTATGGAATGCTTTGTTGATAACAGAATGGACCTGGACCTGAATTTTTTTTGCTCTGTCCTCATTTACTCTTCTGAAATCTAATAGAATCTAGGAGGTGACAGAAACAAAGGTTTCCAGGAAAAAATATATTCAGTGTAGTTCACTCAACTGCAAAGAGCTCCTTCATATCTAATTTTTAAAAATCATAATTAAAAAACCCCACTACTTTATCTTCATACATAGATTTTTTTTTTTTCACATTGAAAGACAGACAGAAGGGGGGGGAGAAAGCGATGAGCCAAGCCTTTTCAACCTTCATCCATTTGTTTAAATGCTCAAAAGAATCTAAGAGGAGAAGAAGCCATGCAGGCAAGATGATGCAGGTGAAAGCAGCGATGCTCAAAGCCAGTGTCCCTTTAAGGAGCTGCCTGGGCTGGAGCAGTCACATGGGCACTGGTGTGTGTGGCTCTGTGCTCAGTAAGCCATGCAGCTCTTGGCTGCACCAGCCAAAGTGTGTCATGTGAGCCAGGGGTTGCCATGGCAAGCACGAATGCGGCTCCCATCCGCTACAGCGCCGAGGCAGCGCAATTCAGATCAGCAATGCACAAATGTGATTTCCTAGGGGAAAAAAACCTGCACTTTGCCTTGCCTAACAGTTTGGATATAAAGCTGAAACAATTAAAATTATCTCTGAAATTGTATTTATGATAAACTGCTGAAAAACCTTTTAATTTCAGAACAATAGCTATGAACAAACACTAGCAGTTCAATCTTCGATAGCAGCTGCATTTTGGCATAAACTGCAGTACATGAATTTCAGAATATTTTTCCATTTAAATACCAAGAATGCTGAATTTCTTCAGAAAAGAAGAATGGGAGATGGCTGTTCCAGTGAAATAAAAATCATGTCAAACCAACCCTAAAATTCACTCATTGTATTCCCTAATGTGGTAATCCACAGGCTGACATTCAATGCAGGAAATTTCTGTGAAAGATGTTCCTGACACTGAGGTAGCATTTTATCATCAGAGTCCTAACATCTGGTACCAAAATTAAGCAGCTTGCTAATACAGCAGGCTGATGAAGACCTGCATCATATGGGCTGCCATTGCTGACTTGGTGATGGAACGCAGCTGGAGCTACTTGCAACCCAAAGGCAGATTTATTAAGGGCATTCTGTTTCTGTAGGGGCAGCCATAGGACTGTTTTACCAGATTGAGGTCAATTCCAGCAAGGCACATTGTTCTTGCACTTTCAGGAACCTCACTATAACACCAGGATCTGACAAAGTGTTCAGAGACCTCTGGCATACCATGGCCTTCAGTGTTTAATGCACATACAGGGGATATTGCTGTATGCTACTTCTTTCAGAGAAAAGATATTCAAGTCCTGAAATAATCTGAGATAGAGACTCGAGACAATAATTTATAAGGAGCCTAACCATAGAGTATAACCATAAAAAGTGAGTGCCCAAGCTTCTGAGTAGTTATGTAAAAGCAGACAGATCTCAAAGTAATTGAAATTTTTAATAAGTCAGTCCTTTGTCTCTATGTTTGTAGAAGGGCCTGAAAAAGGATAACTTGTATTGAAAAAGAGAATTGATTTTCTCAGTATTTCCTTCCCACAAGAAGACCAAACAAAAATTCCATTTTAGTTAAAGCCAGATAGACTCACCATACCCCTAACTCTGCCCATCACTTATAAGGGGCTGCTCTCACACCTTACAGCACCATTCAGCCTGTAATTGCTACCAGCTCAGGGCACATGGAAATGCAGAGCTCTGTCAGCACAGGAAGATCATGGTGTTGTCCACTCATTAGAAGATATTCTGTTGGGGCTTCATGGGTTAATTTCAGATTCTTCTCTTTTTTAACCTTATGCTTTTTACTGCACCCTTACACATCTCACTTCCAGCACATACTATAAGTTCTTTTCCAATAGCAATAAAAAGGAAAATATCCATTGCAAATCACTTGCTGATTTAAAGGAATCAGAGTACTAAAGCACAAAAGTGGTGCTCCAGGATTTCCTCTCCATTAGAGTGAGCAGCATTTAGCATCAATTGCTATTACTTTTAATCAGATGTCTGAAAAATTGAAGATCTACATCACTACTGATCCAATCAAGATGCTTCTCCCACAACAAAATTACATAACAGATTATATTAATTTTTACTGAATCTACCTTGAATCTTTCTGCCTACAGAAGATGAATATCAAAATCTAACCACTAAAATATTGGATGTAGTCTCAGGATGAAAATAACTGAACTTGTTGTGCTACTGAGTTTTCTTAATGACAAAATTGTTAATATCTCACTCAAATTCATCTCTTCACAAAAAATTAGAAAAATGAGATCACCAGTCAGACCCCTACTAATGTGCTTTTGGTGTTAGCAGACTATGTTCTTAATTAGCCTCTCTTGGTTTATTTACTCTGGGTGGCTGCAAGATTGTCTCACATCAGAGTCACAAAACTAAGCATAAGATAAATAACTTCTTACACTCCTCAATACCTCTCCTTCAGCCCTAAGCATTCTGCAAACAGCAGGAATTTGCTACCCCATAGCTGCACACAGAGAAGCAAAACAAACTTTGTGGTTAATTAGAGGAGATTATTCTCTAGATGGGCTACATTTTTAAACAATCTCTTTTTGCAGTAGTAAAGGACTCAGCAGTTTCCTTTTGTCTTTAAAGATTCAATTAAAAGTATGTTTCCGAAATTAAATTACAGCATGAAATTAGCTAAGGGTATGAAATACGGCATTTGCCCTGGCATTCAGAGGAAGGCTGTTCAAAGCAATTCACTTAATGGCTCCAACATGTGATCTCAACTTAATAACTAAAGTGCCCTCAGCTCACAGAGGATCTACTGGCAAGATGCGCCCTGTATAATCCACCAAAAAGAGAAATGGATTAAACCCAGGTAAATCTTATTAATTTATGGAGAACCCTGCAGTTACTCTCATTTTTGATCTTTTAAAATGTTACCATTTTGTCAAGCAGCACACTTGTTGGCAGGAATATTTCTGTGGGTTTTAGCTGGCTTTGGCCTTCTGAATCTTGACACGTTCCAGAAACATCTGTCGGAGTCCATTGGAAGTGTTTGCTGCTCTGCAGCTTTCAGAAAGAGCTGCTGGATGTAATTCATCACAACCACTGGGGACACACTGCAGTTTATTCTGTGCTCCACTAATATAGGGAAGGAAATGAGCAGTCCCCTAACTCCTCAGGTGCCCCTTTAGTCACCTGTGGGGTGCAATTTCAGCTCACGCTGTGAGTTGTCTTTGCTCTGCGTGCACTGGGGCAATGTTTCAGAGCAATTTCCATTTGGGGTCCTTGGGTACTGTGCAATAAAAAGGGAAATGAAAACCAATTCCACTGACACCCACTTTCTGTGGGACCACAGCAGCTCCCTCTGCTCCTTCCCAGGCTCCTGGCAGCTCACAGGGGGCTGCAGCACCTGCCCCAGCCCAGCAGGGCTCTCCCAAGGGCTCTACTCTTCCTGAAAGGAGCCCCCAAGTTCAGGACACACCACACAAAAGCCTTTTTTAGTTGGTTGGCGTCATGGGGGGCTTTTTGTGTTGAAGGTTTTGTGCATTTATTTGCTTTTATATGTTTTTTTAACTGACTTCACTTAGGATTGCAACTTAGAGTAGAAAGCCAAAAGGAAAAAATAAAAGCATTCTCAAATTAACTATAAAACCCACAGCTAATAATGTCTCTGCAATCCATTTCTTCTCTAATCTCTTCTTGTTCCTGTTTTAATCTAATCACACAAAAAATCTAATAGTGCACATACATATTCCTCTTTTCATACAAATTTTAGCCACTGACACAGCATAACTTGACAACAAGATGCCCTTCATCTGATGCTTCTGTTACAGAAGGGGTGTGACATTCTCTTTTTCCAGGGACACACCCAAGAACAGACTCTACTTCTGGCTAAGGAAATAAACACCCCAATTAAAAAATCAAGTATCATGCTATGTTTCCCTGTGAAAGAATAGAATAAATAAATAAAAGTCTGCATAGCCTGTCAGGAGGGTGCTGAGGAGAACATGCAAAGGGCACAGACGCCTGCCAGCTGGATGGGGCTTAAAGCAATCTTTATTAATATTAAATCCAGCCAAATACAGCTGTGATTCATGGCCCTGAAAAGAGCAATGAACTGAGCTATTTTGCTCAAAGGAAACATTTGTTTTTCTTCAACTTTATGAACAGTTATTGTTTAATGATGGATTTTCCTGAAGATACAGAAAGATTCACTCTTACTATTCTAATGCTGGCACAAAGCATCTGTTCTGCTGGGTTCTCAGACTGGGGCTGTGTGTTCCCAGTGTCTAGGACCATGGCTAGCTGCAATTTTGCTACAATGCGTTGTAAGATTTCTTTTTATATGCTTTTTGTTCAAGTATCTGTCCTCCAGGTTGCAACATGTGCTCTAAATTTGGGTCACAGGCAATTACAAACTTTGTCAGGGGTCAACGAACTTCAGCGCAGCGCACTTTTTGGTTACTGGAAAACTTGAGCCAGAACAGATCAATGCTTTTATTTTGCATATGAATTGTGCTGTATTACTGAATGTATTCCTCTATTAATGAAGTCCATCCTAAAATAGCTATAAAAACTTCATCTGGGCATGCTTGAGAACAGTCTTGCTTATTTTTTATCCAGTCTTCATAACAACAGTTTTAAGTAAATTCTACTCTACTAACATACTTGAAGATATTTTCCAAACAAATGCAAACCTTTGATTCCATACAATGGCACCACTAGAACTCTACAGGATCATGCAAAGTACCTTTATTTCTACAGCTCTACATGCATCTCTCCTGCTGAGAGGGCTTTTGGGATAGCAGAAATGCAGGATAATTTTATCTACATCCTGTAGTTGATGAGTAATCAAAAGACAGTGAGAGAAGGGACTGGAAATAGAAGTGGGAACAAATGGCTACAAGCTGTCCATTAAGATCCACAGAGCCCCAGCCTCTCTCAGCAGCAGGGTGCCAAGGGCTGTGTCCAGAGGTGCAGCACACCTCCAGGGTGGCTCAGCCTGGAGCTGGGATGGGAGCACACACCCAGATGGGCTCAGAGCCAGGCCAGCCCACCCACTGATGCAGGTGGTCCGGCAGCCCTGTGAGTACCAACAGCTTCCAGACACTTCCACTGGGTTTTAACAAGAATAGAGGGCTGGAACCCTTCAGAAGCCTTACAGGCTCTCTATGACCCCACACGCCTAAAGTGCTTTTAAACAGAGGAGATGAATCCTGAGAGGAAAAAATAAACCCACCATAGTGGGTTTCAGTATGGGTCTGAGCAATGAGTGGAACAATGAAGGGAAGGAGACCACATAAACTTCCTGAGAAGTAAAAGTTGTAGGCAGAAGCGCTAAAAGGGAAGAGGTTTTGAGAATAACATAAAGACTTAGATAGCAAACTGATAATGATTTCTGCTTTATTTCGTTGGTCTTTTGGATTGTGAGGCTGGATTTCAGCCTCTATGGTAAATTTTAAATGATATTAATCACATGACTGTTCTAAAATAAAACTTCTCAGAATAACAGCAACAGCAGCAGAAAATAGTTTGCATTGTGTCTGTTGTTTATTTTGTGTGGCAACAACACAGGCAGCCATATGGATATGAGCATTTGGAAGGGAGGATTTGTTGGCTAGATCATCACATCTGTTTACTTATAAAAGCAGCAAAAATACATTTGGAGGTCACTCACTTCACAACCATTTTTCTTACTCTGGATGAAAAATAACTATCAATGCTACCCTTCCTACATTGAACCAATTACAAAAGACACCCCAGGATATTTTCATGAGAAAAAGGTTTTAAAATCATAGAAAAATTAGTCTCTATCACACCTCATCAGCCATTTCACTATAAAAGAGGTATCAGAGCAACAACTTAATCTAGGATGAAATGAGCATGCAACATGTCCAGGAGGAAGATAAAGAAAACAGTGCCCCAGTTAAGCTTCCTCATAGTGCAAACCTTTTGATTAAAGGAGCACGTACCACTGACCTCATATCCAGAAATTACATTCACCAAGTGAACTCAGATTTGAATTAAAAACAAAAACAGAAAAGCCCCCAAAACAAACAAACCCAAACAAACAAAAAACCCACCCCAAAACAAAAAAAATTCAAACAAAAAATGTTACATCAACACACCAAGTCAAAAACAAAGGATTAACAAGCTTGTAATGTATAATACCTCAATAATGTGTCTACAGGTATTTCAGCTGAGGCTCTCACCATGACCCATAATATTTAATGCACTTCTTTCATCATTTTTTTTGAGGTCAGGCTATAAACATACTGTAATCCAGCAAGCATAATTATTCCTGCAAATTTAGAAAGGCGCAGTTTACTACCCAGCACTTCAACTAGAGAGAGATGTTCAGAAAAAAAAATACTTTCGCATAAGGTATTTTTCTGATTTCAAGACAAAATTGTAAAAATTTATTTCATAATTAAATTATTTTAGGTTATTTTTTTTATTCTGGTAAAAATATTTTGGTAAAAACTCTTCAGCATGTCCATATAGTCTAAGATTACACACATTTTCTCAGCTGAACAGAGCTTTTGGCAGTGAATAATCCCATGCATAGAAATCTTTTTATATTTTCTTGCTGTCACCCACACTTGATAACACAACTTTTAGCTAAAGGACACATAATTTACGTCTTGTTCATGAGGGAAACTAAGGATAGGAATGATAGAAAACTACAGAAAGATAATGCCTAAATTAAATTACTTCCATGACCAATTCAAAAAAGAAAAAAAAAAACAAGAGAAAATTATGATCTTACTTTTGCTGATGGGTCAGTCTTCAGTACTTGGTTTGTCAAAAAAGGAGAGGTTATGTTGACAGCTGTTCATTACAATTCCTTCTTTACTACAAGAGCTTAACTCTGCCACTGGCTGGCTGGCCCATTTCTGCTAGCTTTAGCACACAACAGTGCCCCTAAAAGCTCCTCCTCTTGACAGCATCTGTCTGGATACAAGCAAAAGCAAGGCTTTCCATAGAGCCATTTAGGTCCTGGGAACGAGCTACAAGTAAGGGAAACCATTAGAAGTAAATATTTTGATGACTTAGTCCAGGATTTGGCAGGCAAAAATTCATGCCCACTGATACCACCAGCTTTACAGTAGAGTAGTCACATCTTCACAGTGTTACAAGTGAAAATTACTTCCCTGACAATAACTTGAATGATGCACAAAAATAGCAACCAGACCTTTGAAAGCATGCACTCTGATTTATGCAACATGTCCGAGTCTTCAGAGAAGGAGGGTTCATTATTTGTTTCTTACTAAGCTCTTATATTTGTGCAATTAAAAAGGGAAAACATTGGTGAAGTATCCATACAAAACATTAATAATGCATCTAAATATGTGCACGTCAGTTATGGATGAGTCAGAAAGCAATTGCTAATTCCAACAGATGCCCTATATAAACTCCAAATACTCACCTTTTTCCTGGCACCCACGATAGCTGAGGCAAATCTACCTTCTGTTCCCAGAAATGCTGCCCACAGCTGATACTGTATCATAGCAAATGTACATCCCATGGTATTGCCAGTGAAAATGATACTGCTCCATAACTTTATTTGCAATTTATAGGCTTTGTAGGCAATATGCCGTACCCTCTCTTAATCTGGACACAGCTCTCTGAATAGACAATGACCATGTAATTTGACCAGATGAATAAAAGATGGAAGAAAAATCATCTATACATTAGGTCCTATATACCTACATATTTATTGTGCCTTACTCTCAGCTACTAATCAGCACATTAACCTTGTTTTCTCCGCATGAGTGCTAAGAACCATACTAAAATTAGGTCAGAAATTCAGATCAGATCAGCTGACTCAGCCCAGCAAGATTAGACAAAGACTAGTTGCTGTTATTTTTCCCAATCCAATACGCTGTGTTTATCCTGCAATGTACAATGGATCCATACATTTTTCCCCACAATTAACCTATCAGAGCCAGACACCATGAGACAGCAATAACACTGAAGGTACATCAGTGTTACTGAAGGAACACAGCCCAATGTATCATTTGGAAAGCAAAATGTACAACCAAACATTTTTTAGGTCATTTTTCAGATCTTGTTTCAAACTGCTCAGACTAATGCATTTCAATGAACTTTAGTCATTCAGCATAGTTATGAGATAATTTAGGTAAATAACAGCTGCTTCTAAATAGTGTTGTGTGTGAATACTACCACTTTATTAGACAAAGTATTACTCATTATTATCTTGTTAATATACACAAACAGCCTTCTTCTAATAAAGGCCATCTGAACACTAAAATTGAATAGCTTCTAAATAATTCAATAATTGGACTAGCAGGTAGGTGCCAAAGGATTCTGGCTGCTTTATTTTCATTCTCATATGCAAAAGAAGAGTATTTGTGGGAACCTCCTCTCCTTCCCAAAAATCTACCTGCAGTTAATCACAGGGGATGGCTCCCTTGTTGCTAAGGAGATTGTTTTCAGCTACTGGGAGTCTCCAGACTGGTAGCAGTTTCCACTGCACATGTGCACCACTTGCTATCTAGGCCACGCTCTCAGGAATTAGGGATAATATAAATACCCACCAAGGCAAGGTAAAGACATAAAGAATATAGTACAGAACAAAGAAGAAATCAGTGATCCTACTTCCCCTTTCCTGACTGCTGCATTTCAATAGACAACACAGTCTTGGATAAATCTCTGGATGTTACTAGAGGGAGCCAACTCAATTGCAATCAACCTAAATGACTTCAGACATCATGGTTCCTCTAGTCAAATCAGGTATTTTCCCTTGGTCTAGCTTTTAGTTTTTCCAACCAAAGGTTGATCCCAAGTATCTTTTTTTACCTCTCCAAGTTAACAAGGGAGAAAGCAGAAAAGACTTAAAGAAAGTGCTTTTCAAGATTTCCTGAGGTGTTTTCCTACATTGTTTCCTCAGGCAGACATCATTCCCCCCCTCAGAGTTACTGAGGTAAGCCAAGTGAGGAAGTGTCACAGCACATGCCCCAGTCAAGATGGCCACAATACACAGAGTATCACCACAAAATTTCAGAAAGCTTTAAGCATTCTCCCATACACAATAACACCATACCTCATCAGAAGGCTTCAGGCTTCTGCCCGTACAGAGTAACATCAGGCCACTTCAGAAGGCTGTAAGTATCTGCCCTTCTTGTTCTTTAGCCCAGCCTTTTATCCCCTCCTGTTGATGCATTGCACCTGTGTGCCCTCTGTTCCCTCTGGTGGTTGGTCAGTGCCCCTGGGCACTCCCTGGCTCATTGCTGTCAGTGCTGCTCACCTGCTGCTCACAGCTGTGCCTACCGGGGATGAGGCTTAGCCCAGCCCATCCCAATCACCACAAACTGTGTGCCTAGAGGGAGGGATCAGAGGGGATCACTGCAAACAGTTTCCGGCAGAAGAGCACTGTATTGAGGAAATGTTATCTCCAAACCACATACAAATACATGCTGTTCCTCGAGTAAGCCCACTCTGTTGATAGGTCCTCTACTTCCTGTCTTCTGGCTCTGCGACTGAGGTTAAATATTCTGTTCTCATTGATCTCAGTTGAGTGTGGGCAAGAATTTCATGGTTTGGCTCAGCCCTAAATCATTTGAACTTCTCCAGAGCTCTTCATCAAATCGCTTTGCCAGGATCAATGAACAAAACCGCACAAACCAACCACATTGTAGGAAATACTGTCAGTACTATTCAAATGTTGTAGAGAAGCTTGGCTAGAGGACTATAAAGAAACAGGTAGGTCCACAAGTTACTCTCTCATATCCCAAGAAACCTATTCATAACAAAATCTGTTCTGGTACTTAGTAACCTTTTGGTCACATATATAAAAGTACATGCAAGATTAGCCAGAGTACAGCCTAACTGGCTGTATTCACCTTAATTTCACATTATTCTTATCACTCCAATGAAATTGCTGAAAATCCAAATAGTTCCACTTCCTGGAACATAAAGCAGCCATATTTTTGCTTTCAATTCCTTCATCTCCCTCCTCTCTCAAACCATGTGTGCTGTTCTTTTCCTTTTAATGTTCCATCAAAATTATCAGACTACCGAGGCATTGCTCGAATGTTCACAGCATGTCTGTTATACCTGGGTGTACAGTACCCAAGACATAGCATAAAATTTAATCACTTAAACTGAAATACAGAAGATTCATGCTGGGGGAAAAAATTCAAAGGACCTCCTATGAGTTTATGCTCAAGCCATCCATTCACATATAAACGTTAAGGATTTGGATGGAGGATTTACCTCTATTACAGAATTTTGCCTTCACCTCCAGAAAAATAATTTTTTGTACTGGCAAATGTGTATGCAATAAATATTTATATCTATTCCATTCAACCTTCTTTTCCTCTCCAAGGGGCTACAGAGATTTCATTGATATCCATTGGCACAAGCAGCCAGGTCATGCCAGTGCTCCTCTCATTAACTGTCTATTAAAATCAATGGAATTGTTCATGAAGAGCTGTTATAGGGTTCTGCCCATCAGGGGCTTGATCCATTTTCCTGTAAGTGATTGCAATATTGTTACTGACTTCAGAGATCACAGAATTGAAAGGAAAATGTAAATAATAATCGCTTTTTAAAAAAAAACCTCAGACACCAGTTAGAAGGCTTAAAAAATTTACCAGATTTAAAACATCAGCTCAAGAAGAGTCTATTTTGACCTATAAGACTGTCCCTGTCTTGCTCACACACAAATACATTTTTGCACAAATTATAAACTGTTCATCTAAAAGCGCTAAGAGGATGACAACCCATTTGTCACTAGATCTACATCTATTCCAAGTACCCAAACTTTTTGTTACAAATCACACCTGCTCAAGATGCCACATATGCTCAAACTGTGTCTACACAATGTAAACCACACGTGTTAGAGGCCTGACAGAGGACAATGGTCTGTGCTGCTTTTGCCAGCAAGCTGCTTAGAAATCAACTGCTCTACACTTATTTACCATATCTGAATCCCTTGCTTTTCATTACTCTGCCAGACCACTCATCTTTTTATCAAAATATTTACCGTTTTATTGCTTCTTCTTGTTTTCGGCGTTTTTCACTCTTTTCTTTCAAGTAAGCCAGGTTTGTTTCATTCCTCATGCGATCATTCTCTCGAGCAATGTCTGATGCATTCTGTATAACCAAGCCATCATAGGCCTTCATCCCCATATCTTCAATATACTGGAGAAAAGCGCCCAAAGTGACCTCCTCCTGATTAGAACTCATCATCTTGCAGGAGATAATGAACAAAGGAAAGCAACGTTTCCTGCAGGTTGAAAAACATAATACCTTAATCAGTAGGAAAATAGCTTATGGTTTATGACAGCAAGATCATGTCAGTTGTAATTAACATCTCCGTAAGAGACAATTTTTCAGACTTTCCCATTTAAAGGATAATAAACAAAGTAATTCAGAAGACAGAACAACATTACTTGAGACAGGAGGAAACAAAACCAAGAGTCTCTTCTTCCAGGCAATGAAGATCCAAAAAATTACATGTTTAAATCCCAAAAACATTTCCTTCCACCCGTTCCCATTTCCTAGTACCCAACAGTTGCATAAACACTGCCATCCTGAATCTCAGTTTGAATTGAACTGACAAGGCTCCATCACAGGACAAGAGGTCCTCTTTTACAGTTTAGATAAGGCTGCAAGAGAGCAGATTGCCAGAAAATAAAATCCTCTTCTGACTACCAGAAAAAGTTCCTAATAGCTGCAGGATATTCTAAAGTTCAGGTGAAAAGCATTGTTCCATTTTTTGAAACAAAAAACTTAAAAGCATTCTTCAGGCTCAAAATTCAGAAAGAAATATTGTGAAATATTTTCCTGTATTTCTTATTAATGTGATATGAGCCCATAAGCCCTGGTCAGCTGTTGCCCAACATCTTGAAGCTCCAAGAATGGACAGGAATGTCCAGCTGGGCTGGGACCTCAAGGTCTGAGACCCTTGAGGTCTCCAAGAACCTGTATTCCAGAGTTATGACAGACACTGGAGTTTACAGCATCTCCAGCTAAACACCTTGGAGCAGAAACACTTAGACCCCTGGGTCATTCCTGGGTCCATGGCAGGCAGCCTAAAAACTCTAAAGAAAGGCCCTAAAGGCTTTCCATTCATCAACAGAACTCCTGGGAGTTGCAAGAGCTCTAGTGTATAGACACATCAGTAAATACTACAGGAGACTAAAGGCAAGGTAGAATTTCAAGAGACAGACTGTCTATCTCTAAAGTCTGTGCTGGATAGGACTGGATTAAACTTATTAAACTAGTAAAATAGAAGTTAAAAAAAATACGACTGTTCCATCTTATTTTAAATCCTGATTATTGCAAGGTCCAAAAGCATTACAAGCTAGAGTGGCATTACCTGCACACAGCCCCTTGAGAAGCCCTCATCCCCCAGGCAGGGAGTTGGTGCAGCAGTCTTTGAGTGCCTTTCTGGCAGAGCTGGCAGCTGAACTCAGCTCTCTAAGGCACGTTTGCTTATTCACTGCTACAGCATTCCTCCCTTCCCTGAAGAAGGATGGCGTGGCTTCTCGGAATCAGCCTCAGAACATGCCAACACTACAGCTAGAAAGGATCTTATTGAATAGGCAATAAGAATCCTGTCTGCACACAGATTTTAGGGGCAGGGTTCCTGTGGAATCAGTGACAAAAATCTTTCCCTTACTTCTTAGTACAATGTTATATTTCTAATATTTATTACATAACTGGAGAAATAAAATTCTGATCTAAGTTGGCACTGGTTAAAAATAAATAAACAATCTTAAGGATTCTAGAAATCCACTCTGGGCCTTCAGATCTGGGCTCTGACTCTGAAAATGCAAGGAATGAAAAGAGTAGAGAAATGTATTTCTGCCTTTGAATGTTTTTCCCCCATTTTGATTGGGGGGAACTTTTGAAGGGACAATGGCAACAAGCAGCTAGTTTCAGGCACTAAATACCTCAAAAGCACACTGATAATTTCCCCTTTTTCTCTCATGCCTGCATATCAATGTTATTTCTGTACAATAGTAACACAACTGTTAAATTCATGAAGACTTAGAGGATGCAATAGGTCTTCTCCCATTACCTCTCCTGCCTTCCAAGAACAACCTTTTCTATCAACTAAGCCTGAACATGAAAATAAGGCTGATGTTGAGGGTTACTGAAGTGATCTTTAAGCATTTTCAAGCATGGGTATAAGCATCTCTTACAAATCCCTGCAGGGTAAAAGTGGTGAAGGAGGTCTTAGTGCAGCCCAATGTGCCTGCATGCCATTTCACAGAGCTCTGACACTGGAGCTGGCTGGAACTCTGCTGGGCTGGAATATGCATTCAGCCATTCTATAGGTTCACCATAAGTAGCACACTGTCTGCACAGGAGGATGTTGGAAAGCTGACAGTGAGCTGAATAGACTCCATGCATGTTATGATTCTTCAGCAGACATCATTTCAGACTAATTCCTAACCTTGGTGATCAAGAAAAGTAAGGGCAGGTATCAAAGCCCCTTCCTGAATCTCTTTCAACATCATGAAGGCTACAAGATTAAAAGAAATGCTAACAGCACAGACAGATCTAACTCCCTTTCTCTAAACTCCTCAAATGAGATCTGCTTTTTGATGGTTAAAATCTGGGTTGTTTCCCCAGTAGATGGTTATTTTATTGTGTATTTCATTTTTTACTTCTAGTAAAACCTTTTTTCAGCATATATTGAATTAAATTCAAATAAACCTACACAATAGAGAAATCTCACCCTAGTGACCTGAATGCCAGTATTGTCATTGATTTCTTCAGTGACCATGGTTTACTTCTGAAATATAATAGGGAATTTTATACTGAAGATAACTTCAACAGGGTTTCAATAAATGCAGTTCTCATCCATTTTTCCCCAAGACACATGATATCCTTTACATTGCCTTTTGTGACTATACTGCATTTCTTCTCCTCAATTTTTTCCTTTATTTTTTGGAGCTTAGAAATAAGCTGAGAATTAAGGATGTGCTGAACCTCCTTGTGTTATGATGTTTATTTTTTAAACAGGAGGATGAGGTCATTCCAGTTGCAAAAGAATTAAATAAAAAGCCCTTATTCTGCTCCATGAACTGTGGAGAGACTTTATATTCTGGTTCGGTATGGATTTTTTTTTTCTTACTAAATGCATGCAAAAATTTACTATTTACTAAATAGATCAAGATCAATTCTTTGTCTTAACAGGGGCCCAGTCCCACAGCAGTACTGAGCAACTGAACTCCTCCTGTGACCGTTGATCCTCGTGTGTTTGTGGCACCAAATTCAGTTTGGGGTACTCCCTGGGGGTAACAGGGGGGACACAGATATTTCAGAACCTTTAACCTGCTCTTATGGCGCTAACTCCAAAAAGCCTTTGTGCAAGCAGCAAGCATCTTCTGATTCAAACCCCTTGTACATCCTGTGTATGTGGTATTTTACAGTCTCACTACATTTACTAATAGTGAACAGTTGTGCATGCTATACTTAAGCAGGGATTAAAAATGCAAACAGCAGGAGCAAAAAGCTTAATTAATTACTGTAAACATTTTTACAGTCTTAGTATTCCTTGGGCAGCACACCAGGACTAATTTTACTTACAGGTATTAATGCCACTTCAGAGAATATGTTACCTTAATAAATGCGCTCAGCAGCTACAACTGGCTGCAATCAACACATATGGCCTCTGGAGTCCCATGCAGTGCCTGCCTGTCCCCTCCTTGGAAAATGGCTAGACAGCACTGATCAGCTTTTGAGCAAAGGTTAATGACTGGTAAACTCAGGTAGTGAGCAATTCCTAACCATTTTCCAGGGCAGATACAAGCACAAGCAAGGGTTCTGTTTGAGTACATTCATATTTGATTAAAACTCTGCAAATGCAAATGGCTAAATAAGTAATGTAAGCTGAGGCCCCACGATCCTGGTATCCCTAACATGCACACTGTAGTCAGGGATTTTGGTAGCCAGTAACAAGGACTATATGCAGTCACCTATGTATTTGCAATCAAGTTGCTTTCAATGCATTTTATTTTCTGAAATCAAGCAGTCCTGGAAAATTATAACTGGCAGTTGCACCACTTGAGAAATTCTTTAGACACTCCTTTTTTTCCCCTCCTCATTGTGAAGGAACAAAAGGAGACAACAGGGCAGAGTAAAAGCCTTGGAGTTCAGCTGTTGAAGCTAACATACTGAGAGGTCAACAAAAATTGTTTGGAGGAATTTGATTCTGACTGTTCACTGAGCATCTTTGAAAATCCATCTGAGCACAAGGACACAAAGAAGGAGTTCTCCATCATGTACGCTTTGCTTCTTAAAGACTAGGACTCTGTGAAACCTCACTGAGAAAAAGCCACAATCACACCCATCTTGCTCACTGACACCTGCCCCTTCAGGTAAGCCTGGACCAGACCTCACACTGGCACAGCTCGTGCATTCAGCTGTCAGCATGGGAGGAGTAAAGCAAGAAAGATTTTTTTTTCCTTCCCTGCCAATGCATCTGGTTTACTGGCAAGAGTAAGCAGTCCCATTCCTGGTTTGCCTAAAAATATTTGCATAACTAAATTCAAGATCATTGTATTGATTCAGATACAATTTTCTGTGAGAGCAGAGTGCATTGTGTTTCACAGGACTGTTGCATACCTTACTTCTAATCTAACCCTTTGCTCTGATGCCACACACACAGCATTTTGGATCAAACCACCTCCTTTTCACATGACCAGTGTGCAAAAATATTGATTTCAGAATATGAGTAATCAACTGAATATCACAGTATCCAAGCAGTGCTACATGTGAAGATTCTGACATGCCATTCTCACTTATTCACATCAGGATCCCCAAAATATCAGTTGCTTTTCAGCTTGCTTGACAGCCATAAGCTGCAGCTGTGCTGCATTGAAAATTGGCAGTGCTGACATTAAACTGAAGGAGCTTTTTGAAGTAATGACAAAGGCGCTGATTGCCTTCTTCCAAACCAGAGGGATTTTTTAAAAAAAATTTAGCATAGGAGAAGAGACCATGGAAAAACAAGTGTGGGCTTGCCCAAAGTCCTAAGTCCAATCTCAAATTTATAAAGGCCTACTACACACCTCTCCAGTACTGCCTGATTCCCTCCCAAACACTGCCTCCTCTCTTTGAAAGAACATCTGCTTTCTCATTACCTTTTAACTCCCTTCACTAAATTCATTATATCAGAGGGATTCTGCACAAACAGGGATAACCAGGCATTCAACCCTCAAGTCTGAGCTGTTGTATTCTAGCTTCTTGCAAGAATAAAAGCAGCCAGGCCAGCCGTATCCAGTTTTTACAAACTGCTGACCACGGTACCACTAATAAGGACCTAATGGTATTGGGCGTAAAAAAAATACTTTCAGTGAATCAAGAAAAAATTAATGAGGGAAAAACATACTAGAGCCTACTTTGCAGAACTCTGTCCCCTATCATAACTGTGCCTTATATCAAGTGATATTTGAAACACCCAAACAAGTGAATGTGATAAGAAAAGTTGCTAAGAAATGCCTTTTAGAGATGCATTCCTGCTCATTCTTAACAATAAAATGACATTTCTGTTTTCACATACAGTGATGCCAGAAATTATAATGTCAAAGAGGAAAGACCTTCTGAAATTGGCTGCAACTTTCCTACTACATATCATTTGACAACTATATATGCAGCTATTTAAAGAAAAACAATCAAAGAATCACTTCTGTCATTTGGAAGTAAAAAATACACTTCATATTCTGGCTAGGATTGCATATTATATACCTGGTGCTCATTGTATTGCACAGCATGAGCTCTAGCACCTGGGTGAAATCACTAAAGCTAAGTAGTGCTGAGCCCTTCACTTAAAGAGGTTAAAAGTGTCTCCTTCAGTAGACTGAAATTGCTACTGCATAGGTTTAAAGGAATAGTCAATTTCTGCAGATTTCCTACCCTTCATAGGGGAAAGCTGTGTTCCCCATAGTTTTAAGAACTAAAAAAATAGCCTGGGCCTTGAATTTTGGCCCTCTTCCATGGTGCCTTTTGAAAAGGAAAAAGGTCTTTGCTAACAATGACTCCTCTATGACTCCAGGATGTAAAAGCTGTTGTTTACTTTGCAATACAGCAACATTTCTATCACTTTTATTCCCAGAGGAAAATAAGGCTTCCTCCTAAACATGTGGATGCTGGACAATTGCAAACCTAGATTCAGAAGGGCCAGCCCTAAAGTGCAATTATGACTTTTTATCATCCCATTATTATGCAGACGACTTATAAATAACAACAAGAAATAAAACCACACAATAAGCAGACATGTACACACATTGTCTATGCAAATAGGAGTGAATTTGGACTCGGAAGAAATCACGAGCTTCTTGCTGATGGACTTATTTTTTTCCTCCTCTTTGAGAAAATGAAATGGAGATTTCACTACCACCAGCATCATGTTAAGATGCTGTAAAATATTAATGGTGCAGTGGGTCTGATAAGTGACTATCATAGATGTTAGAAATTATTTCAATTAATTCATCAGAAAATGCAAAAAGAATGGTTTTAATTATTTAAGAGTGCTTCTTACAAACAAAAAAAAATCAGCTGCCAAATGTCTTTATTATAAGCACAATCAACATGTGAAGTACACAAAACCAGTCAAATAGACTTCAGCTTTTACTTTAGCAATGGCTTGATTAATACCTTCTAAAAATACATGCAACCCCATCACTATGCATTCTGACAACTCATTATTTCATTTTGTAATGTTATTTTTTTCATTCTAATTAGCACCATATTTTATTAGCATGCTCATATAATGTATTAAAACAAGTACGTACCAAAATTCAAGTCCACGCGGACCGCTAAGTGCAATAATCAAAGGTGACTTTTGCCTGTAAAAGCCCTTTCCTGTGGTTATCTCAGTGCAGTCGGAAGGGATATTTCAGCACCATAAGAAACAGATTTTCAGTTAGGCTCAGTTTTTTCTTCAGTTAAAGTGCATTAAATCTTGTTGGCAGAATTGCCCAGATTGTAGGATTCGACATCACTATAAGTCAATGTGTTATGTTACAGATCTTCTTAACATATGATTAAAATGGCATGGAAAGTTTGGCTTTAAAAATGAAGTGGAAAGAAAAGACAGGTGCTTGCTTCTTTAAATCCACATTCAGAGAGGAGAGGGTACGGATAATGGGAGGGTATAAACAACACCCTGCGTTGAGGTCCAGCAGAGAAGAAACTGGATGATTTTTACCCACTTTACAACGCAGACGATTACAGCACCAACATATGCACTAACACAGAGATTTCTAAGGTGCCTCATTTGAATATGTTCTGTGGAGACAAAAAGAAAGGAATATAAGGAACAGCAAATATCCTATCCAAATGGCTTCTTGCAGCAGGAAAGATGCTTGCTCTCTCATTGCCACTTACAGAAGGTCTGAAACAGTCTGGCTCGTGGCATCGTCTCTGTCTCTCCCCCGTGATTACAGGCAGGCTTGCTCTCTCCAGCTGCCCGGGTCCGTGGATGCTGCTGCTGATTAATCAGGGATTCTCAAACAAAGAGCAAGCCTACCTTCGGGTGCCAGCAGGAATGTGGGGCTCCTCTGCCGCTGCAATCCGGCTGCAACCAGCATCCTAGCACCTCGGACAGCTCCGCCGCGCCGGGCCCATGGACACGCGGCACGCCGGAGCTGGGGCGCGCCGGGAGCCGGCGCGGCAGCCGCGTCGCTCCTGCCTCCGAGGCTCGGGCGCCAGCACAGCCTCCTAGCTAGGCAGCAGTCTCGCCCTTATCGCCACTGCACTGAAGTCTGATTAGCAAATAATCCAGTGAGGGGGAGAGGGGAGGAATCTGCATGAGCAGCACTGTACATCACATGGAGTCTATAGGTAGGGAAGAATATGAAACAACGCCCTCTCCCCCTCCTTCTCCCTTCCCCCCCCCAAAAAAAGAAAAATTGTTCTTCCACGGAGAATGTATTAGTTACCCTTTAGCCCATATTATGGCTCAAGGAAATGAGTAGCCACTTAAAAGCAACACCTAAGCCTCGGTTTGATACCTCACATTGATGTATCTTTTGCACTCACCCTCACTGAAAAGCAGTGCAAGGCACACAATTACTGCTGACGCAGATGAGAATGCTGCTTGGGGAAGGAGGGGAGGAGCTTCTCAGCCCATCAAAACAACCTCCCACCACCTGCTCCCATTGCACGAGAACAAAACTACGCAGCTCGGACAGACTGAGCGTGACATTTATGCCATTTGCCTTATATTGACATGCACACTCTGGAAAGAAGCATTCTGTTTGAAAAGCATTCAGGTTGAAACTACACAGTTTTATGCTCATCCAGAATTTGTGTAATGGTTTGGAAGAAAACATTTCCTTTCTTCTGAACCGGATCAATCTGTGTTATAGCTCCTCCTTGCAGAGTATGTGCAGTTTTGCTTTCTCTCCCCCAAACCTGCAGCCTGGACACAAAGCAAAAGCGTTCACTCCCTGCGCCAAAGCCAGGGAAAGGAGTGATGGCTGAATGTGCAGAATTGCATTAGCCCATTGTCAAATGACATTTCATTCTTTCTTCTTTAAGTTACAGGCATATTTTTCTCTAGCACAAATCTTGTTTCTGATGTTACAGTAACAGTTGAATTTATTCCTAAAACTAATGTAAGAAATTATGGTCATGGAATAAAATCCATTCAAAGTAACGCATGTTCACAGGAAAAGCTATGCTGGTACATAAATAAAACCTCACCTTCAGAGCGCAGGAGAACTTTTTGCAGATTTACTACCCTACAACTAGAATATCAACATTACACCACATTCAACAGCACTCCAGATAGCCAACTAGATACATTGAAAAACACAGTGAGCACCTTCATGTATTGGAACCACAGCCTGAAGAAAGCCTGGTGCTAAAATTGTCTCTCATATTCACTGGTAATACATTTCATGCATTTCACTGTAATAATAGTGCATGCCCCAGTACACCTCTCGCAACACTGTGAAACAGGGAAGTGAATTTTCCTCGTGACATCCCAAGAGACCATTAGAAAAGGAAGGGTTACAGAGCCAGAAGAACAGGGTTTGAAGATATGGAGGGCATTTCTTTTTGTTAAGGAAAAAGATCTGGAAGAGAAGTACCTACAGCATAGAACTGGAAGCAGTCCTGTGAAGAGAGCTCCTTCCCTAGCCCAGAGGCTAGCCCCAGCTCTGCTTCTGATTTTTTCCTTCCTTCAAGGATACCTTAAGAGCAACTGTGGCCATATGGTAATTGGGAAACTTTTTAATTTTCATCAGCTGGAGATTCCTGTCACATAATAGCCTCTTACTCCCAGTACTTTTCCAGAATTAAAGACCTTCTCTATCTCTGCCCTAAGTCATGCACTGAAAACAGAGAAATTGCACAAACTTATTTCCAAGTTACTTTAACAAGGATATCACTAAAGTCATTACAGTTTCCTGAGCAACTTGAAGCACTACCACTCTTAATCTCAAAGTGTGAAACACTTGCCTATGTCTTCACCACATGGTTCATCCCAGTAACTGGATTCCCTCAGATACAATCCTGACTACCTATGTTATTGCATCTTTTGGCAATTTCCATATCTTCTCATTCTTGTACCTGGGAATCATGGGTTCCTAGGAATGTGTTTATCTGCTGTGGAAGGAAATGTCTATTTTTCTTTCCAGTAGAATTGTGGGAAGGGCACTGGAGTTACAACCTCTGCTGGCAGTTCCATTCCTGGTTATTGCAAATAAAAACTTCTAATTTAGTGCACAATCCAGGAAAAAAAAAAAGGCGCCTACAGAATTGAACATGGCATTTCCTGCATCAATGACAGAAGGGCTGGATCAAAGTTCAGGCAACATGCTTTGTGTTGATCACTGTCTTTTCCACAGGTTTCTTCAGAACAGTGCTCTTCACCTTTAAACATTTTTAATGACAACCCTAATGAACCCACAAATGACTTTTACTCCTTGTTATAATAGAAGCCTAATCAGCACAAATATATGCACCTCCACAAATTACTACCTGTTAGTAATTTGTGTTCTCATGCTGCAGAGGCCAACACCTGCCTTCCTGGGCTCCAAACAGCCAGCAGTGGAGAACCATGCATTCCCCACAGTAGCTGCCAATCCTCTCTTCCTATCTCCTCTGCTCCACATTCTTCCCATAGTTTATAACCACACAATTCCAGCTGATTCCTCTTGCCTTTTCTTTCAGTTTTGGAAGAACATGTGCAAGGCTTCATTGCATACCTGAAAGATGAACCCATTTTATTACTGTATGTGTATATACATGCTCACACACTTATATAACAAATATACATAGAGAGAGATGTGTCTTGACGTGTGGTTGACATTTACAAACCAGGAAAAGAAAATATGAAAAATATGCTGTGGAACTGCTCATTGGCAACTACTCAAAAGAGTTGTGGGACTCCCCAGTCTCTGCCTGGCCATGCTGGCAGTGGGCTGGAGCACAGAATATGTAATGAGCAGACAGCAAACTTCTGCAGGAGGCTCCTTTGTCCAGGGCATGACAAGTCCTTTCAGCCTCAGTGACAGGTTGAGGATTTGCAAGGCCTGAAGATTGCAGGCAGCACAGAGACAAAGGTTTTCAGGAGGAAGAGAATACTCATTTAAGATCCTAACTACCACTTAGTGACTGAGAAAGACAGTCTGCCTGTCCCTGAAGTAAGAGAAGCTTGAGGAAAAATGGATTAGAGTCAGTGCCAGTGATTCCATCTCTGCTTGGCTGGTGAATGGAGGAGGAAGGTTCTCCAAGAAAACCAAATCCCATGTTTCCAGGCCTGAACCTGATAACACCTGAGTTGACAACACAGATTATTATGTAATTATTTATATTTATGAGGGTCAAAAAAGACAGGTTTCTTGTCTTTGAATGCACCACCATGACAGATTTCTTTATCTGACCAACAGACCATAGATGAAGAGTTCTGGGAATGGACAATCCACAAGTTTTGAAAAAAATCTGAAATAAAACCCAGAAACTGAGGACCTAAACCTAGAAATTCCTGACACCTAACCTAGGGGACCATGATAAGAATTTAGATCCCTGTACCCAAACCCTACATCCTAGTGAATGGGAAAAGAGAAGCTATTGAACAAGACGTGTCCATGCAGCAATCAAATAAACTAGGGCTTCTGTCAGTCAGGTTTTGCTGAGACTAAAGGCTGACCAAGCCATAATCAGCTCAGCAGAAGCTAAGCTTTGCCAGTTCACCCACAATTACAAATACAACACCATCAAGATGCTGCTTTCACTGTTTAACAATTTCTTTGTTTAGCTAAGCTAATATTGGTTTAATTCTTTCTCCTTTACAGTGCCTCTTTAGCTTCAATTGGTTTTCCCCGTCTCCTGTGTTCTTGGTCCTAACTCTTGGGTTTTATTGCTGCCAATCTGCAGTTCCTCTAACCACTTAATGCCCCTTGAGGTATGGATTCCTTGCCTGATCCCAGGCCACATCTCTTAACCCCAGCCTTGCTACCATCCTTGGCTTTTCCAGCAGTGATCTTGAGCTTTTCTTGCTTCCAACACCAGGTCCTAATCTTTTCTTGTTTCCAGCATTGGGCTCAAATCAGTCCCAACTATTACATGCCTTCATTTCCCAATAAAACCAGAGTTTCCTCACAGCTACTATCTTACCCATGTGTGATGCAAATGAAATTTTCAGTGACAGTCTTGCCTATGCTTCATTCTAAGTCTCAGTTTAGCAATCACTGTGATGGGCCTTTAGCACCAATTGAAAAAAGCTGCTTAGATTTTTATTTGGATTGAAACCTAAGTTAATAAATATTTTTGAATAGAAGTGGTTTAATTTGAGGAAAATGCATAGAAAACAATCTATATCCAAACCCAAACACAGAGGATACCATAACTTTGACCTTAAACAAATATCTCTTTTGTTTGTTCATGCTCTTAGTACCCACCTACCATCATGCTAAGCAAAGGGAAAACTTAAAGATCTATTTGCAATTAATTTTCAACCTGACACGCTGAAATACTAAATTGAGCCTTCAAGGCTGCTTTTCCCAAATTATTTTATTCTATGCCCCAGATAAGCTTTAACATTCATTCATTTCCCCCTCAAGCCTTCTTGTAAACCCTTGAAGTTGTGCAGTTGCTCCCTCTCCTATCCTTTTTCCCCTCTCTCGTTCCTCACACACACACTGCTGCCACGGCAAGTAAAACTACTCACATGATGAGAGAAATGGAAGGTCTCAGTGTTCCAGCTCAGCATTTGTTTCAGCTGTTTCCCTTCCCTCTGTAGCATTCTTTCACTTCCCTGGAGCACACTGGCTCTATCCCTCCCAGCAACAGACTATCCACCACTACCATGCACATTTCTCTCCTCAGAGTTCTGAGAGGATTCTTCTAAAGGTAAAACAGTAGAGGGGTCCCTACTCATGTAAAAAGCCAATTAAAGTTAAATGCTTAACTGCCATCTGTGCCTTTAAGAAAAATCTCTTAATTTTCCCCAGTGTTCAGGTTTTTTCACATGGGACCAATTTTGCTGTTATTGCTTAGGCAAAATTCCCATTGAAGTCCACAGGGAACTTTGCCTGAATGCAAAATATGGAGCAAAACCTTGTGCTTATTTGCATAGACCACAAACCACAAAGATCACATCCTGATGCGAGTGATTTATCCTACATGACAGCTAGTACAACTAGGCTATTTTTAACCATGATTTTTTGTAAAATATTTCATTATTTTTACCATTCAAAAAAGAGTCAATTGATTCTTTTTCCTTAAACTGGATTAGATGGAAAGATTCTGGCTGCTTTCCAAACCCCTTAATTACTAAATGGTACATTTTCCACAGAAATGTTAAGCTATAAGTAGTTCTTCTGGAGCCAGTTAGCTCCTAGCTAAAATCAATTAAAGCTGGTAAAGATACATTCTATGGTCAGGTCCCAAATACAGACATCTGTATTTATAGCACAGTGGATGCTGGTAAAATCCCCCAACACAGATGCAGTTGCACTGGCAAGACTGTGCTTTCACTGTTCAGCTCATACAGGGGGCACTAGGTGGGTTTATTACTCCAGGATAATCCCAGGTGTGCCAGTAGAGCTGTACTCACATGATGCTCTATTTCTGCTCCGGTAGCCTCACTTTTCTAGCCCCAAAGAAGCATTCTTTTTCCTATGGAGTACAAAGGCCAGGCAGTTTAAGCTTGTTTGTCACCTCCCCACCCTGCTGTTCGTTCCCACTTGTGAGGGCTTGCAGGGAACTGGGTCATGGAAATGATCCAGAACAGAACTAATTTTGGGTGAGAATGAGGGAGAATCTGAAAAAACAAAAGGATGGTGTTCCTTTCAACCAAATCACTTCCTTGCACTCCACAATGCAGAGGGCACTTCACAGCGTGAGAATGGTACCCCTGCCAAGGTGATCCGTGACTTTTACTGGAGTGAAAATTCCCCATGTTACAAACACTGCCTCACTGGGAATGAGTCCAGTGCCCACACATTGGTGCACTGGGACTCAGCCTGCTGAAGATTCCATGAAGAAAATCCTGGAGGCAGCCAGGTAATGCTCCCTGTCCCAGAAACCACAACTCTGGCAAATTTATGCAACCACCCAGCTGCCTTAAGGCAGAAAAGGGTATGTACACAGCACGCAAATGTGATCCTGCATGTAAGTTCCAAAGTGCTGTACCAGACACTTGACAATCTCTGGGCATTCCAAATCTGTATAAACCAGCACTGCAGCTTATAAAACAGAACCAAGAATGGAGCTCTGCTTCCCTGCCACCCTCGGTTCTTCCTTTGGCCTTATTCTGGCACAAACGTCACTTGGCCGTGTGGTGAAGCAGATTGGAAAGCTGATCAAGCTGAGAACTAGCTTGGGATTTTGGCACCACATGGATGTTGTTATTTGTGAGAGGACCACCCTGCCTATGCAATCAGTGGGCAACAGAGACCCAGGACAGCCCAGCAGATGGAAGGCAGGCCAGTTGGGTCTCATTCAGGAACACCCAACTTCTTGCTTTCATCCAAGCTGGGGAGAGACTCAGCTGTGAGCAAGGAGCTCTAGGGAGCCACAAAACATCCTGAACTCTGAAACAAGTGTGCCTACAGAGCATAAAATCTGTAAAAGCAACTGAAGATGAAGTCTAGAGCAAGAGGTCTTGGAATGAGAGATGAGAAATTCTCTAGAAACTTGAAGTCTCCTATCTGCACTTATTGATATAATCTGCAGGGTTTTTTTCCCAGTACTACAGAAAAAGCAGCCCCATAAATCCATTAGGAAATGGGTAAAGATGGGGAAAGTCAGCTTTATTCACATTTACAAAAAAAGCATCTGGAGCACTAAATAAAATCCCAGTAAACATCTGAAGACTAGAAAGACTCAAAGAAGAAATTGCAGTTTATACTTTAGGACTGACAAAGTGGCAAATTCCTCTATTAAAACATAGATGTGCTATGTACATTAAGATGGTATTTATAAATAAATTGCTGTTGTTAGTTAAATTCTTTAAGGCACTAACTTTGCAAAGAAACTGAAAGATGCTATTTGTTCAATGAAATATACTTTATACCTATAAGCCACACAACTATATAATGTATTTTTAAATGTGTTTTCCTTCAGTACTTAATAAAAATCCACATGAAAGGTTTCTTGCTATATACTTCAGAGCAAGACAGGAGGGCAAGTGAAATATGAATGAAAAATCTGTTAGACCTCTAGAGAAAACATGCACAGCTCAGTGAACACTGGGGGAAACCAGAACTGAGGAGATATGATTAAAAAAAAAAAAAAAAAAGAGATAGAAATTAGAGAACACTGGGAAGATGACTTGGAGCCAAAGAAGAAATGGTCACAGCAGATGAGACAGAGGGCATGCACATCTCCTTGTTTCTTTGTTTGCTTTTCCCAATGAGACAAAGATGCTCTCAGTAACTCCTGGGATGAAGAAAATGGCCTCAAAGAGGTTTTCAGGCCAGAAGGCTTCACACAGGGGCTGTAAGGGGTGAGGAGGGCTGGGTACCTCACCCTGCTCACATCACCCAAACCAGCGAGTCCCACTCAGAGACACAGCAGCAGTGTAAGGGGCTGGGTAGGCTCAGAGCCTCCTGAGGGGCTGTGGGCAGCAGGGTGGGGAGGTGCTCAGCCCCTGGAGCCCAATCCAAGCATGGAGAGCTGCAGGTGGGTGATGGAGATGGGCTGTCGTGCAGGCAGAAGGCTCTGCTGGCAGACTGCCCTGGTGGCTCGTGGCCAGGCTCCCCCTGCCCTCTTTGGCTGCTCCTGACCTAAACCCTGCACAATGATCCAAGCTTAACCAGAACCAGGGGAAATCTTATTGTCAGAACAGGCTGGTGACAAGGTGAGGGGTAATGGGGTAGCCTGTTGTCATCAGCTGACCAGTTCCCCTGGTCATTGACCAACCAAGATCCTGTGAGGTCAACAGGGAGTAAAAGCCCAATTTGTTCCCATCAGTTCAGGGAGATAAGCCTCACTTTAGGTGTCTGAGTGACTAGACAAGGGCTATGTTGACAGTAGCTATTCTCTTACATTCAGAAAATCCTATCTCCACAGAGAAAAAGGTTGAAGTTCACAACATGTAAGTCACAGTAAACACTTTGACCAATATGAGCTATTTTTTCATGCCCAGATATAAAACAAAATTTAAAAAAAATCTAATTCTTCTAATTACTAAAGAAAGAGTAATTTCCTGCTGGCACTCCCTTAATAAATTCTTAGGAAAATCAGTTTTTTCCTCAGCTATGGCTGGATAATCATCATATGTCAGTTAATATATTTCTGGTTTTCCCTCCTGCATATTTTCTTAGAGAAAATATTATGATCCTTCATATTCTCTCAGTATGAAAACCATTCCTATCACTGGATGAGCTCAAATTGCCACCACTCAGGAAGAAAGGAATGTAAATGAGAAATACCAATTAACCCCTTTACAATTAAAAATATCTCTCTCTATTATATCACCCATTAGTGATACTCTAGTTAATGGTCTGTCGACATTTCCATTAGACCCTTTCCCCCTGCTCCCACACAGAACTAAATCCTGGCTAATCACCTTGAATATACCTCTATGGATTTACACAATACACAGACTCGGCTGCAACAAGGCAAGATATAGATTTCACTGTTATCTTGAGCCATTAGATTCTCCCCAGTACCTGTTTTCTAATGTATCATGCTAAATACTCCATACTCCAAATAGACTGAATAATTTTGCAGGACTTTTTTCCAGCGTTACAAACAGTTTGTATACAAAAAGCTCAAAGTAATTGCACAGATCTGTCCTAAATATGCACCATGAAAATTGTGGACTGAAGCTCAGTTCACAGCAGACTACTTTTGCCCAGTATACTTCACATTACACCATGCTTTTTTTTGCATAGATGTGAGACAGTGTGTTACATTTGGTGCCACACACTGTAATACCTAGAAATGACAGGGTGAATTGAGGACAAAGCTCCAGCCTTAATAGCTTAAGATCCCCTGGCATCCTTATGGTCAAACCACATTCTCCACACTTCTGTAATGTATTTCTCTGTGTGTGTGTGTGTGTCAAATTAATTACAAACTTATCACATCCATATATATTGTATTTGTTAGTCCTTTCAACCCCCAAAATACACTGAAGCATTTTATAGTGTGCTCATGATCAACCATACTCAGTTCAAGAGCTGGCATACTGGAGAGAATAAGAACTCTGTGCCTGATAGGCAGATGGAAGAAGGGAGAGGTATACAGTGTGAATCCAAAGCTAGAGTTTAACCCTTGTTTTCACATGAGATTTCTCAGTAAATTTATGAAGGTATTGTTTGGTGTCTATATGCATCTTGGCACTATTTTTAGTCATGAGCTTGCACACAGCAATTCAGCTCTGCCAGATTTTCCTGGCTTGTTTTTAATCCCCAAATAGAGGATCCATAGCTCTGATGAAAACTAATTAAATACCTCTTGTACACAGACTACCCTTCAGAAACAAAACCTGCACTCTTGCTCACCACAGTTAAGTGTTTAATACAGTGTGACTGGTTTTGTTTGGAATTACTGTTTGCAAACTCTAATTAGACTAAATGAAAATGACTCATATTTTATATATTACAGCTTATAAAATGCTGGTTGGAAAAACTGTGTGTATATGCATGCAAACCAATGCCACCACATACAAGTGCCAGAAATACTGATCCCTGGCAGCCAGGGAAAGATGTCCTTTATTTTAGAGACTATTTGCATTTACAATACCCTGGATTCATGAGGCTACTTAAGATCAGACCATTTGTACATATGTAATGCCAATTTTGTTCAATCTATACTTTAAAAAATCAATTTCTTGCAACATATATTGAACATTAAATTGCTTATTATCTAAACTGGACCAAGTATTTGCTAAACTAATCTCATCCAGAAAATCATAAGAAAATGGGCAGTGGAAGTTGCAGTTCACATCTTCCAGTGTAAAACTCCTGTAAAACAATGCCCTCAGATTCCTGGAAAATGGGCCTGGCACTGCTAAAGGCCAAGCACAGAATTACATCTTTCTGTGACAAAATTACCTGTCTGTAGAACAGCCCAGAAAACAATTTTTTTGCCTGGTCATATGGATAAGAAAAATAAATACTTTTTTTTCATAAATACTCAGCATTACACAAAATATCACATTACACATAATATCAAGAATAATGTGTTCTGCATTGGTGCAGGGTAAATGAAAGAAATAAACAGCAATAGCCTTGACTGCTTTAAGTTTATATGTTTAAGGGCCAGTTACTCTGTCATTGTAAATATCTAGAAGTAAAAACCTACCAAACAACTAAAACATAGGCTGGGGAAGATGGAAGGATGGGCAGAAAAAATAAAAGAAAAATATTTATCTTGGCACCATCATGCACAGAGTCAGCAATAAACTCTGAAGGTGATTGAGACTTTTTCTCCTGCTATCAGTGTAATTTTATTTTCTGTGAGAGTGGATGAATAAACCACAGGTAGTATTAAGAATAAAACTTTGATGCAAGTGCTGTTACCTACCCTGGTATGGAGAAACTGCAACTCCACCTTCCTGCTGAGAACAATGCCAAGGGTAGATGAATGTTAAGGGTGCACCAATCAGAACCAGTGAGAAATTCCATGTGAGAAAAGTCTTCAGTGGGAAACGATCTCCACCCTTTCTTTCTAAAATAAAATAAAAAACAAAAAAAAGACATCAACATTTCCAGAAAGAGTGTGATAGCAGGCAGAAAATGAAATGCAGGCTTGACTCAGTTTCTCAACCTTACTTGATATTAAAATAATAACAGGAAAGAGGAAATGAAGCTTCTGCCCTAAAGGGAAGAGGAGAGGGCTGAGAAAGCACAGTTGGGAGTATCTGTTGACTTGAGAAAGAACAGACCCCATAGCAAAAGAGATCCTGTCACCTAAAGACAGTAAGGAGACATTTTAAAGAATACATATTAACTTGAAATAATTAATCCTTTCTGAATTAATCCCTGGGAAAGAGGATCAAAAAGAAACATTTGGAGTAAACTGGTGGTTTGCCTGAACTTATTTCAAGTTTCTGAGATATAAAATGGAATCTTTTTTGAAAGCCAGACAGCCACCACAATGAAAGAAATTACAAATCAGCTCATTTCCCCAAGATGTTTTGGCTTCCATGAATCAACATTTTCTGATTGAAAAAGCATTTAATTAAAATGACAACCAGATCCAACTTAAATGAGGCATAAGAGTTCAGGAATATCTGTTGAGCATGAGATGTCTTGGTCTTGTCCAAGGGACATCTTTCCCTATCAATAAAGCCAATTACTGTGGAGCAGTGGGCAGAAGTTAAAAGCCCAGAAGTTAAAGAAATGTAATGATACTGCTTTTTCCTTCATTATCAGGAGAATTCCATATCACTGATATTTCAAGACTTACTAGTGGCAAAAGCTTGAACAAAATCTTTTTCTGCCAGTAACAAAGAAAAAAGGAGGAGGGAAGAGGGGAAAGAAGAAAATTTGCTTCTACTCTAACCCAAGAACAGCAACAATGGCATATGTCCTCAGAACATTCCATTACATGGATGTCCTATATTCCAGTTACTCAAATTGTAACATGCAGTCACAATCAGCTATGCAAACAAAGTGGCAGCAGGCCCTAAATTTGCTTTTTTCTGAGTTTCTTTGCCCTACCCAAGCTGACCTTCATGTTGAGCAGACGTAATGCCTCTGTATTTCTCTCACTGCATCCCTGTCCACAGTGACTTACACAAACTTCCTCCTTCAGCACACCACACAGAAATAGTAAATAGAATTTTTATTTCCGCTCTCCAGATTGTTAAAAGCAATGCTAAGTAAATAGCACAAAATTAACCATGTTACATATTCACAGTGTTGGCAATTTTCAGTGACAAAAATGAGAGAGAGCCATATAAAAGCAGAGAAAGACATCCACTGAGTTCCACAGCTCCAAGATGTTCTTTGCACATGGAAAAATACACAAGCTAAGAAAGCTTCAAGGAAAGTCTTCAGATCTCTGCAATCTCATGCTCATTGTTCACCAAGCTTTGCTTTTTATAATTTTTTTACAAACGTGCATTACCCATTAACACAGAATTGTCCCAGAATAATACCTGGGAAGAAATAAAAAGAAGGCAGCTTATGATGTTGTGTCAGCTCTACTCACACACTGCTCAAAATGGGCAAATCCAAGAAAAAAAGCACAAGCATGAGTCTCCTCTTTCCTTCATCCACACGCTTCTCTAAGCTGAAGTGCATTAGCAATCTCAGATAACTAATTCTTAATCTTTACAAAAAAGGCCTTGAAGTTTTTCATTTCCATAATTTAAACAAATCTGAAGACTCTTCTCTGGCAGGATTTTTTTCCCCCCTTAATCATTCCTATGACTCATAAATAGGATACAAAACTGTAAAAGGTGCTGTGAACTCCTTGCCAGAATAGGCACTCCAGAATGAAGTGGCATTACTGCTTCTTATCTTGTGCTTCTCATTATTCATCTGTTTCATGCCTCTTCATTGCCAAGATAGTTTAACATTTCTGGTGCTTCACATTTCACTGAGGTTTAATTGCAAATAGCTTCAAGGAGGAAGAAAGGCAATAAAGACAGACATGAGCTAAGGGATTTTGGCTTAAAGAGTAAATGTTGTCACTGTACAATTTAGACAAATTAACTGGGAGGGTGACACAAAGGATTGGAAACAGACCTGACTGTAGGGATATACATGGAACAGACAGACTGACTTTCACATTAAATAAGATAGAGCCAGTGAATAAATTTCCATCTGGTAAAGGGGAAGAGTTTTACAAATATAAATGAGAATGTGAGAGGGTTCCTCAACAATGGTCTCAACAAATGAAGGAAGGAACACAGTAAAAAACACTGCCATCTAGATTAAAATTGAGCAGTGGGAATTATCTGGAAGTCCCATTATGGATTCATACAGAAATTCTAGCAGCCAGCTCAAGAAAGCCCCTTCTTTTGTACCACTTGTCAGTATGATGCACTCAAATACTACCCTTGGCCTCTTAAAAAGCAGTGCATGGGATGAGATCCAGACAGTGGTGTCTGAGGTGAAGTTACTGCCATTCTCTGCCCCATAAACACAGGAAGCAGACTGCAGTCTAACAGGACTGGCCCAAATCAGCTTGTATGGATCATGATAGCACTGGCTCACTGAAGAGCACAGAAATTCCTTCCCTGATATGGATTTCCCACAAAGCTTGCCTCTCTCTGAACAATAATGTACAATTTGGACATCCATTATAACCTATTAAACTCCCTTATAGACGTACAGGCTTATAAAATCATCCTGCAGGCATCCTGACAGAGATGTGATACTTCACCTCACACTCCAGCACAAAACAAAGAATGTTCTATTATGTGCAAAATCTTTGGAACCATATCTCAAGAGATTTTTCTTTCTGATCAGCCTGACCACCTTGCCTAGCTCTCATTAAGACCCAATCACTGCCTTACCTGCATATTCCATAAGGAACAGCACTGTGTATATTGGAATATAAGTCTGTATGTGACCCTCCACTGCTGATCTTCCAGGAAACCTCTTGAGTTTCTCCTTCACATACACAATAAACCAAAATCTCAGGAACAGCAAGACATTCCTAGCAATGAAAAACTTCTTGGAGATTTCTCATCCTCGCTGTGGAAGAGATTAGAGAGTCTTAGAAGAAAAGGAAAGTGAGGAGGGGAGTGTGTCGGCTGGACCCAGGTTTTGGTCACATTTCTTGTGAAAGGCTGTGTAGGAAGAACACAATCAAGGAAACTCTGACACCAAAAAAGATGAGGCTGTTGAACACAGTGCTACACCTTGTGCAGAGTACAAACATTTACAGTGAAGGGTAGAATGATCACTGCTAACATTAGGATTACAACCATCCCTGTGGGAGTTGATCTGCTCTGAGTTTGTCTCACCAGACAGCTGCTTTTAGTGGCTTTAAGAAAGGCCCTTCAGAACTGCAACTTGCCATTGCAGAAACAAGACCTTAGCTGTGGGACAAAATTACCCCAAATCACTGTCTGCATCCAAGGGGTTTTAGATTCCTTGGACAAACAGGATTTTATTATTTGGAGTAGGGTTGTTCAGAGGGCACCTATTTCATTATCTGTGGAACTTCAAGTATGTGCAGCACAGAGTCCCTAACCTGTGATAATATCTGCAATGACAGCTTTTGTTTAAGTCATCTTCTGTTGTCTCAGCACCAGAACCCAGTATTTCCCATTTCATTTTTATATATTCAGGAATTGTACATGGCTTCTGCAGCTGCAGTTTTTGAGTAACCAGAATAGATAAAAATGTCTGGTGGCTGAATTAATTTACAAATATTAAACACTAGCAATATTTGAACAGTCAAAATATTTTGTGTCTACTCATCTATAATTCTGCTATTCATTAATATTTCAAACATTACTTGGGTTTTCTGTAGGTCAGATATCTGACTTTGTACTAAGCGTTTCTGTCAGTCAGGTGCCAGACACAAACTTAGACTGAACTTTTTATTCATTTATTGGGCAAGTAGCATCTGTGAGTTCAGAAAAGTGCTGGAAATCTCTGCTGGCTATTGCTGCTGTGTGAGACAACAGGGATAAGTTAAGAACTAAGAAAAAGTGAAAACCCTGTGCTTACTTAAAAGTTATTTCAGAATTGAACTATTTTAAATAACCTTTTATCTACTTGATACATAAATCTAAAGCAGTTAGATGGGCCTATTTCTTTCCTAATATTTCTCAGGGTGGTGAATCATCCCTGTACTGAAGAACAGGAATCAGATCTTGCATGTCTTCACACAGATTTAGAAATTTTACAATAAACTTTAATCCGTTTTTCACTCTCCAAATCTTCCTTCAGAGCATCTGGCATTACTGTAATATAAAACTGCTCTAAAAATATAGTGCTGTAGGCAGCAACTTTGACAGTGAAGACCTGATGGAACGCCACCAGTCCAGCCCCCACCACGTCTCATTTCTGCTCATGCCTTCTTTGCTCCCTACAGCAATGAGAGTAAGGTAGGTAGAGCTACACCTACCCACAGCCTTCCCTAGATACACAGGGACTTGCCAAAATGGTATTTACAGTCTCACATGTCACAAAAGTTCATAGCACTCCTGGGCAAATAGGGCAAAGAAGAAGGTTGTGAAAAAGCCTGAAAGAGACTTCACAGGGAGACACACAACAGTAATCTATGGCAATTTTAATTTACCTCATGGAGTTTTCTTACCACATTTTGAATTTCAAATGCCAGCAGTTTGGTTCTTCAGATTGAATTATTAGTCTCAAGACAGGAAGGAGTGACAAGTTTCTGACAGTTGCAAAGTCACCCTGAAAGCAATTCCAGGCTAGGAACACACAAAAAACAGCTCAACTTCATCTCCAAACTGAGACAGAGAGAGGAAAAAAGGAAACAGGCCTGACTGGAGTGAACTGTAACCTCTTCAGCTTTCTCACATAGCTGAGAGAAATGCAAACATGCCCATTTCCATCAAGGGTCTTTTGAACCAAGATGGTAGAAAGAAAACAGCAGGTTCCATTTAGGCACTATCCACATCACTGGGTACCTGACAGACACATTTTCCAAAGTTGCATTATCAGTGGCACTAATTGATGCTACACTAGTCTTCAATCACTGTCTTCAAATGTGTGTCCTGGCTATTAAAACTAGAAAGTACAGGAAATATTAAAAAGAAATTTTTCCACCAGAGTAGGAGGGCGTCAATGCAGTAACAATACAATGGTTGCTCTTTTATGTATCAGATGAAAAACGCTGAATACCTGCAGGGAATTTCTTAAATTGCTCCAGGAGCTGGCTTGGCTTCTGTAGGGTTTTCATATGCCTCCACCATACTTTTCAGTTTTTGGTGGTATCTGCTTATCTACACACAAGTTTTCCTGAACTGTTGTTCATTTTTCCCAACAGGGTTCCAGGCAACAAGGACATCATCAGTACAGACAAAGTTCAAAGATTTTCAGTATCAGTGAAATTTCATACAACAGCAGTGTTATCAGGAAAAGCTGAGACGTGTTCAAAAGGTTGCTAATAATATCCCTGTCCATGGGCAGAGCTTCAAAGAAAGCAAACAAACCTGCCAGACTTCAGGTTAGGACATCTGGCAAAAACATGACCTTATATCTTTGATTTGGGGCTAGAACCAATAAGCACTAAAATTTCCTTAACCACATTTTTGCTCAACTTTGATCTACTGAAAAATATGCAAAGCAAGTTCAAATTTACCAGTGCAAAAACAATGGAGAACAGAGTCTGGCTAACAAACAAAGGACTACAGCTAAGTGTATTTAAGAGACATATGTATAGCTGAATATTTTATTTTTATTTCAAATGCCAATATTCAGCCATCTGTCTTTCCTTAAGGCTTTTCATTTGTGGCTTTTTGTTAATAGCCAATTTTCAATAGCGAGGATTAAAAATATAAAAGAAAAGAAAACCAAGTTCTTTAGTGTAAACCACTGCAGGCTACCAATCTCCACTCCATTGTTAAACCTACATGAAACATAATATCAAGGAAGTTGCTATTTTCTAAAACAGTCCTTTATTATCTAAAATATTCATTCCCTCTATATCCTACTAAGTGTTAGTCTTAATGGCCATATGGCCAGTAATTTATAATTAACAGCTTTTATCTAAACAAATACAGTGCTTTGAATATTTAAAAGATATGTTCATTAAGAACCTTCAACAAAAGGTGGAAAAGGCTTTTTCCACAAAAAAAGAAAAGAAGGATATAAACCCCATGAGGTGCCTGCAGGCAGGAAGCAGCACATCAAGTGTGGTATTGACCGTTTCCACTGAACAACCACCACATGCCTGCACAGAAACTTCAGTGTAAAGCACATAAAACACCAGATTAATTAAAAAGAGGTCTGGGGGCCAAAAAGCCACATATACACAGCTTGTATAGTGCAGAGGGTCTGATAGCTTGAATTAGCCTTGCACCAGAACTTTCCTCTACAGCACAGCACTGAGAGATCTCAGTTTTTATCTGACTTCACAATCTAATCGTGTGCTTTCTGGTTTTTCTATAAGTGCGAAAGGCAAAGAATTACATTAATTCCTCCAAACTTCTCATCCTGACACAATATTGTGGCTGTTTCCAGTGGGACAGTGCACATTAGTGCTGCCTCATCGTGGCAGAGGCTCTCAGCTTTTTCTGTCCATACTGCCACAATGTTGTGTGCTGTACTAACAACCAAATTCTTGTTAGACTTCCACATCCACTCATTATTTCCTTTCCTTGTTTATATAAATTGCCATGGCTTGTTATTTGTCAGGATTCATATCTGTGAATTTAATGGAACTGCATTTCTCAAAATCACCCACACTGTCAACAGCTCTAATTTGTTTATGTCAAATCAGTTCCCCCCACCCCCCTCTCCATTTACCCTTCTGTTTCATACCATTTATATTAGCTTGTCAGCTGGGATTTTATTTATTTATTTGCTTCGGAAGGTTTGCTTCTGTGAAACCCTCATGGCAGAACCACACAACTCAAGGGACGAGCAATAAGATATAAATACTTGCCAAACCAAGCTGTTACTTCCCATTCAGTTCTGGTCAAGTGCAAAAGAAGTTCTGAACAGTTTTTTTGCATTTTCTAGAAAAACAGATATGAGATGGTTTGGGATTTTTTTTTCAGTTTTTTTCCTTTTTTAAAATTACTGTTCAGATTTTTTTAGCTCTGCAGATTGCCCTGCCTATTTTACTAACCAACACCTGAGAAAGTGACTAAGAAACATTAAGTGAAAATTTAGATACTTAAATATTTAATGAACTCTTTCAAACAGCAATATTGTAATAACAGAGAAGTCTTACAAGGCACTCTCACAGCAATTTAAGCACCAGGACTGCACCTCTTCTCAAAAAGGTACCATGTAGGACAAAGAATAGAAATATTCTTTCAGTAGATACTTCCAAATAGAACTTTGCAATGAGGTTACCTCTAAGATACTAAAGCATGTATAACTTTTAATAGGTACTGAGAAGGAATTAAAAACACTGGTGTAGTATTATATAAAGTGCCTGCATGGTGCTTGGTGCTGCAGAAACCCAAAGTCACAGTTGACCTTGAGTGTTTAGAAAGGACTGAAATAATCTGCAACACAGCAAGACAAAACTCATTGCATGAAAAACTAGATGAATAGTCAAACAGGATTTCTTTTTGTTCAGATTTAACGTGAGTCTCTGCAAATATCTAAGGCTTTGATGACTTAGAAGAGATTGGGATACAAGGGAAGAACTCCAGTATTTTGCTCAGTTAGATCCTTGATCCTTAAAACCAAATCATTGACCCAGAAGGTGTTCTGGTGGTTGTGCAGTGTTCAGTATTCCCAAGGGGAAAATCCATCCAAATCAAGCCATGCCTTTAAAGGGTCTTGGTCCATCACACCTCCTCCTACTCCACAGAAGCTGCAGCACTCCCATGCTGTGGCCTTGCCCCATCTCCAGCCTGTACAAAAATGTGCTGGCAGCACTCTGTGACAAAGGCACAGAGCATCTGGGCTCTGCAGGCAGCCACAAAACCCTGCTCTCTCCTCTCCACCCATTTTTGTGCTGCACCAGTTTAATCAAGCAGTAAGCTACTTCTGTCAGGGCTCTTAGCAGCAGCCTGGCACAGCACCTCATTTGCTGGCCAATCTGCTTTTTAGACCTTTAACAATAGCTCAGCATTGTGAATGCTCAACACATCATATATAGCTATTGTGGTGTTTCTGATTTCCATTTTATTTTGGGGACTAACTTTTTCCAGTTGTGGCATTATTTACATGCTGGCAAAGCCTGAAAAAATTATTAATAGGAAGTATTTCTGGATGTTATGGCAGAGTTGTGTTTTAAAAAGGAACAGAAGTTCTATATTTCAGTTATTATGCTGAAAGAAACAAACTCCCTTTATTTCTATTTAAACATTTACTGGAATTTGCATATTTTTATTTTCTGTAAATATTATTCTAAAAAAACCCTTAGACTACGCAGAAACAATATTAGTGCAACTACTGTGTCATCAATGCCAGAAAAAGTTGCTATTTTAGGAGCTCATAGATCTCTCTTCAGCTTGAAAAAAAAATAAAAATGCCTTAGGCTAAATTTAGCTCTCAAGATTTCAGCATTTATGTAGGGGAAGGGACTTTGAAATTCCGGGATATCCCAAGTCAGTGTCCTTGCTTTCCATATTATAGCAGGACAGGGTTTATGCTCATATTTGCTAAATTGAAAAAAACCTGCCATAATGACAACAACAAATATGTAGGATCAACAAAATGCACTAATTTTACAAACAATTTGAAACTAATTTAATCTCTGAATTATAAATATTTTGAGTACCTCAACAAGAGTTGCAATCATCATTACTCTCCTTGCAGCACACTGAGGTGGGACGGATCCCATCTGCTCAGCCAATGAAGCCAGAAATCAAAGTTGAAATAAAGCAGAATCTGAACTGGTCTTTTCTGCTTGTGTTCAAGGATCCAAACTTTGGGACAAAACTCGGAGTGGTTCTTGATCTTCAAGTCTTTAATAAAGTTATAGCTAAGATTTGAAAACTTGCGTGAACAATTCAGCTAGACATTGATATCATCACTTTAAAAGATTCCATATGCTACATGTTTCACTGAAAATAAACCTAGAAAAGCTGTGTCATCCCCTGCCTTGCTCCAAGACAAGAGAAAGATACATAATCCAACCCACACAGGTGCTATTAACCTGTCAATAAAGGCTTCCAGTGATGGAAAACAGACCATCTTCTTGTGAAACATTTTCCAGCCTGAAAATGCAGCTAACAATCCTTACTCTGCTCTCAGTGGGAGGCAGAACATCAGTTCACCTTTCTGTTCACAACAAACTTCCACAAACTCTAAATTAATCATCTGAAATTCTCCTCATAGCTTGTGTTATCTAAGAGAACAAGGATAAAGTAGAGAGCTATAGGTTTTGCCTATATCATTCTCAAAACATATCCCCTAAAAGAGAACCTCCAGGACTGTAATAATGTCTTGTATAGCATGAGTCTCTTCAGTCACCCAAAAGCAAGTTCATTGCTTTTTTTCAAGCAGCAGCAGAAGCTTTATGTTCAGTTTGTGGTCTTCTAGCAAGTATTTTCAGTGGTACTGCTGCCTACCCACTTTTTCCTCTTTTTATATTTGATGATTAATCTGCCATTTCCTTCTTATACACAGCATCACCTGGGTGAACTTGGGTGAATCTGGAGGATGTGTCATCATTACTCACTGGTTCCCTTTAAGTGTTTTGTGGGAAATTGCCATTCTTGTAAATAGGTCTTTTATACAAATAGCCTACCTTCTGTCAGAAGCCAGTGCTCCAGACAACAACAGCAATGATAGCTGTTGCCACAGGATCTTTACTACTAATTCACTTTAGTCTTAGTAATGACTTTCCCTTTTTTATCACTGTTTGATTAATATTAAGCACCAATTAAGCCTCAGTTCTTCGCGAACAAAACCTTGAACAAATGGTGAGGACACATTACAGTGATAAGGCTAGACCTAGCACTTCTGAAAGTACAAACCATATCCTGGGATAATCACTAAAAAGGAAATACTACATTCATTTCCTATCACTTCCTCTCATCAGAGGGAAGTAACCCTGGGTATCCACTGTTCCATTTGAGACAAAAGACCTTTGGAGTCAATCAATTATATTTGTATAAACAACAAGACTAGTTAAGTCAACAAACTGGCATCCATGCAGATGCCTCAAACCTAATAAGGACTTTTATTTTTCCACTGGGCAAGACCCAGAAGCATAATACAAGAGGAAAAACTTGCCTCATTCACATTGCCTTGATACTACTGCAGCAGAGTCCTGAAGACCATGGACTGCAAGGGGATAAAAGTAACAGCCCAGAGATGAGAGCTTAAACCTTACACTGAAAACATTCTCCTTTCAACCCAAGTAAGGCCTTTCACGACAGAAATTCAAAAGTGACTGGAAATTATGCTTCACTCACTTCTGCCAGCTACAGGCCATACACAGACACCACATCACTTCAGAAGGCTGCAAGCATCTGCCCTTCTTGTTCTTTAGCCCAGCCTTTTATCCCCTCCTGTTGATGCATTGCACCTGTGTGCCCTCTGTTCCCTTTGGTGGTTGGTCAGTGCCCCTGGGCACTCTTTGCTATCAATGCTGCTCCCCTGCTTCTCACAGCTGTAGCTCATTAGGAATGAGGCTCAGCCCAGCCCCACTCCCAATCACTGCAGTTTAACCTGCAGGTAAGACTGCTTCTTAATTGTGTATGTAATTGTTTGCTTTACAAGAACACACTGACCCAAAATACCCAAGTTCATTTCTATTCTCACAAACACCAACACAGCAGCACTCTGGTATTTGGTTATCCTATCTTACTACTCTGTGAACTCTTATAACTAGATTTATAATCATGGTTTAGATCCAAACATCCTCCACAGTTATCCCAGGAACTTTATTCTTTTGTGGTGTAGGATCATTGAGAAGGGGGAGCTTTTCAAATTCTCTAACAATAAAAGAAATCAGGACAGAACAGTACTTTTAAATATTTCTCTTTTAAAGTAACAAGGAATTTGTAAATAGTAAAAAGTTGTATAATTTGAAATACTATTTCTTCTTCATTTAGCACTCACCTAAAACATCTAAGAGTTACATCTTGTTTCTGGCCAAGATCATTGCTTTCACTCACTAAATGCATGCAATGTACTCCATTAGGCAATTGCTTGCCCATCAGTACACAATCTAACACAGGGACCCTTGAAGACATTATATTTGATAACCATCATAAGGATTGATTAAACTGCCTCAGATAAGAGTATCTTCTTCCATCAGGTTAGTTAGTTATGCTAACACCATGTGGCAGTACTTACCAAGCAGATGAAGTTCCACAGAAATTTTGAGGATATAATAGATATTTAATTTCACTTGAGATTAGCACACTTCTCCTCCAACTACTGAAAAGCATAGATGTATAAATATATTAAACCCAACAATTTCTAGCTCCCCTTTTTCTATTTAAAACTTGCTTAATTAAGGCATTTATATTTCCACAAATTACTGCAAAGTGATTGACCTAGAGGTTGCTCAACCTCACAGATGAAAGACTTTACTGGAAATTCTTCTCAGCAGCTGCTTTCCAATTTCATTTGGTTTTAAAATCTTTTAAAAATACTTTTTTAAGAAAATCATTATTGCCAAGTAAAACTTCTTTAGCTGGCCAGAATGGGAAAACATTTTACTATCTCTCAATGACTCAGTTCCTGAAAGCTGATTAGTTTCTACTTCATAATGGCTCTAAGCATTCAGTTATCAGCAGTGACTCCCAAATAATCATGCTGGACACTTATAATGAAGTAAAATTTACTTTAAAGCAAACAATTGCAAATGCAGTGCGCTTTGGTTCTCCTAATGTCAGTTTAAGTATTATTGCCTATTAGGAACAACAACAGCACAGCTGAAGCAGTTAATAGAAATGAGCACAAGTCACAGTTTTAATTGCAGCCTTAGAGCCATATTCATTAGAGATGAACACATTCCCTCCATGTTGCAAGCAGAATGCCTGCATACATGATTTCAAAAACACTGCACATCTGCTCAGAATATGACTCCTGTCTTCCCACACCAACCTGATGTCTCTGATGAGGACAAGAATACTTCTCCCTTAAATTTATCAGCTGTATAATATAGAACAGTGAACACCTGAAAAAAATTTACACTTTGATATGTCCTTAAATAAGGCTTTACAACAAGATGTAATTTTAAATAATGTGCACAGATACATGGAAATATACTGACTTGATTTCTGGCTATATGTCTCCAATTGCACCTGTCAAACAAAAACTCGCTCAAACTCTTACTATTTCTTGGAAATGAAAGAAGACAGTACATGATGTTATTTCCTGCACTGGTAGAGATCAGCTATTGCACAGGAATCATTTACATCTCTGGAGGAAAAACAGTGCTTGTAGAACTCTTAACACCACCCTGTTAATACTAGTTCACACAGCCTTCAAGGATAAAACGTCTTGTAGTTTTCCTTAAAAGTCCCAAAGCAGGGTTTGGGAACTGCAGCTGGAAACAGAGAGGTTAACTGGGCAGCAAAACCCCAGGGAAGGCTGAATAACCTTGAAAAGGATCCAGTAAAGGATCAGAGTGAGTGAAATGGGAAATGAGGATTTGGCTGTTTTGAAACTAGATATAACAGTCCATGACATCCGTCTAACAAGGAAAAGGTTAAAAATGCAGATCTGGAATGCTACACTGCTTACTGTGAGCTGCTAAGTGTCCACAAACAAATTCCAACCTTCCAGACACTGAAATTTGGAGAGGATCACTCACAATGGATGCAGGGAAAATAAGATTCTCTTCAAATGAGAAGAGATCAAACTTTAAGGATGCCAACCCACAGGCAGAGAAAAAGACTGAAAGTAGCACAGGGCAGAGATTCATTCCAACCCTCCAGACTTTAAAAAGCCAGAATGAAATTCCAGTGTCCAAGAGATTCTTGAGTTTCATTTCACCATTTATCAGCACTTGACAAGAATCAAGGGTTTCAAACAATCAGATAGCTACAAGAGCTTCCAGCATAAAACAGGTACATTGTTTGAGAGGAAGCATTATACAAAGAGGAAAACAATTTAGCATTGCAAGACCTTTTTAAAAGATATACATAATCATAGAATCATTCAAGTTGGGAAAGACAAATAAGATCATCAAATACAACCATTAACCTGGCACTGCCAAGCCCACAACTAAATCATGTCCCCAGGTGCCACACCTACATGTGTTTTAAACATTTCCAGAATGGTGTTTTCCATACTTGACAAACCTTTCCATTAAAATTTTTGCCTAGTATCCATTCTAAACCATCCCTAGTGCAACTGTAAAATTCTACAACATATTCTATACTTGAACTCTGAAAAGGAGTTCCTCTTGATGATTTATTTTTAATTTTCTACTGAAAGAAATGGGTTAGATATCTTGTTAGGGTCAGTGCAGTCTGATGAATCCATATATTAACAATTACAGCACATTGCATTAGTATGTCAACCAGATAAAGTATACTTTAAGGTTAATAGAGTATGGTTTGTCATTTATTAATTAGATGACATGTTGAATATTTTTATTCCTTCAGAATGAACTCTACTTTTCTCATTTGAAACTCAATACAAACATGAAAGGAAAATAAAAACTGCAGAAGAAATATGCAACTTATCCTGAAATTAAATTTGGCAGCACTACCAAAATATTTCAGTGACATGCAATTTACTGGAGGCAACAATTGCCAATTTCACCTAGTAAAAATAGTTCTCTTCCTGTTCCTGCATCAGCTGACAGCTGTATTGGCTTCTCAGCTCCTACCCATGTCTTGCCTTTGGCTCCAACCTCATCAACATTTAAATGGTGGTCTCTGAGGAAACAAAGATGTTTTCAATTCTGAGCTCCAGATCTTCATCTACATTTATCCATAATGCATCTCAACCTGAACTGCTGAACAAGGGAATTATGCCAGTAGTAATGTCACCATGGACAAACCAGCAGAAATAGCCTTCAGCCCAATGGCCAAACCTTTGCACCCTTTGCCTGTTTGGGTTCCAACAGCCCACACACACACACACACACACACACACACACACAAAAAAAAAAAGAAAAAAAAAATAGAGAAGAGGAGAAAGCTGAACTCTGGCTACCAAGACCCTACTTAAAGCTTAGACTTGAATTTTAGGCTCATTCTTTCATAGCTGTGAAAAGGCAAAGAAATAAAAAGGAGAAAATATAAATTTTTTTAAAACCCACCTTAAACTAATAGGGTGATTTTGCTTTCCATGTCATGGGCTATACCTTGAGAGCATTAGTCTATAAATCCTCTGTAATTACATGTAATATTCTGGAAAGCCATGGAACAATCCTACCAACCACTCTCTTCTCCTGATGTTTTGCCAATAACTAACAGTGTCCAGTTTAACCTTACTTTATGTTTTTGGAGTTTTTTAGGCACTGCTTGGAAACAGCCTCCTCCGGGAAGTCAGGCTTCCTCTTTTTTCGCTGCAAAACTTCAGTCTCACTCCCACACAAAGCCTGCCTACCTCCTGCTAAGATACAAAGAAGCCTAAGGATGTGGTCATAATTACAAAGGTGACACAGCTAAACCAACCGCAGAAGAAACCTCTCATGTTCTCACCCTCTGCAGCTTTTCACCTTCTCTTCACACTCATTTTTGATGTAGCCTCCCAACCCTGAGACTTTGGCCTCAACGTGAAGCATCAGACATTAAGTCTCTGACACAGCATGAAAAGCAGCAACAGAAATTTCCCAATAGTGAAGTCAGAGAAAAGGCAAGAAAAAGGAATTCACAACAGTTAGAATCTGTTCTCCAAGATGCTTCTGAGTCAGCTTCCAGAGGGAGCTCTGCATCTAGAGAGATGGGGCTGCTGAGCCCCCTGCTGCTCCCCAAATAGCTCATCCAGGCATTTCCCTCCTGCTCCCACTGAAATGCAGTGCACTAATGCATGCTCGCCAGCATGGCACTCTCCAGATGGCACAAGTCTGCTCTAACTTTTTGTATTGGAAAGAAAATTTCCTCATTGAACCTGCATGACCTACAGTGTGGTGTTTTACTGCAGTCTGGATTTCTGCTCCCTTTCTATCAAGGTTTACCTGGTATTTCAGCCAGCAATCCCTGTGTTTTTAGTTTGTTTTTTTTTTTTTTAATAAAATATAATAACACATAGCAGCACAGTCTTTGAGAAATACTGAAAAGAAGGGTAGGGCATCAGAAGGAGAAAAAACTGACAGTAAAAATGGTGTTTACAATGGGTAATTCACAGACCTGAGGAAAGTGACTCACAGCATGGTGTTCACAACTACTGAAAAAGAAGCAATCTTTTCATTAAGCATCTCCATGAAGGCCTCAGGTCAATATGATAAATACAGGATTGAAGTAGTTCGTTTAAGTGCTTGGCTGAATTAGGGCATAGGAACAGCTATCTTGGACCCTTCCCAGGCCAGTCACTATCAGGGATGTTGTTGCAGTGCAGGAGTTTGTGCTTATAAGAAGTTGGGTATACATGTTCCCTTACAGAGACCTTTGTGTAACGAAATTAATTCCGAATCAGGAGATATAGACATTGTGGCCTTCTAATTATGTTATTTCTAAGAATGTCAAACCCCTAATTCTAGTCCAAACTCACATTAAAGGTGGCTTCATTCACATGATGAAAGAAATTCTCTTTGTAGTCAATAGTCTGCCCATCAGAATCAGAGATAAGGAAGAAAAAGAGCCCTGGGAAACAAGGAAAGCAATTGATAAAAGATACCTGAAAACTGGGATTGCTGCAGCCAATTTGTGAGGCGAGCCTTTGTGTGGGCCCGTCCGCCTTGGTCGGCTGCACAAATGCACCACGGTGGCAGTGAGGCACTGGCTGGCCATGTCCTGCTCTTGTGGGCAGCTGGGGCTGCTGTGCCCAGCCCCAAGGCCTGGTGTGGTGGGACTCTTCTGCTGCCCCGTGTGCTCTGCTGGGGAATTCCCTGGCCAGTCTTGCCATAGCGCGGTCAGGCCTGACATAGAGCGGCCCAGCCTGCCATAGCGCAGCCCGACCTGGCATAACGTGGCCCAGCCTGCTGTACTGCGGCCCAGCCTGGCATAGCACAGCCCAGCCTGGCATAGCACAGCCAGTCCTGCCATAGCGAGGCTGGCCTGCTATAACACAGCCCGGCTTGCCATAGCACAGCCCAGCTTGCCATAATGCAGCCAGGCCTGCCATAGCGCGGCCAGGCCCACCATAGTGTGAGCGGCCTGCCATAGCACAGCCAGGCCTGCCATAGCACGGCCAGGCCTCACCCCACGCTCATGGCACCGCAGCTCGAGCTGCAGGCTGTAAGACCAGCCAGCTGCTGCTGTGAGAGCGGCTCCAAGCCTTCCTCTGGCTCCAAGGAGGGGGAATGAACAGGTGGCGAATGTCCCAAGAGGGAATTCAAAGAACAATTCGCTTGTGACAGCCCCTCGCTCGCTGCTGAAAATTGAGTTGCTTAATGAGTGTTATTCCACTAAGGGTTTTTTTTCTGCTTCATTTCTTGGGACCATTTGAGGATAATCATTGACAAAAGAATGTGGTTGGGGCTGTGCAATTGTTTTCATGGTTCCCTCTGCCCGCTATTACAATAACTGCTCTTTTATGTATTTTTATACTTTTTTGGTGGCATAATGGATGATTCTGACCTTCTTTTTCTGAGAACCCTGCTTGCCTCTGGCTTCTCCACAGAGGTCAAAATGGAGAAGATTAGCCTTGTTTTCTGCTTCAGAGGTAACGCTGTTTTCCTGTAAGCAGTTGTGGGCTGGACTGCAGAGTCAGTATTTCAATGTGTTTAAAAATGCAGAAGCTTCAATAAATGCAGCTGAAAGGTTTGGTAGCCATGAATGAAAGGAAACAATGTTTTTACTGAGCTGGGCTTCCTCAGGGAAACTGAAAATGTGGAGCACAAGTGTAACTACAAAATGCAGGGGGGTTTATGGGTCTGAAGTGTGTATTAATAAGAAATTGTAGCAAAAACTATTAAGTGTAAATAACAAATGTAGCATGACAGCAACCCCAAGAACAGTATTTTCAATGTCATAACAAAAATAAAACCAACAGCCCCACACCCTCACTGCTACTATGGACAACAGGAATTACTGCTGATCTGAAGGGGTTTGAGCAGCCTAAAATGCAATGGTCAAGACTCTTTCTTAGGGTCAAAGACAAGTTTGGTTAAGTTGACTTACTTTCTGTTGATAAAGTGTGAGTTTCTTTGACTGGAGTTTTGACAAGTATAAATTTACTATTCCTCTAATGACCACAGCAATAAGCTTGTCAAAGCTTTTGCTATATAGTAAGTTACCTGAAGAGTTTGGATATTCATGTAGTCAGAAACTTTCTTTTGCAATTATATAAATGCATAGCACTTACATGGAATGTCTTCAGTTGTTATTGATATAGGAAGGCCTCTTAGAAAACACGGGAAGAAAAAGAATACCTTCATGCTCCATACAGACAGGATAAATGATTTTATTAGACTTGCAATTCATTCCCTTAAACTGTAACTTTACCTTTGTTAAAATATAAAACTATCATGGGCATCTCAATCTGCAAAATCCCTTCCTCTGCATCCTATTCAATGCTCTTGCTGTAAGGCAGGTACTTGGAAAAAGGCCCTTTTGTGAAAGGGTCTTGGGGTTGAGTAATTTATCTCAGAGAAGTGTGAAACTGTGGTAGAACACTTTAACGAGACATTTTGGCTCATGTCTGTCCATGCTGCTTAAAAATTGGCTGATCAGGTTTTATGACTTGTGGGGACATATTTCTGCCTGTCTTGTGAGAACATTCTTTGTGATTTTTTCTTTCTAGAATGAATGCAACACTTTAAATGTGACAAGTTTATAGCTACAAACAGTGGGATTTTCAAGTTGCTGAGGGAAATATGGAACCCAGAAATGCATGAAGCAGGTCTGATTTTAGTCTTATAGGGGACTGGGAGTAAAAGTTGTGTTTTCTTTATTTTCAATATCCATTTCTTTTTGTATGAAACAAAACCAAAAACTCATAAACACTGTTTTCAATGTTGTGGTTTCAAAAAGTCTGCTTAGCCAAGACCTCTTCTGAATTTTAGGTGCATAGAAGATTGAGCTCTGTGTGATTCATAATGAGTCAGGCTGTTAAGGGTCTTAAGATCTAGAACAAATCTCCAAAAGGCTGACATATGTGAAAATTTTTCTCTTTCATGACAGCATTCTGAACAGCATGGCTTGAAAAGAGCAGTGTGTTCTGACCTGCTCTAGTCTGTAATGGTTTAATCATACTTTCCCATTCTGTGCCTTTCTTACAATTGACAATGATAATTTTCATTCATTTTCTGTCTTTGGCCTTTTTGTTGTGGCTTGCAGCAGGAGCACTCCTTGTGCATAGTGCATCTTTGTTTTACTACAGGCCTGGTCAAAGAGTTTCAGGAAATCATTTGCTGTCTCTAGCTCTGTTTCCTGTTCAGCAAAAGGGTGAAAATGCTATTGCATTGTAGAACTTGTGCAATCTGCTTGTGAGAAGCCAGTAGTACTAAATGCCTTTTGATTTCTAAAAAGTCATCATTGTGATACCACCAATCTGCTTTGTGTAATGCAGGTCACTTTTTACTTGTATGAGTAAACAAGGTGTTGATTTGACTTCCTGAGGATTGTTGTAATATTGTATTTTTTCTCAATATACATAATTGTAATTTATATCTTATATATCTTAAAAGAAATGGAGACACTTTATTCTTTTTCATCATGTAGGGGGTATTAGCAGCTGCAGCTGTTTGCTGTTGCGACCTGAAAATGCATTAAAAATGCTCTTTTCATGATTGGGGGCATAAGAAACTATTAGATTTTATTCCCCATAACAGGAATTGAAGTCCATTTTAAAAGTGGCTCTTCTTCTTTGTGCTTCATGCATGAGTTCTGGACTTTGAGGTTGGAGGCTTTTGTAATTTTGTTTCATGAATGCAAAGGGCAGCAGGCTTGAGGTGCTAAAGTTAGGAAAGCTCTCCTGAATGCCTAGTAAGAACACCACTCTGCTAGTGTGTGATGTGAGAGCTCTTCTCAGCCTAGTTCAGTAAGACCAAAGTGACTGTATTTTAGCTGCTTCCCCAGAAACGATATTTTTAGTAGTTTCTAAATTTTACCTGCTATGAAAATATATTTGTTCTCATTCCATTAGTACTATTTATGTTCAATTTTTTTTTTCCATGGCAGTGTTTATTTTAAATAATTAATTAAGGCAGTCTTTTACTCTTTAGCCTTCACTTGATCAAGCTGCATATATTTGTTATATTTATTACACTTTACCTTTCTTCATTGAAATTGAAGTGTGCTTTTCTACACAGGGAAATAACCATGTCTTTCAGATGCCTGGCAGCATTCCCCTGCCACAGCATAAGCTTGCTGAGTCCTTTCAGAGACTGAGACTTTAAATTCAGCAGAGCTGAGCAGCATTATGTCTGTAGAGATCATTTTCTAGCTGCTTAATAAATTTATTTTATTTGTCAAGTTTTAGTTCCTGTTGTGTGTTGTGTTCCACTCAAAGGGAAATTAACCCTTCAGTCGTTTCTGTGGTTAATTCTAGGAAAGCTTTCTCTGTCTGACTGTTGTATTGGGGAAGTGATGGCTGTGATGATGTGACATTGTCAGTTTTGTCAGATCTGGGTCATGTGGAGCAGGGTTCCTGTGCTTGCCTGGTGGTTGTTACTGGGTTTTGCCTGTGCAGCCCAAAATCATGTCTGCCTTTGCTTGTGTGAGTATTTCTGCATCTCTTGATTTCCTTATAGCTGTGTCTGCACTCAGCCCTTGTTCATTTTGAATCCTTGTCCCACTCTTATCCTGACAGGCAGGTTTTCAAGTGGAATAGTATTTTTTTGTCCCAGGGATTCCAAACATTATATATTTTCCCAAACATTACACTTATGTTTGTGCCCCATGAAAATTCTACCTTCCCTCTTCTCCCCTACTCCCCTTACTGCTGAATGATTTTCAGCTCTTGTTTGCTCTCCAAGTACAACTTCTAGAAAATTTTTAGAAGCGTCTCAGAGGCTGAAGAAAGAACAATGAGTTATTTACATATCTGTATTTTGCCCTGTAGATATTCTCTAAGCAGTGGATTCAAGACAAAGGAATAAGTGTGGGAATGGACCATAGAGACAGGCACTGCCATGAAAGGCAGAAATAAGTGGGGGAGGAGGAAGTGCCCCACCACCCACTTTTTGTTATAATATACCTGTTCACATGACCAGTGTTTGTCAAAGACTGCATCTCTTCCATAGGGAATACCAACCTCTTTTTTTTTTAATCTTCTATATATTTCTTTGACTTTTGGGTTTGGTGTCTATTTTGGTTTTGTGCAGTAGGATTTTTTTAATGCAGGCATTAGCAATTTATCTGTCAAGTGAACAGCTAAGCTTGCAAAAAGACTTGGGCACAATATCTCTGCTGCATTGTCCTCTCTAAGTATCATCTTCTATTCTTAGGATATTTAGAATCTTCTGAAACTAGTGATTTTGGAAAAGCTGCCCAGGTTGCAGAGCTAAAGGAACTGTATATTTCATAGAGTTTTTTAGTTCATTTATTTTCACTGCTCTGGTCTTTTCAGTAACTGGAGCATAAAGAATCATACTCTACCTTAATGCATCAGAGGGAATACATTTAATTTATCTTCAGTTTGTCAAAAGGCAGCAATAAAAAATTGAAAGCCATTACTTTTTCTGGGGAATAAATCCTGACAAAATATTGTGAAGAAATCATTTGGGGTTCGGCTAGTCAAAATATTCTTGAATGAAGGCAGAACACCCTTCAACTTATTTCTGGTTAAGGAATGTACATTCCCTTTTTTTCTTGTTTTTTTTTTTTTAAGATTCTTAACCAGCTTGTAGAAATCCTAGCAATCACAAAGTCTGTTTGGAGACAACTGTGAATGAAATGTCACAACTACTCATGCTGTAGTAACAGCAAAATGTGATCAATAATCTTTTTCCTCCAGCTAGTATTGAGTAATCCATAATTGTAAGTAATTTTTTAAGGTTTTTAACTTTCTTTCTTTCAGAGTGTGAAAAACCAAATGAACAGCAATTGTTGAATCATTAAGTGATTTTTAGAGATATTAAATTTCAGGACAGAGATATGTTTTAATGAAAAGGTCTTGGGACTTTTAAACTATTTAAATCTTTGTTCCATGATTGTAGCATACATATATGTGTTGTGATTACTGTTGGAGAAGTGCTTGTCTCCAACAAGCATGAGTTTTTAGAATCCATGGCAAGAAAAGACAAGAAAGCCTTCCCCAGTTTTAGTATATCACAGCAATGCCCAGCACAGCAAATATTCATGTTGCAAGGATTTGGGATGTACTTTTCCTTGAATTTCACTGCACCCTTCTGTATTCAGGCTTTAGAGCATTTTCAGGTATGTTTCTGGTGAATGGAGGCTCCCATCCAGCTGAAACTGATCCATTGGAAGGTTCCAAATTTTGCATAACCAGCTACAATGCAAAACGGCCCTTAGAGACAAGTTTTGAATAATTTTGTACATTTGAACATCCCTGAAATTATGAAGTTCATCACCAAACCTACAGTTTGGAAAATGTCACTGGTTTGATGGCTCACTCATCTCCAGGATGCAGGAATTAGTTGCCTATAACCCTTTGTAGACCCTTCAGGCAGCAGAAAACTGCCTGCATCCCTCTCAATTGTCTGCCTGGGGAATTAAGATGAGTTAAGATGTGTTTCCAGCAAGTTTTTCCTTTGAAATCCCATTATGGCCATTAAGAAGGTTGGGATTTAATCATTAAACAGAGTATTGTCATTATGGTGTTTCTGAAGCACAGCAGTGTGTGCTTGTCAAGCATTCGTGATCCATCCTCGTGAAGAAGAATTTTGGGGACAATGATTAATGATGTGTTAGGATCAAATTGGACAGAAAGATTAAGTGCTTATAAAATAACTAAACAGTGACAAAAGAAAGTGTCTGACTGTTGATGAAAGGTATTTGCAAGTTCAGGGGAGCATGAAAGAGAATTAGTTTTTTAAAATATCAAGACGTTTTACTGTGTGTTGGGAAGAGGATTGTGGAAATTGAATCAGCCTTCTATGAAACTTTATGCAGAGACAAATATTTTTCTCTTGGTGTGTATTCTTATGTGTCAGAAGAAATGCTGTAGTTTTTTAGGGAAGCTTTTATCCTTCCTCATTTTCATCTAAAATAAGCCATTTTGCAGTTTGATCCTTGTGCATCTAGGATATAACATTTTGTCTTTCTGCCTTTTGAGGTGGAAACAGTGACAGAGTTGATTTAGCAGCAATGTATTATGACGATGTTTATCACACTACCATAATTTTCCATAAGTGAGAGGAATATCATGGGCTTCGGTATATTTTAAAAAACAGATCCATGCAGAGATGCCCATGCACAGAGAAATGGAGCAATTCTGCTGTGAGTTCTGTGAAGTTCTGTGATATCTGAGTCAAAGTCATACAGCGACTGAGTGACTGATAGTTCAACAAAATCTTGAAATTTAATAGGAAGAGCAGATGAAAATTGGTCACTCTGGAACACTTGTTTGTAAATTAAACATTTGGGGGTTTGAATTTTTCCTCTCATTCAAGGCAAAAATATTTATTATTGACAAAAATGGAAATATCCCTTCATTATCTGCATTACTACTATCCCAGTAGAAGGCTTATGTGTCTTTTGGGCCTCTCTGCAAATTAGTGTGTGAGCAGTTAAAACTCAAAGCAGTAACTGGCAAAATCTGATTCATCTGCTCTAGTTTTTTCTTGTTTACAATTCTGCAAGGCAGCCAGAGAGTTTCATGCAGCACTGCATATAACTGCAGAGCTCCCTCCCTGACTGCTTGTTACATTTTCCCAAGGGTGATGGAAATCAGCAGAGGGAGGGATAGGGCTCACTGCTTGTTCCAAGAAGTGGAATCAGTGTGTACTTGGTGAAAAGCAGGGATGGGAACACAATGAGCTCTCCTCTGTCAAGCTGGAACTCACGAAAAACAAAGAGCAGCTTTAAAAAAGGATAGAGGTGGTTTCTTTTATTTCTTAGTGTGGAGGTGTCCAGATAAAAACATATGTTTCCTGACTTCCCTACCATCTGTTCTAACCTTTATGTGCACTTCTTGTGTCTGTAGGGAATAGAAGTGCTAACTTCCAATCTAGGTGCCTAGCAGCTCTGCATATGGTGTCAAACTGACACCTTACAACCTGAAACCTGGTTAGAGGAAATGAGGAGCCTTGGTGACAAATGTTACATCCTATTATAAGGGAAATGCTTTTGTTTTCATGGCTGGGAAGTTTTCCAGGCATTCACCATGAGGTTTTGGCAGGGTAGATAATGAGTACTTACTTACTGATTTTCTTCAGTAAACTGCTGAAAAAAAAAATGGTTTTGGGGATTTGAAGAAGGTGTACTTCCGTGTAATTGTTGGGACATCAGAGTCTGTGGTACAAAAGCAATCCTGAAAGATCTGAAACCAGGAACTAAATTTCCTGGATTAGCAAAGCTGACATACGTGTGAAAGTTCTTTTAGGCCAGAACATGATAGCATTTTGCATTGTCTTCAAGTTATGTTTAGATTCAGTGGCTCCTGATAACTCTTGAAAAGCTGATGCTTTGGAAACTAAAGGATTGAAGGAGGAAATAGGTGAATTATGAGGTACTAAAATCTAGCTGAGATGTTAGAGTGCTTACATCATTTTAAATGGTCTAAAGTCTGATCTAGTTATTTCAAAGGTAGAACACAATTTTTTCCAGCTGACTTGGTGCATTGAGACATCCAGCAGGACTTGAAGATGTGTTTGGCGTTTTTGGAAGATAGGAAATTTCTGTATTAATCATGAAGGACTGATTGCTTTGCATGGAGCATCAGACATAACAGGTAGCAAGTCCAACCTGACTTTGCCTCCATCTCCTTCAATGATCAGATTATTTGATTCCCTTAAAAATAAGAAGCCTGGGCACAGTTCACCAATAGTTCTTACAAAATGAAATTCTGTTTTTCATTACTCAGAGAAATTATGACATTTGCCTTTATTTTCATAGCTGTACTGCTTGAATACTAAACATATACGCTCAAAATCATTTTTATGTACTTTATAGAAATAATTCATTTGTAAATGAAATAATGACTATATCCATCTTCCATGACAACTGAGTCATTTGCAGCTGTTCAAAATAAGAATTGACACTAAAAGCCAAGGAAGATTTAAGGGAAATGACAAAACACTCCTGCAATAGTAAAGTACTGTGTATTTTAAGATGTGGTAAAGCTAGATAAGCGCTTAGCTGCAATTTTGATTTAACATGAGGAATTTAAAGGCATTTTTACAAAGTCAGTACCTGAGAGAAGTTATTTTGTATCTTGAATTCAACCAGCCCTCATTTTTGTACTTCTTATAAATACTCATGCTTTGCATGAGTATCAAATATCCATAATCGATATAGAAATTTATGAACTCAAGAGAACAGATGAGTCTGAAAAGGGAGTTGAGCCCAGAAGTGCCCATCCTGTGCCTACAATGGTAATTACAACAGTGGGAAGGGAGGAGTCAGTCTTGGAGGATTCAGACTGGGTAATCTCCAAGTTCTCAGTTGGTGGATTCTTCTCCTCAGTGTGCTCAGCTTCCAGAACACACCTTCTTGGTACTGCTGAAAAATGGGGAATAAAAAACATCCTTTTGTTCTATAGGCAAGCCGTGAATTTGGGTTGCTTTCCTTTGTATTTTTGTGGATGTTTACTTTTGCAGATGGCCATCTATTTATCAGGTGAATTCAGGGGTTTCTTTGGGTTCCTCACACTTAAGTTCTCTTACTGGATATCAAATCTTCTGTTCTTTTATTAGATTGGCTACATCATTTCCTCTGAGGTGTGCTCAGGCTTCAAATGGGAGTCTAGTGCCTCTGATAGAGAAGAACAGGAGGAGAGAAAGCTGCCTTTGCAATCTTTGTGTACTAAAAGCAGCACAGTTGTTTTGGGTTGCTTGGATACCATACATAGAAAATGCAGTTGTACCTGAGCAGCTCATCTATCTTTGCTTGTTGGAACTTGGCAGTGCCTAAAGGATTCAACTATTTTTTGTAAAAGTGTAAATTCAGGGTAACTCCTCTGAGGATGGGGGTGTTATCTGCTAAGACAATCAAGACAAAGATGCCCTGCTGCATTCACAGGTCTTCTCTCTCCTTTTGGAGCTCCTCCATCCACTGTAACCTATTTCTGTCTGTAATCTCAGAGCCTGACTTTATCTCAGAGCAAGGTACTTTGCAGTTTTCAACTCAGTCCTGGTTTTTCATTTGTTCTCAAGTTTGTAACTTGTTTGTGCACTGCTTACAGAGAAAACTCCGACCTTGAGAAAAGAGAGAGAGGAGGGGCAGCAGGATAAGGAATCAAGGAATCAAAGAGCTTTAGATGATAGGAATCAGAGCTAACTCTTCAACACTACAGCAAGAGATTTGAGGCTGGGGTCCCAAGGAAAGCTGAAGAAAGGTTTTGTTTCTCAGGAGGCTGCTTTGTTGCTCACAAGATATTGAAGTTACGGTTAAAATCCTGTCTTTGAGTCAGAAAACAGGGAAGTCAGGTGAATATTCACATTATATTTCCCTGCAGTTTAGAGTGAAAATGCCTAACCTACAGCCTGTGGGCCAAAGCTGGCCACCAGCCCAGTTAATCTCATGGTGGAACATTTGCCACCCTTTTTCCCACAGGTTTTTAGATGTGAACATGAAATTGTTCCAGGACGTAATTCCTGCTGCCTTCTTTTTTGAGTCTTTCTAGACCCTTCCTTATTGCTTGACTCCAAGAACTCCTGGGATGACATGACCACTCATCCACAGTTCTTGGAGACTTTTCCAGGCGTGGGCCCTGGAAAGAGTGCATTCTGAAGTATAACTTACCTTTTTCTTGCTTTATTTTTGATGCAGGTGATAGCATTTTGACAAGTTACCTGTACTATTTAAATTGTTGTTTGTTATGTAAAGATTATGTCCACCCATGGCATTTGTTTGAATTCAATTTTATTTCTGGTTACCATGCTTATGCCAGCCTACTTAAATGCTGTTTTCCTGTTGGAATGCTGCATCCTTGAAGCCAAATAATTAGATTGGCTGATGATCTGTGACATAGAGTTTGTTTAGTTTTGCATTTGTAGCTTGCTTTTGGTACACAAAACATCATTCCAGGTCTGTCAACAGATGGAAACATAAGTGCAGTCAGTGAAAACTCCTGCATGTATGTGGGAGATGGTGGGCATGAGTCCTGAGGGTCTGCAGCCCTTCATGGGTAGGGCTTTGAAAAATGTTGAGCTATTGTCTGTTTGATTTTACCTTTGCAAAAACAGCTGGTGTTTCTTTCTTCCCACATTTCTATTCTTTTCCCTTCAAAATTAAACACTAATATTTTATTAAATGAAATCTAATTACTCTGGCTGAATGCATACCCTTTATTTTATTGAAAAGAAGAGAAACTATGAAAGAAAAGTAATTATGTGAGTAATGTAATTATGTGCCTTGTGAGTGGTGCTGCTTCTTTCAAAGCCTTGGTGCTCTTCCTATTGTATTTTTTTTTTCTCTAATTCTTCTTTCTGTCTGAGCTGGACTTGAGTCAAGACTGAAAAGGGAAAGGTCTGAGCAGATTCTGGGGCTGGGTTCTCAAGGTGCACAAAACCAGCAGGACTCAAATCTTCCTGCAGTCCCAAAGAGGAGGCCTAAAGAGCTCACGTGCTCTCAATGAAGCCGTGCTGCAAAGCAGATGCTCTGGCCCATCTGCTGTGTTTTTCTAGTGGCACAGCCCATTTGGCACAGGCCACCTTGCACCATGTGAAGGGCTCTCTCCTGTCCAGCCTGCAGAGAGCCAGCTGCAGGGCAGGGAGGGGATTATCGATCTTGTGCCACGTGCTGCTGCCTGTGCTCCATGTGAGGGAGGTGGGTCAGCCCCTGTCCTCACAGGAGATTTGCTAAGGGCCAAACATTGATTCTTCATTCTACCTTCTGCTTTCTCCATTAGCTGACACCTGGCACTTGCTATCCCAGGCCCAGGCTTTTTGTACCAGGTGCAAGCTCCAGCAGTGCCAGGCGGGCTCTGTGCATGGCTCCTGTCTCATTTGATTTGTAAAAGGAATGCTTGAAGGAAAGCAGGCTTCTCCTAACCTAATGTGTGCCCACATCCATTCTGAGGAGTGCTTGTTGACAATTTGGAAAGCATTTATTACTTTTTATTCCATCTTAATGTACAATATTATCAAACCCTGGGATAGCAAGTGCTCAAATTCCTTTTTAGACTGGGAGAAAGGGACCACTGGTTTCAGTGAGGCATTTTCCAGGAGAGTGATGTTGATAGTGGGGTATCCTGCCTGGTAGGACCTTCTGTTTGAGAGAAATCTGGACATCAGTTTCAGTATACAAGTTTATTATATACTTTTATTTTTAAATGAGACTTTTTGGCATAAAAATGAATGTGGCCTATATAGGATTCCCTGCTGCTTTTTTTCAGTAGTATTAAGATGATGTGGGAAAACATCATAAGATGTGTAGGAATACTGTTCAGCAAGGGATTATTCATATTTGATACTGGCACCAAGATACCATTGTCAGGATTTTTACCTGTCTTAAAAAGTGTTCTCATTCTAACAGGGATGTGATACTGCACTGGAAGGCTTTGTCTTAGTCATTGAAATTGGTGAATCATGTCACTGGTTTTAAGAGGATTCAGATGAGATCCTACCTTTACTTGTTTCAGGTGCAATACCTTAACGCAGGGAAGGAGAAATCACTTTCCAATCCATCACTTTGTGCCTTAGAATTGAGAATGGATTGAAGAAAATATCTAAGCTTGCAGTGCATGATGACCTGTCCTATACACCCACATTATTTATTTTGTCTTTTATATAATGTGGTGTAATTAGGGAAGTCAAGTATATACATGAGAAAATATTTTTTCTAATAACTTTTTTGTTTTTTTTTTAATTTCTTGTTTATCTTCATTACAAATAAACAATATGCAGTTACAATATTTTTATTATTAAGGACTTTCAAAAGGAAACATAGAAATGATGATTTTAGTTTTATTTTACTTCACATTACTTTTAGAAATTAAATAATCCTTAACCAAGCTTTCCGTTGAATTGGTAAGTGGTCATTTCAACTAAAGCAAAGAAATCAGCTAGCAAAAGGAATAGAAGTGGATTACTTTGGGAATTTTTTCCCTGAAAGTACTATTTAAAAAAATTACATACTCAAAAGCTTTCTAAGAATCATTAAATATTTAAAGTTAGTTCATTAGGAGTTAAAAAAAAATTAGGTCTTTAAATCCTTTCATCTCCTCAGATGTGAAGTTGAGTGTTTAATCATAGAAACCCTTGGATGCTTGTTGCTGATGCACCTGTCAGCTTTCTTTACCAGTGTAGAAAGCACAGTAAATAAGGCTAATTTTTCTTTTTCGGTTCTAGGAAAAGATGCTAAAATAGAAGAGAGGAAAGGACGAGAGGAATGTAATGTCTTGTAAAATAAAGGGCTTGAGGTGTCAGGAAGTGCTAGCCCACCAGTATGAATTGTGCTCAGGGTGGGCAAACGAGGGGCAAACGCTGGCTGCTATTTTGACATGAAAGCCCCAAAGGGTCCAAGGCTCTGCTGTAGGAAATCTGTAACTTTTAGAGGCCTACTGCTGTGTAATCCTTACAAATGCACAGCTCCCACTGGCTGCAGCAAGTCCCCCACGCCTGCAGTCACACCCTGCACTGCTGCAGTGGCACAGGAGTCCCCTCCCCGTGTCTGGGTGTGCCTTCCACGCCCTCCTTTCTCTGTGTTCGAGGCTGGCAGCTCTCGGCAGGACCTGCTGTGTGCTGTGCTGCACCAGCCTGCTGATTAGCTCACTTACTCCGCAGTGTCACAGTGGATAGTTTTCCAATTAAGAACTGACTGTTAAACAGAAAGTTAAATTGCTGCTCTGACCTTGCTGTGAAAAGCCACAGGGGTAGCCCTGACACAGCTTTGTGCGTCAGGATTTGTTTCTTCACAGTGAAAGGTATCAACACAAGTCTGTCAGAAGGGTGGAAACCAGGACCCAGCTATACAGAATCCCTTTGCCTTTTCTCCTGAAAGAATCTTAGTTTGTTCACAATGCGCTGGGGAGAGTAAAAAGCAAATTTAAAAGACAAGTGAAACAATTCCTTCCCTAGATACTGGTTTTCTCCTTGTCTCCTCTCTAGCAGAGACAGCTGAACAGACTGTATATCTGCTTTCAAGCCTTCCCAGAAGTACAGCTATGTATTTTATTCAGCCTTCTCTATTTCCCCACGTGAGGGTGGGGGTTTTTGTTTTGTTTTTATTTCTCATGCTAGTTTTTTTCATCAGAAATACCTCTTCTATTTTTGGATAAGGTTTTTAAAATATATAGCTATATGATATGTAAAATATAGTCAAATCATACTGACAGCTAAGAAAAAAATTATACTAGAGGGTTTGCTAGGTACTGAGGACAAAATCACAGTGGAGTGAGCCTTCATTGAAAGCTGACATAAAAGGGAGGCAAGCTCAAGAACTGTAATAAGAAAACAGAGTATTCAATGCAGAAGATTTTCATTTGGAAATTTTTCAAAGTTCAAATGTTTCAATTAGGGGAGATTTCTGTCTGTGTATGTTCCTGCAGCAGGGTCATAGGGCAGTGGCTAAAAAGATACATACTGTTTGTAGAGAAATGTATTTAATCATTCTTTCAGCCAGACAACCTGACTTCTGTAGAGATTTCCAGGAATCCTGAGTACAATTGCCTTTCATTTTCAGTGGATAACACTTTCAAGCAGGTCCTTGGAGCAGTCATTTCACAATGACTCCTAACACACACCCCTGGTTTTCCTGAAGCAGAAGTCGTGTGCGTTTAAACTTTGCTGCTCAGAACCCCTTGTTATGTGCAGCACAGGATGGGTGGAAGGGCAATAAACAACAGCAAAAAAAAAAGGAAGAAAACAGGCCTAAAACTGCTTTGACTACACAAACTGCAGGAGAAAAGCTGGCATATGAAAACATTTCCCCATTACTGCTTGCTGAAGTAAACAGAGCAGTGGTGACAGAAACTGTATAGATTTGTGTTCTTTCCTCATTATCTGCTCCTATTTCTGATGAGAACATCCTCAAACTGCATAGTAGGCAAAACCCCTGTTGTGTGCCAGGCACTTGGAGCTGCTAATGAATGCTGATATAGGAGAAGTGCTCCAGTAATTTTTTCATGTAAATGGGATTGACAGTAGGTCAGAGACAAACATGAAAAGGAAGGCAGACATTTAAAGAGAATAATTTAGTGAGATAATTTGTATAATATTTTATTCCTTTCATAGACTAAAAGAAAAGCCTCTGAAAAATATAAATGAGAGACGAGACAGCAACAGCCTGTCTGGGAAAGCTACAAGGCTCTGTATAAGAAGGTGACATTTGAATCACTTAGATAACCATCACATGAGATAGCCAGGCTTTCAGCTGAGTTTCAGTGGACAAGAGCAATGCTTTGTCCGCCCCTTTCCTTCCCCTGCCCTCCAAGCTAATATGTGAAAGAGAGGAAAATAAGGTTTGGGGCATGTCACTCTCACTCAAGCTTGCCACAGGAGGGTGATATGAATTGTGTACTATGAGCCCTGTCTTAAGTCAATAACTACTCAGATTCTCATCTGGTACAGATTACTTAACCCCAGGGAGGTCATCATAACATCACTGAGAGTGGGCAGCTTTGTCCTGTCTAATGTTCATTGATGGGTAGAACAGGTTTCTAACCTCTGGTTTGTCATTCACTAGAGATTTCTGAGATCACCTTCTGCACGGTAGCTTTGTTCCCCAGTGTGCAGCAACTGCAGTTGCTTGCTCTAAATCAACCCAAAGGGTTGGTCCCAGTACCTAAGGAAGGATGTAGTTGGGTAAATCAGTTTTAAAGCCAAGTTTTTCTTCCTCTATAATATTATTTATCCTGAAGGAAAAAAAAAAAAAAAAAAGTGGTTGCTTTTTCTAGGAATTTGCTTTCTTAGCCCACTAGAGAAAAAAATATCATTGCAATATTATTTTAACATTCTGCAGTGTTTTGTGTTGGTATGTGTAATTGTAGGTTTTTTTCTAAACAAAACCTGGGCGCTTTAAGCATTGCACAAATGGTTAGTATTTAATGCTTCAAAATACACAAGTCTCCTTGAAAATAGGAAGGTGACTAGTTCTCTGATTGTGTCTCTACAAAATTCAAAGTTATTCTGATTAGATTTTTTTAATGATCAGAATAATTGCCTTTAGCAGCCTTATACTTAATGTCTATGTTCTGCATCAACATGCAGGTGAACTAAGTGCGTAACTCCCTGATGCTTTGAAATGATTGCAGCCCTTAATGTTTAAGAGCCTGTTTCTGAGAGATACTGAGTGCCTTCGCTTTTGTTCAAGTGTGTGTTCAAAGAGCTTGGGGATTCTCAAGGAACTGCCTTGGAATCTCACTGAAGCAGAACCTGAAAACATTCAGAGTAAGCCACAGAAGAAAGCAGTCAGGACATGACCTGTGTGAGCCCTGTAGGGGCCAGTTTGTTACAGATTCTATGAAATAAGTGCCTGGACAGAAAGAAGAAATCAAATCAATCTATGAACATTTGATTTCAAATTCTAGTGCCCCTGAGGAGCACAGCATTCCCCCCAGGAGAATGTTCTTTCTTCCTTTCTTCACAAACTTCCTCTCTCACTAAATGTTCCCTGATACCAGTTCCCTTTCTATTCTCATTCTGCCTCAGTTTCTGTGGAGAGAGCCCTGAGGAAAAGCTCAGTCCCTTGGGGCCACAGAGACTTCACCGCAAACCCTTGTTTGGCCTGGTTTCACTGATGCTTTAACCCTGGCTTGCCAACATCCAAGATGAAGGGCTGAGACCCCAAGGCTGTTTCAGCTATCCAGTGGATGTTTTGTTGAGTTTCCTGGTGGATAAAAATGAGCCTTCACCGAATATGGAGCTAAATCTCAGTGTCCCATCTTGAGCTGCATCTGGAGCTGCTCTTTCTCTGGGCTGATATTTATTTGTGTAAAGTAGTAGAGTCCTGCCAGAAGACAGAATAAAGCATGCAAGGGTAGTTAATAGGATGAGTGGATAATTACTGTGATATGCAAAACAGGTCTAGTTTTCCAGTCAGACTCAGCCAGAGCAATGTGGGTTAATTAGAAGCTGTAAGATGCTCAAGTGCTTAGATGTATTGGTGCTCCTGGATTTAATATCCTATCAGGGCTAAGGAGCTATTTCCCCTAAAAATTTTATTAAAATCAATACTTTCATGAAATGCTTTCATTTCAACTCATCAGCTTTTTCTCATGGGAAAAAATGCTTTGTCAGACCATTGACCATTAGTTCTGCTCATCAAGCTGAATTTGTAAGGCTTGTTCAGGGTTTGGAGCTTAATGAAGGTGATGGCTGGGTTGCTTAGGTTTTCACAGGACCAGCAGATTTTTTTTCCTTATAGTTGATAGTTCTGATGCTGAAATGGTCAGGGCACTGTAATAAATCTGTGCTTTCTTTTCATTTTGTGCAACTCGTGATCCCTTTCTCCTTATCCAAATAAAAGCCCTAGGTGTTTTAATGGGTTCTCTCATGACCAGTTAAAGTGACATTCACAATGGGGTGTGTATGCCATTCTCTTCTCTTATCTGTATCAGTAAAACCCCTTTGTTATGCTGCTATAAATGTGTGCAGGCTGAATAGTTGCCTTGACCACACAGTTAAAGGATGTGTCCTAGTGTCTGCTGCATCTCCAAATGAATTGAAAGTTGGGAGAACATTTCTGGTAAAAATTCCATATATATATTTGCTATTTGTGTTGTGTTCACTTTTGGCTATTTCTGAAGCCAGGACTTTGACCCAGAGAAACTGAGGCAGTTTTACATTCTGGTATTCTGGGGGTAACCACGTCAGCCAGTTCTCAGGAACAAGATCCAGGAAGTCAGCTGTGGGATGGACATGGGTTGAGAATTTGGAAACAGAAACTCCCAATTCTTATGGAGACCTAATTACTGCAGACTCTCCTTTAGCATGAGCAGAATTATCAAACTGTGTACTTGTTTACAGTTCCTCAGAGCACATGCTGGAGAAGACCTAAAATCAGCTGTCTTTATTACAGTATCACCTACTGAACATCTTAAAAGGCCCTGTAAAACCAAAATGTCCCAGGTTATAAAAGGACACAGCTTTACTGATATCAAGAGATTTCTACTGATTTATGAGAGCTGCAATGTGGTGTTCCCTTAAAAAAAAAAAGTGGGAAAAAATTGTCTATGGCAGATAGCAGCTTGTTCTGTCCCTTAATGAATTACACAGTGTGCAAGACAGATGAAACACTTAGATATTGTTGAAATTACAATTGTTGTAATTGAGTAGGGTATTGTGCTAACTGAAGCCTAAATTTATGGGACATTTTTCTAATCTTGGAGTATGGATTCATGCAAAAGAAAAACAAAACCAACCACAAACCCACAAACATCTTTATGTATTTACAGTTATCAAAAGTAGCTTTTCTAAAGCATATTAAAGGTCTTAAATTGTTTTTCCTGAATTTAGGGGGTTTGTGTTGGTGTTTTTTTCATAAAAAAGCTGAAGAAGCATGCACAGAAGTGAATAAGCAACTTCTCATAAATAACTGAGTTCTATCTGTTAATAATGAATGAGAGCTGAAACTAGGTTGTATCTGTGTTATGCAGATGGGATGTTTTAGCCATTTTTATTAAAAGTCAAAACGTGTGAATTACAAATATATGCAGAGACAATCTCACAAAGGATATTAAAAATCCTTGTGAATGTTTCTGGCATAAGAAAACTTTTTTAAAACCCTGCTTTGTCCCTGAGTTATAATGACAGTTGAACTTTAAAGTAACGGATATCTGAGTGAACGATCTGGTATTGCATTCAGAGAAAGTGAATAGGAGAATAAGAGGTGAATAGGAGAGGGTGATTATTTACTATTTCTCACAAAATTGAAGACAAAGTAATGAACAATGATACGACTCAGTATCAGATTTAACTGGTCAAGGAAAGTGCTTCTCATGCACACCAGGTAATTAAATCTCGGAGCTTGCCGCCATAGTAGAGACAAGATATAATGAGTTTAAAAGGAAAAAAAATAAATTAACAGTTGGTAGCCTTCAGTCATGATGGTGTAGAACAGAAATCTCCTTTCCAGTGGATGGCAAAACCTCCTGAAAGAGGAAAAGACCACACTTTGATTGTACTGGGTTTTTATGCTCTATTTATAGTCTATACCTGGCAGCTCTTGGAGGTAAGATGTTGAATTTGAAGAACCTTCAGTCTAATAATCCATAAGCACTTGTTTAAAGTATCCAGGTGACCTGGATATGAGAGAAAATGTTTCAGTCTGTGTTTAAAGATGATCCTGTATTTGTCTGTGCAATGTGTGTGGAGATAGAGCATTCCTATGAACAGGTGCAGAGCCTGTGGAAAGGAAAAAGGGTATTTCAGTGCTTGCACCTCATGCAGTCCCTGAGGGCACCTGGGCTGTGTCTCAGATTTGTGATGGGAGCAGAACAAGTGGTGGTTCTTCTGTAAACTTGTTTTTTCTGCCACAGAAATCCCATGTGCAGAGGCAGAGTTGGTGGTGGTGCCCTGTTAGTTTCCAAATATTCAGAGGACAAGAATGTCCTCTCCGTGGTGTGAGACAGCCTAGCCACATGTCCAGGAGCCAGGACTGTAAAACTCCTGTGAAGTGCTTCTCCTTAATATTGTTTTAATCTTGCTATACAGCAGTGGCAGCTTGGCGCAGTGGAAGGACAAAGACTGGCTCTGGTTGTGACTGCTGCTCCCTTGCTGAATGAATTTGAGTAACTCAGCTTGGCACTTCCAATTTCTTTCCTTGCTTTTCCTGCTTTGGCTATTCAGGGTAAGCAAGATTTGTCAATTCCCTGTCTAGAAGACACAAGCTTGCATTAAGAAGGCTCGTTTCTTTTTAACTTTCAACACAGTTCACTAGCTTGGGCATGATACAATGGCCAGTGTGCTGAGTGGCCTGTGTTCAATAACTTCCATCTGAAAAATACCACCTGGGTGTACACTTACAGGGGAGAATCTTTAGGACAGAGTCACTTTTTCCTCTACATTTTTGTGCAGTAACTCATGGCTGAATCCTGCATGCACTGCTATTTATGTTTAATAGATAATAAAAATTAAGAATAATCAATATTTTTTAAGGAAATGCAGTGTCTCATCTTACTATCCAGTTTTTTTATTCCCAGCTCAGTCAGCAGCTGTACTACAATACACTAACTTCATCATCTTCTTTCTATTGGGCTTTGTGAAAGCTTTACTAAATTTTCTTTCCAAGAATTAGACTAATTGCAAATGTAGAGCTCTCTGTGGAATTGTAATATATTTAATCTAAGCTAATGCAAAAGATAGCAATGCTATAGACGCTATTTTTAGGCACATGGCCTGAAGTTCTATAAATTTTTAGAGATGTTATCAAACAGCAGTGGAATTTTACAAGTGACACTAGTGAGTATGTTCATTTCCCAGCATATCTGTAGGACATCTGACAACTGCTCAAAGTATCTGACTTCAGCAGCCATTTAATTTTTCTCCTGTATCACCCTGGCTCTTCCTGATTTTGAGGATGTTTTCAGGGATTTCAGTCTCTATCTATCTCTATTATCTTTACTTCACAAACAGTGGGAAATTTATCATTTTGCCTATTTTACTAATGGAAAATACTTCTCTGAGATGTTTACATAATGAGCTGGAGTCCAAAGCAGAGCCCACTACTGGCTGTTATTACTAACCTTGTGATCAGGTAGAGGATCCCCATCTTTCCTGGCCCTGATTTCATGCCACAGTTTAGGGTTACACATGTCTGTGGTCTGTAGCAGACACAGTAATGTCACACTTCGTTTTTTCTTGCTGTTTTTGGGGAGCACAAAAATGGACCTCCCTACAAGTGACTGTGAGTGAATTTTAGACTCCAGTAGTGGCTCATAAATTAGAGAAACAACCACATTGCAGTGACTGGAGGTTTTTTTGTAACTAATTTTGGTGCTTCATCAGTATTTTAAGGGCCAGAAGTAGTTCTGGCTTTTAAAATCCTAAACCTTGAAGGTTTGGGGTATTTATTGTTGTTTAAACTGAACCCGTGTGCAAAACTGAATATGCAAATGAAAACCTTTGATCTGTACAGCCTTGAAGTTTTAATATGAGACTAAAAATTTTTATTTTCAACTGTTTCTTGATTTGATGTTTCCTGGGAGTAGCAGACATTGCAGCATTTTCTAGGGATTAGAAAGGAAAACGACTGTAGTGGTTTTTTTTAAGAGGAATGTCTTTACTGCACTCTTTACTGATCTGAGGGGGTCAGCCTGCCACCAGCATGACTTTTTAACTCTCCTCTTGTTTGAATGAAGGTAGTGTTTAAATTGTGCCTGTGCTTTAAAGCACCAAAACCGTGTTCTTATCAATGCTCTGCAAACCAAGACCCAAGGCAGTTGTGGCTTACAGAGTATGGTATCTTTGCTGACAGAAATGGGTAGGAAAATGAGCATTGCCTTTCTCCAGGACAGACTTGATTTTGTGTCTTTAGTGTATATAGGTATGTTATGATGGACCATCAAGGATTTGAAAAAAAATGAGTGTACTTGTTCCTGTTCGGCTGTCACTGAAAACAATGAGGAATATTGTTTATTGTTGCTTATTTTAATTTTTTTTATCTCAGTATCTTCAAATAAAGCAACTTTTTCTTGTCTGAAAGCTGAATCTATAATCATCTTTGCTAATGAAATATCACAAAATTTGAAGAGTTTATATTTTCAAAATTTGTAGCTCATGTAGAATCTCCTTTGAAGAGCTGTTGCATATACCACCAGGGTATTCATGGTTTATGCACCTCTCAAACTTTTCCTGGCTTCCTAAGGCCAGGAAATAACTTCTGTCATGTAAGGTATTATACACTCCCATATTGTGCCATGGTGTCAGTGACTATGCATAGCTGCTGCCCACTGTCATTGCCAGCACAATAAATTGGGTCCATGGTGGATGATTTTGTTATTAGTGCACAAATGTGCACACCCACATTTATTCAGCTGCTTTTCACATGCTTATGGATGTATACACACAGAGAGAAACCATGGTGTTTGTCACCATGAAGTGTTTTTTAACACATGACAAACAAGTGAGGTTATTGTTGCTATAAATCTGCAGAATCAATCTGTACTATTACTGTTTATTGCTATAAAGTAACATTAACTATGTTTTTGTTATCAATCTTCTTGTGATTTTTTTTCAAGTGCTTCCATTGTATGTTTTAAGAGATAATAATGTAATCTTCACACCATACTAAACTTTCCCAGGGCATTTCTTCAGAAAAAGCTGTTATTAGAACAATTTTATTGTGTTAATTTCTTTTCTGCCTCAAAAAAATCTGACACTTAAGACAACAATCAAGAACTTCAAACTATAATGCATGTCATGTTCAAATCCTGTTAGTTCCCCTAATATAACTGATTTACTGATTTGAAGTTTCTCACATTTCCCATTTAATTATATGAGATGCCAGAAAGTTTTGTTGTAGAAAAGCCAATAACTTCAGGCTACATTCAGTGAAAAATGTACTCTACCCTGTTTCATAATCCCATAGATCTGAATTAATCCCAGCTATGGAAAATGAAATTGGGGAGGGGGTCTACTTTGAAAATTTTGAATACTAACAATTAGCAAGTCTTGTAGAAGTTCTTTTGAGGTGATAAGGATTTGATTGAAGTCACTTTGGTAAGAATGAACACATAAAACTGAGATACAATTACAGAATATCTCCTCAGATATCTTAATGCTCCATTTTTCCATGTGGAAGACCATAATGTTCAGCTCTTGTGTCACCATAACAAAACTTCCGTATTCTGAGATATCCTTGAAAGTGATAATGCTGTAAAGCTATAAAAGAAGTTCTTCCCCCATGTCCCAGTTCACTGACATTTCACCTGTCCTATTAGAGGTTAGGATTTTCAGGTGGGTCGCACAATCAAAACAAAACAAAACAAGAATCATTTTCAAAAATGCTTGTGTAGCTTGTTTGCTGCAGGTTTGAGAGTGGGAATGAGCAGATGGAAGCAGAGAAATGCCCGAGGTGGCTTTTCAGCTGGATATTGACAAATTGGGACCACACCCCCATGGCGTTGTGATGGTGACCAAGTGAGCTGAGGCTGGTGCTGTTAATGCTCATGGTACCTTCAAATTAATGGCAAGTGCTTTTGTTGTGTTTTGTTTGAGTCTGATTTGAAAAACATTGGAGCCTTTGCCTCTGGATCTGTTTCCGTATTTCTGAGCATAATGCAGCTGCATTACTGATGTCAGTGGATTTAACCTCAGTTGATTAATTTACTGGATGGTAATAAAAATTCCTGCCATATAAGGTAACTGTAACATTACTTAAGCTAGATATGTCAACATATGGTGACAACTGAATGAAAAAAAGCCAAAGGAGCAGGGTGTAAATGCAACACACAGAACATGCAAATGCTAGTACTTTGAGAGTCATAATTGGGTTAAAGTGAAAAGAAATGCCCTTCTTCCTCAGGCTTCAATATATTTGAACATAGAGGATTTTATGTTCCTAGATTATGCACAGTCTTCTATAAGCATTTTTGCACCGCTCCATCATTTGGAAGATGAACATGTGTGCTTGTGACTTCATTCTGTGCCGTATTGTTTGCTGGAAGAAAATGTCAGATTGATTAATGGTGCTTTTTAACAAAAAGAATATTTCAGCTATTCTGACTATCTTCTTTAAATGACTGCATAATATATTTTGCCCCATTATCCTTTCTTTTTTTTTTAATAGGCACAGAACGCCTTTTAGAAATACTTAAAGATCTCAAGAGATGGGAAGTAACAGTGCATCCTTGGATAAGAGATCCATAAGTTTAGCCTACCTCACTGTCTTTCTTTGAAATGTCTTTTCATTTTATTGGCCTTACCTTTGTTAGATCGAATGACAAACATAGCAGAATTTTGCTGGGTTTTTCAGTTTTAAAACAGTTTCAGTAAAAACAACTCTAATTTCAAAAATTTCTAAAGGGAAAGTAAGAAAAATTAAAAGTTGAAACCTATTCTTCAATGGATGTTTGTTTAACCCAATGGAGAATGACTACAATTCCCAAATTTTCCATAATTTGTTTTCATTTCCTGCTTCACTTATATGGCAATATTCACAGTAGCTGTTAGATATCTAGTAATTCAGTGAAAATGAGATTTTCATGTTTCTCTGGTGACAACTGATTTGTGCTTGGGACCATAAAAATTTCTTTTATGAGGGCATAGATGGATCAGACATATGGCATTGGTAAAAAATCACAGCCAGGGTTGCCAGAGACTTTTTGTTTGTTTTTTGGAGGTTTTTTGGGGTTTTTGTTTGTTTGTTTGTTCCACAGAAAAAGCTGCTTTCCTCAAACAGTGGATGTGGAACCATATGAAATGGGGAAATACATAAATCTCTGTATTTTGTGTTTCTGTTTTGCAGCATTGGTTCTGCCTAGAGTCATTCCTAAACAATCTTAGCTGGCTCCCTTCTGTGATTTACTAGGTTTGTGCATTGTGTTGAATATCCTGATCCCACTGAAGATTTTTCCATTTATTTAATGCAATTTTCATGGGTAGACCCAAAGAAGTCTGTTGTGATTATTAGTGCAAAGTATATGCATGGCCAGAATCAGGGAATCCAAGTCATGGTAAGTGACCAGGAGCAAGCAATCATTCCCTTCTGGTCAATACAACTCCTGCAGTTGTATTGTTTGCTCAAGCTCTGAACTGGGGCACTTGTGGGTTTGAACATAACTGTGGTTAAGTTCCTTGATGGCAAAAGGGATCACCTCTAAAAACTAGGATCAATTCTGCTGTGTTTGTATTATCAGACGAGTATTTGGGGAAGGAAAAAAGCTTTGGCTGCTTTGAAAAGTCACAAAGCAAAAAATGTCAAAACAGCGTGGCTGAAGTGCACTTTAATGAATGTGAATAATACAAAACTTATTTCTGTAGACAGGCTTTTCAGCTGAATAGTCTCTTCAGTCTACTGTGTTTCATTTTGTTAGCTTATCACTGACATTTTAACCAATCCTTCCCAGGGTCCATCTGGTGGTCCATCTGTCCTCAGCATCTACAGTTCACTGTGTGACAAATGACGTATACACTATTAAAGAATAACAATTAGCTACAACATTAAACATAAAGGTTACACAAATTGCATACTTCTGTTAACAAACAGTGTCACACTAAGGCATGAAGAATTTAGCAAGTCAGACAGTAAAAGTGCACTTTATATCACAGAGAAAAACATATTTAGGTCAAATGATTTGCTGTGATTTTTTTTTCTACCCCTCGGGTCTTCTGAATAACAGATGTTGGCTGTACAGTGTTTTGATTATGCAGAACCTTTTCAATGCAGTAATGTTCACTATAAAGGTCAGATTTACATGCAAAGCAAAATAGTCAAATTATTCATCAACCAAACATTTGTCATTCACCATGCATAACTTCAGGCTAATCACCTTGAAGCAGGGAAATTATTGGACCCTTCTCTTTTAAAAAGCATAGCAAATTTCCAGTAGAGCTGCAGTGTGAGCTTAACTCTTGTTCTACCTGCTCTGGTTCAAAATATTCTCTCCCCTGATACAGGGAGGTTGTGCATGGACGGTGTCAAATTACCTGAGATCAAAAGAGGAAAGAGTTAACAATTCAGCTGGGTTCATTTGACTCCTGAATCTTTCTGCAGAGTATGACTGTATACCTATGCACAGAGAGAAAGTCTGCAGTATTCCAGGTATCAAGCCAAGTGATAGAGAAATTGCCCAGGCTTCCAGCAAAAGGTAGTACTAGAGGAATGGCGACATAAGGTTAAAAAAGAAAACTGGTGAAAGTGGCAGGGCAACCTTTTAACACAGCAGTGACCTTGCATCAGCACGGTTCACTAGTTCAGCAAGTCTCTTCCAGTCATTTCATGCCAAAAAGTGGCAGCCATCCAAATTCCTTGCATACTAATGTTGCATTCTGCTAGGTGCAGCTTTTCCACCTGTTGTCTCCCTTTAAAAAACCTCGAATGCTTAATGAGTACTTCTGACCTGGTAAAATGTGACTGGACTTTGCAAGTATAGCCACACTGTAGCAGATCTTGGGAAACAGGATGAGAAAACAAATCAAATCCGTACTCTTGCAGAGTTTGGGGTGTTTTTATCATATTTTTAATACCTTTTTTTTAATTAATTCAGGACCCCACAATGAATTGGAAAAGAGAAGTGGTCTTGAAATTTGAGATTTTCTTTTCTCCCCTGAGTCATTAATTCTGGTCCCTTTCTTTTCTGGAGACACAAAGGCTCAGCTACTGCCCTCTTTGTTTCTTTTTTCCCCTCTCCTGTAGCTCACCTCATCACCATCTCCTTTGTTAAACTTCATCTGTGTGCGTGAGCTGACGACAGGCAGAAAGAGTGCATGGAGATACTTATATTTAAGTACTCGCTTCTCTGTTCTTAAAATTATTTCCTGATGGGAAAGAAGGGTGCATCCCACCCTAAATCCTAGGCAGAAAAGAATATTAACCCGAGCTTTCAAAGATTGAATTGCTGATGTTGTTACTAATCAGAAATATATTTAAAGCCCCTACTCTTTTCTGATTTATCCTATGCTCTGTAAGAGGGACTGTGTGCCCTGCTAAATCCATGAAGAGTTGCAGACACTAACTCATGTTTGTCAGTAGAACTGTGTATTACCAGTGTATCACACAGGTTTTTTGCCTTTTCAGGGCTTGGCAAACTATCTTGGAATATGTGGTAATTGCTTCACCCAGACTGTTGTGGTGAATTACTGTGCTCTAGGGGAGGCACAGATATGACCCTAGAGAGCTATGGAGTACATACAGGATTTCAGGGGTGTGTTGAGAATACAAGGTCACACATATTAGGGGAAGGACTGTGAAGGACAGATTTAGGAAGAATGTGGAGGGAGGATGATTGCAATTCATACATTTAGTCCATGTCAGTGTGGTACCAGCCTCTGCTGTTTTGGAGCCTCCACTTGGTGACTGCTCACCTGCAGACCAGAGCCCTGGGTAGGAGTCGAGTAATGAAGGAAGTCCTTGGCTCTGACAAGGAATAGGTGGTCAGTTTGAAGGGCAGAAATTGATGAGCTATAATTTTGTATGAGGAGTGACAAGGTTTTTATTGATAAAGGGGGAAAGTGGATGAGCAGAAGGGTGAAAAAATTTCCTAGTGGTGCAAAGTTAATCAAATGTAGGGATTGAGGGAACCTTAAAGAATGCTAATGGCTCTGCCAGGGTGATAGTGATTAAAAATCAGCCCTGATAGACACAAAACTACATGAATTATTGACAAATTTCACACTGTTTTCATGGTGGAATCTTACCAAAACCTCTTTTTATGCTGCAAAATGTCTGACAATAGCAATACATGTTGTTCATGGGGTAAAAGTGATAAGGAGCATGTACTCCATAGTAAATGCTGTCACGACTTTTGCCAACTGACAGCTGTCCCAGTAGTGAACTTCATTATGCTCAAATTTTTCCATTCTCTTTCCTATCCTACAGTATTGGAGGAAAGTAAAATTGACATTCTCCTTCAGAGATGGCCTCACCTGGTGCGTGAAATGATTTTAGATGCTTTCTGCATCTTAAAATGTGTAAGCACTCTTGAATTCTTCAGGAAGAAAGACCTTCTACAAAGACAAGGTAAAGGAGTGATATAATCCTCCAGACTGTGGCAAAACATCATAATTATGGTTAATATTCTCAATAGGAATAGTATTATTAGTAGTCGTGTAGTTATTTTAATCGTGTAGTTATTTTAAATACCATATTGAAATATTGAAAGAACGGGTGTAGATTTTAGGATTTACCAAGGCCACATATTTCTACCCAAAAAATGTGACGTTGACTGCCAGTTCCACAAAACTATTAAGAGCTTCATACATTTAAGCATGTAGTGAATTACATGGCTGTACAAGTACTGGAGAAATTCTTATTTATTTTGTTTTTACAGTCAATAGTTGACATAGCATTTGTTTCCCCTTTGTTGAATTTTTTTTTTTAACAACCTAATGCAGAGTGCCTAAATGTTGCACTTAATTTATTTTTCTGCTTGAATGGTGAATGCCAATTTGTCTGGAGGCAACAATTTCGCTTACTATCGGCTAGTATTCCTCTCTCAGCAGCAAAGGCAGAATATTTTTGAAAGAAAATATGTAGTAACATTAAGAAAAAATTACCACCCTTAGAAAGGAAGTTTTAGAATATAACTTGAAAGTGTCAAAATTGCTGTAATAGCTTCTGTATCTATTTGAGAAAATGATGATTGGACCTTAAATTTATGAATGAGATTTTGTTGTTCTTTCAGAACAGAGAGCGCATCCTCTGGCATTGTTTTCAGTCTTCAGTACTGAAAGGAAAACAAATTAGTACTTCCTAAGGGTGCTGTTGGGGAAGAATGTAGCTCAAGTGTGGAATGGCCACGGTGGCTGTGCTGGTCAGCCCAATGAACTTGGTGAGGTTCAGCCAGCGCAGGAAGGGAACGTCACTGTGACTGCACATCAGCCCTCTCCATTGCCACACCAAATCCACATCAAGTCTGCTTGCCTGGGTCTGGGCTGGGAATTCAGGTGCTCTGGGGTTGAGAAACTGCACAGCATGGTCTGAGGGCAGGGCTGGAGCAGAGCAGCTTCAGTTGCCCCTCCCCAGCCCCACTGCCTCAGGTAGTGCTGGATGTAAAAAGATGTTCAGAATTTGCATCAAATTCCCATAAGTCTGTTACCCCAGCCTGCTTCAAAACTAACCATTGCAGAGCTGTCAGGCTTTCGTTCCACTTTATGAATGCCCTTGATAAGAAGGTTAGGCTGTATGATTGGGTTTTGTTTTTTCTTTGTTGCCTGTGAAGGTGCCCAACTGATAATCTTAGAGAAAAAATCCCCTTTTCAGTCACAAAGCAGATAACTGCCTGTGAAGTGACAGTGCAGGTCTCAGTTCTGACCTGTAAGGAGATGAAGGAATATGAAAGACTGTACAATTTTCAGTTCATACTTATTCAGACCTGACTGGCATCCAAGACATTAAGTGCATCTGGCAACAATGTCACATTACAGACAACCTGCCCTTCCTGAGCTAGACTGAAATTTCTGTGTGTGTTTTTGCCGCTGACAGAACATCTCTGGGATATCCTGAAAGTTTAAAATTTGCACTTGTTTTTTATTTGAACATAGGCTTTCCCCGCCCCCCCCATGTATAGAATAATATTTATTTCATAAAAAGAATTATTTTGGAGCTATATAATAATTTTTAATAGCTTGAAATGCATCTCTGTAAGGTTGAGAGTTTCAAATTAATAATGTCAGAATATAAAGTTATGGAACTTCCAATAAAACTGTATTTTCTAAGGAGGAAAACAATCACTTTTGGTTTGTGGGCTATTTTTGCTAAGACTATTTACTTAGAAAACTCTTCAGCAGTTAGGGGTGTTCACAGGATCAGTGGTTCTGGTGCTGAGTAGAGAGGCAAGGCCACACTCATGTTAAAGAAGTAACTGTTCCTGGCAATTTCTGATCTGAGATAGATCCAAATTGACAAAATAAAGACAAGATGCTATGAGCTGTGATGTTGGGTGGTAATGTCCACTAAATTGCAAGCTCAGAAATAGAGTACCAGTTTTCCTTCTCATTCCCAGTCATTCCTATTTCAATGTTCTGCTCCATCCTGATAATTACTTGTTCCTCTAATTTAGGAAGATGCTGATTTCCCTTAAGGGTTTAAACAGGTTCTATACTGTTGTAGACACAGTGTGGCCAATATTTCCGTATATTTTATGTGACCCTATGGTTCAGGTTTTCTTACTAAACTCAGATGTTTAATGCAGATTCAAAACTTCATTTTCACAGAGCTTGTTGCCATAGAAGGTTTTATTTTTGGCAAGTCTTACATGCTGTAGTCAAATAGAAATATTGACTCTCTCTGTGGTTGCAGCAAAAGCCTTGGGTAACAAGCAGCCATGGAATGTGAAATAAACTTAACAATCCTATCTAAGCAAAAAAATATCTCTCAGTGAAAGACTCTGTATCATAGGGGTATTTGTACCAGTCTAGATACAAGTATTACTGTTTAAAGCAGTCCTGAAAGCAGTTCATTTATTCTATTTCTAAATACTTGCAGTCATTTGAAAGCTTTTTCCTGGCTGTCAGTTGATCTTGTCACTTAGTTTCAGAAGTGCTCAAGACAGTATTTTCCTGGATCATCTTTGACAACATGTCTGAAGAATTTTTCAAAATAACAATACTAAATAAATAGTGTGGGGATTGGTTGTTCTTTCATGCTCAGCTCTACCTGCATCTCCTTTCTAATCGCATCAAAAGGTTGCCTAGGTGTCTTGCTTTGTGATGTTGCCAACAGTAAGCTTGGGACTCCAGAGGTGGACCTGAAGCTCCCGCTAGGATGTGCATGGCATTGCATTTGGCAGAGCTGACCGGCTGCAGTGCACAGTGATTTGTGAGCAAAGCCTCCAGGTCACATTATTTGTTTCCTGCAAGTATTCAGCCCTAGCCTGACACTTGAGGAGGTGCTCAGAAATCCCCTCAAGTTCAGAAGGAAAGCCAGATTAGTTCTTTTTCCTTGCTTGCATTCTCTCTTTAACCGTACTACAGCATTGATTTGCTCCTTTTCTTAGTAAAAACAGCTAGAGGACCTGACCTCAATTTCCCAGGATTCTGTGTTTGTCAGCAGGGAGCTACCATCAATATAAGAGGGAAAAGCTGTATTTCTCTATCTGTTTGCTTCAAGCTCAGTAGCCAGGCTTCATTGCAACAAGGGCACTGGTCTTTGCTGTGTGTTTGTGTATGGGGTAACAGTGGGGTACCCATCGAGGGCTGGAGCTCTTAGATGTTATTGTAACAGAAATAATGTGAAAAATAACGGCTGTGCTGGTAGGGAGGCAAATCAGAGATTGGCAGGGAATCTTCCCTCAGCCCAGGTCCTTTTTAAATGTGCAGGTAAGCTAGCTGTGCAAATTAGCTTGTCCAGCTTCTGGTACACAGGGAACAAAACCGATTTAGCCAGGCTTTGCCTATGAATGTTACTGTGTGATGGGATGAATCCTGTGGCCTTCAAGAACACTGAGTGAGGCTGCTATGTGTGTGGTACAGTCACATTTGAAAGTGAATTCAGAACAAAGTTGAGCGTTAATTGTAACGCACACAATTTGTGTTAATTGGGATGGGGCTGGCACAGCCTCATCTCCAGTGGGTACAGCTGTGAGGAGCACTGGCAGCAATGAGCCAGGGAGTGCCCAGGGGCACTGACCAACCACCAAAGGGAACAGAGGGCACACAGGTGCAATGCATCAACAGGAGGGGATAAAAGGAGGGGATAAAGAACAAAAAGAGATGACACTTGAAGCCTTCTGAAGTGGTAAGGTGTTACTCTGTATGGGCTGAAGCTTTCTGAAATTGTATGATAATGCTCTGTTTTGTGGCTGTCTCAACTACAACATATGCTGTGACAGTAATGGCTTTGCAAATCTTTTTTGATGGTGTCAATAATGCTGGGGTATTGAGAATGCTATCCGAGGTGAATTGTATATCGAACAGAGAATGCTGCATGTTTGAGAAAAAAAGCTTGAATGAAAAAGTATTCTATTGGAAGGCTAGTACGCCAGTAGCAGTCTCTGTTGAAAGGCAGAGCAAATAGACACCCCAGACCTCATAGATGCTTTGAGATTTTCTGTCTTAGCAGAAGGGAAGGGTGTTTGAAGACCTCAGACTCAGAGATTCTCAAGCAAATGGTTTCCCATTGTCCTTGCAGAGCAGATAGCCAGAAGATCACCTCTTCGTGACTTTACATGCTTGCTTATATGATGAAAGATCTTGAAGTGTTGAAATTCCCATGTACAGAGAGAAAAACAAAAATACTCCTGCATCAGAGTGAAAGTTAATTCCCTAGAAACAGATGTTGTCATCTAGGGGTGGTAGAATAGAAGTGTCTAAAACCAATTGTGCAGCTTGACTTTGCAGCTCAGAGCTTTGGCTGTTTGACTGGTGAGCCCACCACCAGCTCAGAGTTCCAGGGATTTTGATGAGACAGATTCAGCCACAGCTTCTGAGGCCCTGGCACTTCTCAGCCTGTGAGAAGCTGAACTAGCAAGAAATTGAGGTTTGAAGAGTCAACAAAATTACGCTGCTCTTCAAAACTTTTCAGTTTTGACAAACCTCCATTTTTCAAAAGAAGAATGTTCTATTAGAAAACTCACAGGGATGCTTTGGGTAAGGGGAAGAGGGAAGAGAGGTTTACTCTTTTTCCTTCTGCCTTCTAAAGCAACAGGTCAGAATGTTCTCATTATACAAGCAAGGACTGAGTCATGGGGAATTGGATCAAGAAAATTAGTTTAAAAGGGAGTGGTGGAGGTTTTCAGTGGGGTGAACTCTACAGATGTGATTTGTTTCTTCTGTGTTGCTGCGTATGTCTGGGTTGAGATGGAAAGATCTCAGGGAAGGCTCTGCCAGCACCCAGCTGAACCCCACCAAGAACCTGGAGGAATCCTAGTGGAAGTGGGCTTAGGATGAAAACTACCAGTGACAATCCTGTTTGTGGTAGTAGATTTATTTGCTGCCTGCAAATTTGTGCAATACATTTGGATATAAGGTTTTTTTAACTGTGTGGAAGTTTTTTCTTTTATTAATTGAGTGATTTAGAGGTCCAGTGGTTTGCAAGTTACAATTATAAACCATGCAATGTAATGCTAAGGAGTCTAACTAAAATTCAGCAAGCTGGTGTTGCTGTTGACAAGTTGGTACAAATAGGAGAGTCATATGGCCATCATCTGGTGGAGCTGCTTGCTGAGAGCAGCCAGTGTCAACCGAGTCAAAAAGAACCAGCAACTTCACAAGGTGATTCTCTAAACAAGGTACATATTCAGAATTCTTGATATGTGCTGAGGCTGAAATTGCATGTGAAATGTTATCATACTTTCATTTCTGTGTGATTAAACTTTCTATATTATTAACCACAGAATTTGTACAATAAGTACAAAATTATCAATGGAATTGAAGCCAGCAACAGACAGTATGATTCATAGCAAAATACTGTCACTACTAAATGCTTACTTGAAGTTTTGGCAGGGTTTTATTATACAGGATAAATGCTCTGTCTCTTGTATGATTTTGCAAGTCTCACAGTTAGCCTTATTTTTCCCTTTAGCTTAAATTTTCAGGAACTTTAGGTTGTTATAGCTGCATTGCAACAAAAGAGCTTATAAACTAGGCAAAGAACTAGACTTAATCTGCAAAAGCATATGGTTAATATGGGGTTCAGGCATAGTGGGTGTGAAAGAGAAATGAATTTCAGCCAGCATGCGTTTATCAAGCATTGTCATTGCCAGCTATTTGAAATTCATTTTTTGCCATTTGGAAATGTTAACATTGTAATTCTCATGTTTTTCCAGACACAAAGAGCAAACAGACACTTTCTAAGCGAATTAGGTTTCTTTGATTAAGAGAAAAACAAACCAAACAAAAAAGTCCCCTTGAAAGAATGCCCTGGTGGGGTTTTCTTCTGACAGTCTGCGCTGCAGTTTGCTCCACTCCACAAATAAAGGTCATCGAGAAATGGAAAGGAGAAATGCACAAGAAAATTATTTTTTTCCCCCTGTGTTATTGCCTGTCATTGTGCCCTGAAGAACAACAGGCAAAATGCAAAGTGGATGAGCATGGTGGTTGTTTTTCCCACTAGTTCAGAGGATTAAGCCCAGGATATGCTGCCTGCAGTCTCTTTGCCTTGAGAGAATTCTTAAAGGACAGCCCTGAGAATGGATTAGCAGGCAGGGAGAGCCACAGAGGGTGCCATGCAGTGACTCTGGGCCAGTGAGGTGGCTGATTGGAGGGACTTGTAAATTCAGTGGTGCTGGGGGGGATGGCTCCAAGAGGGACAGGGGCTCACCTGGCAGCAGTGGGAGGTGCCAGGCAAGTATGTGCCTCTTCCAAAGGCAACTACATCTTATCTGGGAAAAAAATAAGTTTTGTCGCATGTTGTCTTTGTAACACAGACACAGGGTCCTTTTATATTAAAAATATATTTGAATATTCTCTTTATATCTTATTTGTTAAGATTGTTTGTTTGTTGCAAAAACCTCAAAAGGGTAGTCTAGCAGAAATGGAATTCTGCATATTTGCATAACAAAAACCAATCATTTTTGTATATCAACTGAAAACATATGATACACCTAATTCCTCATCACATACCAAATTAATGTTTTATTCTTCTAATTATTGTTTATATTGAAGCTTTTTCTGTAAAGAGCATCATATAATTTTAATTATTATGCAAATTTACTAACAGAAACTGCTGGGCTTTGTGCTTTGTTTTTAAATCAGTTTCTTAAAGTTCAAATTGCAGCCACTAGGGTCCCTTTTGTTTCATGACGATGAGGGTGCAAGACATTTCTGGTGCTGATGGTATTTTTAGGGATATGGATCAAACCCAAGGGGGAGTTGAGTCAGGTGGGAGGGGACAGAGGTGGGTGGGTGGGCAGCAGGGCAGTTGCCATGGGGATGGAAGTCCCTTGCAGGGTACTGGAGGGTTAAACAAGTCTCTCCTTTGGTTGGGAGGGCAGAATGGAAGGAGCTGCTCCCCAGACTGAATGAGCTGCACTGTAGTGTTCATCTATGTCTGAAAAATCAAGATCCACTTACCCTCTTTTTTAATAAAAAGATGAAACTGAGTATCTGGATAGCAACTTAGCCAAAAGCAGAAATGCAAGGTGTATGGGAGTGTCTGATGCTGTGTGTCCTTTCGTGGCACTTAGAATATTCCTCCTCCCATTTATCAAATTCCCATTCCCTTACATGAGAGTTCCTGGTTGCTTCCCCCCCTGCCCCCCACCCCTCCAAAAAAAAGCAGTGAAAGCAAAACCAAGGTCTGTGGAAAAAGTTCACTGGCTTCTGTCTGCTTGGTTTTATTTTTAGATCTCTAAAGTATATCTCAGCTTTCTGCCTTGTGTCAATGTCAATGAGTTCCCCTGATATGCCCCAGCTTTACAGCCTCTTATTAGACTTAAGATAGAAGTATTAAAAAGAATTTGAGTAGCAATGTTCTGTCTGTGATACTGTATTTCAGAAGTCTGAGGGAGTCAGATCTTGCAAATACATCTCCTATTAGTCTTACAAAACTATTCTCATGTGCCAGGCAGATTAATGCTGATACTTTTGCAGTGAGAAGAGTAAATCTCTGAGACCACACATTCAGCTTCTGTCTGCAGGTTCTTATTATGTCTAGCCTTATTATGTCAACTCCAAGGCTTTCACCAGGCCTGCACTGAAGTAATAAGAAAACTGGAGAGGATCCTGGAGGAGAGGAAGTTACACTCCCAGTCAGAGCAGGCTCCTCTCACTGCTTCCTAGGAGCTCAGCAAGGGACTGGGTCTACTGTTGTGACTAGGTTGTGACTCAAAAAGTCATTCCTTTGGTTAAAAACCTTCTGTTGACATCCAGTTTTTAGTTTCTTCAGGAAAAGCTCACACTGCTTTGTTCTTGTGCCAGCATCTTCTATTTTCACACAAAGAGGTCTTTCCCCTTCCTGGCATTTATCCCTGTGATGTATTTATAGACACTAATGGGCTTCTATCCATTCTCTGCTTTCATTTCTTAGCAGAAGTAAGTCAGGCTTCACCAGATCCCTTCATTTGAGCAAAATTATAGCCAATACTGTAGTGAAAGCTGTTTAATGTTGTGTATTCTCCCCTCAAGCATTCCCTGCTTTTAATAAAGTGGATGATATCTGTTACTTTCACAGGTGTCATGTGGCAGCTTGTTAGCTTGCATTCAGATTGCATGTCCATATATTTCTCAGTCACTTTTACACTGAAGAACTCCTATTTATAACATGAGTTGGGGGTTTGTTGGGTTTCTTAATTAGGCCATTAAGACATGATGTTTTATGATACCAAATTCATTCTTTTTCTATTACTCTGTTCTGTCTAGCCTTTGAATCTTGCTGATACATTATCTCCTACTAATCCATTTCCCTTGCTCTCTTACAATTAGTTTTTCAGTCCTCACCTTCTACATCTCAGCGGATGGACTCCTATGTGCTGCTCTCCTGGACTCCAGCTAGTCTAGATCCTTTTGGGTTAGAAAATCAGTTATCATAGAAACCTAGATGAATCCAAGCTAATCTGATATAGTCTGTCATTTCTTGTCCAATCCACTCAGAATTTGGGGATGGAAATAATTCTGCATGTTTCATTTTCTCAATGCTGTATGTTCACTTGAGGTTTATTTCCATACAACTCCTGATCATTTCTGTACCCTTCACTTTAGCCAATCTGTTTTGATTCCTATATTTTTTTCCATTTAGACCAGGCTTTATTTTCTGTCTATAGTGCGTGATAACTGGGGTATTTTAATTAGTTACCAAACTCTTCTCGTGGCAAATGGAGTGCCTGCGCAGTTCAGTGGTTTGCTATGACTTTCAGAACTGTTCTAGAACCTGCAACAGTTTTTTTGAGCCTATTTTTTCATTACCTTTTTAGAAAGAAGATAGCAGTGTAAAAAACAAAATTTTAAGAAAGGCTATGGTGCTCTCCATATCAGTCTTTGTCATCATGGCCACAGCAAGTTTTACAGCATGACTAAAGTAAGGAAATATCTTAATGAGACCCTCACAAACAGAACTTTGTATGGAATAGCTTTATCATGAGCGATTTGGGAGATTTGTGTTTTGCTTGGAATGAATTTCATCCAATGATTTTGAATCTCTAAAGTATTACATGCAAATGTTTATCTATTAGACCTTATCGCAAGTGTTTATTATAGACTGGTTTGTATACATTACTATTGGCTCAGAAAAGTTTTCAATAGGTGTTACAGAACAACCATTCATATTCTTACCTTGACAGTCATGGCAGTTCTTGTTTAAAATTCTTGTTTTCATGAGCTTGTCATTTGGCTCTGAAGTGTTCCAGACTGAAGCTTGGCATAAGAAGGAAGCTACAGATTGCATTTATTCAATTAATCTGAGGTCTGGGTGGGAGGTTGGTGGTTTGCTTTTAGTTTTTTGGGGTTTCTTATTTTCAGAATTTCTATATAATTTAAAGAAGGGGTTTGAGGATTTTTTCTCCCTAATATGAATTAATGCTACTCAGTATTTAAAGTGTCAAAGGCATTTCCACAGCCAGCAGGTTTGCTGTGTGAAGTGTTATTACATTTTCAAGACATATTACATGCATTACTGTCACAAAATATGGGACCAAAATATTCTGGGTCTGCTTTTGTGTGATGTTAAAGCTAAGTTTGCATGGTTTTTGTGGCAAAAAGCTGTTGTGAAGTTGATAGGCACAGGAAGCTGATTCTAGCTGCTCAAGAGCCTTCAGCTGGCAGGGACAGCAAGGACACTTGCACACCAACTTCTTAATTTTAACACTGTGGCTGGGATCACGGCTTGTATTGCTAAAATTGCATTTCTGTAAATATTTGCAGTAACAAGCCAGTGTCAGCCTCTCCATCTAGTTGCACCACTGCTGGCAAGCAATTTATAATCTGACAGTGTGCAGAAAACAATTAAAATTGTCAATAATTTACCTTTTCTTTTCCGTATTTCACCTCATGTTTTGTAACCGAATAAGATTGGCAACAATATCTAGTGTATGGAATATTTTTTGCAAATACAAAACACTGGATCATAGATGTTTCAATTTAAAAACAAAAACAAACCACTAAGACTTTATTCCTGATTAAATTGTCCTTTCTTAGCACATACTTTATTCTAGGCATGGTATCAACAAAATATGGTTGTCATGGGCAGCCCCAGCCAGGACCCTCAGCTCAGGGGCTGACAGGGTCTGTTCAGCAGGGTGTGCACAGCTCCTGTGGCATCTGTGATGAGCAGCACTTGAGCTGTTTACAAACCAAGCACAGCACAGGGACAGCTGCCTGTCTCCTTCTCTCTTTTGTCCTTGGGTTAGAGCAGTATTAGAGCAAAGGAGATGTTGTTTTTGTCTGTAACCCTAGAGATAATTGCAAATCTCAACTATAAATGTTAGTGCTTCACATATTCAAGGAATTATTTATGAATATGGATTAGCCCAGCCAGCGAATACTAACAATGATAAATATCTCGTGTTCTTCAGCATTGTTTATCAACAGGTATTCCAAAATTCATTGGAGTTTTAACCTTGATTTATACAAACTCTGCAATATGCAGAAGTCACTCTGTAACAAATCATGGGCAAAACAAAGTAAATTAAGTTTAGCAATTAATGTATTCAAGCACAGTAACAAGGTCATCTGAAAGTAATAGGCTTTAGCAAGAAGAGTTGCCCAGGGTTACAATTCAGCATCTCTGGACTACCAACTCTTTGTAGCAAGTTAACAATGATAAGCATCTTCTGAGGTTTTAGTGGCTGTAAGCTGTCCAGCAATGTTGGTTTCCAGTCCCATGGAAGCCCAAGTACCTCACTACAGTAATAAGACACAGTACTCAGGTGGGAACTTGGCCTGCCCCTCAGTCAGACTTTGCTCAGCTTTGTGGGACTGGTGGTTTTTTGAGGACAGGCTCTGCCTGCTGACCTGGTTGACCAAACCCAACCTACACAAGGCAGCAGAGCCCGGTGCAGCACCCTGGGAAGAGCCACCCCTTGCTTTAGCAGTGTAACTTTACCTTGTGCTGCTCTTAGAGCACTGCCACTCGAGTACAGACCCACTTCTCTTATAAGTTCTGACAAGATCACAGCTGGAGACAGTATGACTGTAGGCATTATGCATTTTCATGCACTCTAAGTAATCTTTCAGGATGAAGGCGATTAAAAATTTTGACATATTGAGAGAAAAAATGAGAAAGTCACATGGACTGCTACTTTAAAGTACAGGATAAAAAATGAGGAGGAAGCCATGTGGCCTACAATTTAAAAAAATAGAAAAATAATAAAACATAGTAATAGTGAGTGTAGAACATATTGCACACCCTGAGCCTTTGAACCAATTTTATTAAGTATAGTAATAGGGATTCTGTTTGAAGTGTCACAGTTATTGTATTTTTTTTGACAAATTGCTTTGGTTTCATAGCTATCAAAAGTGTCTTCTCAGATTGGTTCACATACTGCAAAACAGGAGATACTTACAGGTGAGGAGGTAGAGTTAATCACTATTACAACAAACACAGTCTATCATTAGTATCTTAATAGCTTGCAAGTATAAATACATGCTTAAATCAAAATAAAGGGCATGTCAGGATAAAGAGACAAGTAAAAAGGTATAAGACACATACTCAACAACAGAACAAGTAAATGGAGCTGCAGAATACATTATTTTTCCAGTCACAGTTGATTTGTATGGTTATGTTGGTAAGAGACCATGTGCTCATATTGACCTCAAAAGCAGAAATGAAAGGAAACATAAGGCAAAGATCTGTGAAGGGACCAGATACAAGTCAGGTTGGGTTTGCATGCCATTTATCATGTTTGCATTGACCTAGTGAGGCGTTTCAAAACATCCTGGACATGTGTAAATAAATCCATTTAGCACTAAACTGCATAGACATACCAACTCTGGTCTCGGGACCTGGCTCTGGGTTTCCTGAAGTACATCTTATTTCTTTCGTGTAGACATGCCTTAAAGTTATTTCTTGGCTAGGTCTTCCATTAGCTGTGAGCAGCAAGGGGTTGGGGGGAAGGAGGTTTAGCACTGCTAAATCGCCTGGAGCAGGTGGTGGTTACTGTGGTATTAAATAAAACACAGGTTTGGGAGAGTGAAGGTTACAGCAAGAGAAGACAAAGTATGTTATTTTGCTTTAAAATCAAAGGAAAAGTAAATTTCTTACCCTGTTGCTATTTCAAGATTGAGATGTAAATTGTGGTTACTGCACATTGAGGATAATGTTATGTGTAGGGTTAGGACTAGGAGACTCTCTAAATTGGGATATTACAAATTTGTGTGTAAGAACAAATGAGGTCATAAATTAGGGACAACTGGCAAAATTCAGCTAATTAGAATTTATGATGGTAGAGAAGATACGTTGTGCTAACAAGTATCAGACTAGCTTGTGTTAAATACAGGTTGTATATTTAATTGAGGTCCACCATTTTGACTCAATAGTTTCTCCTTGGTTCAGGGTTACAAGTCTCTGTTCCTGTAGCTTCAGCTGATTTGTTCTTTTACTGTCTCAGGTCCTGCTCAGTATGTTGGTAGTTCAGTAATACTGTTAAAGGGATAGGTGGGCTTGCAAGCATTTGTTCTCCAGTTCTGAGCACAACCTGGGATGAGAACAGATAGTTCATCCTTCTGCACTTCTCTCTCTGGTAAATTTTCATATGGAACTGTTATAAAAAAGAGATATTCCAAATGTCTTGACCTTTCTTTTTCTTGCTAGAAGATACTGATGGTAAAACTCATTTCTTCAGAGCAATCCTGTAAAAGATCCAACTCTACAGGAAATGGAAGTTTGAGCCAAATTCTGAATGTTCCTGAATGCTTGAGTACTCCTGCCTCTGTTCTCTGGTGCCAGGCCAGTGACTCAGTGCTTCTCTGAGAAAGTCTTGCCTGTTTCTTACATTCTTTCCATTCAGTTCATTGTTGTTTGGGCCTTCTTTTCTGCCCTGGGAGGATTGCTGACCAGTATGCAAGGAATACAGTGATGGGGCTGGTGATTTTGTTTCAGAGGTCTCTTTACTACTATCACTACTCCACTACTCTTCCCTCTGCTCTGAGGCTGATAGGAAGAACCAGTCATGAAAGCCTAAACACTGGAAAACCACTTGGAATGCTTTAGAGGAAAGTTAAGGCCTTATCCCTGACATGAAAAATCTAGAAACTCTCTTCCAGTTATTGGCATTAGAGAGCTGATGATAATTTTATAAGTAGAGCAAAGCCAGTAAGTCTGGAAAACTAATCAGGTACAATAGTGTATGTGCTCTTTCCAGAAAAAGAAATGTATGCTAGCTCAGCCAAGGACTTTAAGGTACCCTCGTGGAAAATAATTTTCCAAACGTTTAGGGTTTTTCTCCTTTATTACACCCCTGTAGCCCTCTATTGAAACCTTAGAGCATTTGCTCAAGCATTTTTTTTTCTTTTACGTGTGCAAAGGCAAATGAAAATTATCTAAGTGATAGTGAAAATATCTGAATTATAAATAGAAGATACTTGTTACCTGCAACCCTGATGGCAACAGGATCTTGTACTCTGTCTTTAGTAAAGGCTGAACGACATTCACTGATGTGTTTGCAGGTCCAAGTCACTCCTAGTGTTTCCTCCCTTAGGTTCCTGATCCGCTTGTGTGGGATTTGTTGATTTTAATCCTGACTGGTCTCATGCAGCTCTGTTTCCCTGAAGTCACAACATGCATCCCCTGGCAGTCCCCTGCTTAGGCAGTGACTGACTTGAGTCAGAACTGACAGAAAAAACAGCTTTGGTTTAACTTTGTCAAACCTTATTGAATCTGCTCCAGATCCATTTTTAAAACAGTCTTTAATAATTTAATTAGTGGAAGTAAACTTTATAAAAGAATTTCTCCCAAATGAATTGTCCTGTAAATGACTTCTAGAAATATTGGTGTTTTATCTGAAACTGTTCTCATTAGCAAAAACAATGTATTGTCCATCTGTCAAAGGTCACAAAATTCTCAGACTGCACAGGTTGAAGCCTCAGACTCTCCTGGAAAAGTTTCCAGTGTCAAACTTACTGGATTTGTGCACTGAAATGGTAGAGATATTAATTTTGATATAGAAATCCTAACACGTCATATCCGAGAGGCATCTCATCCAGCAAGATTGGCGTAAGCAGAGAAAGTTCTGGATTGTCTTTAAAAGTCTGTATGTATTATTTGGGAAAGGTTTTGGTACCAAAACTATTCTGAGTGGAAGTTGACTGAATGTTTCTAAAAGACTGAAAAAATGATGGCGAATCTTTCAATTTTAACATTAATTTTCCTTATTTTACTTATTTTTTCTAACTTTAAAAGAATTGGTGATATATACTGGTACCTGAAGGGAAGGGAAAATGTGAGAAAAAGAAAACTTAGATGTGACTGAATTGGTGTCTGACCAAGATTAAACCCATCATAAATTTGAAAATTTACATGGTATTTTTTTAACCTTAAAGTTATTTTTCATTATTAAGTTAATTTAGTATCACCATTACTGTCTTCCTAGAAATAAAGCACTGCAGTGTTTTGCTTTGGTGCTGGAGGCTAATCCTGCAGCCAGGGACTATAAAGAAACAGAAATAGTGAAATGTGGTTTTCAAGTTAACTGGCTGCTTTCCAGCTGTATTAAGCTGAAGTGAAAACTGTGTAGGACACCACTGAGTCTCTCAGCAAGAGAATTCTAATGGAGTCTGAGATTGTGAAGTTTCTGTTCAGGCAGAGCAGAGCAACTTTTCAAAGGTTGTCAAGGATGAAACTTAATTGAGTGCTGCAAGAGACCAGGAAATAATCATTCAAACTGCCTGACAACTAAATCTTAGAAATATAAAGGCATTAAAGGCCAGATGTCATGCATATAATCATAAACTACTGAGAAAATTTGTATGGGGTCTAGACCAAGAAGAAAATCTGGATATTGTAACGTTTTCTGCCTGCATGGTTCTAGTGATCTTGGATGAGAATGGCTTTGGAGTAAGAGCCAGGAAAGTGAAACAAAAAACTTAAATCCCCAAATGTCACAAAGGACCACACTTGGACATACAAAAAACAATGAGAACCTACTGTGAGTTTCCAGAGTGATTTTGATACCATGGCAGTAACTATCAGGTAAACAAATTAATTATGCTGGCAAGTTTTAATGCACAGAAATACAGGACACTGCTACCATTTTTACAGAAGCAAATTAAGTTTATTTCTTGTCATTATAAACATATGCTAGATTTTTCTTACAAAAAAAAAATTAATGAAAAAAGCAAGTACACACACTTGTTTCCTAATATCAGATGGGATTTTCTCATCTGTGAAAAATTCAAGAACCACATTCTTTTTTCCTCACTTACTGCTCCAGCTGATTTCCTCCCACATGTCATCAAATCTATTTATGGATTTCATTAGCCCAGAGTCTCTTTCTATAACAATGTCAGACTCTTTTCTGAGCTAAATAAAAACAAATGAATATTAATGCTTTCTTCTTTTGTTTGGCTCTGCTAACACAGAGCAACAGCAGATGCAAATTTGTTCACTGTGATCATATTCCTTTGGGTGGTAAAGAACAATATTTTTTCATAGAATTTAATAATAGTAATTTCAAAACACCAGTTAGGTAAGGTGTGTTTCTTGGTGTACATGTGGAACAGTTCTATGTCTGCAAATATAAGATGATCCTAAAGAAAAGCTCTTAACATAATGTGCACAAAATTGTGATTCCTCTATACACCAGACGTTAAATCTGCAAGGAATCCTGTTGATAGATAACTGGATGGCAGCCTAGTTCTTTTCCTATACAAGAAACAAGAAGTGTTATCTGAGGATTTTCTATGTCATGCGTTTCCTTAAGGCCTTCTTTTTTTCAAAGCAATATGCAAAATATTGCAATGCATCACAAACATAATTTTGCCTTAGTTAAGGCAGAAAAAAATCCATCAAATAAGTCAATCACTTCAAGCAAGAAAAGCATCTTGCAGTTGTATTCTATGTTGTTTGGTAATTTTTAATTGATTTTATTTACAAATGAAAGGACCCCCTTGTTAATTCATGCAGCAGTTTTGTTATAATATGGTTTCAAATATGAAGATAGGTTTTATCTATTCTGCTTTTGTAACGAGAGAAGAGGAAAAAAGTTGTTGTGCAGAGAGATTATTGTATTCAGCCTTCCCAGTAGATCTAAACCTGAGTTAGTAGGTCATTTAAAGCACTGGGGAGAAGTTGAAAGACAAAGCAAAAAAGAGCATGTTGTAACTCAGTTGTGGAAAAAAGGATCTGTTCAACTTTGTGGTTCATTCTTTTTCATATTTTGATCAGAAGACAAAAACATTGTTCAACTGAATTGCCTTCCACCTTTCTCCCCAGCCCCATCCTTGAGGACACACCAGGGTGTTCTGTTTTCATCTGATTTATGCCATACTCTTTTGGAGTCCTCTGCTTCTGCCACCTCCTTTTCCATTCTGCCACAGTAATTCCTGTCTGGGGTGAGCAGGTATTTCATTCCCATGTGTCCAGCTTAGTATGACCGTTCACAGCCTGATTTAGCCTCTAATGCTTGTCTACCCCACACTGACATTTCTTGGGGAAATTGACTTGATGGTGGGAAAATTCTGCCCACAGGTGTAGAAAGCTTATGTTAGGATCAGTTGTCAGTTGTTAATAGTGGTGTAACTTTGGAAAGGTTATCCTGAGACTTTTATGTCGAGCATTGTTTTAAGTATCAGATGGCATTTGTCATAAGTTTGTGCTTCAAGTCAGTATACACGCCTGTAAAATTTCTATTTCACTTTGGTTGGGCTTAAATTAATTAGGGGCAGCATTAAGCTATAAACATCCATTAACTTGGCAAACAATTAGAGAATTTCAACTTTTTTTTTTGCCTAATGCTCAACATTTAGTCCGTAGTTCTACCAGCAGATCGGAACATTTATTAATCTGTTCCAGAATGAAGAGCAGAGGCTTAATTCAAGGTCTGTACAGATCTACTGCAGGTTTTGGTTTTTGCTGAGGGCTTTTTTTGTCTCACATTACATAATTGCTGAATTTAGATTGAATGACAATTTATTCTGTCATCAGTAAGTATATGAAGATAGCTAAAAGAAAAATTTAATTTGTTTCTTATATTTGTTCTTGAATTCAGCCTGGAGTTTATACTACTGGCTCAAAATAAGAGATTTTCTTATTTTTAATAAGCCCATTTATAGGCTCCACAAAGTGCTTATTGAGTGACATATTTGGCAGATTTTAGATTAGTTTTGTTCAGGAAAGCTGAACATTATTTTACACTATTAGATTACTTTAAAAGCATCCTTCCAAGAGAATATATAGCAAGTTCATTCAGTTAGCCTGATTAAAAACATTTGCAGATGTCATTTAAAACTTGTACACAAAAGCATTTCTTTTTTTACCATTTCTGTAGCTGGAATTTCCCTTCTCTTCAGTGTATATGTGCACATCCATGGCAAACTGCAGGTCTGCAGCAGGACTGTGATTTCCCAGCTGGGCTGGAGTCAGAGCTGACCCCTCATTCCAGGTCAGCAGCCTGCTGAGGTGTGCTGGGCTCAGGGCAGCAGCCTGGGGGTGTCTGCTGGTGCCCCAGAGAGCTCAGTTTCCCAGCCCACAGCCGTGGCTGCTCTCCCTGATCCCTGCTGCCTTCTCTGACTGCTGATGGAGCCTGGGGGTCCTTTCCCATGGTGGCTGTCACCATGGGCATTAAGATGTTGCGTCCTGTAGCTCCTGCTGAAGCCAGAGCTGTTTTCAAAAATATCTGTGTGTAAAAATGATGGTAGCAGACCATCTGCTATAGCTACCTCACCAAGAAAACTACAATCAAACAAGCTATAAATATTTTACTTCTTTCAAATAAGAAAAGAATTTTTTCCACCATGTGAGAAACCAGTACAATTTTTCATCCTTACTAACATGCATATTAGCAATGGGAACCCAGTGAAAATGGGAAACTGGCCCTTACTACAGAATATGCCTTATTGAAAAGTAACTTGCCTTTAATCTGGGATACAGAAATCTGCACCCAAATGTGTAATCCCTTCCTCTCCATTTCGAGGGGGTTAAGCCTAGCCTTAGATATGGACCGCACATAAATTTTATTTTTATTGACTTAGAATAACAAATGGTTCCAGCACTCTGTCTCTCATGTTCTTCAATTCTTTCTGTTTCTGCCTGCTCATTTGGAAATGGTGAGTTCCACCAAAGATATCACTGTATTCTAGGGATGAATTAACTTTCCTTTCACATAATTTAAGATACAGTAAATCATTCCTTTTCCTCAGAGAATTTATGCTTGTTTCCTTTATATTTGATTAAAGACTCAGATCTGAGAAGCCATTCTAAGAACCTTTGTGTAAATGCTAATTAAGGATCCATGGTTATTCAGCTACAGGGTCTTGCCAGAGCTCTGGTTTGCTGCAGTGTTAGAATTCTTCCTCCAAAGATTTGAAATGGTCGAGGCTTCTGCAGCACACCTAATTTCTGGAAGGGTATAGCACTTGTGCATTTGTGAGTCTAAAATTAGAAACAATAGATTTCAGGGAGATATGTAAATTACTGCTCCTGGGAGCTTTCCACCTTTTCAGATTACCTGAGTGTTCAAACACAGAATGAATAATCAACTTAGTCACAATTTTTGAGAATTTAAGTTGTGCTGTACATAAATAGTTGTAATAATAATTTTTAATTTTTTTGTAGTTTTACTTCTAGGGGTTGTTAGTTGTACTGTCAGATTTCAAAAAGAAATAAATAAGCTTAGCAAAAACCAGTCATCTTTCTCCCTGAAATATCTGAGTGCACTGCTGTCCTGCATTCTAATTCTAAAATGAATTTGTTAAAAAGGGAAAAGAACACTGGGTAGACAATTTCATTAAATGTCCAATTCTATTCATAGCTGGAACTGTAGTGGTTCTTCCCTGATCTTTTAATAGAGACACTGGTCTCCCAATAATTATAATTGCTTGTTAAACTAACCTGATAGTGCAGTGCTAGCCTATAAAGAGTTGTTTAAACTTGAGATTCAGGTAGCTCTTTCTAATTCCAGGCACCTATTTTGTAAAGGCTAATTGAATTATAGAGGTTATTCCACTGTCCTCTAAGAGGAAGAATTTATCAGTCACAAAAAATCTTGCAAAGCAGTAGTGCAGCAACATCTCTAGCTGAACTGCCATTTTAGTAATTTGCAACAAACATCTTTTAGAACTGAAATCATGTGATAAACAACAGAAAACCCTTAAAATATCAGTCTTAGAATTGGTTTGGAATATTCTCTATTATCTCTGTGAAAGCTTTTCAGACTATGCTGCCATATAGTCATTCATTTTATTTCCTAAATGTTTTTCATATTCCTTCTCCCCATTAATTTCAAAACAGTTCAACGAATTCAATTTTCCAATCACTTTGGCTGACGTGAATCTGTATCATTCAGTAAGTTCATAATTTTCTTAAAGAACTTCTTCAACCCACAATTCAAGTTGAAGCACCGACTCTCCTATGTAGACTGACTGAGGACCTATAGCCACACTTATACTGAAATATCATTAAAAGTAAATTCAAAACTGACTTGTTCAAAAAAGACAAAGAGACTGCACTGAGTCAAAGGAAGGGTAAACTTTTCAGCAGCTCAAAGTCATTTATCTGGAAAGCTCTACAAAGGCCTTATTTTTGTGTTTGAGCACTTCCTATACCTGAAAAATAAGGGAAAACGGGAATTTGTTCAGAAGCTGGTGTTGCCACAGGCAATGGTGAAATGAGCAATCTCTTTGAGGGAGGATGTGGTTTGCAGGTGGCAAAGAGGAGCTGGAGATCTGCCAGCATGAGTACCAGTGTGGCATTCAAGTCAACTCCATCAACCTCCCAGCCAGCTCAAAGTAACACATGCTACATGCTAATAAACATCATATGGCTTTTCAGTCTGTGGTGGGAAGGGCCAAACCTGCAATTTTTAAAACTTTTTTTTTGTATTGAGATGATTTAATTAACAAGATTCCATGTAAAGGCACAGCATGGAAAGGAGAAAAAAAAATTCAGAATTCCAGCAGTGTCAGAAGTTAAAGTTTGAGTTGGATGGAGGTGAAGTGGCTCATCAACTTTTGTCAAGAGGAGATTCAGGATAATGGAAATGTCAGCAGAGGGCCCTGGAATGTTTAGTTGCATCTTCTGCCATGTCTTCTGACAGCTGGCAACAGAGTAGTAGAGAAATGCAAGAAAAGGTTAAAATAGCTTGTCAGTAAGATGCTGTCTGTAAGACAGCATCTTGGTTTGCACTCTTTCTTATCATTTCTTATTTCAATGCACAGCAGCCAGCAGATTACATAAAATTCCTAAAATAAGATTAAAAATTATGTGATTTTAGTGTGCTATTATATCTGTCAGCTTCGCTTGGTGATGTCAGTAAAGGAGACATAGAAGGAGATTTATGTCTAGAGAGGTTTGATTGTGTTTGTCAGAGAGTCTTTTTCCCTTTTTGGATTGTAATTGTCTGATTACAATGTGTTGTCTAGTATAAATATTAACTAGGTACTTGGAAAGGTTTAAATATTTGCCAGGAGTGTTATCAATGGGGTCTAGTGTCACAAATATATGGTTTAGGTTGCTTAAAGCATCATCATCAAAGCTATTAGCAAAAGCGGGTTTAATAGAAATTTGTGGAAATATAACATAATGAAGTTTGACAGCACAGTTCACTCTATTACTGCATGGATGAAGCATGCAAAGGAAATTCAGATTATGTGTTTAGAATTATTTTCAGAGACAGGGAGCACAACAGGGTAAGGATGCAGAGGGGTAGGGAAATAAAGGTTGAGGATACAATCAGGTGAGGGAGACCCTCACATTGGGTCATACGGTTCAGAATAGTCCCCCTTGCTTTCTATGCTCCTGATGGAGCCCAAACTCAGCCTCCAACTTGGTCAACAGTTTACATCAAAAGCATTTAACAGCCCCTAAGCAATGGCTGACCCAATAGGATTTGCTATAAGCACAGCAGTAACTCTAGATAGGATGGCAACATTCCTACCCTGCTTGCTATGGAGTATTTCAGTCAGTTCACACCTGCACACACACCAGCACAGGGTGTGTATGTGCAGGGGTACCTGCTGAAATTCCCCTCACATTCAGTGGAACATTTGGGATGCCTTTGCATTTCTCAGCAGACAAGGGGTGAGCCTCCACCATGGGGCTCACAGCTCAGGCCCTTTGGCAGATTTCAGGGTGGCCCTTCAGTATTGCAAAGGTGACAGCTGGTGAGCTGAGCTGTCCCACTTGGGAACATGCTGCCACAGCCCCCTGTGACCCCAGGGAGCCCCAAGGGCCTCACTCAGCACCACTGCTTATGAGGGTGCAGGGTGATTGGCATTAGCCATCAGTCACTGTCCATCCTGGCCGTAACCCAACACAGTAATAATTGCAATTTTTCAAAAGTCCAGTAACAATAGTATTGTTTTCCTTGGGCTGTGATTCAGCCAAGTCATGTTCCAAGGCTGCCCAGGGATGACTGCTTATCTCTTGTCCCCTTCCTTGGTTAGGCAACAGAAGTTCCTGCTGCAGCCATGTTCCTGATAAGCTTCAGGGGAGTTTAACTGCCATGGGGCTGTTAGCCAGGGACAGACCTAAGGAGGATTCCTGAGATCATAGAGCAGCCTGAGGGAGGAGCATAGGGGGAACGCACCACTACACCCAGTTGGACTAGAAAGGGCACAAAACCTTATTCAAGATGCAATCACAAGTCTCCTTTACCCATCTCTTTAATTAGATATTTTCTAGCTTTCATAGCCCAAGGTATAATCCAGGTGTACCAGGCAATGTACAGGAAATTAAAGTAGCATCTTATTGTTGGAAGGAATATGGCAATGTAGATTGTAAAAGGGAGATACAAAAAGCAAGGGAACGATAGCAGGAACATATCAGTCCTTCTGCAGGACATCATCTGATAGCTATTAATCAGAGCAGGAAGCCCTGCTCTGGACTCTTAGGCAGCCTTAATTGAATTGCCTAGACTGGGGTGAGCAGAAGGGATTTATATTGACTGAGATCTTGCCCCACAAGTTTGAAAACTCTGATTGCATTTTATAATATGTAAGAAAGCCTTATTTTTTTTTTCTCAAATAATATTCTACTGGCTGGATCTGCAGAAAATTAAGCTTGTCCAAAGTTGTCAGCAGCTTGTTAAAAATGTGAAGAGCTTACAGTGACTGTACCTTTAGAGGTACACATTTAAGACGCAGCGTGACTATCTAGCACCTAGTCATGGTCTGTAGCTGTGGAAATATATTTTTGTAGAAAATTTTAGCAAAATTCAAGAAACAGAAGCATCTTTGCTTTAGTTACATGGGGGGAATGTGAATCTTCCAGACTGGAAACCATAACATGTACAGCACAGGAAGAGTGCTCAAAATTCAGGCAACCAGGTTATGACAGGGGAATAGAAACCACAGGGTGATGTGATGACAAAGCTCAGGACACAGCCAGGTCATGGTTGCAGCAGTCCAGACTTAAATATCTTTGGGCAAGATGGTCAGAAATTATCCATTATATAAAACTGAATAAAGCTTTTTTTTTGGGGGGGGGGGGGGGTTTCCCCACAACTGATAGCAATTCTATTCAGCTCTAGGCCTTCCTCTTCAGGAGTTATCCTAGAGGAAGGAGACTGTACAGAAGCTAAAAATTTATACTGGCCAGCTTTGGAAGGGTTTAGTACTAAATTCTTACAAGCCTTATAGACCCTCCTAATGGCAGTAAAAGGAGTCCAGCAGCTGCAGCAGAATTGAATGTTCCAGAACACATGCCTTATGTTTTTCTAGTAACTTTAATACACTGAGGCATGTCAGTCCAGGTAGAAACCTCTTCTTTCTGAAATAAGCCTATTTAGGTCAATGTGTCAAAGAAATTAAATTATTTTCAGTTGCATTTATTTATGTTGAAAACCTGTTACATTTGAAAAAAAAAATTGAGGTGTGTGTTTATTTGAATCTGAGGTTCTACTGGAATGGAATTTTTTTTACTTATTAAAAAATCAAAAATATGAATGCTGAGAACTATTTTAATTCTACTGTTTGGTTGAGGACAAACACAGCTGTATGGAAATTTTGTGTGGTGGTTCCCACAGCAAATATAGCCCCACCATAGAACACAACAATATTCTTAATTTTCTTCTGAAAATTCTACCATTGTCTGGGAAAGAAAATCTGAGTAATTTCACTTGCATAGTGAGTGATATATTTCTGAAGAAACAGCACTACTGAATTTTGAGCTTCAGTAGCCTTTCATTTCCCATCTGTAATTTCCCATAAGGACAGGATTTTGTACCAATGTATTTCTATAGAACATGACAACAGTTCCTTTTACAGACACTTATTTTTGTAGTATTTCAAATGTGAAGATCAAAGTGATTAATGGATTCCATTTCACTGTAGAAGTACTAAGAGAATACTTCCTTCGATGACTTCTGTAATCAGGTTTAATTAAAATAGTTTTTGCACTTCAGAAAATGAGATTCAGATATTTATTTGAGTATAACTATAGTCATTTAATTAAATCATTAGCAATCACAGAGATGACATTATTAGTTCAAGCTCACTTAGCGTGTATTTTAGCTTGAGGCAAAGCCATGGGCTGAAATCAAGACAGGCAAATAATTTTTTTTCCATTTCATTAACATAAAACCTTGTGAACTTAATGTATTATTATTGTAGTCTGAGTTAGAGCAAGCTCTATCAAATTTCACCAAGACTGGAATCCAATGTGCTGGGTCTTAGAGCTTCCTGGAAGAGATCTCCTGACAGGCACAGCTTGTAGTTTATGTGGACAATATAAATAAAGTGTATAAAGGAGAACAGGCAGCTGCAGCTCCCAAACCTGGTCACAGCATAGCTTCAGATGATCATGATCAGGTATTATGCAGGAGCTGATGTGCCCTCCACCAATTCTACTGGAGTTGGGAATCCTCCCTCTTAATTGCAAATCTACAGTTTTACAGCTGCTTGTTGTTCCTCTGCCTGTATTTTGTTAAACTCGAATATTTGGTGTTATTACTAACGTGAAAAACTTGAGTGAGCATCTGTAAGTATAAAACTGTTGCTTTGTCATCTTCTCTTTATTCTGTGTCCTTATGCCACTGAAATACTCACTGGATTCTTCTGGTATTTCCTTTGGTTTTGGTGCAAGGACACATAAAAAACCTGGGGGTGAATTGGATGGAAATGTTTCTTCTAATGAGGATTAGAAACCTTATTTCCATTAAATGAGCAGAAGAGAAAAGATCTTTTAGTAAAATACACTCTAGAGAGACAAAATTGTCTCCAGTAGGGCTTTTCAGGACTATTGTACAGAAACTGATGCCTCACAATGTCTCAGTTCAGAGCCCCAGCCCAAACCAAGGCCACGTGTTCCTGCTGGGCAGTCAAAATCTGCTAAACAAATGGTTATTAGGGTATAGAAGAGCTCCTAGAGGAGATGCAATTTTTGTATTGCAACAGTCCAGTCCTAATTAGTGTTACAAAATGTGCTGTCTTTGAGGTGGGCAAGCAGACAAAGACATCTGAGAGACAGGGATGGGAGCCAGAAGCCAAATTGCAACGTATTAGTGGGCTAGTGTGGGAATTATACTAAGAGGGTTTTCCTAAAAGCTGTCAAGACCCATAGGGAGAAGTGGGATACTTCACAGTGGAGGTCTTGGACATGAGTGTAATATACTGACAGTTTCAGTTCTCTCATTTGCAATTTATGAATAGATGAAAAGAGCAACTAAAAACAAAATAAAAGTGCTATTGCCTTTTTCAGTCTTCATTAGCATTCTTTTCTTGAACAGATGGGCCCTCACTAGATATTCTAATGTTAAGTTTTGTTCTGTTCTGGGCAATATTATATTATTAAAATATTTAATTAACTTAAATTTCTAGAGACAGTATTGAATTGTCATGAACGAAAGGCTTAGAGCTGGGAGAAAAACATCTTCCTGTCAGCTTAAAAATCTCCTGAAATTTATGTTGTTTCTGAAACCAAGGACAACTCTGGAAAAATCTTCACTGTGTTTTATAGACCACAACTGTTTTGAGATCATCACCCCTATTTCCTTATCACTTTAAATTCAGGTCATGATTTCAAGGTGGTTGCTGAGATTTACAGACATGGGACGTGTCTGCAAACTCTACACCATCTTCACTCTCTTCAGGTGCATTACTGCTGCTTTTTATATTTTGCTGTTTGATTGATTTGTAAGAAGGAAGGAAGCTCAAGGATTGAGATAAATTGGCAGTAAAATTAAACTCCATATTCCCATCCTGTTTTCTTTTGTTTGGCCTGATTGTAGCTATTCACATTTTTATGACATGATGAAAATTTGTTCATTTTGTCATACCAGGTCTAACTTTTAAATAAATAGTTAGAGGTCTGAAAATTTCTGGGAAATCAAACCTCCATTTTGGTAAATATTTTCTTTAAGAAAAGGAAATGGGAATGCTAAGACGTTAGCCTTAATACTTCATTCTAGAGCTGACAAAAGATTTGATTTTAATATTTGAGATGTCATTTAAATGTGTGATTTAAGTAGGTAAATGAGGCTCTAAATTTATAAGTAAAGTATCTAATTTTGAGTCAAATTAACTATTTTAACTTCCCTTTATTGGACTCCAAAATAATATTGACATCTAAAATGTTTAACATTGAATCAAATTTCTTTCAGAGGCTTTTTTTCTTTCAGCTGTCAAGGCAAAAGCTAATTTTCTCTCAGAAAGCAGGGAGATGTAATAACCATTGACTTCCTGCTGTTGGCAAGGAAGGATGAGAAATAAAAAATGTGCCAATACCTGGGTAAGAAGCTATCTGTGATTGAAAGACTTCAGCACCTTCTTTTGCTTTGTTTTGCTTAAAGGCATTTCTGATTTATTTCAGTGTTCCAGAGTCGAAACACTGTAATGTAATATTTAAATTGCTGTTCTACGTCTCCTCAAGCTTGATTTGAAATATGTGTTTGTAGGGAGCCCTTAGGCTCGCAAGAGGAAAACAACAACAGGGAATCCAAGGTGTCCTTTGGCCATGCAAGGATTGGGTCTTAGAGATCTCTGAACTGTCTGGCTTTTGAGGGAGAGCCCCTCACCCCAGGGAGCTCAGAGCAGTGATTTAGATTACACTGATCCTGCCTGGGACACAGAAGGGATTTTGTGCCAGACAAAGGAGCATCTGTTGATCTTTTTGAACCTGGAGAGAGAGAGCCTGCTGCAATAAGTTCTAGCTCATCCTGTAAATGCACTCAAAGCTGCATGTACATGGCAGGAGTGTAGCTTAACTCACTGCCGATGTTTTTCTTTTTTTTTTCCTCTACACACAAAGCAATTCACAGGAATGTAGGCAAAGGGGAGAGGCTTGGCTGAGCAAACTTGAGCTCCAGCTGCAGAAATTTGTCCCATGTGTAAGGCAAAGCTCTTCTGTGTCTCAGGCTGTACTTTACCAGCTCTGAAAGCCGCTACAGAGGTATTGCTGTGCTCTGCAGAGCACTTGGCACATTCCAACAGTGGGCATCCTAAGGCAGATATTGCTATTAGTGGGAGCAAACTTCAGAGCAAATGGAGTGAACTGCTGGAACTCCAAATGATTCTGGGAGCTAAGAGGGAAATGTGGTTCACTGTTTTTCTCTCCCTTCTTCCTACCTGGTATTTTAATGCCTAATATCTGGCTTATGTTTCTGGAACCCCCCTTCTGACCTACGCTGTTGTGAATCTGATTCTCCTTTTCCCTTTTCTGCCTACCAACATGCAGGATTTCCTCTGGAGTTACTGTCCCCTGTCTCTCTGAGAGGTCTGTGGCCAGCACAGACCCCCAGACAATGCTGTCTTCCTTCTAACATTAATTTCATGTATTTATAAAGATCAATGAATGCAAGTCTCCCAGTGATCTATGTAGGTACTGAGGAGCCTTTGAGGAATTACCATTGCCTCTACTGGCCACAAAATTGTTCTCAGCATGATGCTATGGGAGGGCAGTTTTAATTCTGGATGAAAGATCTTTTCTGCTGGAAATCTGGTATTGGCTGCCAATAAATAAGACAGAAATCAGGAATTCCCAGACTGTTTCTGCCATGTTACAAATCTGGCCTCTTCAGCTGTATTCTTGGCATTCTTCCTTACCATAAGTGTGTGAACATCTTGTCATATTCACTATACCAGGACTTTGAGACCCACACTGGAATATTCATCAAGGGAAACAATGTAATTTGAAAATATGCAAAATCTTGAACAAAGCATTTATTTTTGAAAGAGATGGAACAAAGTTTTTTCATCCCTTATAGTAATTTTTTGAATCTTTTTATTTTTTGCCCTTCTTAAATAAAGGGAGTGGGCTTTTTTAGCTTTACATTGTATTCAAATTACCCTGTGGATTGGGGACAATTTTATTCTTAGTTTGAAATGTTGTGTTGTATGGAGCATTCACAATGAAATCATGCTAACAGATATAGCTTTGTTAAAGACTTAGATAAAATAAAAGAGAAGCTAGCTGATCCTTTTCTGTCTACCTTAAGTCCAGAAAAATAATACAGATACTGCTATGGTAACCAGAAGAGAGTATTGTACCAAGGCTAAATTTATACTGCTACTCTAGTTTCTTTACCTTGTTTATGGTTATTGAGTTTCAAGAATGTAAATCTTTCAGATGAGAACCTCCTAGCCAAGCTAACTCTTTGGTTTAAAAAACAAATTAAATACTGTAAAAATTTTTTGTGGAAGTGAAACTGATTCCTTTAACATGTTCTTTTGAAATGAAGTTTTCTGCCTCGGTTTTCCTGCTCACAACTCTCTGTTACTTTGTAGTCCTCTTTGGCTCAGTGAATATTTAATTATCTACCCAAAATGAAACAGTTCCAGCAGGAAAGAGGCAGACTTATAAAGTCTACTGTTAATATTATAGCTTCCTTTTACAAAAAATACAATGAACTTAAAATTCTGGTAACCAGATGTGCTTTACCATGACTCACAAAGGTCTGATATTTCCCTCTTGAATGTGTTTTCTGTCTCTGCAAGTTTTCACCACTAAAAACCTTCCTCAGAGGAGAGAGTAGGTTTTGCCTGCTCCTGTATGGAAATGAACCATTTAATCTGACCTTGAACTTAATTGTGTTCTGCTGCCAAGTACTGCACCATGGACACAAGAGCCTCTATATGCTAAGGGAAACTGTGTGAATTCACAGTCAGCACACTGACACAAATAGAAAGGGATATGAACCTTCCTTTCCTATGTTCCTCCCCGCTAGGATAGTATTTCAAGGTGAAAATTCTACTTTTGGAGAGCGTGTATTTTTCAGAGGAAAAATGTCCAATCAGAAACAGAAACTACACTTCAGTTCTTGCAGCAGTTAGCACAGAAGGCCTAATGAAAGTGTTCTCTGGGTTTAAAAGAGAGTGGTTAGATATTTCCCTCAAGGTATATTTACTTGCTGGGTTACTTTTGTGGGTGGAAACTTTTCTTTACTGGTGCTTTCCAGGCAACCACTCTTTGGACAAGAGCATATACCTTTTTCTATAGAAACTAATGAAGCTTCCAGAGAAGTATGTTATTTTGGAGGGATTTTATATTCTCTGCTCTGGATGTCCAGGCTCTTTTCCAGCTCTTGTTATGCACAATTGAAATAACTCCAAGTAGAGGACAGTAATACATCTACTGTCTAAATGTAGCTGCCTTATTTAAAGGGTTTGTTCCTCATGTTCCCCATGTTGCCTCAGTATTTAATAAGCACAGAGTGTCCCCTGGCCAGTGTTGTCCTCTGCCAAATCCACAACTAGAAAACAGAAGGTATTAACTTCAGATTCTCAACTTCCTTACAAGGGATGCAGCTTGAGCAACTGAGGTTGGTCTGTGCAAATATGCTGCAGTTATGGGCCTCCCCAGAACTGCCCCCATTCAGTCCTAGAATATGCAGGAGGGGAATGCACCAGCCCCCGACCATTTTGGTGAACTCCACAGAGTTCGCTTCATCTCATCATTCTCAACTGTCTTCAGTTTGCTGTGCTGGCACCCCAAACAGGCAGCCAGCTGCAGGTACCAGGTGTAGTGGTGTGTGTGCCCTCTGTGCTACAGCACAAATGTGCATTAAGGTTTTCATTTGGGCACTGGCAGCTGAGGCCTGGATCTGAGAGCTGCTCTCTGGGATGGCTGGAAGAACAGCAAGTACCAGCTCTACCCTCACTCCTTCGGTGTGCTGTGGTCCCAGGAGAAGACAATACGTGAATATTTCTGTACTTGCCCTGCTTTCAGGCAAGTATCAGTGCGTGTGTAAACTCTTGAATAACAGTGTAGGTGCACAGTTTGTGGTGATTGGGAGTGGGGTTGGCCCAGCTCATCCCCAGTGGGCGCAGCTGTGAGCAGCAGGTGAGCAGCACTGACAGCAATGAGCCAGGGAGTGCCCAGGGGCACTGACCAACCACCAAAGGGAACAGAGGGCACACAGGTGCAGTGCATCAACAGGAGGGGATAAAAGGCTGGGCTAAAGAACAAGAGGGGCAGATGCCTGCAGCCTTCTGAAGTGATGTTCCTCTGTATGCGCAGAAGCCTGAAGCCTTCTGATGAGGTATGGTGCTACTCTGGATGGGCAAATGCTTAAAGCTTCCTAAAACTCTGTGGTGTTACTCTATGTATTGTGGCAACTGCAACATGTGCTGTGAGAACACAGTAAATGGCTTCTCTGGACACCACTTGTTCATTAGGACAGGGGATGCACCAAGGTTACTATAACTGATGTTAGCCAGAGTGTCCATATTTTGACAGTACAGAAGCATGACTCACTAAGTCATGTTCCCCTGCAACTGGAATAACTGGCTACTGGCTTCATTGGTAGCACAACAGCACAGAAATGGTGGGTTTAGTGTAGGATATGATGGAGACAAAGAAGAAATTGGGAAAAGGAAGATGTTGTTATCAGTACCAGCATGGTTTTGTGATGTTTATTTTTTCAGATAGCCTGCTGATTAGCTAAAAATAGAAAGAGAAGTGGAAGTTTTATTTCCTGAAGCTTCTTTGCATGGAGAAGCATCCTTTGACCATTTGCCCAGGGCCATTTCTGGCAATGGCATTGCTTTCAGTTTGCAAGAAATCTCTGTAACTTATTGAAGTGTGATACTTTGGAAAGGGAGTAACTCAATACCTTTAGAGAAAGGGTAACATTCTCTGAGTATTCCTGTTGTGGAATACAAATGAAGGTTTACAGCTGGTCATTCAGTAAAGCTTATTAGAGTGAGCTTCATTAGCTCTTTTGTATGATTTTGCTAAAGGCTAAGCAGCATTCTTCATGTCTTTGTTACTTTTTGCGCATGCTTGTACGTAGGCTAAATATAGGAACCTAGAGAGATGGAACTGGTTACAGAAGACACAGCTGTGGAGTTATTATTTACAATCAAATTAGAGAAAAAGAACAATTGAAGGGAACAGAGACCCCACTAATAACTGCTGGGAGCCTTGATTGAAGTACTCTTTTTTCTTATATCCAAATGTATCATCAAGAGACAAAAAATTCTGTATGGTGGTTTTATTATTGCAGTACTAGACTGTGTTGTTTTTACTTTGCCAAAATTTACTTTTTGTACAACTACTGTATCATATTAATCTGTTGCTTTGATTTTTCCTATTTTCTTTCTCCCATAAATTGCTGGGTTTCACTGTAGTGTTCTATGGAGAAAAACATCTAATGGCAGCATTTCTCTTCCTGAATCCAAACCAAACTGCAGAGCTGGTACCACAGAAATGAAGCTTCCCTTTCCCAAATCAGTGATGTCAATCCATCATGTCACTGGCAGATGATGAGGCTCCAAGACTAACACTAGCATCCTAAGGAAACACAACTTCTGGCTGCACGGTAATTTAAAGCCCACCTTCTTAAGGTTCAAGTCTGTTCAGCAAAATTCTCCCGCATATCTCCCAAGACATCGCTGTGTTGGCTTCAGTCACGTTTTGTGACAGCAGTGTCCTGTGATGCGCCTGCCCTTTGAACACCCTCGTCCCAGGCTGTACTTAACACTCTGCTGCAACCTACTGATGCTCCGAGGAACTACAGATCGGGCAAGCCTTCCTCAGCCCCACCCAAGCAGAAGGTCTTAAATAATTTAAACAGTCCATTTTCAGCACTCGTGGCATCATTGTTTGGAGGGGAATGCTCTTCTATTTTGGCGTTTCTATATTGGAAAGTTTCCTGAAATGCAAACTTAAAATGAGTTGCTGGTTCTGAAAATGGCTGTCAAGTTTGATGAGCACAGCAGGATGAACAGATTGTAGAGTCACTAACATGAGGAATTGTTTCCTTCTCACTGCTAAAGTCTTTCTAGAACTTCAGTAATTTGTCTGAATTTATGCAGAACGATTAATGAAGTCAGCTTTGGTAACAGTAAGCACTCGCTCTGCAGGAGCAACTTGCTCTATTAAGCTACTGAGAATGATAATATGTTTAGAAGGTAGCAGAGTTTTTTCTCTAAAGTGCTTCAAATCAAGATGCTGGGATTTTTCCTTGTTCCAGCATGACAGTTACTATGTGCCCTATTAGTGTTTTGTCTTCATAAGCTGTGCAGAGATAATCTGGAGTTCTCAAAGGCACATAGTAGCTGCCAAATCTTGTTAATTTTAGTAGAAATGGGGAGCCCAGCACTGAGCTGGCATGGGAGATAAGAAGGTAATTCCCCTGGTTGTACAGCTGAAGTGTTGGTTGCTCAAGTATATGCTGGTGTTAGGAAAAGACTAACAAGCCAGACTTCTGGCAAAGATCTACCACAGATACCTCTCCAAAAATGATAGATGGGTGAGGAAATATCCAAATTCTACTTTCAAGTTATACTATCTGATAGGTAGTGATGGGAGATGGAGCTTATGATTCTAAGAAAAATGAGTAGAAAGAAGGATGACTAAGTAAGTGGAAAAGGTAACGATGGACACCACAGTAGCTGTACTTTATGGTGTGCTTTGGAATGACCAGAGCAGCAGTGCCCTGTGTCTTTCTTTGCAAACTGTCAAAGAACCTGGGGAGGCTCGCAGTCTCCCAGAAGCTGTCCTAGAGTACTTCTTTAAGATTTTTAGCATTTAAAACAGTTCCCAAATTACACAGTATCAAAATTATTTCAGAGCATGTCATGCTTTCTATTCCAGTGTATTGAAGAGGAGCTGAGGGAAAGAAAGAAACTTGCATAAAAAAAACCTGGAAAGAAAAGTGTTGCACCCATGTTCTGATTTCACCAGCCTACTGAGCCACCCTCAGATTCAAGCCCCAGACCTCAAGAGGGAGCTCATAAGTACTCTACTGGCTTACTTTGTCCTTCACATTTGACCTAAAAATATTTCTCACTTTAGGGCCACACATCACTAATCTTAATTGTAGTTCTTTTCCCCCTGTCTAATTTTCACACATTAAATACACTACAGTGCTATTGAGTAGTGCCTGCCATTGTGGGAAGAGCTTTGGAATAGCAGAGCCTGATCTGGAGCTGATTTATGTTCCTACACAGAATAAGTCAGAGAATGAGAACATACTTCTGTAGTTCTTAGACATCAGAAAAGAAACAAGGGAGAAGCATTTTGCAGTTTAGTCTGAAAGGACAGCTCAGCACACAGAGGCCATGGGCACTTCCTCCCAGTGATCCTTACCTGCATTGCTTTTCCCTGACTCACGTGTGTCAGAGATGAGGGTGCCAGCATTTCATACAGTCCCACTCACCAGCTCAAGAGCTAGTGCTGGCACCCTGTGACTTCCCTGTCACCTGGCATGGCCCAGGCCTTGCTGCCAGCCCAGCAGTGACGTCCCAAATCTGATGTGACAGATTTGCTACAGGGTGTTTGTACAGGGTGTTTGGCTCAGCCCACACGCTGACCCCTCTCAAGATACATCACGCAATCTTATTCCATTTCTGAACTGCATTCAAGGGGCCAAAGCCAGCAGCCTGTAGCCGTCTGAGGGGTTGTGCTAAGAAGCCTATCTGGTATTGTGTGAAGTGTAGAAAGCAGATAAATTGCACAGAAACATGGAGGAAGTGGTTCAAGGACCATGTGCTCCAAGGGGAGAGCCCATGTAACAAGAGCTGCAGAATTGCTGTGGGTCTGGAAGGCAGCCAAAGGGTGGCAGGACATGCTTGAATTGTCCTGTTCTTCCCACATTACTTCCATGCCCTGACACCTGCTGCTGTCTGAGCCTGAGCTGTTCTCTGCCAGTTTTGGTTTGAATACCCAAACCAGAGCAAACAATTTATTTCCTTATTTGGACCTCCAGGTGTCTATTCTGCACAGAAAGGTCTGGGGGATGAAAAGCTCCTGAAGGAAAACAGTCTGAGAGCAGAAGTTCATTAGGCTGTGAATGGCTTGGGTAAGGACACCTAGGAGAGAGTTATGAAATACTGTATTAGTTCTGGGGAGTGGGAACCTCTCCATGATATTCTCTAAAGGAAAGATGATGCTTTAATTTAACACTGGGAGAAGAAGATGGATTATCTGAATACTTGGAGGAAATTGTGTGAGGAGATGAGTTAAGAGCTATTAATCAACAAGGACTGTTAAATTGAAACAAATGCAATCCAATATACTTCAGACTGTCCTGGACACCAGAACACTTACACAGATTGGGATCACAAGAAAATAATTTATGCTGGGGAAGTTTCAACCCAGGAGGAAATTATAAGCATATGTTTTGGGGCAGCTGTAACCTAGAGCATTGTGGAATATGATTCTTAGTAATTAATATTGCAAAAGCAAGGACACCAGCATGTGAAGTGCTACCTGTAGTATATTAGCAAATTACTCTTAGTAATAGGAGTACTCCTAGATAACAGAGGAGTCCCAGCCTTATGCTGGCAAATTAGTTATTGGATCGGAGAGAGTGTCCTGCTGATTAGACAAAGTGGCTGAATAGAAATAGAATAGACAATGCATTATATAGATGGAAAATACATTAAAAGAATGTTAAACATATGGAAAGCATTTAAGACTCTGAAGGGGGAAAATGGCTGGATCAGATCTGAAGTAAGAAGTGTGCTCTGTGAGACACAGGGGTTGTGAAGCTAAAGAAAAACCCTAAAGATTGTGGTTTATGCTTTTGTTCTTCCTTTCTTCACTTCCTTATAAAATGCTTGCTCTTATGGGAACCCACAGGTCCCAGCCAGGCACAGAGCAGTGCCAGTCACAGTTGCAGTGTCTCTCCCTTCCCATTTCTGAAGCAGTAGGACTTCTCTTTCCTCCCTGTGCCACCCTGTCCCCAGCTCCACTTTCCCAGTCAGTGTGATTTGCATGCTTTGCTAACACCATTATAGAGTACTTTGACTTCTACAGAAGAGCTGAGAGAGGGGTAGAATTTAAGTTTGGAGGTAAGTAGAACTTTAAGTCTGATAGAAGAGAATGGTTCATGTGAGGCAAAATGTTCTCAAAATGCAGACCTTGTGGGTAGACTGTTGGTGATGGCTTACACCTCCATGAAGAACATGCAGAAAATCTGGCACAGAAGATCATGCAGGCATTTTTCTAGGCCATGACTCTAGATGGGTGTTCTAATGTTTGCCTTTCTGAAAAAGCAGTTGTGATACTGAAGACCATTATTTCTTTCCCATTTTATCTCTTAAAAACATCAGGTCCAGTAGTTTAAAATCTCTTTGTGTTTGGGGGCTGCTCTGAGCTGGTGGCTTTCCTGGAGTCTCCTAACCATCAGCTGAACACTGCAGCAATTTAAAACTGGATTTGCTACCCAGCATGAAGCCAGGTGGAATTTGGGTGATTCAGGTGCAAAGTTGTGCTCCTGCAAACCCCACCAAACTGCTGCCACAGCACCTGAGCAACACAGTTTGGTAATGGGCCTGGTAATAAGGTGCTCAGAGCACATGGGGTGCATAGCAGGAGGCTCAGTTATGCAAACGGTGTTCAGGAATTCCTTGCTCTAAATTGTCCTCTTTAAACCATTTTGGTATTTTGAATTGGGATTGGTTGTGTAGAAAACAGTAGATTGGAAAAGTTTTTCCCTTTTGTGAGAGATTTCAAACTCACGTTTTCCATTCCTTTGGCTATAGTGTAAGCAGCAGAAACTGCTCTGTGTCTGGCTGAAACAATACCTTTGCACAAAACCAGTTCAGCTCTCTGGAAATACACAAAGACAAGAGGCATCAAAAAGAATGAACTTGTCCTTGCATTTTGGCGTTATGTAACAATGCTGAAGTTTGGTATGTCAAATAGTAAAGCTACTTTTTAAACTGGATTTCTGATCTAGTCCAAAGTAATTCACTATTTTTTTTCAGTAAAAATCCATGCCAGGGCTGAAGCCTCAAAGAAAGTTTCTTGCCTTCAAGTCTTCCCTTAGTACCTGAAAGTACTGTATTCTGATATTAACCTATTGATTCTGATTTTGGCAAGCAATTTCCTGCTTCCCTTTTCATGTAAATCTATGTTAAGAGGCAATGCATTTGTTTTTTACCTTGTGAATGTTATTTTCTCACTTAAATACTGGTGTTTCTCTTGCATGACTGTGCATGTGACATTTGTGTTTGTCTATGTAGCTTTATAACTTCAGAGAAGGTTTGAAAACATCAGATGAAAAGCTGAGAAGGTCATTTGTTATAGCCATAGGTTGGGCAACAAGTTTAAATATGATAATAATAATGAGGGGTAAATATAAACTAAATGTAAGTCAGTTCTAATTGTAAACAAGCAAAGGCTAGGAAGAAGTTAGCTACTGTACTAATAGCTGGTATTTCATATAAAACTAGACATGTCACAGTCTGACATGTGAAGATGATATCAACAGGACTAATTTACCCAATGATATGCTGAGTGGAATGAGAAAGAATTGCAAAACATTCCAAAGTCTAACCAGTCTGAGTTTTCCCTTCTAATTTTAAACATAAGAGTTGTGAAATTTTAAATGTATGATACTTTGATTTTAAAAGCTTTCACTGGGAAATGCTCTTAAACTTTTATGTATTTATATACTGAATTTATTTTATTTGTGTACTGCTTTAATCTCCAGTGCTCTTGTTGCCTGCAGGACAGCTCTTGAGTGTTGCTGTCCTATATACACACAAAGACAATGTGTGTGGGAGAGGGTTATATTTTTACACTGACTTAAAATCCCTGATCTCCAGGAGTCAAGTACAGGAATAGCTAAATGTTGCATCACTGGAACATTCTAGATAATTGTTTTAGAGCACAGCATAAAAAATGTCATTGACTGACTATGGGATTTAATCCATTCAAAGTTGAAATACTTGGCTGCTACTTCATTAAAAATTCAAAATTTGGAAGACTTTGACTCTGCTAGTTTCCTGCTTCTGCCTAAACTTGTACCAGTGTCCCAAGTCATCACATTCTGGGTTCTTGAAATCCCCCCCAGAGTCTCACTTTAGTAAGTATTAAGTATCAGTGCACAAAAGCAATACTATAGACCTGTTTAGGATTCACAGTCTGCATCTTTCTGTCTTACTCATCTGCAGGGCACAGGCTGATACATTCCAAGTCTGCCTGACAGACTGGGGCAGGGATCTTGTGGAGAATATCCCACAGCAGTGAAAAGAAATAGCATGCGTGCCTTATCCAGCAGCTCCATGGCTAGGGCACGCATCTGAAATGCTGGAAATCCCAGATCAGCTTTCTATTTAGGTGAGTTAATCTGAATCCCTCTCTCCCAGGATAAAGCCCTAATAAACATCTGTAGGGTTGAGGTATTCAGCCTTCAGCCCAGAGTGTCTGCAGTGCAGGACATCACAGACACTCTACCGCACCTTTCCAGTTCTCCTGAGGATTTTTGAGTCCCTTATCACTGTGTGACCATGTGTCTGTCTCTTAAAAGCAGCAGAGTGCTGGAGTTACACTTGGACATGGCCACAGGCTGGTCAGAGCACATGGAAAAGCTGGAAGTGAATGGCCTCACATCTCCATTTCCCTGCTGCAATAAAAAGCTGGAATACTGTTGCCTTTTAGGTGCAGGCAGCAATCAAATAAGGATTGAGACAGAGAGGGCATGAAAAAATAGAGACACTGACAATTACCCAGAACAGGAGAGGCATATATATCTGTGGGGGTATTTGCATCTTGTTTATTCTCTGTGCACTCTGTAGCCCAAATTGCCTTAGCAATAGATATGTCAAAGCATTTGCATTCAGGCAGTAAAATTTTCTTCTTTGACAGACCAGCTGACCTTCCAGAGCAGGGTTGTGCTATATCAGATATGTGGCACACTGAGAACACATTCTCACATGACATTCTCATAAACAGACTAAGGCAGCAGAATCTAGATGAAATCATCATTAGCTGAGTACACGACCAGCTGAAAAAGGTCAGGTGTCAATTGGTTTGCTAAAACAGAAGGAAATTTCAAGAGAAAGCTGTCCTCAGCTTAATTGTAATATATCTCTTAGCTACTGACATAAGAGTGGAACAAAGATGGTCTATTAACATTTGTAAATGAAACTGTGCAGGGAAGGGTTGCATTACTTTGATGTAGATAACCAGAATATTCAGACATTCAATAAATGGTATGGAATTCACCACTTGACATTCAGTCCAGGTCCAAAACATTGCATTTCAGAGAAACTGGGTACTCAAATATGAAACAGGAGAGTAACAAGCCAAGCAGCAGAAAGATGCAGGAATGTCTGACACCTCAATGGGAGTACCAAGATGGTGATGTTACTGTGAGGACAGATCTCTCAGTGCTGAGAAAAATGAGAGAGTTTAGTCCAGGAAGAAAAGAAGGCAAAGGGTGTGTGGAGGAAAGAGACCTAACACCAAGCCTTGAGGATACCCTTGGCCCTGCCTCCAAAAAAAGATGTAAACTCTTATGACCCCTATGCCCTTACATGTCTTTTCTACATAAAGTCTTCTTTACCAAATCTGAGGTAAATTGAGGTGAAAAGAGAGAATGTAAAATGGAATAAATAATGACAAGTGAATTGGCCTTTTTAGGATTAATGGATTAATAATATTCTTGTTTAATCATCTAATTGTAGCTTTCACTATAGGTGGGAAACCATTTAGAGGGACAGAGCTTATCTCCCACCTGCGACTAATCAGCTGGCAGAAACTCAAGTGTCATTCCCCCAATTGAAATCTGCATAGGGATAGAGCATTAAAGAGGGACTTGGCACTGTGCATGTATGGGGAGGGAATGACTGTAATTTCCCCATTTTTGTTTATGGCATGTGTAATGTCTGATTTTATTCCGCTTCTGTGTAAATGCAACGTGATGGGAAGGCGGACCCAGAAATTTTGAATTGTTGGGGTCCACATAAAACAACATTTAAGGACACAGTCAGGGACTCCTTGCATGTTAAAGTGGGAATCCAGGGAACTATAATTAATAATGTGCTACTAGTCATAAATAAATATTAAATAGTCATAAAAGCAATCCTGATGTTAGCCCCTGATGTTTTTGTTATTATCCCTCAAAGGAGCTATTGAGTATTACGGGTCTTCTGGCTGAGCAGGGAAGAATTGTCTTATTCCAAAGTTGAAGAGATGGCTTTAAGGAAGATGAAGCAGCTCAGAAAACAGAGCAGTAGCCTAATTTTGATGGACCCAGAGCTGCAGCCAAAGTCACCTGGACAGTTTATCATGTAGGCAGATGCTGAGGCTAGAGACTGATTTTTAGGTCTTGATATCTGCCTTACTGAGCCCCCTGCTCTAGGAGAAATACGCACACAGTAAGTGCCTTTGTGAATCTGCAGTATCAAGTCCCAGGCAGTGCATTAATGCAGCCTCTAATACTTGCATTTTCTGTTGTTTTCAGTTATCTTTTACGTGTGACACATTTCAAGTTGCATCTTTTTTCAGCTTTTTGAATGTAATTTTCTTTTAAGAGCCATTGCTTAAGAAAATGGCACCTGCTCTGAACTCTACCTGCTGCTTGTAGTGCCAAAGCACTTCCATTTTTCCTGCCCCACCAACTCTCCAAATGTGGGTAGAAGAATTTCTCTTTGCTTGTCTCTGATCCACCCATGAGTCATTCCCGGTATTTTATTGCCTTATAAACTAATGAGGGACAGTGGGTCTGTAGTGGAACCTCATTTGGGCCTGGAGGATACAGTGACCTGTCACATAATGGTAGCAGTAAGTAAGATTAAAAAACCAGGTGGTTTACTATCATGGCCTGTTGAAGGCAAAGGTGGGCCAAGAATATTCTGCATGACTGTTTCCACTGTAGGAGGTAACAGGGAGGGAAGGTTTTCTTTTAAAGTTAATTTTCTGCACCTGGGGAAATGAGTGGCTCTCTGTTCCACTGCACAGATGGTAAAGTAAAAGGTATCATATAGAAAAAAGGAGGTGGTAATTGCTGTAAAAATCTTCCCTTACATGCTATATATGCATCTGTCCCCTCTGCCACATTAATTAATCTATGGAAGCTGAATGAGAATACGTGTGTTCACTTCAGGAGAGAGTTTTTCCCTTATGTTAACTATGTACGTCAGTAGTTAGTTGTGGGTCCCTCTTGATTATGAAGGAGAGAATGTGAGAGTCCCGTAAAATTAGTGCATTTAGTCCCATGCACTTTAATGAGATTTGGTCAGTCTCAATAACATGATGTATTGTTACAATCAAGTAAAAGCCAGAATCTGATAACAGCTTCAGAGTACAGTTGCAGGCCAGTTTTTAACACTCTTCTCTAGTTACATTAAGTGTATAGAGTTACCCTATGCAGAGTAACTTATTATTCCATCTTGTTGAATGTGTTTATTTATGAGTACAGAAAGAGAGATGTCTTGGCACCTGTCATTGTTACAGACAGAGGGGCAGAATTATTTTACATTGACTGATGCTGGCAGAAGTTCCTGTTCAGATTTTCAGTTGGTCTCCATGGGTAGCTCTCTCCATTGGATGTAATGTAGCTATGGTGCCCATCTGTGCTCTCATTTAAGAACAAATCACTTTCTAATAATTTATTAGTATTTTTGTACTCTGTTCTGTATTAGAACTTCTATTTATAGATTTTGTGATATACTCCAAAGATTCAAGAAGTCCATCAGAAAGAATTCATTTGATTCTCTAGTGTAGAATATACTATAAAACCTGCTGCTTTCATTTACATCATATGAGTTACAATCTGAGCTTGACCTCAAATTGGCCTTGTGCCTGGATAGGTGAAAAGGATTTCTGTTTAAAATACAATTATTTTTAATTTATTAAGTATCTAAATTTAAGTCAAAAGTAAACCTCTTGCCATTCCAGTATTGCTGTTTGTAAATATCAAGTGATTGCTTGAGGGCATACAAACTTTATGTGGTGCAAGAAAATTGGACCCAGTGGCAGCTCTTATAGTCACAGAAACTAGATTAAACTCTGTATTTTCACTCACATAAATTGGTTACAATCAGCTGCTAAGGAGTGTTTGTACTTCAGGGATGACATTTTCCCCTCTTTCTCCTGCCAATGCATCCGCGTGTACTGTTGAGGGTTTTTAGTATTTTACCTGTTTGTCACTGAATAGGATAGAGGGAAGATAACTTGACTATCTCCTTTTTCTTATTCCACAAGTTCCCTTGTAAGTGAAGAAGAAAGCAGCAAATTTTAGGAAAACTAAACCTCTGGAGAGTAAATTTCAGAGTACCTGTTTACATTTGTTTTTCTGACACATGTTTATGGTGTAGCACTTTGTTCAACCCTTCTGACTCAGAAGTGGGAGTGGGCCTAAGAGTCTTCTTACTTGGAAAATTCAAGTCTCTGGACGTTTTATAAAGAGCCAGATTACATCAATCTGAGTGTTTTCCACAACTAAATCAGCTCTGGCAATAGTGTTCTTGCAGCGTCCAGACAAGATTTCAGAAGGGCTGTGGGACACATCTTAAATCTTCCTGCATTCTGGTGGCGAAGAGAGTGAGAAGATTAGGTCTCTCTGTGAGTGTTTGTTCACGAAGTGAAACCAAAAATTATTTCAACCACTTTGTGTGAGAGGCAAGAGTGGAAATAGAGAACAAAGCTCACCCTAAAGCCGCATGATGTGACCACGTTTCCACTTCAAGGAGCAGGCTTTAGTAGCTAGCGTGTGAGTGTTTGTGGTAGGGACAAGATTGCACAGAGCTGCTGCTGTGGCTCCTGCTCACTTTTCCAGCACAGCAATAGAACAAGAGTCTGAGAGGGAGCAGAAGAAAGGCCTCTGCTTTTCCTGTGACATTTGAGGACAATTCCTCCCCCTGTGCAGTCAGGGTGGTGGGAGGAAGCCAATGATAAGGGCAAAGGCCACTCACTGATGTTCCTGGCTGTATTTAGGGATGTGCCAGCTGGTGGATGCATTTCCTGAACAACCTCTTCCACAATCTGATTATGAATTCCAGCATCTAGTCTTTTTTTTTTTTTTTTCCTCAAATGGAGCAAGAAAGAAAAAAAACTTCTTTTCTCCCAAAGGAAAGTACTGAATCATGTCCAGTACGTTTATCCTTTTCACTCCCATCTGGTCATGCAGTATTTCCAGTCTCCAGCAGCTGCTTCCCACTGTGGCAGAAGTACATTGCTATAGGATCTTGATGCATCCCAACAAATCACCAAAAGAAAGGGGCAGTAGTAGGTTCAGCCTTTACTTCCTCCTGCTTTAAATTGGACCTATTGTACTCTATTGAAACCTGTGTCTACCTTTATAAAAATGACTGAAATATATAATGGGCTTTCTGCCTTATTTCTGTTTCCTGCTTCATTCTTAGTTATGGTTATGTCTTCCTTTTCCAAAGAGCTGACTGTTTGTGAATATGCAGTGCCCAAGAGTTTTGGCAGAAGTAAAGTCAGGTTGGCTGGTTTTGCTGTTTATTGTTTTATACCATAGATGCTATTGTCTATGTGCTCTGCATTTTCATGAAGGAAAAAAACATTTGTGCAACATCTGCTTTTAAAAAAGGAAAATATGACAAACAATCCAGATTTCACCCAAGAGGATTATCCATTAAATTATGGTTGCATTCAATTCTCATGCCAGCTCTTTTCCATTGGGAATTTTTACCTGTAAGGTAGCAGACCAAATGCGTTTTAAAATTTAAATTTAGACATCACAAGACCTATCCTATAATCATTTCAAGCAGTAGAAAAATCAAGCAGACTATGTCTTTGGAAAAGAAAAAAGAGGATCCTGGAATGCAATCCTCAATGCCAAGTACACTTTGTATAGAGTATCATGGAAAAACAGCATTTAAAAACGGAAAGGTCAGGATCTTGACCTGGTTGACTTCCACAAATGGTAAAATATGCTTACTGTGAAAGAAGAGTATGTGCTATGGAGGTATGGGACATGAAAGTGAGAATTAAAAGCATGAAGACGATTAATCTTGCCTTTAGTATCATCTATAAGTACAGTGAAAAATGTGCAGGTGGAGCACTTACTAGAAGTTTCAAGCTGCTCTGAATATTCCTAAATTAAGACTGTGATCAAAATTACCTTAAGCTTCTGCTATTTTATATTTAAATTTTCTGCCAATTTTTTTAAACTAAAGAGGTGGTTCTAATGATGCACACTTGTCAAGTGCTACATGGAACAGAGAATTTCTACTTTAAAAGGGAAAAGGCTGCTTGAGCTGTAGTTTAATTTGGGTGATTATATGCACTTTCACCACTGCAAAACATGAGAGATATCTGGTTTTTGTGACAATGGACCTCAGTCTATTTACAAGAGTGTTGGTGTGACAATTAAATCATGCATGACATTGCATCCATCTTACCAAATGGAGCCTCTCAGCAATCTACATTTAATGTAATTGATAATGGAGTCATATTTTGAAATTGAGAACATATCAATCATCCAGTGATTGAGATTAACTTGAAATTGATTTGACATGATTTTCCTTGCAGCTTCAATGTTAGAATTTTATGAGAAGTTCCAAAATGAGCTAGATGACTCGACACAGAGAGGATGTGAAGAATGAGTCTTAGAAGGGCTGCAGTGCTCAGTGCTGCCATGCTTGAGGATTCACAACAGCTTTGCAGAGAGAAAGGTTTAAACACCCAACTTGTTATTTTCTGCACACTTAAGAAAAGCACTCTGTATTTAATGATGTCTGTAGTCCTGTGAGTGCCTGAACACTTACAGGATGAGTGTCTCATGAATCACTGAGTAATGCTTCTGCTCCATAAAGGTGCTTAAATCCATGTGTGAATCTTCTCCTAAGAGGCTAATACAGCTGTCACAAATTCAAGGGTTTGCATTAGCACAGTTGAAGTGAAAAGAACTTTTCTTTTGTCTGTTCTAACTAGGTATTTATAATGCTGGTCTGAATGCAGTGTTTGAATGCTTTATAAACAACATTGCTCTTGCACTTTTATCATTATAAAGGGGAAAGTATTGAAACTGTTTATTGGGAGAATGATTAATGTGAATTATACAGCTGACCAGAAAATTGAATACAATATTTAGATGGAAATTTTTTGTGAAACTCCGGCTCTGAATGAGACTATTCTTACAAATATTTACATATAGACATAAATAGCCTTGTTACTCATATGGACCTTGTGAACTAAACATTTGAACCCCTTTATACTACACCCATGGTGAGGATATAGTTTTTCCCATTCTCTGGAGGAAAGTCAGAAGAGAAGATAAATCCTGCAGAATAGGAATCAACACAAGTGTCCAGATTATTGCCTTAACCATTAGGTAGTGCCCTCTTGGGTTTAAAACCATACCACATAAAAACTGGCAGTAAATTTTATGCCTATTCATCATGCAAAGATACGTTACCCTAAAGAAACTGGTTTGGATGAATAAATGCCTCTCGTTGTATTAAATTTAAGGGTGTTGGGATGGGAGAGGAGCTTATCTCTAGAGTTCAAAGCATGAATGAATTCAGATCCACAAGACATACTGGATTTTCTGGCTGCTTATGTGATTGCATGCCCTGGTCAGAGATAACATTAAATATGTACATATCTTTGTTTTCATTTAAATTGTGTACTTGGGTACTTTGGAGGCCTTTAAATATGGAGGGTTTTTTTAACCCTGCAGTGTTCTATTCTTCTGAACTTCTTGCATTTAACTCTCTAGAAGGACTAGAATTCTGCCCTGGCATTGTAACGAAATGAGAGTCAGATTTGATATTCTGTAATTAAGGAAAGACATTCTGACCTTGCTGAACATGTAAAATAGTGACACAGCCTGTCTTCTACAAGCAGTGCATTTTCCCATAAGAAGAATTTATAACAAGGATAAGAGCACTGTTTGCCCAGTGTTTGAGATTTAACTTAACTACCAACTTGATCCTGATTCATTAAAGACATACAAGGGTTAATTAATTAATAAAAACAGTATCATTGTGATCTGTCAGTTGTAGCTCCTCAGTGATGAGCCTTCATCCTCACAAATCTAGCAGAAATAGTCAAATTTATATGCATTCACAGAGTAGGTCATAGCCTGAAGCTTGAAATATTTAGAGCCACCCCATGACCCTCTTACTTGCCTTGCTAAAACAGCCCTACTGCTGCCAATGATGCTTCTACTCAGGCAGCTACACCCAGCCTGGTGTCTTAGAGAGAGGGTAAGTGATGGGCTGGAAACTTATTTATCTTAATATCCTTTATGCTATAAGCCTGTTTTTACAGAGTGTAACCTTTGCAGCAGAGTGGGCCTATAAGTGTAGATATTAAAGGCATGTGCAAGAGTATTACTTTTGCAGTTTTTAATTTGAGTGTTGAAGGAGGTATTTTGTGTTTGCAGGTTTTCATTTCCTTCTGTTACTATCTCATGTTATGACGCATTAAACTGAAAACAGATCTATCGCCTCGAATTTGTTGAGTTCATCCACTGTGAGATGAAGCAATGCTGATGCAGTGCAGGGATCAGCTGTGGAGGGAGAAAGCTCTCCTCAGTGCTGTGCCTGTTCAGGCTGAGCTGTGTTCCAGAGCAACCATGGTCATCCTGGGAAAGGCAGTGCCTGTGAGCAGGTTGGATGTCATGTTCTGCAGGTGGCAGAACAATTAAAGATTGTGCAATGATGTTATTTGTAACAAATCAGATGGAGTGGGAATTACCTTGGAAGTGAATAGTGAAGACTAGAAAGTTTCTAAGTTACTGGACCAATGTAAAAAGCACTTGCATTTAGAATCATGTTAAAGGAGTCAACCTTCTTGCACTATGAGTAGTGGTGGAGAGTCCCAAATACCATGCAGCAAACATCTGCATCAGCATTTAGTGACAACTTAAAACTCTATTAGTAGCTAAGGAAGGTCTCACGGACAGGAAGATTCTTTACATTGCACACAGTAAAAAGTTCAAAGCCCATGAGAAAATGAAGCTACACTGTACAGTATGTTTTGGGATTTTTGCAGCTCAGATGATAAAAACCCATAGCAGTTAGTTTCACTTCACAGTGAGTGCGTGCTGATAACAAGACAGAAATGCATTTGTGGTCAGCGGCAGAAGAGGCACAGGGAGGGGAGGGGTTATCTCAATGAAAAAGGTGTTTTTCTTGAATGTTTGCTTGCACTAGCTTAATGGTATGAGAAATACATAAGAAATGCCTTTTTCACTAATCAAATTAATAACCATTTCAGGGACAAAGAAAATTTACGTAAAATGTTTAAATACACTCCTGAGTGACCTGTTGGCATGAACTAGAATCGCCAGATAACAAAGCTGGATGTCTGTGTTAGAAAACTAATGCATATTGGTTAAGTTGTGCCAATACAGGTATTTAAAATGACAGATTTCTGTGATTTTCTTCAAAAGGCAGCTCTAGAAATGTTAGATTACCAAACATGCTAAAGAAAGAGACCTTAACAGTGTCACTTTCGTTTTCCTGGGCGAAATGGTCAATGGGGGAAAGGGAATCAATTCTTTGATGCATTTGTGAGAAAGTGGAACTTTTGTCTATTCAAACTCACACACAGGTGTGAAAGATAATAGTTTTCAAGGTCTTGCTAAACAGAGACAAGACTCACACGGCCTTGCTATTTAATGGAACTGCAAATTGAAGGGGTTTGCTTCTGATTACCAGTGGTATTGAAACAAAATTCTTCCAAACATTGTTGAGATTTGAAAAAAAAGTGTTCCAGATCCAAAGCCAGCTTTGGGTGTGAAACCCAGTCCAAACAGTTACTGCCAGCCATTTTTTGCTGTGCTGAAATCGCTCTCCATCAGTGATGCTATATCATCCATCTCTCAGGGGCAGCCTTAAATAGTTGTAGGAATAGGCTTCAAACTCATGCTTTAAGAATTCCTTGTTTCTGTAAATAAAAATCTCTAGTCCTAGATCAATTGGATATCCAAAGTTACTCTGCTTTTGCTGCTGTTTTACTAATGCTAAATACATGTTTATCAAGGTAACAGCTTTTTTAAAGGTGGAGAATTAACAGCTTATAGCATATGCACCTTTTTAGCAGAACCACACCATGGGGTACCCAAAATCAAATGGAAAGCCCCTTAGGGAGTGCAGTGGCCTTTTGTAACAAATGATTGAAATCTGAAAACCAAAGAACTTCTGAAATACAGAAGAAATGTGAAACACACCCAGAGAGTTACTCTTGCATAAGAGATTTTGGTTAACAACCACATGCATGTAAAATCCTGGCCACTTGTGCTTTGCACTGTGTGTGACAATTTGAGAGGCTCAGCTTGTCTTTGACAGAGGTCCTTCCCTAGACTATCCCTGAATGTTTGCTTAGGAGGATGATAATAAAAAATGTGTTCTATTTAGTCCTACTGCCTTTTTTTGCTCATTATTTGAGTATTTGTGGATATTTCTTGCTTCCCTGCAGGCTTGAAAATGTTTGTGGTGTAGAAACAGCTGGCTCTTTTACTTCTTGATGTCTACTAATAGATTTCAGCAGCCGAATGCTCACTGACAAGTATCTGCATATTCACTCAACCCCAGCTTGCCCATGCGCAGTTTGAAGGGAGAAGTACTGTGGAGCACAGGCCTGACCACAGAGCTGACCACATCTGAGCAGGAGCAACAGCACTGTGCCCAAAGACAGGGATGGCTGGACATTTCTGGTCTGCTTTTTGGTAATGATTTTCTTAAAACCATTTCCATGCACATACCGAATGGAAGAAACCATTAGTTTTCTTTGTCCTTTCTCACATATGCAATGTGTGTTTTCTTTGCTGTCTGCAATAAATTGCAGTCAAATTTATCCTAAATTACATCCTTGTGTTGAGGCAGAATGCTTTCCTAGTCCCTGAGGCTACTTATTCTTCTTTTTTGTTTCTTTGCAACATCAGGCTGCATTCCTAAAATGAGCCTTATATGGATTGTTTGCAAAATGAATGGAGTCTCCTTTTTCATCTTGCACTAGCTTTTTATGTCAAATTTCTCAAGAAATCTTTTCCAATCCAGTAGTGTTTTCTTACTGAGCTTTAGCTTTAAACAAATGTCATCTCTAAGATATTACAATGTAGCACCTGTTGCCTGGTAGAAATGGCTAGACTAGAAAACTTAATTGTTTTAAGCCAATTCTGGAGCACACTTCAGATAATTCACTTTTCGGGGAAGCATTTTCTTTGCAGAGCAATACTTAAACTCTGTTATCATTGCTGCCTTTGGTATCTTCAGTAAATTTGGAGGAGAGAATTGGGAGCCACGAGGAGGCTGCAGTGAATTCGTACCACACTGCAACCTGCTGTGTCTTACAGACAACTACCTCAAAACACACACGGTGCTTCTGGGCAAGGATGTAATCCAGGAGTTCCTGCAACACTTAATTCCCTAATACAAAGTCTAACTAGATGTTAACTGGCTCGGTTGGGTTTTGTGTTTTAGTACCTTTGCAGCTTCAGCTGTTGCGCTCGCACGTGTACAGCAGCGTTGCCCTTCAGGGATTGCACCTGAAGCTCCTTGGGTTTTATTTCAATCTTTTCTTACAGGGATTGCCAGGGACTCAGGTGTGTTATCTTTCCCATGCCTACCAGTTTAACTGGAGAAAGAAAACTCTGCATTACAGAGGAGAATTTAAGTATTATTGTGCAAAGAAATTAAGATACAGCTCTCACAGCAATCCTTTATTCTCCACAGTGCAGCTTTAAGGCATAAAGCTGTGTTCCTACTAACAGAAGGTATGTATGATCGCTGTGCTGGGGGCTGGGAGAGCTGTGACTGTTGTGCAACTTCTGTGGGCTTAAATGGCTAAACTTAATTGTGGATCGGCTGGGCTTTCCATGGTGAAGAGAGAGGGATGCCATTCCAGCTGGCAGAAGGACTGGGAGACATCCAGCCTTGATCTGTGCAGGCTGTCCGTGCTCCTAGGAGGATGATTTCTAAGAGCTCAGTGGACGGTGGTGATGACCAGAGAGCAGATTTCTCATGAAACCTGGACACCACTTTCAGGGGTTCACGCCCTGAACCGCAGTTCCCACATTAGCAAGTGGTTAACAGCAAGAGTGGCTCTTCCTGCGCCAAGCCCACCCGCAGCCTTGCCGGGAGAGCATCCTTTGGCGGCCCCACGCACGGAGAGCGGTGTGGCCGCGCTGGCCCTGCCCGGGCTCCCCCCGGGGGCCCCGGTCCCGGCTGGGTGCCCGCGCAGCCGTCCGGAGCAGCGCGGGGGCCGTGCCCGGTGCGCCCGTGGTGCCGGCGCTGCCCCGGCGCGCACATGGCCGGCGCGGGCGGCGGGGCCGCGACGCTGCCCCGGGGAGGGTCGGCGGGCGGCCCCCGCCCCGCACACCTCCCCCGCGCGGGGGGAGCGGGAGGGAAACCCCCAGTTCCGCTTCCTGACGGCGCCGCGGCCCGGGCGGGGAGCGGCGGCCGGAGCGCGGGGCTGCCGGCGCCCATGGCCGGCGAGCGGACGCGGCGCTTCACGCGGAGCCTGCTGCGACCGGGGCAGGCGGCGGAGCTGCGGCACAGCGCGGCCGCCGCGGCCGCCGGCGGGCGGCTGCAGCTGCGGGTGAGTGCGGCGGGGCAGCGCCCGGCGGGCTCCGGGCACCGGCCCAGGTGCGAGGCGCGCTCGGGTCCCGGGGAGGGCGCGGCGGCGGCGGCAGCGCCGGGAGCCCCGGCCCGCCCGGCCCCGAGCGGAGCAGCCCGCGGGCAGCGCCGGCCCGCCCGAGCCGCTCCGCTCCGCGCCTCCCCGCGCTGCGGCCGGCGGCTGACAGCCCTCGCTGACAGCCCTCGGTGACAGCCCCCGGCGGCGGCCCGGCATCCTCCCTCCGCCCGGCCGGCTGTCCGTCCCTCCGGCTGCGCTTCGCGGTGGCGGCGGAGGGAGAGCGGGGAGCGCCCGGCCGGAGCGGGACAGGCGCGGGTCCCGGCGTGTGACAGTCACGTGAGAGCCGGTCCGCGCTGCCCGGCTGGCACCGGCGCTGCCCGGCAGCGTGTGCGCTCGCTGCCGGGGATTTCCACTGGAAACCCCGCGCAAGAAGCCTCGAATGCCACGGAAACCAGACCCTGTTCTTCCTACTTGCGCTCGCTTTTAAAATGCACCGCATGAGGCTTCAGGCCCCGCGTCTCTCCATCAGTGGAGTGTTCTCCGTTACATAGTTGTATCTAAGTCCTTAGCTGGTAGGCATGGATGGCAAATCGGTAGGGTTCACGAGCCTTTTCAAATCTCTAGGTATTTATGAGTCATTTATTAGCCATTTTGATATTAAGATTTCTTTGGACTTAAAGCTATGAGTTATGAGACTTACATGACTCTTTAGATGATTAAGCATATAATTTCTGTGAATCATTTAATTCAGATAAATATTTTCCTTTTCTAGTTTTTCAGCTCATGGAGTAGAGGGAAAGTTTTAAGTGAAAGGTCATCAGTTTACCCTACAGCAGTGCCTAGCTGTAATACATCCTCTCTGCATAAAACAGAAAGCAATTCTGCAAGTGTGTTCCCATAAAGTTAATGGGCATTTTCCATCATCTGAGGGGTCTTGCCCAGTACAAATTGACAGTTGTGCTAAAGTGACTGCTGGGCTTAGAGACAGCAGCCAGTTCACAGCTCCTAGTTATATCTACGTCAAATATGAGTTGTTTTCTTTATGTCACAAGATTTGAAGTGCTTTTACAGTCAGCTTTAACGGTCGTCCTGAAGTATTCCAAAACTCCTGATTTTTGAAAACTTAGAAGAAGGTACATGTCTCTCCTGACTTTCCACAAATGTTGTGCATGTTATTAGCATTTATCAATTCCAAAGCATCCCTACAACTGCACCACCAACAGATTTACATGATCCCACCTACTGGGCACAGAGATCAGAATTTGGCTCATTATCAAACAGGATGCACTACACTGATGGAGTTTTGGTGGAAACCCTCAAGGAACCATCATGATTGGTTTGGGCTCTGACCAAACATTGTGCTGAGCCTCCAAGAGGCCATGTTTCAGTTCAGATACCAGCTAAACTACTGTATTGTCTCATTGCATCTTGGAGTATTATAAACAAAGTTTTATTAGCAATGTATTTTTCTCTGCTGTGCCTTTGCTGCAAGAATGCAAAACCAGAATGAATTGATGAAGCAAATCTGAAATTGATATTCTGTTTCCTTAAAGGACGGTGGTGTTTTTAATGTGTTGCTAACAAATCTTACACTTCTATCTCAATATGGCATTTAATTACTCCTCGTGTATTCACATTTTATTTTATTCAATCTGCCTTTAAAACATCAAGACTTCAGTTCTAGGGTGACAAAAATCATCTGCCACTTCTGTGAGTCTTCTGTGAGACTTCCTGTTGACTGATGAAATACACTGGTGCTAGATTTCATCAGGGCTTTTGATGCAATATCTGAGGCAAATACAGTCAGATCTGAAAAGATGGTCTTTGAAAGATACAGAAGTTAAGATCTGAGATTCCAGACCAAATTCTGGTTTCAGTTATACCTCTCAGTGGGATCACTTAGGGACTTCCAGATGTGTTTTATTCACCAGCAGGCACAATGGTTCTGAAGTCTGACTTGCTTGCTGTGTTGAATATATACAGCTCTGGGGAATTTAATGGAGTTATCATCTTTTTACCATACTTTTTTGGGTTGCCAGTAATGTTGCCTCTGAAAGACAAAGGTTTATAAAAAGCCTTACGCCAAGGTCTCATGTAGTAAAGGTCTCATGGAGTAAAAAGCTGCTCCCTTCAGGGTTAAATCTTCTCTACCTACATCAGCTAGATTGAGCAGAATTAACCATTGTATCTTAGCTAACAGGCAGATCTTGGCAGATGTGCCAGGTTGCAATTTTGGGGCTGCCAGGTGGAGCTCTGGTGTTCTGTCCTGGGTAGTGATTGCTGCCTCTGGATCTGCAACACAGAATGCCAGGGTGGCAGGTCTGCTGAGGTGTGCTAGTTCCCTCTAGCCTCTGTGCCTTGCACTCAGGGATGGCACAGCCATTGCAGTAAAGCTGTGTTGCTTTTGTAAAAAAGTTCCACAGAACCTGAGATTTCTGGCTGAATTTCAACTGACATTTTGTAACAGAAGTGAAAATTCCCACAGGAAAGAAAAATTGGGTGTATTCAACGAGGTCTGTTGGTTCTCAGCACATCTTGCTCTGGATGTATAAGTACCTTATATTCCACTTATACTAAATCTGGCTTGTGTTGGAGTGTCCTGAAAGTTGGCTCAGCTGCTGTCTCTGCAAATAACTGGCAGCTACAAAGGAGGGAAAGCATAAATGTGTAATGTGTAAAGAATTATGTGTAAAGAGCAGAGAACTAAGCCTTCTGGCTCTGCTTTTGTGTATGTCCTGTATTGAGTTGCAGCTGGACTTCTGCTGGTAACGTTTGGACAGCACCTGCTCTAGGTGCAACCCTTAGTTCAGTAGGAGCGTAGGGATCAAATGTCTAAACTGTCTTAGAGAAAAGTAAAGTGTTGTGTCTTACAGCTCTTTAGTGTTTTCGTATAGATTGCTTCTTCTTTTGTGTCATTTATTCATTTTGCTCATTTATTCATTTAATAGTTGCTAGGGTTCAGCACACAAATCTGTTTGTAAAAAAAGAAGGTGCCATTATAATCAGGAAAAATGAGCTGGCAGAAGTAAGGGTGTTTGTCATTTGGTGTTGTATAAGAAGGAACTTCTGCAGTGCCCTGAAAGATAAAAAGTGGAAACAGAGATTGAAGGTGGAATAGGTGTGTGTATCTCACTGGTAGGGGATAGTAACTGCAATGTTTTGGCGGAAGTAACACATTCTACATTAATTACCAACTCTTCAGTAGGTGGGAGGAGTGCTGCTATCGGGTGTTAATGGTGTATGGCTGCACTTCAGCTTGTTTCCATTGCCTCCTTAAGCTTTCAAGTAGTCACCAAACTAGCTGGTGAAATAGATCAGCACCATCTAGAAGGTAAATAATTTATTGTATTTTGAAACTTTGATGTGCAATTCTTTGTCTCTTCTAATAGGAAACACTTGTTTGAAAGTTGCTTTATGAACACTTGCTGCCACTGCCCAGGAGAGCTGAATAGCTGTGCACAAGAAAGGGAAATTAATATGTCTGTTGCTTCATTTGTGTCTGTCGCTGCAGCAGTGTTCTACTGGAAGTTTTTAAAATGGTGATGGGCCAGTGAGTTGTCCTAGAAATCAGCTTGCTAACTGCTCAGCTAGTACTGAACTTCATGTTATACTATTATTTCCAGATCTCAATTAATTTGGCTAAGTACTGCTGGCTGCTGGCTACATAAAGTGTTGTGACATTGCTTTTATAAAAGAGCTGTGGCAGGTCTTGCTCCTCATCTCTCTCCATCGTTAAACAAGTTAATAGCAGTCTGGAATTGGGCTGTTGCTCCACGTGTCTTTTTTTTGGCACAGGTTTCTTTCCATCCCACTGCAGCCAAGCACAGAGTTGTGGTGTCCAGTCCCTCAGTACTGGCTCTCTCTCATGTGGAAGTCTGGATTACCTGGCTCTCTCTTCTGCACAATATGCATTTCTCCTTTTTACTTTACCTGGGGCCACCATAATTCCTCCCTGAAAGAATGGATCCCCCTTAGCTTCCCATGTGTATTTCACGTAGCATGTACTTTACAAATAATAAATAACATCTCTGTTTATGTTGTGGTTGTATATTTCTAGTTTTGTGGGGGTAATGAGCTGGTTTGTGACTCCAGTAATGTGTTTTAGTCTCTTAAGAAGAGTGATGTGTGTGGTTTCCAGCCTCACAGGGAGCACCCACTGCCTTGGTACCTGGATAATGATACCAGGGCTTGGACTGTGCCTGCTCTGTATGGCCTCTTCTCATTATGTGATTGGGCTTGCATGTTATGAATGAAATATCACTGAAAACCCCATCTGTGGAGAAGGTACACTGCTACCTGAGCTACTTCAAAGACAGAAACCTCAGTGTGAAAGACTCCTTTCTCCTGAGGATGTTCTGATGCCTTCTGTTAGTCCAGGGTGAGCCCAAGTAATGCATTTATAAATGCATTGAGTCTGTCGTGGTGTTTTACCCAAATAGATTCTGTGTGCTTGTACGCAGGTGCACAGGCACTGGCTTCACACACCTGCCACCAGGTCTTTTGTCTGTTTCTCTGAGAGAAAACCCCAAACTGGTGCAGTAATCTTAAGGGCATGTGCATACAGAGAAACCTTCATCCTGGTCTAGTGGTTGGGAGAGTTTGTTCATGACACCATGTAAGGGAGCCTCACCTGCAGGTCTGGAGCTGGAGTTCTCTTATGGCGTGCCTTGGCATTTGAGATGAGTTATGGTTTCCTCAGGGCAGACAACTTGACAGGCATATTTGGAATGTTAACAACCTTGGGCAATGTTGAAATATTAAATAGCTTGTTTATATTTGTAATTTACCTGTGAACCATGTTCAGAAATCTACACTCAGAAACTTAACTTTCATTTATACCCTGTGTGACGTCCCTTACTTGCTCAAAACTAGACCCACATTATTTGCAAGTAGTCTCCTTTAGTAACCATTTTTTGTTGTTTTGGACTGTCTGACAAGCAATTCTGTAGATGCTTTTCAGCTGGGGTATCCCAAGAACACTTGGTCTGGCCCGGGCAAGGCTCTGATTGCTTTCAGCTGGCTGCTGGAGCTCAGATGTGAGGGCAAATCAAGCAAAGGGTACAGGCAAGAATGCACTACTTGCACATTCTCCAGCTGCAAGGCTCCCTCCTCTGCAGGCAGACAAAAGGGGCAAAGTCTGCTTCGGAGCAATTCTAGGAACTTCATCTGGCACTGGGGACAAAATTGGTGCAGAAATGAGGAAAAGAAGATAAGGGAACAGAGCCTCAGAGGGTGGAGACAGAGAAGGGAAGAAAATGTTTTAGAAAGAAGAAAAGCATTGGAGAAAATGGGGGAAAAAAGAAAAGACTTTGTGGGGAAGGAGAGGCTGAAGAAGATGACAAAACGAAGGAAAGAAACAAAGAGAGCTGCAAGAAAGTTTCGTCAGGTTGGTGAATAACTTGTGCAGATAAGCCATTAATGTGCACCCCTATACAGCCATTTAGGAGGTGGGGAGACCCAGGCACTTGGATTCAAATGCAGGGTTTTCACTCTTGTCTTGTGTCTGTCACTTGACTAACACTTTTTTTTTAAATTCATGGAAAGTGGACTCACTTGAATTTTGAGTAACTCAGAATGCTCTCAGTTTAGAAAAGTTGCATTAACTTTTTTCCTTTTGCCTTTAAGGTTAATTAAGGGGTCTTGAGAGGGGGAGGATGAGCATCAATAGCAAAGAGAAGCTGGAAAATTAAGCCTTGTGTTGGGTTTGGAGGAGGATGGATACACAGAGAGATAGTTTAATATTGTTGTGGTTTCTAACAGGCAGTTCTGCAGTGCATATGTCACTTCCAGAAGTCAAAACATGTTTGTAACTTTTCTAGCATAAGGTCAAAGGCCTATGAAGTAGTGACACAGATGTGATTATTACACAAAGACTTGCTTGTCCTGTGTATAATGTTTCCAGTTTAGGATTCCCTGCATTTCACAGAACTCAATAACAATTTTCTGAATCTGAATTATACTCGCTGTTTTATAACAACTGTATATTCTTATTTTAGCAAAAGCCAACTTTATCCCTGTTTTTGTTGATAAGAAAGACAAAACACCAGGAGCTAACTGCCCAAGTTCATGTATAAATCTGTAGTAAAAGCCATAGAATTATTGTCTCCAAGTTTATCCCCCTCACAGGCTGTCCTGCCCCACATGGATGAATAATTTGCCTGGCTTCATAATCCCCCCGACTCCTCTCATTTCTGACATGGGAAAAATGTTCCCTCTCTTGAAAAATGTAAGAAAACTGAAGGCTGCCTGTCCTTTGCATGCTTGCTTAGTGTAAATGACTTCAGCTCACGTTGTCCCTTTCTGGGCAGAGCACAAACAGACAAATAGCAGGGTACTGCACTAGTGTTAGGTGGTGATGTGTGTCAGTGGAGCCTTCCAGAGCTGGGAAGGCTTTTTCTACTTCTCTTCTTCTTTTTCTAATTTCCCAAGTCTCCTTACCCTTCCTCCATTTTTAGTTTGGATGCTCAAGGCAGTAGTCTATTATTTTTTCTCCTTCATGTCAGTGATGCATAATCACAACCTAAATTGCGTTGCTTAAATACATTTTTTTGTAGATTACTTGTAATTTCTGGTACTAGTTTTTCCTTCATGATACAGACAGGAAGAGGTCAATGTTGCATTTTTGTTCTTAAATTTTACACAGGAAGAGAGTTTCCTTGGAGCACTGGGGGTAGGTGGTGCTGCCCAGCCTCTCCTTCCCAGTGTTACACTGGGAGCCAACATCCAGCCTCTCTACTTGGGTACTCTAAAGTTACTTTTCAGCTGGAACCTAAATACTGCATGTTTTGGAACACAGTGTAATGTTTTGAGATGTTCTTTAAGCTTGTATAAAAGTACATCAGATGGGGAGATCTGGATATGTTTGTGACGTGTGTGGGTTCACACTGTGCAGACAGCAGTGGGAACTGCAGCTACTGTCATTGGAATCCCAGGAAAATATGGGGAAAGGGAGGTGGTACCTCCCTGCAAGGAGAGTCTTCTGCTGCTGCCTCTGTGAAACAAGGTTTTATCTGCAGACCAAAAGGAAAAAAAAAAGGAAATCTCAAAAGTTGAAAGATACACTGTATTACATTTTAAATTCCTAATGCAGTCATTAATAAATAACAATTAACTTGCTGCTAGACTTTCTCCCCTTATTGCCGTTGAGCAGTTGTGTAATATTCACTGTACAGAAGCTCAGTATGCTGTCAGCATTGCAGTGATTTTTTAATTGCAGTGGAATTTTTCCTCCATGGAGCGTGGAGGAAGTGGAGGGAAATTCTGTCACTGAGTCTGAAAGGAGCTGTTCAGGTGGGAGAATAATGCTGGCTGACTTAAAGCAAACATGATCCTAGGTTACTTTGACATGTTGACCTAAATTAAATGATGTAGATATAATGCAATTTAATGAATGCAATTTAATTGGATATGATAGAGAGAAAAAAAAGTTTCATTTTTTTATGTGTTGCTGTATATCACAAGAGTAATGCAGAAATATTCTCTCTGAAAGTGGAGTGACTAGGAATGTTTAGAATAGCAAAAAGAAAATCTATTATCTTTGTATTTTAGTTTTTAAATTGCCATCATCTAAAAGTGCTGCTTGTCCATGCTAGATGTACCTGCGTTGGTAACCATGTTTAGGTTGATGACTTTGAGGAGTGTACTTCTAATTTTTAGGCAAGAATGAAATTCTGGACTCTTAAATGTCTTTTGGCTCTGCTTTTCTAGGGCTAAATTAAAAGCTCCCCAAATGGGGAGCCCAATGGCTCTACAAACAAGGCCTAGAAGCATCTTTTATCCAAAAGCTGCCTGGAACATTTCAACTAAGGGTTAATGTGTCTATCTTTTGATGCAAATTCCTCAATGATCTTTGTTCTGGATTGGTTTTTCTTGTGGTTTAGGGGCAGAGGTTGACATGGTTTGACGAAAATGAATTTTTAAAGTGTGAGAATATGCTCCTGTGATCTGAGTATTTGCCAGGCTCTGGGACAGAAAAAGTACATGGCAGAGGGACATGAGAGGGAGGGGGAAGACTGCTGTGGTATCCTCTGGCCACAGTGGTGTGTAACAAAGCCTTAAACTACTTTTTCTGCCACTTTCTTCTGCTGTGAGGTGCTTGTTGCTGCTTCCTCCTTGCCCACTCTCTACTCCCTGCCTTCTTTCCCTCTTAGTCCTTTGCAAGCTCTGGCAGCCCTGGGGGGAGTCTGAGCCAAAAAGTCAACAGAATAGAGGCAGGAAAGGCAGCCTATACCCAGACACTGTGCAAAATGCATGTTCAGTTTGAGGGAGGGCAGGATGCCAGTCCTCCACATCCCCTTCTCTCCCCTTTGGAAGCAAGCACAGCACTCCTTTCCATGCTATGAGTAGGTGCAGAAGAAAGGACTCAGAGCTTGTTGAGTCTTTGAGTGAAAGTGGTGGGCTGCAGTCAGCCTGGGGGCTGTTGATTGGGCTGTGCTTGTTTAGATAATAAGTCATCTTTGGAGCCTGTCCCGTGGAAGAGCTTTCTCCATTGCTGTGCAAGTACCATGGCACAGGCCAGGCTTGATGTCTTTTGTTAGGAATGCCTCTGTTGCATTTCACAGGCCATAAATAACTTGTGGTATTTGTAGCAATCTCAGTCTCTCTTTGAAGATACAAGTGCGCAGCCTTTTTCCTGGCTTGTCTTTTTTTCTTCTTTTTTTGTTACTTAGCCTCAAGTGGTCTCAAGTCTGAAAAGTGGTTCAGGGGCCTAAATTTGGCCATCCTGGAGATAGAACTGTTTTGTGGCTTTGAACTTTAAGCTATATGGAATGAAACACATAAAAGTGTGTTCTACTGAACAACAGTGCATTGACAGGGAGAGACCTTGGGAAAACAAGTCCTGGGTCATACCTCTGGTTCTGTGTGCAGAGAGAAAGGGAGTGATGAGTAAGTATTAAAACCTGTAATGAGCAGACTTTGATATTCTAGAATATCATGTGGTGTGTGAATACCTTTTGTATTCACATATTTGCAATGCATAGTAAAATATGTGCTGAGCCGTCATGTTTCTGTTGTCAGTATATAGGCACATGTTTTCCTCTCCAATTCATGGGTGGCAGGTGGACTTCCAGCAGTGGACAGAGAGCAATTACAGAAGCTGTGCGGACATCAAATATCCTGCACAGCCCTCCTCTAAAAGCAAGTTGCTGAAAAGCATCTGCCCGTTCCAAAGCTGCATCTCGCTTCAGGCAACAGTTGCCTTTTCCATGAGTAACAGTTGTCTTTTTCTTTGAGCTGTGTGATTGCACAGTGCCTCTGTTCTGCTGACACCTTTCATTAAACAGCTAAAATCTCAAGCACTGGTGGAAACGAAGGTGTACAACATTAAGTAGGGTTGAATTATACGGGTCTCTTTAGTGCAGCATGAATTAACCTCATTGCTTCCCCTGAATCCATGAAAACTGGTTTGGAGGTTTTGTAAGAGAACCTACAAAACAGAAATCCAGGAGATCCATGAACAGAAATTTGGCTTTCCTGGTCAATAATAACTTGTGATTTAACAGTAATGTTAGGAAATCCCTAATATAAACAAAAAAAAAAAAAATTGTAATCAAGGTAGATGATTACTTTTCTTCAGGTGTCTTTCAGAAGACACCTGCTTCTTTTTATATTTCAAATGCATACACAGTTGTTTCCATGTTTCTGTGTACTTTCTAAAAGAAATGGAGCTCATGTAACACACCAGCTCCAAGTGGTTTAACTCCAGTTGGCTTGGAAACGGAAGAAGATGGAATGGTAGTTTTGGGGGGGAGTTATGCCTTCTATATATTCTTTCCTCAGAAAGGGTGAGGTGAAAACTGTTTGCAGAGGGGTTTCAGATGAATGTTACCAGTTACTTGTGTTGCAATTAGGATGGGCAGTAGAACAGTGGGACACGATGTCTTACGTGCCTTAATGTGAAATTTATCTCCTTTTTTTCCCTAGAGTTTTTCTTACAATGAGAACCCTTCAAAACCACGAGCCATGGCCTGTATGTTGCAGTTAAATATTATCTTTCTCTCATTTCTCCATTGTCACATCTGCCCACTCCCTGCTTTGCTGCCCTCACCCCTTCCAGTCCTGGATCCTTGTTGTGCTTTGTGTCCCTCTCCCACTTGTCTCAGAGCCTCTGTTAAAGCCTCTCTGTGCAGGGAACAGTGTGTCAGTTGTGTCAGGCACCCTATCTCTGCCTGCCATCCATGCCACATCAAAACCCACTTCTTCCAGGAATGTTCCTTGCCAGTTCTGCGAGTGGGTGCTCTCTGTTCTCCTCCCCTCCTGAGCACTGCCCCGTGCTGCTCTGCCCAGCCCTGCCTCTCTCCCCCAAACTGGCAATGGAAAGCCTTTGGCTTTGGTAACAGGCCTCTCCTCTGCCTTTAGTGTGAGGTTTTGCATTGAGCACATGGGCTTGTGTTGATGACTGTTCACCGGATAAAATATAGTTCAAATAATACTGAGGGACTCCTCTTGAAAGAACTTTTCCTGTGTCTGTTTCCTTAAAGGAAGCAGTGGTTCCCTGTTCAGTGTAGTGTGGAAGACAAGTCCATGTTGTGATGTGTGAATATATCAATGGATTTATACCTATTTTAAAATCTACTCAGGTAAAGAGGGCTAAAATCAGTTTCCTTGGAATAATGTGGCATGCCTGGTTTGGGGGGTTTTAAGACAAGAACTTTGCATTTAAATTCCATGATGATGGCTAGGGAGCTGTGCTAGAATAAGGTATAAGGGCTGCTCTGCTTGGTCTTTGTGCCCCAAGGCTTCTGGGTTTCTGTTTTCTACCACTGTTTCCCAGTGTGTATTTCAGAAGATCCTCATTCCTTATCCTAAAGGATCCGCCAGGGATTCAGATAAGAAATTTGAGTTTCTTTATTTTGGAGGAAGATTTTGTGTGATCAAGAATGGGAGTCAGCAAGTGACTTGTAATTAGAGCTTGAAACCTGAGGTGTGAAATTTCTATGATGCACAATGAAGGGTTGCTGCTCAGTGTGTAACTGGGTCTGTCATCATCCCAACAGCATGTCCTGAACCCACCTGGCATAGTTTGCAATGCAGCTGGTTGTTGTTAACATCTATGAGGTAAAAAAGGTAATGCAGGAGAGTTGTCTGACTTTTTTTTGCCAGTGTCAGAGCTCCAGACATGCCCCAGAGCCAGTATGCCAAACACATCCTGCCAGCATTAGCTCACACGGACAATTTAACAAATACCTTTTTCTGTCATTTGGGTGAGCCATGGCTAAGGAATAATACATTCTAGTTGCTATTATCATGGGCTCAGCTGAGCAGATTTTTTAGCTTTTTCATGTCTGTCTGTGAAATAACAGGAATAAAAGCCAGCAAACTGCAGTGCTAACGGTATGGCTGCTTTTAGGCAGTTTGGCAGGAAATGCTGTTTCCTGTTCTTTTGATGTTCTGTTGACTTTCTCATAAATATTAACCCATCTGGGGCTTCAAGATTTGTTGTTACGGTGGCATAGACAATGTCAGTGACAGCCAAATTTAAACGTAGCTGTTCCTTTAAGTAGATGAACAGGTTCTGGTTAAAAAATGCAGAATTATGTTGTAGCTCTTTTGACTGCAGTGTGACATCTTCAGATTTCTGTCTGCATAGTCAAGTTGGAAAGTGGGATGAGATTTGCCTTTAAAATATAGGCTCATACTGGTGTGGCTTGCTCTTCTGGATCAATTTAGAGCTTCCAGAAGTCCTGTGTCATAGGCAGATGCCAGGCTCTGTAGGCACTCAGTTTGTGGTGATTGGGATGGGCTGGCCCAGCCTCATCCCCGGTAGGCACAGCTGTGAGCAGCAGGTGAGCAGCACTGACAGCAATGAGCCAGGGAGTGCCCAGGGGCACTGACCAACCACCAAAGGGAACAGAGGGCACACAGGTGCAGGGCATCAACAGGAGGGGATAAAAGGTTGGGCTGAAGAACAAGAAGGACAGATGCTTGCAGCTTCTGAAGTGACCTGATATTCCTCTGTATGGGCAGAAGCCTGAAGCATTCTGATGAGGTATGGTGCTACTCTGGATGGGTTGAAGCTTTAATTGTGAGGTGTTACTCTGTGTATCATGGCTGTCTCAGCTGTGGCATGTGCTGTGACAAGGTTCCTCAGCACTCTGACTAATAATTGTAGTGCCGTTTGATGTGCTTTGCAGATCACCAGATAAATTTATATTTGGAATAAGATGATAGATCCATCTTCTCCATTACTTTCTTGAGAGGAATTGTGTCCTTGTCTTTTGAGATCCCAAGCAAGCGCTATCCACAGGGTTGTCAAGGTCCCTTCCAACCCAAACTCTTGTGTGATAGAGGTGAACCTCTCTTAACCTTTCACCCTGCCTGTTCCTCTTGGCTGGCACAGTCATGTGAGCCCTGGATCAGCAGGATGTCTTGGTTAGGGTGGTACCTCCTATCAAGGTGCACCAACCAGTCTTTTGGGGCTGGCTTTTAAACTCAGGGTTTTTTCAAATCACATGCTGATAGATGAGATTTGAAAGGCAGAGGGTGCTGCTTCCCAGAGAGCTGAGCTCTGCAGACATGTTTGTGCTGGGTGGAGGGCATCTCTAGGTGTCTCCCTGGAAATGTGGCAGCTTCCATTCCTGGTGTTTGTGCATGCCAGTGGCACTGTGCCCCAGCAGCCTCCTCAGTAAATTGCCAGCCTGATCTTTTGTGAAGAGCAGTCATGTTGAATTTAGTGTTACTGCATCAAGAGTGAAGCACTGATACTGAGAGTGAGTAATTGTAACTAAATCTGCCCTTATGCCTGGCAGTGTGTGTTTGGTATTTAGCTGTAACTGTTCCTAATTTGCTCAGCTGCTTGACAAAAACATAAATGACATCCAGGTGAGAGTTCTTCTGTTGGCTGCAACTCTGTGTTACCATGAAATAATTGTAACATTACATAGAAAGTGATAAATGATTGCTAAGTTTAATTAGAGCACTAATTATATATTGGAGTGAATTTCAGCAGAAATGAAAAATTGCTATCTCTGCATTTAAATTTCCATCTGAATTGTAGGAGAAACTTGAGAGTATTTTCCCTTGGTGTGAGAAAGGGCTGTGTTTAAAGGGAATGTGCATGTACCATCATATTTTCACTTGGATATCACATGTTCTAATGAAAGCTTTGGCAGCACAGACAACCAGACTTCTTAAAAAACAACTATAAACAATCTTTTGGATTAAAGTTCCCATGTTTGCTCTGTAACATTTAAATAATTTACTTATGCATTTGCACTTTTTCTACTGGAACTACTTAAGAACGTAACCCTGCTGAATGCCCAGCTGTCAGCAGAAGAATGAGGGGGTGGCCTAGGAAGCTGGTCATCTATTTAAAAATCTAATTGCATGTTGCACACAGGGAACTGCTTGATGCCCTGAAGTAAATCAATAGCTTTGTGAGTGTAAATAGTTGTGATTTCTTGAAAAACACTCTCTAGCTGATCTTTATTTCCTGCTTGATTGAGAAGTCCTGAAAGACTAAAAAGAGAAGAGGTCAACATTTGGATACCTAAAATTACTAGGGTCCTTTGGAAGTTCATTTGAGGTGTGTCATTATATCTAGAGAATGACATTGCTTCTGTTATATGCTAGGTAATTTTTTTAAAGTAATGTTCAAAAGTGGTTGTGTAAGAACAGGATATTTTCATAAGTATCAGTTAATTTTACAAAAAGTCAATAGCACAGGCTATTAGGACTTCAATAATAAAAGCAAAGTATGTGTAACCAGACATTTCAGTCAGTGAGAATGAAAGCTCTTTGCACATATGTGTATTTAGCTCATAGTTTCTACTCATATTTTAATCTCCCTTGGAGTTCAGTATTAGTCTTTCAAAACACACATGTTACTAATCAAAATATTATTCTTCTAAGGATTTCTTCCTGAAATACCAACCAGAAGACATATGTTTATAGAGACTGTGTTAGAACTTAACAAATACAGGCCAAACAACTTATAATTGGCCTGGTTTTGCTTATTTTGTGTTTTGTTGAATCAACAGCCTTGTGGATGTGAATGTTAATGGATGCCAGAAATGTAATGTTCATTATTTTAGATTTTGTATGATTTGATTATCTTCTGGAGGTCAAATAAAAGAAAGGGAGTGAAATCCTGACAAGAGACACGAAATGAAAACCACATGTTGTACAGAAGAGCTATCCAGGGGACAGTGTCACTCATTAGCTGCTACAATAGCTGTTACTTGGTTTGATATAGTGAGCACATTGTTGTGCTGTGACAAAAGCCCAGCAATATTATTTCTAAAAGGGGCAGGATGCTTTTTGATTGGTTTGGTGTGTTTTGTTTTCCTTTTGGGGTGCTTTTCCTTTTGCATGGTGATAAGGGCAATGCTGTGGGTTTCAGGCACTTCCTTGGGTGTGGTGTGAGGAGCTGTGTTTGAGCTGCTCCTTTCTGACAGGGTGACACGGTCCCAGTGGGCAGTGTGGCTCTGAGGGACCCTGTCTCTGCTCCATGCTCTTGTCTGGGTGGTCTCACCATTCCATTGTGCAGCCTGGGCTTCCTGGCTGGTGCAAAGCAGGAGGAATGTCAGCCTCCCTGAGCTTCTAGGTGTGCTAAAAGGAAAGGGTTTGGGGCTAATCAGCCCCCACATTGCAATCAAGAGGATAACTTCTCTTACAGTATTGGCACTGTATACACACAAATCCCTTTGCTTGTCTGGTGAGGGCTGATGTTTATGCCAGTAGGATTCTCTGTAGGTGGATTGCTCTGTAGAAATTAATAATTTGCCCTGTGTGCTTTATCCCAAGAAGTGTCATGGTTAGGTGATACTTGACATGGTCAAACAGGGAAAAGGTGCTTGGCAGGCTGCCCCTGGACCTGTCAGATTTGGGCAGGGTTTTTTAAGTAATATGTAAACAAACAAAAAGATCGAGACAGCTCTGTAATATTTATAGCCTTAAAAACTTTCAGAGAGTCCTAACTCTTAGCTGCTTTATTTTAGATTCTTGGCACTGATAATAAAAAAGGAATCTGAAGCCACATTATTATACTGCTGGTGGAAACAATCCATATTCTACTTGTGGGATCTTTTCTGACAGATAAAAGGATACATCTACAGCTGCTTTATTTGGGGGAGTGGGGTGATGGGAGAGCAGCACCTGAGACAACACGCTTTCTGCTGGCCCCATATGTACAGATTTTACTTTGCATTTCTTTTTTTTACTTTGTCCACGTTTTGAGCCTAATTTTCCCTTTTGCAGCTGTAGAAGCTTATGCTCGGAAATTGAATGAGATTGTTCCTTTTGGTTCCTTGCTTCTGGCTGAACTCTTTGTATATGCCTCAAAGTGAAATTGCCTTGAAATAATAAGCAGGGATTGTACAGCTGACTTAGAGTTGAAAGAAGCCTGATTGGGAGCCTCTTTTGTTCACTTCTGGGTTAGTTTAGAAACAGGGCCTTGTGTGAAAAGAAATTGTATGGCCTGAATGGCCAGTTCATCACTGCTAGCCTTTGGTTTAAGGCTTTGGCTTAGATGGCTTTGGTTGTGTTTGGGGCTGTCCCAAAGAGGGCACAAATTCGGGCTCTGGTTTGTTGGGTTGAATCAGCCCTGTTCTTACACATTCATGAAATAACATTTTGGAGAAAACTTCTGGAGGTTGTCAGGTCCAGCTCCCCTCCACAGAGATAAGGTTACTCAGGACCTTGTTCACTCTCCAAGGATGCCCTGTTCCTGTGTTTGACCACCCTTTGTAGTTAAAAGTTTCTTTTTTGTATTTAATTGAAATATCCACTATCACATGTGTTCTGTTCATTGTCTCATTCCCTGCTGCTATGTCTCTGTGGAAAGCCTCTCTCTCCTCTCTACTCTATGAGAGTGTAGACTGGAAAGGTTTTCCATCAGCCTTCATTTCTTATGGCTGGACAAAGGTATTTTCCTCATCATTTCCTCCAGCCTCAGTCTGTCTTGGTCATTTGCAAATAATTCACTCCTCTGTGTCAGTGGACTTGTGCTGGGCATCTGAGAGCTGGACACAGCAGCCACATTAATTTCCTGGGCACGTTGGCAGCTCTGTTCTGCAGCTGGTTCATCCTTGAAGGTGGCCAGGCCCATTCATGTGCTGTCAGTGATGTCTCAGCAGGGTGTTCGTGTCACTGTTTTTAAAGACAGTAGTGTGAGTACTCCCTTTGCAAGAGTCACCTGGCATGATATCCAGAACTATACTGAGCTCTGCTGTGCTGGTGTCATATTGGTAGTTGAGGATCATTTTGGTATTGGCCTCTGCTTCCAGCTCTTCCTCCTTCCTTTTCAGCTGCTGATTGCCCAGCTTGCAGTAGAAATTCTTAGCTTCAAGGCATTTGATGTTTTGTATTAAAAAATTATTAAATTAGTCTGGAATGCTTTAGGCAGCTCAACTCCTGGCTCCCTGGGACAGCCCATTGTTTTGGTGAGGGACTTTGGAAGGGGCTTTCTTGGCTTGAAAATCCAACAGCCTTCTGTGAAGAGCATGTGCAGAGTGAGGTGGGAATTGCTGCTGACCTCCGTCACACGCAGAGGCTTGACTCGGAGGCAGAAGGTGCTGGATACTACTTCTGTAATGTCAGTCTGGCATCTGAGAGAGGAAGGGCTGGCTCCCATCAAAAGTGGGAGCCAAGAGATGAGTGACTGTATGTCTCTGGCCTGACTTCATCTGCAGGGGAAGAAATGGTGGGGTTTGGGTTCTTTCTAATTTTTCATGCAGACAAATGAAGAAACATGCTGAGCTCCCATTCTGAGTGCTGAAGAATGGGAAACTGTGCTGGAAGATTGTAAATGAGGTGAAGATGCCATCCAGCCTGCCACTGAGTTCCACACTTCATTTCTCAATGTCTTTACCATGTGTGCATTTGCAATCAATATGGTCCTGCTTCTCTAGCTTATCTGGTATGGCCTGAATTTAGACCTGTCCTGTGTAATCTGTGGCGTTTGTGTATGAAGCCTGGTCTGTTCATTTAATACCTCATTCCACTCTTTCTTGGTCGTAAACCATTAGTTTTTCTTTGTTAAATAATATGAAAAGCATTAAATAAAAGAATTCATTTGTTATTTAAATTCCTACCTCAAATTTTGAGGCATGTGCTTTTCTCCTACTCAAGTTGTTTGAAAACAAAAGGAGGTACAAGGAGATTGGAGTGTGCCAGGAGATACCTGCCTTTGCAGGCTCTCTTGTGACCCAAAAAAAGAATTATCTTTTCAAAGAGTTAGAGGCTGAAAGTGCTCTGGTTATGGAGCAGTTCTGGGTTTTGTTATTAACTGGGTTGCAAACACAAAGATGTCATTGGCTTGGATTGGAGGCAAATTAGAATAAGAAATGCATTTTCTAACAAGATATCACTGTCTAAAATTCTGCTCTAGTCCAGATTTGAGTGGTTTTTTTGAAAGTAACTCCAGTCTCTCTCTGTCTCTGTGTTTGCTCTGTTTTTCTAGCTTGTAATTAAACAGAAATACTACTTTTGGATTATGGCAAGCTGTGGCTGTTACGGTGATAGAGAATAGGTTGCACATCTGAAGATGAGATGTCAGCAACAAAGGTTTCTGTGGCTCTTGTCCCAAGTTTATGAATGTGGGTGAGAGGTTTTACAGTGTTTTTTTAGGTCTTTGATCATATTTTAGAGAAGAAGTGTTGGTTTATTAAACCATGGTGCTGTTCAGGCATGGAGAACAGTGCTGTACAAAGGACACCTCATCCAAACCCACATCTGGTTCCTAAAACCTGTTAGTGGCTGCTGACATCTCTGTCTCCCTGTGCCCTGGTGAGGTTCCTGCCTGTTCTCCCTATTGCTTGGTTCTCTTTCCAGTGTTTCCATAAATGGCAGGGCTGGTGCCAGGGCAGCAAATGGAGAATGCATTTGCTCTTCTGTGGGAAGAGCATCTTCCCATGCAGCTGGGTGTGTTTTGTTCCTTAAAACTGATTTGTGAAACACCTAGACAAAAGGCTTTGGAATGCATGCATGTCATGGAGATCTTGGACTGTGACAGGTAACAGATGAGTAGCACTCTGTTTAGCTGTAAGGAGTGCCACAAAACCAACATGCTAGAGTGAAAACAGGCGCTGTGATTTTTTTTTTATTTTTTTTCCTCCATGCCAGTTTTGGTTCTCAGATGCTCTCCCATTGGGCTAGTGAAATGGAGGTTACCTGGAAACAGGATCAGCTGTTGATAATGCAGTTTGAGGGGCTGTGTGGAAGTTAAATGTGTATGTTTCTGAAAGAGGATAATAATTTGCTACCAGTTCTTTTTGGGAACCAGTGGGGTGGTGGCTTGCTTTTTTTTCTGTTGTGACTTATCTGTAAAATCTTTGCTTTGGAAGCCTGAACTCAGCCAGGGTTATAACTTCTGGTGAAAACTCTTCATGGAGTTTATCTTAATACATTATGTTTTTATTTAACTGCGTGCCAAAGAAAAGATGAGTTTTGGTAGCTCAAACTAATTCCCCACCAGTTTTATGGGATAATAAAAGTTCTTTTTAAAAACAAACAAACATTTGCTTTGTAGGTTAAGTACTTATTTTTCCTGGTTTGAAGTCAAAGATTTCTTTTCCTGTTACATGCTTAAGGAAACCACAACAATGCTCTTAGCTGCATTTTAGAATGTTCCCTGCTAGATCCAGAAGCCACTGAAGTGCTTTGAAATAAGGAGGTTTTCATCACTGCCTATGGGCTGCAGTTCTCTGTTTTACTTGATCTAAGAATAATCCTATTGATCTTGCAGGGGCTGGAAATTGTGGAAAACTACCTGTCAAAGTGGGGAATTTCTTGAAAATCAGCGGGGTGCTTCATCTGAGTTGAAAATAAGAATGTGGGAACTACTCATATGCAGATTACAGGTTTATTTCACTTTTTGTGTAAAGAGAATATTCTGAGAAACCTCTTTAGAGTTTGAAACTCCAGAGATACAGGATTGTAGACCAGCTTTGGTCATCAGCCTGTTGGAAGTCCTTACGTGACTGTTTTATCACTTTCTTTTCTTTTTTGTCAAGTGGCTGCAATTTGTTGATGCAATCAGCTGGAAGATCTAATGGGGGAAACCTGTATTTGGGCCACGTACAGTGTGGTAGTAATTAAGAGTCTGTGTAGCATTTGCACCAGACATCAGCGTGAAAGAGCAAAGGAATGTTGAGAAGAGAAAGGCAGCGCATCGAAGCCTGTTCCTGTGCTTGCCTGACTTGTTTTCCTTTCCTGCCGTGTCTGTAGCGGCTGTTCCCGCTCTGAGCAGGTGGGGTGGGGAAGCAGCAGCTGTGAGCTGGTCTTTCGTGTGCTCCTCCCTAGAGGGTGCCAGACGCCCGCGTTCTGCAGGCTGTGCTCTGCAGCCCGGTGGCACCGGCCCGGTGGCGCTGCTGCCGTTCTGCAGGGACACCGGCCCGATGGCGCTGCTGCCGTTCTGCAGGCTGTGCTCTGCAGCCCGGTGGCACCGGCCCGATGGCGCTGCTGCCGTTCTGCAGGGACACCGGCCCGATGGCGCTGCTGCCGTTCTGCAGGCTGTGCTCTGCAGCCCGGTGGCACCGGCCCGATGGCACTGCTGCCGTTCTGCAGGGACACCGGCCCGATGGCACTGCTGCCGTTCTGCAGGCTGTGCTCACACCCAGGTGCCATCAGCCCGGTGGCACTGCTGCCGTTCTGCAGGCTGTGCTCCCAGCCCGGTGACACCGGCCCGGTGGCACTGCTGCCGTTCTGCAGGCTGTGCTCACACCCAGGTGACACCGGCCCGGTGGCGCTGCTGCCGTTCTGCAGGCTGTGCTCCCAGCCCGGTGACACCGGCCCGGTGGCACTGCTGCCGTTCTGCAGGCTGTGCTCCCAGCCCGGTGACACCGGCCCGGTGGCACTGCTGCCGTTCTGCAGGCTGTGCTCACACCCAGGTGACACCGGCCCGGTGGCGCTGCTGGCTCCTCCCGCCCGCCGCAGTGGCTGCTGGAAGGTGCAACGATCAGAAATGACCGAGCCGAAGGGTTCAAGCAGTTCTCACACCCTCACAACCCTGCGCTCTCTTTCCTGGGTTTCTGCTTACTGTAACTGGTGTGTTATGAGTGTTTGTGTTGGTCAAGGATAACTTTGTGAGAAGGAAACAGTTTCAAGATGAAACAGCTGTAAATGGTTCAGGAGTTGTGCTGACCAGTTACTGCAATAAATACCTGCTTTCCTGGGTCACTCAGGAGCAGCTGGTGGAAACTAAAGTATTACAGAGCTTGTGTTTTCTGACTCTTAGTCACCCCTCTGCTGTTTGAGATCTCAGTGTTTCTGATATTTAACCACTTTTGCAGCAACACTTCAAGATACAGTGCAGGAATTGTTTTGAAATGAGTGCAAGAAGGATGTTATGAGTGGAAGGCACAGATGCTATTTATGGCTTGTAGCACCTGTGACTGCATAAGCTTTCTTTGAAGTAAATGTGGGATCCCCATGTGTCCTTTAAAGCACCATTTTTTTCCCTCCTCCCTCAAGACATATAGCAGCATTGGTTCAGCCTAGCCCTGCACAGCCTCCTGTTGGCCTCTGGGCTGCGTGTGAAAGGTTTGGGACCTGACTTTTGGAAAGAGAAGACAGGGCTGCTCCTTGAGGTGTGTTGGAAACACTGCCTTTGTAGCAGTGAGAGATGCCACACTAACATGGTATCCTCCACTTTGCTTTAAGGCTGTAGTCATAAGAAAAAAGTGCATGGGAAGACCTGAGCTCATACTCAGGTATATATACTTACAGCTTTCCTCATGTATGAAATGTGCAAGGAGAAGAGCCCCATTAATGAGGGTTTGTCTGGTTAAGCTGTCTGCCATGAGGACCATCTCTTGGAGTACTGCACGTGTCTGAGCTGGGTCTCCATGCTCATTCCTTGGGGGCCAGTTGGGGTTCCCCTGTTTGTTTTGGAGTAACGGAGCAGAAGAGTCTTTCAGACTTGGGTGCGTTTTTTCCCTCTGCTTGCTTTGCAAGTGCCTTCAAGCCTTTATGAAAATAAATACTGGAGACAAAGACCTTTGCTAAGAAAATGTGTATCAGCTCTCTTTGTTTTGAAAGGGTGGGTGATAAATACTTAAGTGTAGAAAAATGAGACATGAGCTTACCAAAATGTGAGTGATCCTTGTTTGCATCAAGGCAGAGACTGTAATTTTGTTGTCATGTCTTGCTTCAAATATGTATCTGCTACTTGTATGGACTAACTGAAGAGAAGTTTCACTATAAACTGTGGGTCTGTGTGTGGAGCTGTGGGTGACAGCCACTGGCCACTTGTGTTGTTTGTGTGCTGCTGGGGAGCTGCTCATCATCTGTACCAGGTTTTGTTGTGTGTGGAATGGTAACTTTAATGGTAACTTGTAATGGTGGTGTGAGTCTTATCATTTGTAACAGTGAGTTCTTATTGCTTGTACTGCTATGCTGCATTTAGTTCCTCCTACTGGTTTGAGGCTTCTGTGGGCCAGACTAAACACACTGCTGTAAGCAGTTCCAGGGGTGTTCCTGTTCATTTTGAGGGCTCCTGGGCCCACCTGCCACTGCTGCCTTAGGATTGTCACACTACAGGAGCTTCTGTGGAGCTTCTTAGTATATGTCATGCAAAAATACCATGGAGAGGCAGGCTTGTTTTCCAGATTAAAAAAACACAACCAAACAAAATGGTGCCTGTCATGCTGGCAGCTGAGAGGTCTCATAGCAAAGGGAGCTCTAACCTGCAGCCATCCTCCTTGTTGAGAAGAACACAGCCTCCTTTGGGGGTAGAAGAAGGATCAGTGTTGAATTTGACAAGTCATCCTCTCACTAAAGGATCTTCTCCAACACTTGCCTTTCTGCCTGCCTCTTTAAAGCCCTCAGCTGAAGACCAAAACACCAATAGATTGTATCCTGTTTGTTATGATCACAGGAATTCAAATACCACAAAGAGCAAGGAAAATTAATGGAATAAAGTAAGCTGTGGGAAGGAAAACAGCTTTTAATGTGGTGTGCTAATGAGGTATGAAATAGGTGTGTAAGAAAATGTTTGGTAGCATCTTTAGAAAATCTTGCAGCCTACAGAAACACAGGAGTACTGTGGAAGAGAAATAACCCAGTGCTTGGAGGAGAAGGCATTTACTGTCTGCTACAGACTAGTGCAAGAGAGTTTCCCTCTTCACACCCTGGCTGCCTTTTTGCAGAGCTGGTATCTCTTTCATGTGGAAGCTGAGGCTGGAATAGCTGTAAGCTCGAGGATACAGATGCCTTTGAACTCTGCTTTCTTATCATGGACTTTATAAGACGTGGCAAGCGTGACCCAGTTCTGTTCCTGCACAGCTCAGCTGCTAGACAGACCCAGCCCCAGGAGCTGCTGAGGACTGGGTCACTGAAGTCCTCTGGGTTAAAACAACTGTCTTGCCTGTCTAATTTTTCTTCTCCTTTTCTTCACTGAGCTGCCTTTAGTGGTCTCCTTCCCAGGCTGTCCCCACAAACCATGATGCTGCTGTTACATGTCTATGTGGCATAGCTAAAAGGAGTGGTGGATAAGAGTGGGGTGGAGTGGGCACTGGGAGGTTTCCAGTGTGCATATTCCTTAGCCCAGCATTGCTGCCAAAGCCTTCATAATGGGGAATTAAGGACTTGCTTGCGCTAAGGAGTATTTTGCTTCCCAGGGGATTTCACTGAATTTTGTTTCTGGATTAAAGTGCTAATTAACACAAAATAGTGCTGAATGCTTCACTGTAAGAGTAACTAACACTGTTGATAACTGGTGTATAAACATAATCTATGCTAATGAGATCCCTACCTTTGTAAAACAAAGCTGTTGATACTCTGTATGTGTCCAGGCATTTTTAGTGGCTGGGAGGTTTCCTTTCCAATGATAGCTTATGCCTCTGTGAGATTTTCTTAACAGAAGAGATTTTTTTTTTTTTTAGCTCCTCAGTGGTTTCTTTTCCCCTGTGCATTAGCTGTTTTTCAGTTCTTGAATTTTGATCAAGAGCTGGAGGCTACTTTTAGCTGGCTTTGGCTTGTTAGTTTACTTGCTTCCAGGCTAAGTGTCATTTTTCTCTCCAAAGAGCCAAAATGCCAAGATTGTGTCATTTCTGCTTGTATCTAATAATAGCTTAATCCACAAATAATTGGAATGAAGTTACTAAGGCTACTGGCAGAGGATAGTGTGATCCAAAGACCCCTGGAATGGATGGGATTCCTCTCTGAGAACAAAGGGAAGCTTTGGGTCGAGCCCTAGGGTGCAGTTCCAGACACACGTGCGTGCACATATGTGACTGTGTTGGGCTGTGCTATGGAAACCGAATTTCAAAAAAAGGCTGCCAACTCTCCCAGCTGAGCACTGGTGAGTGAAGGAGGATGCTGTACAGACAGACAGGAGATGTGTTAGCAGCCCCCAAGGCAGCAGAGCAGTTGCCATAACAGCCAGCAGCAGATGTTACCCAGGACTGGATTGCTGCTGCTGGAATTGGAGCAGGAACGGAGGTGTCCCAGCTGCCAAGTGCATCCTTGGTGGGGCCAAGGTGTCAGTTGCAGCTCTGGAGCAGGCAAGGGGCTGATGAAAACACAAACAATAGCAGCAGCAGCAGGATTGCTGCTTTGGTGCAGGAATTACTCAGCTGTGCCACTGTGCCCTTGTAATCCCATTAGCAAAGTCAGACTAACAAGCGTGGTAGGAGCCCCCCTCTGCAGGGTTTGCTTCTGGGGGGACAGGGAGATCTCACCAGCGTGTGAAGGGTGTGCCCTGGAGCATCCAAGTGGGGGAAGAGCCAGGTGGGTGCATTGGCAGGGCTGAGGGTCAGGTTGTGCAGTGCCTGCCAGTGCTGCTGACTGTTTTCCACATGGACTTAAAGCTGTTTGCTCTAAAGAAATAAAGGCAAGAAATAATGGTGATGAGTTTGTTGCTGTTAAAGGACAGATCTAAAGGATTTACCTTTTCTGGGAAATGCTTTAATTAGAATTATGATGTCTTTTGCCAGATTGCTGAGCAATTAAACTCTACTTAAGCCCAGAAAAGGTACTTCCATAAAAAGTTTTCAGTGTAGTTCCTGGCTCAGATTGTGAAAGAGGGTATTATTTACAAATATCTCATTAACAGACATTATAAATTTGATTATGCCCCCGTGGGAATTGATGACAAAACTTTTCATGGCCTTCATTAGAAACTAAAACCTTTTGATGCAAGGTAAATATGGTTTTGGGTGCACATATAATAAAGTTATACATATTAGCTTAAAAGCAGCTGCTCTGGAAACCCTATTGGAAATTTTTAGTTTTCCTAATGTGTAGGAGAAATCCATTTTCTGTAGGTATTTTTAGTGCTAACTTCCTCTCCTGTGCTATTATCTTACACACTCTGCCATTAGTACTTGCTGTGTTTCCAGGTCAGCCATGTGATTGCCGAGCATCCCTGCCTGCTTTTGAATGACTTGCCAGGCAGGAGCCAGAGAGGCAAGTTGGTAGTGCTGGCTGCCAGCAGCAGCTCCCCCCAGCCTGGAGCCCCTGATAACACACAGAAACCCTCTCTTCTCACCCTCTGGGACGGTCACCACGGCGTGGTTCAGTGCGAGACCCTGCCCCTGTGTCGGTGTAAAGATGTTTCTCAGTGAAGGCAGAGGGTTGTGTGTAGGAGCACAGAACAGCCCCACTGTTGAGGGGCATTTCAGAGCTGCTGCTTCGCCTTGAGCCAGGGTTGTTTCAGCATGAGCTGGATGAAGCACACAGATTTCTGCCTTTTTGCCACTTGTTACATTTACAACTCAAATGAACTTGCTGTGCTTCAGAAAATTGCAAGAATTGGTGAAAACATTGTAGGCAAATCCCTCTGTGAGCTTTTTTTTGTGTGTGTGTGTGTGGTAAAAAACCCCTTAGGCAAAGTGTTTTAAACCCAGCAGTGCTGATAATGAGAGTTAATAACTTTGCAGATATTGGCTTTTTTGCTACGTGCGACTTTTTTAAGAAGGTATTTAAACGGATCCCTGCAGTTGCTGTGGATGCCTCTGTGTGTGTTTAATGAACAGCTGGCTCTTTTGAACTGGGAATTTTAATACTTTCAGTTCCGTGAAACTGGAATCGGAGCAGGCGGATGATTGTACAAGAGAGGGAGTGCATTTTCTCATGCGAATTCAGGAGCAGAGAGGGAGGGAGGGAGAGGAAAGCATCGTAATATTGCGTGTGTTTCTGTTTCAGTGGATCAAATCTTTCCTCTGTCTGCATCCAAGCTATTTGGTTGTGATCAGATGATCAGAGCTCAAGGAAGCGATTGGAGAGCGAGCTGGCTGCAGCTGCACTGTAGGCTGTTTTCAGGGACAAGGAGCCACTGTTTTTCAAACATAGCATAAACATAGAAGTTATTTTGTAGGCTTCAGGATGCAGATATGGGTTGTGCTGCCAGCATTGTTCTGCTCCAAGCCTTTCGTTCTGTGGTACAGAGGAACTGTCCACATATCTGCAGGCGCCGGCGACGAGAGGAGTTGTCACATGAAATTCTGCCGCTGGACAGTGATGATGAGATGAGCAGACCCAGGACTCTCCTCATAATGGTATGGTACACTTTAACCAAGAGAGAGGTGACAGAATTATTATTGCAGATGTGATGTGATTATTTTTTTCCTTTGAGTATATATTCACAGAGAGAGAGCATTGACAGGCAGTTTGTCAGTTTGGTTAGTTTGCTGTTAGATTTGCTGTATCTATAATGCTACTTTAGAGGTGAAGCTGTAAGCTGCACATAGGCTCTGTGTAAAGTAAATGTTCTTTTATTTAATTGTTGGTGGGTTTTGTTTGTGAGATAGGCAGCACTGGAGCCAGTAGCATGGTTATGCTTTATTTCAGACTTGGAATTCCAAACAGCAGACAGATTAAGAAATGTTTGCTAAGTCTGTTCATCACAAAAACAAACCCAAAAGCCAAACAAAACAAAAAAAACCAATCTTTACTTGCACCCAGGATGCAGTTGGAATTCATATGAAGTTATATGCAAATAAACTCCCATATATCTTTGCCTCAGACAGTTTGCAGCAGCACAATGTTTGCTGGATCACTGCTTTCCGGGTTACTGAGTTGCCTCTGTTCTTTAATGAAGGAGGGCTTGAAAGGCTGGCTGTCTCTGAGCGTCATTTTCTTCCTGAATTAAATTTTTATTTTGTCATGGGAATATAATAAGCACTATGGGTTTATTAGAAATAAGCTACAGGGTTGTTCCTGATTATAAATCACTGTTTCAGAATGAGGAATACACTTACTGCCTAGTTACTGCTCTTCCTTGCCAAATACACATATGGTGAGCATTTCCAGAACCCTGGAGTGGTTTGCATCTGAGGTGGCAATAATTTGTTACTCTGTGGCTATCACTTGATAAAAATACTACCAAGACACTCAAAATAATGTTTTTGTCATTTTTTGAGGACACTCATTTATATCATTTAAGTGGTAGAGATTTGATGAAGTTCAAAGTGCACTCCCATGGTACTCTAATCCCACACAGGGCTGTAACTTAGTGGTAGAGGGTAACATTAGAGAATTTAATAGCTGTCCTGAGCAGCTGTTTTGAGCAGAGCATGGCTGCCCGTGGAGAGGTGTGTGGTGCAGTCATGGCAACGATAGTAGCAAGGACCCAGTCTCAGCAGTGCTTTATGTATCAGCTGAGGGTGTTCTCCCATGCAAGGGGGAGTTGCATGGTCATAAGGAGGAAGGAAATTGATTTCATCATTGTCAGTCTGATGTTAAAGCTTCTTTTGCTCTAAAAGTATCTGTGTCTATACAACAAACTTTTTTTCCCTCTTAATGGTTAAATAAATGACCTCAGCAGCATTTAAATGAATAAATGGCTCCTTTCTGGTAGTAATTTCAAGCACGATGAAGTGAGAAATGTCTGGAAGCGCATCCGAGTATGGATCATCTGTGTAACTTGCTTCAGTCCTTGGAAGAAAAGAGTAGCCTGGGGTGTTGTGGCAGCAAACACTGTGCCAGCCCTGCCAAACCCAGAAATACTCATCAGCAGCTTGAGTTGTGTTTCTTTATGTGGTAAGTGCTGTGAGATCAGGGCTCCAAGAGCAAAGGTCCCTGGGCTCTCAGGGAGGTGAGGCTTTACCCTGCAGTGTGGAGGGAGCAGTGGGAGGGGAGACATTCAGGCCAAGGTGATGTGTTACCTGATGCTGGATGTGGGCTCTGAGAGCCCCTCAAACTCATTCCCCAGCTGTACTAAAAGGGCCTTAAGTTTTCCCCCAGGAGCTTTGTGGGATCATTTTCTCCCTCTCAGTCCCTTTGAGAAGAGGAGGAGGAGTGGTCCAGCCCTGTCCTGAGGCTGGGGTAGGTGCAGGCAGGCATTTGTGAACAAAACTGCTGGGCAAAGGTTGGCTTTAGACACATCTTTCTCTTCAGGATGTGTATTATTACCATGCTTTTGTTTTGAAGCAGTAAATATCTAAATGAATGTAAATATCTAAATTAATTTGCCATTAAGTTTTGCTGTTAGGCTCAGGAATGATGTGGAGACCTGGCAAGCTGAGAAAAAAAGTGCTGCTTCAGAGCGCTTTGTGGCAGAATGGATGGTCCCGTTACCATCTGAATTCATGTTACTTGAAAGAGCAGCATGATAAAGAGAGCTGGAGGCTACTGGGCCTTAAAACAACACATTATGGTCCCAACAAATTAGTTTTTCCCCTGGGTCTGTTGTAGATCATTGAGGATTATGTCTGGATAATAGAGTGGAGGCAACTATGTAGATGAGCAAAAGAGTGTTTGGTTCCCAGTGCCATTATGCACATTGTGCAGATGCCAGGAGCTAAACTGATCCAAATGAGATTCCCAAGTGCTCTGTCTGAGGGCAGTGAGTAATTGGAGTGCCCAAGAAGAGAGGTGAGGAAATCTCAAATGCAGAATACCAGAAGTACAGTGGTGGCCCTGATTGTGATCATTTGGTTCCTGCCAGCTGAAGATCTGGCATTTTGTCTGTTCATGCCTTCAGATGAAATGATCTTCCTCTGTAGCTTCTGTGCCACTGCCTCTATGTGCCCTGCTGAAAGTGGGAGCCTTTGGTGTTGCTTTCAGGAGACAAACTATGCCTTCTGGTTGAACAGCTTTTTGAAGTCACCAGGCTCTGTGGTCTGTTCTTGCAAGTTTGCCTGTCCTGTGTGTAGCAAAAGTAACAGAAAGCAACCCTGAATCGGAGAGAGCAGCAGTCTACCCTAAAATACTTCAAGTGAATAAACAGCTCTAGGGATGTGCCCCATTTTCCTTTGCTAGTCACTGAAGAGGAAGATCCTGGTAGGATATTCTTCTAGGAATTGTTTTTGCCAGTGGCACTCCAAACAGGAGATTCTGTGGGTGCGCTCTATGAGAAAAGAGAGGAAGTCCCAAGCAGAGCCTCCAGCTATTGCTTAATGGCTACCTAGTAATCACTGTATGAAGCCTTTAGACATCACAGCAAGCATTTCTAACATTCTGGTCCTTGCAGAACGTGAGGATTGATGTCTTTATTCAGAGAAATTTTTTTCTTCTGTTTATTAGTCTAAAAATCTGGTTTTACCCTTAGGCAAGACAGATAAATCATTAGTTTTAGATCTTGACTGGATCCACAGAGCTGGGAGAGATGTTGGAAAGAAAAAACTGTAAATTCTCTGTCAGTTACTATGGTGTGTCATCTTCTCTTGGATGAAATCCTGGAATGTGCCACAGACATGGAAAATAAGTGTCCAAACAACCTTTAATATGGTGTACAAGTTCAATCAATTTTTTCAGTGACAGGGATTTAATTGACCCTTGTTTTCTGTAGCTTTAAGAGTACGTCTGCAGGAACTGGCTTTCAAAATAAAACTGAGATGATGAGGTTGGAGGTACTAAAAACCTTTCTAGAATGAATGCAAATGGCTGTGCATGCTGTTTCCACAACAAAAAGGAGAAGAGGAAGATGCCTAAAGGAAGAAAATGAAGTACATGGGTTATGTAGAGCTGTTTGGTGTTTTAAGGGGAGCACTAACATTCAAGATGATAGTTTGCATTTGGAACTTGTGACTTGAAGTTGAGCTTTATCTAGTAGGTCATTCTTTGGATTTATTTATGCAATTTATTACAAACTGTGCCAGCTGAGGTTTGTGTGATAAGAGCAAAGTGTATTTGAGGATATGATCCTACTTTCCCCCACCTCCAGCTTTCCTGCCCTTGGTAATAAGCTGCATAAAAATGTAAAAATTATTTTGCATTTTGAATAAAATAGCATAACTTGAACTGACTTATTAGCTTGAACACAGCAATATTTACTTAATTAATGGTGACCAAGCTTCTTCTCAGGTCACTTAGTTTGTAAATGAATTTTTTAGTCTTCTAAAAGCAGTAGAGAGAACAGAAGCCTGGCTTTGAGAATTTTCCATCATCTAGTATTGAAGTTTACCTACAGACCTGTGTTCCTTAAGTTTTTTTGTGTGGTCTGTGTTAATTTTCTACTTTTAGTTGAAATAATTTTGTGCACTCGTCTCCTTTGTATGCATTTCTCTCCTGAAGGCCTATACAATAGAAGTGCTATCAATGGGTGGCAGCTCTAGGAATTGCAGGATCTCTGACTCATAACTTACTGGTTTAAATGTGGGAATGTGTCTGTGTATACTCAAATGGTGGGGAATTGCAATGCCTTTTGGAGGCTCAAGCCTGGGAACAGAAGGGTGTTCCTTTCTTGCAGTCTTGGAGGAGGGATTGTCTTTGCAAAGCAAGATTACCCAGAGTTGCAAAATGAAAAAAAAATACTCAAAATTTTCATGACTTCTTAGCTCAAGTCAGAAGCTTCAATGTGTAATACACTTCTAAGCAGCAATAAGCATATGGAGCTTTATTTGACCTTAACTTCCACTTCAGCACTTGACCTCAGCAGGAACAGAAACAGGCCCATATTTGAATAAATGAATAACATTAGAGTGTAAAGAGGAGAAGTAGTAAGTGATGCACAAAATGCAGTTCTGCTTCAGAGTTGTTCTGGCCACTGTTCTTGTTACCATTGCAGCTTCTCTGTGTGTGGTGCCCAGTGCCCCTCAGACCTGTGAGTGACTGCAGTGACTGCCAGCCCTTCCTTCCCCTGGGCACCAGGGACAGTGTCCCTTGCTGCTCCTCAGCAGCATCTTGGGTTTGTTTTTGTGTTTACCTGTTCAGACAGCAGCTGTGGCTTTGGGTAGAATTTGTTACATACAAAGGGAAAAAATGTGGGTCAGTTTTCATTCTTCAGTGTTGCAGTACCGTGTAGTGTATGCATATGGTTCAAGAAAAGCTGGTGTTAAAAGTGGCCTTTTACCACTGAGCAAATCTTCTCCATCTGACTTTGGTACTCTGAGCAATGTTTTATATTGCTTTCACTTCTTATTAGTGTTGCAGCAGTGTGTATAGTATGACAGTGTGTGAAATGTAATTATTATGACTGTGTTAACCAAATTTTTTATGACAGCTTATGAAGAGTGTGGGCTCAAAGTAATAAAGTGATGAAAATATTCTCCTATATATGAGGAATTTATTCTCTCTTTTTCTAGGGAAAAAAAAGAGAGAAGTAAGCTATTTATTTTTAAGCAATGCCTACCTGAAAGAGTAGGATATAAATTAAAGAGGCACAGAAAGTCTGTAATTCTCAGTCCTTGGGAGTGCTTTGGGAAGGTGATTTATGCATTACACAAAAATCCCAATTTAGGGTGTGTGTTCAAAATACTAGAGAGAGAAGAAAATTGACCTATAGGAAGGCAGGGGAACTTGATTAAAGCCTAGAATACAAAGAGAAACAAACCTGCCCAAGAAGAGCAGGAAAAAGACAAGTCAGGTTCTTCAGGCTTTGGCCACCTCTAGGCACAGTGCTGAGGCACAGGCACATGATAGAGCTGTGCACACACATGCTTGGTTTGTCACAGTTTTGTCAATGATGCTCTGCAGTTCAGCTTGGCTCCAGCTTTAGCAAATCCAAGCTTTCTGTATTTCCCTTCATCATTTTGCTCTTTGGACTGTCACACAGAGGAAGGAGGAGAGTTAAGAAGATCCAGGTGATCTGTGTAGTCTGGGATTTTGGAGCAGGGGCAGTGGCAGCAGGGACAGTGGCAGTGTGGTGGCAGCAGCAGGGACAGTGGCAGCGTGGTGGCAGCAGCAGGGACAGTGGCAGCGTGGTGGCAGCAGCAGGGACGGTGGCAGCATGGTGGCAGCAGCAGGGACAGTGGCAGCAGGGATAGTGGCAGCGTGGTGGCAGCAGCAGGGGCAGTGGCAGCGTGGTGGCAGCAGCAGGGACGGTGGCAGCAGCAGGGGCAGTGGCAGCAGGGACGGTGGCAGTGTGGTGGCAGCAGCAGGGACGGTGGCAGCGTGGTGGCAGCAGCAGGGACAGTGGCAGCAGGGACAGTGGCAGCGTGGCGGCAGCAGGGATAGTGGCAGTGTGGTGGCAGCAGCAGGGACAGTGGCAGTGTGGTGGCAGCAGCAGGGGCAGTGGCAGCAGGGACGGTGGCAGTGTGGTGGCAGCAGCAGGGGCAGTGGCAGCAGGGATGGTGGCAGTGTGGTGGCAGCAGCAGGGGCAGTGGCAGCAGGGACGGTGGCAGTGTGGTGGCAGCAGCAGGGACGGTGGCAGTGTGGTGGCAGCAGCAGGGACAGTGGCAGTGTGGTGGCAGCAGCAGGGACGGTGGCAGCAGCAGGGACGGTGGCAGTGTGGTGGCAGCAGGGACGGTGGCAGCGTGGTGGCAGCAGCCCTCACATCTGCCCGTGCGCTCGCTGTCCCTGGCCTGGGCTCTGGCAGTCTGGGTCTCTCTGGCTGAATTAGGGCAGTTGCAGCTGCTTCCAGAAGAGCACAAAGGAACAGTATATTAAGCTCGTGCTTTCAGACAACGATATTAGTGCCAGCCCTCAGCCCTTGCCTCTCCCTGGCTTAACTCACTGCTGGCTGCAGCCCTGAGAGCCAGGCTGGGCTTTCTTTTTCCTGCTGTTGTCAGTACAGAATCCTCAGAGAAGCACTGAACTGGATTTAAATGCACATGGCTGAGTCCAGAGTCCATTTCAGGCCTTTGGCCACAAATATGGGATATTGATTTAGCTTGGAAGCATTGTGCCCTGTAAGAGGTGTGCTGAGTGCAGGAGGGAGCCATAAAGACACCAGGGCCCTCGGAGAGCACTGGCCAGCCAAAAGTACTGCTGAAGGAAAAGCTGCTGGCAGGGAGGGCTGTCGAGGCAAAGACAGTGTGTAAGAGAGGAGGAGTTAAGTGATGAGAGAGAAGCCAAGAGGGAAATGTCTTCTCATCTGGAATTAAATAGGCACACTGCTGTTAAACTTTGGTCAGATACTTGATTTTAGAGGGCTACCCACCATTGCTCTGTTGATATATCACATTCTAATGCTGCTTTTTGCCTCCCACTTTGTTTTCTTCAAAAGCTTTGGTTTTACTTCAGAGTGAGTCTGTCTCTTTGTCACTGATAATAAATTCTTCTTCCATCTCCCCCTTCCCAAAGTGTAAAATCATCTTCTGCTTTGACTTCACCATAAATATGCTCCATTCCCCTCCTCTGCCTGGATTGGAAATCTGCATGGAATGGAAACAGAACTTATATTACTCACTTCCATGAAATTTCTTCTTTACAGCACCAATCTTAATACACTTGTTCTAAACCTAGTTTAAATAAACCAGAATGCCAGTTTAGCACATTTCAGACAAAAGCATTATGCAAAGTTTCACTGCTCTTGAGAAACAGAGCTATACCTCTGAACCTTTATCTCCATGCTTCATACTCTTCCATCCATCAGAACTATTTGGTTTTGGTGTCTGTGGAGGGTCTCTGTTGCTCTGTAACCTCTGGGCAGCAAAGCAAGGTTGTGTGGTAACAGGAGTCACTTCTGTTCATAGCAGCTGCTCAACCCTTCCACCATCAGCTGTCAGAAAGCTGAATGGATGAGTAGATGCTGTGAATGCACCTGCAGCATAAAATTAAGTGTGGTCAACTGTGTGCTGCACAACCTGGTGTGGGTAGCTTTGTTCTTGGTTTTTTCTGTGCATCCCGGGGGGGTTCCCGCCTGATGTCAAAAAACCTCTCAAGAGATTCTGACTCGTAGATTACATTTCCTGAGCCATACAGGGTTTTGATAGAAGGCAGCAGTGCTTCATGACTATCAGCTGCCTGCTGTCATTGTGGGGGTGAATACAGACCAGCTCCAGCTTGCACCATCTCCTGTAGTGCAAGGGGAACAGGACAAACACAGGCAAATGGTTTTGATGTTCCCTTGACCAAAGAGAGGTTTGTAAAGGCACAACACAGGATTTAATTTCTAGGTCTATGCAGCATTTCAGCCTGTTTGACCATGTCAGCTCTACTTTTATGAGTAAAACAAAAATTAAATTACCTGCTGGAGTACTCAGCTGAACTCTTGTTCCCTGCAGTAAAGTTGTTCAGGAATATAGGAGCAGGTTTGTTGTCTTCAAAGTGTTTGGAGCTAAGGAAGATGAAGGAAAATGGACTGTCGAGGAAATATGGGAACCACTCCTGGTCTTTCAGCTTTTAATCACTTCCTTGAATAATTAAGGCTTCCAGTTTGAATTAGTGATTGGAGTGAAGAATACCACAATAATGAAAGGGTTAGGATTCAGCATCAAAAAGCAAGTCACATGAATACTTCAGGATGTTTTGGGTGGCAAGGGTTTGACATCATCTCAAGGCTCTATTCCAAGTCCAGTCCAGCTGAAGCTGGCTCAGAATTTCCTGTGCCAAGGTGTGGTAGCTGTACACGTGTACACACATTTACAGTCAGACAGAAACTGATTACTTAATTTTTCTGGGGCTGAATTGTTTCTCATATTTTAAACTCTGTAAGTAAATATATTCTATAAAAATGTACTTTCATTATCCTGTTAATGTGGTGCCTCTTCAGAACAAAATGTGATTTTCTGTCCAAACAGAGAGAAACGATGTGCAGTATCTTACTTTACAATTGCTGTCTGTTAATAATTATTGCCAATTTGTGGTTAGCTTAAAAATAATAGATTCTCTGTGTGTGGTTTTCAATGAAAAATAGCCATTGTGATGTTTGTTGGACTTTCTGCCTCAGGGATCACTCGGAGTAGAGTGTATGGAGCCAGTTGAATTGAATACTTGGTGTCTTTGGTGTTTGTTTTTCCTCACTTCTCATCTGTCAACTGCTGTGCTCATTTTCTTTTCATTAGTATTGATACTTGCATGAAGATGAGTCAGCCAGATTCAGTTCTCAGTTAAATGTGTGCAAATCCAGCAGAATAAGCTTTTGACTTAAAGCAGTAAACCAGATCAGAAGTTTAGTTCTGTGCTGCTTGCATGTTTTTCTCTCCAAAAAAAGAAATCATGAAGTTAGAGTGGAAAATGTGTGTGGCCTGCCTGGATCAGTCAGTGGTTGGCTCTGAAATGGGGATGCTGGGAGTTGAACATCATGCCACCAATCACTCCTCACTTTCTTTGGCGTTTCAAGTAAGGGTTTGGTGTTATTACCTTGATGTTTTCCACAGGTTGTGACTTATGTGCTAAAATTAGCTTGTGCAGAGTATAAGCCTTAGCAGTAAAGAGATTAATTACTGAAATGTGGATTCCTGGAACCAGATGCTCTCCCATTGTCTGAGATGTTTCTGCCATTAGTAAATTATGTGCAAACATTCATTGCAGCCATCACTATAGGAGATCTGATCTTAATGAGATTACAGGCAAGTTCTTGAGAGAAACTGCTCTTGGAATTGGGCCTATTCTTTCTCATTTTTGGATCCTTCTCTTTTATGGCTTGAATTTAAAGAATAAAAACTGCTCACACAGCTGATCTTTCTTTTCAGTGCCTTAGCCCTTTCCCTGTCTTTATTCTCCCATGAACTTGAGGAGAGCTTTTCTCACCTCCCTAGAGCTCCCCAGAAAATGCATCCAGCTGCCTGTTTGGTCTCTCCACCTGCCAGGTGGTGCTTGAGCCTGACTTTGCTCATCCCAGCTGTGACTCTGGTTGGCTTTTGCAGTGCTTGAGTTCCTCCAGCTATTGTCCACTCTTTGTCAGCTCTTTGGTTTTAAGCAAGGGCACAGCCCTTAAGGAGGTGCAGTGATCTAAGCAGTTACCTAATATTTTGTTTGTTGCTAAGAACGTCTGGTTCCTTTGGCCTTTCAACCTTGCAGCTGGCTCTCCTTTTATCTTTAACTGGGCTGTTAGGAAAGAACCCAAGTCCCTTGTTTGCTGTCTGCTCCCAGGTGTTGGACATGTGCTCCCTAGGACATCCTCCAGATAAATGTGAGCATCACATGTGGCAAAGGCAAAGGGAAAGCAATCCTAACCCTGAATCTGGTGCACCCAGCAGGAAACATTCACTGTTGCTTTGTACTTTCCAGTATTTCACATACACAATATATTTTGTTGTTCATGATGCAGCTGATTCTTCGTGATGACCATTTGCCCCTTGCAGCACCTGATTTTATTTGTGGTGACAGTGCAGCAAAGGTATCACTTGGGGAGGGACTCGTGACTGGAGTGTTTGTGCATCTGTCACCTGCTTTTGTTCAGAAACTCTCTGACCAAGCAGCTCTGACAGACAGCATGCTTGTTCTTCAAACTCATCTGCAAACGCAAATGTATGGAAGTGTACAGAATACGCATAAACACAGTTTGAACTGAAGAACTATTTGGAAATAATAGAAATGTTTAATAACATGTGCTTAATTCTGCTTTTTGTATGAAATATTAAAGTGAATCCAAGCCTGGAATTAAACCAATATGTTTTAGCCTGTTTTCTCTGAATCTAAATGAAACTGTAAGTATCAGTTAATAAAATGTAATTCTGAAATGTTTCACTGTATTAAAAAAGCCAATTCTTGAAGAATGCACTAAAGCAGACCTGCCCAGATGAAATGTTTGAGATGAGCTGACATAAAAGTTTGTACCAGCTCCCACTGAGAAGTTTCTTTACACAGTATTTTTAAGCTGCCAAAAGCTTTTGTACATGCTAAGTGCTTGCCAATTTTTCCTTTTTAAAAGAACTCAAAGACAATTTTAAGTTACGTGAGCCTGAAGAAAAAATCTAAATTGGTGGCTAAACATTGAGTTTTGTAAAATGCATTCAGAAGACAACTGTATTTCTTGGAAATATTTTCAAAAAAGGTTTTGTTCCTACAGTCAGGACGTGTCTGCAGTGTTTCAGACAGAACAAGGAGCTGAGTGAGGAGGAACTGCAGCAAACTCTGCTTTATTTCCCATCCACATCCTTTTCTGGCACTTGTTTATGCCTGGCTGTAGTGTGTATTTGTAGGAAATCAGAAGTTAACCTTTTAGTTTCTGATTTTCTGACCAGTTCTTTTGTTTCCAGCTCAAGTGGCGCTTAATAGAAACAAGAGTCATGATGCTCAAGCAATTTCCCAGTAAAAGGGAATTTTTTGGACTTTCCAGAATTTCCATATTAAAAACCCCCCAGAATTTCCAAATTAAAAAAAGACTTATTGGTACAGAGTCAGTTGTCAGTGACCAGTTCAGGGTTGATATCAGGCCAGAGTGAAGGTGCAAACAATTGTGTGTGTGTTGGGTACAAAGAGCACGATATGGGAGGGGAGAGAAACACAAGGGGAGAAATATTGACTTATCCCATTGGAGAAAATCATCCAGAAAGGGTGAAGGAAGAGGAATCACTATGATTCAGCTCTCTGCCTTGCAAGGGGCTGGGACCTGGAAGCTGAAAGCAGCTTTACTGTGTTAAAAATGACATCATTTTGGAGCTGTTTTCCAGTTCACTGAGAAATTGCAAATAAATTTTGCTTGTTGGTCTATCATTGGATAGAAGAGTTCTATAGAAACTTCTTGGGAGGCCTTTAATACCTCACAGAATTCAGACAGACCTACAGGAATTGGAATGTTGCAGAGAAGGGTGAGGAGAATCAGCAAAATTAGTCCATGGCTACATTTGTACATAAGGGGTGGTGGACCTGGACTGGCCTGAGAAATAATTGTCAGGGGATATGATGGAAGTCATACAATCAAGGGTGGTCAGAGGCATGTAAACTTTGCTTGCAGTTTTTTTCTCAGGAAAGTGAGAGAAGATGGACTAGGGATCATCAGATTAAATTTACAGGGGACATGTTTTGGGGGAAAAATATACAGAATTAGCGTTAAAACTGAATTTCCTTGCCACAAAATGGGTAGGTTTGAAGAATGACTGCAAAAATCTGTGAGAGAAAAGTCTTTGAGAACTAGAAAATATGCTGGTGCTGTGTCAGGCTGGGAACCTGCATCAGTGCAGATTTGAAAGGGTATTAAGGAGAAATTCTGTTCCAGTGACCACGTTCTGTACTTCTACCTAAGCACCTGCAGACACAGGTGCAGAAATGTGGTTTAAATCCTAACCATGCTTACAAAAACTGAAATTTGGCAGGGGAAAACTGAAGGAGTACAATTTGATGGATTACATTATATCTCTTTTTTTGGTCAAGCTTGGGTTACATGTAATTTTAATGACTTTACATGGGCTCACTTAGGGACCATAAGCACTGCCACTTGGGTATTTCCCTTATGGTTTTTGCCTCCTTATTTTGGTAATACTGAAGATTGCATATTTTTTTATGTCTCAATTAGGATAAGCAGTTTTTAATTAAGAAATTAAACACAAAGGTATGGAGAGGTGAAACAATTCTCTGGATTTACAGAAACTTGTGTCAGAGTGAGAAATACCATATCAGATGTTGGCACAATTTGATGATGTTTTATTTTCTGTGTTCCAGGAGAACAAAAAGAGAAAGGCAATGTCAAAAGGACACGAATTGTCTTTCTTTCTTTTCCACACACCAGATTTAATTAATGTAAATCTGACTTGCAGAGTTTTATACTTCACACCTTTTTTTTCTAAAATGAGAAAATAATCTTGCTTATTTGCTTTTGAAATTTGTGTGCTTTCTGTCTCTTCCAAAATGCCATTATTGACTTTCAATTACAGCATCCAGATGATGAATTATTATATGCAGTTGTTTTCTCAATTGCTTAAGATACCCACAGGCACTAGAAGAGGGTATACAGGATGTGTGACATGGATTGTAAGTTACAAATATATGATACCAAACACAATAATGATTGTAGAGTCAGCTTGCACATATATGGAGGAGTGTTTTAGTGTTTGAAAGAAAAAAAAGAAAAGAAAAGGAGAGTATTCTAGGATATTTTATATCAATATTATAGCATTGTAGATGTTGATTGTGACCTTGAGTAAATGAGTTGCCCAGCCTCCTTTTGCTTCAGTTATTCCAGCTGGAAAATTGGGTGAAAATGTGGATTCTCTTTATAAACCAGATGTGTTGATCTGAGGTTTCTCTTAGTAAAGGAAAAGAAAAAAATCATTTTTGTAGCATAGCATAGACATGAATAAAAAGGATTAAAATTACATTCAGAAAAGCAAGCAACAGGAGCCAAAGTCACAGCTGCATTTTTGTGTCTGGAGATAGTATAAAGTCAGATCATTAAGTTATTTAATCACCTTTCAGGTCCCTTCATCACTATGTGTGTTGCTATCAAGGGCTGATTCGAGTCCGAGTAGATGGGGTAATGTTTATCTGAAATTTCCCAATGGATAAAGCTAAAGCAGAAATTAAAGTAATTGCATATTTTGCTTTTGTACACATCAGCAGGACAACATTTATAATGGGAAGTTTATTCTTGCAACCTGCTTGCTGGTGTAAGGAGCAGCAGAGTAGGTGCAGCCCAGTTTGTGCCCAGCCCACGCTGGCTGTGCTCAGCTGTGCTCTCGTTGGCTGCAGTGCCCTGGGGAGCCTGGCACTGGCACAGGGCACCAGCTGGCAGCACGGTGGCACAGGACCAGTGCCCTGCTCCCTGTGCTCCCCGGGGCTCTGTGCCCAGAGGGCTGATGGGGCAGGAGAGGAACAGCAGCAAACACGAGGGCTGAGGTGGTGGTGTCTGTAAATGAGACCATCATTAGGTTCTCCAAGGCCCTTTTCATTTTCATTCAGCCTTGTGGCAGAGGAATGTATTATATTCCTGCCAGGTGCAGGTGGGTTTCCAGCTTGGGAAGCTGCTGGAATGATGCTGCATTCCATCAGTCTTCCTGGGGGGTGAGCTGACAGAAACGCTGTGGTGGCAGGTTGGGAGCAGGATGGGATGTGCAGGGGGAGCAGCTTTCTCAGGCTGTGGCACAAGGAGGGACTGCCTCTGCTCAGCCAAGCCTGCTTCCCTAACAGCAGGACATCAGGATGTTCTTTAGGAGCTGTAAATTCAGCAAAGGGGGTTAGCAAGTGGCTTTTGGGGTGTGGATGTTACCAGCCAGCCCTTGTGTTTACATGGGTACATTGGGGTGGTGAAATGGCCATTGGGTGCTGTGTGGGTGATCAGGCTGGGAGCTGCCAGATTGCCCTCCCAATGCCTTCTCCTCACCCCATCAGGGACCCCTTTGGCCCTGGGTGATTCTCTGGCAAGGCACAGACTGGCACAGACAACCTGTGCATGGCTCCTACCACCACCAGCTGAGCTGCAGGGGCTGTTTCAGCCTTGCATGCAGGGCAGAGAGACACAGCAGCCTCTCCCAAGGTGTTGTGTGTGAGTGCGCTGATGATAGCTGGGGCACAAAGAGAAGGTGAAGGCACAGAGGGAGGAATTGCTGAGATCAGCACGCTGATCTGCCTGGGAAGAACAGAGATGGATTGACACAGGCAGAGTCTCTGACATCAGGGAGTGCTCTCTGGAAAGATCTGTTAGCAGAGCTCTGACAGATAGAAGGGCTGCTTTTCATGGATATTTATGCAGGGGCACTGTTCCCCTGCCTTGGAGAGCTCACCTTGTGTGCTGATGTCGTTTTAACTGTGATGGATTCCCAGCCCTTTGCCTGGTCAGAGTGAGCTGTATGGATGTGTGGGCAAAATGCTGCTCTAAAGGCTTTGTGGAGTGTTTGCATGCCAGGCTTGATGTATCAGCTTAAGCTGTTAAACCATAGGTGGAGTCGTAGTTCTTAAAAAAAAAAGGTGATTCAATTTCACTTGATTCAATACCAGAATGGCTTTGCAAAATGTTGCTGTAGATGTAGTTTTTCTAACTCAGTTTATTTTACCTTTCTGTCTACATTGTTCTGGTTTCATATTTTTCCTTTTTTTAAAAAAAAGGACATGTTTATATGTGTACGGATCAATAGTGAGCATTTCATTCCAAAATACAACCTCTTGTTTGATTTGGGAGTTTTTTGATGGGGGGAGGAGGAGGAGAGGAGAGAATGTTCAGCCTTTGACAAAGGGATTGGGATGGAGGTCACTGGTGCTTTCTGTGGTTTTTGTTAGGTGCTAGTAGAAAGCAGCTATCTGTCCCTGGCCCCAGTGTAGTGATCTGCTCTACCTGTCCAGCATGAAGCTTTTTGCAGGGCAGTATTTGGGGGCAGTCACACACCACTCCAGAGCCTGGACCATGCAGGTAAGGTGAACGTGGTTTCCAGTCCCTGTCACCTCAGCTTTAGTCTCACAGTCCCGTTAGGAGGTTTTTGACAGTCATATCTGTGAAAAACACATCCAGTGTGTGGCCACTCAGTGCAATCCATGTCCTAGAGAGCATTCTGACCACAGAAGGACAGTGTGCAATATCTGATCCTGCTGGCTTTGTCCAAACCCCAAACTGGCTTCTGACAGCATTGCCCTGTTCAGGGTGTCACAGACCGTGGTGGGGGACGTGCTGGGGATTAACACTGAACTCATGAAAAGCAGCATCAGCCTGTATACCTGCACTGCTTGGGTGCTGTGGGGTATTAACTGTGTAAATCTCCTCGTTATTGGTCTCAGAAGATGAGTACACCAGCTACGTCTCCAAGTTTTGAAGAAAATTGTGTGAAAATACTTAAATTCAAAAAGAAAAATATAAAGAGCTCTTTGTGACACCCTCCAGGTACCATGATTTTTCTTCTTCTCCCCAGTACCTGAGCTAACAGCTGCCTGTTCTCCACGTGTCAATCCGTAACTGTGGTCACAGAGTGCAGGATTGTTTCTGGTCCTGCCCCAGGGGCTGGGTGTTGGGTAGGGCTGGCATCCTCTGGTTTTTCTTCTGTGATTTTATTGTAGTGGTTCTTCCAGGAACTCTGAAGTGCTAGAAGTGCCACACGCCATTCAAGGGAGGTAGGGATGTTCTTATCTGCACTCTGCCAAGCTGTGAAACATCAAGTGTGTCAGAAGATCTCTCTGTCCTGGTCTGGGCTGCACAGAGTTTCTCAATGGCAGTGTCACTGTCATCACAGGGGTCTTAGTTTATAAATGAAACCAGTCTTTTTATTAAAAGTTTGTGTTTCATTTCAGAATTTAACCTTAGTATAGGCATAATATGCAGTTGATGCAGCTTGTTCTAGCAAAAGGAACTTTCTTACTTGTTAATTAAACTTTTTCTCAAATCTATTAAACAAAAGGCCTGAGTCAGGATTATACAATTATTCATCTATACACTGGCATAAGTCAAGATTGTGTTTTTGACTTGCACTCTGTTCAGGTCAGCATTGCTCCCAGAGAGAAGTCCTGAGCTGAAGGGAAGCATTCATTCCCTGAAATTTGCTATGAATTTGATGTTTGCATGAGATTTTTTTTTTCTTCTCTAAATCTGGGTGGTAAAAATGCCAGTGTGAGAAACAAAAGTATCAGTCCTTGATCCTGCTTGGTTGGAGTTGCTAGATTGTATTACTTTAGAAGGACAGTATGGTGAATTGTTTGCTACGCAGCAAATATTCAGCCTGTTTTGGGGTGTCTTTTATGTTAGTTGAAGGTACACACTTTAGAAACTGAATTTTTGTATCTTTCTCTGGCTCCTAGCAAAGCACTATTGAAATGTATTTTCCAATGATCACATGATGCACTGTAGCAGTGAATTTGTTATGTTCAATGCTATTTTTTATGTATTGCTGTATATCCTAATTCAAACCAAAGTAAATGAAGCATGAAAAATAATAGATCTAAAAGGGAAATGAGAAACTCTAGAAGAAATGGAGGAAAAAGGAATTAAAGTTACTATAGAACTTGTGACCCCCATTGGAAAATTAAATGCTCCTGGTTCTGCAGCAAAAGGAATGCATGGGTTTTTTCCTTAACTGGAGCAGAGATTTCAAATATCATTATTCTTCCCATCTGGATATTTATACATTTTTGAAAACTGCTGGGAGCAGATGAACATGTCCCACAAAGCAGAGCAGAAGGCAATTAAACACTTAATAGACTACATAATGGATTGTTTTTTGAAGGGCTTCAGCATCCTTATTTTGACTCTATGAATTTGGTACAGCAGTTCACAAATGTGAACCAAGGCTGTGGTTTTCCTGGGGCCAAATACCTCTCTTCTTGGAATACCTTGAGGTATGGATAATACTTCTCACCTTACACATTATAGTTCTGAATTTAAAAGCAGCACAGGAGCTTTATTCATATTAACATAACTTAAGCAATTCTATAATAATCTTAAATTGTCTGGCATCTTTAACTGATGAGATAGAGAAGTGTTGAGGAAAAGTTAGGAAATCTTTTACAGTCACACTGGTGCTAATGAAGTTTGCTTTGTACTTTGCTACAAGACAAAGCATTATTAGACATTTGAATGGTTTTGTTATTGCCCATTACAAGAGGGATTTGCATCCAAAATAGATCTAAGAAAGTGGAGTCTTTCTTTGCAGTTGTTTACTATTATTTTGGTTCATATCTCTGTATGAGTGCTGTAGCTTATTTGTTATTTCAGTGCTTCAACTTTTTAATGCCTTGGTGTTGAGAAAATACAGTGATTTTAGTATTGTTCCTGAAAACCTGTCTGCCATAGATATGGCAATAAATGAATATTAGGAATGAAATTAATGAGGATTAATAATAATATTAGGAATGAAAATCTTTTGGACAAAAGACACTCAGTGGAGAAAACTGGATGAGGACCAGCTGGAAGCTTGAACCTAAGTTCATCTTTTGTATTATTTTGGAGTAATTCAAGTTCATTAAAGTTTCAGGAAGTGCTGGTGACCCTTATCTCAGTGGAAAGGGCTGGACAGGCTCCTCTGTGCTGTGGGAGGCAGGAAGCTGAGCAGAGCCTTGCCAGGGGAAAGAAGGATGAGCTCTGCTTGTTCTGTGTGACAGCTGAGTCAAGGAGTGGATAAGCAAAGGAGCCTCAGAGGAACTGATACCTGCCCAAAGTTAAGGCAGCAGAGCTGATGATTCCAGCATTAAATTTAACTTCTGGAAGGAGAGCTCTGGTCTTGGCAGCTGCATTCCCTGTGTGACATGAGAGGCACCAGGGACTCCAGCAGAGGTAGCGTGGTAGTTTGTGAGAAAACAAGGGTGATTCCAGCTTGGTTAATGCTGTGCTTCTATATTGGTAGCTACTTGAAATGTCTGCATACCTTGGCAAAGGCTTTCTGTTGTCTTTTTTGTTTGCTAGGGCCAGACAGGGTGCCTTTCACCACTAAGTAGGAGCGCAGTGAAATCTGTTTTAGGGCATCACACAGCAGGCTGGTAGCACTCAGTTTTTAAAGGGGTGATCTTCTCAAAGGCAAAGCTGAATGACAAAGATAATGCTGAGATGGGGGGTTAATTCAGGGGTAGCACCATGTTTTAACTTTGGAAGAGGAAAGCAGCTGATCAGACGAATGTGGTTTTGTGGTGTTCGGGTCAGACGTGCTGGGCTCAGTGTCTCTGCTCTCCCAGAATGGAAACCTAGCATATGGAACAGTCCTTGGAACTCCTGCAGAGGTTTGTTACTTTGTATCAAATGTTACTAACCTTGAGAAATGTGCGAAAGAGTTCCTAGATTTTGTAGAACTCAGAATTATTTGTTGGAAAGGAAAAAAAATGGTGCTCAGGATAAAGTTGCCGATCTCAAAGAGAGCAATTAATTAATTAAATTCAAACAAGTTGTGAGAATGATGCTTATTGTCCAATTGGCAAAAAATACAGAATGAAAAAGCAGAAAAGCTATCCCTTTGTCCTAGCTATGCACACAGATACTCAATAAAAATAAAAACCTAATGCATGAGGGCTGTGTGCATAGGGGAGTGCAGCATTGCTGCTGCAGCAGGATGAATCCTCAGCTGGAACAAAGAAGAAAAGGGTCTGTGTGTGTGCCTGCACATGTGTGGGCACTGAGGGAGTTTGTTCAGTTTTAAAAGACCTTTGTGCCCTGCCAGCCTTCAGACAGCTGAGCACTGGGTGAGTCTCCTACCTTAATTAAGATTTTTTGACTGGCCATGTCACTGCCCCTGTTGCCAGTGCAGTTCTGAGGCACTGAGTGAGGGCTTCTCCATTGCCAAGGTGCTGCTAGGATTGCCCCTGTATGGGGCAGTGGGCAAGGGGAGCTGCTGGCATTTCCCATGTGTGGGGCATTTGGGGAGCAGGCTCAGTCTGGCAGCTTTACTTCTCTTGAGGTGGGAGCAGGGTGTGAAGCAAGAAAATTCTTAGCTGGCAGGTTACAAACACTTCTAAAACCTGCCAAAAATGTATTTTGGACATCAGCATATGAATTTCTCTGTTTTCTCCTTTTTTTAACTGTCTGCAAATTTAAGAATTTGCAGGGTTCTTCCTCTTATTGGTGTTTCATGCTACTTTGAAAGGGGAACTGCTACCTTGGTCCAAAAGCAGCAATGGCCCTGGCAGCACAAACCTGTCACTGCCTGCTCTGTGGTCCAAGTTGGCTGCTGAGGGGCTCTGTAGGAGATGGCTGTGCTGTGAATGCCTTTTTTTATCTTGCAGACACACACACACACACGAAGTAAAAGTGCAGCTGTTTTAACTTTCGAATTGGGGAGGTGGTGAGGGGAAAGGATGTGATGGTGTTTGAGACCAAGATAGATGTTCACTTGCAGGGCTTTTTCTACAACTTCCTATTTCGATTTGCATTAGAGGTGGGGACTGGGTGTATTTATGGTTTAATGAGACGCTCTTGCCTTAATAGCAGAATGTTGTTCACAGGAAGAAATGAGTTATTGCTGGTTTTCTTCTTCTTTCTGTTCAGTTACTGTGGATACAGCATGTAACTTTTAGACCTACTTCTGCCTTGAACAGCATATGCAGCTTCCAGTTGTTGTGCTGAAGCTGCTGAAGGCAGGAGGTTGTAGGAGCACAGTTTTTAAAGAGATATTTGTTGGCTGCTTGATTCCTACGAACACCATGAGCTTTCGGGGGAGATTCAGAAGGGAGGCCAGTGAACTGCGGAGGAAGAGAAGGACCACTAGGAGAGTGAATCAAGGAGAAATCCAAAGATTAAGCTGTGTGAGTATGCACCCTTCTTCCACCTCTTCGGAGAAATGGCTGAGAAATTGCAGGTCACTCTTAGGACTACACTTTGGAAAGAGTAAGATTTATTGCTTGTTGTTTATGTAGGAGGCACCAAGCCTCATTCGGTCTGTAATTAGGGACTGAGCACTGGAGAAGGAGACTGAAGCACAGTGAGTTCAGGAGTTTACAGAACTCAGGCACATTAGGGAGACTTGTATAGCCTCACATTGCTGGTCAGAAACATTCTGAGAGCAGCAGTGTTTGACAGTCTCTCTGGCACCTATAGCAAGTGCCTGGAACTTCCATGAAAATTCATAGTGCTGCTTCTGGAGTGGAAAGTTCCTCTGTGCTATTTCAGAGTTTGTGATCTGTGATGGGCACCTCTCAAGGCCAGGAAGGGGAGGAAGACAGTGCAGGGAGCCACTGGAGAAAGCTCCAGAACCTCTGGTGGAAGGCTAGGGTGAGGTTCTTCCCCATGGGCTGCACAGCAGCTTTGCCACCGATGGCTTTGGGACAGGACTGAGCCTCCTGAAGCTGCACTGGGAGGCTCACATTAACTGCTTTTTGTCTAAACTTTCCCGGCTGAAACTGAAACTGTAGACAGCAAGAGGTAAAATGCTTAAAGCCTGCTGTTTAGGAGTCTTAGGCAAGTACTGGTTTTCAGTGCATTCTCTTCTCTTGAAAGTCGACTTTAGCTTGTAAAACATTTAATGGCTTCCCAAGAAGAGACAGTGAATCCTTTTCCTCAAGGCAAGAGGTGTTTGGTTTTCTTCCATAGTTTTGTTCATCCAGTTACTCTGTTTGCATGTGCATGCAGAGGGCTCTTTTGAGGCTTTTCAGCATGTTCAGTGTAACAGAATCACTAATAATACAACCAAGAAGAGTATTCTCATTTTCTTTTTTAAATAGGAAGGAAAAGAACTTTGCAATTGTAACACTTGGTCGCCAATTAAGATGGTTTGTGGTTCATCTAGTAATGTTTGGGTTTTGCTTGTGACTAGCTGCCTTTTTGGATAGGTACTTTACGTGGAAGTGGCTCTTTTTGACAAGGCTACTTTATGGTGTAGTTTCTGCTGCCCTTAGCTATTGGCATGCAGTCAAAGATGACATGTTTGAGCTTCATGGTCAAGGGTCCCAGGAATCAGCTGCTGGTGCTGCTGAAAGCATCTGACCCTGGCAGTTCACAGGGCTTTGGTAGGAGGTAGGCGCTGCTTACTTGACTTATCCTCTTAAATCTTGGTGAGGAAGGATTTTTGTCATTTTTGTGCAAATCCTGATTGTACTTTATTAGTGCTCACCAGAAGTGGTTGCAGCCCTACAGGAAAGGATGCCTGGAATAAAAGTCCAAATTGTAACAATAAGCCAGCAGCCTGCCTGCAGATAAAGAGGAATATATTTGTTCCCTCTTGTGTGTATCCTCAGATAACAGAAACTGAGCATTCAATTTAGTGGTGCTAAATAGAAATATCAACAATGCATTGTAGTTTGACCTAAAACATAGAGAGCACTGGTAACCCTGGGCCTGTTGCCTGTAATTGGAAATAGGAAATAAGCCTGTTTCATCAGAGGCTCGTGGGTCATGCTGCACTTCCCCTGACGTGGATGGCTCCTTTATGTCAGCTACTCAGCTCAGCTTTGCAGGGGAATCTGTGCTGATTTCTGTTCTTTTCAAACGTAAGATAGACTAAGATGGGTCACTGTGTCATGTTACTCTGTAGATGTATTTCTCTGTAGTTTGTTTAGCCCTCAGGAAATGCAGGCACACTTGGCTTTACTTTTGTGCCTTGCAATCTGTGTCTTTCTGCCCAATATTTCATAATTGGAGCATGTTAAATCTTTCGCCCACAGGCACTTTTTTGCTATCAACCAGCAGCCAGTCTCTCCTTCATGCATCAGCCCTGTGCACCTCCACACAGATTTCAAAGTGATGTCAGCTCCCACTGCAGCTGTAAAGGATTTTGTGTATGGGGACCTTATTCAAAGAGTACATTTCTTCAGATACTATTCTTAGACCTGTGTTTTTTGTAGGTGGACTCACATTATTTGCTGGAAGCTACTTTTTTGTAAGACTAATTATTATCTGGTTAGCTTTAATTGTTAGTAGGGTGATGATTGAGTTCAGTGTGGTTGACCAGGTTTTGCTCTCATTCACATCCTGTGTGTGTAAATGCACTGATAGCCAGATAATTGACTGGGAGGGGAGTTGATGTCAAGGAAACAGTTCCAAGTCTAATGTCGTTGTGAGAACTGAGTTTATAGTGGTCATGTACACATGATGTTAATTTTACAGATAAAGCCTCAGTGGAAATACATAAAATAATTTACTCAGCTATGTAGCATAAGAAATACCTATCCCTTGTGAAGAAATAAGTAAACATAGTGCAAGTAGAGAAAGAGATATATTCACTGAGTAAAATGAAGCAGAACATCATACATGAGATTTGCCCCATGGGACAGTGACTTATTACTAAGTACTCTAAAAGTTAAATGATATCTTTGAAAAGTTTATTTAGAGCTAATGCAAACATTTTTGATAGTTGTTTTTGCTTCAGGAGCTTCTGAAGTGGTTGAGCCCTTTTCAAAAGAGTTGTTTGCTTAGTCAACAAGTCTAGGTCTTAATACATCTAAATTTTAGGCTTTAATGGAAAATGAACAATGGATGTTTGGTTTTGCACTGTGTTGCAGTTTCATCAGACATACAACAGTGATCAAAGTCTTCAGCATCAGAGTGTGATCTAATGAACAGACATTAGAGCTTTCCCTTCAGTCCCTGATAAACAAACTCTTCTATGTATTCTAAAACCAAAGTCTGCTAAAAAGAAATCTTAAGTTTCAAAGTAAATAAAACTGTTTTAAAGACAGCTCCATGCTGCACATGGTGTTATGTAAAACCTACCCCATTTTAGCAGCAGGTTTGTGCTGGATGCTGGATGAACCTGGTGGAGGAGTGGGTGAGGTAGGAATGCCTGGCACATCCTTCTTTTTGTACTTCCCTGAACCTGTACGCTGATAGCCATGGGTAGAGCCCTCTGTCTCCTTAATTCATCCAGTTTGCACAAACAGAGGGGACCATTTTCCCTGTTGCTCTATCCACTTCTATTATTGCTGTGTAGATGCTATAGGTGTCAGAGCTGGGCTTCTGCCTCTTCTGGAGTGCTGCTTAAGGGCAAACAATGGGAGTATCTTTTCTTTAAATGCAGATTTTCCTGAGCCTACAAAGACTGTCTATGTGAAGTTATACGTATGTGTGTGTGTGTGTATGTATGTGTGTGCAGACTCAGCAGTGCTGTTTACATAAACTTAAACTGGAAGCTGACAAGCTTTGGTCAAATCCACTGTGTGCAGCTTGTAGGCTGGTTTTGTTAATGTTTCTTCTTGAGGCCATGGCTCTGCTCACCTGAGACTGTGCTGGAGGAAGCAGACTTGAAGCAAAGCCTGTTCCCAGAAGCGCTGAACTAGACTCACTTCGGCATCCCCTTTGTGGTGCGCGGGGCAGAACCCTGGGCTGAAGTAATCACTAACAAGGCAAGTGCCTGAGCAGAGCATTCCAGCTCTGTGGGCAGCTCCTCTCTGCTTCCCACTGTTCCCATCCCTTCTGCCCCGTCCCCTTCCACGACATTCTACCTGACCCTTCAGGTGTCTGCATGAAGAGCAGTGAACTGCGTCTTTGGCTTTTGCTTGCTTTCTTTGTGAATAGATTCTGTGTGGAAGACTCAAAGAAAGCCTTTTGTTGCTAAAACTGCATTTTTTTTCCAGGTTTAGGTCAGGTAAGGGGAGAGAAAGTGGCTGTGTGTTGCTAGGTTAGAGGTCTATGTAAATTATTTAAAAAAAAAAAACCTTACGATGCTTTACAAAACTTTCTTGTTTTTCCCCTGAGGTGACCTATGGACAAATATTTAGTCTAGGCTTCAGAAGTCTTCACTATTTAGAAGTTGTTATTCTTGACATTTTGAAAAGCTAACCAGTTAAATCCAAATTTAAAACTTAGCACTTTCTTGTCCGTGGCTGATTTTAGTAGTTCATGATTAAATGAAATTTTTTAACCTCCTTCCTAAGGAGAATTTCAAGATATACGCCATAAGCAGAGAGAAGGAGTAAGTTGTTGCTGTGGTACCCTGAATGTTTTTTGCAGATTGTACTGATAATTTTATCAACTGTCCAAAAGGACAAGTGCTAGTCCATGAAGATGGACATTCCAGAGTCACAAGGCTGCAATGCCAGGTGCACAGCCATGGTTGGAAAGCAGAATTCAGGAAATGCATGTGGCTAAGTCAGATACAGCACAAAGCATCTTCTCTCACCCCTGGATGGGGTGCTGGATGCCTTGCTGAACCAACAGTCCTGTGTGGCTTCCACAGTTTAACCAGAAGGGAGGTGGCTTGGTGAGGGCTGGAGCTTTCAGGGTTCATAATGAAAGGAAGGATGAGTTCTGTCTTGAGAAACAAGAGGTGCTGGAAGGAGTGGGTCACACCCAGTTGCCTGAGAACAGCTCTCTGTGGTTTGAGCAGCCTCAGCTGGCCACTCATTGCTCACCGTGCTGGGGCAGCTCCGTGTGCCACCAAAGGCTCCAAGGGCTCCAGTGGGACCATCAGATGACATCAAAGTTTTGAGTTAGCTCATCCACATGAGAGGTGTTTCTGTTTTCCAAGACATGCTGAATTCTCTGACGGTAATTTTTAAAGCTGGAACATAATACAAAGTAGGCTTACAGAGATTGTGATCCATAAAACAATGGTGGTGTAAGCAATTAGGATTCATCCTATCCCAGCTGCATTTGTAAAAAGTAAGTCTCATTTAGCAGGTCACTTACTGGTATCAATCAGAATTTTCTTTGAATAAAGAGGCTTTAAAGATTGAAAATTACTTTTCACTTCTGTTATTCCCAGAAGGGTCTTCAACATGTTTCCTTTCTTTTGCTCTGCTTGAGCTGATGGGTAACTATAGTGTTTTGGCAAGTAATTTCTGAAGCACTAGGAGTTGGGGGTTGGGTTCTTCATAATTCTTTGTGATTTTCTCTGTAGCAGAATCGTGTGGGAACTGGAAATCCCTTTAATGAAATTTATTGGCACATTGGCTTCAGTGCTGACACTGAAGAGTATATTAGTTGTGCTGTGCAGCCCTGACTGGATTCTTTCCAAGTGCAATTCTCCAAGGTTTACTGAAATTCATGACAAATTAAACATTTTGGACCTGACAAGTGAATGTATTTTAAGGTTGGGAGGGGGGATGTGTCAAAGAAAATTTTCTTTGTACCATTAATTTTAATAAATTTGTTGACTGTGGATCACATACTGAGCCAAAGGAAGCCTCTGTAAAGAGAGTTTGTTGACTGTAAATAGATGCAGAACAGGCCAAGCAGTCATAAAGAAGAGAAGATCAGAATCTAAAGGAGAGACCTGCCTGCTGGTTCTGGCTGTGCCTCCCCATCCACACCTCAGACACCTTTTGCAGACCTTGAGTTGCCTGCCCTGTGCTTGAAATGCAAAACTTATTTTCCTTAAAGGAAATCTCTTACATGCTGCAGAGTGTGTTGGGAGCAGAGGAGGGCAGGCCCTGTGTGGTGGAGCACTTTGAGTGGGTGATTCCTGTCAGTCCCAGCTCAGCTGCTTGAGGCTGGTGGGGACCCCTTAATCCCAGAGTGGCTGTGCTGTCTGTGCCCCTGGACACAAGGGCTGCTGTGGGACCCCCTGCCAGGAGTACAGGGGATTTTGGCGGGGGAAAAGGTGCACCCCATGGAGATATCCTTCCCATGGAATTCACCCCAGGCACCAAACTGCTCTGCTGCCCTGTGAATAGGGACATACATTGGTCCTACAGAAATGCAAAAGTTTGGCGACTCTGTGAAACCCAAATTGTTTTATGGCCTCAGCTTCAGCTCCTTGAGTGCTCAGGTAGCAAATCTCAGAACTGTTGGGCATGCTGGATCTCTGGCATATCTGAGACAGGGTTAAATTCGACCTTTATGCTGCATTTTCTCCAAAAGTCATGGAGTTCTGGCTGTTCTTTAGCTTCAGTTTGGACAGACTTGGCAAAGAAATATTCAATTGAAGTTGGCCTGCCCTGGTGGAATATAATTAGCTACATATATTAACCATATGAAAACATAGAAAGACATGTGTTATATCAGAGGCCCAGTGTTTAACTGGGGAAAGGAAAAGAAGAACAAAGGAGTGTGAGAAGCACTTGCTGTTGGTGTCATCCTAGAAAGCAGTTTAATTTGCTCTTGTGAGTTTTGGTGAGACTGGGTTTGGTTCATAATATCATTAAGAAGTCTAAAAAAATGAAGGAAGGTGATGCTATTGTAGTAAGTGGCCTTTTCTCTTTTAAGTGCCCATTTCAGAAGTTCAAATGTATATTAGAATGAATTGTCATTTTTGACAAGCCATAGCTTGGATGAAATATAAAATCTGAGTCTTGCTTGATCTTTACCAATCTGGCCATCACAATAGTTTTGATTCTTCTTTGACCATGGATCCTCCTGTCACCAAGATAGGGTTAGAGTAACTGAAGTCCAGGTAACTGAATTTTATCAACTTAACTTCTTTCTGTTAATCTGTTTCCTTATTTTTTTTTCTTTCTGTTGCATGGAAGAGAAATAATTAATTTAAACATCTCTATTAAATTCAATAAATTCTAGATATTCATGATTTGTTGTCAGAATAATATGACATTAAAGCATAGAAATCATAGCAGTTAGTCTAGCTTATTTTTAGAATGGGGAAGTTCTTGGGATGACTGTTCAGAGACTATTGGTCGCTGTTACATCGTTTCCTCCTTGAGACAGTGTTCACAGAAATGCAGCTTGAGGAGGAGATATAATTATGAAGAAAAGATAGGTGCTAGCATCAGTGTACAACGTCTGTGCATCTGGAGGCAAGTCAAGTACCATATTTGATTCTGTAATATCATTTATGTGGATATTTTGGGTAATTACTACAGGGAAATATAATCCTTTCTTACCTAGACCAGAAGATGATGGCAATGAAGCCATATATCATTGGTGGAATCTGGCTGGTTTCACCCCTGTGAAACTATATCATCCTCTTATGGTGTTGGCTGTGATTTAACATCTCTCCAGTGTTCCAAAAGAGTGTGGAAAAGCTGGCTCAACAACATACAAAGCTGCGCTACACTGTCAGGGTGTGAAATAAATGGTACTGCTGAGATGTTGTAGCAGGTGAGGAGTCAGAGAGTGCCTTTTTACTAGATGTATTCACAACCATTTCAGCACAACTAAATTCATTACTCACTTGAGATGGAGAATATAAAAAGCATTACAGAAATCCAAGCCAGCATAATTCGATTTTGGCACAGATTGCCAGGTTGGCCTGTTTCCAAAAAGAACAGACAAGTTAAATTGAGAAGAGGCAGTGCTGTGGTTATTAAATTAGCTTTAAATCAACCCCACTCATTTACAGATCTCTGCTAGTGCTTGCAGGGAGGAATTTGCTAATCCCAACATCACTGCTTCTGTCTACTTGGGAGGGAAAAACCGAGCAGCCCCCCGGACCCGCAGAGATAAGCTGCTAACTAACCAGCTGCCACTTCCCATCACAACTGCAACACCAGCGCCGCACTGCTGAGCCTTGCCAAGTCCAAAATACTGGCTCTGCAAAGCATGGAGGCAGTGTCCACAGAGCAGAGTCTTCTGGTCTGTGAGAACATGCAGAATTGATGGAGAGAGGCATCATGTTTAGTATACTGTCGTGCTTGATGCCGGCAGGGAATGGACTAAATTATCTCTGCAGCCCGTGTATTGACAAGGATGGGCTATTAGTTGCATCTATGATTTATGGGAGCTGGCATAATACAGTATTGCATTTTACACAGGATTTTGCTGTACTGACATGGAAGGAAGTAATTTTTATTGCATCAGTAGGAGAACATCAGCATAAATATTGAAGTGCTTCAGTGAAAAGTTTTGCTGTAGGTTTGATAATGTCATATCTACTTGTATTTAGTTCAGATGTGTAATGTTTCTCCAAAGACTTCTGTGTTAACATCTGTTAAAATGCTTCCATCAGATCATGCCCTTTGGAGCACTGAGAGCAGGAGAATGAGTGCTGTGGGAACAGAGATGTTCATATGCTTGCTGTGTTCCTCTGCTCCGGGGTTTTCTCGAGCTGCATTTTTGTCTCATGTAAATGACCTTGCAGCTGCCAAGGAGACGTTTTCCCCTGGAGTGTTAGAGCAGCTTTCAGCAATGGCTCTGTGAGCATTGCTGGTTTCTGAAGAGCAAAGAGAGGGCAATGTGGCATAGCTTACCCTGCCTCCACTTGCACCCCAACGTCTGCAGAATATTAACTTTGAAGGGGATGTAGCTGCATTCACCCCAACCTTGCTGGGATTTCCATGGGGAAGAAGGAATACCTCTTCCTTCTGCCAGCCCCAGAAAAAAAGGTGGTTTCCACAGGCATAGAAAACCTGCAAATGCTACACATTTTTATGGGATTTCCCCATATTTCAAGAGAAGTCCCAAAATTTCTGGGATTTCCTGGCTCTTCCTTAGTCTACAACTTCAATAGGAAGGTGACTACTTATGTCATTTGTTTTCTTAATTTTTTTTAGGAAATTCTGAAAACTGACATTCATGATGTTTCCAAGGAGCATCTGACCAAGATTACGATTGTGTTGGCACATGTCTTGTTTTGGAGAGCAGACATTTTATGATTTCAGTGGCATATCTGTCTTCGTAAGAGTTGAGATTGTTGCAGAATCATTAGCCTGACAGTATCAGCTCTGGGAAGGGAGGGTTATCAGTGTAGTCAATGTCACAAATTTTCTGTAGAAAATGTTCTTGTTTTGGTGAAACCACTACATAGGAAAAAGGTCTGTGTGAAGCACTGGTGGCTCATAAATGTCAGTGCATATATTTCTTTTACTTTGAGTTTTCTGGTAAATGGTTGCTATAATGTTTCCTACTGAAGGCAACAGTTTGCTTTCTGCTGAACTTGAACTGAGTGAACTTTCTTGAGGCCTAGGTATCATTACCAAAATCAGTGGTACAGCACAGATGGTACACTCAGTGTGCACTGATGTTTTCTCTTTGTGCTTCTAACTCCTTGAAATGTATGTTTATAAAGTAATATTTTAATAAATAGATGCAATGACAGATTTAATGACAAAAAGTCTGAAACTCCTGTCAAAAGATACTGCAGTGACTTAACAGAGTTTGGAAGGGAATGAGAGCAAGCTGTGTATGGTGATGAGGCCAAGTGACCCCATTAAGTTCCTGTGGGGAGCCACTGTCAGCAAAAGACAGAGGAATCTCCCTAGGGGTATGGCTGACACTGAGCCCAAGAGCTCCTGGAGCAGAACTGGGTATTTGTGTGTCAACTGCAGCAGGCCAGGGCTAAGTACTGGTTTGGGATAGCTTAAGGTGATGTGGCTGGGTTATTATGAAATCTTATATCCTGGCAGGGCTCCTTGTCTTAACTGGACATCACAAAACCAGAATCCAGTCCTGTCACAGAATCTAAATCAAACATTAAAGTGGTTTTCTTTGATTTGTTACTGTTATGTGTTGATCTTGCCTGTCTTTTATAATCCTTTAATGTCTCAGCATCAGTAGATAGTGCTTGTGGCCTGTGAATGCTAAATAGTAATGATTTTTAGAAGTTAATATTGCTCTTAAGTGTGCAAATGGAAGTGTGAGAGTTAATAGATCAAGAAGAGAGGTAATAGATTGAGCTGCTGAAGGAGCAGTTCTATTTTAATTTCCTTGCCAGACTTTGGTGGAGCTTTGATGCTTTAAGCAGGGAGCAGGAGTAGATGACCTGCAGAGGTCCTGAGTTGTTTTGTGATTCTTGCAGCAGCTGTTCAGCAGTGGAATAACTTTCTCAGAACCTGTGTATTCCTGTGTTTCAATCTAATTTGTGTGACTATGTTACTGATACTTAATTAAACTATTCATAGATGCATTTGATGCCAAGGGGAGTCTTGGACTCCGTATAGAAGGGAAACAATGCTCATAAAAGATCTTGAGATTACAGAATAAACAAGAACTTTCTAGGACAAAGTCAAAAGACAGAGGGACTATTATATTATAATCATTGTATGTGTGATGGACCATACATGAATGAGATAGGTAAAATCATATATGATGGAAAATCTCATTGGAGAAAGTTGTTTTATGGAGAAGTCAAAGCCGAAGCTTTCTTTTTCAGCACACCTTGATTTTGATTTAGGAAAGACACAGGAAAATTTTATAATAATTTTGAATAGCCCAATGAAAGAGCAGTGAATAAAATACTACTTATCTAATGTCCTCTTTTGAATCAGACTAAGACAGTAAATGTTGCTGCATTTGCTTTCCACTAGTCCTTTTTCTCTCTCATCACTTTCATTTCCATCCCTTCTGGCAGTTCTCTTGCCCTTTCCCATTCAGTCTTCCTGAGGCTTACATCTTTGAATTGAGCAAATGTTCTCACTCTAGTACATGACTCTTCATTTGTTTAATGTATTCTAGCATGTCAGGCAGGCTTCTCTTTTTCTATTTTTGGGTTGTGTTTCAAGACACTGTGACTTTACTTTTTCCTGTGGTGGTTTCTTACTTTAGTGCTGTTTCAGGCAATAGTAGTTCTGCCATGATGATACTAGTCCTGCTTTCTGACAAGAGAAGTTGTGGAGGTGGATGCCAGATAGTTTATCCCAGGAGAGTAACCTTGGATTATTACCAAATAAAACAATATGGTGGCTTTCACAAGCTGCTAGCAGTTCAAAAGGTGAATTGTGTAAGACAGTGAAGAAAAAGTAGGTTTCTTATTCTGAAACACATGAGCTCGAAGTCCTATCTGTGTTCAGTTCAAACTGTGTCCATCAATTTTCTTGATGTATTTATGGAGAAAGAGAGAGGGAATTCCTGAGACTTCCCGGTATGTTAACGTGGTGGTTTCAGTCTCTGTAATCAGCTGACAGATTGCTCTGGAATTTTGAGATGGAGAGTGGCTCTTAGAAGTGGCCCAACTTCCTCACTTCACTCTCATGCATGAGCTCAGATGCAACAAGCTGAGCAGAATGGAATGAAAGGAGAAGTTATTCATGCTTTGGTGTACAAAAGCAAAAATGCCACAGATCTGAGTTTATAAAGAGGGAGGAAAGCAAATTGTGTGTAAAGAGATCACTTGATCTTTTCTTTTTTTCCACAGCAGGAAAAACCCAAACTCCTGGAGCCTTTGGATTATGAAGCTGTTATCACAGAGATCGAAAAAAAATATTGGGGACAGCCAATTTAAGGATCTGATATTATTCCCTGATGATGACTTTTCAGTAAGTACAAGGCAAATATATGTTGTTCCTTTGCTGAGGTTTGTTCTGTTCATTGATTTAATCTTCACTGCTAGAGGGAGAGCTAGAAATTGTCCAAGGCCTCTCTAAGATTTTCTTAACTCATGCATAATGCCATACTTCCCTCCCATCAAATTCACTTGGCTTTTGGATGTTTTTTTCTCTGACATTTATGTATGCATGACTTTACTGCTCAGGATTAGATAAAGTTTGAAGCCCTGGTTGTTCCCAGATACACATGTTCAGGAACCCACTAAACATGTTATTCTGTAATGTATACTTGTCTGTTTGCTCAGCACAGTATTAGTTTGGCCAGTCTTAGAATCTCTCCATGCTATTATAGTCTAATTTAGTCTAATTTGATCTTCCGATCCTGTTCTGTTTGATGTATTTGGCCACTAGATAGAGTCTCTGGTGCTGAGGAAACTCTCATGGTGGAACACTGAGAAGCAGTAGATCCCTGACCCCACAGCCATGGAGCTGCCTGACCTCATCCTGGGTTCCCCATTGCTTGTCCTGGCAAACTGCAGACACTGAGAGCCTGGAGGGCCAGGGCAGCTCTCCAGGGGTGGTGCTGGGTGCTCAGAAGGGTGCCTGGGGAGCAGTGTTGCCAGGCTCATTGGGCACATTGCCTGCATTGAACAGCAACTTCTGCAAAATCACCCCATCTTTGTATAACGTTTAGGTTTTGATGAATAGGCATTCTCTAATGGAAAGACTTTTCAATTTGTGACCAATTGTAACTGCTCTGTGAGGGCCCTTCCCACCAGCTCATGGCACTGCTGCTGTCCTAGGAGGGCTACTTAATCTAATAGACTGCTTTGTTTTGCTAAATGGCTCTATTTCCTTGGTGGCATTAACTGAGTTAATGTGCTCATGGGATTGAGAGAAGCTAAACAGAATAGATTTCCTCATTATTGTTAATTCCTTTATCCATTTTGCACATTTGTCAATTTATGAAATTGAAACTTAGCATTACAAAGCTGACTAGACATACTGTGTGCTGTCACTAGGCCCTTGAGCCCTTTGATTTAGAGTAACTGAGCTCAATATCCTTATTTTCATTTTATATTACGCAGTCATTGCCTGGATTTTTAGAAGCTAGTTCTATTTTGTTTCCTCTGTGTTACACTTTGCAACTATTTGGCACAATCTATTTTAATTCAAGAAATAAAAATAAAAAATAGATTAAGGCAGATGAGAGAGGTAGTTACATGGTAGAGGTGTCTGTACTCGCAGAAGAGCAAAGGTAGGGTCCATATCCTTGCCATGAACCTCTCTCATGTTTGTTATCTCCTGTTGAAGTCAGTGTCAGTGGCAAGAGCCTCTGTCACCAAACAGGACTGCAGGGCTTTTGTCCTGGGCAGGTTTTCCAGTTGCAAAGTATCTATTTACAGTCCTGATCCCTCCTGCTGAAATATTACCTGAGCACAAAAGTCTGGGTCAGCTGCTTTAGTAGAAAGAGATCCATGTCTGACTGAATTAGGAGGTGCCCAGGGTGGCTCCGAGTGGGATTTAATGTGATAATGCCCAAGGAAATGGTGGCCAGCTCTGTCTGACTCCTAATGGTTACACTTGCTGCAGACTTTGTGTCTCAGTGTTGATACAGCCCCAGTTTGGGCCTGTGGGTGAGCACATCCTATGGGCAAAAGTCTCTTCAGAGTAAAACTCCAACCAAAAGAGTTGGCTGAAGTAGTAAACATAGGAGAAAATTCTGCTTTTAATAATGATTTCCTATGTTTGGATCCGTTGTGTTCACCGCATGCGTCAGTTATGGGTGAATTATTGTAGCTGTTGTTTCATCTCAGATTTGTTTCTCTTTTTGACTTGCATTCAGAGAGAATGCTGTTATTCTCCCAGGACTTCTTTTGGTCATTTCCTGTTGGAATTTCAGGTTCAAAAATTTCCAACATCTTACGTGAAATGTGTGGAACAGCAGAGAATTCTTTATATCAATCTGAGCCTGATAGACTGTATTCCTCTGTTCCCTGCATCTCCACAGAAGGTGCAAGATATATACAGTACAGAGGCCTTCTCTGGTTTTATTCCAGTTGGGGAAAATATATTTCACTTCTTTTGTAAACATGCTTAATAACCCCTTAAAAATAAAAAAAAAAAAATTTGATTCACACCATTTCCACTTCTTGTTTTCCTAGCAATTCCTTCCTTATAACTCATTTGCCTGCCTAAAGTCCATTTTTCATTTCAGAAAAAGTATGTCAGCTCAGCTTCATTTTTCACCCGTTCCTGGATCCCATGAACAAATTTCCCTTTGGTTGCTGTGCTGTGAAATAATGGCCAGTGGAAATGTCTGCAGCAATACATCAGTGCAGAGCTCACACTGTACTTCTTGGTGGTAGTGGGAAGGAGCTGATGGGCTTCCTGTTGTACCTATAAAAAGCTTGGTGATGATCCTGGTAGTTTTGCATCCTCACCATTGGGTTGCTGTGCTTCCTTCACCTTCTGTTCCCCAAACCTGGCCGCACTCTCCTTGACAACTGGAGCTGCTGCTGTCTGGGATTCCTATTTCTCACTTCTCCACAGTGTGTTTGTCAGAAAGGAAGCCATGAAAGTGTTACACCTTCCTTCACAGTGGTCTCATTCCAACCTTTAACTTTTGACATCTTAGTGTTACCTGCATTTGTTGTCATACATCTGTACTTCTGCTCCTAAGCACTGTCATACATCCAAAAAAAATACTTGCTGCATCCTTTCATAGGTATTTTTTATCTTTTCTTCCATCCTTTGGAAATTTACCAAACACCCAGCAGTCTCTTCAAATCTCCAAGATCTGAAGTCTTGCTCAAAATCACTGCTGCTCTTCCTTAGTGGCAAGGAGGGCTGGCAGGATCAGCAGTCCTTTGCTAATAGCTTTTCTTGTGTGGAGGTTTTGTAACTAAATATGTTAATTGTATGTTGGTAAATAAAAGTTAATTATTTTAAAAAGGTAGATTAAAGTATTTAATAGTCACTTAAATTTGTATGGTATAAAAGCGTGTTAAACTCCCTGGGTCATGAAAATTTGTTCCTCCTTCTCACGTATGACTTTCCTAAATCTGTTTGAAAAGTGGAACTCAGACTTTTTTTAAAACTATTTGTACAAATATGGCTGAATGCCTGGTTTTCAAGCTGCAACAGAAACAATAATTCATTGCCTAAATTTAGGACTGGTGTAAGATGGCAAAATCTTGCCTGCATAATGCAAAACCTATTGAAGTTCAGTCTGATGTGCTCCTGACTCTTTGGGCTTCTGTAAGCCCACCTGGGAGCCCTGTTTCCTCCAGGCATCACGGAGGCCTTAGAAGAAAAAGGGGCTGGGTTGTGAAATTGCTGTACTTGCCATCACTGCAGGCATGATTGTTTCCAGGCTTGTTTTTTTTTTTTTTTTTTTAGCTCTGAACAAAAGCCAAAATCTCCCTGTTTTTCAGGTTGTGAAACCTCTGCTTTCTAGATGCTGTGCAGGGACAAAAGTTGTTCATTTGGATACAGAAGTCATAGCAAAACCAGATGCATTTGTAAGGGGAGGGAGCAGGACAAGGACACTGTCTCTTACCATGAAACGTGTGTGCCATAGGGGCAGCTGGAATACAGGCCTTGGAGACTCCTTGGAAAATTCCCTGGAAACCTGACTGTTATTTGTAAGATCAGAAGAGTTACAGTGGTGAAATCATGAGTTATTTCAAATAGCACATGATTTAGCTCCCACTTTCCATGCGAGTATCTGCTCATTCCTAGAGGAGCAGAAATTGAGTCCATTACTGTCATGATTAATGGGGTTATGGGTATCCTTAACATGCAAGTTTGCATGGGCTGGCAGAGCAGGACAGTGAGAGCCATCTGGACTCCTAGGGAGGCACTCCAGCTGTAAGTAGAGAGAGCTAATACAGTCAGCAAAGCAAGCTGTGGGCAAAGCATAGCTGCTCACCCTGAATGTGATTCAGGGAGTGATGGGGCAAAATCTGCCCTTTAAATGCGCTCTGTTCTTGCTTTCCTTTCTCCACACAGGTGGCGGGGTCTGTGCTGAGGCTGTAGCCTGTCAGAGAGCCCTGTACCAGAGCAGCCTCTGCACTATGGTATTTGTACAGCATAGCTGCATCTCAGCCTTTTTTATTTTGATGGACTATGTCATTGCATGTTCTGGTAACGTTTACTAAATCTGTTTACTTGGATGACAGTGGGGCTGAGCAGCTTTTCTTTAGAGAGCCTGAACTTCAGCATTACCAGGGAGGAACATGTCAGCCAGTGTGTAGTTAGGTGTCTCTGAAGGGCAGCCTTTGCAGGAAGTAAATATCGTTGTTGGTGGTGCATCCCTCTAAAGATTTAACCACTGCTAACGTGCTCTAAGACTAAAAGCAATTCAGAATAGATTGAGACTGAAAATGCTTGAAATGGCTAATGGAGTTTGAACTCCATTTTCAAATGCTCAATTCACCATGTCACTGGCAAGTAGTCACTGCCTGAAAGCATTATTCCTAATCAGTGCTTGAGAAGGAGCAGTATTAACTTCTGTGCTTCACTGTAGAAGGTGAATGTGGCAAGAGAAGGTGCTCAGTGAAATTGCACCTTATAGCTCATCCAACACCTGAGGCCAACAGCTTATGCAAATGAGACAGCCTGGCAGTGCCAGAAATCAGGATTGGATATAGGATATTTATATTAAATAAATTTAAAATAATTCAGATGAATTATAGACTTGAATGCTTTAGGCTGATACCTGCATTATTTGATTACCACAGTTTGCATGCACAAATGAGAGGGTAATTGGTCTCTGGGTTGAACAAACAATTGCCATGATTGCCTAAACATTAGAAAATTAGACTGAATTCACAGCATATTTTATAAATACTGAATTCTCTAAATAAAATCTCTGATTTTTTGGATGACTGTTTCAGAAGCATTTATTCTGTTGTTGAAATTTAGGTTTTTTTCTGAATAAAGCAGTTTTGGTGAGTGCTGCCATGCCTGATCAGCCTTTAAGAGCATTTAGTTTTGAAAGTAATCAGCTATGAACAGGAAGAGCCTTTGTGGCCAAGCTTTTGCAGCTAAGTGGTTAAACATAACCAGTTCTCAGAAGGGAAGTTCTTTGTAGTTTTAACACGAGTTTAAATATAACAATATGCAACATTTTCCATGTCCCAATTCTTTGTAAATAAACTTGTGATACTCTTTGTCAAAGTCTACAAAGGAACAAGCCCAGTTTTACCTGATTTCTTAGGTTTGTAGGGCTGTGGTTCTTGTCTTTCTTTCAAGTGCAGTCTTGTTGGGAAGGACAGTGGGGGAACGTACCATGGGCAGAACAGTGGGCTTGGGTTACCTGTCGAGTTCACTACAGTATTTTTAACAGGCTGTGTAAGGACAGGGAGGCAAATGGCCCCACTAAGGCAAATATTAGCTCTCTCAATCAGTGTGTTCACATCAGTTGACAAGAAGTGTTGTATTAGGTAAAAAAACTGACTTGCTCTAGTCTTACCTATAAAAAAAAGACACTTGAAACTACTTTCTGTGCAATACGTGGAGCAGGCAAGTTTTGCTGCGGGCAAGCAGAACAGATCTCTCTGAAGCTTATTCACCACCATGGCAGGGTCAGGGTGAGGTACAGGGTGCATTACATCTGCATTACAAGCTCCATATCATGGGCCACAGGGGCGCCCCAGGCTTTCCAGCTGTGCTCAGGGATTGTGTCTTGTCGTGACTGCTTAAAAAACTTCACTGATTAAAATGTCACATATGTGTGAAGTAAAAGGAATAAGGTGCTTTTCAGAGACTGAGAGTACTGCTGGGAAGCCCCTAAGCAACCAAGAATTGACATCTATTACTAAGCATGGCCTGAAAAGTCATACTTCTCTACCTTCTGTCTCTTTTACTCATAGGCTCAATGATTGTGTAAATCACTTCATGCAGGCATTGGTAACACAGATGGGTAGAGCCCAGGAACCCACATTTTAGAAAACTGTGCTCTGTTTGTCAGAACAATGGGATTTTTTTCTCATTCTGGTGTCTATGAGGCCACCATCATTCTTTTTGAGAGCCGTGGTTTAATCATATTGTATCCTGAGCTCTCCAGATGAAGCAGAAGTTTGGGGAATCCCGTGATGTTTCTGCCTGAGTGATACGTGCCTTTTTTTTTCATAACTACTCATGTGGAAAGTGATGGAGGGAAATCAGGGCAGTTCACATAAACTCTAAGGAAAAATACAGTCAATAATATCCAGGCACTTGTTGTGTAGACTTTGGGTGCTTCAGTTTATGGAGAGAAAACATCACCTTTTATTCTGAGGGTGAGGATATGGAGGAGAGCCTCCAGGGATGCAGGAGGTGCTGCAAGCTGCTTTACGGAATTAGTACATGGTGATTCTTCATACTAAACCAGTTGTACGCTTCAGGCCTTCCTCTGGAAATTGTGGGTCTTTGTGTAATGGAAGAGAAAATGTGTTTGGGGCGCCAGATTTGTCTGGGTTTCAGTCCTTTGCTATCTTGAATGACAGGGTTGCTCCATTCTAACTGAGAGCACAATCTGGGCTGCTGGGCATTGGTTTTGGTTGTTTTCTCTCATGGCAGAGAAAATGAGGGGGACAGATCTGTAGGTTAATTGACAATACCCCAAAGCTTCCTCTTGTGAGCCTTCTGCAAAGTGGCTGCCTTGGCCAAGCACAGGGTCACACAGGCACTGCTGGTGGCCCTTGCCTCTTGCCGGGAGCCAAGAGCAGCTTGGCTCCTTGTGGAGAACTTCAGGAGATCCACTTCTCTCTGTGGTTTCCTGCTCTGGGGCCTGGCAAGACAGCTCAGCCAGCAGCTGCTTTCAGAAATAGGGCTTCATTTCTGGAGGCTGGAAGAGGCTGCAGGCAGTGCCAGTGTTCTGCTGCCTGTGCCCACAGGTGGGAATGTCCCTCCAAGAAGCTGCTGCCTGGTTCTCCTTGCTTTCCAGCCATGGAGCTGTCCTGTGGCACTCCTTTTGCAGCTTCCTGGGGCCACTCTGCTCCTCTTGAGTCAAAGCTTTTAGTTCTGTCTCCACATTCCTCCCCAAAAGGCACGAGGTGGAGAAGGGAAGTGGAGGAAGCAAGTATCACTGTTGGATTTGGCATGGATGTCTGGGAGAGGATGTGAGGAAAACTTGACTTTTTTTTTATCAGAAACCTCAGAGACTGAAGGAACTTTGCTTGGAACAGTTTTATTCCCAGAAATCTGAATACTGTTCTTGCTCATAATTAATGCCTTAGCTGATAGTATTGAATGGTGTGTGTGGGCAGGAGCTGGGTTGCAGTTGTTGGTATGCATGTGTGTTGGCTGCACGACAAACTGAAAAATGCAAGCCATGATAACAAGGTTCTTAACCTCTTCCTGAGACACAACTGCTCTTCTGTTTGGCTTTGACTAAATTGCTTTTTTTTTTTTTTTGTTTATTGTCAGATAGACACAATTTCACTGGAAATCAGGACACTGTATCCTTCTGTACCTGAAGATGCAGAACAAAAAGCAGAAAACTTATTTGTTAGAGAGGTGAGTATCTAATTTTAAATGCAACCAAGACTTTGGGGGAGGTTTGCTATGTTTATAATTAACATATTTTGTCTTTTAATATGCTTTAGGCAATTTGAATCGGGTTTGAATTTTGAAGGCCAGTAGGAGGGGGGAGGGTTAGCAGCGTGCCTGCAGTTGCCCATTATGAGATGTTTGTATCTAGAAAAAATGCAAATGCACTGAATTAGCCTGCCATTGTATTGTTTTCCAGCTGCATTCCCTGCCACCACTAGTCCACTGTTATTGATGTTGGTATTTTTACATCACTGTAATGATCAGTGATTTGCATGTGCTTTGCACTTTGAAAATATTGATGCCTTTCCAAAAATAGATAACCAATTGGCGCTGGTTTAGACTCTTAGGTGTTATTACAAGGTATGTATCTCGTTTGCAGGCGTACATATGAGGAGTAGGTGCAGCGTGAAGGGTGTTTAGTGGTTTATATTTATTGTCAGTATTTAGAGTCTGTTTCACCTTACCATAACAGAAAGTTCAACAAGGTCTTCCTTGACAGTTAGAGGCCCACCCGGAGTGAAAAACTGCTCTATCTTTAAAAAACCCCTATGGTTGTATTGTTTCCATACCTGATCTCAGATTGTAAGAGATTTCTTATCCTGCTGCCTCAGGAATATTTTGTGTTGTCTCTGGTTTTATCATTTTGAAGGACTTTAGAGGAGCTGGTTGCACTGTTCAAAGGAATTTACTTTTGATGAACCCCTGAACATTCCCATCTTTCATGATGGATGTGCAAAAGAGCTCACTACTTGCATTAACAAAACAGGTTTATGAAACCAAATTTTTGGCCAGCTTTGAGAAGGAGTTAAATTCCAAGCACTTATGATTAGCCCATAATGTGATGGTTCTTGGCCTTTTTTTCACAGATTGGGATTTTTCACACCTTGCTTCTGGTCTGAAAAAGTATTTAATATATGCTATAATTGTAAGGGAAAACTGTGAGGAAAAGGCAGTCACAGACAAGCACAGGGATTAGAAATCCTTAAGTCCAAAATTAGGCAGAAATGTAGCTGTTGAATTGTATGCAATGTGACATTTTACAGGCTGGCCCTATTTCTTTTCAGCAGGTCTGAAAAGAGCAATAATAATTTACTGACGGCTCAGATTGCCTGAACTTTGCCATCTTTGTTAATCTGGCAGCAGTGTTAAAAGATAACGTAGCTTGTGGAGTTATCTGCCTTCCCAGAAGCCTCACTGCCCTTTCAGCACTTTGGGATCTGCTTTTTATTTTAAGGTTCCACAAGTTGCAAGGCCAGCACTGTGCTCATGGCTTTACAGAGAAAGTGGAGGGTCTAAAAATGGAACACAGTGCCTGGGAATCGTTACAGCCGAGTACGCCGAGGGGATGCTAATGGCAACCTGGTGAAACACACATTGAGTGCATCTATTCGCTTTCTCTGCACTACCAGGGAGCCAAGGGGAGGGGGACAGGGGAGCAAAGCAGTGGAAAAAAGCAGTACTGCAGGACTAAGGTTATGCATGGAAGAGTAGCAGGGTAGAGAGCCTGTTGAAAGTAGTAATGCATGTGTTCTGATTTGCCACAAAGCCAAAAATTATGCATATATACACAATAAATTAAACTCTATGAAGAAGATGGTTTCCAGTCCAAAACTAGGGAAAACTGAGCACAGGGTTCTGTGATGGTTGTCCCCTGCAGCAATTGCAGAGGTGTTACTGCCCTAGCTGCAGCCTGTTGTGTTCGTGGCAGGTGTTCAGCACTTTAGGATAGTTGCACAGGAGTGGAGTTGGTGGCCTTCATTTCTGTCTTGGCACTGTGAAAAAGCCAACTCTTCACTCACTGGAGGAGTCTTGCTTCAAATATAGCACAGTATGAGCAGTGAAGGTGTCCACCTTGTGCACTTGTGTGACTGACTGTTGGTCACCTGGACTTGTGGCAGCCCAGGATCAAGTGCCTGATTCCCGCTGAGACTCTGGGGTGTGTCCAGCTCCACATGCTGAAGCCATTTTGGTATCAGCTGACTCTGGCTACTCACTATCTCAGTACTTCAGCAAATTGAGACAGGCATGGAGCAAGTTGGTGAGCTCTAAAAGGAGGGTCTGCTCTTGGAGGGGAAACCAATTTCCTCCATATGGTGCAGTGTGAGGACATGGTGCTGAAACTGTTTAAAGACCTCAGATCCATGATCTCTGGTCTCCTCCTTCTGGGTGCTTGGTGGTGTTCAGATGGTCTTGTCTACAAGACAAGGTCATTTGTAGAGGGTTGTCAGAAGTCTGTGAAAATGCCTTAGCATCCTGTGTGTCTCTTCCTGGCTGTGTGTTTCCCAGTGGTGGCAGTAGGAAAGCTTTTCCTCTGCCTCTAGCCCATTCATTGCTGTAACCCTTCAAGGATGAGGGTTTTTTCCTCCAGCCCTTACCAAAATCCATACAAAGACAGCTTGGGGATTTGATCCGATTTCCCTTCCTCAAGCAACCATAAACATTACTCAGGGGCACACCAGGAGGGCTCAATTGCCTGGGCAGTATCAGTTTTTTGGATCCAAAAGAGCTGACAAGACAGATGGAGACAGATGAGGCTGATGTTGCTGAGGAAAGCTTTCAGTATCAAAGGCATTTGATGCTGTCCACCTGTAGTGGGGGGTTTCTGCCTCTGGTTGTCTATTGAGTTCTCTTAACACTGCTTTTGCATTCCTCAGGAACTCAAAACTTTCCCTGTTGGTGATATAGAAATGTTATTGCAATGGGTGAGGCAGAAGAATTGACTTTAAATAAGATGTCTGACCACCTGTGTTTGCTGAAACTGCAAAATGAAAATCTAAAACAAAACAAAACCAAGGCAAATAAATAATCCCTTCATAAGTATTTTATGCCTGCAAAGAGAATAAATATTTTGCATTTTATGATTGATTAATATCTGAGTCCCTTTATTAATTTATACCTCCTAAGTATTAGCTTTATTTTAAAGTTAATACTTTGTGAATGGATTATTCCTGTACCTGTAGTTGTATTAGGATATTTTCCTTCTGGGTTTTTTTCCACCTTAACTTTTATTAGGCAGGAGCAGCCTCAGGAACTAAATCAGGTTCCAAGAAAGGATAAGTTTCCAGAAACTTTTAAAGCCAGAATAAAATTGTCTTCAGTGGTTTGTTGTTTTAAGTATCCCTGACTTCCTTTATCATGCTGCTTCCTTCCAAATTCTGAATTTTCTCATTCCTCATAGAGTTTGCTGCACGTCTGCTGCATTAATGCCAGTCAGCATTGTCCTCAGGATCCATAATTTTGGCAAAAAGAAACATTCACTTCACTAGAAACGAAAGTAAATTCTTCCTTATAGATAATGAAAACATTCCTAATATCACCTTTCCTAAGGCTGTATCCTGAATATGCAGATCAAATGGGAATTCTTGGGATTTTCCCCACATTTCATTTGGAAATATAAGGAGATACATCACTTTGCTCTTCAAACCTTTATTTTGAGGAACTTAAACTACCTAATTGTAATGTATTTAATCCCATATTGGTTTGCATTAAGTCAGTATTTTCAGGAAGAATGCAGGCATGGGCACACAAAAACATGCTCTTTGTGTGTGTGTATCTATAGGAATAAAATTCTAGATATATATAAAAATAAAATGCAGAAAGTAAATAAATATTAGTTGTCAACTCTCCTTTAAGAAATTAATTTAAGTCAGGTGATCCTTCCAAAAAAAAAGGTGCTATGTGGATGAGTTTTTACGAAACATGTTTGCAGAGAGGGGCTGTCCCCATGAATGTGGAGGTGTAGGAGCTGTGCAGGGGCAGAAGGAGGGATCTTCCTGTGTGAAAAACAAGTCAAAATGAAATAACAGTGTAGGAAAATTGCAATTTCATTCAGTGAATAATGTAGTTAATTTTGTCTGTGATAATACAGTATTCATGTGGGTGTCTTTGAACTTTCCTGTTGAGGTTTTCTAGATACACAAGAGGGAGTTGTCACTTGTAGTAAGCTTACAAAACCCTTGCTACTCATCTGAGGGAGTTTTTATTTGAGGTATTGCAGGTTGGGTTTACAGGATCTGTAAGTAATTATGAAATATGGGTTTTATTAATCACAATGTAAAAAAGCCACAGCCTCTTGTATAACTTCTGAAAATGGTGGTGTGCCCATAGTGTTGATTTCAGAGGCTTTTTGATTCACAGGCCAATCTGCATTGTTCTTCCCTTTTTCCCAGACTAAAATGGGAACTCCTGTTGACAATGACACCCAGAAAGTTTTGTTGTCATTCATCACAGTGTAATTTTCCCCATCTTCAAAATCTAAAGTTTTTTCAGTGCATGAAAGAGCTGTAGTGTCAGGGCTAGACATAGATTATTAAAGGATAGTGAGTATTTTGATAGCACAGAAGATAAATACTTGTTAAAATGTTTGATACTTTAAAACAATAGTGTGTTTCAATGTTTTGGCTTGTTACTTGCCTGTGTCACTGGCCTTGTGTGAGCTGTTATTTTGGGAACAGTTTTGGGAGCCCCAGAATGCAGGTCCAGGTTGCAGCAGCCGCTGGTGATGCTGCCGTGCTCACTGGGCTGGATTTCCACCCGGGGTGATCTCCGCTCCTTCCACCTCCCCAATCCCCACACATTTCCTTCCTTTGGTGTTGCTGCTGAGGTCAGAGGATGGAGGGAAGGCTCTGTGAGCAGGGCTGCGCACGTCATGGCAGAGCACAGAGCCACCTCTGCAGCCTCCTCTGCAGGGCCACGGCCGCAGCCAGCTCTGAACGTCCTGGCTTTCTGTCCCAGGCTCCTGCATGGCCTTGCCCTGCCCTGCTCCACCTCAGGAACAGCCACTCTGCAGGCTGGGGGACAGGGTTTCTCTGTGCATGCAGCTCCTCTTGTTCCACTAATGGCTTCTATTGTATCTGCACCTCTATTTCTGAAGGCCACATACTAGTGCTGTCTCAGGATATAGGCAGGGAAGTTGTTTCCTTTTTGTCTCCCTCACTTCCTCCTTTTTTATTTTTTCTTTTTGTTTATTTGGGGGTTTTTGTGAATTGTCTGGTTGGTTGTTTTGGTTTTTTTTTTTTCCTTCCAAAAGGTTCCTTTCCATTGCTGGGTAAATCTTAAATGTCTTTTTCACAGTGGTAGCCATCATGCTGTCATCACCAGGACCAGAGATAAAGTCAGCAGGATTGTCTGTCCCTGCAAGGAAAAATTAGGCCATCTGGACAAAAAGAAGAAAATTTAAAAAAAGAAAAATTAAAAAAACAAAGGAAAGACCTTAGTTTGATAGGGCCCCTGGGAATGGGCTGTGCTGCCTGCCTGGTTAACAGAGCAGTAAAAAGTTCATGCAAACATGTGCCAATCCTCCCACATCCCAAAACTTCCATTTCTCCGTCTATATTTTTCCTCCCCCACAGTTCACTTGAGCTCAACAGCCCCTGCATTGGTGCCTCTGTTCTTTGCCAGGAAGTATCCAGCTCTAGCCTCTTCTTGAAATCTCTGCCTCTATAAAGGTTTTACTTGCTCCTCAAAGGTTTGCAGGTATTGTTCCTCCTTGCTAAAACTTAATTTCCAGTAATAATTTCCAATTTAAAAAATCATTCTAAGTCAGTACATTTAGCAGAAGTATTTAATTTTCAGTTGGGATATTCTCAAGGTAAAATCTTTTTTTGGTGTTACTATTTAAGTTAGCTCTAGTTTCCCCACAGAAGCTAGTTCAAGAACAGTGGTAGCTCTTGCACTGGGTTGGCTTGTCTTTTGTGAATTTATTGAGTGATACTTGAATGTGCTGCTTTGTTCCCTTTGATTTTTATTTTGATTAGCTTTTTCTTGGAGGAGCACAATAAACCTTTATAGTTACAAGCTAAAATGCTGTGGCCTGCTTTATATGTTATTCACAACTGCTTTTTTGAACACACCAGCCTATAATGTTTGCAATAAAAGCTGACATTGAGAGCTCTCTGTGGGCTTTAAATGCATCTGTTAAATAAAATACTTAGTAATGAAAGTACCACAGGGGAAAAGTGCTCCTTTCTGTAGAAGGCTCACTTGGTTTACGTTTGCCAAGGAGAAGAGGAGTGATGTGTGAATTGGAGGTTCTGGGCTCACCCTCACAATGCTCTGTGAGCTTCTCCTTGGCTTGTGTAGAGTAGAGAATATGTTTCTCTTGTCAGAGTATTCTTATAGCCTAGGTGACTGTCACACACATTTAACACAAATACAAGAGTGACCAAGCTGTTTCATGAAGAATCATGAAACAGTTGGGTGTGAAGTGTTGTTTTGTTTTTTTTAATTATCTCCACATCCAGAGGCCAAGTGCAATCAGTGCTGGAGTGGTTTTCAGGGGTAGCTTTGAACCTGACCCTGGCAAATGCAGAGAGAGTCAGTTATAATGCTGGAATATTATCTTCATTCTTGGAGAATATGGCATTGTATTGTCTAATGGTCACACTTTATTCTGCATCCTGTAAAATACTCAGGTCTTGTGTCAGATGAGAAGGTAGATACTGGGTCCACATGGAATGTGTTTACTGCCTTTGGTTGGGCTGAACTGCCAGGGAGAGAAGTGCCTGTAAATGTGCACCCACTTCCTTGCCACCTTTTCCACACTCTAAACCAAATAAAGCTGTCACAGCAGTCTCTGAATACAAAGATGATTACTTCCTAAAATCATTTATGGCTACATACTCTCCCTATTTTGCACACGATTTAGAAAAAGAGATCTGTTAAGCCTGTGCTGAGTAATCTAGACAGCCCATCTGAGGTTTGCTCCAGCATCCTGATATTCCCTTGTCTTTCCCCTGAGGCAGAGAGCTCTGTGCAAGCAGTGACTCCCTTGGGCACTTCAGAAGGAGCTGGGAATGAAGAGAGGGAATGCTCCCAGTTGAAGCAGTCAACTTTTTTATACTAATTTATAATTGTCCTTTTATTCTCTTTCCTTCTAATTTCCCTGCACAGTTCTTGGCATTTAGACACCTTTGATCCATCTGTTATTCCATTCTGTTTGACTCCTGGAGTCTTTGTGCCTTTCTGTGAGACTGTCTTTACTGTTCCCACTTCAGATTCCTTTCAGTCCTGCTGCTTCTTCCTCTACTGTAGATCCCCACCCTTCTCCTTCCTGATGTGCCTCCTCTTCCCTGTGGTCTTGGGCAGCAACTTTTACTGTTGGGTTCAAGGCTTGATCCTTCTCTTTCTTCCTTTTCATCTCAGGTGGGCTGGTGCAAATTTTCAGGTGCAGTGTGGGGAGAAAATCATACAATACTGTGGTGAAATCTTCAGCATACAGTTTGCAATTTATACTCTGTATGAAAAATCACTGGCAATTCTGACATAGTGTCATTTTTCTTGTAGATGTGCACCTTAGCAATAACTGTACATATTTCATGCATCTTGTTGCCTTTCAAAATGTCATGTCGTGTTTAACTGCATTGATAAAAGTTCTGCATCAAGTACATTGCACAGATATTCTGGTCTGTTTGATAGCACAGCCAAGCCCTTCTGTATTGTTCAGATTTGGCTTCCTTATTTAAGGGAGATTGATGTACTAAGAACAATTTTCAAAGGTGAATGCAAAACCAGCAAGAAAATTTTTAGACAGCGAAAACTACATGATGACATGACTGAGAAAATTCAGTGTGGAAGGCAGAATGAGACTGGTGAAAAATTATAGTCCTATTAATATATTCCTGAATGTTATTAAGAGATTAAAGATCAATCCTGAAGGGCAGAATAAGATGTAGAGCACTTGTGCTGCAACAAGGGAGAATAAAAGAGTAAGGCAAATGTATTTATGGCGGAAGGCTTAGGTAATGAAACAGGATGCAAACAAAAAATGTGTAATCAATGTCCATGGAGGAAGTCAGGCCTAAACTAGATCCTGTCTTTTGAGGCAGTAACTGTATAATTTAATGATGCTTCCTAGAAAGCAGATGAGAATCAGTAAAGCATGTTAAATTGCTATCAGCTCCCTACTCCATCTTGTGTGATTCAGTGCATTTGATTTTAAAGGGAAATTGTGCTTCAAAATATGGAAAAATATGACTCTGGGTTTCCTTTGAGAACTGAGCACCCAGTTCTAAAAGAGAAGACTATGTTCTCTAGCATGTGGGCTGCCCAGAACTTTATGAGTTCTCTAGCCTTCTTGAGTCTAAACCCTTGTAGTAATTCTATTGTATTGTTTGTGTTTCTTCTGTTTAGGCTTGTAAATACTACAGTTCCCACTGGCATGTTGTGAACTACAAATACGAATCCTATTCAGAAGACTTTCGACACTTACCACAGTAAGAACTCACCTAAGTTCCCTGTTTTTATTATTTTTTCCCATTAAGCTTGTGTTATTTGCTAAGCTTTGTCCATATTTGCGCTTTCCTTTGTCTTCTAAGCTGTGCTTGTTTTACCGTATTTTTAGTGCCTTGCATTTTTAAAAAGGGGAAGCAAAGGTCCTTCAGAAAAGTTCAAGACTCTGCAGAATTCACTGGTATCAACAAACTCCATTAGTGCTGATTCAAATCCTTACAAGTGTATTTGCGTTTTCAGAGCACAGTTGATACAGGAGAAGTGGCTTTTCCTTTTCCTTAATAATGCATAAATGTCACTCACCTTTCACTGGGATTCATTCTCCTTTTAGTTCCCCTGTGGAACAGAGAGTAGGATTTCAGTGCTTTATGGCTGCATTGTGCAGGGGAGCCGGGTGTGCTGATGGTACAAGGCAGTGGAGGTGTGCCAGTGTCAGGGCAAGGGGCATTTCTCCTGTGCTTGGAGTCACACGAACATGAAAATCACTGGAAAAGTGCTGGGAGGAGCAGGAACAAGTTCCTTGACTTGAGTGGAAAGAAACGAAGAATCTGATGCTCATTCCTACATGCAGGAGTTTCTACCCATACTCTTGTTTCTGGAAGTTTGTGTCCTGCCCCTGAGGAAGGTTTTAGAACAGTTACCAAAATTACCAAGTGCCAGAATGAGCTGTTTTACTGCCTCCTTTCATGGAGTTTGTGTCATTAAAATTAACTGTATGAAAAATGTTTTTACCTGCACATAAGACAGGAATGCATGAGTGCTCCAAGCTTGGGTTGGATGAAACCTAGTACTAACTTCATTGCTTCAAGAACTGAAAAAACTCATAAATTTCAGTCTTATGGCCCAGTTAGGTGCTGTATTCAGAGGGTTTTGCACTGCAAACCTTCCTTTAGACCTGCATTTGCTCTTGTTGGTTGGCATTTTTATGAACAGTGTACATGGTAGTACAAAAAGCCATTAAGAGCAGTTTTGCTAATCAGAGATTATAAAAACACCCTTTCTTAAGTACCCAGCCTGCTGATTGGTTTAGAAAATTAATGCATTTAGTGCTTAAGAAAAATGGTTGTAGCACAGCAGTTTTCCATTTAACCTTAAATGTCTTCACTCTTATGAAATATGCATGGGGCAGATGTGGGTGCATCACTATGCACAAAAGTACATTTTAGCTGATATATCCCCTTCTGCAAAGGATATTTTAGTGTGGTGCTTAATGGGATTTGCTTTCATGGGTTCATGCTCCAGGGTGTCTTACCTCTTATTTCCCCCCCTGCTGGCACATACATTGTACCGAGGATTATACTGACACGAGATCTTGTGTCTTGTATCTCCTAGGGAAGGTTTGGGTGCCACACTTGTTGATATTTCAGACACAAAGTTATAGCAGGGCTTGTCTGCATATTGTTTGCTGGAAACTGCCACAGCTTTTGAGCTTAACATACCTTTAACAGATCTGGTTTGAGATCCACCTCATTTCATATTGTTTCCAGCCTCTTCTACCTTGATTTGCACGTGCATGTTACAAAGTTTGGTGTTTTAGACTAAGTCTTTTCAAGGTAAATAAAGAGACTTGATATGTCCTGGTCATTGTACTGTATCTCACTGTTGATAGTTCTGGATCTTTTTAGCACTTTTTACTGGTTTTTGTTCCAGTTGAAGAAACCTGCGGTCATACTTTCAGAAATCTGAACATACTCTTGCATGAATCCCTTTATAGGAAGTCATTGTATTGGTGAGCACTGGATGAGTGTTAAGTGTTTAGCTTTACATTGTGGGAAAGGAATATCATTTACAATACCAGGTCTAACTGTGGCTAAAGTAATTCCCTTCACTGAGGGTGTGCTGAACTTCCCTGTGGGCTTTTCCATGCATAAAAAAAGCATACTGGGACTCAGCAGTGCTGAAGGACTTCATGTGCTTGAGGCTGTGCTGTGCTGGGTCACACACTCGTGCAACACCTTGAGTAATGGCTGCATGGTGTAGCAGATTTTTGTCAGAGTTGTTTTTTCTGAATGCTGACCCTTTCTGATTGGAAGCAGCTGCTGTGTGATGCTGAGGGCAGGCAGTGAGTGCTCAGCATGTCCACTGCAGCCCTGCTGTGGCACCAGGACAGCTCAGCGCCGGGTGCATGACAGGATCAAAATATTTAGCAATTGCTTTGGTTTTTCTCTGAGTGTGTTCCTCCATGGAGGTTTTTCTCAGCTCTTTCTAACCCCTTAAATTCCTCTCTGTGAGCTCTCACTACCTCTTTTACACCATGTTTTATGCTTTGTGCCGGTGTGTTCTTGCTTTTTGAGCAAGTGGACGGGTGGGAAAAGATTTGGGGTTGCTTAGTGTGCGCTGTGCTGACTGCCTGGGAACAGAAAGAGTCATTAGCAAAATTTTTGCTTCTTTTTATAGGAAACCTGGAACACTTGGTAGATATTTCAGGTCTGGTGCCTCTTTTTTGTAAAAGAATTTTTAACAGCTGCCCTTGGTTGCATTAGAAAACCTGCAGTGGTTTTCCATCACAAATATCCTGACTATTAGCTTTACAAATGTCAAAAATGCCAGTAGATTGTAAATGTTGTTTTATTCAAAACATTGATCAGTTTTTTGCAGTAAATAAACTGCAAAAGTGGAACAAGCCAGAGAGGGAATGAAACACTCTTGTGTTCTCTGTGCACTTGTGGTGGTATGGGCACTGCATGGGAACACTGGTTTTGAAATGGGGAAAATTAAAGGAGATAGGTATTGCTCATTACTCTGATTTTCATTATCTGTAATTTATGTATGAATGAATAAAAATGAAAGAGGTCAAAGTTATCTTTTTTATTACTATTATTTTATTCTGGGAAAGTCAATCTTCCTAATAAATAATAGATTTTTGCATGAAAACTTTTTCGTTTTCATATCACATCTGCAGGTTTTCAGGATGAGGTTTGTAATCTTCAGGAATTTGCAAACAGTACTGGAATTTTTCAGGGCACTGAAAAATCTATTTTTTTCCATTTAAAAATACCCTTGATTTTTTTTTTTTGTGAGTATTTGGATGTTACTGTCTAATTCTGCAATATGAGAAGTACTCTGGGCCTAAGTACAGTTATTTATGTGCTTAAAATTAAGCAAATGCTTAAGTGCTTTATTTTTTCATATTTAGTTGTGGGTTTGAGTATTCAGGATAAAGAACTTAAATGACATCACATCAAAAAGACATCTTTGTATTGTAAAAAATTGCTTGAAGGCTGTGCTCATCATACTGAACAGAAAAAAAAATCTTTAAATCATGAAGTGATATAGGAGCTTTAAGATGAAAGTTCTAATGGTCTTGGTTAAGAAATCCCTTGAAGAGTTCAGTCTTCTTCCTTTGCCAGCCTTGAATGGGATCTGTCTTTGGAAATCGTTTTGGGTTTGTTGCCTGTTGTGGTGGAAGAACAGCCAAGAGACCAAAAATTGGTATTTTATCATTTGTATAGAACTGTTACAGCTTCAGAGTCTTGGGGAAAGAAAGATACATGTGGCTTAGGAAAAAAGTATTTTAAAAATATCTTGGTTTTAAAGGCGACAATAGAATCACAGCAAAAGGTATACTGACATTGCAGTGAGGGGTCATTATGGTTACCTCCCTGAAATAGCAGGTACATTATTTGTTTTTAATATATAAATAAATATATTTTTCCCCCCTGCCAGAAGTGAATGTAGACCAGAGAAACTGCCATCACATTCCTTTGAAATCGATTATGAAGATGTGGATAAGGATGAAGTATGTATTCTGGTTTTGGCATGGGTTGGTTTTTTCTACTGGGGAAGTTATTTATTACTTTAATAGCAAATAAAGAATGATCATGTATGGTCATTATCTCCTATAAAGTATTTCATACGTTAGCTCTGAAATTAGTGGAACAGCTTTGTCTCATGTCATATCATGTATGGGAGGGCTATTAATAATGTCATATTTCAAAAGGAATGAAAGGCTGATTATTTGTTATCAAGCAGATATTAACACATTACAGTTTTTTCTTGGAATTCAGAAAACAAGTCTGTGCAATTTTAACCTTGTCTTCCCTATAGGACACAACATCCCACTCATCATCTAAAGGTGGTGGTGGTGGAGGAGGAGGAGGAGGATTAGCAGCAGGAGTTTACAAGTCTGGATGGCTTTATAAAGGGAATTTCAACAGCACTGTCAACAATAGCATTACTGTTCGGGTAAGGAAACAACATTATTCTTTCTTTATTCCATTTGCATTTCTTTTCCCCACAGAGGCACACTTTTTTGCCATTGTCACTTAGCTGTTTATATCTCAGGGTTGATTACATTGCTTTAAATGATAATAAAGTAATATTTCATTTGTCTGCAAAATAGTGATTGAAATGCAGTCAGGAGTTACCTGTTATTTAAACCCTATGAATAAAGTATCTGTGAAAATAATTTGCAGTACAACAATTTTCATGCTTCTTCTTTCCCACCACTGCAGTCGTTCAAAAAGCGCTACTTCCAGCTGACCCAGTTGTCGGATAACTCGTATATTATGAATTTTTATAAAGATGAAAAAATCTCAAAGGAGCCCAAGGGATGTATTTTTTTGGATTCTTGTACGGGAGTTGTACAGGTAAGTTCCAGTTTATTTCATTGCAGTGTTTTAGGTGTAGGATGCATTTAAAAAGGCAATTGGAAGAGCACGTTCATTAGCAGAATAATGGTCTCATTAGCAGTTTCAGGAAATGAAAGCACCAATGGTTTTGCTCTTTAATTTGGTGCAGATGCTCAGACTGACAAGTTACAAAAAAGCACAGCTGAATTATGGTAGCAGACCATGTGCACACTTTGTCCATGGCAAACATGAGAAAAAAAGTACTGTGAAGTTTTTGGGAGGGGTTTCTGTGAAATGATTTTCTGACAGAAAATGTCAGATTTTACCTCATGCTTACTCAGAGCATGCTTGCTTGTTGTGGGGTAAAGAGATCCAGGTTACACTGCCTGTTGGGCAAGTGTGAAATTAATCTTGTATCCTGAGCCTCCTTAAGGGTCATCACTTTTGGAGATGATAGAGTGTTTTAATGGCATCAGGTAGGACAGAACCTTATTGTTTGTTATCTAGAAATGTCTAAGTCAATCTTTTTTTTCCTATTGTTACCCTTAGACTGTTACCTTAGACTTCTTAGCTTTTTTTCCTCCCATCTTGTTCTTCCTTTCTTCTCATTCTAATAATATATTTCTCTTTTTTTCTTTTGTTTCATTCTAAACCAAGATGTTACCTTGAATGATATGTGACTATTGGCTGATCTAGCCCAATGTGTCAGTGAGTAAGGAGAAATACCTTTTATTTGATCCATACTTTACAACTTGACCAGTAAAGATTGGTAACAGTGCTAGGCAAGCTGATTTGAGGATTGCTTTGAAAGAAATATTTCAGGTAACACAAGGGAAGGCCCCTGATAGACAAGAACTTTTCTTGGTTGTGATGTCCCTCCTTTACCTCCCTCTGGAGCAAGAAAAGTGATCATTTCCCAGGGATTCACCTGGGAACAAGTATCTGCTGGCAGTCCCCAGCTCTGTGGGCAGTGGCCATTGTCCCAGTGCTGTTCAGAAAGGTTTGTTTTTCCAAACAGGGGTGGGGGAGGCTGGAGATAAGCATGTAGGACAGTGATGGTGGCCAGTGTCAGTCCAGTGTCTTGAGAGAACCTCACAGGTAGCCTGGAAGTGTAGCAGAAGCCATGGAGGAGATTCTTAGAGAGAAATCCTGGTGAGAAATTGCAGCTTGCTCCTGCCTGCAGCAGGGGCTTTCTTGTGAGCTGGGACTCAGCCAGAGTCCAGCCCTGTAGGGTCTTAAATGTGTTATGTACATATTTAATGCTACCCCAGAGGGTGCCCTTTCTAGTGTGTTGATTCTCAAGACACTTCAGGATAGCAGAAATGTCTTGACTGCCCTTATTTACTAACATCTGACAAAAAAACCTCAAGAAACCTTTGAAATCCTCCTCTCCCTGAACCTTTAATAGCTGCTTCCTAAATCTACAGTGTTCCTCCCAGATTGTCCCACACTGGTTGAACAGTGGGTTCCCCTCTTGCCTGCCCCCAGATACAAATTTCTCTGATGGGTTTTGATTGACATTTACCATAGGACTCTAAAATTTGAGCTAGCTTCACTAGCAAGAAGTTAGAAACTTAGCCAAGGGTGTACTAGGGTGAATACCATCAGCTGTCCAAGTCTCTGATGGACTTGGAATCATTGGGCTGAGAAACAAAACCTGGTGTAAAGTTGCCATCAACAGGGAGACCAGAGAATGTGGAGAAAGAGTTGAGTAAAACTGAATTTTTAGTGAAAAAATGTGGTATGTACGTTGTGATTTAATGAGTTTTAGCTCTACTATAAATTGTTTTAAGTCTCTATGAATGACTTTGAGCTCCTGTTGATTGAGATAGAATATCAAAATTGTAGTAAATATCCCAAAGAAATCATCTCCAGATAAAATACAAAATGCTTCCAAAACAATCCGTTAGTTTGGAAGAATGACCCTGCAGGCATTAGACTTAGCCTGATGTTTCATTTATAGCTCATTCATAGTCTCTTTTTAAAATTTTTTATTACTTCTATCTGGAAGAAATTTTTTGAACTTGAAATTAATTGTTGAAGATTAGAAGTTAAGGTCCATAGGCCATATGGAAGGAGTTTTATAGAGGAGCAAACTGAGAAATGGTATATTGTTGTTTTGGGTTTTTTTTTCATTTTAACTTATCAGGAAGGTAAAATAGTTGACCTTAGATTTGAAACAAAGACTTTGCTGTAGATCTCATCTGCTTGCCAGAAGTCTGAAGTGCAGATGGAAAAGTGGATATTGAAGTTTTCCTGCCCTGCCTGATGTTTTTAAGGTTCAGCATGCAAAGTATATTCCTGTATTAGATAATGTCTGATAGTCTTTCAGTACCTGATTTAAAGATCTTGGCCATGTCATAAAGGGAAAGATATAAGATAGAAAATAAACCCATTAATTTTAAATGCTTTTGTCTTATCTGGAGTAAAATTGAAACAGAGTATTCTTCTTTATAGATTGTGCATAAACTGGTGTACATAATTTACTTGACAAGTAATCTGGCTTTAAAAGTTTTAAATGGCCATTACCTGAGATCCTTGGCATAGTTTTGTTGAACTTCTAGCTCTTGGTCAAGCCCTTCTGTGATTTTATATATATGTTATGATTTTATATATAATGTAACAGGTTTTAGTGAAGTTTTACTCCTTGCTTTACATTATCTCGAATGTATGGTTGGAGGAGAGGAGTAATTTCAGGATGTGGATAAATACTGAACACCCAAGAACCAATTGCTACAAAACCCAAGCTTGTTCTTACTCTGCACTTGAAGAATTAAAATTTATAACCCTGAAAGAATATTCACCTCTATAAAGTACTTGAGAGGAAAATTATTTCCTATCAAGAGAATTTCCAGTAGCAGAACTGAAAAATAGCACACGTGCACACATATGCTCACAGACAATCCCAAGTCAGTTTGAAAAGCCAAGATTCGTCTGACCCCACTGACCCAAGTAGCTCCAGAAGAAGTTGTTCAGTCTTAAGTGATTCCTGATCTGGGTCATGGCATGTAAAATAAGAACTGGAGCAAGTGATTAGCAACAGATTGGGTAGGAATCTTCTAAATCATCTCTGCTGCTGGAAAAAAATGTTCATGGAACTTGCTTCTCAGTGTCCTGGGTTCTCATCCTTTTCTGCTAATCAGTATCAGATTTTACCTCTGTTCCTCTTAAATAAAAGTATCACTATCATCTCACCATCTGGCTTAGAAACCTCTTAATAACATATAGAACTGTGCAGAAAAATACTTCCAGTATGCAGAACTACAGGAGACCCCTGTGATGTTATTTGAGACTGTTAAGAAAGACAAAATGGCGTGAAATGACCAGTTATGGGGTGGATGACTTTGTTTTTTCATTTGTCAGCATCACTCCAAGGTCAAATCTGTCAACAAAGTGATGGCAATCTTCTGGAATATTGAAATCAAAATGGTGGCGCTGATGTCCATCATCAGTCAGCTTTAAAAGTTCAGTGTAACAACAGGGGATGGAATGCATTACTGTTCTCTCAGATATAAGCAAGGAGGAGCGAAAATTACTGCAACTGCTTCCTTAGGACTAAGAGATATGTGCCTCACTAACTGGGTAAATTTGAGAAATGAAGCACATTATCTTACATCCCATCACTTTATTTGATTTTACTGAGCTGTTTCAGTAGCTAAGTACCCGTTGATTCTTATGACAGAAATTGATAGAGTTATCTCCTACAGGTAAAATCTAGTGACAGAGAACAGCTCTCAGGACTCAATCCATTCCCAGTATACTGGGCATTTGTTCTTATTTTGTGCTGAAAAAGGATAGCATTGCGATGACAGACCAGCACTATACCTCACCTTTGCCTTTTGTGAAAAATTGCTGAAATCCCCTAAGTTTTTAAAATCTGTCTAAGGCAAAAGTAGATGTGGGAAGTACCCATGGTAACAGTTACTGTGCAGGAATTTGTCCTGTTGCAATCTTCCCGAAAGTCCTATTCCCACTCTCCCCCAAATATTTATATGACTTAGCAATACTTTGATTTATCTTTTGGGTGTCTGGTGTGCTGGTCAAGTGTAAGAGTTGTTTTTTAGAGCTGTTCTCTCCAGACTGCTCCAACTCATGTAGCAGTGCTGCATTTGTGACCAGGGGTTTTTTATTGTTCCACATGGGAGGTATTCCCTTCTGAACTATTGTCCATCTTAGATTTCTGTGGCTAAATATAGGACATATATCTGGCCACAGAAGCTCTTAAATGCACAAATTGACAGAAATTTGTGTTAGTATCACACTATTTGAATTTTCTTTCAAGCCACTGAAGTTTACTTAAATGTGATTTTTAAGGAGTGGCCATATACAAGTCCATAAGATGGATGCCTTTTTCGGTACCTTTTTGTATTAGTTCTAGTGTTTATTTTTATTTTCCTTTTGTTCCAACAGAATAACAGGCTTAGGAAACATGCCTTTGAGCTGAAAATGAATGACCTCACATACTTTGTGCTGGCAGCTGAAAATGAGCAGGATATGGATGACTGGATTTTTACTCTCAACAAAATCCTGCAAATAAATCCAGAGGGAACCATTCAGGAGAGGAAGAGTGCAGATCTCACTGATCTGAGACTTGGTAAGAGTGAAAAAACTCTTGTATTGCTGGGGTTTTTTAAACAAGTGAAAGAAGTGGAACCTTCATATGAGTATTTAATCATTTTAACTGCCTGAGTCTGTAATGGATTCTGTAGCTATTGATTCCTGACGAGGCAGCACCAGTCTTGGCAATCCCTGAACAATTTCAGCTTACTCCCCTCAGATCATTTTCAAATGGCTGGAGGGGAGGTAAAGCTGTTCCCACAAAGTCAGCAGGAGCAACGTGGCTCCACTCTGCATATGCAGCTCATTTTTAAGTTCAGTCCTCTCTGTCAGTGGTCTTGCTGGTACTTTGTGTTTTACTGTCCTGGAACTCTGAAGGTTTAAAAAAGTGCTGGAGAGTGGTTTGATCAGTTCTTTTTCCAACATTATGCTTTCTTTAAAAATCTGGAGCTAATAATTTAAAAGAAAAAAAAAACAGCTGTGGTATATGGCTCTTTCTCTGAAAGCTTATTGACTTTTGCTTCTTGCTTTTTTTGAGCTTGCATATTATGCTCTCACTGTGGAAGAAAGAATTGGATGCTCTGTTGTACTGCAGTCTTCATGTGGCAGTAACTCATTCCTCCACATAATAAATCCACATACAGTTTGGATGGACTCCAGCTGAAATTCTAAGGCTGAAAACACTTGAAACCTTAATACAGATGTAAAATGTGTGTGCTCTGAGCCGAGTCAAAGCTTTGCATCCATATGCATCTGAATCTTAGGGATGTTCAGAGCTAATTGAACTCTTTATCCTGATGTTTATAGTAAGTTCTAATTCTGGAAGGACAGGATACTTATATAGACAAAGATGTTTTTAGAACTTGGAGGCACAAGAGACTTGCACTTCAGAATCAGAGGAGTACTTTTGAAAATGTGACCCATAAGGAATATTAATGAAACAGGAAGAAATATGTGCATAAGAGGTCAAAAACACAGGCTAACAGAAAACACAAGTCTCTACTGATAAAAAAACTGATAACAAGCAACAAGAATGTGCTATAGAGTTAATTTGTCAAAAGACATGAGACTTTCTTGGCAAGAAGAGCCCTAAGTGACTGCAGTGACTTCTTTCACATGGGGCTGAATTACCACATGAGAGCAGAGCACTCCCTGCTGAGCTGGGTAGAGCCCAGGGCTTGTGTTCAGGGCTGTTCTCTGCACCCACAAGTTTTTGCAGCTCATGGAGTGCAAACTGCATCCCTCCCTTTCCCAGAAAGAGAGAAAGGTCCTGCCTGCCTCACTGAATGCTCCCTTTATGGGAATCCCAAATCTTTTGGTTGACATAAACACTTGGTGTTGCATCAGAATGGACTAAGAGGAAAAGATGTCTTTGTCATGGGTGTGAATATTTGTCATGGGTGAATGTGTGGGATGGTTCACTGAGTAGTCAGGCCTGTTGTTTGGAAGCTTAAATATAGACTAAGATCAAGTGAGCAGCAGTGAGAGATGAGGTTGAGGAGGACAGAGATTTACAGAGCATCCCCTCCATTTGGCGAGATGATGAGTCTGAAGGGAGTTAAATGAAATGACATGGAAATATGGGGTTTTATCTTTTAAACCCTATGGTAATAGCAAGAATAATAAAGCCACTTTGTGTTTATTTTTCCTTCTCTTCAAGACCCTGCAGAAGTTCCAGTGAATTATGACTGCTCTCAAGAAGAGACAGATTCTTCAGAGAACACCTTGCACCCAGACTTTGCAAAAGTAATGGATGTTACACTTTTCTTTACAAGTCTAGTGGAAAGAACTTCCTAAGTGAAAAATGCCTGCCAATACCTGATCATTAATATTCTGAAAGGTTGAAAAATATAGCACAGTCTATTGCAATTGTTAGAGACACAACAAGTGACAGGAATAATCCTTTCTGAGCACCTCATCCTTTTGTTTAAGTGAGAAAATCTCCACCAGATGCAAAAAGTAGATGCTCCACAGTGTGTTTTTACTGTGAAATCAGTAAGGGTCTGGTCCCCTCCGTTATGTGTGAAATAGTTGCTCATCTGAACTGTGTTTCAGTAGAATGTGGCCCTTGGAGAGCCATGATTTCCTGTGTGACTGGCAGGGAAGTGTGCTCTGAACTGCTCATTGCCTCCTGTAACTTCATTGAAAGATGCATGTGCTACCAGGGGAGGCATTTTGTCCTCTAGAGCTCATAAACTGCTTCATGTGGATGAGATAATTGTGTATGGTGCTAAGAAGCTTTTTAATGAAAAGCTAGATTGGAAATGCTTCACTGCTTTCTCTTAAACCAGCGTACAATCTGTCTGTAGCCTTCTGCCAGTTAGCTGCTGTAGATGCTGCCTGCCTGCAGAGCCAAATGCTGTTTGAGGATGTCACACAGATTTGAACTGAAAGCTGTCTGTGCAATTGAGGACAGAATTTTACTGTAGGTCATATTCATAAATGTGAAGTGGTCACCTAGAATGCGAAAAAGCAAAAAAAAAAAAATCACCAAGCAAAATAAAAGCAAAAAAAACCAAATTAAATGTATCTGAGTTTATGTATTAAGGGCAGCACAAGTCTGATCATCTTGTCTGTGGGTAGGTTCTTTCTAATGGTTTAGTAGATGCAGATATCTCAGAGGTGTCTTGCAGATATCTCACTGGTGCCTGCAAGGCAGTAGGAGGTAGTCAGCTTGTTTTCTGATGCTTTTTTGCCCTTTATATGGATAATTCCTGTTCCCCCACCCTGGCTCTACAGGCCTGGCTGCAGCAGTGTTCTGTGGCCTTTCCCTAGTCCATGCAGATGAGCATCCTGGTCCCATCTCTATCTAAACCAGGCTACCGGGGCCACACCCAGTGCTGCTTCTGAAGGTCAGGCCGTGGGCAGTGCATGTTAGGAAGTGAGCACAGAGCTCTTGGTCCTGCTGGGCTGCTGCTGCTTGTTACTTAATGTGTACTGGCAATACCATGATGTTGTGGGAGACATGAAACACTGAACAAGAGAATGTCCTGTGCCATGTCAGCTAAGGGTTGTACTCAGTCCTAGGCAAGCAGAAAAGATGGACACTCTTTTAATATTTCAGAGATTAATTTTTTTTTTTTTTAAGTTAGGGAAAATCAAAGTGCCAGGAAAGACTGAAGGAATTGACCCATTGAAATATCCCATGGGATCTTTAAAGGGAAGGGAATGTGTAGGGATTACTTTACATATTGGATAAATGAGCTTAATAGCAAGGAAGAAGGTTTTTGTAGTTAGACATAAGGATTTTAGAAGGTGGGTAGGAAAGCACCAGGTGGCTTCAGAATGTGAAGTTGGTTTTGTCAGAGCTTGCTATTGACTTAAGCATGTGTCAGAAAGGGAATGGGTATGTCTGATGTTCCCTGTGGCAGAGTGTGGGTGGCAGAGGGCTGCCAGCCTTCCCTGTGGGTGACACTGCAGTCTGTGCCTGCTCAGCCTTTGAGGCTGGGTGACATTTGCTGCTCCCCTTTCTGCCCTCCCCTGGCTCAGGTGTTTTTCTGTGGGGCTGGTTTGTTGGGGGTTTATTTCCCTCAGCTTGGAAATCTGTAAACTGATTTTGGTGCAGAGATCTGACATCTTCCTCAATGGATTGTGATTGCAGCTCTCTTCACAGAGAGGAGCAAGCACAACTCTCTCTCAGGATTTTTCCTGGGGAAGGCAGTGAGAAGCAGAGAGAAAAAGAAAACAATTCTTATCTCTATTTGCTGCTCCTGTAGTTTGGCACACGTGGAATGTGTTATGGAGATTGTTTACCCAAAGTGATTTGTTAATTGGACACCAGTGAAGTTGATTTGATTCCTTGCCCAGTTAGGTCAAAGCTGTGTCCTGGCTGTCTCAGACAGTCACTGTTTTTTCTTTAGTATTCTTTCAGTGTAATATAGTATCTCTTTAGTATGTAATTTAGCATGGTATTAGTGTAATATAACTTAGCTTAATAAAGCAATTGTTCAGCCTTCTGATTCAAGGAGTCAGAGCACATTATTCCCTGCATTGGGGAGGCCCCAGCAATGATAATGGATAGCATATGTGAACACACAAAAACTTGAGTTACTTAATTGATCTATTTTGGGATTTCCTTAGAAGTGTGTCATGGCCTGAAAAGCCCTGCTTCACAAACAAGGAGTGCTTGGGGATAACTGCTGCAGGAGGGGGAAATGTTGTTCTGAGTGAAACATTGATCACTCATTTAAAAGTCTAACAGCTCTATGGATTTCTGTTCTTGTGCAGAAAACTAATTTATTATCTGTCACCACAGTACATCACAGAAACAGAAGAAACAGTGAAAGCCTCTCGAAACACAGAGCGACTAAACCTGTTCTCTTTGGATCCTGATATAGCAGTAAGCAATGTTTATTTTTTTTTTTTTAATTTTAATTCTTAGAAGTTTTAAAACACAGGTGAAATGAGCTAACTGGGTTAGCTCAGCCAGCAGAGTGGGTTGAACTTGAGCAAGCAGCTGGGTGTAGCCAGGGCTTCAGCAGGGAAGAGGGAGGGGAGCTGTCTGCAGCCCACAGAGATTTCTGTACAGACTGTGCATTTGGGCTGCAGCATGGCTGAGGATGGCAGTGACCTCTGGAGGTCATCCAGTCCAGCTGAGCTAAGCTCTGAATTAGTTTAAAACAAGCATTAAAGCAAAGTTTGACATTTCATGTCAGGATTCAAAGAAAGTTATTTCTTGCACTGAATGTGATTTAAATGGAAATTTTATTTTAGTTAAAAAGAAGGCTTAAGTAACATTGGGATCAGTGTGTATTTAAACTTGAGTCTGATGTCAATCAACTATAAGACTTTTATTCCAAGTATTAAGCAAATTAAAATAGTGATGTAGTATATAAGTAATGGGGAAAGAGGGAAATGCCTGGAATCTCATTCTAAAATGTACTGTTAATAATCTGAAAATGTGAGGGTTTTTAATCTATATGAGGAAATTAAAAGCTGAAGTTTTAGAAACAGTAAGTAAACAAGAAAAAAGTAAGTTCTAAAATTATAGGAAACAAATTTAAATCCCTAATTCTGCCTCTGACATTATATACGTCCTTAGGAAATCTTTTTTGTTTGCTTCCTAATCTATAAATTAGGAATAATACTTGTTTACTATAGTAATATGAAGAGACCAACAGTGACTTTTGAAGTTTTCAGGTGTTTCAATGGCTGCAAAGACCTTTAAAAAGCTTACTTTGTTTTGGAATATGATGCTTTTTCCTATGTATAACAAATTGCCCTACTTATTTCAGGCACTGAATCCTCAGAAAAAGGAGTTTCCAGGGACAAACTCAGTGATAAAGCCATTTGAAGAAAAGCCTGCAAAGAGGATCCTGGTTACCTGCAAATCCCTCAGTTTGAATCTCCAGGCTTGTGTTACTGAAAATGAAAATGATCCCTCAACCAATGTAAGCTTTTCTTATTTCTCTGTGATTTTTTTTCTTTCTTTTTTTGGTTGGTTTGTTGTTTGGGGTTTTTCTTCTTTTCATACATGTGTTAGTTTGGAGAGAGAAGTGAAAGGAAAGCTGTATCACACATGCATACTGCTCGGTTTGGACTGAGTAACAAAACTGATTAACTTTTCAATTGATATTTTGAAGCTGATTTATATTGCAGACTTTTAACTATAGCTCAGTGGAGGAAGGATTAAAAATGTTTCAAATCTTGAGGATTTCTTAACAATTGCTACAAGAACAAGTTTAAACTGCCAAGAACGATGTAGGGTGGCAATGGAATATCAGTTGCTGGTGAACTGGGGTTATTTTGTTGTTTTTCAGGGAGAGACAAGGAACCAAGCAGATAAAGTTACAGGAGAGAAGGCAAAATAGAAAGGACAAGATGTTTCATCTAGTGGAAAAATCCAGCTAAAACCAGGACAAAACAGAAAATTTTGCTTATTCTTACTGTAAAGAAAAAAAAGAGCTGGGAAAATTGAGATGTAGATGTCAGTCTATAGCTTTTAGTTAGTCCTCCTCTGAAGCAGTAAAGTTATGACACATCAGTGTCCCAGCAACTCCACTTTCATACATTACATATGAGGCATTGATTTTTTTTGTTGATTTGTTTGTTTTTCATTTGAAGATGACCTCTACAGTGAGTGCAAATTCAGCATGATGTAATCAATATCTATTTTTGGCAGACTGGAATAACTGTTTAAATAAAGCCATGATAACTGCACCAAGGGCATGCAATATTCACTGCAGAGGCTGGAAAAGCAAAGGACATTGTACCTGCTATGCACTGCTCTTGATCTCCACAGTTTTAAGGTTCTGGTTTCTGGACAGCTCAGGTGGTGTTATCCTGAGGCTGACTTATTCTGTCAGAACTATGGATGCTCTTAGGAGGTTACTTTCAGTCACAGGACTGAATTCCCTGGTACTCTGCCATAGGATAAGTGGGCACTGTCAGAGTGGTTTGAATGCTCTTGGTTTCCCAGCAAAATGGAACATGTGTTTCCCACAGAATAATACACCCACACTTTTGTGTTTGTACCAGTAAACATTTTCCATCCCCTTACATTTGTCATCTTTGTGTTGCATTTCTGACAATCCCTGGAAAGCCCACACTCGCTATTCCCTCTTTTATAATGACTCTCAATCTGCATTTTAAAAATCCTGCAGTGTGTTTTCTGGGGCTCTATTCATTTACTCTAATAATTAGTTATCTATTTGGTTTTGATTGTTTGAGTTTCTGAGCTGTCAGCTCCTCTTCTGGCACTCTGTTAACAAGCTTTCTTTAAAAGCCCCTAAAATGTCATGGTTGGAAATTAATCTGGGGGCTGTGTGTGTGAACATGTGTTTTTAATTTGTATCATATATTGTAAATAATATTTGTTTACCTTCTTTTTTTTTTCTAGTTGCAGAAACCTATTAAAAGATAGCCTTTACCCCCATCCTCTCAGTTATCACTGTATTATGTTTCTGATATTTTCTGCAGGTAGAGCCTTTCTTTGTGAGCGTGGCCCTGTATGATGTCAGGGATGGCAGGAAGATCTCTGCTGATTTTCATGTGGATTTGAACCACACTCTGGTTAGGCAGATGATTTCAGGTTCCTCAAGTCCTTTGGAAAATGGTGCAGTTGAAAATATTGACTCAAATGAAATGGAAGAACCACAGGTCAAAGGGTTCCCAGAAGAGTGGCTGAAATACCCCAAACAGGTATGCCACATGTGATTTGCATGGCTTAGTCACTCGTGTTATTTTAGTTTGGAAATATTCCTTTTCATTGGAGAACTTTTGCATGCTATGTTCTTGTTTTCAACAAAATTCTCTTTTGTGTGGCAGTTGTATGGAGTCACTTGCTTTCTGAGTTGCCTGCATAGACTATGTACAATCAGAACTGATAAAAGTCAGTGTTTCTTGTTTAGAGGAAGCGCCCATATTTCCTGTGCTCTTTAGGTCTGTTTGCTGACCTCTCCCAACCAGCCAAACAAAATCACAACTCAAAGCAGCACCTACAAGCTGCAATAATCTCAAAGGGCTTCCACTTTCTTGCTGTTGCCATAAGCTCTGGGCTGAAACAGCATGTGTTACCTTTTCTCCTCCTCTCATTCCCCTGGGGAATGACTGACTCCGGCCAGCTCTTAGGTGCTGCCCAAGAGGAGCAGTTAGGCCATGCTAACATGGTCACACTGCTTTTTGACTTGAATCAGTCAGGACTTGAATCACCTTGTTTGCAAGGTGCTGCATGTGCACAAGCTGACTTCAGCAGTAGCACAAAGATTTACTTTTCCATCTGGCTGTGTTGAATAAGTAGAGATAATAATCCTTAATAATCCTTTCTGGATTTGGTTTGTTACTCTTTCCATCAGCAGAGAGCACTGGCTCAGTATTTCTCAATATTTCCTTTCTGCAGTATCACTGTATACTTTTGAACTGTTCTCCCTTTTATCCACAGGCTCTTTTCTCCATAAGCAATCCTCACTCTGAGATTGTACTGGTGGCAAAAATAGAAAAGGTGCTTACGGGAAACATTGCCAGCAGTGCCGAGCCTTACATTAAGAATCCTGATTCTTTCAAGGTAATGTAACAGGAACATCATTTCCTGCTCTGTGAGCTTCAGCCTGCTGAAGGCATTGCAAATCCTGCTGACAAACCTCAGGCCCCTGAGCAGGACAGGCTCCTGGGAGCCCCATGCTTCAGAAAGCAAATGTCCAGGTTCCACTGGCTGGATGAATGAAGCTCCATTTTGTCTGCAACTTACAAATGCATTGGTGGTGCATTGCTGTGCTGGTTCTGCCTTAGTACAGGGATGTTCTGTTTCAGCACTGTTTTAGAAATTATGAGCTGTGGAACTTTGTACAGGAGAAAAGCTGGGGCAGGCACCTGTCTGTCTCTGAGAGCAGGCACTGCACCTGCATTGGGTAGTTACAGAAAACTGGAATAACTTCAATGCAGTTCTGAATAAAGGAGTGGTGACAGTTTAATTTGTCAGCAGCATATTCATCTTCTGATATCTCTGCTGTCCACCCCAGAACCTTTTGTTATGAACAGTATCAGGCCAAATTCTTGCAGGACACTGTAGCGTCTTCGGCTTGGATGTACTTCATGCAGCATTTAAGATGTTAGAGTGATACTGATGAAATAATTCACATTTCCTTTTTTGCAGTGTGCACAGAAAGTGTTAAAATCCAATAAACAGTTCTGCAGCAAGCTGGGGAGATACCGTATGCCCTTTGCTTGGTCAGTGAGGTATGTATTCATTCCTTTCATGATTTTATAAGCATCTTATGGCTTATTCCCTTGGACTTCTATCTTTTTATTCTTTTCCACTTTTCCTGCCTGAAGCTAAGCAAAGCTTTCTCTCTGGTCCAGGACCCCAGAATATCCTGCAGGCTTTTTGTTTCATTGCCCTATTTTTCTCACAGCTAAACGTCAGTTACTTGCTCATTAAATGTTGCTGTGGTGGAATCTTTTCTTCAGGTATGTAGTGAAGTTGCCAAGGAGCAGCAAAGGTAGCTGAGAGAATATCAATTTATCATGAGCTCCACCATTCATTGGGTGCTAAAAATGACCAAAGAGATTTCAAAGTCACAGTTCTCATAAGAATTTTCTGCAAAGATAATTGTGGTCTGAAATAAAGTTGCAGTGGCCACCTAGAAAGTAGGTGCACAGGTTCTTGAGGCTCTGTTCTTGTTTTGATGGCTGTCAAGCTTTAAGAAAAGTCTAACCAAGGACTTGAGATGCTTTGGGGGTCATATTGAAGGATTACAGTTCAGGTACTCCTGCATTCTTCATGGTTAGTAGGTGATGGAGAACTTCTGTTTTCTCATTTGCTCAGCTGGGTTTTATTGCAGGTCAGTGCAGTGAATTGGATTTTTAGTCTTTCTGTCTCTCCTCATGTATGATTTTTGCTTGTCTCACCTCAAGACTGAGGCCCCCCTGTGCCCTTTGATCCCCTTTTACCAAATCTGACTTTTTTCCCCATTTGTTCTCCCTTCAAGTTTTGCTGCTGTCTCTGTGAGGCAGAGTGCCCCCTAAATACCTGCCAAGCTAGGGTGCACTGAGAAAACTCAAATTCCACACTCACATACATCTGCTTGTGTGTTAACATTGCTCAGGTACGACTTTGGTAAAAGCAAAGTATAAAATCTATTTCTGTTTTCACAGCTTGGAAATAGAAGTTTCCACATGAGGCTATCGCACTACAGGGGGAAAGAAATGGTTTGGCTATGATAAATAGCAAAACCCTGGGTTTGGAAACGTGTTTTCCAGTTAGTTCATTCTGGCATTAACCACACTCCTGTTTTTGTGTGGAAATTTCCCTCCTTAAAGCAGTTACAGATGGCCACAGTGCGATTTTTACGTATGCGTTCAGCAAGCCAAGCTCTTGACAGCTGAGTATTGCACATGTGACTGAAACTCTTAATTAGCTCCTGTGGCACCAGTTTGTTAGCATTGCTCAAAAGCATGACTCAGGGTTCTTCCCTGAGTTCCTGCTGGGAAATCTGGTGTATGTGTGCTCTTGCAGGTATAATTACAGTACGTGTTAGAATTACAGTGTGTCAGAGTCTCATATGCCTGCCAGAACTGCCAAAGTTTGCAAATATCTGCCTCAGCTACATATTGTAGATGTGGGGGGAAACTTCATTCACAGAGATTAGTTTTTACACTCTTACTCCTTCAAACCTTCTCCACCCTCATAAAATTCATGTTTTAGAGCCTAATATTGGAATCCTTCAGCAGCTTGTGCAGCTTCTGCTTCCGTTCAGCTGCCACAGGTTGAGGTAGCTGAAGGCAGTGAGACTGCACTGGTTTCCACTGAATGTCTAACCCTGGAGGTCAGCAATTGTCCCTCAAATCATAAACCACTACTTCAAAAGTAGCCTTTGTGCAGGTTTTCTGTGCTTCACTAGCGTTTAGGATTGTGGACAGCTAACAATGTCAGAAGAGCAGAATGATATAAACAATTAAGTACTGAGATGATGTTTCAGTTTTTTTAGTGTAATCTATTAACTTGTTTTCCCCTAAATTACCACTTTTAAAATCTCCTCAAGAGTTTAGTTTGTGAAATTTTTCATATTAAAATACCTCAGTAATTAGGTACCCAGCACTAAGGTACATTGTTAATGTGTTAGACAAATATTGGACTCCTGGACTGTAGAAGTTTTTAAATAATTTCTTTGTTTTGATGTGACAGTTGGCATTCTCAAGTGCCTTCAGTATGATTCCTGTGACAAGGAGCACTCTTGTTCCACCTGCAAGGATATGGCAAAACATGGGATTGCAGTTATTTATCTGCAGCTGTAACACATTCAATACTTGCTGCTCTGGCAGTTCTTCAGCTTTAATGAACCTGGGGAATGGAGACACCACTACAATTTGACCTGTGTATAAAATACACCTTTTTAAGAAAGGTTATCTTGTTTTCAGTGGACATCTAAACTACTCATGTGGTTGTGAGAACTTTATATAAATGGAGTACCATGTATAAACTGGAGAGATAAAAATTTCCTGAGAGATATTTCCCTGTTTTTTAGTAGTTTCATGCCTTTAATTTTGTCCTGGGTGCATTATTTAGGCAGGGACATGCTGCTGAGCCAGTCCTAGAGGGAGAGCATGTGGTAGCCAGGGAGCACTGATGCTCTGGAGCAGTGGTTGTAGGCAGGATGACTTTGTAAAGCCCTTCTGACTCCCAGTCAGAGGGAAGGAGTGGGCAAGGGTGGAATCTTTTGGGTTTGAAGATACCTTGAGCATCAGGATGCTGTGTCCCTGAGCTTCCTGGAAGGCAGTGCTCAATACCACTGACCCAGAGAGAGCTACTTCCAGCTCATTTCCTTTCTCACATGCATCCACAGCCCTCCTTGGCGAGTGCCCCTGAACCCTGCTGCACTAAGCAGGGGTTTGTTCAGTGTCAGAGCCTGCTCTGAAATCTTTCCAGCAGAGCTGGGTTTGCTTAATATCACACTGCAGAGCTCATGGCACAGCAGAAATCACTCACCCAATGTTTTGGTCCTCTCTGTTAGTCTGGAGGAGGAAGCAGTGCTGAGTCCAAGAAATATCATCATGTCACCTATACTGTAATAATTATTAAATCTTTTTTCTTTCCTTTTTCTTTTTTTCCTGACAGCAGTTTAATAGGATCTGTAGAGTAAGTGGTGGCTGCCAAAAATGAGGTCTGGTTTCTCCCTAGTAAACTTTTTGACATGCTGTGTTGGTGTGGACCTTATTCCCTCCAACAGCTGGAGGTAAAAATCTGATAGAAGAGAGTTGATCGTTCTTGATAGTTGCAAAGAAATGAGATAGGGATGCTTCTCTCAGTCAGTTGAGTGAAGATAAGGTGCATTTGTACTTATTCTTGGGCTCCTCTTCCAAAGGTTTGCTCTGTTATTTTGCATCTGGCAACAATTTGTCCTGGCATCAATTCTTCTTCTGACTGGCAGTGGAACAGAGAAGTAAATTAAGGAAGCAAGATTGGCCAAATGATTCACAGAACAGCACTTAGTGTCAAGAACATTTTACTTTTGTTAAGCAATGTTTTTTCATACTGCAGTTGAATCCAAGGTTCATTAATTTGGATAGCTGTTACATTATCCGGTCCAGTGTGTGACCCTTGGGGATATACAAAGGGCACTGCAATGTCTTAATTAAATCCTGCAAGTGTCAATGAGCAGGAATGGAAATGTCTGGAAATGTTTTCCTGTGCACACAACAGCTGATATTTATTGTTCTCAGTTGTAGATGGATATCCTTCTTTTCCAGTTCATTGGGCACTTCCTAGCTGGTTTATCAAAAATTTAGTTGGTGCTCCACAAACTTGTCTTGTGAGGGAATGCTAAGCCACAGTGAGTTGGTGTTGTGCTCCTGGAGGGCACAGGACAGATTTAATGCACAGGAACATTCACTGAGGTCTCTAACCTGGTTCTGTAAAAGGTTGTGTTTCATTGTGGTAAGAGATGGTGGTTGAGATCTGACAGCTAGCTATGATTTCCATTCTTTAAAACTGTAATGATTTTCCTTGGATAATAACTTCTTGGATGAAATTACCTATGGATGAAACTACCTACTGATACACTGAATTCTTCAATTTGATTTCTTGAAATAAGGAATCAATCTCTTTGTGAAAGGGAGGAGTCATGTCCATGATGACATGGGTGAGAGGCTCTTGCTCAAACCAGGTCTGAGGTTTTTGCAGGATTGGGATGCACATGGAATAAACTGAAATTGCCTTTGACCTGCAAGCATAAAGCTTGGTAGGGCTCTCTTGGGTGAAAATCTGTAGGGAGGCCATGAATTTGTGTAAGAGTTCCTATCACAACCTTGTTAAAAGATTACATGAGAATTTCAAATGCTCAAATACATACATACATACATAAGGATGGATGGATGTATACATGGATGAGTGTTTATAAATATGTAATTTTTCTTTCTTTATAGGCCAGTGTTTAAAGATAATCAGGGAAATGTTGACAGAGACTCCCGATTCTCACCCTTATTCAGGCAAGAAAGTAATAAGATTTCCATGGAAGATTTGATTAAACTAATAGCAGAATACAGAAGGTAAGGAAAAGTTTCTAGTTTGCTTTGAAGCTTTATAAAGTTTTGCAGAATAATTGAAGCTGAGTTTTTTTCTTCATTTACCAGAGTGTGCCAAAGTGGCCATGTTAAATTATATTACATTAGTGTTTTTCACATTAGGTTATTACCTGCCAAAGAGTGCTTGAGGTTGGACTTTCCAGGAAAATTGAGACGTCATTTGGCACATTAAAATAAATGTTATTATAACCTAAAAATAGTGATTGCTCAAATCAGCTTTTATCAAGGGATATGCAGGTGAAGTACCCAACATTATCTCAGGGGAAAAAAACCAAGAAAGAGTGACAGAGATATAAAATCCTTCTTTTGTGGGTTTCCCAACTCCTTGCTTTTGTTTGCTTGAGTCTCCCTGGCAAACACAAGAATGGACACTGAAAGTAAAAACCTTCTCCAAGTATTTTACAGCCTGTAAATTTCTGAGGAGGTTTGGCTGGGTAGTTTTCATACAGGTATAAATCAGGTTAATCATAGAGCAGGGTCTGTGTTTATACTGGATAACTGACATGAGAATTGAACCATGTATTTCTCCTTGTCTCTTCTGCTCTAAATGGGCCAAAAATGAATTAATCTAAATAACTTCTCTTCCATTTATATAAAAAAGAGATCGTAGAAAGATTGAATGTCAGCTACAGGGATTGGATTAGACCCTTAACTTCTTGTGCCACCTTATTGTTACTGGTCAGGACACTCCACTGACTATTGATTAGTGTCACCACTGCTGTGTTTGTGTTCCTAAAGCATCTCCTGGACAAAAGAGATTTAGAATTCTGGTTTTGGTACTGCTCAAATTGCTCAGGCACAGGGAATATGTCTTGGTTCCTTTTGAGCGTGGCTCTTGCAGAAGTCACAATGCTGTGAACTCCTCTCATCCCAGTGCTCACTGAATTCCTTTAGGAAATATTTCATTTAGGTTTTGGAAAGTAAAGTAGATAAGTTAATTCTCACAAATTTTGCTTCATCACTTCCTTCATTTTCTACAAAATAATACTGCTTGCAAAGAGAAGGCAGGGGTGAGACTAAGGAAAAAAAAAAAAGAAACCAGAAACCAAATCATAGTTTATTTGTGCTGCTACATTTGATTAGAGTTTAATAGCCAATAGGTATATGTTAAATGTATTTAATGTAACTTAAATATCTTAAATAAGGGTCTGTTTTTCATTTTCAGTTAATTCCTGTGATTTTATGATCTCTGTTGTTCTAATTTTCTAAAATGTTTTCATTTATCTCATTGCAGAGCAGAGAAGATTAGCAAAATACAGACTATACCTGGCTCTTTGGACATTGCAGTTGATTGTGTTCCTTTGGAGCATCCAAGTATGATTCCACTTTAAAATTAATTATTCTAATTAAATAGTATGCTTTCTATCCATAATTGTGCCTTGAGACAGTTCTGACAGAGGGGTGTCCTTTGTGTAGAAAAATGTATTCAGGGGAGTGGTTTTGATTTGCTGTCATTTGATTGCACCACTCTGTTTCTTCCTGTCCCTGGCCAGATCCAGCCCAGTTTTCAGTGTCTGTGAAAGAGAAGAAGGAAACCCCACTGCTGCAGCTGGCCTGGAGCCACTTCTCCCTGGGCTGCAAAGCACCTGCATTGCTCTGAAACTGGCAATTTCCTCTTGTTCTAGGCTAGAAGGAAGTAAAATTTGGCATGGTGTATGTGAGGGATCACAAGCTTCTTTCAGCTTCCTCACAACATATTGGTAGACTTTTCCTGGGGATTATCCTATGGTTTGAGGAAGAAATTTGTAGGCAGGGTCTGTCCAATGGCATTTCCCAGAAATAGTTTTGGTTGCTCTGGACATCTCTAAGTTGGTGGCCCATCTCAGCTTGACTTCCCCATAAAGGTAAATGCCTCAGTGCTTTAATGGGTACAGGAAGAGAAAGTGTTCTCTGACCAGTTTTAATCTCTCCCAGTCTCAGTGACAGAAGGCTTATTTTCATCTTCTGTTTCCTGATCTCATTTCAGTTATCCCAATTGCTTCATATATTTGATCTAGTGCTGCACTGCTCATTTCTTCATTTTATTTAGTATGTTATTAGATAATAGAAAAACTTAAATGAGCTGTTGAGCTGTAAAATTGATGAGAAGCAGCATCACTCAGTGCATTCTGTAGAAGTTGTCCACATACCAATGGGGCTGTTACACCATCAAATGTCACCAGATGCTGTGGGTGTCAAAAGAGGTTACCTGTGCTGTCCAGTTTAATTCAAGTGAGAGAAATCATTTAAAGGTGATATATTGCCACTGTTCTGAGGCAATGTGTAAATTTAAGGCATCTCAGCATCAGTCTTTTTTTGTAAGTTAAGGCAGGATTTTGTATGTTCCATCTCAATATTACCTTTTCTCAGTAGTAAGACGGTGAAAACAAACATAATATGTGATGGGTCTCTTTTCTTTTCTTTTGAAGACTGTGTAACTTCATCCTTTATTCCAATCAAGCCATTCTATAATGTAAAGGAGCATCAACCAACAGTGGAAGTGGAGGAGTTTGTGCAGGAATCAACAAAATATTCTCGACCTTACAGGGTGTACAAGAACCAAATATACATCTATCCAAAACACCTCAAGTATGACAGCCAAAAACACTTCAACAAGGTACAGAATGTGACTGACTCAGGCCAACATGGGCTAGCAGTGGCCTGCATGAGCTCTTTCAGGAATCCAGGAGAATTTATAAAGGAGAGGAAAATGGTGATGTCACTGAGTTGGCCCTTCATCTTTTTCACCTTTATCAATCATGAAACACTGGTACAATTTTAATGAATCTGTGGATTAATTTTAAGTTGAAACAGTGATTCAAAGAGAGATAATGTGGTAATACCTTCTTCACAGTTTTCAGAAGGGCTTTATATTAATGACAAAATGTGTGCAGATAAAATTAATCTTGGTAATGTTTATAATTCTTAAATAAAACCTGGTACCACTTGTGTTTCCATGGTGGTTGAAAATTAGTTAAGGACAAGATGTAGGTACGTTATGGTCACTTAACAGTCTGCTTCTACACAGTCATTTTGAGGCCCGGCTTGCATTTTGCATTTTTCTTGGAAATTTTATTTCTAGTGATATCACTGAGACTTACAGGCATTTATAAATATTTATACACCATCTGCATGTTTCTCTTGGATTCTGAAAAGGCCTTGTTCCAGCTCTATAATTTACCTGAGTTTTTCTGGCTATGGTATTTCTGATCTCAGCTTTGCCATGCTCCTGTCTCTCCAGGCACGGAATATAACAGTGTGCATTGAGTTCAAAAGCTCTGATGAAGAAGGAGCAAAGCCACTCAAGGTGAGCTGCAAGAGCAATGTGTTCAGAGGGTGCTGTTTCTGAGAACATTACTGATAAAACCCAGGAATAAGGGTGATACTGACCCAGAGCAATTCAAGAGTGGATGTTGTCATACATCCCTCTAATTTTGCACTGTGATTCTGTTAGATCCCAGCTGGTCACAGTGATTCCATTTTGCAGTGCCACTGTTCTGACTGCTGGAGGGGAAAGGAGATAGTATTGGAAAATTGGAACCGTTTTTTACAGTGCAGCTTGCTTTTTCTAGAGTTTATCACTTACCCTACGTTTCCCATTGAGCTCTGGAGACTTGACTGAAAAGAGTGAGGCACAAAATTAGAAGGACCTGAGACTTTATTCTTAACTTTGTTAAGAATTCATCTTAATTCTTAACTTTGGCATTGCCCAAGGACTGTTGCACAGTCCAATTGTGATCTAGTTTTCCCAGCAATAAATAAAACTGCCATTACTCAGTCATCAAGAGCTCCCAGACAGGACCCTGCCAGAAAAGAGATTCTTAACAGGAATAGCTTTTTTAACATTTGAAAGCCAGTGAAAGCACTGTATTGTGTATTGAACTGCATAAAAGTGAAATAGATTTTGTAAAGCTTTTTGCAGAAAACTCTGAAATTGATAACAGCAAGGAAGAAGTCTAAGGAGTCTGCATTGCTTAATTGAGCATAGGGTAATTATCACAGAATCAATGGACTTTTATGGGAAGGGTGTATTAAAAAATCCAGGTTTGAGCACTTAAAACATTTCTTTTAATATTTGATAAAGTAGTGATCAATCTTTCATGGTAATTGTTTTAAATGTGCATACATATTAGATATATCAGTACTAGTATCTTCAGCAGAATTTCCCAATGTAATGAAAACATGTTACTTTTATCAGTGCATTTATGGGAAGCCAGGTGGACCCTTATTTACAACCTCAGCCTACACTGCTGTGCTACATCATTCCCAGAATCCTGATTTCTATGATGAGGTCAGTCTGCGTTTTCTTTCATTAAATGTCTGCCAATCCCACGTGTTTGCCAATGAGACAGAAAAATATCTGTACAGAATGCTTCTGTTGCCATTGCTTGTGTATCTGGAAGGGCTGTGCTGTGTAGATTGACACGCAAGATCACGTTTTGCTTTCTCTTCTTAAATCAACTCAGTGGATTGTTCCTTTTTTGTAAGATGTTCTGAGTACAGTTAAGATGCTGTAGAATTAATTAGGAACAGTCCAGCTCTCTGAAATGCATGTCTGGATTACATTAAGGATCCAGCTGCATCTCTGAATTTAATGGAAACAGTAAACATTGTGATGAAGTGTGGAGCCAAGTGTCAGAACAAATCCCTCTCTGACATCCAAGATCTGCATTGGGGCATTTTGTTGATGCAGTGGTTTGAACAGAATGTACAGTGACGTGTGGTGGCTGCAGCAAGTCCTTCAGCTGCTGCTTCTGAGGGTGCAGCCACAGAGCAGTTCATGTGGTGTCTTTGCCCAGTGTTACTCACACATGCATCTTTTTGTTTCACCAAGTGTTGGTTCCCCAGGCTTCCTGCAGGTGACATTAATTTCACCCTATCAGGGACTGGTGGCTTGTGAATGTCAACTGTCTGTTCTGGATTTTCCACTACTGCTTTATGTGTAGTGATGAGGCTGGCAAACAGCATAGAGTTTATAGCCAGCATTTTCCAAACTGTTCTTATAGTCAGTAAAATTTCCTTTTCCAGTAAAAATTTACTTTGATAAAATTGCTGGGGCAAGATCAGCAGATAATGTACAGCTGCATGTGAAGTATCAATTTTAAGATTCCTGTTTAGGAACTGGGGTGGAATTTAAAGCATTACATTTTCAGAGACTTTAAACTCCTTGCTAATCCTTTACAAGATGTGTTTTGGGGCTTAACATCTGAAAGCGTCCTTCATGTGGTGCTAGTGAGCCACTTGGTTTGAGGAGATTACTTCAGCCTGAATGAGGAGCTGAATTCAGATTGAGTAGCTAATTTGGCTGGAAGAGGTGTGCACCTGTCCTAAATGTCCCTAGTAAAGCAGATGCAGAATTTAAAAGAATGGAGACTGTTAAGAAGAAAGTTGTCTTCATCTCTATCTCTGGGTGCCCATTTTATATCTGTATTTATGGTATTAGGTTCTTACCCATAAGCTGGTTTAACACTGGAAGCATTTATCAGCCATTCTAACCCTTACTTTAGCACAGGATTAGCTTGGATAAATTTCATCACAGCTCACAAGAGCAAATGGTCATTTTTATTAGTTCTTATGGTAACATGTTCTGATTAGTTTGTATTTTTCTTCCAGTAGGTTAATACCTGAAAAACAGTATGTAGGATTTCATGGATGGCATGATATGGGACTTAAGACTGAGCAGAAACTATAAATAAAAGTTTCTTTTCATGTCAGCCTTGGTTACTTGGTCTTTGTCATGAAATGGTTATGAAGCAGTAGGAGGGATTTCGTTTTAGTTTTAGTTTGCTCATCCTGAAAATATGAGCATGGGAATGGTTATTTATGGCTGCTGAAGTGCAGGTGATCACTTCTAAGCAGAGTCCACCACTCTTTAGTTCTGTCCTCTTTCATCTTATGCTCTTTCATCATTAATGAAAATATTCCTCCCCAAGACAAAGTTGAAAAAAGCTGTTTTAAGTAAAAGTGATAGATGATCCTCACAAACAGTTTCCTTAAGACAGCATTTCTTACCATAATGTTTACCATGGGGCAAACATTACCCAGTAAAGGCAGGCTGTCCTTAGACCTCTGTGTAGAGAGATGTCACTTGTTTAGCCCGTCTCTGATGCCTGGTTTGATTGATTTTTAAACTAAAGTGAGGTGTAACATTTTACATTTCAGGTGAAAATTGAACTTCCCACTCAACTCCATAAGAAACACCACATTCTGTTTTCATTTTATCATGTCACCTGTGATATAAATGCAAAAGCTAATGCCAAAAAGAAAGAGGCTCTGGAAACACCAGGTACCTGTAGTAGAATTATTTTCAATTATAAATATGCATTATATACATTCAAATAAGGATTTCAAAGTTTTTGGCTGGATGTTATTGTTTTTCTTTAAGCTTTGTTTTTCCAAAGAGTCCCATTTCTTTGTTCTTGTGCGCAGTGGGGTTTGCCTGGCTCCCTTTGTTGAAAGATGCCCAGCTGGCTTCCCAGGAGCACCAGGTGCCAGTGGCCAGCAGCCTGCCCCCCAGCTACCTGAGCCTGCAGGAGCCAGCAAGCACAAAGGTATGCACTCCCCCTCCTTGGCACTCACATGGCACAGAGCTCTCATTTCCAGGTGTTTTTCATGAAATCAGATCTCCATTTGCTGGGGAGTGGAAATGGTAAATGGGTTTCTGGTTTAGAATATTTATTTGCGTATCACTGACTATAGGAACTAACATGTGCAGCACTGAGCTGTGTCCTATGTTGCTGATTCACAGGTTTATATGGAAAAAGTGTATTTTATGTATTCTACAGTGTTATAACTCCTCAAAATGTGAATCAGAGTGGTCAAAAAGAGCTTCTTTCACAAACTCAGGCCATATGACATTCATTCTCCAGCTGATGTGATCCGCAGTCATGATTCATTCTCCAGTTTTGTGGTGTGATATCATATTTTCCTGCTGATCCAGTCCAGCTTTGGATTATTTCTGCCTCCTTGTGTTTGTTTTGCCATTGTCATGAGGACAGGGTGGGGCAGGATCTGGTCCCTTGAATGGCAGCATTGGTCTTGTGCTGAAAAGTGGGTCTGTGATGGTGTTTGTGAAAGCACAGCAGCCAGTGCAGGTCAGGCACTCTCATGTGCAAAGCTCTGCACTGAAAATTTGATGCAAACTTCAATAAGTAGGAAACAGGTGGAAAAATATGTTTTTGTTGTTTTTGCTTTAACAGCAGATTGGCAGTGATATAAAATGGGTAGACAGTGGGAAACCACTTTTCAAAGTCTCTACTTTCGTTGTATCAACAGTAAATACTCAGGTAAGCCAACATTCCTCTCAGCTCTGTGACCTGCTTACACACAAAAAGTGTCAGGGGATGTCTGAAAGGGGTTTTTAAATCATGCATGAATTTGTTTCCAGAAGATTTAAAGACTATTTCAGTGCAGAAAGACAATGATGGAATACATATTTTAAGGTTACACAGTTCAAGGAAAAAAAAAATTTTAACGTTATACCAATAGAAAAATTGTGGAATATCAGTTTAAACAGAAACAGCAAGGAAATAAATTGTAAGCACCAGGAAGAAAAAAAGTCCAGCCTTTGAAATCCCATAGGTTGTGAGGAAAAAATTAATCACTCACAACAGTGAAAAAGGATTTGTCAAAGCACCTGGCATTTAGCAAGCTGTGCTGACCAATGGGTTGGACTCAATAAATTTATTTTCTTTCTGTGACTCCCATATAAGATGGTGGGGACCAAGTATGCTCATGGGTGTCATGGGTGACTGCTGTAACCAATATCTGGCCCCAAATTCTAATCCTCTAATATACACTAATGTGAATGTTTGTTATTTTAGGATCCATACCTGAATAACTTTTTCCATCAGTGCCAGGAAAGGGAAAAGGATCTGTCTCAGCCTCCTACCTCAAACTTTATCAGTTCTTGTAAGGTAAAGTAACCCATGTAGTACATCCCACAAATTGTATTGTACAACTGCATTTAGGCTTTCTCTCAACTCATCCCCCACTGCAGAGCTCCAACCATGGCACAAATTTACCAGGGGGCAGAGGGTCTGTGACAGCTCCAGTCAGATGGACTTGATGTGACAGATGCTCTGCTGGTCACCAGCTGCCTCCCATCCCCTCTCATCTAGAGCAGGGCTGCCTCTGCCCCAGCAGCAGCTAATCCAGCCATGCCAAGCTCTGATCCCATCAGGGGATCAGGGAATGTTGCTCCAGCAAGGTCTGGGGAAGGGAGATGTGGAGCTGCAGCATTGCTGATAATCCCCTCTTGCCTTAAATAACTTCTGTCCTAACCTCCTCTAAAATCCTGGATGCTGTTCCAAGGGCTGCTCAGGGTATTGGGTGGGGATAAATCAAGGGTGCTTGTTGCCTCCCAAGTTCTGAAACCAGAAAGAATATCTGCAAAGATGAAGCAAGATCTGCATTAAATGTGCCTGTATTCAGTAGAGGTAAAAACCTGTGAGAAGGGAGGAGTTTGAAAAGCAAATTAGAAGAGCAGCAGATAAATGTAAGGTCCTAATTCTTCATCTGTTCATGAGTGCTGAAATCCAGAGTTCTTGCTGTATATTGTGTTTGTGGAACATTAAAGACAGATGAGCGAGAAAAGTGAAGGCAGATGTGACTCTGTTCCATCTCTGAACTGACTGGAACATCATATTATGACATTTATTGTATTTCCTTTTAGCACTCTGTAAAGTCCAGCAGGTGTTTGGGGGTTTAGATATTTGCACCATGTAAGTGCTTTCCCCCTTCCTTCATTGGTGATGTTTTCCTGTAGGAGTGTACCTTGATCAGATACCAGCTGCTGGGGGAGAGATTTTTTTCTTTAATAAGCAAAGAATAGTTCCAATAAATCGTGGTAGTTCCCTGGACTAATCCATAAGGATGGCCACTACTTTTGTTTGTAGATGCAGCTCTACCTGCAGACCTGAAAAGAGTGGGTTTATTTTCAAGTACTGTCTTGATTTTAAAAAAATGTAAGTCCTAAATTAATTTTTGGAAAGCCATTGAGCATAATGGGAAAAGTTTAGGAATCCATAAAAGCTTTAAAACTTGCTAGTCAGTAAGCTGGTTGTCTAAACCACAGAATTGCACCATTTTTTATCTGCTGTTTGTAGTTTACCTTCTAAAAATATTCCAGTGAATTTATTAGAAAACAGAGACGATGTTGTATGCAACAAGGAATTAACTATGCAATCTCACCATAGTAAATAATCTTCACTAGGATATTTTGCTTTTATTTATAAATTGCTAGTCCTTTGTTAGAAGTTCTGGAATTATTTGGAAATACCTGAAATAAAAACATAGGAGAAATTCAAAGGAGTATTGCCTGTTTTTTATTAAAAACTCAATACCTTCCTTGATTAGATAAAATAATAAAATGTCAGGTTAGTGTGTTAATATTCATTTTTACCACTGTGTTTTTAACAAAAGTATTTTAGCCACAACATGTTGAATTTATCAGATCTCTGCATTTTAAAAAAAGAGTTTTCCTAAAAATATTAGAAAATGCGTATTGTGGAAATAGTTGACTTCTTTTACTGCCCTTATATAGTATCCTTAGTGAAATATAAAAATTTGTTTTGGTTTCTCTCCTTTTTTTGACCTTAAGTCAGTATAGCACAAAATACTGAAATTTTGTATAATACCTACAGTTGTGTTGATGGTGATATTTAAAACAAGCCTCATGGGGAACCAGTTCTTTACTTGGTTGACCTGTTTTCCTGCTGCTGTTACCAGTGGCTGTCTGCATTTTACCTGCTGGCACCTCCCAGCTCTCATTGCTTACATTGAAAGTCTCTCCCTTTCCTTCTTACCTCCCTTACAGAATTTGTTGAGGATTGAGAAGATCCCTGTGATTATGAATTTTCTTCCTGTAGTCCTGAATCAGCTCTTCTGGGTTTTGGTGCAAAACAGCGATGATGAAGTTGCAACAGCTGTGACCAGGTATCTGGATAACTCCTATGGGATGTGCAGAGTTCACTCGGGAGCACTAATGCAGATGTTAGTCCAGTTATAGCTGCTCATTTAGACTTCAGTAGGTGAAAATGCTGCTTCCCCCTAGCTCTGGACTCTGCAAATAACACATGGAAGTGTTGGGATCATGTGGCTGGAAATTATTGACCATGGTGGGCATGTCTGATTGCCCTGAGGCAGTCCTAGGGGAAGGTCTCATCCCTGAGCAGCCAAGAGCTTCCTGACAAAGCTGGGTTTCAGCTTTGGTTTCTGTTTGGTTCTGAGGATGTGGAGTTCAGCACAGGGAGAGCTCAACATCTTGCTGCATCCAGTGCAGATGGAACCAGGTCCCACCATTCAGGGACATTTTTTAATTAGAATATATCAGTAATAACTGAAAAGCAATAGAAGCATTTTCCAGAGACCAGGCAAACAACTGCAATGATTTGCTGAGTCTCTCACCCCTCACATAATGAAATTGTCTTTATTGATGCTGTTAATCAGGGCAGTAGGAAAAAAATACCGGCAAGATTATTATTATTGGTCTCTGCAGGAGGGCAGAAAGTTGTGTTGCATTTACTTGTGTCCATAGTGATGTTTTTGTTGTCCTTCCTCCAGCAGCTAAACATGGGGACTACAATACTCCTACCAGGAAAAAATTACCACTGTCCTCTGCAACCCTGTTAGATTGATCTGCTGTCAGTATTCTTTCTTTCCTTCCACAGATTGTGCTTCAGGCTTTGTTCCTGAAGAATGATTATTTAAGGAAACTTAAAGGGAAGAAGGAGATTGAGTTCCCCATCTTAGCCTTGGAAAGCATGAGTTTCAATATGCTTTATCAAATATCATTTTTCAGGGCAAAGTTCAATTTTGCCACAGCTAGGTACTAGGATAAAAAGATCCTTTCCTCATAAGTGTGTGGGATTTCACCACTGCACACTGTTTTTAAAGGGGAGAAGCCAGCAGACCTTTGTTGGGGACACCTTTGTGGCCAGCAAATCAACTGATGTTGTCTAGTGAAAATGATGAATTGTGTCCCAGGGTAGAATTTCAGCATCAGTTAACCGGCTGGGGAAATGCTGCAGAAGAAGCAACTGTTTAAAATACAGATTTAATGATTAGGTGGAAAAATGGAAGGATGTTATTCTTTTTCCATGCTTCAAATATTGACTATGCACACACATGCCCCCCCAAAAAAAGGAAAATAAGGAGGATTCTCAGTGTTTTTCTTGCATGTGTGGTGTCTTGTCTTTTGTGCTGGCAGAGCTGATGCCAGTGGGAATATGCATGTCTGCTGTGTGTCATTCATTGACGTGTCCTATATATACACACTGTGTTTTGCTCTGAATAGCTTCAAGCAGCTTGTGTTGAACTTTCTGAAAGCAACAACAACAGAATGAGAGCATGGATTGGCTTATGTGTTGTGGAGGAAACATTATTCCTTTTATACTCATGGTTATTTACTTGTCTGGGGGCCAAGTCGTGTCATCATTTCTCTGTCACATTTTGCCAGAACTCATTTCAGTTTCAGATCATAATGAAGGTTAAAGGATCAGAATGCCCACAACTAATTGTCAGAGCTTTTGTGTTTTGCTACAAGTTTTGCTTCTCCTACTAAAAGCAAGAAATGAGATAAATTAAAAACACTTAGGGGACTTAGAAAGCTTTTGGATCCCATAATAAGAATTGCCAGAAGTCATTCAAATCACCAAGTTAGACAAAAGGAGTACTTGTATGTGGGCCACAGTCAGGCATATAATTTTTTAATCTATTTTAGTCATAGTGTTACTATGTCTATCCCTGAATTCTTTAACATAAAAATAAGATTATAAAATTGCAGCGTCTTTTCTACATTAAGTACCCTTAAGAAATGAGCTCCCAATAATCAAAAGGAAAGGATATGGTCAAGTTGAAGACTTCTTGCCTAGAATTGTGTTTTCTGGAACAGGATGATCCCAAACAAGGATGGTCCACACACAAATTAAAGAGAAAACTTTGCTCCCATTCTCATTTTCACACAGTTAAATTCTCGGTTTCTTGCTGCTGGTTGAAGCTCAGGTTTTGAGAGTGAGCTCAGGTTTTGAGCTCGGTTTGATCCAAGCAATTTTATTCTCTGTGGCTGATCCCCAGTCTTGTCTGTGGTGTCTTCACTTGTCTGTGCTGAGGGTGCAGTGCTGAGCTGAGTGCAGGGACAGGAGCAGACAGTGCTGCATTAAAATATTCTCATTTTTGTTATCCCTACGTATCCAGGGCCTGCATAAAGTTCAGTAAGTTAATGTTTTCTCTTGTTGTGGTGACAGTAAAATTATTATCCTTAACTCTGGGTGCAGTGTTAAGCAAATGCATATATAACAGCACAATCCAAGCAGTGGAAAGCCCAAGAAATGACTGGCTTTTCCCAGTGGACAGATTTTGCACGTTATTCATCATTTGGATCACATCCCTCATGCACTGTTTTAGATGAGCTTACAAGAGCAGTACAATGTGAGTATCAAGAAGACTTTCTCTGCCTTATGACAAAAAATAGCTCAATTTTTGTTCTTCTTTATCTTGCAGAGTCCTTACCAACATTGTTGCCAAGTGCCATGAAGAACAACTAGACAACTGCATCAATTCTTATGTGATGGTATGGCCGGTGTTGAAATGTTCATGTTTTTGTGGAGAGATGGGTTCAGTTTGGTGGTTTTGTGGGTTTTTTTCCTGTTTACTCTTAGTTCTACTTGTTTGTAGCTTTTTCTGCATTTGCATCATAACTTTCTGCCACTGAGAGACTCTGGTTAAGAAACTTTAAAACTCTTCTGTTGAGGACAAGCAGCTGCTCAGGTCTCTGCTGCTGCTGCAGCTTTTTTCCCCACAGAACACCAAGCTGAGCAAGCAAAGGAGGGAGAAACTGCAGTGCTTTCAGCTGATAACCAGAACTTATATTTTAGAGCCATAACCTGGTGCAAATGTAGTACCACTGAGCTTTTAGCAGTGTAGAGTGTCAGTCTTTGAAATGATGCTAAAGCAAGGATTTCCCACTGTGCAGGGTTTGAGAGAAGGGAAGGGGCAGAGAACATGAAAGATTGTGACACTTCAGCTCACAAGTACCAGTGAGAGGCATTTGATGCTGCTTGCAGTCTGTGTGAATGTATGTGTTCACAGGTCATGCACCTCAGCCTCTGAGTAGTTCAGTTTTAGTCTCAAGTACCCCAGTTTAAACACAGAAGAATTCTGATGAGGTCCAGCAGAGCTCTTCAGGCTCCAAAATAAATAAACTGTGTAACAAGTAAATGTAGTTAATTAAATGGCTATTAAAACAACTTCTACTCAATACCTTTTCAAAATTGCAGTATATATCTACTACATGACCAGCTAATAATGTTTGAAATTACAGTTGATCATTAAGTTACACCACAAGTCCACTTGGTCTGTTTTCTCATTTCCAGCAGTCAAAACCCAGTAACTGGTAATCCCTCTGTTTTCCATCTGTAAGGAAACAAATACCTACTTTACAAATGCTCTTTTGGGAATAAGTAACTCAAGAATTGTGACTCACAATGCAGCAATAATGTGAAATTACACTGACTAAATAACTGGACCCAGAAGTGCCAAACTGTACAGGGAGAAGCTTATGGCATCTGCTGTGGAAACAAAGCTGAATATTAATAACGTGTTTTCAAGAAATATTTGTTTCTTTTGACAACCTGGTTGTATTGAAAAGATTTTTAATCCCAACTGATTCCCTGTCAGATTTCTTGCTTTAGGGGGAAGGTGCAGTGGTACCAAACTATTAGCTTAATTGTTGAGTAGTCAGGGTAGGTTTATGAGTTCCTAGCAACTTGGTGGGTAAATTCCTCCCTTGGGGGCTCTTTTTCTACAAGAGGTACAGTTCTGCCCATCAGTCAGCTGCAGTGAGTGCTCTGCACCTTTCAGGATGAGGAGTTGTCACCAGCTCTGAGTAGCTGTTGCCCCTGGAAGGAAGGAGCAGGTGGGAGGTGACCTGGACTAGGTGGTTGGAAAACCCTCCACTCTTCCTCTGCTTGCCTTTTCTTTCTTCCCAGGTGGAATGGCTTGAAAGGCAGCTTGGAGGTGTCAGGATCCTATAATCTATGGAATAGTAAATCACAGCACTGGTTTTAAGCAGAATTTCCACTTGATTCACATTAAGCTGAAATCAGCAGGAAGCTGTGTTTAAAACTGAGGTTCTGTAGGGTTGTGCCATTACTGCCAGGGAAATTAAACTTTATGTGAATGGATTGTTTAGTCAAGATCTTTTGGCAGCAAAGATTGTCAGCTGTTAGTTGTACACAAATGATTTATCATCTCCTACTGAAGGTTTTTTGTATTTGTTTTAATGCACATTTTGAAATTTCATTTTTTCTTTCTTCTTCAGTATGTCTTCAGGACCAAATCATTTGATGAAAGAACTGTCCATGAGGAGCTGTCCAAGAATGTGACTGGGCTGCTGAAGTCAAATGAACAAGTAACTGTGAAACAGGTTTTAAAGGTGAATGACAGCTTGAATTATCACATTTGTAGTTTTACTACTGGTTTTCTGCCTGAAACTCACTTATCTGTTTCTCCTCTTCCTTTTCCCTGTATGACCTTTGTGCAAATCATGTCCTGCAGTGATTCCACAGTCAGACTGAGCAGAGCTGCTGCAGGTTCTCAGCATAACATGTATCTCAGGATGCTGTGGTTTGCATAATAAAATTCTTCCTGTCTATTACAGCTCAGTCAGAATCTGAGACCTAATTCTTACACAGTGTGATGTGGGTAATTGCTTCTAGGATACTCTGTTGTAATTTTTAACTTGGAAAATGTGAGGAAAATATTGATATGTATGAAATTCATACATCTGTAAGGTCTGTCCCTGAGCCTCTGGGTTATGGTACAAGAGCTACCCAGGACTTCCCAGAGGCAAAAAAATGTGTTCACCTGTTTAAAATGAGCCAGTTCTGATTTTCTTTATTGAGCCATTAGCAGAAAATAGTCTGAAAAAAAGCAGAAAACCTGCAGAAATGCTGGGCCAGCCACAAAAAAAAAAGTTGCCTGTGGTTGGATTTAGTGTGAGGAGGTTTGGGGTTTTTTTCAGTGTATAAACTTTTGGAGTGTATTTGTTTCACATATATCCTGAGGCATTAATCTGTATCACACTTATTCACCATTTCAAATGGTATTTGAAGAACCACTCTGTTCAAGTACCATCTCATTCTGTGCCAAATTACGAAATACCTGATGGAATTCACAGGGCACTGTGAGGTTCTCTGCATCACACCTTTCTGCCAGTGCCCTGCAAGCAAACCATGAAGACAGTGCTCAGTGGGAAGGGGAAGTTTGTAGGGGCCCTGTTTGGAGGCTCCTTATTGCAAAAAGCCACAGTGACAAAATGCCTGAGATGGCTTCACCTCTCTTAGGGACATGATCCAGTGTTACTCAAATACATGGCACTTAGATTTTGAAATTCATTTGTCATACAGTGTTTAACACTGTGCATTACCAAGACATGCAAGCCATCTGTAAGGAATGGTGATGCATCATAAGGTGTTTATCAGGTAATCATTATTCATTCACTCTTTTCCTTCTTTTGAACAGCATTCCTGGTTCTTCTTTGCAGTCATCTTAAAATCAATGGCACAGCACTTGGTTGATACAAACAAAATAAAGGTAAGTTTATATACAAAATCTCTTAGGGAAAATATGAAATGCAGAATCCTGGCAAATACACTTGAATGTACTTGAACTTTTCTGCTCGACTGGCCAATAAAATAAATCCTGTGATATTTGCTAAAATATTTGGTTGACCTACAAAAACATTATCTTGCCTACTAGGCTCAAACCTGTTCTTGATTGTACTAAGATAGATTGAGGATAGGTTGAGGACATATTTCCCATTTTCCTATGGACCAGACTCTTCTCTTTGGGGTTTGTGCTCAGAATAGATCCATGGAACTCTAGGAACATTTTTCTTCTGTGTTGAATGGCCTGTGGTTTATTGTCTTTATTCTTGGCCTGAATGTTTGATGTGCAACCTCATGCACTCTTAAGTTGATGATCTATTCCCTCTTAGGTTTCTCGGACTCAGAGGTTTCCAGAATCATTTCAAACTGAGCTGGACACACTTGTGATGGTTTTAGCAGATCATGTTGTGTGGAAGTACAAAGATGCTCTTGAGGAAACCAGGAATGCAAACTACAGCACTGCCAAATTTCTCAAGGTGAGGTGTTCTGGCATTACAGCACATGCACTTCCCCATATTTAATACAAACTCCAGAGCAGTCCAGTCTAGTCAAAGGGAGTAAAACCAATTCTGAGTGGAGATGGCTCAATTTCCAAATTCAGTAGTGACTGTTCAGTTTTCTATGGCCTTTGGTCTTTGAGGATGCAAAAGCTTCATGCAAATCTTCTCTAAAGGAATTGTAATTCATTTCTGTTTATGCTCTTGAAGAGTCAAAGTTTTCAAGTTTTGCAGATTCTTACCTTATATTCAAATGGGTCAAACATTTGGGAAGGAATGTGACTTTAGTTAGACTTGAGCTGATACTCTTGCCAAATGCTGTAATTCTGAATGACAGTGGGTGGATTAACTGTTCAAAATCAAGGAACCATGTTTGAATGTGTGTGGCAGAAGGCTTTGCTGGTTTTGCAGAGTTCAGGAACTGCAGAGAAGAAAGGAATACAAGATTGCATTCTCTACCTGTAGGCTGACTCTGCAAGGAAAACATGTCTGTAACTGCAGAAGCAAGGCCCTCGAAACCTTTACACCTGCTGATAATATTTAGCCCCAGCAGTCAGGAAGGGCTGTGTTCTCACCATAAAGCAATGTAGTGTCACACTTTGTCCCAGAGAGAGAGCACAGCTCAGACAATGAGCATTGGTACTGGGGATTAATTCATTATTACTGAAAACAAATATAAAAATCAAGGGAGATTCACCATGTCCCTGATGTTCCTTGACCTGCCTAATGCTTATCTCATCTGTGCCCATGATTCCAGTGTGCAGGTGACACAAAGTGATCAGCCAGGTAACTGAGGCCATGTATTGGGTTTTCTATTAAATAGTAATTCTTTTTTTTCCATTTCTTAGCGCTGTTTTACATTTATGGATCGTGGATTTGTGTTCAGGATGGTCAACAACTATATAAGTATGTTTGGAGCTGGAGATAGCAAGGTATGGCTCTCATTTATTTGTTTGTGTCTGTTTTTCTAGAGTGACTGACTAGCAGAAGATTTTTTATATTGAAAATATTTATGATTCCATGACTTCATCATGCTCAGAACTCAAGTCAGTGAAAACATTTAGAGTAAATACAGATTAAAACCTTCTGGTTTTAATATCCATGTGCCCCCTTCTCTGGGAGTAAATAGCCACATTCAAACAACTGCTCAGTCTGCAAGAGCAGACTCTGCACAGACTGCTCAAGATCAAAAAATCCAAAAGACTGAATTTAAGCTTTAATTTTTTGAAAGTACATTTGTCTATAAATATTATAAGCAGTCATTTTCTTTGAAGAGGATAAAGTAAGAGCATATTAAAAAGTTATCATTGTGTAAACTCAAGTGAGATTGTAACATCTTTACTTTGTGTGAGTGCCATGCTCTTACCTCATTGATGATGCAAGACGGTAAATCTAATCCAAATTAGTTTGTGCTGGCTACAAGTAAAATTCCCTGCAGCCTGAATTTCTTCTGTAATACCTGCACTAGTCACTGATATAGTTTGAACAATAAATTTCAAACGGCTGGAGGTCCCCAAATTATTCAGCATGACTCCTTTGCTCTTCATCCATCAGGATGAGTCACAGGCTTTTTCTCTTCCATGCCAGAGTTTATGAGCATATCTTTAGTAACACAGTGTAGTCAAGATACACACTTTGAATGATTCATCTTTCCTCAGAAAGCTCACAAAGCTTTTGTCCATTAGCTTTTTATAATTCTTTGCTGGTAATATGTACATTTGTAGCTAAAGAATGAGATTACTCCAAGTGTGCTTTGCTTTTTGCTAAAACCAACTTCATTCTGAATTCAGGTCTTTCCCTTAATCTCTGGAACAGCTGTAGAATGGAGTCCATCAGTTATTAATGTCATAGCCTGAAGTCTGTAATTCGTAAATAATATTATGCAATCTGAAAACTGTTTCCACATTTCAAACTTCCCTAAATACATTCAACCACAGAAACAGATGTTTAGTTAAAGAAGCCCATTAATGGTCAGCGGAAAAGCCTAAGATTAATCAGTGTGCAGAGCAGTACTTAGCACCTTCTTGGCAGTAAGTGTGTGAACATTGCCAGCATCCCTCCAGACCCATCTGCCAGCCTGTGGGAGCAGATTCACTGTGGAGCTGTGACAGATGTGCAGCTGGAGCAGGCTTTGAGGCACTTGGAAACAATAGTCACAAAATAGAATCAGAGATTTCTGACCTCAAGGAGAGAGAGGCCTTGCATCATTTTCATTTCAGTCCAATGTTTAAGCAGGATTCAGTCTTCCAAATGTACTGAGATTTCTTTTTGTGTGTTTTTTGTCTCTTTAACTTGATTATATATGTATCAAAAGAAGATACTGCAATCTGACCTGTCTTTTTAGAAAATTTAATAGTGTGTATTGTTGCCTGAATATTTTGTGGGTGTATCAATCTGTAGCTGTGCAGTTTCAATATATTGTAATTCTGGATGAAGCAACATAATTTCTGTTCCACAGAAATATCCCTTATGGCATTCCATATTTTGACATTTAAATATTGTTTTGAGAAACATGTATTCAAAAGCTGAAATGCCTCCTTAGAAATCAGTTCATTGCTGTGCTCCCTCAAAATGTCACAGTTACTCTTGGGGAACACATTTCAGATGCTTCACTTCTTTATTTGTCATTAGCAAGTCCAGCTAACATGCTGTATTCCTGAAGAGGTGCTACAGTGCAATAAAATATTTAGAGGAAAATTCTCTACCATCCCCTATTTGGTAGACTCAGAAAAGTGCATTTCCTGGGTATCCCAGCCTGTTGGTGGCAGCAGAAATGCTACAATTCAATTTTAGTGCAAATTAAAAGACTTTTACAAGTGCTTTCTAGTGTTAGGGCATTCAGAGTAACCCTGCTGCTGAATAACAGCTTGGCCACTGAGAACAGTGAGATGAGATGATAGAAATAAAAATGTGTTGCTGGAAATGGTGCATTGTTTATATCTCAATGTCACAACATTACAGAAGGAATGATACATTCTCAAGGCACGTGCAAGGCTCTAAAAATTATCTGGATGGCTTTAAAGGGAGATATTAAAGAAATAATACCAAAACAATATATTACCCAAGGGGTTTGGGTAATATATTGTTTTGGTATTATTTCTTTAATATTGCCAATGGAACTCATTGGCATCAACAGAGGAAGTTGTTGCTACTGTCAGTAAGCTCTGGGTGTGACCTGTGTGGCTGAAACTTTATTAAAAAAAAAGTCATAACAACTATGATGGTTCAAAATGTCTGTGGACTGGAGAAGATACTTCACTATGATTCAATGCCATGATACATGTCATCAAAAGACCCAGTGTAGGTTTAATCATCTTCAATGAAAAATCATAGTTTAAAAATGCAAAAAGCTTCTTTGTCTGAGACAAATTCCTTTGATAACAGAGATGTAAAGTACATGTTTACTGTTTGTGCAGCTTGGCATACAAGCTCTAAGGTTTCATTGTTGGATGTGAAGTTTGAGGTAGAGATAAGTAGAAGTGGAGCTCTGTCTCACCATTTTCCCTGTTTTAATGGGAGCTGAACCATTGCCTGTTGTGATTTTCAGACTTTACACCAGTTCAAATTTGACTTTCTCCAAGAAGTCTGTCACCATGAGCACTTCATCCCTCTATGCCTGCCCATAAGGTCTTCAAACATTCCTGGTAAGGCCCCCCTCAGGAGGATTTCTGTGCAACACTGAATTGTTGGGAGGTTCAAAGAGCAGGTAATAAATAACTCTCCCCAGAGCCATGTCTGTACATCAGAGGCCCCCAACAGCTTTTCAGGTGTGGTACTTAAGCAGTGTGACAAAAATAACAATTCAGTTAAAAATAAAAATAATAAGTTTTCAGTTAAAAATAAAATTTCAGTGTGCCTGTAAATAAATGCAACCTCTGGCACCTCAGTTAGGAGGTGGGAGGTGGAATTGTCTCCCTGGAAGTTTTAACTGGAATTTTTGTGATGACTGAGTTACTAAATCAGTAAAGCTACTGCCATAGCCTTGGGAGGTGGTAAATTAGGACAGGATTTCAACAGGTACCGCAGGAAGGGGGAGAAGCTCAAAAAATGAGCTCTTGTCTCCTTTTTACCTCAGTTTTCTGCATCAAAAATGCATTCAGTTTTCACACTCAGGACTTTTTTTTTTAAAGTAGAAGCTCTTTAGTTCAAACTGGAGTCAAATTTTTTTAAAATCTAGCTAATTTTTTTTTTACTAATAATTAAAAAGTGCTTTTTTGCCCATTTTCTTATGTTTATGAAAAATGAAGACACTGTGACGCCTTCAGAATCAGCACAGGAATATCGAACATCAGGTATGAGCAATATGAATGCATAAGTGAGCAGAATTTTACTTTGACCGCTGCATTGTGGCAAATCTTAGGCAAAAGTTATTTCTCATTTTCAGAAGTGGAATTGCTCTCAACCTCTGTGTTCTAGAACTCTTCTAGCTTAGGATGTGGGAACAACAATTTGGACTTTGTGCCTCCAAGAAGTCAATAGTCTAATGAGCAAACAGTTGAGATTCTTATGTAGGAATCATCTCATGTATATAAATCATCTTTTATTATTAAATAGTAAAAACTGCATGATTTCAAGAAATAATAATATTATATTTGTTCATTCTGAGAATTGAAGGAGCAAAATGAGGCAGTCAGACCAGGAAAGTAAGGTTTAACAATGGAACATTTGGAACATTAAGGGGGTGGGCAGGATGTATGTAACCTATATATTAATTTAAGCCTTCTTGTCCATTCTACCCCAAGACATTCCAGAGTACACTCTGACCAATGAATTTTGCCGTAAGCATTTCCTGATTGGAGTCCTGCTGAGGGAGGTTGGCTTTGCCTTGCAAGAGGACCAGGACATCAGGCACTTGGCCTTGGCTGTGCTCAAAAACCTGATGGCCAAGCACTCGTTCGACGATCGATACGCTGAGCCGGTAAAGAAACTGCCTGTCCTTCTTCAGTGCTTGCTCATGCAGCACCTAAACACCCATGAAACTTCCTTAGCCACTGCTATGGATTTATTGGTTTCTTGAGGATTATGTTGTGTCTTTTATTTTCAGGCAAAACAAGCACAAATAGCAAACCTGTATATGCCGCTCTATGGAATGCTTTTGGACAATATGCCAAGGATTTACATGAAAGATATGTTCCTCTTCAATATCAATACTTCCAATCAGGTAATTCATGTGGTTTTCTTGGAGCACGGAAATGATCAAAGTTAGCCAGTCTGACCCAGTGGGAAGAACTCCAAGTTTATGCTGATCACCGGTTAGGTAGCAGAATATAGTTTTGAAATTACTGATATATTTGCATCTGCAAAGTTTAATTTGGGAGGTCTCAATTTGCAGAGTACCTGCAGAGCCCTGGGAGTCTGTACTGTCAAGGAACAGAATGGGTGTCTGGAACAGAGCCAGGACACTGGTGTCCCAGGGCTGGAAATTCAGGGTTAGAGATTTGGAGCCCCAAACAGTGTCCAGTACCTCTGCCACAAGCTGGGGTCTGAAAACATGTCGTCAAGCAGGAGGCTGGGACACACTGCTGAAAAGAAAACCTCCCATTGCCCACAGAGTCTTTGCAGGATTGCTTCGTGTACCCAAAGATGGTACAACTGAGGGACCATAAGCTATACCAGGAGGCAGAGGGAATGCATACAAATAACTGAAGGAGAAAAGGGGTACAGAAACATCATAAAACAGCTTTACTGCCACAGAAAACGTTTGTATAAACTGCACATCGGAAGGGATATGTTTGTTTCATAGATGTTATAACCATAACACTTCAAAAACTAGAAGCATATTTCTGCAGGGGTGTTGTGTCTTTCAATCCTTCCAGCAAATGAAATTCCATTTCATTTGAGCATTGCTAATGGCAAGTAATATTCCTTTCCCAGTGCTGTGTTAATGTTTCAGAAACAAACACTAGTTAGACTTGACCAGTCCTTTACAACTTCCACTGTGAGAGAGCCTCATCTAGCAGGAAACTTCTCAGCACATTATGGCAAGCCTTGATCCTTCAAGGCTGTCATGTCATAACAACTGGCAGTAGGTTCTCAAACTCAGAGTCTTGGAAGACTCCTGGGCATGCTGTCATTGTCCAAGGTATGGATAATGACATGGAGTACTGGAGCTGGTTCTGTTTCTTTCACATGCAGGGATCCAGGGATGACCTGAGCACAACTGGCGGGTTTCAGAGCCAGACAGCAATGAAACATGCAAACTCTGTGGACACCTCCTTCTCCAAAGATGTTCTGAACTCTATTGCAGGTACAAATGACAGATTGAACAGACACATAGGCAGATTTGTGTGTATCTCAATCCATTGTGCTTTCTGCTTAGAATTCATGGAAGATATCATGAACTTCTGTTATACCATATCCAGGGAAACATGGTGTGCAATGTTTCTCTTCCCTTTGGGTGTCTTTGGATTGACTTTCTCTTGTGAAGCTGTTCTACTTCCACTGCTTCACTTACCCTCCTGCTTTGGAATGATGCCAGTATTCAGGGTCTAAGAAATCCCTTTGCCTGAGTTCATTCTTGTAGTCTCTGCCTGACTTAAAAATAGTCCCAAGGTTTCTCCTGAAAGCTCCTGATGTCTTATGGAAGCAAATATTCATAGTTTTTCCATGCTTAACAGAAGAGTAGAAATACAACTTATTTTATTCACTACTCCAACCCTATTTCAAAAGGGAAATGAATTCAGGCATCTTTCCACTGATTTTTGTGTCCTTAGGTCAGTTCTTACAGAATGCAACAGGCCATTTTATGCCATGAAAAATGGCAAACTGAATCATTGTACTTCAACTTGTTGCATGTTTTCAGTACTAAACATACCCATCAATAGCTTTGCTATTGGAAGTTCAAAGCACTTGTCTCAATCCAGCATGTGACACATTTTAAGTTCTCCATTTTTTTTTGTTGGTTTTTGTATCCATAAATGTTTTAGTTTAGCATGTTTGCTGTGACTTTCATTTACAGCCTTTTCATCAATAGCTATCTCTGCAGCAAACCATGCTGACTCCAGAGCTTCCTTAGCAAGTCTTGAATCTAACCCAAGTACCAATGAAAAAAACAGTGAGAGAACTGACACGTGTGAAAAGGTACATGTGCAAATGTTGGGAACGCTTGCTCGAGGTGGGAGTCCATCACTGTGCTTAATGAGGCCCTTTGCTGTCACCTCAACAGATCATGAGACCTTTGTCTTTGATTGGGTCCACTCTTCGTTTTGACAAGCTGGATCAAGCTGAAACTAGAAGCCTTCTTATGTGCTTCCTTCACATTATGAAAACCATTTCAGAAGGTAAAAACTGTGCACTCACTACTTAATTTATGTTGCTGTAAGATACTGTGAATACTTAATCCAAGTGAACCTTAAATTAGAATAATTAGCAGTGTATTTTACAGCCTTTGGGCTAAATTTAATTCCCTGTAATGGATACATAATATATTTTAATATCTCCCCTTAGATGCACTGATTTCCTACTGGTTGCGAGCACCCTTCTCAGAAATAACAGACTTTTTCAGCATTTTAGAGTAAGTTTACTTTGTGGTTGTTTGATTTTTGTGTTGAATATTCTAAAGTGCTGACTGCAAACAGTTCCTCTTTGGGTTTGTCCACCTATTGAAATAGTCTGAGACACCTCTTGTGTCTTAAATTATTTTGCTATAGTCTTCCAAAGTCATAATGAGACATTATTAATAAGATAAATATCCTCCAACATGTCGTGATTTCCATGAGCAAGGGTCATAATGCTTTGGGTCTTCCTCCTAAAAGAGATTTTCATATTGGTTTCCCCTTTGGTGTTGAGATTCTCTTCTTCCTTTGAGAAAAGTATTTCGCTCCCCAAAACTTCCCAGCCATAAGGAAAGTCATGTAATGTAGGATGACCTACTTTTCACATCCCCAGGGTGGTTTGCTCAATCCAATCTATGCGTGACTGCAGAATGCAGCAGGTAGCTGGTTTTGGAATTTCCTCACCATCTTGTAGTTGAAATGTGAATTATTTACCTTCAGCTAGTGATGCAGCAGTGCTTTTGCAGCTGGGTTTTTTGCCTTTGCCATCTCACCAGACAGAAATCTTCAACTGTAGAGAAAGAGAACAGGGGTGTGCAAAGTGCTGCCACACCTTGTGTGTCCCTAAGCCAGGAGCTGCTCTGTTCTATTACTTTTGCTTACTAGCAGGTGTATATGCCATGGGTCTCATTGAGGCCCTAAGATTCAGCATTTTTTCATAAGTACAAAGCCATTCATAGGCATAAAATGTGTTGTTTTATCTTTCAGGGTTTGTCTGCAAAACTTCAGATATCTAGGAAAACGCAATATTGTCAGGTAATTCTGTATTACAGACTCTGTGTTGCAGTGTTTAAATATTGCAGTACTCATTAGACTTAAATGAGATTAACAGTGTATCCATCAATTTTCTCTTGAAAGAATCTCTTTGTCTAACTGAAGCCAATGTATGCTTCATTTTTTCTTTTATGCAAATGATGTTGTTGTGATGTTCTGCATATCTGAGTTAATCTCTGCTATAAAGGATGAATTGCATGATGTGATAACCATTATTGCATTTATAACCCAAGATACTGGGGCAATTCTTGACCACATTTCTGTGCATAAGCCAAACAAGGGAACTTTGAACACTGTATTTCCATCCATGTAATGGAAAGATTAGTTTTAATGGGCATAGAAAATTGTTTCACAGCACTAAAAAAAACCTCCTGCCTCCCTGAAAAAATGTGACATCATGTTCAGCTGTGAAATGTGGAATGCACGCTTTGTCTCAGCTGATGTTTCATTTTTAATTTTATATTACTGCTGTGAATTTGTCTATATATCATGCAGTGTCAGAATTAAAGGTCACCAGATGAACCAGTTCTTGCTCCACACCAGGTTTAGTCAGGCCTGCATTCACTCTTCAGACACAAGGCAAAATCAGTGTCAGGTTTCATAACAGATCAACACTTATTTTCTCTTTCTCTTAACAGGAAAATTGCAGCTGCTTTTAAGTTTGTCCAGGCCACCCAGAATAATGGAACTCTGAAAGGTTCAAACTCCTCTGGCCAGGCATCAGGGCTGCTGTCACAATGGTAATGATGCATTGAATTCCTGACTCTGTAAACCCCCAGCCTGGGCTCTCATCCTGCAGCCCTTGTACTCTGTCATTGACTGAAAAGAGGTTGACAAAATATCTAACAAATTTCAGAGGCCCCAGAGCTTTAAACTAAAAAAGTTGAGTCTCTCTGGCTTGACCTAGAAGCTGTTGGTTAGTGTTATGTACAGGGAGTAATCCTGTCCTAGAATAATTTTAATAATGTAAATTTATGAAATTACATTTTTAAAAGAAGTAAACAAGAAGTGTTTTTTAAAAAGTTATCCGAATTTTGAGATATTAAATCTTCCTGAATTCTACACTAGTTATAAATATAAAATCCTTTCAAAACTTATAATAATCATTGGTATTTTAGTTCTAAGCTTCTCATTATAAATTAATGATGTGTTTGTCAGCATCAAAGAGGACTAAAAGAACACATGAATATGCACACATATTTTTACTGTCATTGTCGGCTTATCATATTTCTTTCATCTCATAAAAAGCGTATTATTTCTTTCTTGAACAGGATATATTTTTTTTATATTCTGAGCTAACAGAACTTACCTCAGTTTTTCTTCACCCAAAGACAGTTTTCTAAACATCAGCAAGTTATTTAAGCTGATGCTTTTTTTTCAGTGCTTAATGGAAGTTTTGTCCCCTGTGATTTCAAGAAATCACAGCACATGTTTGTTTTGTCCACCTCACTGATTTCCTTCATTTTTGTTTCTGAAGAATTTTGCTTCATTTTGTTTAATTGGCCATTGAGAAGCATTGCATGGAACTGACATGGAAAATTCTGAATAGGCACAGTAGTTTATTCTTTTTTTCTGTTCCTAATGGTACCTTTCAATTGCAGGATGCATTCTACTTCAAGTCACGATGGCCACAAGCACCACAGATCTCAAACATTACCAATAATCCGGTGCAAAAATGCACTTTCTAACCCCAAACTCTTGCAGATGATAGACAGTAGCACTGCAAGTAAGTACAGAAATTATTTACTTCCCTCTGGAATGCTGTGGGATTTAGATCAGGCTCTATAAAGACCTTTTCTTGACCAGAGGCTCTTAAACTTACGAGATTGGAGTCATCAATCCCACTTCCCAGTCAGGTTTCTTCCCTCCTTTGAGGATGTACAGAAACAGTGAGAGGATGTACTCACATCACTGGTGCAGCTGGTGAGAGTTGACTCAAATTTCCTCCCCTTTCATCTCCTATGAGCAGTTTTCTTCAAAATACCACTTTGGTTAAAAGTGCAGTTAGGACCTCATCTCTGCTGTGATGACACTTAAGGACCAGATTGAAGAATTAAATCATCTTTAATGACACTCAGAAGATTGTTTTTAATCTTTCTTTTCTTATGCTGCAGGCACCTCCAATGAAACAGACATTGTTCAGTATGTAGACACAGAGGCAAACATTGCTACAGAAGTTTCCCTCATAATCCTTGACCTGTTGTGTCTTTACACTCTGAATCACCAGGTATGTCTTGCTGGTTTTCTTTTCTGCTTTAACTGGTGGGATATGGGGTGAAAGGAAGGCCTGGGGGAGCAGGCACACAGAAAACCTGGAATGTCTGAGAAAGCAGAATAGGGAAATAAGATATGCCAGTCCTCAGTGAAGGTCTTTTAGAAGGGCATTGGTTCATTGTACCCAAACTGAATAGAAAGAGGTGGAAGAAGAGCATCCTACATATCCAGGGCTACGTACAGCCCTGCTCTGCTTGGAAGTGCCTTGCATCTAGTATTACATCACCTTTTCTGGACCATGCTTATCCCACCAGATTTCAGTGGTTTTCAGCAACAGATTTCCAACCTGCTTATTATCTCCATCTCTGCAAGTCAGCAGGTGAATCCTCTACCTCCTTAAAAATTGCTCAGATTGCCTCAGCAGGCCCAGATGACTTGCTGAAGGTCTCAGAGCCACAATACAGCAAACAGCTCCTTTTACATTGTAGTGCTCCCTCTCTGTCAGCCTAACCCTTAAATATAGTGTATGCAATCCATGACTAGTACAGGCATAGCAAAGTGCTTTTCTTGAAAAACTGCCGGAGTCTGCAGCAGGCTGGGAAAGTATCATCTGCAGAAATTTTACATTGAAAAAAGCATCACTTGAGAAGGCAGTCCAAGGTAATATCCAGCAGATCCTTCTCCTGTTTATTCACTTCAATAACCACAATGTCCTGTCTTGTCTGTGAACTTTTCAGAGGCAGCTCCAGCAATCTGACTGCCAGAATGTGTTGATGAAGAAGGTCTTTGACACACACATGCTCTTTTTGCAAATCAACCAGTCAGCAGCAGCTCTCAAACATGTCTTTGCTGCTCTCCGGCTCTTTGTGGGCAAGGTAACTCTGGGTTTATTCATGCTTAGCAATATGTTACAGCAAGTACAGCCTGGGGACAATTGGACAGTTGGCAGGAGTTTTGAACTTACTCTATTAATACTTATTCCTGACAAAGACAGTCTGATTTATTGTTGATTAAAAGAAAGAAGTTCATAATGTCTGAAAAAACCAGTTCTGTTCTGAAATTGAAAAATTTGTTAAGAGGGGGAAAGTTTTAATATAAGTAGATAAGTGATGTCCAGCTCTGTGGTGTATCCATTGCCTTTCCTGCTTTTACCACCTATGGAAGAAAGCTTGACACCCTGGAGGTCTGTAGTCTTCATGGCAGATACCTGGTTTGCAGAATCCACCAGTGAATGGTTACTGCTGTCCCCAGAGGAACCAGCAAGAGAGTATTCCAGATACTTCACCAAAAGTTCATCCACACTAATATAGTTCTACAAATACCTGGTTTTAAACACAGGAAAAAGTATGGATATGTGTCAAACTGTTTCTTTGCTTGCCTTGCATTTGTGTAAATTGGCATGGTCAATTAGGCACTTGATGCCAGCTGCAAAGGCTGCACAATTTCCAAGTCACAGAGCTAGATGAGATCCTCTGGAAACCAACCAGAATGCAGCACTCACGTAACAATTGCTCTGGGGAAGTGACAATAAGCAAGGCTGGCCTCGGTTCCTAAGTGTTTCTATGAAACACCAGAGTGTAGCTGAGTTTACAGCATGTGGCCTCCCTCTGGTTGTTGTCTCGGGGGAAAGAAGAGGGAAATCATGCTTCTCTCAGTAGTGCAGCTGGAGGACATGGGGGAAATATGAAGTAAACCATCCACAGACAGCTTTAAATGACATCCCAGACAGCTGGGAATGGAAGAACTCTATGCAATGGGGAAAATTAATAAGTATCCAGAACTGCCCCTCTCGTTTATCCTGTAGTTTTTGGGATTGAATTCTCCCTTCATGGTTCTGTGGGAGCAGGGATGTGTGGTTCCTGCAGCAGAACCCCTCAGGCAGTAATTAAGATCTATAGCCCCTGTGTGCATTTCTACCTCTCCTCCCTCAGTCTTGTGTTACATTCACCCTGCTGCTAACAGTGGGTATGGTTTGGAGAGCCCTTCTCTGTTGTCCCCTGCTCTTCAAACCTTTGACCTCTGGAAGTTCACTGACCTTGCTACTCAAAGTATTTTCCTTCTGCTGAACAGCAGTACCTGTGCAGAACCCCTCCTGCTTTTCCTGGTTAGCTGTTGTGCATTCCTGGCAGATTCCTTGCTGCTTTCTGGGCTTGCTGTGTGCCAGCTGCTGTCCGGGCTTCCTGGAGGCCAGTTTGATGGCATACAGTGTTTGTAGGAAAATCTGAGTGTAGTTCTTAATTAATCTTCATTTGAGTGTGGGATTATGTTTAGATTAAACCCTGGTATAACTGTCAGAGAGTTACTGAAAGGTTAAAAAAAAATGTGAACTCAGAATAACTTCACCAAGACCTGAGAGTAGTACTGAACATGTTCACACTTTTTTTTTCAATAGTTCCCATCAGCGTTCTTCCAAGGACAAGCAGATCTCTGTGGTTCCCTCTGCTATGAAATCCTGAAGTGCTGCAACCATAGGTCACGTTCAACTCAGACAGAAGCATCTGCTCTTCTTTATTTTTTCATGAGGAAGAACTTTGAATTTAACAAGCAGAAATCAATAGTCAGGTCCCATCTACAGGTAAGTGAAGTGTGAGATCAATATTTAACTGATGTGCATTAGTTTTTCTTTTTATATATACATTGAAGCAAGGCAATCCTTTTGCAGTCCTCAGACAGGCAATTCTCTGTGGCAGCTTGATTTTCCTGCCAAGTCTGAAGTTGGACTGGATTCTCTGCTGTTCTTGGGCTGCTCAGCTCTGCTCCAGGGAGAGACAGCAGCTGTGAATGTATCTGCATTGCCAGATTAGTGGCTATTCTTGACTCACGTGTTGCTTGTAGCAGTTGGAGCACAGCTGATGAAGGCACTAAACAGAATCTGACAGTACAGAAACAGACATGTAAAGTCCATTAATAACATATTTACACTGCAAAATGTGAGCAGCTACAAAATTTTGAAAGATTACTCGTAGTCCTTGTCTTTGTACATGTTACCTGTATAGGACAGGTATGAAATTACACTGTATGAAATTACAAGTGCATCAAGTCATACTAAAACAGGGGTTAAAAACTCTTCTGAAACTCCTGATTTCTGTGCTAATTGCATCCTGTGTTTGCTCCCTGTGCAGCTCATCAAGGCAGTGAGCCAGCTGATAGCGGATGCGGGGATTGGCGGATCTCGATTTCAGCATTCGCTCGCAATTATAAATAATTTTGCTAATGGAGACAAGCAGATGAAAGTAAGAAACATTTTTTGTCAATCACTACCTCTTGCAAAAGGTCAACAATTTCTCAGGAACAAGTGTTTCAATAAATAAAAATTGTTGGATCTATTAGCCAGTGATTTATGCATTCATAGTGTGCCTTTCTCAGGCAATCTGAAGTTTGTGAAGGTGTTTGTGACTCAGAAGCTTAATAACTGAAAATAATATTTAAACAAAAATATTTTTATTTGAAAATTGTATTATTTGTTATTTACTGCTTATTTTGTTCATTTGCCTCATGTCAGAGGTTATGCATTGGGACTAAGGGAACACAATTGCAGTTAACAAACAATTTTTAGTCTACAATTGCTCCCTTTCCTCTGTTCAGTGAATGTGTAGCAAAAACAGGCACAACAGATGGGTTTTGTAAGACCTTGCTAGCTCACTGAAGGTATGCTTGGCCCTTAGACAGGTTACCACTGCTGTTATAGTTATTGTCTGTACAAAAATTGTTGAAAAATATTCTGGTTTTTAATTTTTACAATTCTTGTCTATGTGCATTTTCAGTTTCATACTTTGGAGGTGTTGTTCTTCTCTGAAGGTGACTTTAGGATATCTCCACTGAAATTAATAATAAAGTTAGCAGAAGCAAATTGGTAGATAGTTAGCAGAAGTAATTCAATGTGTTATCTGATAAGATGTCATTACAATTCTATTTGTTTTTGAAGTCCAGCTTTGATTTCACAGCACTGCAGTCAGTCACACTGCTTCCGTGACTTGCTTATCTCTGTGTGACATAGAGGAGGGAGTATTTAATTTCATATACTTTTTCTGAATGTTTTGCTTTTAAACAAAACAAAGGATGGAATTAAGTCTGAAAAGAAATGTATTTCATTGTTTATCTGAAAAAGGAAAACTGAAGAGCTGAGCTAAGAGAACAGCTGGTGTGAGTAACATAAGGACTCTGTTTTAATCTAGCGCAGTGTGAGAAGGTCAGGAGCCGGACTTGTGCTTTATTCCCATGGTGAAACACGCTGGGAGTGTAGTTAAGCAGGACTATGCATAGCACACAGTGCTGTTGCTCTGAGGAAAGTGTGCAAGAGTCCAGTTCTGGACCCAGTAAGCAATTGAGGAGTATCTGTTCCAGTTCCCTGACTCAGCAGGGCTGTTGGACAGTGGAACAGGTGACTGACTTGGACCATCTTGTAGTGCTGTGAGACATCAGGAAAAAACACCCAGGGTTTGTGTGCAATGTGTGCATGCTCTGGAGCTGTGACTGCTCCAAAGCCTGCCCAGCTAGGGAAGGGGTGGAGGCCCTCTGTAAACAGAACTTTATCTTGTTTGGGGGTGCAGCATGGGGCTCTTTGGATGGTGTCAGTGATGCATTGCTTATCTTTCCCAAAGAACGTTAATTTCCCAGCAGAGGTGAAGGATCTGACCAAGCGCATCAGGACGGTTCTGATGGCCACAGCTCAGATGAAGGAGCACGAGAAGGACCCTGAGATGCTGGTGGACCTGCAGTACAGCCTGGCCAATTCCTATGCCAGCACACCTGAGCTACGCAGGACGTGGCTCGAAAGCATGGCCAAGATTCACGCAAGAAACGGAGATTTATCAGAGGTAATGTGAATAAATGAACAGGAAATCAGTTTGTCTTTAGGCTGAGCTGCTCTGATAAAAAGGGCTTTGGAATACTGACAGCAGTAGTGAGTTAAGAGAATCATACAGTGTCTCTCATATATTGGAAATCAGAGGAGTAGAGGTCTGAAAACACCTGGAGATGTGACATGCTCATCCCAGTTTGCCTGACCTTGAGTGCCTGATACATGCTGGAGCAGGACTTGTAACAGGGAAGCTGAGGGCAGTGTCACTCTGCTGCCTACCCCTAACAGGCACAGTAGCTGTGGTGCAGAGGAGGTCATGGGCAGTGAGTAACCCACAGAAAGGATTTTAGGATTTTCTTCTCCCTCACTATAGCCCAGGAGAGGAGCTTTGCTTATAATGCGTTGTCAAGTTCATCAAAGACTAAATGGGTGATGCAAAATTGCACTGCATAACCCAGTAAATAATAACTAATTTACTAAGTCATTTTAATGGTTTTCTTGAGAAAATCTATGCATTTACATTAGACACCTCGTGAAATTCACACTTGAGGAGGATTTCATCATTTAATCCTTTATTTTCTTAGATTACTTTTGTCTTCCCTTTTCTGCCTCATGACTTGGCAGTGCTGAAAATATATGGTCCTTATCACATGTATGCAGTAATTCAGGGTACTTTAACATATCCATGTCTGTTGGTCTCTCGTTACAGGCTGCTATGTGCTATATTCATATTGCTGCTCTCATTGCAGAGTACCTGAAGAGAAAAGGTAAGATCAACATATCCAAAACCAACTGTATATCCATAATATTATTGTTCAAAATAATTTTTGGCTATCCTGCTTTCCTTCCTTATATGTAAAGTATTCTTAAAGCAGCTTGAATTCTTCCCAAATGTTTTATTTTTAGAATATATAATAAATGCTGGTCTTAGACCGGAACAGTGAAAGTGTTTTGTGTAAAGAGGTTTAATTAAATGTTTAGCAAGCTAGTGCTAATAGAGAATGCTTCACTTGTCAGTCTGTTGTTATTAAATATGCATGTATTAACACATACCAGTAGCAGTGTACTAATACCATCTTACAATATCATAGGTTACTGGAAAATGGAAAAGATTTGTACCTCACGTATGCTCCTGGAAGATGCTCAAGTCTCTGATAGTAATGTGTTACTAACAACTCACAATGGAGGAAGTGAGTGCTCTAACCGTGCCTGTTTGTGGGTCAAATAACAAGATTAGGAGATCAAACTGCTGGTTTCCAACTGATCTGGAAAAATATCAACCAAATCAAACCTGTTTCTAGTGCATGTTGAAGGCTGTTATAGAAAGTAATGTTGGAAACATCACAAGGTCCTTTCCTGATGCTCTTTGGCTGGTTTGATGGATTGCTCAGAATGTCTCTGGTTATGGGCTTTTGCAGCAGGAAAATCCCTCTTGGGTCAATTGGTGTTTAGCATGCAAATCCATGTCCAATTCCTTGGCTGTCCAAAGCTGGGAGGGCAGGGGGGTGGAATTAATATCTGGTCGTCCATATGTAACGTAGTATAGATAAAGGGTTTTTTTTAATCTATGATACTTATTTAAAAATAAAGTGCAGGCTTATATTTTTTAATGCTTCTATGTCAATGGTTATTTAGTTTATGAAATCTGTATTGCATAGTAATTCTCAGCATGAGATATGTTAGCAATTTCCACAAAGAGCAATTTCCAGGGTCAAGGGCAAATATCTGGGGAAGAGAAAACATGGAGAGACTATAGTCCTTCAATACATTTGGAAGTGTCTGTGGACAAGATGAAAAAAATGCATCCCCTAAGAAGGAAGCTTTCTGTGAAGAGCAATAGTTGTGAGACAGTTCCGTAGTGGTAAAAGACTTTGCCTGAATAAAGATTATACTAGCTGCAGTGAAGAAGTGGGTCATTTTTAACCTTTACTTAAACAGTTTTCAAAACTTGAGAGAGAGAATGGAGGCTCCCATCTCCGTGTCTATGGGCTAGCTTTTTAAATTATTCCATAGTAGCATTTTCTTACTGTTAAATTAAACAAAAAAAATTTAATGGCTTTATCGGGAGTTTGTCACCTCCTCTGGCAGCTTTACCTTCTCCACTCCAGAGCAGTAGTAAAATCCTTGCAGGGCAGACCCTTGCTGATCTGTAAAGTGTGATGCCTGTGCAAGTTGTTTCTGCTGTAGCCATGGTACTGAAGGCCTCAGCTTAGCAAATACTCGATTTAAGCTCAGTTTTATTCCTTATGAGCCTTTCCATCCACAGCTGCTGCCACCAGCCAGAGGTTTCTGCAGGGGAGTCCCTTGGCTGTGACTGCTGAGCCAGGGCAGGACAGGAAAGCCACTGCCAGCGTGGCCACGAGCTCAGTGTGGCCTCCCTTAGGCTGTGCAGTCCTGGGGACTGACAGGGGGGACACCTGCAGGTTTCCCAGGTGTGAATTGTGCCACCTCAGCCTGCCAGGGTCATTCCTGTGCACAAAGGAGTGTTGCACATGAAGCTTTGCCAGGGCTGCCAGCGCTCAGAGCTCAGGAAACAAAATGCCAAAGAGAGGAGTAACACTGCATCAGGAGGAGAATGCTGGCATTCCCCTTTGCCTGGAGAAGTGAATTTATGTCATTGAGGAAAATGTAGAATAGTCTTATCAATTCCATCAGCTCCATTTGTGCTTCTCTTTACTTGGGCTGCAAAAGACATGAACTCATCAGCTCTGTTTAAATGGCATCTAGTAATTTCTTGAAGTATCTGGTCACTGAGTCATTAACAGCCTTTCTTGTGACTTGCACTTCAAGGCTTATTCTCCATGGGATGGCCTGCTTTTCTGAGCATTACTCCCAACATTAAAGAAGAAGGTGCTATGAAGGAAGACTCTGGGATGCAAGATACTCCCTATAATGAGGTCAGCAGTGTTAACATTTATATACCTGTTCCGTATTTACAGAATGTTGTTTCTAGTGGAATCCTGTGCGTGCTGCAGCAAATTAGAGTGAGTGTACTCGGGCAATGTTAAAAGGCACGTAGCTTTTGAGTGAAATGTCACAGCTGTTGCAGTGGTGTTTAGCTAAGGAGAGCATAAAGTACCAGAGCTGTAAGTCAGGGCAGGGGAAAGCCCTGAAGCAAAGCCATTCTTCTGCATGAGATGTCAACTATTCAAGTATTTTCGTGTTACTATTATTTTAATTTTTTTTGGTCTAAAGAAGAGCCAAGTCACCAATACTTGATTAAACATTGTGCAATTGCAAGAAACCTTAATATAAAAGTTCCAGAATAAAAATGAAGTAGTGGGTCTGTGCTTTTGCTGCATTGCTATTAATTAAATGCCACCAGCTGTCAAGTCACTGAACTATTTGCATTGGTGAAATTGCAGAATATCCTCGTGGAACAGCTGGAGTTGTGTGTTGACTACCTCTGGAAGTCTGAGAGATATGAGCTTATTGCTGAGGTCAACAAGCCTATCATTGCTGTTTGTGAAAAGCAGAGGGACTTTAAAGTAAGTGGGTGTTTGGTTTGGCTCTTTTTAATTATCCTAAGGCAACACTAAAGATCAAAATTTTTAGGGAAAAAAATGTGCTTTCCTTAAAAGGAATGTTTTCTTTCTTCCTGTCTGTAATTTCTCCTTTTAATGTTTTGTGCTGTGAGAAAATAAAAAACATTGATGTCTTTCCTGCCTCTTTTCAGCATCAATGCAACATTAATTGTAAAAAAAATTTCAAATAAACCTCTTGTCTTAGCCAGTGGCTATGATTTTTGACATGGGTTTTAAACCAGGAGCACATTTGCATTGTATTTAAGTTCAGAAAATGCTGATAAATTGTGTGGTTTCTTCACAGTTTCAGAGTTTCTTAGTTTCTTATTCACTTGGCAATTTCAATACGTAATGGATAGCCAGATGATGATTGCATTTACTGATTTTTCTGGGTTTAAATTGAAAGAGACACAAAGTGGTAGGGAGCAATAAGCTGTATGCTAAGGAAGCAGATCCTCAGATGTTAACTTAGCTGAAATTTTGGTTCACTCTCCTGAGAAAGTGCTGTTCTGTGGTAATTGTGGAAAGCACATCTTTGTGTGGGGTTGGGAGCTGACTGGGGGTGTTGGCACCTTGTTCTCACCTGCACAAACAGGATCTGGGTTCTCTGCCCCCTTGGCAGGTGAGCAGCACTGTCTGGTGGTGGGATGGTTCTCTGTGAGCCTGCACACAAAGGCTCCACTGCCACCAAACCCCCCAGAAGATGACAGAAACCTTGCAGTGACTCTTGAGTGACTGCCAGCGAGGTTAAACTGCTCCCTTAGCACGTCCAGCCATCCTGGCAAAGGTTTGGGAAGCCAGCTAAGGCAAGCACGGCTGTGCAGAGCTGTGGTGGCATTCCCCAGGGTGCTGGCATGCCCTCACCTGCCCTCCCTGTCTGTCTGTCCATGCAGAAACTGTCTGACCTGTACTACGACATCCACCGCTCCTACCTGAAGGTTGCAGAGGTGGTGAACTCTGAGAAGCGTCTCTTTGGCAGATACTACAGGGTGGCATTTTATGGGCAGGTAAGTGAGCCTGGGCTCTTCTGTCCCCACAGTCACATTTCAGACCTGTCCCTGATAGAGTTCAGGGAAGTAAAAGCTGCCTCGTGGGTCAGACTCCCAGCAGGATTTTAGCCAGCAGGGAGCACTCAGTTGCCTCCGTGCAAACCACTGCTGTGGATTTAGGGTGTATTAGAGACCAGACTTCTGTGTCAGCTTTAGTTCTTGACTTCATAAAGCAAAACTGAGACTGAGGCAAGGCAGGTTTTTTCAAACTACAACATAAATAGAACCAGATAAGGCATCTTTGATAAATGGCACTCTCCTCCAATAGATCTTAAAGCAGAGCAGTATGGAATAGATCCTTTGTTATGTTTTTCACTGACTGCCTTCTGCTTCCAGGCTACCTCTGGTTCTGTGCAATGTACTGTAGAGTAGCATTATTCCCTCTGCTGTGCTTCAGCACCCTTGAAGCATTATTTTGTGCTTTCTTCTACCACAAACCAGTGTAGCAATCCAGCATGTTCCTTTTAGTCCTGGTTTTGGCAAGCATAAAATTTCCTGTGCTCTAAAATATAAAGTGTGTAAACAACAGATTGATGTGAATCATTCTGTTTGCTAATTAGATTTTAATGCAGAAATTTGCTCTTTTCTCCTTTTGATCTTATTCAAGGCTGTGGTAAGTCTAGTTCTGTTGCATGTTTTGTTTAATTCTCCTCACACATCCTTCATCCTTCCCTCTACTGTTAATTGACATTAATTTTCCTGTGCTCTTGATTCTTTGGTTCATGGCAGATAAAATAACATTGCTGCATTCGTTGTTGCATCCTGCAAACTAACTTCTGTTTGTTCAGTTACCTGAATTACTGAGCTGTTCCTGTCATCATGTTGTGTGTGCACTGTGGGGCCCAATGCTGCTTCATCTCATCTCAGTGGAAGTTCCTCCCAGGTCCACTGGGAGTGGGATTGGAGCCCCTCTTCCTCTGTTGCAAGTCCTGGGGTAGCATTAATGCTGTTTGAATGCAAGCCTGCTTTCCTGGCCTGCCCTGCAGCTCCCAAGGGGAGGGCTGCTGGGTCAGTCTGAGGTCATGGCAGTGGCCACTGGAGCACTCTGGCTAAGGTCCTGGCAGTCCCTTGTAGGAGCAAGCAAATGGAATTCAGGGGGAATGGCAGGTCCTGGCTCTCTGGACGGATTAGCAAAGCTGAATTTGCCAAATGCAAGGAGCTGCACCTGAGGAAGGGCAGAGTTTTCCTTATGCCTGGCCTTCCTCAAAACGGGAGCAGCGCAGGGCTCTCCTACTTGCAGCCTCTGGCCAGCACTCTCCCAGAGCCAGTGGCTCTCCCACGGGGTAATTTAGCTGCAGCGCTTCTGCTGAACTGGGTTAGCATCTCTGTAACAGTGCAATGACTTTCCAGGTGCCAGTGCCACAAGGACAACTTCATTTAAACAGCTTTAGTGCTCTAAAGGGTATGACTGTCACAGCTGTGTCTTCCTCTGTCTGTTCCCCCCAGTCACTGGGCTCTAAAGGCAACAGGCACTGCTTTCCTCTTGCCCTTTGCAGGAGAGATGTGATGTGGCTGCTGTTCCTTAACTGAAACAAAAGCTGCAGGGAAAGTAGATTAAAGAACAAAAGATTAATACTGAGAGGGAGAATATTGGGGGTTCTTAGTGGAGAAAGATGATCTGCTGCTGCACCTGAAAACTGTTCTTCATGCAAAGGCAGAGGCAGAATTTGGTTACTGCATTGCTGCAGGGACCCTGTGCAAGGATGGTTTGAATTAATGTGATCCTCAGGGAGGACACAGTCATCTGTTTTCACCAGCAAGATTTATTTGCCAGCTCGGGGAGCTGGATCTCATGGAAGCTGCTGGTTTAGACTGCGCTTTCTGTTAAAGGCCTTTATGTCAATGTCTCATTGCACCCCCAAGTGACCACACTAGCCAGTGCATATGAGTTTACTCACAGATGAGTGTTTGAAAAGTCAGTATCTTTCTTGAATTAAGAGCCAAAAAACATCCTGTTAAATATACTGAATAGCTGAGAACTCAAATTGTGCTGATAAGCAAAGACATTCAAGACCTGTTTTTCAGAGCAGTGTCAGGCAAAGGTAGAGCTGAGGGTTTGTTCTGCTGTGTGTACAAGAAGCTGGAGAAGTTGGAGGGCAGAGTTTCATAGTGCTCACAATCACTCACTGTGGGGTGAGCCAGGGAAAGAACCATTAGATGCCAATTCCTGGCCGGTCAAGCAGAAGGCTTTACTTTCCACCAAAGGGCAGAGAAGGGTCTGAGGTACTGTGAGCTCCAAGGCTGTGTCTGGAGGTGTGTGAGGCTGAGGAAGGGCCTTATCAGAACTCCCACGGTGACAAGCCTGGGTCAAAACTTGTCTCTCAGAGCATCAGAGCTCAGTGGAAACCAGTAACCTGCTGTTCAGAACCTGCTGTTCTGCCTTCAATCACCATCAGCTGCTCTCTGTCACAATTTTCATCTGTGAGGCTGCATTGTCCTTGCAGGACCAAACCAGCCAGGATGAAAATAATCCCGGGAAATGCATTGATAATGTAACCTTGGCTGCTTAATATTTTAAAATCCTGAAATTGGAGGATATTTGGCTTCTGAAAAGTATTTAATCTTACTTTTAATAGTCTTTGCCAGACATATAGCATATGACAGACATCATTATTTATAGCTCACAGTTAACTTCTGCTTGTCACTTGTCAGCTGAAATACTGTAGGGAATATGTACTTAACTGATGTTTCTTGTATTGGAGATAAGATTAAATCTGTTAGTTTTTTGGTTTTTGCTATTTTTTTTAAGTAAAATGATTAGCGGAGATATCATCTCAGTGTGCCAGGCAGCATCAGCAGAGATTTGGCACTTACATGTAAGCACTGTGTTCCAGCAGGCAAACATACACAGAATCAGGGTTTAAGAGCATAAACTATATTGTAGCTTGCTATGGGATCATTTTGGAAAACATGAGGGGTTTTGTTGAAAACACTGAATAGTGACAGAAAGCAGATGTCTTTTGACAGAAACAGTGCAGAGTAGTATGTTTAAGTATGATTGCATCAAACTGATGAGGGTTTTCCCACATAAAGCAGTTTTGATTCAGTGGAAACAAGATCAGAAACCAGATTATGATCCTGTAGATATTTTCTCAGTGTAATCAATAGGAAGTCAATTGCCTACCTGGCTCAACAGATGTTTGTAGGATCTCAACTTTGGAGCTCTAGTTTTTTTTTCTCAAATTACCTGTGAAGGTCTTCATATGCCTATGGAATTTAATTGAAAATGTTGTTAAAAATCATGCAATGTTAGAAGGTCCCTGTGAGACTGAAGATGCTGTCAGATGAGCTGCTCTTGCAGCTGTTAGTTATTGGTTTCCAGTAATGCCCACAGTACTCCTGACACTTGCCAAATTCAAAGACAATTTTATTGCCCCTTGTCCTCACTGAAGGAGAAGCCAGAGATGCAAATATTTGTTAATCCCCATTGAAATAAAGTTTGGGGGGTTCTAAAGAAGCAGTGAAATTCATAGCTTATTTTATTTTAATTCTGCCTATACAATAATTTTAGAGGGCAAAGTTGAAACACACTTCCAGGTAAAAAAAGCTGGATTTTGCATGAGTACCTTCTGAATAGATTTTGGAGAAATCTCTTGCCTTCATTAAGTTCTGCTTCTCTGTTTTTCTGCAGATAGCAGTTTGCTTAGGCTTATTGTAGAATTGGCCATCCAAGCCACATCATGTGAAGTTCAAAGGGCCTTGAGTCTGACCCCATTAATGCTGTCTGCCCTTCCCCCTATCCCTGCAGCTTCAGGTGTTTTCCTCTGGCTCACTTTGCCTTAAGGTGAAAGGAAAAGGCTTTGAGTGTAGCTGCAGTGGTGCCCATCACCAAGGGCACATGAAACCCCAGGAGGGGCTGGTGCTGCTCATTGCACTGGGACAAATGCAGTCCTTGTTCACGAGGCACCTGCTGCTTTCTGCCCAGCTGGGAGAGCTGCTCCTGCAGCATTGATGTGTTTGTTCAGCTTGGGGCAGCTCAGTGTCTCACCTGCAGGTGATGCAATGCTCTGTTAATTTTCAGAGGTTTGCATTTCTTCTGAAGCCTGACAGATTCATGCTCAGCTTTTCAGTGAACCCTTTTATTCAAGCTCTGCCAAGTATTAATATTATTAAATCCAGTGTATTTAATAATGACCTTAACAAGACCATATCTTTGTTGCAAAGGAACACGGTCTGTGTGTCTATTTGTTGTTTTTCTTTTCAAATGTGAATAATTTGTTACTTGTCTCTGGAAGTGCTGCAGTTCTGTGTGGCCTTTCAAGGTGCCCACTAGAATTTCTCTTCAGCTGCCCTGAGGAGATGCAGACTGGTTCCCAGGTGCTCCCATGCCATGGCCGTGGGCAGCAGTGCCCAGCCTGTGCCTGCACACCTGGCCCTGGAGACACGCTGCACACAACCCAGCTGGGCTCATTGTCCAGCAAACAGCTGTTAATTAAACCAAATTATTAAAATTTAAAGAATTTTTAATTCTAGTTTTTAAACCATGAGGGTTTTTTCATCGTACACACATCAGCATTTTCAAGAAAGGCCTTTAACTCTTTAAGCTGCTCAGTCTCTTAAGTGAATAAATGTGTAGGGATCTTTTCCTGGGTAACTTTGGAGATTGCAGACCAGTATAAACACTGACCTCTGAGCACATGTCTGCTAGGAGTGGACAGAGGTAAGCTGTAAGCTTTTCACTTAGGTGCTGGAAGGGGCCTCCTGGATGCTCTGGTGGGTATACAGGCAACTTTGATTCCTGATGTAAGCAGCTTATTTAGGTTTTGCCATGGCTGTTATTTTCACTGTATCCTTTTGTTCCTTTCTAAACAGGGCTTTTTTGAAGAAGAGGAAGGTAAAGAGTATATCTATAAAGAGCCCAAATTAACTGGCTTGTCTGAGATCTCTCAAAGGCTGATGAAACTTTATGCAGACAAGTTTGGAATAGATAATGTGAAGATCATCCAGGATTCCAACAAGGTACGAAAAGCATGTGGTTTTGCACAAGGGAGAGAACCTGAGTGTATGGTGCAAGATGAGCAGGCAGATGTTTGCTGCAGTGCAGAAGCAGGTTGTTTTCCGTCCCATTTAGCTCTCATCCATTTCAGCCAATGGCTATAGTCAAAGGTCCCACTCTTCTTAGGGAACTCTTGGTAAAATGCCCTTGTATCCATCCATGATCTGAGTATTGGAAGTCTCAGTTTTCATCATATGGCTATAAATAAATAAACACCTCAAAAACGTTATGGATGCTTTGGAAGCTCATCACACTTACCATAGTTTTATTGTTTTCCTGCAGGTGAACCCCAAAGACCTGGATCCCAAATACGCCTACATCCAGGTGACCTACGTGACCCCTTTCTTTGAGGAGAAGGAGGCTGAGGACCGGAGGACAGACTTTGAGATGCACCACAACATCAACCGCTTCGTGTTCGAGACGCCCTTCACGCTCTCGGGCAAGAAGCACGGCGGGGTGGAGGAGCAGTGCAAGCGGCGCACCATCCTCACCAGTACGTCTGCTCCCCTGCTCCATCCCACCTCACCCACAGGGGCAGCTCAAGGGCCAGGGGTCCCTCACTGGTTCACTGGCTCTCTGCCATGCCTGGCTTGTGTTTCTAGCTCTGGAGGTCCTGCATTTCCTGCTCTCCATTGAGACAGACACGCTGTAAACTGGAGTTTGTTTGGGTCTAAGCTGACTGGAAGCAGATGCTTAGTGGAGAAGGACGTGCATGGAGTTTGGGAGACCTTCCAAAGCATGTAGGGCAATCAGAAAAGTGTTAGATCAGACTTAATGCACCATAACAGTGCCTTTACCAAACTCCCCGAGATACGTGAAAGGCTTTGACTAGAAGTAAAGAGTTTTAAAGGTGAATAATTCCTCTGTCAGCTCCCATGGTAGTATTTAGGTTGAATGTTAAAAGTACCTCTTAACTGCTTTAAGGATGATGTTTTAATAGTAGGTTCATCTGCAGGTGAGTGTTGTGCAGGATGATAACTCATCTTTTCACTGTGGGTCGTGGCCATGTCTTCCTTACAGACCTGCTGACCATCTTAGGGATAATTATTTTCATTCAGCTGCTTTATTTTTCCTTATAATTGACATCTTAACTCTTCTTGCAGTGATGTAACTTGGGAGTGGTTCTGCTGGAGGCAGCTTAGCACTCAGAACCATTTTCTTTTAATAATAAACAATTCAAAGAAAAAGCCAAGTAGGATGTCTGTTCTGCTAAGAGTAAAACTTGCAGATAGAAATTTTTATTCAAAATAGGAGTAAGATACGTAATATAGAATTTCTTAAGCTAGACGTTAAGATTTCAATCAGTGTTTTAAGGCAGGAATGTCAGGAGCACTAGATATGTCTTCTCTTAATGAGTCATATTAAACTGAAATTTTTTGCTCCTTATCATGATTGAAATCTCTCTTTTAAAAAGCCTCCTTTGTGAAACTACTGCTGAAACTTGACTTGTCTGAATTTTGATGTATGAGGAACTGTCTGAGATGGAGGCATTGTTCTCATGGGCAGCCATGGGCAGAGAGGCTGATGTTCGCAGCAAAGGCTCCCAAGTGACAGAAAATCCAGTTCCCTGCCAACTTCAGTGCATCTGCTTCCCCCAAAGGACAAAGTGAAAAAAACTGCTTACAGTGCAAGCATAGTCACCTAAAAGTTTTGCTCTGGCAAGCCAGAAAAGAGGCACTGATGTCTGAGGGTGTCTTGTTACATGACACAGCCTTGCTTGTAAGAAGAAACAAGGAGGAACAGCTTGTGTGTGGTTTTTTTAAGTGCTTGGGCAGCAGTAGGTGTTTTGAGATCTGCATTGAAGCAGGTAGTTTCACTGACTTGAAAGTGCAAGTCTGTTATGGTCTGTCTGGCAAAAACAGAGAGGGCTGTTCTTCTGGCAGAATATTTTCCCTGGGTTATTACATGCTGTCATCAGCTCCCATCACTCTCAGCCCTGCTCCATCTTCGGCATTAGGTGAGAATTTGATGAGTCCTCTTCTCCCCTGCTTTTCCCTTTGGCACCTACCTCACCTCAGTGCTTTTCACTAAAGGAAGCATTCTTCTTCTTCTCTTTGTTTCTTTTTTTTCCCCACTCCTGTTTGATAATGTCATGTGTTTTCATTGGCTTCCTGTGTAAACTTAAGCACTTTCAGTTTGAGAAGAAAGCAAGGTTTCTGCTATGGCTGGAGGAGTGGTGAAGTCAATTGTGCCTGGGTGCTGGAGTGGCACCTGCACTGCATCTGCTCCAGAGCCTGCTGGGCCAAGGGCAAGTGCAGTGTGGCTGCAGCCCTTGATGAGTTCAAAAGGAAATGCTCTTCCAGTGCCGGGTACATCAGAATTCAATTTGGACCTGCTGTGCCACTTCTACTCATTCAGTGATTAAAACTTAATTTTTATGGATTAATAAAGAGATTGACAAAGTCAAAAGTTAATTCTTTGACTTAATTGTTCTGCTTTCCTAAACACTCTCTTGTTGGGTGAGTTCTCTGAGCCATTTCTCTCTCTCTTGAGTAGCCAGTCACTTGTTTCCCTATGTGAAGAAGAGGATTCAGGTCATAAGCCAGACCAGCACAGAGCTGAACCCCATTGAAGTGGCCATTGATGAGATGTCCAAAAAGGTCTCAGAGCTCAATCAGCTTTGCACAATGGAAGAAGTGGACATGATCCGACTGCAGCTCAAGCTCCAAGGAAGTGTCAGTGTCAAGGTAATGACAATTTGCTGCCTTTTTTCTCTTTTTTTTCAATGCATCTACCTAATTTTTTATTCTGTTTTACATCATTCCAGACATTTTTTGTCTTTGGCGTATCTTGTATTATAGTGCTGTTAGATCTCACTCTAAACACACTAAGGAATGGAAAGTTTTCCACTGGCATTGATGACTGCTGGTTTTATAGGCTAATTATTTAATTCAAGTCTACTCTAAATAACCACTAAGACCTTTCCAACAAGACTGTCACGTATCACTTGAAAATATGGCCCATCACAAGCAGGTGGATTCTTTAAAGGGAGTTTTGCTAGGACTGGCTTTGTCATTCCCTATTTAGGAGAGTTGGGATTGTGACAGGCATGTGTATTCCTGGTGTTCTCATTGAAATATCTACAAACAAACATGTAATTGTCTGGGTGCTCAGCTGGCTGGGGATTTGGGAAGGCCAGCACAGATCTGCAGCTTGTAGGAGGATTAGCAGCTCCTGTTTCCTCAATAAAACTCCTCAGCTCCCGTCCTGGTGACAGAAGGAGTGAGGGGATGTTCTTCTCACAGCCTAGCTTGTCTGAGGCCAGTCTCCAAGCCCTGGAGCACAAGAGAAACAACAATGTATGGCTTGTTCTCTGTTCCTAAGCTGTGCATTTCTCACCCAGGTAAATGCTGGACCAATGGCCTATGCTCGAGCTTTTCTTGAAGAGACAAATGCTAAGAGATATCCTGATAATCAAGTTAAGCTTCTGAAGGAAATCTTCAGGTAAACATTAATTTTAGGCTTTTCACCCCTCACATAGCACACTCTGCACAGCACAGGCAGACAAGACATGAAATCAAGCCAATTTGAGCCAACCTAATTTACATCTGCATTTATCCTGACAAGTCACTCCTGAGAAACATTTACAAAATCAGGCTGATTTGAAGCAGCTTAATTTATATCTGCATTTACCCTATCTTACAAGTCACTCCTGAGAAACATTTACTGCAGTTCTGGGCTACCCTAGCAGAAAGCATTCCTTTTGATCTGAGAATGAGTTCCAACAAGGCGCAGTTTGCAGGGGGGAGAAGAGATGCAACACCGTGTGTGTGTATAGATAGGTTTTTTCATTCCTACAAAAGCTGTGTCAAATGTTTTTTTGTGTTTTGGTGCTTGCAGGCAGTTTGCTGAAGCCTGTGGCCATGCCCTGGATGTCAACGAGCGCCTCATTAAGGAGGACCAGTTTGAGTACCAGGGGGAGATGAAGTCTCACTACAAGGACATGCTCAGCGAGCTCTCTGTAGTTATGAATGAGCAGGTCAGAACATCTTTTTGGGTGCTGGGTGGGCTCCAGGAGGGGGGCTAATTGTGTTTTCTAGTGACAAATGAAGCTGTAGAGCAAAATACTAGAAGTAAAACCTTGCAGTTTATTTCTTTGTGGTTTTGGCTTTTGTTTCTTCCCCTCTTTTTTTTTTTTTAATAGAAGTGTATTCTAAATCTGATCAACAAAGTTCTGTTTTCTGCCTTGTTACATATTGAAAAGCTGAATGTTTGTGAGGCTAAATGCTGACTGGGGTTTCGAGGCATAGAAAAATTGTCTAAACTAGTGCTTAATGCTTTGCTTGCTTTGTCCTATAGCTGTGTTGTATTTAATTAAAACAGTAAATTGCTATTAAGATGTAGCTTATAACCACAGGAGGTATCTTTATTGTGTCTATTTATATTCAGCTTTCAGAGAAAGTTATTTTTCAATTTTTTTTTTATACTTGAGTACACTGTCAGGACAGATGCCATGTATTTTAGCAGCTTCAGAAGGATGAGCATGCATATATACATTATATGAAATGCATCTCAAAATTCTGAATTGGACTCCAGTGCACACTTGCAGCTATTCTACTGCTGTGTCCAGGCAGATTTTTTTTTTAATATTTTCAGTTTAAATTAAATATTGAGCAATTTGCATACTGAAGTGCTAATTAAACCATGTTTAATTATTTCTCTGCATATTTATGGGCAGGCTACCTTAGATTGCATGTGATAAATAGCTCCACTCTAGCAGCTGTGCTGCATTTCCAGGTGCCTGTAGTATCCAAAAGCCCTGTTGGTGTAGAGTAACTTGGTTTAACCACTGGTATCAGCGGTGGCATCTCACAGAAGTGCCTAAATGGCTCTCCATTACCCCATGCTGTATTATTCATCTTCACATATGAGCAGAATAAGGACTGACCTGAATATTTTGCCCATTGTTGTACTTACTGTGGAATTGAGTGAGTTTTTCCGTGGGTGTAAAGCTCCCAATTGCTTGGAGGCCTGGTGCCTGCTGGATGGGGTCAGGGATGGCTGCAGGCCTGGGGGTTGTGCTCCCCTCCTCTTCAGTGTATAAAGATTTGTGAACCTCAAGCCTCCCAGTGATTTTATCCTAACCAGTATTTATCACTGTTGTGTTAAGGGCATCTCACATGGAAGTTTTTTTGGTCATCAGTCATTGTGCATAGGCAGCACCATATGTCTTGTGTAATCCACTGTTTCCCACAAGAATGGAAAATGGATGGTCAGCTCAAATGAGGCATGAGCAGCCTGTGAGATTCAGCATTCATAAAACATTTGGAGAGTTCTGTTAAATGCTCATACCTGTATTTGTATCCATGAGCTCTGAGTTTTCTTCATACTAAATAATACAAAATTACTTGTACAAACCAGTGCTAATGTGTAAAGAGTTCATCCAACAAAAGTCAAAATTGTCATCTCTTTTACCAAAATCATCTGAATTTTGAAGTCCACTCTGAAAACAGTCTCCCATTTGCAATCCTTTGGGGAAGCCTAAAAAGTGACAGCCACATTTTCTGGGCAGTGGGGGCTTTTGAGAAAACTCTACTCCTCTTGCAGTGAACTCATGAACTCCCTGCTTCTGAGCAGAGCATTTCCTCAGAGAAATTACATTCCATAAACTGTGGCTGAAATATTTATCTCACAGTTGGAAAGCTTGAGGCTCTCTTGCATCTCTTCTGTGTGCTTTACACCAGTACAATCTGCCATCTTTCCCACTGTTGTATCAAGAAAGTTTTGTTTCTCACCTACTGACAGTGACTTTTTCATCACCATGTTTTTCTCTTTTTTTTTTCTCTTTTTTTGTTTTTCTTTTCTGACAGCTCTGTCATGGTCCTTGCTTATACAGCTTCTCTTCTTCCCTGTCTAACATTTCCCTCAATACTATAGCCAAAAGTGGTATGTTCATTTTTCTTACATCTATTTTTTCTTTTAATGTCATATACTTCTCTCACTTGCTGGTTTTTCTGCTGGGTATGTTTGTTTCATTTCATCTCTAATGACTCCCTTCTCAGGGAGTTAAAGAAAGATCTAAGCTGTATGTGTGATGTGTTGTCCATGAGCAGTCTTGAGAGGCCTGTTCTTTAGGATCCTAGTTGTGAACTTTGGGGAGGCCAGTGAGGCAGCTCAACAAGAGCCCCCTGATGCAAAAGCAAGTGCCAATAGCAGCAAAAGCAAATGCCAAAAGCAGCAAAAGTGGCTGCCAGGGCTTGCCCAAGTGCCAGTGCCCTCCCTGCAGCCCACAATGTGAGAGCAGCTCCTGCCCAAGCTGCTGAAGCTGTCCCTGCTCATATCTGCCCAGGAGACAACTGAGAGGTGGCTGCAGCCCTGGCCAGGGACAGCTGGCAGTGATGGTGTAGGGCTCCTCCTGGAGCTTTGTCAAGGGAGAGGCTTCTCTTCCAGTGCTGGTGCTGTGTGGTCAGTGGGGATCACCCCGTCTCTGTTCTGAATGCTTCCACAAAGCACCCGTGGAGGAAGGCAGGTTTAAAAGGGGCTTTTACCAAGGCTAGAAGAGCTTCTTTAGGAAAAATATCGTCCTTCTTTAGGACAGGGCAGAGCTTTTGCCACTGCTGCTCGACTGCAGCTCTGCCCACAGGCTCAGCCTGGCACTTGGTCCCAGCCCTGCTGCCCAGCCTGGGCAGCTCTGTGGGGCTGCTGCACCCCCAAATGACAGCATGGGCAGAGCTGGACCTGTCTGTGCCACGGTCAGGAGGTGCTAATGTAGGTGTCCAGGAGTTTGCAAAGTGTAAGGGGATGTGTGTGAGAGTGGTGCAGTTCAGGTAACCCCATGGAGCTTGGCAGAAGTCAACCCAGCCCCATCCCTGCAGACTCCATTTACCAGGGTAAGGTGCCTTTCCTCTGTCAGATCCTTGGCACCATTGTGTAACAATTAAAAAATGGGAAACCCTTGGTTAAACAACAGACACTTCAGACACCAAATAATTCAGATCTCTCTCACTGTTGCTTTTTTTTTTTTTTTCTGAAAAGATTGCCTACAAGGAGGACTCAGCAAAGCATCCAGGGATGGAGCGCGCGTATTCCCGAGTCATCCATAGAGCCAGCTCCTCTGTGCCAGCAGCAGCCACTCCAGCAAACCCCGATGCCTGACTGCAGCCTGGGGAACAGCTGCTGGCTGGGGTGGGGTTTGTCATTTGTTGTTGAGGCTATTTTTTCCTTTTAGATTAATAGTACTGAAAATTAAGTTGATGGACAATACCAGGAAAAGGATTTGAGAGTTAAGATTTTAATTTATTGGAAGTCTTCACGGTGTTATTTTAAAAAATGCAAGCTTGAGAATTTTTTTTTTTTTTGCCTGCCCCAATATTTGCACATTCCCTCTCTTTTTTTCTTTTTCTTTTTTTTTTTTTTGTTGTCAGTTTTTGGTTTTGAGCAGCCTTTATTAAGCCAGGCTGATTACAAAATTCTGATTGAATAGATAGGTACACGGCAAACCCTAAGTTTGCCATAAATTATAATATATCTAATACTAAGTCCTAGTATACATATATTTTAAAGGTCAGAGTGGATGTTTTATAACATTTAAGCATATTGCAATTGTAAATAGAAGATGTGTAAAATATGTCATTTTTACAAAATTTTAAAAAATATCTTTTTAGTTAATTATGACAGTACTAAGAATATGGATAACATTTCAGTTACCATTATATTAAAATATTTGTGTATGTGTATAAAAGCGTCCATAAAATTTTCTCTTTGAAGCTCTGTGCATTGGTTCATTCCTACAACAGCACCCTCTGCAGTGGTGGAGATCAGGATCATCCCAACTCTGTCATGTTGTGGATGGTGATAGACACTTATGACATCTGCAGAATGTGGCTTTGGGTTCTCTCCATGGCCTCAGACTGAAGTCACCCTGAGAAGCAGCTTGGTGTAGTTCTCCTGCTTGAGACCAAGAAAACTCAGATTTTCCTTTGAAGTTCATAGTCCCAGATTTTGCCCAGGGCACATTGGGAAGCCACGAGCCTTCAGTGAGATGTTTGTTTCAGTTTCTGCATCACGTGGGGATAAGGTGGAGTGATTGTGCAAGTTCCTAGGCGTTCCCACACTCCTTCATGTTCATTCACAGAAAACCCCTGCTTGCAGCAGTCCCTGCTTATAGTACCTGTGTTAGAATTCTTCTTTCCTCTGAGCACAGTCCCCACAATTCTGCTAAGCTGTTTTTTTTCTGTTCAGCTCATTTCCCCTGGAGAAGGTCTGGTGGTTGCCCTGAGGCCTCCACAGGTTTGCTCAGGGCAGAGGCCAGTGCTATGGCTTTCTACCTGGGGGTACCAGGAGGAATTTTCCAGTGTTTTGCCCAGTTCTGCCCTCCTGTCTCTTCTCATAACACCCCAAGTTCACAACTGGTGCATCTTAGCTGGAGTTGTAGCCTAGCCCTGCCGGCCAGAGTCAGGGGTGGGCTCTGCGTTCACCCTCATCTTCATCTCTGTGTGCAAGGAGAGGTGCCATGACCCAGCCTCCACCTGCCAGCACCTGCTGCTGTCTCACTCAGCACATCAGGAGTTTTCCAGAATTCTTGGCTAAGGTTTGGAACCCCCTCAGTGTCCTTGCCTGGTGGGGGAAGGAGGGCAGTGGTTGGGATGGGCACACCTTGGTTTGGGATGATCCTCCTCCAGCAACAGTGCTGCAACAGTGTGACCCTCACCTGGGGCTTGGAAAGAGCCCAAGAAAGGGAAAGGACACTGCACAGCAGCATCAAACACAGCTGGGCAGGAGCTGAGCCCTCCTCATCCTCACCCTGACAGGCCTGGCCCTGCTCTTTGGACACTGCACTCTGCAACAACAGTGGTCTGCTGAAAGGAATGGTGCCTGGCCCAAATTGTAACTTGCTTTATGCTGTGTGTATATATATATATATATATAAACAGCCGGTTTATATATATATCTATGGGAGGAGCCCACATATAATGTATATTTATGTCATCAGAGGTGGCAGCAGGACTGTGCTGTAGAGAGGTGAGTGAGCACCTCTGTCCCTTGGCTTGTTGGTCTCACTGGACTCATTTTGTGTTTATGATGATTTGTGCATGGGAACTTCAGAAGCCATCAAGGTGATTGGGGACAGACTGTTTCTAGTTAATGTTCACAAGAAATGAGCACTACATCTGTTGGTGGCCACCTCTGGGAATAACTGGATTGCAGAAGCATGGTTTGCACTGAGGGAACGTGGCAGGCTGGGCTGAAGCCAAGCTGTGGTCTGTAAACAGAGGTAAGGAAACCCCTGGATTGTGTTCTCAATAGCTTGTGCGCAAAATGAGTTTCATGAGTAAGTCCAAGGGCTGTGGGATTTGGTTTATTTTAAGCGCCCAGCTCTGCAGCCTCCTCTGGGACTTGAGAACCAGCCCATATTCTGGGCTTGCCTTTGCTGGTGTTGGAGATGCTCGGGCTTGAGTGTAGCTGGGTCCTTGCTCCAGATGGCTCCTCCCCTCCTGCTGTGTTCACACACTTTAAACACAGTCGGGTGAAAGCAATTAGCACAAACATTAGCTTTGAACCAAGGCTGCAGCAGGGAGAGAAAACCAAGCATTAAACCATGGATCACTGTTTGAGGGGAGAGAATGAAAGAAATGCAGGAGGTATGTGAGGCTGTAGGAATATTACAAGGATGGGGTTTGGCCCTTTGCCATGATTAAATGCAGCATCCCAAACTGCAGAAGTGAGATGTGTAGCACTGAATCCCACACCCACCCTGTCTGTGATGCTGTAGGAAAAGGCTCTTCACCCAATTGCTGCTTTTCAAACTCATAGCATCACATGAGGTCTGCACCATTTCTTTTTTCCTACCAAAAGCTCCCCTTTGGGACTCCTTTTGTCTAGGGCAGCCATAAGATCATGATTGGCTGTTCTTGGAGCTGAGGGTTTCTCCAGTAAATTATTTCACAATCTATTCTTACACCTTTTCCTCCAGCTGGAGGAGGCTCATCCCCCTGGTGCTGTAGGCGAAGCTGGTGACAGATTCCCTTTCATCCAAGGAAGGAGATCTGTGCAAGCCAAGACACAAACTGAGCTGCTTTAAAAACTTTACAGAGTGCAAAAGAAATTATTCATGTTTGTTACTTAGTGGAAGCTATCTCAACATCCCAAAAGGAGTTAAGTGTTATACATATTTTATGTTTAATCACATCTTTAGTGACACCCAACCACAACCAAAGGCTTAAATTTCAATTAGAGGGAGGTGTATTAAATGTTTAATAGGAATCATTCCTTACAGGGTAATTATATCTTAACATTCTCTGGAGGGATGTTATCTTGGCAATGTAATATTGATCTGAAGAGGAAAACTTTTTTTTAAAAAAATTATTTTTGGATAATATCCAAATGAGAAATGGAAGGGGATGATCTATACCATTCATACTCCAGACACGCCACCCCTGTGCTGGCCATCCATGGACCTGGATCTGGGAAGTGAAATTGCATCCACACATAGCTTTGAGTGTGGCTTTTTTCATCTCAGCATGAAAACTGCTGCCCCACATGTGCTGAGAAGCTCCAGGCTGCAGGTACCTTTTACATCAGTTTGAACACTTTTTAAACTGGTAACTGCCTGTTCAATATTTCAGCTGTAAGTAACACGGGGCAATGAACCGTCAAGACAGATGATCTGTCAAGGATATCTGCTATGGATTTGAATGTGCTTACCAATTTTTAACAAGTTTGGTATGCACACAGATGATTTTTTTCTCTTAATATTTAGATTATCACAAAAATAATCAGTGTTCACAGTCACTACATATTAAAACCATGAAGTGAGCTCTGAACCTAGGCAGTTAAAATCAAGGGGTGTTTAAATCAAATATCAAATGAGAACAAAGAAATGGGATTTGGAGGAAAGCATTCAAATCTGTAGAAAGTTTTAAAAACCAAACAAAGTAAAATGCAATTCCCACTTAAGAGAAATGCTTTGAGATAAATAAAAAGTAATCTGAAAGGCAAAGAACAGCCAAGTCCATGTAGAACTATGGCCATGACCAGGAAGGACCTTCAGCTTCACCATTGCTGCATCCCCTCTGCTTTCACATGAGCTGCTTGGACAGGCACAAACCACCCAGTCCCACAGAGATTTCCTTCTGCCATCACTGTGCTGTCTGGAAGCCACAGCATGGAGTGGGAAGGTGTTTTTTCTTATTTTGTTTGAGGTTCTTTTGCTTTTGCAGTGGCCTCAAGTACACACATCCTAATGGGGAAGGGCAGGGTCCCATTCTGGTGAGCACACACTGCAACAGTGGAGAGAAAACCTCCACTGGGAAAAGCCTCTTGGGAGTCTTCTGAGCTGCCAAGGTGCTGTGGGCCAGCTTCCCACTGGAGAGCCCCTGCTTGGCTTCAGCTCCCAGCTGAGCCTGGCATGGGAACAGCCACTGCCTGCTCAGCGATGGGAACAGCCTCTGCCTCTCAGGTGAGCTGGGATGGGAACAGCCTCTGCCTGCTCAGTGATGGGAACAGCCTCTGCCTCTCAGGTGAGCTGGGATGGGAACAGCCTCTGCCTGCTCAGTGATGGGAACAGCCTCTGCCTCTCAGGTGAGCTGGGATGGGAACAGCCACTGCCTGCTCAGTGATGGGAACAGCCTCTGCCTGCTCAGTGATGGGAACAGCCTCTGCCTGCTCAGTGATGGGAACAGCCTCTGCTTGCTCAGTGATGGGAACAGCCTCTGCCTGCTCAGGTGAGCTGGGATGGGAACAGCCTCTGCCTGCTCAGTGATGGGAACAGCCTCTGCTTGCTCAGTGATGGGAACAGCTACTCTGCTCAGGTGAGCTGGGATGGGAACAGCCACTCTGCTCAGGTGAGCTGGGATGGGAACAGCCTCTCTGCACCACAGCAGAGCACGGCTCATGGGAGGTCCAGGTGTGAGCACAGAGCTGGGGACAGGGGCTCAGGAGTTCCCCGGGATCAGAGGTGCTGGAGCAGTGCTGGGTCGAAGCTGCCCAGGCTGGGACACTGGATCCCAGGGACCGAGGGCTGTAATCCCCTGCCTCGTCACAAACCCTGTGCAGTGGCCATTCACACAGCTCTGCTCCACTGCCTCCTCCTGGGCTGCCTCTCCTGTACTTCAAACACAGAGCCCTTCCTACTGGGAAACACAACTGAAATTATCTGCTAATTAAAACTGAACAGAATAACCAATTTGAGTTGGGAAAAGCAGGGGAAATTTTGGGAAATGCTAAATTGATGCTTTTGTTTCAAAATGACTCAAACGGGGGACATGCAGAGTTTGTTCCACTGGTCCCCGTGGCTGTGCTGGGGCTGAGGCAGCCCTGACAGCCCAGGGTGGGCTGCTGGCCAGGGGCAGAGCATGCAGACCCCAGCCTGGGTGCCCACACGGGCCCTTCCAGCCTGTTTTTGTTTGCAGTCCGCAGAGAGCAGCTCTGGGCAGCCATCAGCTCGCTGGGCAGCTGGGGGAGGAAATGAGAACATTATTATTCTTTTCAAGAACAATCCAGCACAGCTCCTTGGTGAAATATTAGCTATGGAAAATATCAAGTAACTTTCCTACCTTCCAGGCATGTGTTGGAGCATTTGGAGATGGGAAAAAGTAAAAGTACAGTGAAACCAGCAGTGTTAGGGGAAAGCTGCCGCAGAGTATTGAGTGGTTTTAAGGAGGGTGGTAAAGAGCTCGTCTGGGAGAGCCTCCTAGTCAGTAAGTGGTGGTGTGTATTTCTCACTATAGCCTCAAGATGCAAAGGTACTGGCACCCAAACAGTTCTGGCACCCAAATGGCACTGTGGGAGAAGGTGCTGCTGCCCCTCAGGGAAGCTGTGCCCAGCAGAGGTTTGGGATCAGCCCCGGGCAGCTCCTGTGCCTTCAAGAGCATCTCTAAGGCACAGCCAGGTGGGAGTCAGAGTAATGAGTGCCCTTTAATCTGGGAGTCACAGCCTACACAAGATATGTGCGTGGTTTGTAATGTTTCATTAAGTTGACAATGTGCAAGCATTTTTAGAAAATTCTCAGTAATGCAAAAGTGCAATCATAATTGCTGACATCTCTGTCTGGGTTGAGGTTTTTCATAACTCACTAGACCTTCTTAAAGTTCTCAGTATAAACATCTCCCTGTGAATGTTTCCTTTTTTCCTATGAACTATGGGCTGCTTCAGTGAGCTGGAGTCACTCACTTTTTGTTAGGGACAGCTGTGAGGCTGTTTCTTACACTGTGATGGGTTTTTGTGACCTGCAAATGCCATGTGATGTTGCCTGTAGTTCTGATTTAGATGTCATTGCACAGATTGCCTGTGGTGAGATACCTTATAGCTGCAGGGTTTCAAATATACTCACGTTTTATATGGGGTGTTTTGCTTGAGAAGAGAAAGCAGAGTGAGAAATCATTATTATTATTATTAACCATAATAATTTTAGGATGTACTTTGTGCTCTGTAACCATGATGCCCTCTCCCATGAGTGAGGGCTTGTTTTAATTTGAAAGCTCTATTGCAAGCTCTGTGTAGGTAACTTTGGGCCCAGTTGTGAGCTCCTCATTATGAAAATCTCCAGCTGAGCATAAAGATTCTCTTGGATGAGGCATGAGTTTGTACTCTGCAGCATATGTTGTGCTTGCAGGGGGCTGGCATAAAAGAGACTAATTCTGATTATTCCACACTATCTTGAGGATCCATTTAAAGGGGCAGAGCCTTGGAAATTCAACACAGACACCTAAAGTGTCCTCTTAAAAGTTTGAAATGTTTCTGTAGCCAATCTTCATGCCAGCCCAGTCCAAAACAAGGTTTTCAGATGTGGCTCATGTATCTTGTTTTTTCTATTTCACATTTTCAGGTAAAGCCTGGTTTTTTAAAAGTGTTGAGCATCCCCTGCTGGAATTCAGACCCCTTTCAGAAGCCTTGAATGCTCAAAATCAAAGCTTTGTTTAATATGGGACACATGGGATTTTCTGCATCCATGTGGGAGTTAAGGCACAGTCAGGCAAATGGTCCTTGCAAAGGGAAAAGGATGCTTAGCAGACATTAATAAGTTAAACAATTACCTTTTAACAGACTCATCAAATAACTTTGTGCCATCATTACCTAATGAGATGTCGAAACCTGAGAATGCTTTACACATATAATTGATTTTTGCCATCTTGTTTCTAGGAGGTGGTGGAGCTCATTCCCCACAGCTGCCTCGCTGCCCAGGCTATGAGCGAGTCCCCAGCCAGCTGTGGCTGAGAGGGAGAGTTTAATTAGTTTAATTAATCATGAGAGGAAGGCAAGGTTTCACTCAAGCCGAGAGAGCAGCCAGGTTTGCCCTCTCATGCCTGGCTACGTCTGAGGCTGGGGGATTCCACGGGCTCTGCTGCTTGCCCCCAAGTGCTGCTGCTCCTGTCCCCATGTCCTGTGTCCCCCTCCCACTCAGCTGGAGCACTTCCCATTTCCATGTCCAGGACAGAACTCCCCTGCAGACCCACAGTTCCTCCTGGGCTGCTCCTGCCCAGCCCCTGGGTCACTGTCACTCTGCCAAGAGAGCTCTGAAAATGTGCACAGGGGACATGTGCATGGGTTCTGCTCAGAAAATGTGCACAGGGGACATGTGCATGGGTTCTGCTCAGAAAATGTGCATAGGGGACATGTGCATGGGTTCTGCTCAGAAAATGTGCACAGGGGACATGTGCATGAGTTCTGCTCAGAAAATGTGCATAGGGGACATGTGCATGGGTTCTGCAGATCTCCATGCCACTTTCTATGGGCCTGGTATAAAGGTAAAGGTTATATAAATGTTGTTGTTTTTTTTGTTAAAAGTAAGCAGATGCATTTTTTTGCTCTCCCCCCTTGTCCTTCAGAAGGGGCTTAGGAATAGCAGGTTTCAGCTTGCAATAGGTAAGACCTAAAAGCCACACTTTTCAGAATAAGAATGGGTATTTTTCAGCATTTGTATCATGTACCAAAATGTGCCTCCAGGTTCTTCTGTTTGGCTACAGAGTGGTGCCAGCTCAGAGGAGGGGAGGAACCCCCATAGCTAAAACTGGGGGTGCTCCAAACAGCCCTGTAATGAATCTGGTCAGTGAATAATTAGCTGATTGCCTGAGGCACTGCTGCAGACATTGGTGCAACTCCTGCACCTCCCTTTGCTGTGGCAGCTCAGCTCTGGCAAAGAGCCCAGGCTGGAAGGAGCCCTGCAGGGATGGAGCTTTTGGGGTGAACACAGGCTGGGGCTGAGAGCAGCACCCTCCCCAGGGAGGGCAGGGCCAGGAAACTCTGCTGAACAGAGGTGACCAGCAAAATTGAGAGACTGGGCCATTTGTCCAATTATCAGAACATTTCCAATTTCTGCTGCAAAATCTTTGTCAAATCCATTCCCCACAAGGTTGTATTTTTTTACATGGATGTGCATTTGCAGGTGAAATGCATCCAAAGCAAAATGTGACCTGGTCTGGCAGAGCAGCACCTGTGGGACACTGATGTGGCTGCCAGCATGCTGGGCTCAGGTGAGAAAGGGCCTTGCAGACTTGCATGTCCCACTGCATTCAAGCTGTTATTTGAGTGCTCAGAAGAAAATAAATTCAAGTTGAGCATCAATCTTGAACCTGCTGCTGAGCCTCAGGCAATGGGTTAAGCCAAGTAAAGCATAGGGATAACTTAAAGCATAAAGGTCTAAATATCTCAGCTTTAAGAATGAAAGGGGAGGAATGAAAATTGAGGGAAAAAATGTAAGTTTTCCTCTTAAATTTACTGTTCACCTCTTACTTTGCCATTTAAAAGAAGAAGCCACTGAGGGAAGGCCAATATGGGATCAAATTTGGACATTAAACTTATTCAGCCCTTTCGGACATACAGAAGGAAAATCATCAGAAGTGTGTCAGCAAAACAAAGTCAGCACACACACACAAAAAATCTTCTTGTTAATTTTTAAATCTATCAAAATATTCTTTTTTACCTGCTTAAGTAGTACAGCCAGACTCAGAAGAGAATCAGGCTCTTTTGCCCCACAATGGAGCATAAAACATGTCAAAGTCAGGAATCAAGGACTCGGGGCACAGCCATGTTCTTGCGCAGTGAGAACTGGAAGGGTTTGGCATTGACCCCGAGCAGAGCTGCTGTTACACTTTGGCCTGGTAATGTTTTAGAAGATGCTGTGATCATTTTTTTATCCAGTGCTGCTGACATTCAAGGCTGATTAGCAGCAAACCCTCCTGGAGACTCCAGCCCTGACAGAGATCTGGGATCAGGTTTGCTGCTGGGATGATGGAGCTGTGAGCTGTTCTATTCCCCAAGATTTCCTGTTGGGGCAGGAGCTGCTCTGCTTCTCTCCATCCTGTCCCAGCAAGACTGCAAGTGCAATGCCAGTACTTGGGCTCTGTGGGTCGGGTGTAGCCCCAGAAAAGGCAGGCTCTGTCTTTTTGCACAGGAACTCCTGTGCCACTGGGAGGCAGGACACACCTCCAGCTGCAGCATGTCACAGAAAACAGCCACACACCTGCTGCTGATGGATTCTCCAGGACAAAATGTTGTGGTAAGCTTAAACAAAAATCGTACTAGAGTAGCAATGAGTCCTTTTTGATTTTTTATCTTACCTACCTCAGGGGAGCAAGAGGCATTTGGCAAGTGAGATAGCTACAAAAGCTGTTCAGCAGTGGTGCTGGCTGGGCAGGTGCTGCTTCCTGCTGGTGGCAGTTTTCACTCTGTCCCTTCCCCAGGGAGCCCCTGCAGCAGCCACACACACACAGAGTGCTGCATGTCACCCTGCACACACACACACACAGCTGCTGCATGTCACCCTGCACACACACACACACACACAGCTGCTGCATGTCACCCTGCACACACACACAGAGCTGCTGCATGTCACCCTGCACACACACACACACACACAGAGTGCTGCATGTCACCCTGCACACACACACACACACATAGAGCTGCTGCATGTCACCCTGCACACACACACACAGAGTGCTGCATGTCACCCTGCACACACACACACACAGCTGCTGCATGTCACCCTGCACACACACACACACACACAGAGCTGCTGCATGTCACCCTGCACACACACACACACACACACACACACACACAGCTGCTGCATGTCACCCTGCACACACACAGACAGAGCTGCTGCATGTCACCCTGCACACACACACACACACACAGAGCTGCTGCATGTCACCCTGCACACACACACACAGAGCTGCTGCATGTCACCCTGCACACACACACACACAGCTGCTGCATGTCACCCTGCACACACACACACACACACACAGAGCTGCTGCATGTCACCCTGCACACACACACACAGAGCTGCTGCATGTCACCCTGCACACACACACACAGAGTGCTGCATGTCACCCTGCACACACACACACACAGCTGCTGCATGTCACCCTGCACACACACACCCCCAGAGCTGCTGCATGTCACCCTGCTGGGCAGGGGCAGAACAACGAGCTGAGGTCCCCAGGCTTTGGATGAAGATGCTCCACAAGGTTTCTGTTTTCAGGTTTTTTGCAGGTTTTCTGCTGCAGAAATTTGGTATGCGGTTTGTACAGTCCACTGAGACAGAGCACATCCACCAGCAGCCACACAGAGCTATTGCTATGGGGCTCCTAGCAAGAGCTTTGGATATGGCTGAGGGTGAAAACAGTTTTACCTGGGTCCATATCCTACCGAGGACAACTGGCTAAAGCCTCTCAGGTGTGAGAAATTGCCCCTTCTGTTAAAGCTGAGGTGTTTTATAGCAAACTCCACACAGTTGCAGGTGTCTGCAGTAGGCTCAGGCAGGCACGCTGAAGATGCATTCACCAAAATCTGCAGCTGCAAGTGTGCCATGGCTAAGAGGCACCCAGCACATGTCCCTGCAGCATCCAGGAGCTGGTAAGGTAAGCACATGTCTTGGACCCCACTGAATTTACAAGAAACAAGGTTGGGTGCATGGAGCTCTTCCTGCTTTCAGGAAACACACTGGTCAGCCCAGGGGCAAAGGCAGCTTTGCCAGGTTTTCACTGTCCAAAACTCCTGGGTCTTCTGGCCCTTTCAGCAGGTGCAGCTCTACAGGGTTGTGAGACAAAATTTCCTCAGATGTTTCTGGTGCATCAAAAGGTCTGTGCCTGCTGCAGTCTGGTTCCAGAGGAGCAGCAGGCATGGGATGAGAGGAGATATCCGCAGCTACAGCTGGGGTAAGCTGATTGCTGAGCTGGCCAGTGTCCCCTGCCCAGCCACACCTGCCAGCTGCAGGGTCAGCAGCAATATTATAATTACACATGGTGCTGTCACTGCTCAGTGCCTGATCTGCTTGCTGGAGAAATAGACCCACAATGCTCCCTACACGTTATCCCCAGCACAGGGGCACCTGCACTGTTATTTAAGCCTGGGTGCAAGCCCAGAAAAATGCATGGGTGCCGTGGGCTTCATCTGCAGCCTGAGAACTCGCATTCCTTCCACCTCTCTGGAGAGGCTCCCAGGAGGTGACAGCAGGGCTGATTCTGGCCAGCAGCACCTCCCGTAGACCCACAGCCCTTCTGACACCTCTGGAAAAACAAACACTGAGTCATCTCATGTTGGAAGCATCTCACAACAGCTTTCCTTTCTTCCCACAGCCTCCAGCAGCAGAGTGGGGAAATGCACACAGATGAAATGGGTTTTTTTCCTCTCTCTGTTATTCCTGAGTCACTGTTGAGCTATTGGGAAGTGAAGGACCTCAAAGCAGAAAGTGTGTTAAATTATTTCCCTGGTGGCTTTCTGGCATTCTCAGCTCTGTATTTTGAAGTAGGATTTGGGGAATGGGAAGACTGCTCCACAGGTTTTACATCTTACTGCCAGAAGAAAGATGGCTTTAGGTGATGAGAGAAATGCAGGGGGATTGTGTTTCTCTTGCTAATGCAAGAATCATGCCTGGTCTGTCTCTCATTACACTCCTGGGTGCTGGTGCCAGAGCTGCACTCCAGTGACTCTCCCTGGTGCCCAGAGAGGGCCCGGGCTCTGCTGCAGCCTTCCAGGAGAGCTTTGGTGTTCCTGCTGCCCATCACAGCTGCTGGCATGTGCTGTTAGTAGCAGGGTTCTTGCACTGTATCAACTTCCATTTGGAAATTTAACTTTCCTGAGAGAAATTACTAATTCTGGAATTGAAATTTCAGATACACAGAGCAAAAAAGCTCTGTGTGTAAATCACCCCGTGCTAGGGAAGAGGTGAATGGCTGTCCAGCGAAGTTGAGGTGTTTTATAGCAAACCCCACACAGTTACAGGTGTCTGCAGTGGGCTCAGACAGGCACCCTGAAGATACACCCACCAAAATCTGCAAGTGTGCCATGGCTGAGGCACCAAACGCTTCCCTGCAGCATCCAGGAACTGGCAGGGTAAGCACGCGTCTTGGACCCCAGGGAGCTTACAAAGAATCCTCTCTGTGCCGTGGAGATGACCGCTGGGCTTTTTGGGCAGACCGAAGGAAATGGGCAGCGCAGAGAAGCCCAAGGGGCGGGCGGGTTCCTGCTGGGGCTGCCCGTGATTTGTGCGGCGGGAGAGGCCAGCTCTGCCCTGAAACGCGAGCCCCGCATGAATTAGTGATGGCCATCCCTCGGCAGCTCGGTCCAGCCCCCGGGCCGGCCCCCGACCCGCGCTGGGCCAGGGCTTTAAGGGCAGGGTCAGCCCGGGCAGAGCGGCTCCGCGGGCAGGGCGGCATGGAGGGCAACCCGCACCTGCTGCAGCTCATCCGCAAGATGCGCTCCCACATCAACAAGCTGGAGAGGGAAAACAGGGCCCTGAAGGGAGAGCTGCGGGGCTGCGGGCACACAGAGGGCAGCGGCCGTGGTGCGGAGGGACCGGCGGCATCCGCATCATCCCCAGCATCCCCGGCATCCCTGGGGGCCGCGGCCGCTCCGGCGCCGAGGGAGCAGACAGGTACCGGCCAGGGGGCTGTGCTGGCATCCCTGGCACTGCCCGTGCAGGATGTGGAAGGGGGGTGAGCTGCCAGCTGACTTCTGGTTCACTCGGTGGAAGTGCCCTGGCCCCATCCTGCGCTCCCAGCAAACCCACAGCGCTGCATGCCTGGCTCTGTGGGCTTTGCAGGGTGCATCCCCCCCAGCTGAGCTCAGTGGAGTGTTTTGCTGCTGCTTAAACAAAGGATTCAGCTCAAAAGAGTTCAGTTTGCTTAAGCAGAATTTGACTTTCTGCTTTGGGTTTTTGCAGGTGTGGACTCTCCTCCCCATGCCTGTCCCCTCTCTGTTCCAGGCAGAAAAGGGCCAACCCTCATAACCATGCTGTAACCCATCCTGCCGTAGTCAAAGATGAGAAAAATGCTACCAAAAATAGCAAAGAATAACAGGTTGGCTGCATACATCACACCAGATGTGCAGTTTATTTTTGCAGATAATGCAGATTGTTCTTGTTGAGGCAGAGGGGTCAATATAAAGGAATACATTCTCTTCACATTTTTATCAGAGGAGAAAAATGGAAATATTCCTCAGTTATAGAAGTCTGGTTGGGACTTCTGGAGGAATTAATGAAGCAGGAATCAAATCAATCAGCAAAATGTGGCTTGGTGAGAAGTATTGGAGAAATGGCCCCACAAGTTTTTGTGGAGACAAATCTGTGTGAAGGAATGAGAGGCTGAGCAGCAGGAGAGGATTTCCATGCAGCCAGAGGGGTGCTGTGGTGAACAGTGGTTGCTGCCAATCCCACTGACCCCCTGGTTACCAGCCTGAAGGCCTCAGGCAGGGGCTGGGGATGTCAGCAGTTTGGGAGCAGCTCCATGGTCTTTTGGCAAGGGGAAAGCCGTGGAAAGGGCTTTCTAATCCTGTGGCTCTTCCTCTCCAGCTGCTTTCTAGGGCAAAGGGTGGGACCTAAAGGGGCTGTCTGGCATCCCCTGCCTCTCAGCTTCACCACATACAAAATGCTTTTCAGCCCCAAAAAACGTGATTAAAAATAGAATGATAGATCATTTGGGGTCGGAAGGGACCTTAAATATAATCTAGTTTGAACACCCCTGCTATTGGCAGGGACACCTTTCACCAGACCAGGTTGCTCAAAGACTCATCCATCCTGGCCTTGAACACTTCCAGGGATGGGGCATCCACAGCTTCTGTGGGCAACCTGTGCCAGCGCCTCACCTCCTAAAATCTCTTTTAGCTTAAAACTCTTCCCCCTTGTCCTTGCACTATCTGCTCATGTAAAAAGTCACTCTCCAAAAATACACTGAGGATACCTGAATTGTCATTATTATTAATAGTATTAATATTGTTTTTACCTCTGCTTTTTTCTCTGCTCCTCAGATGCTGCCATGACTGTGAGACGCTACCCCACCGCCTCCCCAGCTCCTGCTCCTTCCAGCGCCAGGTCCCACTGGGCTGGCAGGAAGCCTCCCAGCACTGGGCTCCTGGAGGTGCCAGGCAGTGCCCAGCCACCAGCCCCTCCTGCTGCAGCACAGCCCAGCAGGGAGCAGGAGGAAGGGCTTGGAAAATCACCAGCCAGCTGTGTCTCCTACAGCCCCTCCAGCAACGCGAAGCTGTTTCAGGAGCGTGTCTGCAAGTGCCAGTAGGTTTGGTTTGCCTTCACAGCACCACCTGCCTGGGCTGCTCACAGGTTTCTCCTAATAAGATATGTGGACTTTGCTCTGGGTTTTGGTGTGCTATCAGCAAAAGAGTTGTTTGAATGTGTATGGGCCCTGAGCAGACTGGAGGTCTCTTTTGAGGGAGTTGTGTTCCCCCCTGCACTGCAGGAGGTTTGGCAGTGGGAGCTGGTTAAATTTGTCATACAAAGGAGATGCTGAGAGAGAGAGAAGGGGGTTGAAATCTTTGCTCTGTTAAAGCCAGGCAGAGTTTGGCCGATTGATGTGGCGTTCTGACAAGCTAAGCTTGAAAGGGATTTTTAAATTTTGAACAAAAAGCTCGGAAATACCAAGGAACTCTGCACTATACCTTTAGAAGTGTGATTGCTGTGGCTCATGGATTTAGATGTATCATATTTCCCCTGTAACTGAAGCATTACAAACTAATGCTTTCAGCCTTGAAAAAAAGTAGTCTGAGGACAGCTTCTAAATTAAGTGAAATGGCTGCTGGACCAGCCCTGAGTGTCTCTGCTCATTGATGAGAAGCTTTCCATCACAGGACAACAGCCACAGGTAGAACCAGCAGCAGTGACACTGTGATACATGATAGCCCATCCTGTTGCTGATACATCCACCTTGGGGATTATGCTGATTCCTGGGTTCAGCCCAGTCATGCTGTGCTCAGGAGTCCAATCATCCAAATGCCCTCAAGGCAGGTGTCTGAGCAGGGAGAAGCCCAGGGCTCTGCCTGGCTGCCCATGCATGCGCTGGGGCAGGACTCCAGAGGCCACCCTGGGGCTGACCCCTGCTGTGGTTGTGTCACCTGTGCATGGCACAGCACAACAGCTTTTGTTCTGTCCCCCTAAACCCTCAGAGCAGAGCAGTGCCCAGCCCCTTGCACTCCCTGTGCAAAGCTGATTTGGGGCCCAGCTCCTCTCTGAGAGGCTGCAGGGAACAGCAAGGTCAAGCTTTCAGAGGCACCTGGGTTTTCCTGTAAGGACATTTCAGGGTCAGGCGTTTTACAGCAGTTGGACACCTAAATTTAGTCTCTGGCAGGGAACTGGTATCGCTTTGCAAAGCACCCTGACCCTGTAACTCTGGGTTTGTGTGCATGCCCTGCTGGCTCAGGGACACTCAGGGCTCTGGGTGCACATGGACACTTTGGGGGTTGTGGGGGTTCCATTGTGTTTCTCTGGGTCTGGATTGAAGGCACTTGAGACAGTAATTCATGTTCACACTCAGGTGTTTATTATTTCTTATCAGTAAAACAGTCTCACTAATGTGAGTTTGGCAGCTTTTCATTAGAAGGCACCAAATGGCCAACAACCTCTTGTTACAAGGGCTTTTAAGACCAAACTGTCCAATTAAGAGCTGACACCTGGATTATTTTCCCTTTTAACCCAATAACTGATCCCACAGAGCCCACAATGAGGACTTTTCTGCCCAATTACAAAATGCCACCCAAACCCATAAAGAAGAAGAAGGAAGAAGAAGCATAAAGAAGAAACCCAGGATGACACCCTGTGCCTCCATCTTGCTTCCATCCACAACAAACTAAAAATCCCAAAACCTCAATTTCTCACCAAGTGATACACCTACACTGCTCTCTACAATCTATTTCACACTTTTGTGGGTTCTAGTCTATCTTGAAGTCTGAGAAACTTTCTCCATGAATGAGGATCAAAGTCAGTGCTCCCCTGGGGGTCAGGGCACCCCAGAGCAGACAGAGAAATATTCCAGTGCCCTGGGTTTCCACAGGGGCTTTGCCCTGGAGCCAGCTCACCTGGGAGGTGTGCATGGTGGCAAACACGGGCAGGCCTGGGATGGCAATGGCAAATCTGCTGCTGGCTCAGCAGGGGAAAGAGCTTTCAAAGCAATCAAAGGTGCAGTTCAGATCTGTTCCATGGAGTGCCCGGGGAGCTGCCGGTGCCCGTGGCCAGAGGGCAGCAGTGATGGTTTGGTCACTGCCACTAGAGCTGCCTGGTCAGGCTGAGCACTGACCCACGGCACTCACTGCTGCCTGCAGGAGGAGAAGGGGCTGTGGGAAGAGCTTCTCACCTCACCCCCTCGGCAGGCTGAAACACAAAGCTTTGTGTTTCTTACACCCGAAAAAACCACCTGGAATCCTTTATGGTCTTAGTGGTGGATGTTTCCACTATACACTCAAATGTCTGACACAGACACCCATCTCAGCTTTTCACCAGTAAGGTAATTTCTAGCAATTAGTTCAGCAAGCTTATTAAGCTTAATTTTTTACAAGGATGACATTTTTGCTTTCCAGCATGCTGCTTCATGTCAGGTTTTCCTATTCTTAGTTTATTGTAGCTTCCTCACATTTTGCTTCAAAGCTATAATCCTGCATGTGATATGAATATTTTTGCTTTAAAATTAACTCTCTAGAAGTATCACCTTGAATTTTTATAGAGTGCCATTGCACCCAAGTAATAAAAAAATGGCACTGCTAACAAATCATCTCTAATTTGCCTGTCTAAAATATTTTAATTCATATATGCTAAAGTATTATTTCTACCAAGGGATTCCCACTGTGTTTGGTAAATGAAAAAAAACCCCATTAAATATTTAAATATGGAATAAGAGAGGCTGAAAACTCTTTTCAGAGCTATTATACTAAAATTACTGAGGGGTCTCTGTGGGTGCACATGAACCCCCAGGGTTCTGTGCACACACAGCTTTGTACACACAGGTCAGGCACTGATAGGGAGATGTGAGACTCAATGGAAAAAGGCAGATGCTTCCAGCAGAGAGCACCATGCCTGGTCCTTTGGGATGGCCACGTGTGTGGCATGAAGTCCTGCAAGAGTTGAAAGCATTTACTTTTTCCTCTCTGGGTCAGGTTGATGTTTTGGAGTTTTTTTTTTACTTTCTCTGCATGCTTATATACATTTGTAATCCTCGTAATGATTTCTCTTTTTTCTCCAGGGGTAAAGTGAAGGCTGTGAGTTTCCTCTTACCAACAGATATGTCATCGTTTGCTGAAAAGCAAGGATCCTTCAAAAGCCCACAAAATCAGAGCCCGAAACATCTGATGACCATCACTGAAAAGGATATGTGAGCTGGTGAATTTTTAAAGGGCCATTGATTCCTGAGATCAATTGGCCTTAAATGATAGCTGTGTGTCAGGTTCCTCTCCTGCAAAACGTTTTGGCAGGATGCCCACAGAGCATCACCCAGCCCTGGTTTGGGTCACTGGCCCGGTGTTCAGCATGGAAATGGAACCACAGCACAGCAGCTGGGAGCCCAGACACTGGGATGGAGCCACACAAAGCAAAGGGGCCTCCACAAAGTGCTCCTGTGCAATGTATTCAAGGACCCCTCACCTCAGGACTGATGGGAACAGGGTGCCGAAGCTGGGTTTGGTGTGTTTGTCACAAAAAGCAAAACTGTGTCACCACTTGTGTTTGCTGATTCCCTTGACAGAAAGGTGGCTGGTGCAAAGGACAAAATAAGAACTATCAAAGAGCCTGGGAGGTTTTCTCTGTAGGTAAAACTTTCAGGCTTCACTAATACAGCAAAGTTAAGGAGATATTACAGAGTAAGTTAATGTTGCCCTGAATTTCTGCAAACCTTGGCAATGAGTTTATGTCCTTTCGGGGTTGACTTCTAACAGAGCACAGGGCAGAGTAAGTACTTATTGGTATGAAAATGTGACCACAAATCTGCTTCTCACATGGTGTGCTCATCCAGCTGGGGACTAAAGGCTGGACACCAAGTCAAAATAATAACAACCGTGAATATCAGAATTTTTTAGGAATGGCTTCTCAGCACAGCTCAGACCAAAAATCATTAGCAGAAATTCAGCAAGCAAGTACAACATAACTGTGAGATAGAACTACAGACAGCTTGCAAAAAATGAGCAGTGCTTGTTAGTCTAATCATATGAGTGAAGCTAACATTCCTTGTGTTTATTTTGATTACAACTATTTATGGAATCAAAATACTGCACACTGCTATTTATTTCTGTACAGGAAGCACTGATGATTGAATATTGTATGAAGAACACATGAATAGTAGATGTTTGTACAGATAACTTTAAGGAAGATTTTCATCTACTCTTAAAATCTTGAGTTTTCTAAGGGGGAAGCAGAGACTTAGTAGAAAAAAAAGCTCCTCTGGATTTTCCATGATGTTGTCTACTTCTATGAAATTGTGTGTTTCCTTTTTAATTTGGAATTTCACCATAGTTTTTTTTTTTATATTAAAGTGCAGTTTTAATATATTCTTACTATTGAAGTAATAATTTCAGTTTCACTGCTATTTTATTTGTGTATTTTTATGTTCAGCTTGGATCCATACAGAGTTGCATTGTAATGTCAGAAGTAATGAATTAATGCAAAGAAGGTTCCAGTTTGGAAAGTTTACTAAACAGCCCATTTTAGAAGGCTTTACAGGGAAGGTTTTATAAATGTTTTAAGGAAAGCATCATTTGTGGGAATTAAACACTGCATAGGTGTTCAATTAAGCACCTAAATTACTGTTGTTTTCCCTCAGGAAAGTAACAAAAGTTGTTGAAAAATGTGGCCCCTGGAACTTTAAGGTGCCCAAATTTTTACAGTTAAGGTTTTAACACCAGATTTCATGGGATTTGGGAATCCATATGCTTTAGAAAGCTTTCAGAAGTCTCAAATTTTAAATTTTCTAAGCCTCAGTTTCCATGAAGCAGTGGTGGGAATTTCTTTCTCCCGTCCTTTTTGTGTCAATTCACTGTGGATATGTGACTGACACACAGACTGAGCACTTTTGTAGGCCTAGGCTAATAGAAAAGGTGGAAGGGAAAAGAGGGACAGGAATCAAAGTAATCACTGACAAATGGCAGTCGGTATAGTAATGAAAATATTTATTTTTGAATTATGTTTTTGCAGTCTTTAGAAGTGCCTACAGATTTAAGAACACATGATGATGCACAGGCACATTAATTTTTAGAAGCAGTTGTGCAGATTTGACCCAGCTCCAGGAGAACCAGATTGTAGCAGATGCCACAGAGAAACCACTGAGCACACCATTTTACCACAGGACAGCATGAAGTAACTTACTGGCAATTAAAACATTCCAACATTAAACACCCATAGATTGTTCAGAGCAAGAAGGGCAGGTTGGAGCAAAGCAAGTGTTCAGTGGATCTCTTCTGGAGGAAGCTAAGCCAGAGCATGTCCTTGAGAGGTGCTCCAAAAGCTAACAGGTGTTCATTGCATGGGACCATACCTAGCAAACCCCTGGAAAACCTCTTGAGTGGAGAACAGCACCAATGGTTTCACTCTGTGCATCCTCCTTGCTGGTCTAATTGCATTAATTGTTCCTGTAGACTGAGCTGCCCAGCTCCTGTCTCAGAGATTTGGAAAAAAAAAAAAAAAAAACCAAACTCTAACCAGGTGAAATTTCATCTGGCTGTACTATAAAGAGGAGGAGATGCCTTTCATCAGTCTTTGCTCTCTGTCTGGTGTTTAAAGAGCCTTGCTCCTGATGCAGACACAGAGGTGGAAATGTGATGCTCCAGACTGTCAGAGATGAGTAACTTTATCACTTTCTCCAGTGAGGTCCTGCCCAGAGTTCACATTGGTCTCATGCCTGCATCCTTAGTCGATGAGTCCACAGCCAAAGGTAATAAATCAGTGTGCAGGGCACATCTTCTGTCAAAGTCACCCACCTAGTCCAAGCTCCATTTATAGGAGTGAGAGCACAATTTATGATGCACCAAATTGTCTACAAGCTTTATATCCATTGTATTTTTGCTCTTCTCTTTGAAATCCCTGACAAATGAGCTTCAATTTTTCTCTCCCATTTCTGATCAGGCATAATCTAAGAATATATCAGCATGGAAGTATTTCAGGTGAGCAGCCTCTGATACCAGGTAATGCTGATCTCTAATGCTGCTGTTTTCAGTGATGGTAGCAACGTTAACTGCAGCACTGACAGTCTCCTTCTGCAGTCCTGAATGTTTTGGGCTTTTTGCCGAGATGGGGTGAAAAAATGAGAAACTTGAAACTCATTTGAAGGTCTCAAATAGTTTGTAGGCCTTGAACAGTCCTTCAGTGTTGTGACAAATCTGATGCTTTGTAACTCCACCATTTCCATGTCCTTCTATGCACAGTATATAGGGCTGGTTCAGAGATCACAGGTGCTCTTTTCTACTGTTGGCTGCTATCAAGTACACATTATTCTCTCTTCAGGATGCAAAAATGCAGGTTGTTTTAGAACTATTCTGCACTTCTACTTCATAATGCCTTGACCCAACCAAAGATTAGTCAAGAAATTGAGCTGTTATTGCAGTTAAAATATAGGCGGAATGCTGCTAACCTTACATGGGGAAGTTGTTGGCTGTGCTGGAGTCAAGACAGATGGTCACTTCAGGGAATGTTTCTTTTATGGCAAGTGCTCATTTGAGTAGGAATATTTCTAGCTGGATGAGTCACCTCTTTCTCGATTGCCGCATCCGATACCAACACATGATTTTTACACAAGGATATTCAAAGATGTGGCACAGGCTGAAAATGCATCTTCAAAGCATCCTGCAAGGGTTTCTTTCTCTACTGGAAATATTATATGGCCCATGTAGATGGATTAAAAAAAATTCCTCCACTGTTTTATTTTTACTGAAAACTGTGATGAAATGTCTTTTTTTCTTTTTTTTTTTACAAAATCATGTGGTACTCATATACAAAATCAGTCCCATAACAGCAAAATGAACAAAATCATAATAAAATTTCTCTGTTTAATGTAAAAGTAAGAAACTTAGAGTAAAGTGCAAAAATTAGAGCGAACATTTCTATTCTGTGGCTCTTCAGCAGCAGGTTTGACTCTTCCCTGGTTTGGAGGATGAGGACCATCATCTGCATGCTGGTTGCCATGGAGACTCCCATCGCTTTTGGAATCACAAGTTTTGCCTGAAAGGAAACACTCCTGCACTGTGAGTTTTTAAGGACCAGAGAGGTTTCTGTTTGTCAGCACACCACATACTAGATTAACCACCACATCTAAGCAGGTGGGAGGGAAGGCAGTAAAATATTTTCTAGTAATTAGTGACGACATATTTAGTCTGCTAAAAATCCACAAAGCACATAAGTAGAACTACAAGACTTGCTGCATTAGATTAGGTTGTTATGGCATCAAATCTGTTATCTCAGTATCAGCTACTTCAAAGGAGAATGAACTTTGGTCACAGAACATGAGCATGGCAATAAATCCTTCTGACTCCTGCAGCAGGCAGGACTGAGGTCTCTCTTGAGTTGGTAAGGCTCCCCCATAACTACATTTTTCCTAGGAAAAGCCATGTGCATGAACAGTTCATGGGTCTGTCCCTGTGAAGAGCTGTCTAATGTTTATCCATTCTATTTGCACTCCCAGAAGGGCTCTGGGGTTTGGCAGCTCTGTCAGCTTCTTTCTCACTAGCGCTAACCAACACCTGGGATTGCTCCAAAGGTGAAACTTGTCTGGCCCTAAAGATTGTGCAGAAGGGTAATGTGTATTTGTTAGCATGAATTTCTAGCTTGACAAAACTATGGTTATTTAGAAGGTGAATATGAAGGACTTGAAAGATTAAGCCTCAGTTACTTCCTAGTTCTGTGCTCTTTGTGAGATGGTAACTAAATAACTACCTGTTAAATCTCCAGCTTTCATCTGATTCCTTCTTTTGAGGCTGTTTTGTGCATCTGTCGGGCCATCAGCATACTTCATTGCAATAGCTGGGGTCTGGTCCTTCTTTTGCTGAGTCTGAGTAGCTGAAAGAAGAATACAAAATGACATTTAATTGGATTGTATTATTGTTCATTTGTTAAAGGAGGAAAATATGTGTTGAGTTGACTTTACCTGGTTGATGAGAACTTGGTATAGTTTCAATCTTGCCTTCTGGAAAGGACTGAACAGATTCATGACCAGAATCTAAATCTTTCATTGGTCTTCCCATAATCTCATTCTCAGTTGCAGATTTATTTCTAATGAGGAAATATGTGTGCATTTTCCCTTTGCCTTTTACTTCTATTTCTCCTCTTTCGGTAATCTCAAAATTCTTGTATTTTAGGCACCTAAAGTATCAGAAGCAAAATGACACATGAAAATTCAAGACAAGTAAAACTGACACTGATGTTTTCAAAGAGCTGAGTGATCAAATCACAACAGTCTGGGAAAAAGAGTCTCAATTTGTGAACAACTGAGGATTTGTTTCAACTGTTTATTCAAGCCTGCTGTGCTTTCACAGCATTACACATACAGCGTGATCAAAAATTAATGGATTACATAGTCAAATACTGCAGTAGGCTGGAGGGTTCTTATTTACCAGTAAATAGAAATGAAGAACTGAGGCAGCCAATATCAGCCAGACAGAATTATCCCCAGTCATTCCATCAGAGAAGGCAATCAGGTCTGTCAAGCATGATTGACTCATTTATTTTACATCCAGACTTGCTATTCCCAATTGCCTTTTTCATGTATCCAGAAATGGCCATTTGATTTTCTCTGGGACTGACATGAGGCTGATCAGCCTGCAGTTTCACCATGTCCCCCCTGCCATTTTTCCATACAGCTGCAGCTTTCCTCAGCTGCTATGGTGCTGACAGTCATGGCCTGCCAGAGCTGACAGCCAGCAGCTCTGAGTGCCACCACCCAGCTCCCATTACCTCAGATCCCTTCTGCTCCTGTGCATTTCTGTAGACTGAGGTGTCTCTCAAAAGACCCCTGCTCTGATCCTCTTCCAGTACTCATAGCTCACCTACTCCTTGAGCCCTCACTCTTGGAGCAGGGACCTTGAAGATCTCGTCAGTGAAGACCAAAGCAAGAGAGGCCTTGAGCAACTTAGCCTTTTTTCAGGGCACTGTCACTAAATCACCTGCCACAGCAGGTCCATGTTTCTATTTATATTCTAACATTGCAGAGCTCCTCTGACTGCCTTTGAACTTTGTTTCCCATTTCAATGCCAGCTGAGTTCTCATTTTCCCAACATCATTCCTGTGTGCCCAGACAATGTTGTTGTATTCCTTCCTTTGTAGTTTGTCTTTGCTTCCACTCTTGCATACAGATTCTATGCATACATAAAGTTCTTGGAAATGTAGTATTAATTTTTTACAAACGTGAGTTGGTGGAAAGTAAATTGCAGCATGAAGAGGATAGCTGTTTATGCAGTTAATCCTTAGTAAGTGTAAATGAAACTGTTTCACTACAAATTATGGTCCTCAATCAGAGAAATTTTAAGCCTTTTGTTATTTAATGTTCTAGATGTTCTGACTGTCTTTCTAGCACCTACATCAATTTATCAGTATTTCCAAATAAGTTATCACTTTTTTTAATTTTAATATTTTTCTCTCTAGGATGGAGACTCTCAAACCTCTGCTTCTATATGTAAGTACATTTGGAATAATTAGGGAAAAAATCAGACTCTTTACAAGCAGTGACTTTCCTTTACAAGCTGCTTAAAGGAGTGACTAAGCACCACCTACACTGAAAGGTGCAGTGCCAAGGCAGTGGATTTGAGCGTGGATTTGAGCAGGTGAGGTTTCCCTCAGGGTTACTCACTGGTAGGCACTGGAGCTCAGGTGGATTTTGCTGGGGACGCCGTGGCTCTCCATGCGGGAGGCGATATTCACCGTGTCTCCAAACAAGCAGTAACGAGGCATCTTTTCTCCAACAACCCCCGCCAGGACAGGACCTGTATGGATCCCAACTCGAATCTTTACAAAGATAAAACACCCCCCAAAAACGTCACTTGTTATTTAACATCTTTCTTAATGCTATGCAGCCACTGAAAAGTTCAACTCAACACAACACTGGACGCCACTATGATATCAAATATCCACAGGGAGAGGCTCCTCATGGAAATGTGCCCTCGTGGGCCTTGCCCCAAGCCAAAGAGGAGTCAGAAGCAGCTCTTTGAGCTGCTGCTGCAATACATTAACCAGAAGCTCAGCACAAGAAGCAGACAGACAGACACACATGCACCTTTGTGTTGACTTACTTGGATAGGATTTCCAGAAACTGGGTTCTGTACTCCTTTGGCTGCCATTATCATGCCCAAGGCAAAATTAGCAACTCTCTCTGCGTGCGTGGGCACGGGCACAGGGACCCCCCCCACCACCATGTAGGCATCTCCAATCGTCTCCACCTTTAATTGAGAGGGACAAGCACATGAGCATGCCAGGTGCATCTCACTCAGGTTGGTGTTTTGCTCTTCAGGGCTCTTCTCATCTGCACCCTTTCTCTTTCTCTTAAAAGATGCTTCCAGTCGCTGAAAAGCTTTAGCACACATGAGTTTCCTTGAGATGGAGATCCTTTCCTTCACTCCACACGACAAATTCCATGGCATTCTGTCCCTGCTCACTTGACCCACTTTAGATACCAGTGTGAGAGACCCTGAGGAGAAAGGGCTGCTGTGCAAGTGCCAGGCTGTTTGCCTTCCCCTTACCCTGGGTACATGCAAAGAGCTGGTCTGAGGCACAGCCACCTGAGCCAAAGGCCACCTGAGAGATTAGTGCTGTTCATTAGCTCTAATTCATAATTGGTGCTAAAAGTGTATTTCTTGTTTGAGAGAGATTTATTTTTTATAAGTCACAATACAGCAAGGGAGCCCATTCACTGTTGATTATGATTAAGGGATTCACATAAAATTAAGGAACCTCCAGTCTCATGGATCTCACAGAACAGAGTGTGAGCTGAACAACTTGGGAGCATCCTTCCCTACAACCAGCTGTTTTCCCACAACAGCTGCAGTCTCCAAGACAAATGCTGAAGGATTTGTCCTCCTTCAGGCACCTAGTCTCCTTGAAATGCATGCTACAGTACCTGAGAAATACTTTGGATTTTGTTCCTGTAACAGAAATTTTGCTGGGAATAGAACAGACAAGTCTGAAAAAGAGAATTCTTAAATGTTCCACTGTAAAAGCCTGTTACATGGTAAAGAAATTTTCTGAACTGCTCTTATGAGGTTTCACTGGCCCATTTATCATCAGTAAAAAAGAGATCTTTTAGATTAGACTAATTGGCTTTCTTAAAAATTAACACCAATAGGAGAGTGGAAACATAACTTAATATTTGGGTTTGTTCATTAACACAGTGACTTAAAACAGTCCCACATTTCAATCCCAAAGAACGTGTTACTGTCCATGCCTTCTATCAGACAGCCAAACACTGATGCCAGTAATTTTCTGTAACAAATTAAAAACAACTGTAAAAAGCTAATAGACACCCTAATTATTTTTCAGCCATAGTAGAAGATTTAATTTTACAAGACTTATTCATAACTTCAGGTGTTTATAAGCTTGGGCCAAGTTTGTTTGATCAATGTCACTATTTCATTGCTTTCCCAATTCCCTGCAATAGTAATCTCATCCTTGCTCTCTGTATCCCAGTAACTTCCTTCAATATTAATAGGAGTTATATACAGGCTTCAAAAGGAGATTATTATAGTGACAGATCATTTACTTATGATGGATGATTTAGATAGAATATGATGCTAATTCATCCTGAAATCTGTGGGCCATGTCCTGGATTCTTCAATTATTGAAAGCAGATTCCTTGCCAAGGAAGAAAGGCTTCTGATTTCCCAGTACAATTTATTGTGGGATGAACTGCAAGCCTTGCCTGAGCAAAGAATAAATGAGATTTGGATTTCACCCTTTACTATTTCTGCCTTCCTAAATATTTAATGAGCTGAGGACAGACAGAAACTTAGGAACTGTTCTTCAGCACATCAAATCTGGTACCTCTGGAAGTGTTAATAACACTATTATTGTAGCCCAGCCAGGGCTCTGATCTTTCCAGCACAGTTTGGAGACCACATCTACAGTCTAGATCTAACTGATGCTCTGTGGGGGTTAGCAGGAGAGGATACCATTGCTGAGGATCTCCATGAAACAGAAGTCCAGCTATTGTCTGGGTATTGTCTATAATGCTATTTCCCACCAAAAGATGACAATGACAAAGTGACCTATTTAGAAGATGTTCAAATAAAAGAACTAGACAAATTATTCATGTTGGATAGGCATTTGAGAAAGGAGGGAAAGAGATATATATGAAAGAAGAGCTATTCTGGTATTAGCATTGTGGAAAGTGACTTTAGCCTGTGAGAGAATTTGCATTCCTGTCCCATAATGTTTCCACTTCTCCCTGTTTTTCAGTTTGTGTGGCCACTACAAATAGGTAATATTTTATGGTTAAATCAGCAATCATGCTGTGGTGAAGAGGATTTAAGTACTTTAAAACAAAAAAAAAGAAAAAACCAAAACAACAAAAAACCAAACAAACAAACAAAAAAAGCCCAGCAAAACTTTCTGCAGCTTTTTTTGATCAGTACCTACCTTGTACACATCATGCACTGTGGTCAGTCTGTCAAACCTCAGGTACATTGAATTTAACATGAGAACTATCTGAATAGGCTCACACTGGGCACAAATGTTGGTGAAGGTCACCACATCACTGAACAATATAGTGCACTCCTTGAACTCTCCTGCGGGCACAAAGAGCAGTGGTGTTTGTAATGGCTGCACAATCACAGGATCTGTTTGAGGCTTGTTTGAAAAGATCATTCTATGGCTTCTCAGTTGTAATAACCATACCCAGGTGCTGAGATGAAGGAGAGGTGTAAAAGTGTACAATATAGGAATAATTGCACATCTCAAACAACCCAAACATGTGAATACACCATATACAGGAAACAACTCGTTATCCCTAGTTTCATATATGTGCTTACTAAAGGGAATTTAAGCATATTATTGCTACCCTTAATAACAATGGGAATCATCATGATCCTACATTTATAAATAGCATAGAGGTACTAGGAAAATTTTCAAGCAAAGACCTCTTTCTTTACTCCCTTCTGAGCCCTTGTCTTCCTGTATACCCATGTTAAAACCAAAACCTCAGATTACTGCTGAAACACTGAATTTTGCTCACTGAATGGGCAGCACTGCCACCCCTCACCACCTAAGGAACAATTTTGGCAAAGAGCTTCCAAAGCTTTCTTTGAAAGAATAGCCTAATTTTTATTATCAGTGAAATTAGGGGCTGCGATCATCCTCCTACCCATGGATGTCACCAAGTAGAGAACGGACCCCAGGGCAGTGGCAAAGGGGCTGTGCCAGCACCCCAACCTCGTTACCCCCATCCCCATTGTACAAATGACACATCCCAAATGCACCCTGTTCATTCACCTGCCTCAACTCTCTTCCCCTCTTTCAGCTGGTTGGCCACGTGCTGGGGCAGCATGGCATAGAGCAGAGCTTCCGTCTTCTTCTTCTCCTCCTCCAGGTGCTTCGACAGGATCCTCAGCTCCTCCTTCTTCCTCTCCAGCTGGCTGGAGAGCTCCATCTCCGCCAGCCTCTGCTGGTTGAGGAGGATCAGGTCCCTGGTGACGTCGTGGGGCGCGATGTCGGCGATGTGCATCTGCCGCTCCTCCAGCTCGTGCAGCGAGCGCAGCAGGGGCGAGCACAGGTACAGCATGCACTGCAGGGGCTCCATCCACATCATCTGCCCTGGGGAACCAGGGGTGGCAAGGCTTGTCAGCAGGGTGGCCTTCACAGGGTGCTCTGCAGTACTGGTGTTAGTGCTAGGGGATGAGTTCTAAGGTCAGGGGGTTTCTGTAGGGAATGGTACACAGGAATTTGTTTCCTAGGAATTCAAGGTCAACGTGTTGAGAGGAGCCAATAACAAAATTTTGTAACCCAGGAAGCAGTCACTCTCTCATTGGAGGTGCTGGGCAGAGCCCAGCTAGGATTCAAGTCCCTCCTCCTCATGAGGAACCCCAGTGCTCACAATATCTCCCCTCTCCTTTCTGCTCCTCTCTGTATTTTCCCCTCCTCTCCTCCTAGTTTTCAGGCTGTTCCCAAAGCCAGTCAGTCAGAATCATGCACTGGGGAACTGAGACTCACAGTGATTAAGCAAAACATTTGAAGTTTAATTTCACAGTGCATAGTTTGTGTCCCAGTAAAGTCAATGGTACTTTCCTCCCTGAAAATTGGAGCTTTCAGTTACTATCATAATCTAAATAAGCAGTAACAAAAATGCCTGAAAGTTAAAAGGGATTTTTGGTGGGGAACCTAGGTTTTTGGGTTTTGGTTGAGGTTTGATTCTGGTTCTGACTGTTATTATTATTATTATTATCTTACTTCATAAGTATAATTGTTTTCTAAACAGCAATCGAGGAATTCCTATTTCTTTCTTTCTCCCTCACCTCATCCCCAGGGCTACTGGATGAACAGCTTTAAAACTAAGAGGATTGAAACATCAGAAATACACGTGAACTAACCCCTAGAGCATAAGAGAAAGTACAATTGTACAATTAAAATTTTGGTAGCATTACTTTTTTCAAGGTTGTCCCTAAACCCTTCATCTTTTTCTGAGTCCCAGGAAAACAAGATTTGACACTCATTACATAAAGGTGAAAGGAGACAAGAGAAAATTAGGTCACATTACATAGTTCATAAAAGAAAAACTGAAGTCACAGAACAATTAAACCAAATGCCACTATAGTTAATTACACCAAGCAGAAGATCATCTCATATTCAGTCCTCTCTGTAAAAATAAAGCAAATACAGTATCTTTTTTTGCTGAGATAATTTTAACTGGTAAACTCTCTTACGTGGCTTTTGGGGGGTGTGTGAAGACAGAGCCTGAAAATGTGCTACAAAAAATAAAAGCACAGAGAACTAATCTATTTTTAATCACATTGGAAACCCAGCCAGTAGCAAATAACTCCCCTCAAAGGCATAAATTAAGAACAAAGCACGTATCCACATGTGGGTTTTGCAGCATCAGAAAATCACCATATTTCTAAGCCTTTCAAATAGGAGCAGAGTTGTTGCTTCTGACTGAAAGCCTTCAAAATCTGGTGAGGTGATAGCAGAATTTCTGTACAAGCATCTACTGCTCCTCTAAACAGAACCATGTAATCTCCTCACTGGCCAAAGGCTATTTATAGGAGTGGAGTGAGGTCAGGAGTGCACCTCAGCCCGATTCCTGATTTAATATCAGCACTTAGGCTACTGCAAACACTGAAGTACCTCTCAGCTCTAGCATTGGCCGCTCTTTCCATGACTCAGGCATCATCTCTCTTCTAGTCTGGAACACAAATTGGCTGTTGATGAATTTCTGAATGCTGGAGATGGTGAAGGGCACTTCTGGGTGAATGATCCTGAAATACTGATCCAAGCAGATGCCCATGGTCTGAAGGCCAGGTACAATCTTTTGAATGCTCACCCCAGCTTGCTTCACTTTGAGCTTAAAAAGAAAACATGGACCAATGTTACAATTCATGTCTCTTTGGGTTCAGACCAAGCAACTGTTCATAACATTTCCACACACTTTCTAGAGCACATGGCTTATTTCTGAGCAGAATTTCTACCTTGTCAGTGTAGTGCTACACAGCCCTGAATGCATGCCCTTCATAGCAAGACAAAGCCCCAAGAAAGGAATGCTGATATTAAAATACTCCTTCCTGTCAGTTGTGAAAAACCCCCAAAACTACCTGCTATTATCCCTGCTTGCATTTGTGTAGGCCTCACAAACAGCCTTACAGGAAAAAAAATTGAGAATTTTGCAGGAGGAAATTTGAGATACTGGAGTGTTTTGTACTCCAAAACAAAAATAACTGTGGCATAAAATGCCTTGGCAAATATTAATTTTCTAATAGATGCCATGGGTTACTTTCTCTTAATGAAGTTTAAAGGTTTAGTCATTTTCCTTTACTCTGCTGACTGTTTCTGCAGAATTTAAGAGCTCGTGTATGTTCTTCTCTGCTTGTCATTGGTTATTGAAGCTCTGACCTGGCTACCAGTAATGGGTGTAGGACTTTTATTCTTTGCACACTAGTAATTTTATTAAATTATGCATACTGGCCTTCTTTTTAGGCCAGTAAAAGAAAGGTTTAGGGTTAAGGTTTTAGGTTAAAGGTTTAAGACTGTATTTTGGCTGACATGGGCAGTGGCATGAAGCAGATTATATGTTCTGGTATCTCGATCAGCACAATGCCAAAAAATGTTCCTTGAGAAGAATGTATTCAGTGTTCTTCTGCTTTCCTATCCTCAGCTTCTCCTTTCTTTGCTCCTGTCTAAGCCAATATTCTCTCCACAGGGTTCAGAGCAGGAGGACCTGTACCTTGGTGGGAGCCCAGGTGAGCTGGGCAGCAGCCAGAGGACAGCCCTGCCAAGGGGCTGCAGAGGGTGTGAGCCCAGCAGAGGAGACTCAATCCTGCCCCAGAAGGTACAGAGATTTTGGGGTCCCAGAGGGGCTGCCTGGTGCAGTAGGTGGCTGGGCTTTCCCAGCAGAAGCAGGTAGGAGAAGGCTCAGGCAGCACATGGAGCCTCAGCTGCCAGCAGAGCCCTCCCAGCCTTGGGACAGATTAGGAACTGGGAGGAGAGAGGGAAACTGTAAATGCAAAGCCACTTTAAAGGATGGGACATGGCTCTTATATATTCAGGGACAGGAAGGTGACCAGAAACCTCAAACACTTCTGCTCACTATTTGTTGACAGATAGACTGCTGTAATAAACCTTGCTGGCATATCTGCAGATGTTTCAGACATGGAAACCCAATGAATTCAAAGGAGATTCCTATCTGCAGTGATAGAGAGCATGTCCCTGTACAGAGTATTTCTGCAAATCCTGTAAGTGTACACTGCACCCAGAGCACATGCAGCAGGGAACTGCAGCACAGTCTAAACAAAGGGAAATTACTTTGAGGTTCATGCAAACTAAGGGCCCTGACCACATGCTTGTCCTACCTCTTTGTCAAAAACCATATGAAAGGGAAGTCCATTGCAAAATGTTTTTGTGTCAATCCAGAGGCTCTTGGGATAAACAGGATCAAACCCTCTCAGGAGCTTACCTGTGGCGAGATAAACGTGTAGTTTTAAAATCAGGCTGCACTTCATAAAACCAATCAGCATGACTTTTTATCACTCAGTGAGACAGGACCCTGTATCACAGTGAGTGAAGACAAAGCAAACAGTGTGTGGGCCCAGAAATGTGCCCCCATCTGTGCTAAATGCTCTGCAGTGTAATCCACAGCTGATCGGCAACTAATCTGAGTTTGCTGAGTGTTTAAAACTTAAGCACACAAAAAACACAGAGCACTAGATGAATGAAATTATGTTGAAAAAAATAAGAATAGATGAACAACTGTAGATGTTACTTCTCTATGAATCTGCAGATGCCATAGCAATATAACACAGGCACATCCCACAAAAATGTGCAGAAGAGGATTTTATACGCTTTACCAGCTACTAAGGAACACTAAGAGAAAAAAAACAGTAAGATCTGGGTTTTAGTCTCCTGTACAATAAACCATACGTACAATGTCCATAGCCCAGAGGCAGAATTACTGTTTGGTTTCTAGTTTACTTACCCAGGGATTTTTTTACAAAATGGTCACAGATCTACAAAATAGTTTGTGCTTACTAGCAGATATTTTTGTAAAAGGAATACAATGGGTAAAATATCAAAACAGCTCATCTTTTGAGTGAAGCACCCAAAACCTTTGATCTTCATGGCATAAACTTGGATTCCTAGCAACCCACCAGAACCAAAAAGATTATCACTTCCAGTGATCTCTTTCCCCCTGAAGGTGGCTATGACAGTTACTCCAGTAAGTTCTGCTGAGAATAAAAATTCAAGTCACTCAGAAAATTAGTGTAAAATATTGCAAACTTAGAACCTAGCTTTTAGACCTCTTACTGCTTCAGGGGAAGTCAGTGTGGGTTTTTAATTTATCACAGTCTGGCTCTTGATAACTCACACTTATAGCTAAAGAATTATATATATTTTTTATTAATAATGCTAGTCTAAAACTTTATTTTGAATATGTATTAATTTCTTACTTAGTATATCTGCCCTTGTAATGCATGTAACACTGCACCAGGGTCAATTTTTCATTCCTCCCAGAATGCAGATATCTTGGCAATGCTGAGCTAGATTCTCATTCCTTTTGGGGAATCAAAAGATCCTAACTGAAAAATTCCTTCCATTTTATAAGCATACATAAACATCTAATACATAAAGGCAAGAACAGAGAATTTGAGATTAGCAGTAGACTTTCGGTAGTGGAGGATGTAGTTTGGCTTTCAAAATTTACTACAGTTGATAATTTTGGAAAGGAGTAGTATCTACCAAGTTAAAAAACACATTTTAAATTCAGCATCTTAAACTAAGTGACATGAAAAAGAAAAATCAAATTCACCACACAATGGCATTTTACAGAAGAACACTTTTCAGATGAAAGCCCTGTTTAAGAGACGAAAGTGACAGGTCATATTCCACTTAAGTATCTGTCATTACTAAGCATGCTTATTATCTGCAATTTTTCTTTGAGCATCAATGTCAAACTGAAAGAAACTTAACCAGAAACATTTTGAAAAGTTGCAGAGGAAATATAAATGGTAACTTCAAAATGGATGGGTGGGTGGGGATAGGGAGACTTACTGACTTTCTAGCTGAAGAGACTCAGAAATGATGACGAGCTCCCTCTGAATGATCTCTCACCTTTTCCTAATGTGATTATTCCTCTTAATGTTTTCCAGTGACTTTTCTTAACAGGACAAACAGAGTTTCCTCTGTCTCCATTTGCATTCTTGGCTTTTTCAAGGTCCTGTTGAAATAAGTCCAAAGGGAAATTCAAGGGTGTTTTTATTTTAAATATATTTTAGTAACACAGTGATAATTAATATTAAAATACCTCTTTATTCAGTTGGTTCTCAGTTTGTTTTTCAGAGTTAACAAGACATTGAGATGAGGAAGAAAATTCATTTCTTTCCTTGCACGGAAATAGAGGGTTTTGAGTGACAAGAAAAACAATATGTTCTTTTTTCCCAGTTCTTTCTTCTTCTTCTGTTTGATTGACTATTTTCATTGAAATCTCAATGTTAAAAAAATCCAGGGCTGCTGCACCAATGATTCCTGAAGGGGAAACAAAAGACAAGGTATTGCCAAGAACAAAACCTTTTCAATTCCCCCTTTAGAGAGCCCCCAGTGGAATTTCACTGTTTCAGAAATCACTTTCCCAAAGAACTCTGGAAGAAGAAAGCAACGTGTGTCATCCTTGCTGCAACTGCCATGATGAGAATATGCTCATAGGAGGTCAGCTTCAAAGTTACTGCTGCTTTTGCCTTGGCTGAGGACAAATGCTGGTTTTCACCAGGAGCAGCTCAGCAGGACAGGTGAAGAATGTGTTCAAGTAGCCATAGAGCAATAATATGAATTCCCATCAACCCAAAGAGTGCAGGGAGTGTAAAGATATTCTGCTATACAATCTATTTCAGTCATTGAAGAATACTGTATTTTGAAAGGAAGGAAATATCTTTCATGCAGATGCATAATCAGTTCTCTCATTTCAGTATAAGGCAAAATACTGGACATCAAAAAGACATCAAAAGCCCTGTCTGAAATTCCAAATAATTCTGTGCTTTCAATATCAAATAAGTTTTGACAACGGGGGAAGTTTTGATGAACTTCTAAATTCAGCATCATTTATGAAAGAAATAAATATGATCATCTCTTACAGACCTATAGCTCTCCAATGCTTGCACAAGCACAGCTCTGGAGATGCTGGTAAATGCTGGTAAAAGATTCAGTTTGGAGCAGGGCTCAGTAGGAGTTTCACAGATTGGATGTACTACAGGGTGGATGAATGTCTTCAACTCAACTAGAATTTCTACTTCACAATAATTTAAAAAGCACGAGTCACTGAGAATTAGTAAACAGGCACAATACACACCACGAACTTGAATTCTTCTTCCAGGGAGGGAATTCTATAGCAAGAATGGACATTTATGGCCTAGGTTGTCATACCCAAAATTTCATCAAATTTTGATGAAAGTTACTGGGAGCTAGGAGTGAGCAGGCAGTAGGGAAATGCTGAGTTCAGAGTCTGGACACTGAACTCTACCAGGCTTCAATTCCATGGCCAGGCCTCGTCTGAAAAAAGATACTGAACTCTGAGTGCTCCTGAAAATATATATGATTACCCTGTATGCATATTGCATTGATCTGTACTCTGCATTAAGTCTCATTACCTGGCACAATATGGCACAGACCTCTTCTGTCTGAATAGTAGTGTAAATGCATTGACCCATCTTCATTCTTTTCTACTCTAAAAGATGGTGCATTCATCTCCTGAGGAAAAAACAAAACCAAAACCTCAATATCTTTTTTCTGGAAAAGTCTACTTTTTCAGAAAGTAGACTGATGAATTCCACTTGTACAAAAGCATCTCATGCCTTTATAACATAAACTGTAACATAAATAAGCTAAAACCCACAAAATTAAATATTCTCACCTGTGAAGAAAAATTTGCTATGCATTAGAGCCAATGTAGTAAATAGTATCTAATGTTGAGGACTAGTCAAAACCAATCATTTTTAGAAATTATCCTAACATTTGGAGTAATCTGTTTCAGAACATAGCAGAAGTGAACATGCTTTTGGTGATTATTTATTCACACCCATGCAATGCTGTTCCTTGTGTTATGCACTCTGGCAGAGTCCATCCATACCTGCTCAGCAGTTACTGAGACTTGCCTGGTAAGAAAGGGACAGGTAGCTGTGCAGTGCATCCAGGTTCTCTATGAACTCATAGAGATTTCCACCCAGGGTCCTTAGCATGTGGTCGTAGCCTGAGCGCTTACAGAATTCAAAGAAATACTTTCCAAACTCCCTCAGAACAGTGTCAGCAGGGACACCTGGCAAAACAAAGATACCTTAAGGAATAAGAAAGGTTTGGAAGTTCTTGCAGTGCTGTCAGGTGGATTAAGATTGAAGGCAGAAAATGTGCAACACAGGGAAGGCATTCCCAAGGGCACAGGAGACAAAAGCTGGGCTGCAGTCTCAGGCCTGACCCAGGCTGATCCATTTTTGAGGCATGCTAACACATACCTAATACTTTGCAGGCTTTGTCGACAAGCTGCATTGTGATCTCATCTTTGTAAACCTCAAAAGTCAAGAAAGAATCCTGGACTCCAGCCTGCAGCCTACAACAGAGAAGACAATATCCTTGTCTCAGCAGCACTGTAAATGCAACGTGCTTGGGTGACCCAACTGGCATTTCTCAAGGACTGTTTGCTGTGAATGCAGTCCTCAACCTCCCTCAAGCATTATATTGGAACGCACTACTTCACCTAATGATGTAAGTTTAATATTAAAGTGCTTTAAATTAATTAAACTGCTTTAACATGGCTGAATGGTGGTGTCCACCTCACCATTTCTGCTATTTCACATTATGGTATTACAGTAAACTCAAGGATTTGGTCATCATACTGTGGGGTGCTAAAGCAAGTGGAGTCTTAGTTTGTCTGCTGGTTTGTTGTTCAATGTGGCCACAATATCAAGCTCTTGGGGCTTTCCAAACCTGCTGATTTTTTTTATATTGATTTTATATTTTATATTGGCTTCCTAAGTACCTAATGGCACCTAAGTATCATTTACGTATTTTGGAAAGCTCATAAAAACAAGACAAAACCAGAGATGATAACAAGGCCAGATTGAATGGGACTTTGAGCACTCTGGTCTAGTGGAGGGCTCCCTGCTCAGAGCAGGGGGATTGGAACCAGATGATCTATGATTCTATGATTTAGCTGCTTTTCTGAGTACTGGAATTAAATTGACTTTATATTAAGGATGACATCTTTTCAGTGTAATTACTTCTCAATATTGTCATGTGAGTCAGCAAGTCTATTGCAAAATTGTCTATAAGACTAAATGTCATCTTTAATTATCTGATATGACAAATTAATTGGGACAAATTAGTATCAGAGGATGAAGTGTTACAAGGCAAGAAACTCTTGCTTTTGCCCTTTTAGATACTCCTAATTATTACTTGAGATACACATCAGCTACCATTTACCAATAAGAATTTTTTTCCCCTGCTGCTGAATTCCTGAGCACCTTCTTTCAATGCACTACATTTATTGGGAACACATTACCTTAATTTCTCCCATGTTTCTTCACCATACTTTTCAACCACCAAAGACTTCAGGCACGTGTTTATAAATCCATACTGCAAAAGCAAATACATGAACATGGAAAAGATGCACTGTTTTTTCAAACGCTGCCCCAACGCCACCTCTTTGTATTTCAGATTCGTCTGCTAATTTTATGTTGCAAGAGAAGAAGAAATAATGCTTGATGGCCTAAAGAGAAAGTAACGTTGGACAGCCATTATATCTCTCAGTAAACAGCACAGCGTTTCCCTCAGCGTTTCACAAGCGTTCAGCCCGGGAGCGCACGCACTCAGCGGCGCTTTGCAGGGAAGGGCCGAGGCCGGGCCGCCCGGGGGTGCCCTGTGCGGCTGCGGCCGGAGCTGGGAGCTGCATCCGAATCGGGCACAGCATCCCGGCACGGACACAGCATCCGAATCGGGCACAGCATCCCCGCACGGACACAGCATCCCCGCACGGACACAGCATCCCGGCCCGGGCACAGCATCCGAATCGGGCACAGCATCCCGGCCCGGGCACAGCATCCGAATCGGGCACAGCATCCCGGCCCGGGCACAGCATCCGAATCGGGCACAGCATCCCGGCTCGGGCACAGCATCCCGGCACGGACACAGCATCTGAATCGGGCACAGCATCCCGGCCCGGGCACAGCATCCCGGCCCGGGCACAGCATCCGAATCGGGCACAGCATCTGAATCGGGCACAGCATCCCGGCCCGGGCACAGCATCTGAATCGGGCACAGCATCCCGGCTCGGGCGCAGCATCCCGCCCCGGCTGCGGCAGCCGCGGGGACCCGGCCGAGCCGCGCTGCCGCGTCCGCACCGCCAGCCCCGCTGGGACCGGAGCAGCGCCGGGAGAGCGGCCCGGGAAACAGAGCGCGACAGCCCCGGGCGGTGCGCCCCAGTGCCCCACAGCCTGCGGGGCAGCGCCCTGCCCGGCGCGGCTCAGCCCCGGCCCTTGGGCTGGGGGGCAGCGGCAGGGGCTGCCCGTCTGTCTGTCTGTCTGTCTGTCTGTCCCCAGCAGGGGCTGCCCGCCTGTCTGTCTGTCCGTCCCCAGCAGGGGCTGCCTGTCTGTCCCCGGCCGCAGCTGTTTGTGCACGACAGGAACTACCTGTCTGTCCATCTGTCCCCAGCGGGAGCTAGCTGTCTATCTGTCGGTGCCCGGCAGGATCTGTCTGTCTGTGTGTCTGTCTGTCCCGCCCCGCTCACCATCCTGCCGCTGCCGCCGGTCCCGCCGCGCCGCCCGCTGCCGGCCCGGGGGGCGGCGGCCCGGCCAGGCCCGGCCCCGCCGCGCTCGCCCGCGGCGGTGACACGCGGTGACACCCGCTGGCAGCCGGTAGCGCTCGGGGGCAGCCGGTGGCCGCGGGCAGGGACGCGCTGCCGGCGCTCGGAGGGCCCCGAGCGGCGCGGTGCCGGTGCCGGTTCCCCCCGCGGGCCCGGCTGCCCTCCGCAGGAGAGGCGCGCTCCCCGCAGCTGCGGCTGTGTCGGGAATTCCGAGCGATGCCGAGGAGCATCCCGGGGCCGCGGCATCGCCCGCACGACGGCAGCTCACGGCAGGTCCCGGTGCCGCTTGCCGCTGCTGAGCCCGGCTGGACGCGGCCCGGCACGGCCGGGATCAGCGGGTGCCGAGCTCCGGAGGGCAGGGAGCCGGGAGAGCGACACGAGCGGAGGAGGTTTCTTGCCAAAGGTGTCTTAAACCTGCCCTTAGCAGAGCAGGAGCGGGAATGGTGGAGTCAATAGTCGCCCCTACCCAGGGACAGGAGGTTTGTGGGGAGAAGCAGCACTTTGCATTCAACTGCTTCTGAGCCGGGGGTTGCTGCCAGAGGCCTGACAAGAAGCACGGGGTGAAGCTCCCTGCGTGTGGCTGCCATCGTCCAGGCTGTGTCTGCAGCCACCCAGCCCGTCTGAGAGGGAAGGACAGCAGCAGGGATGTTAACAGGAACACAGTGATTGGTGTTAGGTGCAATGAATTCATGAGGTTTGGTGCTTGGCAGAGTTATCGAATTTCCTAGGTTTGTTTTTTTAAATAATTACTTGTAGAGTGAGAGATTTGAGGGGTTTGAGAGTCCTGAAGGAACAGAATGAAGAACTGTTTGGGGAGAACCCTTCTCCCCATGATAAAGATGAGCTTCTGTCCTCTAGCCAAACTGGCAGAGGCAGTGGATGCTGAAGCCCTGTGCCACCACCTCATTGCTTCTGTCTGCTGCAGGGGACTGTGCATTGAGCCAGGGCTCTGTGCCTGTCTGGCAGGGAGGGGTTTGCTCTTGGTGTGGTGGTTCTAAGGCACGGTCCTTGTGGCCCTGTCTCTGATCCTCCGCCCTCCACTGCTGAGTGTGTTCAGCAGGCACATCAAAATTTGGGCCAAAGCCCTACACCAGGCTAGAGAACTGCTGAAATTTTGGCAATCGCAGCCCTCCCACAGCCTCCTCTAAACTCCCTTCCTGTCCCACACACCAGTGACTCCCCTGTGACCTCACTTAGAGACCTGGGTCTCTTCTCAAAAGCTGCCTCGTGAGCCAAAGCCTGGTCACAGCCAGGCCGAGGGAAAGAGAACTGACAAAAGTCTGTGCCCTGCTCTATTCCCAGAGCTGTGTGCAGAGGACTAGTTTAGCACAGAAACATGTACACAAACCCCTCTGTATTTCCTGGACAATATCAAATATTTGTTCAAACACGCACCTGTTGGAGCTAGCATTGGCCAGCACAACAGATGGCCTATCTCCTGGTTTTCTCTCCCTGCTGTGATTCCAAGGAGCACCCCTGCCTGCTGCAGGGCAAGAGGTGGTCCTGGACCCACAGATTTGCCCCACAGCCCAGCCAGCCAGCAGTACCTGAGGGGAATCAACACCATGTCATCTAAGAATTGTATAGGTATGCTTACTGCCTGCCATGTATAAATTAATTTCTATTATACAGAAATGAAACTCATTTTAAGGTTTATAAAACTTGAGTCACTGGTGGGATTTGCAATTACAGTAAGAACTTTAGTATCCTCTCTTCTAGTACTTTAGTATCTTTTCTTTTTCTCATTGTATGACACCTAAATAAGCAATACAGTGATTTTAGTAGCAAAGATTAGCAACTCTCAAAAAGATCTGGAGATGCAATTCAGGTAAGTTATCCAAAACTCACATTAGTACCTATATGTGGCATTCACATTCTCTGAAAAAATCCCTTTGCCTAGGATTTTTCTCCTGGGAAGCTGAGAGGCCTCAGAGAAAAAGGAAAAACATTATTATCTCATTTGCTTCTCCTGTGTTGTGCTCACATGTGGAATGTGTTTGGAGATTGTTCACCCACAGGAGATTGTTTCATTGCATTCTGGTGTGAGTTGTTTTCACTCTTTGGTCAATAAGGGCCAAGCTGTGTTGGGACTCTGGAAGGAGTCAGGAGTTTTCATGATTATCTTTTTAGCATTCTGTAAGTATCCTTTCTGTATTGTTTAGTATAGTTGAGTTTAGTATTATTTAATATAACATGGTATCATAAAATAATAAATGAGCCTTCTGAGAACATGGAGTCAGATTCATCATTCCTCCCTGCCATGGGGATCCCTGCAAATTCAATACCTATATGCTACACCTATGTTGTACAAGGTAAGTCATACTATAATTGAATTTATTATTGCTTTAGCCCTTCTTTGGTTAGCAAATTGATTCTATTAGTTTTTTCTGGTCCGTTTGTGATTATGAGAGAAATCCGTATAAAGAATATTCAAGTCAGGATTGGGTTTTGTGGGTCATTAGGCTGCTCATCCTTCACAGCCCCTGGCCCATAATGTGTCCTTGGTCATCTCAAATCACCTCTGTCATCTCAGGTTAGATAACAGAAACCTCCCAAGTAAAAAAAACAGAAATCAAGAGATAAAAAATTATAATACACTTCTGGTGTCACTAGGGATTCTTTATTCCTTTGGCACAATGTAATCAACACTTCCTAGAATTTTGAAATCAGCAGCTATTTCTGTGTATAACCCCCAGTCTGTAATCAAAGACAACATCCAACATGTTTCTGTATCTCAGCCCACTCTGTGTGAAATGAAGGAAACAATACTCCCCTTTCCAATCTGTTGCTGTGCTCTGGGGATGGTGACTCTGGTCTCTCTTGGCACAGCACCATCAGGTCTCCCAGCCTATACTGGACCTCATTGCAGAGATCTGGCACTGGCCCAACCTGCCCCTTGCTGCAGCAGAGCAGGTGTGTCTGGGCATGTGGAGGGGAGGCTGGAGCAGGATGCCTTTGGCTTCAGAGGGTTTCCTGCTTCCCAGAACACACAGGGTGGGCAGGCATAGGCTCAGAATTGCACACTGGAATTCTCCTGCGAGGCTGAGCCTCTTCCAAAGGGCACAGGATACCTTCAGGTGAAATGTGTCTGAAAAGTCCTCCAGGGGCTGCACCTGCACATAGCCATTCCTTCCTCCTGCAGCCCACTCAGCATCCAGTGCTGATATCCAAACAGCAGCCTGAGTGAGGACTGTGCTCTGTGAAATTCTGTAAGCTTCTGCAACATTCCTGGCAGTTTGTGAGTAAGTGTGCCTTATATTTCTTCTGCCTTTGTGGCAAAAGGTTCATTAATTCAGGAGGGAGGTGCTGTGGCCTTGCAAAAAATATGTTCATCCATACCTGACAATTGATTTTTTCAAGAGGCAATTTCCCCTGGCCTTTGTTGTGCTTGTACCCAGTTAGTTCTAAACAGCATCCTTGAGCCCTAGGTATTTCAGCAAAATAAATGGGCCATCTGCAAGCTGTATACACTGTTTCTTCAATTAGACGAGAGGTGAAAATATGCAATATAGCAATTTAAACTCCTGCTTACAGCCTTGGAGAATGCAGTCATAGACCATCATGGTCTGCGTATGCAAGGCCATCCTCCTTTTTCTTCTTTTTCTCTCTGCTGTGTGATCATTACCAACAATGCAAAGTCAGATGTGAGTTGCCATGGTGGAGGGGCTCCTTCCATGACTGTCTGAGCAGAGCGCATTCTAAATGTTGCACCCTGGAGCCCAAAATACCACAGCAGTAACAGAATCCTTTCTGCAAGTGGTTGCCAGCACTGTCTCTGCCCAAAGACCCCTAAGGATGCAGGGCTTTTCAGCATACTTCCTTCAAACACAGCCTCACATCCGTTCTTCAGATATCATGTGTTCACATTTGTCTTAAATTAGCCCGCACACTGACTTTTTAGTGACTCAAAGTGAAAAAGAATCTGTCCTTCTACTGCTGCAAACCAAAAAGGAAGTTTTATATATATATATATATGCATTGGTAGGCTTCCAGTACTTCACACTACCAAACCATGAAGACAGCTGAGGCAGAGTCTAGATCAGGAATAAAAATAAACACAGGAGATGTGCTGTCCTGCATAGTTTGGATGGCTCCAATTTTCAAAACACATATTTTAAACCCCCAGCAGTTATATTTGAATTCTTATTAAAGACCCTGGGCAAAATTTACATGACATTAATGCAGACTAACTCAACAGCAGTGAAACTGCACAAGTGCAGGCTTTGTCCTCAAGTAAGCTTTCAAAACCCCAGCTCCTCTGGTTATCTGTTAAGCTGAGCTGGAGATACAAGGCTGTCAATAATATTTTAAACGGGAATTAAGCTGGAAAAAGCCACCAGCTCAGGTCCAAAACCTATCCACAGGTGATCTTGAGCACACAGATGGGGAGGGAGCTGAGGAAATTAATGATTCCTTCCAGAGCTGGAGGGTCAGTGGCACAGCTCCCTCTCCCCTGGCTCTCCATGCTGCCCTGGAGCTCTGCTCTCCCTGTGTGTGATCCCCCTGCTGCTTCCCTTCCTCAGCACTCCTCTGATCCATGGGAGTCAGGCCTGTATCCCTGGAATGTCTCATGACAAGGAGAAACAGGCCCTGGAGGTACATTTGCATGAAACTTTCTAGTCAAAGTCTTTGTGCACGTTCCTCTGGGTATTTTCTTTCTCTCACTTCTTGTATGGCTACTCACATTCAAGAGCTTGCATCTGATATCTTTGTTTTCTGCACAGAAAATGGCTCATTGCTTGCATTTTCCCCTCTGATTGCTAGTTAATGAAATTGGTTCCAGCTGTACCATCACTGTAGCAATGAGCTACAAAGAATCACTTGTCTCAACTGCCTAGGCCAGGCTCATTTCAGCTACAGCTCACAGATGACACAGCTATCCAGGAGACTGGAAGAATGCAGTCAAGAATAATGCAAAAATGGGGAAAAGCTGAGGCTCATCAGTCTTTGGTGCTTTGCTATTGTGTCTGTATTGTACTCCAGCCTCATAGCTCCAGCACTGCAGCCTGTGGAGCTGTTTGGTCACTTTCTGGCGTCTTGTTCCTTTGGAAATGTAACTCCAAATGGCAAGGTGCCTGTGCCAAATGAAGAAACAGTGTAGTACCAGCCTGTGCAGGAGGTGCTGCTAAACAGGGAGTATCTGAGGGCTCTGTGGTGTATTTCCCTTCCACCTCACCAGTGTCCCTCCCCTGTGATTTGAAGAGAGGGCCTTTCCTGGGATATTCATGTCACCAATCATCTGCCATGTAACTCAAAATCTCCAAAGGCTCACTTCAAGAAACCAAAGAAGTTTAGGAGCATATCACTAATAAAGTCAAACAAACAAATGGTAAATGCTGGCTCTAGTTTTATTTGTCTTTCATATTGTGAGATTACTCCTTTACTTTTGGAAATTATAATCTAGATATCCTCCATCATGGCATAAAAAATATCTGGGGTTTGTGCTTAAGAGGTGGGCCCAGGTTTCCTGTGCCTGTGGGTATTAAGACCTCCAGCTGTAAAATTGCAAATCTTATTGGGTATGTTGATGATCCAGTGAGCTTTCTGCTTGGCTATCCTCTCCCACTGAACCACCTACCACTGATGCTCTCTTGGTGCTTCAGAGGTAACAATCTGCTTCCTTGTTGCTTGTACTCCTCCAAGGAACATTTTGCAATAATATTAATTATACAGCAAGCTTAGATTTCTCATACCATTATTAGCAAATACATGTTTACTCTAGCTTTCCTTGTTTGAACTGAATCTGGGAACTATATCCCATGGGGTATCTTTGAAAAATACTTGGATCCATTCTATACAAAGATGAAGTTCAATATCCTTTTCTGTCACTAGGGACAAGCTGTTCTACAGCTTTAGCTCTGTGTTTCCAGAGGACAACAGCTCCCATGATCCCCAAGAAGAATTGGGGGTATTGGACCTGAGCTTTGACTGCAAAGCACTCTATGAAAAGGAGGAAATACACAAAAAACAATTCCCTTGTTTAAGCAAGAGAAGCAAAATTTGTAATTTAGTAAGGAATGCTAAATTGGGAGCAGTAAATTCTGCTGGAAAGTGTAGATCTGTGATGGTAACACAAGAGAGGTCCAAAGGCTGAAGCTCTGAGGAATCCCTGTTGATTTGTCAACAGCAGGGCTCTTAGCCAGGAGTTTATAAATGTTAAAGCCAGAATGATTAATGACTTTTAAAAATTCAAGTTCTAAGGAAGAAATGTAAATTCTGTTGAAAGAAAAGGAAGACTGAAAGCATGACGTGCTTGCCTCTGTGACCAGTGTGTGTCAACTTGGTTGGTTCCTATTCCTCCTGCACAGGGAGAAATGCTGTGATCAGGAGTGAGCAAGATGGCAGGTGCTTGCTGGATGTTAGAGCAGCTTTATTTTTTGTAATGGGCTCTACAAGGGGTAAAGGCTTAGCTGGACAATTAAAGTGACACACCTGTGTCTGGTAGGGTCAGCTGAGGGGATGGGAAACTCAAGACTAGCTGAGAGCAACTAGCAAGAAGTAGTTGGAGGTAGCCCTTTGTTTCCTCTGTCTCTGCCTACAACTGCAATCTCCTTTCTGATCTCTGCTTTCGAAACTGGAGCTGTTGGTGATGATCTAACCAGCACCTGACTAGCCAGACAGTTGTACTTGGAGGGCAGCTGGATCATGTGGTGGGGGCGTGGCTGTCACCCTGGCAAATCCCTTCAGAGGATTACCCCAAAATCTCTGCCATTTTCCTTTCAGCCTTAAACCACCCACTTCCATCCAACCAACAATGAACAAACTTGAAAGGCCCAGTGTGTCGAGCTGTTGGGCAGAGAGGATAAGAGCTAAAATCTATACTACCAAGAAAACCTGAGAAATGATCCCTTTGGTGCTTGCTGATGATTATTCTGTCTTCTGACTTCCCTGTGTATTTGTATAGACTGGATTTATTTTGGAATGCAGGAAGGTCCTTCCCTCCCTCTCCAATCAAAACAATAGAGCTGAAACAGTCAGCATCAGATGTTTAAAAAGATTCACCACACAGTTTCAATTATTGCTCTGACTTCTGCTGTGACTGGTTACACTCATCCTCAGGAACAGAAAATACCTTTCTGTAAGCTAGCAATAATAAAAAAAAAAATCTTTCTAGCTTAGGCTACCAAAAATGCACTGCACCTTTCTGACCTCTGCTGTGGACATCTAATAGTCCTTGTGGGTTAATTTTGGGACAATAGTGGTCTTTATTCTGGTTTTGATTTTGTGCTTGGCATTGCACTGATATGAACACTAGATATACTAAAACTGAGAATTTTGGGGGTTTTAATGTAAATGTGGGGCTACAACTATTTGAGATCTCCAGCATTTCCCTTGGAAATGACTTTTCCTCTGATAATTTGTTTTGCCAAAACCAGTGTTTTCCTTTCTTGACTTGAACCATCTTGGTTTCATCAAAACTATTTCTTATAGTGTGTCTCTGAGGCTAGGGAGCAGCTGTGTTGAAAGGCTATTTTTTTTTAGAATAAGAACCTATATCTGCACCCCTGTCTAGTCTGCTTGAACTAGTTTTGCCCCAGACAGATGAGGAACAAAGAACTTGCCAAAGAGTGTAAGATCTTTCCAAGAAGTAAGATGAATTGCTGGTGCTCATCTCTGGCCACCAGTAGGAACACAAGCAGACAATTAATGTATGTGTGGGCCATGCTCCAGTGTAGATGTGTCACACACTGGGAAACTGGCACTGACCTCACCATGGGCGTAGCAGAGAGCTGCCCAAATCTGGACATCACTGGCCTTTACCAACATGGTTTGCAAGTACAGCAAACTTCTTACTGCTGTGTGAATGCCAGCTTTGCTCCATTTTCTGTCGTGACCAGGACTGGATTTCCTTGCTGAAAGAAGGAGAATCCAAATCCTGGTCTTCCATGGAGGTGGAGGGATACGAGTGAGTGTGGGAGCTGGCTGTGGAATAGGTGCAGTGGGATGATGGATGCACATGGAAACAGGAGCTCCAGTGCAGCACCAACCACAGCTCAGAGGTGCAGTGCTATCTCTGGCTGTGTGGAGTTACAGGGTTCAGCAAAGCCCCTGCATTTGTCTGTGTGGCCAGCAAGCATGCTGCAGTGTGTTTGTGTGCATGGAACCATTTCAAAGCATGCAGGAGCAATTTGTCTTCCCTGCAGCATGCACAGCAGCACCTGTAGCCCCTCAAGGAGTGTGCTGGGGCTTTGCTCCCCTCCTTTCATGCTGCTTTGCTAGTTTCTCTTCTCCCTTCTCTTCCTTACTCTGACAGAATAGCCTTGTGAGGAAGGCAAAGCAGGCTGTTTCTGAAGCACTGCAATGCAAACAAACCATCTCCAAATGAACCTTGACTGGGAAAATCTGTGCTGACAGTGTGGCCATCACAGTTTGTGTGAGCTGCAAGGAAAGACTGCCAGGCAGGTGAACAGCCTGAAGGACCTCAGTTCTTTGACAGTGACAGTGTTTGTGAGAAATAGATTTAAACTAATTTGTGAATTAGCTCTAAAATGTTAATTTTATCCATGTTTGATGGGTGTGAGTACTGTATGAAGTCAACATCAGATACCAGAGTATGCTGTGTCTCTCTTCAAAGCCTTGCACAAGTGGTGCTTGTAATGCAGGGGAATGGTGATGTCCACATTTTCCCAGGGGGAAAAAACAGAGGAGCAGTGCAATGTGCAATGGGACACAGGGCTGATGACCCAGCATGTAACTCCAGAGCTGCTGGCCATCAGACCTCTACTCTGGACCCAATTTATTAGCTGAAATAAGCAAGTACAAATGCATAGGTGGTGAGATGTGAGCTTCTAAGTGAGAAGCAGAACCACCATGCAGTTAATTGGGAGGAGGCTAGCACCAACTTGTACAGCTGTTCTGTCCTAACAGCTTGCCTGATGGTGTAATACATTAAAAACAACAATAATCCTGCTGTCCAGTGACATGTACAGGCTAGTTACTAGAGTCTTAACTGCAGCTGGATGCAGAGATGCAGGAATGAATATCACAGGTAAAGCCAACCCAAATCTATAGTGACAAGTATTTTCAAGGACTGGCCATTAGGATGACAGAGTCTAGGTTATATGGGCTTCCACTGCTTCCCAGACTTCCATTTGCTGCTCATAAGCCAACAGTTTAATTCCTTGTTTGCCCTATGGCAACATCCAGCTACCAAAATTTCTAATGGTGTTTTATTTATGAAACTTGCCAGGGTTCTAGGCAACACCTCTTTTCTCACATGGAAGAGTGATCCCTTTAATGGGATTAAAGAGAAGATATCATTTCCTGCTTCCATGCCTGAAAGTGAGAGAATTGTTAATTGGGTAAGAAATATTAGAGTACCTTTTGAGGCTGTTTTTCTAACATAGGCTGACATCCTCAACTATATGCCTTGTTTTCCATGCTTTGGGGAAAATAGATGGGAATAGCAATGGAATATTCTGATGCCAAAACAGAGACTGGCCACAAGCAGCAAGGTCACTGCTGTTGGAAACTGCCCAGGCTTTGGGCTCTTCTGACAAGTAATCCCTTTGATGTGATGGTCTGAAAATCCATCCTACATTCAGGATTTTTTCTGTGGTCCCTGTATCTTCTGTGTAGTGCAAATATTTCCTTGCTCAGTTTTTAAAAGAAGGGAAGACAAGGCAGAGCTATTCAACAGCCATCCAGTATCAGAGCACTTGGTACATAAAGTAATCCTGAGAATCTTTTGAATCCATGCATGTCATCAGAGTGCATGCAGGATTACCCAACAGAGCTCTTGATTCACAGGACTTGGACTAATGAACACCAGGAAAATAACAGATTGTATTGGGTAATTTGTATGTTTGGACACCCAATCCTTCAAGCCAAGTCATTCTTGTAGGCCTGGAAAACCATTGAATGAAAAATTCTGCCATCACTACAGGTCTTCATTAAAACACAGAGCAAAGTCCTCTGCATTCCACCCACTGAGTAATACTGAGAAGAAAACACTGTGAGTAAAAATCTTGCTTGAATCATTAAATTCCTGCCAACCAAAAGCAGATACTTTTTTTCCTTATGGCTGCAGAAACTGGACCTTGGATGAATTTCCTGTCAGCAGTGGGTCTGAACAAGCACTGTGCACTTGAGAGCCAGCCTGGCACTGCCTCACCACACAGCAGCTGGCCTCCTGTGCATCTCATGTGCAAGGAGGCCTGAAAGGCATAGTAATTCTTAATTAAATGTTTGACTTTCAGGTTTAGAAGGCCTCCTCAAGATATGCATTGGTGGTATGTATAATGCTACAAGTGAGTAGCATTCCCCACTGAGAAGAAATATACATATACGTGTATGTATACAATGTAAATGTTTGTAAAGCAAGACATCAGGACTGGTAACACCTCTGCAGCAAGGAATGCAAGCCTCCTGCCTTGTTCTGGTTGCATTCAGTGCTGCAGCAGTTTCACAATGGGGGCTCTGGAAGCTTGCTCTGGAGGAGGAGTCCCAGACACTGGTGCAAAGAGTTTTGATCAGAAAGAAAAAGCCTAAAAATAATGTCACAAGCTAGTGCTGACATGTGTGGAAAGAGCTTGGCAGAGTTATGTAAAGGATTGACTGGTGTGGTGTAGATTTCTATGTAGGGAAGGCTGGCTTAGTTGGGGTTTTTTGGTAAGGAATATCTAGGAAGGAGACAAGAAATGGAAAAGGACACGAAGAGAGAGACAGAGTGCTAATGGTTTGTGCTCTGGAAACTAGAAAATTTGTGTTCCCTGTGGAAAGAATTGCACCTGTTCCACCACATGTTTTTTCAGCTATTTAGCCCTCTTCAGATCATATGAGTATTTTTGAAGTTTGGCAGAAGATACACAGAGTCAGATTTTGAAGTTACTCTTTTCTTTCTGGATGCTTTCCAACATCTGGGAAGCTGTAGGGGAAAAAAAAAGCAACTCTAGAATATCTTAGCATTTCTTCTCATAGGCAACTGAACATGTTTTCTTGTTAGTAAGCACTGCATGTCACTCTTTCCACAGCCCAGCACTGCATTTACTGGAACCCACGTGTGTGTGCTAAATAACACCACCACTCCTGTATATGATGTACCAGCTATACCTTACACAAAACTCCAGTAAGTGAGTCACTTTTAATCATTTCTCCCCCTTTTGGAAAAGCATTTATATATGTGTTCTCTTACCCATGGTGAAGAAGTGTTTGAAATATTTTATTAAGGGTAACATTTGTATTTGAGTAAGAGATGTCCATCCATTGGGATAAATCCTTTAAGTCAGGGTAGTTCTGACATGTGAAAGCAGCATTAAATTAAAAAAAATAATTTAAATTAATATAATTAATTAAAAAACAAACACATGCCACTCTTCCTGGGTAAAAATCTACAATTAAATGAATTGCCCTTTTAACTAATCAGAAATTCTTTAAACATGTTTCAGCTATGGCAACTGGCCCAGCATTAGGCTGATTGATGGGGCTTGTGAAATGACCTTTAGGACTTTCCAATCTGGTCAAAAATCTTCCCAACTCCTCATAGTCCAGCTGGCCCAGAGATGGAGCGGGGGATGTCTTCCTAGAACCTGCATTCAAAAATCCTGCAGTCTTCCTTTTGGCAATGTAAGCATATCAAAGTCTTTGGTACTTTTCCAGCCACTCACTTAAATAAGACCATGTACTGAGCACTAAGTGTGAAAGAAATATACATGCCTTTAAAAGTCAGCAAGAAAAGTATTTTTGTTTGTTTAATTTAAAAGCTGGCGTTATGCCCCATGCTCTTTACAGCTGCTAAGAGCTGACAGCTTCGACCTCTGCCAGGCCCTGAAGGGGGCTAGAGATGCTCAGGGCACAAGAGGACAGGATTTACACCTTTCCATTTGGCTGACTTTGTCTAATTTGGCAGAAGAAAACTCTTTGACGTTCCTGGTTTGAAGAAATCTGCAAACCTAGGTTTGCTGAGCTGTTGCCTGATGTCTAGGAGTTGCTAAACAGTGATAGCATTTCAACAACAAAATGGCTAAAATAGCACAAGTGTTGTTCCTGTTATTTCTAAAACACCTCAGGACTACCCTAGAATTTACTTACTTCTATTTTCCGGAACAATCTGGTAATAGAGACAAGGCTGCAATTAACATTCATCCCACATTCACTTCATTAATACACACATTTGTTAAATTCATGTTCTGCTAAGATGCCTGCTTCACTCCAAAAATAAAATAAAATTGGAAATCTTTGAGGAGGAGAATTTCTGAGGGTCTTTAGCTAATGTGAACCCAAACCCTTGCAAGTTAATTAAGAGCCTTTTTAAAGACAGGTGGATTGATGGCGTTTCCAATAAATTTGCGAACACACAGTTGTCCTGAATACTGCAGATGTCAGAAATATCCCTTAAAATGGCTTTTAAAGTAAAATAGAAGGAAATTTGTATTAATGTTGACAAAAAATGAATTTGTAGCATTTTTAAAATGCCAGAATATTGGGGGGTTTTGTGTTTTCACATCCTTTTTGCATTTTTTTATACCACACTCATGAAACCAGTAGAAAGTAATGAAGCACATAACTGGATCCATGTTACCAGTTGCAAAAGCATTCTGAAAATAACATGTGCCTATTCCTAACTGTTTTAATTTCTGAATTAGAAGAACCAGAAAAGTTGGTGAGGGAGATTATGGTTAAGAAATTTGTAGAATTTTTTTTTTTATTCTTCTACTCCCAGTTAGATATTGGAAGGATCCCATAAAACAGAGAAGAAGAAACCTATGTCCCAGAAATAATTCTTATTGTCTGTCTTAACACTACTACTAGTATTCTCTCTCCATACTAAACCAGAAGTGGTTTACAGAGTCACATTTTTCACAGTGGTATTGAACTCACTGTTTGCTCAAATTAAGAAATATCAATGGTATATGCAATAAAAATTGATTTTCAAGAGTGCTATGTGCAATACAGCTCATTTGAGGAATATTGCTTGGCTTATCCTCTATGGGCAGAATCTGCAGACTGTCTGACAGAATTTTAAATTGAAGTAGTGATTTTAGTAATGACATGAATAAAACATCCCCTAGCCATGAAGCTGGAGCCAAATAAACCTTGAGATCTGGCCACAGCTGATTTCAATCCCTAGAAAGAATTTGGGTCAGAGAGAGACACTAAGAAACGTGATTGCCAACCTGAGCATCACCTTTAAAAGGTGTCACTGTTTGATCAAATATTTATTTTCTTTTTATCAGCACAGGAGGCCTGTGTAAAGTACATCAGTACCAATGAACTTTTCTTGATACATTGTATTTATATTAGGAAAATTTTGCCTAATTATGCATCTGATACATCCATCCTAGGAAGATGGTCTTGCATATAGATTTTTATTTAGGTGTATGTAGCTCTTCTTTTTTCTGCACTTTGTCTTTTAATGTCTTGAGAAACTGTAGCAATTTCATGGGAATGGGTCTGCACTACCAGCACACCATGCTCTCTCAGGAGGACATTATTTATTTAGGTATTTCTCTAAGATCAAATAACACATTGGAATCCAAAGTTGGTTTTTTTATCTTGCATCCATGCCATGACTGTTCCAAAAGCCAGGCTCAGCACACGTGGGCCTGCTTTGCCAAACCCACAGCACTCTGCACAAGAGACAGATGCACACCAAGGTGATCTCATGCATGTTCACATCAGGTTCAATATATCTATTATGTCATCTTTTTCTTTTTCTCCCTTGCTTTAGGCCTCCTTTCAGACTGTAAGGCCAAAGACCATAATCCCATTCCTGAAAACACATCTTCCTTCCTACCACACCTTTCCCATAACCTGCCTTGTCTGCATCACTTGCAAACCTTTTTGCAGAATATTGTCTATTTTTTGTTTGTCTAGTGCCAGATAAAAGTACTGTTTGTTGGCTCTCAGATGACAGTGTAGTAAAGAGAGTAGCAATAATCTTGTGGTTTAAAGAGGCATCTTGTCTGAGTTTACTGTCATGGAATAAAAGCTATTAAAAGATCATTTCTTGCATTGAACCCAACCTTGTGATTTGAGAGCTGTTTAAGGGCTGAAACACAGTTGTGTTTTTGATTGATGTTTTGTATTTTTTAATCAGAACTAGAAAAAAATGTACAGTTGTACTATGCAATTTGCTTGACTACTTGATGGTCAAGTGCCATTACCATTTTGCAAACCCCTTTGACTGCTGAAATCTTGCTCTCTCTGCCTCCAGTTTTGCATTTTCACCACAACCAGGAGTTACCAACAGCACAGCTCTGCCAAAAAGGTGTAAGCAGGGCAATTAATGCTCCCTAACTCCTCTGTTTCAGGCAAGTTCTGCTGGGTTAGATCAAACAGCTGCCAAAGGCAGGCTTGGCTGACCAGCATGCTTTGCCTCAGGCAGATCAGGAAAACTGCAGCACAATTCCAGGTCATTCCAGGGAGAGCCCTGGTTCCTGGGAATGCCCATTCCAGATGCCTGGCATCTTTAGCCTGCAGAACCAGGTCTGGAAGAGGATGTTTACCAGCTGTCTGTAAAATAATGACTGTTTTCTGAGGCTTCAGTCACATGGTCACTGTAGAAATGGCTTTGTGGCACTTGAAGATGTCCATCTCCAGCCATAAGCTGAAAATTGCCTTCTTCCTGGTACAGCTGAGATGTCAGAATAAATCATCTGGGCACTCATCATGGATTTTAGTGCAAAGACAGCAGGTTAGTAAGTGTGGTAGGAGTGATGGGAGTTCACCCACCTGACTTTTCTGCTGGAATTTAAACACTGATTTTTTGAATATAGCTTTTCGTACTCTAGGTTGACTGTACAGCTTCTGCAGAGTGATGACAAACACCTGAATGTTGGTCACATCTTAAACTGACACAGCTGCTTGGCCACTAAATGCATGATGTGAGACTGAACATTAGTCACTTACAGCACAAGGCTTGTTGTGGCAGTGTAAAGGACCTGCAAAGGATGCAAACTGCACCTGGGTAGAGCCTTCTCCCTTCTCCCATGCAGAAGTAACTTTTAGAACAACGTGTACGTTTTAGAAGAAATGTAGATGTGGGAAACCTAGAGTTTTACCTAGGGTTAGAGAATGTGAAAAGGCCACAAATGTACAGGCATTTTAAGTATGCAAGGCAAGCAATTCTCTGTCACTTAGCAAACAGGAAACGTCAGAATAGCTGAGGCGTGAAAGTCAGTAACAGCCACAAATAAAGTAATCTCTGGTGAGTGTAACCATGAAAAATGTGAAATGTGTTTTTCCCTCAAGCTTCAAAGTAACTTCCTCCAGTCCCATAGAAACTGAATTGGTACTAAGACACTAGATCTCATAAGAAAGATCTGTCAGCTGTCTCAGACATTCTCCATCAGCTCTGTCTGTGCCACACAAAGCAGGGGATAAATGCTCCCAAAAGTTTACATTACACACCTGCATCTGCAGATGATGCCAAGAGCTGCTGCTGCTATTACTACTGAAGTGAATAAATCCAGAGGTTCTGGAAGAATGTAGCATTAGTGGCTACTCCTGACAGAAGTCACCCCATTTGGACTCTGACTTGGTATTTAGCAGGTTACTAAGCTTCATTTGACAGGTTGAATAATGAGGCATCTGTCACATATGTAAGTAAATAGTTGTAAAGAATAATTATCTTTGGTGTTGCATTGTTTTTGATCTTGCTTCAGTTTCCAACCAATTTGTCGGGCTCTCTTTTCCTACTAGATGTAAATGGCAGTACTCTCAGAAACCCAGGTGGGTGCTTTATGCACCAAGAACAAGTTACCCCTAACCTTTTGGTAGGTGTTTGTGTAGCATGATGGTACTGGTGCAGCTTTTTAAATTTTACTTGGGTTGGTGCACGTATTTTCTTCTGTGGTTTGTCACAGAGAACAGGTTGGGTTTTTCTCCTGAAAGGTTGCCTTAAGTGTTTTGAAGCATCTGGCTCTTTGAGGCTATCTTCTGACACAATATATTCACATTTGTTCACCTCTTAAGAGCAGATTGTTGTGATGTGATAGGGAAGATATCTGAACCTGAACCATCTGTCTGACCACACCAGTGCAGCTTTCACCCTTGGCTGGAACTCTGTAGCATGATTTTCTTTTTCTAATGTGAGCCTTGCACAAACAACGTGCTCCAACTACATCTCCTGTCACACTCCTGGAAGCCTATTTACACTCTGCCCTCGACAGTGAAGCCGTGGTTTCACTGCTCAAAGCTGGGGCAGTAAGCCCGGAGCCTGCCTGTTCCCGATGGGACAGCCTCTCCTGTTGCAGCAGGGACACACAGACACACAGACCCACGGTGCTGCTGCAGCCCCTGCTTGACACAGACCCAGGCAGGGCGTGGATTGCTGCCATCAGGGAAGCTGCAGTGCAGGGGAATTACAGGCCGTGGTTTGCTCGTGTCTTTTGCAGTCACATTGTGCAAGATCACCGTACACGACCTGCATCAGAGATGGGAGTTTGCACTGGAACTGACACTTGACTTGCCTGTTAAGGACTTCAGTGTTATTCCAAGGAACTTGAAGTGGGTCAGGTACTGAAAGGGAAGCCAGTGGTGTTTGGACAGCATTAATTTTGGTTATTATGTGCATTGTCTGGTTAGACCTGTTTTTGAAATGTGCCACTACATGATGTGCTCATTAGAGCAGCCTCATCATCTCCTCCTGCCCATGCTCAGCTCCGTGCTGTAAACAGCCCACTGTGAGTCGGCCGGCACTGCAGGCAGGTCTTGTGCAACCTGTGCTGCTGAGCCTGCTGCTGCTGCTGGAGTACAGAGCCAGCACAGAGCTCTGAGGGCCAGCCTGCCTTCTGCTGTGCCCAGCAGCAAGGGCTCTGTCTGTAAGTCAGGGCAGGAACAGAGAAAACAGGGTTGAGACAGTACGTCCACATCTCTTCCTGCTTGCAAAAATATTTGAAAGTAATTTAGTCCGTTTTAATTTTGAAACTGTTGAGTTATTTAGACTGTCATATTTTAGCATTTACTGTGTTTGTGGTGGCATTTAAATGCAACAGAAATTAAATTTAAACACATCCCAGCTAAATGTTCCAAGCAACAAGTTTCCATGAGTGAGCAAGCAAATAACTTTATGCTGCTTGTTTTCCTTCTTGTCTTGCCACTCCACAGCCTTTCAATGCACTCCCAGGCCTTTCAGCCACCCCTACCATGTCAAAAAAGACCCCAAACAAAACAAAAAATAAAACCCGTGTTCCTTGTTAAAGCAAACAAAATATTTTGTACGTTATTCCAGAGAAGGAAGAAATAAGGGGAAAAAAACCACAACTCCAAACTTACAGATCTGCCTGAAATGTAAGTAGCTTTATTACAGTGAATATTTATTCTTTAATATTTATTATAGTTAATTACCTCTGCCTAAACTTCTCTGAAATAGTGATTGAGGAAGATAAAAAGAAGTTTTTTCTTCGTCCAAGACATACATGAAAGGGAAAAAGTCTCTAAATGGATTAAGAAATAATAATGTGAAATCTTATGCCTTGAAATTGTTCTGTTTCTTCAGAGAGAAATGTAATAGTGTCCTGGTAAATCATATTTCTAAATATTGATCCTGTTTCTACAGGAAGCTATTGTCCCTGTACCTACTGAAATCTAAGAACCCTGAACACAAATCAGTCAGTTGGTTGTGATTTGCAGGGAAGGAATTAAGGCACTACAAGTATACATTTATCAGGTTGTCCTGAGCTTTTTTTTTCTTTGTTCTTTCAGTGACTTAGAATAAGATTCTGCTTTTGGCAGAATCCTCAATATAATCAATTAAAAACCAGTCTGTGGTTCATTCATTGGATGCTTGAACTGTCTTGTATATGGTTAGTGTGTCACGCATCAATTGTGCAAATCTGAAAGCAACATCATGTGCAAACTGATGCAGGCACTCACAGAAAAAAAAAAAAAAGTGAAAAAAATATTTGGGGTGAGAAAAGCCCTCCTACTGAATCTGGGCTTTACAGGGAGGGATCTCACCTTTTCCCACCACACAAGGAATTTTTTTTTCTACCTTTCAGTGAGTTCAAGCCCTGCAATGTTTGTCCCTGAGTCTGCAGTCAGGCGTTTAGGTGCTCTGCAGACCAGGATGTGGTCATTCTGCATCCTTCTGTGATAGCAATACTTTTTTCTTTATGTTTTTGTATTTCAATCCCTCACCCCTGCATAAAACCTGAGAATATGAATGTATGATTCCTTGGAAAGGATGGTTACTTTAAAAAAAAAAAAGTCACAGTTCATGGCTTTGGTGAAACCCAATTAAGCCTTACCTAGCAGAAAGCCATGATTTGAAATAAAGAAATCATATTTGCACAGGTATATATGGAATAGTTTTCTGGAAGTTAGCACAAGAAATGTTCTGCCTAAAGGCTTAATTATAAAAATGTAAATTTAGATCAATTCAAATATAATGTGCTCTTTACATTCTTCTAAAATTTCTGATGCCTTTCACGTGATTAAAATTTTATGTTAAGATATAAATCAGATTCTAAATGCAGTATTTAAATAATTAAAGATTTGCTGTGACCTTCAAGACTTCCAGGTCAATGCAAAGGGCCATCCTTCTGGTGCTGACAGAAGGTGGTGATGTGTTATTCAGGTGGAGATATTCTGTGTGGACTGGCAGGCACCTAAGCAATGTCCCCTGTCATTTAGTGAGATCTTCAGTATCTAAAATCAGAGGACTGATAGGACTTCAGGAAAACATAAAACCCAAACTGTAAATGACTTAGGATAATGCTGAGCTGTTCTCTGCACTAGGGTAAATGATTCTGGGAGTGTTCATAGCTCTGCATGTTGTGGTTGCTGTAGGCTGGGTTTAAGGCTGCTCAGTGCTCACATGTGAACTTTCCAACAGAGTGACCCTCCTGTGCACAAGAACCATTCCCTTGTGGCTGGACCACAGAAGGATATGAGATGTTTGGAACACAGCTGGGGTGAGCTGGGAAGCCACAGGGTGCAGCATACTTCCTGTGCTGATCTGTCCTCTTCCACCTGCCTGTCCTCCTTCTGGTTTGACCCACCTGGAATTAACATTATAAGCACTTAACAAACATCTCAATTAGTTCTCTATGTAAGCTCAAAGGGTAACTTTTAGTGAAACCTCCTTTTGTATATTATGCATGGAAATAGAAAATTTGCACTAAAAATGGTAATTGTCTGCACCTTGGACAGTCACAGAACAGACCTCAGACATGAAAGGAGGAGCTCCAGAGGAATCTCTGTTAGCAGACGTGACACACTGGGTCATAAATTTGCACCAAAAGAAGGCTCAGGCTCCAAATTCAGCATTTAGTAATAAAATTAGAGCTATCATTACACTTGTGCTAGTGTGTGGTAGCTATAAACTCATGTAAAAGAAAGCTATTTGATGTGAGAATTGAGATTACTTGGTAAGAGCATAATTTTATTTTTTGTTGGGTGTTATGTGCCAGCCTGAACAGTGTCTGAGGGTGAGTCAGCACTCTTCCACTTTTAGATAAAAAATGTGCATTAAGAGCAACTTAGGAGGCAAAGAGGCTGGTTGTCCAGGGCTGCCATAAGCATAAGGCCAGTGGCAGGATGCACAGAAGCAGTCATTACAGAAGTTAATCCAGAGCCATCTGCAGTACTGGGGACAGTAAAAGTTGGGGTTTTTTTCTGTCTTGGAAGAAGAAATGCCAGTTCTTCAAAAATGGTTTGTGGGGAAAGTTTTGGGTTTTGAAAAGTGAACTAAATTTGTTGAAAAGTGTTCTTGCAGCATTTTCAAAATGAAAAACCTGTGTTTTAGTATAAATTTACTTTTATTTTGGTTCTGCAAACTGTTTTTACAAGAGTCAAACATTTTCAAGTTATTTTATCTTAACTGTTATGGACCGGGAAAAAACCTGCATTAACATAAGAAGTTGTCCTCATTTGGCAAAGAAAATACTTAGGAGGAGAAATGACATTGAAATTATATTGAAACACTGTGTAAGCCATATTCTTCATATTAACAACAAGTAATCTTTCCCTTCTCATCTCATCTTTGATCTGCATTTTGACTATACTGTAATTTTGAAAAGGACTGGTTCCTATTGCATAGTCATGTTGCAATCATTGTTTATTGTGTTGCTCTTATATAACACCTACTCTAGGCGTATATACTTAATTCTGATTAGGAGATTAAAAAAATATGTCATATGCACAGTCCCAATAGGAAGTGTTTGTAACCAACTCCAAGAGACAAAACTGGTGAAATCACTGGTACAGAAGGTAAACTAGCTCAGAGAAAAGCTGTTTCTGTGCCCTGTGAACAGGTGCAGTGTACAGGCACCTGTGGAAAACACTGATGATGGAGTGCAAAATGTGCATCACACAATGCCGTGGTATTCAGAGTCCATTTCAAGAGTCACCCCAAAGACATTCTCTTCCTGGCTATGCCACCTCCTTCCTTTGGGGAATCTTGAGCAAGACATGTTTTGACGCACATTTCACTTCAAAAACCACTAACTTTTCAGTCAGCCCCCTGGCATCTGGGACCTCGATTCTTTCTGGCTGACCAGCCCAACTTCCAGAAGTGCCCCCCTGTTAACTGACCGAATCTGACATTTTCTAACCATTCTACAGCAACTGCCCTTGGCTGAACGACCTATATTTAACTCTGGGCACATGGAAGCGTTGCCTCAGGTGGCACCCTCATTTCCTAAGCATGCCCTGCAATGCAGACACAGAACATTGCTGAATACACCTGGCACTGCTCAGACACAGAGCATCGCTGGATACACCTGGCACTGTGCAGACACAGAGCATCGCTGGATACACCTGGCACTGTGCAGCCACAGAGCATCGCTGGATACACCTGGCACTACACAGACACAGAGCATCGCTGAATACACGTGGCACTGTGCAGAAACAGAGCATCGCTGGATACACCTGGCACTGCACAGACACAGAGCATCGCTGGATACACCTGGCACTGTGCAGAAACAGAGCATCGCTGGATACACCTGGCACTGTGCAGCCACAGAGCATCGCTGGATACACCTGCCTTGCATCACGGCTCTCTGCGTGCCGCTGGCATGATTCATTCACAGGGGCAGCACTGGCAGCCGGGCGATTTCCAAGGGCAGGGAACGGGGAAAGGGCCGCGGTGCCAGGCTGACACCCGGTACCAGGCAGGGGCAGGTGCTGCCCGGCCGGGGCCGTGCCCCGTTTGCCCGCGGGGCTGCAGCAGCTGCGAGGCCCACTGGCACAACCCTGTATGGCACCAAAACCTGCGCTTTAAACCTAATAAAACAACTGCCACAAGCCCGAAGAGCGGGATGTGGAGCAGGTGGAGGAGTCGCCATTCCTGGAGGCGTTTAAGAGGCGTCTAGGTCTGGCGCTGGATGGTGGTTGAGTTGCTTAGGGGTCACGGGGCAGCGCTGGGTGGCCGGTTGGATTTTATGATTTTACAGCTCTCTTCCGCCCCCGACGACGCCGTGATGCCGCGATTCCCGGCTCCCGCGGCACCGGCGGGGCTCGGAACGTCTCCCGGGCAGCCGCGGCCCCGCCGCCCCTCACGGGACGCGCCGCCCGCCCGCCTTGGCCCCGCCCCCCTCGCGCGGCGCTGCTTTCCGCCAATCAGCGGCGCCGTCCCCGCCCGCGCGCCTTCCCCGCCCTCCGCTCCCCGCCCGCCGCGGCCGTGTCGGCCCGCCGGAGACGGGACGTCTCGCGAGAGCGGCGGAAAGCTCGCGAGAGCGGCGAGGCCCCCCTCCGCCCCCGCCCCCGGCCCTCCCGCCGCCCCCGCCCCAGCGCGGCCGGATCCGAGTGTGCCGGGCGGTGGGAGGGGAGGGAAGGAAGGGAACGAGAGCAAGGGAAGGAAGAGAAGGGAAGGAAGGGAAGGGGGGGCGCCCGGCCCTGCGCAGTGAGCGATGTTTGTCCGCCATCGCGGCGGAGGCTGAAGGAAGCGCCGCCAGCGGAGCGAGGGGCCCGCGCCGCCGCCTCTCCCGCCCGGCCCGGCCCGGTCGGCCCGGCCCCCGCGCCCTCCGCGCCCCCCCGGGGGCCGCGCTCGCAGCGAAGGTCGCCAGCGGCCTCCCCCGGCCCCGTTCCCGGGCGCACCGCCCCGCCGCGCGTCCCCCGGCTCTGCCGCCCCGCGCCGGAGGCGCCGCCGGCCCCGAAGATGTCGAACCTGAGCAAGGGGACGGGCAGCCGGAAGGACACCAAGATGCGGATCCGCGCCTTCCCCGTGAGTACCGGGCCCGGGCCGGGCCGAGCGGCCTCCGCAGGCCCCGGCGCCCCGCGGGCCGCGCTGTGCGGCGGGGCCGCGGGCAGCGGGGGCAGCGGGAGCTGTCAGCCGGCCTGGGCACCCCCGGCCCGGCGCGGCCCCCGGGGGCAGCGTGCGGAAGGCGCTCCTCGGGGAAGCGGTGCCGCACGGAGAGTGGGAGGAACCGGTCCCTGCGATTATCGCCTCCCTCATCAAACAGATCAATTATGAAAATCCACGGACGGCACTGGGGAGGGGGGCAGTAGGCACCGATTTCTTTGTTTTCAAGGAAAAGGCCTCAAAGAGGGAGCCGAAGGTTATGCGCCTTCATCAACAAAATTAGTTAGCCCCGGAAGGTGAGGGGGGGAATATTTATTTATGCCTTCTGCGGAGTTTCCTCTTGCTGAATTTATCTCTCCGCTCCGTAGAAGAGGCTCTAAGTCGTACGATTATAAAATTCAGGTGGCACGATGCCAGCTGTTCAGAAGGTTCTACTATAAACATGTAGGCATAGGTAACTTCTGCAGGTTCCCTAGAGTCGTGAGCGTTCCTCAGCTTTGAGTTACAGAGGGGAAGGAGCCAGATTATTAATTTGAAGTGCCATAACGCTGCTGTGTTTTGACAGTCGGTTCAATTAAAGCTTACAACAGAATAACAACTACAGCACGAGTAATGGCGTTGGGGAACGAGAGGAATAGGAAAGGTTCGGGCTGCCGGAGGATGACCAGGAAGAGTCTGTGTGTGTGTGTGCAGCGGGGTGTGTGTTAAAAAGAAGATACTTCGTTCAGTCTCTGGCTTTTAAGGCTTAGCGTTGGCTTTTCAGGTTTAGTGTGAACTTTTCAATGCTGTGTCTGATCCCAGTAGGCAGTGGTGTAGAACTAATGTGCTGTGCCTTTATAGAGAAACTGGACATACCTGTTTACCTCATTTCACTGGCAAGGCATATATCAATATATTTGCTTCATCCAAACTCTTGCTGATGAAATTAGAAGGTTCTTTTCATAGTCTCAGCAGCCAGCTTTACAGCAATCTGAGTTACTCTGTTTTACTCTTTCCTCTACTTTTAATCACTGATAGTTGGATTCAGTGGTATAAGTAAAAATAAAAAGTGGGCTATGAGATCAGGAATTTTAGCTGATGATAGGTTTTTCATCTCCATATTTCGTTTATTTCTTTAAAAAGCCTTTTCCAAGAATGTCAATTTTGGATTGTAGAAATAAAGGAGAAGACTTCCTGCCATGTGGCCACGGTTTTACTAACAAGAAGTAGGAAAACCTGTACAAAAATAAACCACCACAAAAGCAACGTGTATGCCTTGTAACAAGCTGCACTAAGATAGCAGTCTTTTAATTTGATAAACAGATTTATCTATTCCAACCGCGAATATGTAGCTATGGGTCAGACAACAAAGGCAGACTTGGCAATGTGATAAACTGAAGTTTGTATATTTCACCTCTTCTGTGTGTGAAATTTGTTTTGCAGGGGTAAGAAATGCTCGAATGGAGCCCTGTTCTTACATACAGTTAAACAGTGTCAAGTTTTTTAAAACTGTTTTTACTAGCATTGTCTTCTTTTCAGTTGCTTAAAGAATATCTAGGTTAAAATGTGAAAAACAAAGTGTCTTCTTCCTAAAATAACTCAGTAAGTCACAAGTCATCAAGGCCTGCAACTGTATGGGGACATCTGTTGATAGCAACTTTCCAGGTGTCCCCTCAGATATTTTTTTTTCACTTAAGACATTTTGTTGACAATCCTGTTGATAAAGTGTTTAGAGAGAAGAAGCATGTACTTTGTTAAGAGATTTGGAGGGGTTTCCCTTTGTTAATTGCAGAAGTCAGCAGCTGTAGTTGATGTAAAAATCTTAGCACACATTTTGTGTATGCCTAAGTGGTTGTGAAGCTTGGTCCAGGAAATGACTTGGTGCTAGAGACTGCAGTGGGATTGTTTGTGCCAATGAGCTGCATTTTCGTGGGGAGTAGAGTCTGTGTTTAGAAAACGTGGTACTCATGCAGCAGCTATGGACCCTGGCTCCTTTGTCCCAAATGTGGTGGTTCTGCTCTTTGGCTCTCAATTAAGAGTGCTTCCAGAGGTGGTTTTGTAGGCTGCTTCAATTTGTCTTCTTATTGATCATCTTTCCTCAGGAGGTCTTTCTGTTTTAGATTGGTTTGCTTCTTGCATGGAGGTAGCTATTTACTATTACATTCGTCTAGAAACAGCCAAATTGGAATGGTGATGTTCCTGGAGCATAGCAATATTAGCATAACTTCCTTCATGCAGGTTCTGGTTTTTGTAATATTTTACATTTTTATAATGTTCTTCATACTTCTGTTATTATGTTGTCTAATAGCTAAAGGAATTGAGAAATAGTAATTTGCCAAACATTACCAAAGTTTACCTTTTCTACCTTATGAAAAATTTGATAGAAGTGGACCAAAACATTGGATAAGCACCAGTCTTCTACCTGGAGATCTTAACACTTAGGAGTTAGTTTCATTCTAGATTTCTTTTTTATTATTCTTGTAATTGGTGCCAAATTATCTGTCATCCCAAGGATCCATTAAGATTTGCTAGCTCCTGGTGCATGCTGTGATGTGCTTTCTCTTACCTCAGGGCAATGGCATGGGGTACACTGTTTTGTTGTGCACAAGTGGGTTGTAGAGTAATCAAAAGTAACTGAGAAGAACATTTCTCTGTATGTTTAACCTGTTGTTCTTTGCCTAATTTATAAACTACCTTACTATAAAGAACTTTGCATTCTCTTGTTCATCCTGACTTAAAGACAGTGATAATCTTTGCATTAGAGGGAGTCCAGATGAAGATGCATTCTCGGAGACTTCAGACTTGAGCATATCCCAAACCTAGGAAGAACAACAGAAATAAATTTCTGAGACAGTTTGTTGTATATTCAGGAAAGCAAACTCATGAGGTTAAGCTTGTGCAGTTATCCTTATGTACCACCACAGAACACTTCCAGTGTGCTACTTTCAGGATCCACTTCTGGTACTTTTAACACCTCCATAAAATGTAGCTGTTCCACATTTGCCTAAGGTTTATCCAGAGAGCATTCAGGGTGGTGTTAAAGCCAGAGATGGAGCAGTGCAAGAGGGCTTTCAAAAGGTAGAAGGTTCCTTTTTCTCAAGCAGTCTTCAAACTTTGGTGTTTCAAATTCATACACACTGCAACAGATATGAATATAGATGCTAAAAATAACAATATTTCAGAAATTCATGTAATTGTCCATGATGTACGTTGACTGCAGTTAGTAAGTTGGGATTTTTAAAATTATTTGGAAGAGTGCAGTGGTCTACTGATTTAATGTACATTATATGAAAATGCAGGTTTGATACATCTACAGAACATGAATTGCACCTGTTTTGAAGTGTTGGGGGTTGTTTTCTTCCAGGTTTAAAGGTGCCCTCAGGGTCTCAAATTGGCTCTGACTCCTTAACTCTCAGTGAGCCCATTACTGCTGGCTACAGGAATACTTTCAAAGCTCTCAAACAAGTTTGCAGCAAATCTGATTTTAAGATGATTTAGTTGATCTGTCAAAAATGGTGCCAAAAGTGGTAGGTTTGCACTTAAAACTTTTGGAGAGATGTGATTTCTGTAAGGGAGATTTAGAATGTATAAATTATGTTTCCTGCAAGTGTATTTGAGCTGTTTTGCTGTGACTGGTTAGCTAGAGGAAAACTGTAGCCTTAAATGTATTTTGACTGGAAAGTTGTACATAGTAAAAAAAAAAATTGACATTTCTTACAGAAACAATTAGAATGTAGGAATTCAGAATGCATTTTGGGAATTAATAACAAGCAATATTAAACTGTGTTGAATGAACTTTTTTGCAAGAGCTCATTCTTCCCTCAATGCAGGTGTCACCATAAAATTGGTTGGACACATCTTTCTGAAAGCCAGCATGACCCAGTGTAGGTTTGATCATTACAGTTGGAGGGTTTTTTTTGAAAGCTTCCAATAGTTTTCCTTTCCTGCAGAGGTAGCTTTCTTCTCTAGAGCAGCGCTACAAAGTAGTGTTTTGCCAGTTCTCAGAACTATTTTGGTGGATCAGTGTTACACAGTTACATTATGAATTCTGCACAGGATTTAGAGAGATTCTACGCGTGCACTTGCAATAGAACAAGTCTTTAAATGACTTTTGTCGTTTAAAAAAATGTGGAAGCTTCTGACTAGTTTTATTTGAAATACTTATGCCCAAGGAAATTCTCATTTTGATCAACCTTGTGCAGAAAGACAGACAACCTTTGGTTTCCTTCAGCTGGTTATCAATTGATGTTACTTCTTCCTCGAAGAAAGTTACGTAAACTTAGAAGTAAATAACTCCAGCTCTTCCATGAGAATGTATTAAGACTCATATTTTCATTGCCAGCACTCCTTTCTCCTCCATCTAACAGCCACTTGTTCTAGGCTTTGTGTAGGCAGAAAGCTTTTTTTTTTTTTCAGGGAGCACCAACTGCTACTGTGGTTTGTTTTGAGTCTTGGGGAATTGATGATGCAAGTTGAGATGAGCTTTGTTAAATTTATGCTTCAGCCTACAACGCAAAGATCTATCAGTTGCAGAAGTTGGTGTAAATTTGGTCCATCTTGAGCATCTCAGAGCAGATAGCCCCTAGAAAAAACACTGAAGTGTGGTTAAATTTTGAAGCATTCAGGTTATGTAAGCAGTACGTGAGGATCTGCTGTGGCTTGTAACCCTTAGAGCCTGTGTGAGGTGTTGGGGAGAGCAGGGAGAGGCATGGAACGTGGGAAAAGAGTGGAATGGGGGGTGGTTTACTGCAGGCTTTTTCAGCTCTGAATAAAATAATGTGAACATACCAAGTGCTGTGAGATCACCTGCTAAACTCCATGTTTTACATGCTTGGCTTGTGAATCTTGATTACTTTGTGTTCTCAGAGGTATTTATGAGAGCATCTTAGCTAAACCTGTGTAGCGTTCACGGTCATGAGTTCACATTCACAACTGAAATTTTGGTAGGCTGAAGAACTAGGAATAAAACAGACCAAACCACTAAAACGCTCTTTCTTATTCAAAGGAAGGGGATTTTGTGCAAATTAAGAAAAAACATGGAAATACTTGCTTACTGGACAGTTAAACTTATGAAATCCTTCCAGTTTTCAGAATTATTTTTTTTAATGAAATGCTGTGAGCAAACTGAACGTCCTGATAATACATTTGGAATTTTTAAAAGGTGCGAGCACTAATTGCAGGGCAGTCTGAGTAGTTAGTTGTAGGTGGGTTTTTATTTGGTTGTTTTATTTGTAACACATGGTGCATATTATCATTTAGTTTTTGTTAGCATCTTGTTAGCGTCTCGTTAGCATTCCTCAGTGCTGTAGATGTTCAGGATTCAGTTACAAATTTTCTTGATTTTCCTTGTTAACTGGATCTTAAGTTCTGAGCAATCATCATTTGTGTTGGTATAGAGTTTTGAGCCAGTGCCTTTGCATGGCTTAGGAGGGAGCAGTGCCATTTATGAATCTTGCTGTATTTGAAATTTGCTTGATTTTGCACAGGACTGCAAGGCTAAAGCTGAAGTGATCTGTTAGGATATTTATACTGGTTAATTCAATCTGAACTTTTTCTAGTGGCTTCATTAGGGTTCTCCATCCCTTCATTTGAGTTGTATCATAATGCATTATTAAACAGGAATTACTATTTTCCCCTGGTAGTGGTAGGTAAAAGAACTCTATGAGAGTAGCTATAAAACTGATGGAGAGTTTTTGATATTCTACATGAATAATTGTAATAGTAGTGTGTAACATAAAATTAGGCTTTTTTCTGTAAAAGATAGTAAAATTTCTCAAAATTTTCCTTTTAATCTGTTCTGGATAGGTGCACACAGCATCAGTGACCCAATTTTTCAGAGTTTCAAGCAAGTATTCTGAGGTCTTAGGCTTTGATCTGTAGGGCAGGTAGTCCAAGTGCAGGTGCTTTTAAATTTCCATCTCCACGAGCGATGTGCAGTGTCAGTGTCTCTGTATGTGGTGAAAACATTTTGTGATAGACTGGGACAGATTTTTCTTAAGATAGTTTGAGTGAGTCCATTCATAAAACAGAGTGATTGTGTTACAGTCTGTAATAGGTTCTTGACCTTGTACATATGCTCACTGGATCTTATCTTTGATTTCTAGTAGCTGTACAAGTGGAAAAGCAGCTCTTGAGAAGTAAGGTCATGCTTTTCATTCTGAGTCAGGTTTTGTGGAAACACAGAGCAGGAAAGTAGCATTGTAGAAACTCCAGCACAGCCAGACACACTTTTAATCACGTGATTATTTTTATTTTTCCGAGGCCAGTTAAAGCCAGTGGAATTTTTAAATGACTGATGTTTCTTTTCTGAAAGTGCAAGTACTGACATCTCAGCATAAGTAAATACTGTTAGATGGCTTAACAAAAGAACTTCCATATTGACTTCAACATTTTAGGAAAGGTAAAAAGTGCACTCAATGCATGAGTGCTGCAAGGAGGACAATCCTTAAACACTTCCGTGTGGATGGTGTTTGCAGTGGAGTGGCCTCAATTCTTTAATTAGCTATGTATAAAATAAGTGTTTGAGGGCTGAAACTGTCTTGCTTGTAGTTTAAATAAGGTATAATGCTGTGCAAAACGTGAGCAGATAACTTGCTTTATTGGTTATGGTTATGAATGAGGTGCATTTTTGGAAAAGACAATTTTTTTTAATGCTAATGAGAATAATATAAATTAAGGCAATAACTTAAATTATACATGCGAATGATATAAAATTGGACAAGCTTATATAATAAATTCATAACATGAATTTCTTAGATTGCATGTGGTCTGAGCATAGGCTGTGCATTTCTTTTTCTTACATTTTGTAAGTGAAGAATCTTTGTTGAAATAAACATTTTACTTCCACACTAGTTTTGTTTTTAAAGTGTTGATAGCATCTGAGTGGACCTGGTTTTTTATATTACATACATGGATTTAATCTTCTGTATAGCTGTGAATTTTTTTCTTTTGCAAAAAAATTCAGTGTTAGTCTTAAGTCTTGCAGGCACTGCTGATCTGTGCATCTGATTATGGTGTTTGCACCATGGGGTACAGAAATACCCCATAGAGAGGTTATTGTCAGGACACAGTGGTATTGATTATCTGTAAATTTGTAAAAGCTTTATTAATTGTGTCTTCTTTCTCCTACCTGAAGCTCAGGAGGAAAAAAGAATCATCCTGTGTTGGCCTCTGTTTACCATAAAATTTTATCTTTCTATTCCTGTGCAAGTTCTCAAACTGTTCTGCTGCTATTGTTATGGAGGAGTCTTCATCAAGCCCCCAAAACCTCTCAGGGCCCTTCAGCTCCACCCTCTCCCTTTCTTCCTTCATCCCCCACATCATTCATTGTGTTCCTTGTTTTGAAATGACTACAGGAAATGTGTCTGCAATCTGTATAAGCTGCTGTGTATTTCACAGATTTCCTCTTTACATAGTGTTGATTTTTGGACAATTGTAAAATATTGAGCTACTTGTAGGTTAATTGAAAAAAGCCAGAAACAATTCCTGTGGGATTTGCCTTCAGTGTTGAGTAGGTGAGGAATAGGCTATTTGTGGTTCAGGGAAGCTCTCTGAATTCAGGTCATCAAAGCTGGAAAGTTAATGAACTAATAGATTTTTTCACTTGGAGAGATGATACCCCTGAGGAGACTCAGTGCCTTCCACAGGAGGTATGGATGGGCAGAACAGCATTGCTCTTTCCTTTGGCACTTCTTAACTGGGATTGAGGCATGCAGCATCTGTCTTTTTTTAAGGTTATTATAATGTTCATATTATAGAAGTTACCAATACAAAAGATTGCCAAAAAAACCTAATAAATTTAATCCCTTATTAAATTAAGACTCTTTGTTTCTGCTTTGTAGTGCTTGTTGAGTGATGGTCTTAAAACTAAATGGACATATGATCACATACTGAATCCAAGTTTTAGTGTGTTCTGACTAGGTTAAAAACAATATTTCTGTTAATTTAGAGTTAGGAATGATGTGAGCAGTCTCGGGTATAGTGGTGCTGCTTCTTCTGACAGTGACCTGTTGTCAGGTATGGCACTCTCAGGACAACCTGCTGCTCATCACCTGCAGTGCTGAGCTCCCGCTGTTGTAAAAGGAAATGAGGAAAGTCAGGGACCTAAATCCCACTGAAATTTGAGATTTCCAGCTATCTTCAGCCTTTGCTAGTAAATCTTAGGTTATATGTAAGCAAACTCCTTCCCTTTCTGCTTTCAAGTCTTCGGTATGTTGGAAGTAACTCCAGTGGAAGAGGAAGGAGCCACCTTCCTTCTCCTGCAGGGTAAGAGCCTGCACATGGCCCCTTATCCCAAGTAAGCAGCTTTGAGGAAATTGCAGTCAGTGTAATTTGTGTAGTTTGCTCACAGTCACACAGTCCTCAGGTTTTGAAGAGCTTGTCCTTGGCCCTTACAAGCTTTTATTGCAGTAGAATGCTAAATGGTTTGAGTGAAATTTTTAGGATTTGGCCCTGTTTGTAAATGGGAAAAGGCATTCCTGTAATTTAAAAATTTTGTGCCGCTGTTTGCAGCCTTGTCATTTCACATTTGCCAAGAGCCTGTTTGACAACTGCAGACACTCAGCTGAGCTGTACCTGTCCCTCCTCACACTTACAGACCTCCAGGATCCTGCTGACAAGTGAGAGGGATGATTCACTGCCAGAAATCCAGGTTTTCTTTATTCAATATTCTGCTGTTCTAATTAAGTGCAAATATTTTCTTTTAACACCAACTTTGTTTTGCATAGAAACAAAGCTATTGTATTTCTTTCAGGAACATATTTCCTCCTGTTACAAGAGCCTTTTAGATTTTTTTTTTCCATAGTTTTAGTTTGAGGAAAAGTTGTTTTAGGATTACTACTTCTGAAGTGAGTCAGGAGGACTCTCAACTTCTCATTAATTTTCAAAATACTGATAATAATTTTTATTCTTTGGGGTAGGACAGAGGAAGTAGATAGATCTTTGGTGTCAAATCCTTGTATTTCTTCCTCTGTTTCATTCCAAATGGATTTTTCTTGAGTTCAGCAATCCTGACACAATACACTCTTATTTTTCTCCGTGTGTTAGCTGCACCATAAGTGACAGTACATCTACTAAAACTAGTCCACAACTTACATCAGGTCTAAAAATGCTTCTGTTAATTTCCAAAGCTAAAAGGGAAAGATCAGACTTCGTGAACTGTGGCTTAGATCTGGACTTCAGCTCCGAGTATCCGGAGAAGTAAGAGGGTAGGCTGTATATAGTCAATATGGAGAATATATATACAGCAGTCTAGACAGCTCTTCTTTACCCTTGTTAGTTTGAAGTGCTCTTGGGAAGTCAATACTTTCATTGCAGGTGTTTTATAATCCTCCTCTGTTTTCAGGTACTGTAGAAATGTCACTGAATGTTTTTGAAAAGAGCCTTGGTTAATAATGTCACTTTTGGCTGTTTAAGCACTTCCATTCTGTATCACTGACAACTATCTTTTGAGCTAGAACTTCCTAGATTTTGCCTCTTAGCAGTTCAGTTCTTCTAGAAGTTTGAACAAAACCAATAAATTGTTTTCTTTTAAATGCAACTTCTTAAAAAACAAGTTTCATAATGTAATATCATGTGGGCAGAAGCTTGCATCATGGCAGGGGAGATTTACTCATTCATAGTGAATGCCTTTTGCTATTTGAAAGGCATTTAGATTTGTCTGCACATGCTGGGGAAAAAAAGATGTTATTTAAAAACTTGGAGTTCTGTATTTTGATTAAATATTATTCTGTTGTCTTCTTTGGGCAAAGCATGCAACTGGTAGAATAAGCTCTTTAGTGTAAATAATAGCACCTTAGTTTATGTTGAAAATAAGTTTATTTTGATGTGTTTTCTTTGTTTTTCCTCAGTATCCAGCCCTTTCGGAGGACAACATACCTGCATACAATCCATGCTGAATAAAGCATACGCTTTTTTCAAGCAATTTGAGTCTTGTGGGAAATAAGTAGCAAGGCAGATGAGTGAGGAAGAGGCAGAGTTAAGCTTGGTGTAAATGATCACAGATGCAGGTGCTACCAACTTATCCCCTGTTGTTACTAAACCTGCTGATAGAGATTTTAGAGAGAGCCTTGAAGACTGGTCTGTGTGGATCCATATATATACACCAATAAATGGATGAATAATGAGACTGCATTCATTTTTCATTGGCCCACTCAGACAAGCAGTATTCTGCCTTTGTCTGTATTAATAAGAGTTCTTTTTTATCTGTAATAATAGAGTGACTGAGGGAGCCTTTTGTAAGCTGAGCATCATAAATTGCAAAGTGAACCCACAAGTTGATTTTTGGGGAGTATAACAGTCTGTAGTTGCCCATTAGTATGAGATAGTGTTGGGAAAGTGTGCAAAGGTCTGTAAGAAGAAAGTTGTCTTTGTTCACAGAATCACCACTGTGTAACTTCATGTTTCAGTTTGTTTGCCTCTTCAGAATGACTCTGTTTCTTGCATTTTTTAAAGAAATGAAACAAACTTTATGACTATCTTTTGCCTTGTGTTTATCTGGTAAATGATGGCTGCTCAAAATTACATAGTTCATAGTCTCAGTTCAGATGAAGCAGGTGTTTGGGAGTTGTTTTTCTCAATTTTCTCCCCTTCAGCATTTTATGTTCCATAGATTTGCAAGACTAAAGATGAGGAAGGGAATTTGGGAAAAACAAAGAAACCGTATTAAATTGAAGTTGAAATCTAGAGTAAGAGAGGTATGTTGGTAGTTCAAGATTAGTCTTATCCTTCTGAGTTGGTTCCTAAAATATGACAGATAAATGAGTATCTGATCCTTAATTTTGTTCAGTTGCCTAAACGTGTCAAAACCGTTGCTGCAGTATTGCATGTTCTAATAAAGATTGTTTTAAACTTTTCATGCAGTCTGTTAAATTTTGCTGTTATGTAGTGAAACTCCTGTCAGGCCTAGCTATAATGCAGGCAAGTGTTACATTCTGAGAGAAGAAACAAATCCTTTTTCCTGGGATTTACGAGAAAAGGAAGTTCTTGGAGCATATTGCATTTTGCTGTAAAGCTCAAAACCAGCCAGCCAACCCTTCCTCTTCAAGCTCCTACCCCAGAGCAGCCCTTGTTTTGTGAGGAGACCAGCATGCTCTGAGACAATGCCTTGTGTCAGTCATGGTGCAGGAGTGATTCCTGCTTTTAAGGAGCCATCACTTTGAGGCTGTTTAACCCAACTGCTCCATGCTGGCAGAGCAGCCTTTCAGTGCTGCAGAACCCAATCAAGCCAAGTGGAGAAGGAAAGGGTTTCCTCTAAAACACTGCAGCCCTTGGGTGTTTGTTGAGAAGGAGGACTCCTCTTTGATTTCATTGCATGATCTGCTTGCTTCTGCTGAGCAAAGCCTGGGAAGGAGAGGTGGATATTGCAATTCCTGCATTTCTGTCACTGATGGAGTATTGTCAGGGAGCCCTGCCTGCAGAGGCTTGAGCCTTTCTGAGGGTGAGCTAGAGTTGATTCTTCCCTTGGCCTTCAGAGGTTTTCTCTTAGGTTACTGATCTGCTGAGCCTGGAATAGAACATGGTGCGGGCTGGGAATATTCATTGCAGGAGGAATCTGGAGAAGTTTAGTGTAGGGTTTGCCCACCCAAACAAGGGCAATCCTTGAATATCAAGGGAAGAGTGAAGAACAAAACACAGATATTAAAAATGGTGTCAGTATTTAATCTTGTAAATGACAACTGGCAGATGTCAAAGCAAGTTATAGGCATTGATTCCCCCCACCACACACACCCTCTGAGGGAGTATAATACTGTAATAGGCATTTCCTGGCACTCCTTAGGAGATGGGGATAATACTGTATTGTTGTCTTTGATTGTTGCTAAAGGTCACCTAGGAGCAAAAGGTGTCCTACTTATTAGGGCAGTTTTGGTAGAGCATTTCTAGGACTTCCCTGTGACTCTTGACAGATGTCCTGAGATGAATAGCCCAGGTGCAGGAGAAGGGCAGTGAGACAGGATGCCTCTTACTTTCTTCAAGCTCCTTCTCTTAGCCTTCAGTGATGCTTTTGTGTGTCACAGCCAACCTGTTCAGATAACACAGCTGAGGAACTTTGTGGAACTTTGTGGTGGTTTTGGTTGTACAGAGATCAGTTGTTTTTATTTGTGGGAGAGTGTGTGTAGCCCATGCATCCTCTTCCAGATGTACTCATTGTTACATAGTGAGGAAGACGTAAGAACTCAGAAAAGTGTGGACATTGAACTCTCCTTTTGACATTCATAGGAGTACATTTGATCTGCTCTGTAGTTGAAAAAAAATGTAGTTCCATATCTTAATATGCCATTTTTCAGAGATATTCTTGGAGCAAATGCTAGACAATGTATCTCTGTCATTGTAAATTCTTGTCTTTTAAATTAACAATATTCAAAGGGTTTATAAAAATTCAAATAGTGATTAGGTTCTGAGGCAGGAAATGTGCTGCTCTTGCCCTTTTCTGGATAACCTCAGCCAAACTTCATCCAGGATGAAGGATACAGGCTCAGGATACTGAGTTACTGTGTGAAAGTCTATTTAGCACCATCTTGATGAATGCCCTGTCTTGCAGTGGAAGGGAACGGTGTTGGTGACAGTCTCCTTGTCCTCAAGGACTGTGCCCCTGTGGTGGCAGTTTTAGATGACAGCAGTTGGACCTTTTTCATTTTTTCTGCGCAGGGATAGGATATAGGGGAGTGAGAATAGGTGGCAATTATTAGGTGCAAATGTTACTCCCAGCACAGGTAACTAACTTTAATTGTTGGTATCCACTCACTTCCTTCAAGGCAGAGAGCATAAACACCTGTATTCTGTAATTCCACTTGGTTCTTGTCCCAGTGCTCTGTGATATTAGACATGTGAAGGATGTCATGGAATGGAATGAGGCAGATGGTTGCTTTTTTGAAAACTTTGAGAAGTCTTGTTCTCAGTAATCAGTTCCAGACTGATGTGTTTCACCTGCTAATGTGTAGAATCGTGGTAAACACTCTCCAGCTGTGCTGTAGAAAAACTGAGTAGTAGTGTTTGTAACATTTTTGGGAATAAAAATGTCCTGCAAATGTCTTGATAGTCTATTAAAACTCCTGAGATTTAACAAGTTTGGTCTGAGATCTTTGTGTGAACTTTCTAGAACTTGTCTAGAAATTTCTTCTGCATGAAGGATAAGAAGCTGTGTCTGGTCACTAATCTTGAGAATACTGGTTTGTGTATCTCCTGTTGCTGCTGGTGGACTTCTGGGGATCCTCCTGCTGACACTCTGTAGGACATCTGCTTACCTCTTCCTTGCTACTTTCTTAACCCCCCTTGGTTAAGAAGACTAAATAGCTACTTAAAGCTGGTATAAACTATCAAGATTTCAGCAGGCTCCTAGCAGTTTACTTCTGTAATTTTTCCTTGCAATTCACAGCATTTAAAGCGTGGTTATATAAGAGGAGAGTGCTCTGTAGTGTTAAGGACAAAATGATGACAAGAAAAAAAATGACAAGTGTGGAATGAAGTCGTGTTCAGAGGAAACTGTTGTAGAAGTTAAAGCAAATAGAATGGAAATTATACCCCAAAACATTTATTTCTTTGTAAAGTAATCTGGATTTCCAGCAACAGATATGTTGGATGTTCCTGAATCTGGGAGTTCTAGTGTTGACTGTAGTTGGTAGAAGCTAGGGAGCAAACACCAGGTACCACTGGTGACCTCAATATTTTGTTGCTCACCTTTGTTACCATACAATGCATTTCCATGGGAGGACTGGTACAGACAGTTTGAAAAGGTCACATTTCCAGGGAGCCCTGGTTTTCCAGCTTCCTCAGCCTCCAGCTGTGATGTGTGTCACCAGATCACCAGTGGTTAAGGCTGGAAGGCACTTTGGGAAGTCATCCTGTCCTCCCCCACTGCTCCTGCTCAAGCAGGGTCACCTAGGGCTGGTCGCTCAGGACTGTATCCAGATGGCTTCTGAATGTCCCTAAGGATGGAGAACTCTGCAGCCTCTCTGGGCAACCTGTGCCAGTACTTGGTCAACCGCACAACAAAAAAGTTTTCGTGTGTTTGTGCCTGCTGTATCTTGCTCTTGTCACTTGCACCACTGCAGAGGTGGTTCCCTCTTCAGTACATCCTCCCTTTGGATTTTACATATACTGATTTGATCCCTGCAGGGTTTCCCTAGGCTGGCTTTAGAGTCTGACTCTGTCCTGCCTGTGAGAGATGCTCCAGAGGGTTGTTAGTGGCCCTTCACTGGACTGTCTCCAGTGTGTTTGTGTCTCTCTTGTAATGGGGAACCCAGAACTGGGCACAGTGTTCTACATGTGGCTTTCCAGTGCTGAGTAGAGCCCTTGGCGTGCTGGCAACTCTTCCATATGCAGGCTAGGATACCATTAGTCTTCCTTGCCTTAAGGGCCCATTGGTTTGTCATCAGCTTGATGTCCACCAAGAGCCTTGGGTTCTTTCCTGCCAAATGTGCTTTCCAGCCATTTGCCCCAGCAGGCATTAATGCCTGGGGTTGTTCCTTCCCCCTAGAGATGGGATGTTGCGCTTCTCTTTTAACATGTCTAGAAGGGGGCTGATAACATTTTGTATGAAGTTACACGTTGATCAGAAAATAACAAGAATTGAGCTGTTTGCTCATTCTGATTGAATGCTGTGGTAGGTTACTTGGAACAGGTGATGCCTGTAAGCTTCTAGGAGGGAGAGGACTTCAGGATTGTTGCCAGCTTTACCTGCTTTACAGGTGAGAACGGCAATAGATTGTTGACAGCGATTATTTATTTGACTTGATGATTTTAATAGGGTAGACAAACATTGTTAAAGGAAGGGGCTTGAGTGTGTCTGATCCCACACTGTGGAATAAAGGATCTTTCGAGTCCTTTGTAGTCTCTTTTTTGTGAAATGACTGTACTGTCATGTAGACTGACATTTTAGTCTAATTTCCTCAAGATGTACTTGTGCTACACTCTGAGTTCAGATGTTTGTGCTCGAGTTGCATCTTTGAATCGTTAGCACTTGGGCAGCAGTGTGTGGAAGTTTTCCAACCAGCGGCTTCTTATAAACAGCTCTCTCTCCTGCCAATAACAGACTTGGTCGCTTTCCCATTCCCCAAGAAAGGTAATGTTCAGATAAGCGCGAGTGCATTAACACGTTTCCTCTGCTTGGACACTGGCTTCTTGCTATCTTGGTGAATCTGGGTGTAGACACCACTGAAATGACTGGGATTTTGCTTCTGAAAACCTTTCCAAACCTGTGTGTGTTTTTTTTTCAAAGACCAGCAGAAGCAGCAATCTGTGTTCTGCTTAAATCTGCGAGAATACAAAGACACAAGCAACTGCATTCTAACTGTGGATTTTAGTTCTAAAATATAACCATTAGAAGAAATCTGGGAAAAGCATCTTGGCTCTGATCCTGTATTTGTGGAAGAAGATCTCTTACAGACTTGGTTGCTAGGGACCTAGAGAGTTGCATAAATCTTCATTGGTGGGTCAGACCGGGGGTTTAGGATTGCAGTTATGTTGTCAGAGATGCTTTTGTAGAGAATTCTGAAAAATGCCAGTGTTCTAGTAGCATCAACAACTTACTGGTTATTTGTTTGTATTTTAAATCTGCCTACAAGCCTGATTTAAGGAATGGAATGAAAAGACACGAACCTGTGAGTTAAATAATCCAAGAATTGATTTAGTCATTGCAATTCTTACATACCCTTGAAAATACAGGAAGATCTCTTCTGCTCAAATGCTAAACAACTTTTCAGCAGCAGGGAGGAAATAATACATTTTTGCTCAAACTTTACTGCAGTGACTTACTGCCAAATAGAATGGGATTATTTAAAGTATTAGGAGTCTTTGCTTTGTTAGAAAACACTGCTGCAAACAAGTTAGCTATGCTAGATCTTTTTGGAAGACAGTGCTCTTCTAACATGATATTCTAGAACTTGAGCAAACCTGTTCCCATAAAACCTCACTGATGTTGATCTGAGTCAGAAACAAAATAAGAAGCTGCATTGAAAAGCAGAGTTTTTAATGCTTAATCCTAAAAGTTAATTAGATAATTTTATAGTACTTTTTCAAGTATTTACCTTGTAGAGATGTGTACTCCTTAAAATTACCTTCTATTGACCTTTCTTGTGCTGTCAGAGTAGCTCGTGGTGTGTCAATTGTTAAGTGGCAAAAAGCTCTGTGTTCTTGTTTGTATTCAGGGACTTTGGAGCAAATAATATTGCAATCATTCCTTCTATTTTATAGCATTTGGATTAAAGGTACAAGAATTAACAGTTTGCTTTTAGCTTTTTGCTGAAGGGATCTGATTACCGGATGTGCTGCTTTATCTCTGGATGTAATGTACTGAGATGTTCCCTGTGACCAGCCCAGAAACAGGAGCACTGAAATACTTCTGCACACTGGTGCCCAGTGATTTGCCTGGTTTATACAGATCATACCTTTGCTCAGAATACAAGTGCAATTAAATTGCAGTTGAGATAAAAAGGTTGTGTTGGCTGAGAGTTTTTTAATTAGCAGGGGGAGCCTCTCCTTTGTTTGAAAACAAAACCTCGGGTTTGTGAAAGGAAAGCTGAAAAGCTTTTACTTGGATTGCTGTCTGCAAATCTAAATAGTTGCCTTCATTATCAGTACTTGTGAAATTGCTGGTTCAGGAAGGCTGTAGAAAATAACTTCCCTGAAGGAGCACCAATGTAGCAAATGGAAATTAAAAACAAAATTACTGACCTTTCAATGCTGTGCATAGCAGAAAAAGGAAGTGTGGAGGGACCTGTGACATTTAGGAGATAGGGAGCTACAAATTTTACAACATGTTTGTGATTTTTTTTTTTTTTTTTTTTTTTTGCTTTTCGATATATAATGGCACATCTTAAGTTTGGGGTACATAGAGTTTAGTAGTCAAGTGGATCTGGTGTCAGAGAAGTGGAAAAAGTAACAATAGGATTATTTTTATAATAAAAATCCTTGTATTTAACCAAAACTCCAAAAGATGCACAGGATAGAAGATTGCATGTCTTGTTTTCATTTTTTCAGCAGCCCATTCCCTCCCAGGGCAGTGAATGGCTTCTCTTTGTTGTGAGCTGTATTGTTATTTATCATGCCTAGAAAACTTGATATGATATTTTGAAAATACATGTAAAAATATACTTGGAGTAAAAAGATTCTGCTAAATAATTGCACTTGATTACAAATGCAGTCGATTCTAGTCTTCATATCTTTCCTCTACTCACTTAGTGGGTTTTGTTGGAAGGAGAAGGAGAGGTGGATTAGCACTGGTTGTGATTTTTCTCTGTAGTGTCATACCATTATTCTTTTCTCTTTTAATATGTTCAGTTCCTATTTTCAAGACTACTTTGACAGTTTTGATAGACTCTGAGATATTTTCACTTCCCGTAGTAATTCTGGGAATAGCAGCTTTTTTCCCTTCTCTCTTCAGCCCTTTTCTGTAACTACAAAATGCTAAATCTGTTCCTGATTTTGTATAAACTAAACCAAACTTAACTTTATATAAAATTGGTTCAGTTTAAAAGTGTTTGGGTTTTGGTTTTTTTTTCCATTTGGGTGATAAAATTTGGCTGAATCACAGACTTTAAGCAATACTGGCATCTGATATTTTTTGCTATGTTTACTTGCAATCCCAGATACTGCTTTATCTATAAAACATCATATATTGAATTGGTAAAGCAATTGGTAAAGCATGAGTGTGAAATGATTCACACTAGGTACTAGAGAAAAGTTTGCTGTTGTATTGAGACTATTTGTTATAAGAGTTCTTCTCCTTCTCTGAATCTTTTTTTTTCTTTCTGTGTATTTGCTGATGTTTACAGCATCTGAATAACAGATCAAGCAGATGCTTAGTGCCTGGTACATGTCATTTAGAAAGGTATTTAATTGTATTTGTGCAGAGGGAATATGTTCAATGCAGGTGTTTATGTTGGGCATTTGTGGGTTTTCAGTGGTACCTATAATTATTTAAATTGTAGGTACAGTGTTGTAGGTATGTAATTCTTTAGCTGTTAGTCCCTAGTTAGCTCAAGCAGATGACCAAGTTTGCTAAATCTGTGTCAGACATTATTATCTTTTGTTGCACAGGTCTGGTGAAGCAGATCAGTATTGCAGTACAATTTATGAGGTGCCAAACAATGTGTTAATATGGAATGGGAGTGAACCATCTATCACTGTTTACCTGCGTGGGAAGAGTGGGGAAGAGACTTTGTCCATGATTACCTGCCTTTCCACCCCTGAAGGGGTTGGACTCTGGGCATTTGCAGCTCTGAAACAAAAAAAGCATTAAACTTTTGCAAATTACAATTTTCATAAATATTTCTTGAAATCTGTACTAGTCTCATAAATACTGTTTTTCTTTTGATGAAGTTTGAGAAATCTCGTGATAATGGAATCAACAAGATGGGGCAGAGCAATTACCTCATATTATCTATATTCTTTTTTTTTTGTTCAAAACAATAACATAATGTTTTATTTTTACAGATGACTATGGATGAGAAATATGTGAACAGCATTTGGGATCTTCTGAAAAATGCAATCCAAGAGATTCAGCGTAAGAACAATAGTGGTCTGAGTTTTGAGGAGCTGTATAGAAATGCTTATACAATGGTGTTGCATAAACATGGTGAAAAACTCTACACTGGACTAAGAGAAGTGGTCACTGAGCATCTAATAAATAAGGTTTGTCCATTTGTGAATTAAAATAGAAGTGTCTTATGTGAAAGAATTCTGAACAGTTATTTAAATGACAGAAAATCTAACTTCATTATGTTACCTTGTGTTGCAGTTATGTAGCTTCTCTCACAAATGGTAGCATAGAGCTAATATCAAACCCAAATGATTTCATGTTCCTGGTACTGTTTCTGGTAAATTAGTGATGGAAGGCAGACCATAGGAAGCACTTCAAAGAGTGTAACAGAAAACAACTTTTTCTTTTGAAGAATAACTGTTAAGAGCTGATAATTTTTTTTAACAGTTTGTGTCATTTTTGGTGGCATTTTGTGACTTTCTTAGGCCAAATTTTGTCTTGTTTGCCAGTCGGTTTTTTTCACCTGTGGAAGAAATAAATCCCAGTGTAAGAACTTGTTTTCTATAGGCTAATGAACTAATTCCCAGGTTAATGAGACAGTTGTGCTGGGATTATGCTCTTTAAAGAGGCGGTAGGCACTGTTCAAAAACAGCAACTCAGCAATAGCAGCAGTCCTGAGTAGCTCACATTGTGCCAAGTCAGCCTTCCCAAAACCATGTAGGTCAGTCAAAACGACATGCAGAAACTTTCTGAAGGTCTGTCATCTGAGAAAAGGAATCTTCAGGTCTCGTGTTAAACCATGGAACCACTTCCTTAGTCTTTGAGAAAAGTTTAGAATTTATTAATAAATACGTAAGTGGAAAAAGTTGGAAGTCACTTTTTAGGACTCCAGATAATATTTCATGGCAATAGGATTCTAAGCCTGTGGGAGATGCCTGCCTTACTCCTCATGGTAACATCCATAGCAGAGAGGTATGTGTCTACTTCCCATATTCTGGCCATGCCTCAGATGGAGTATCATATTTTTGTCCTGTTTTTACAAGATCTGAAAAGGAAAGTCAGAGACCATCATGTGTCTTGGATGGTTGCTTCTGGCTGAATTAGAGAGAATGGATGGGAGATTTATGGCTAAATATTGCTTGGGGACTTTTTTTGTGTGCTCCAAGTGGAGTTACTGCTGTGGCAGAGAAATATATTATTTCTTTTCTAAAATCCTAGTTTTCACAGGTGTGATCCAGATAAGTATAGTCTAAAACTGCTTTTAATGTGGGGTTTTTTTTACTGTGTGCACCAGAGGAGACATCCTCTATGAAGTGGTTAAATAATTTGCAGTTCTTTTCTATAATTGTAGCGCATCTGCGACTCTCAAAAACTTCTGGTTTCATTATCTGTGCATTCATAATCTGTACTATTCATATAAAATGTGGCAAATGGCTGAGGCTTTTTTTTTTTTGCCTTGTTCTTGTAGATGTCTATGCACTTAATAATTGTGACACTAAACTTTTATTATTCCTAGGCTTTAGTTTATCCTGGTTTAATTTGATGGGTGTCGTTTTATCTTTGTTCCTAGGTATTCTGCCACTTATCTTAGTTCCTAGCTATTTTGCATATTAAAAATATGCATTTGCAGAATTAATTATTCTGAAGTGCTGATTGTGGCAATCTCACAAAAGAGCAGAAGGTTCTGAGTTTGTAATTTCAGTGCAGAGGCTGAGAGGGCTGCACAGATAGCAGTGCGGAGAAATGCCTTTCTGACACTTAATATTCATGTATCTGGTCCTTTAAATAACATCTTCTCTGATGACCAAATATTCTGATCTTTAATGTGATTAATCAGATTATATCCATGTGAGTGGGTGATAAATGATGACCAAAGCTTTTTCAAATAAAAAGGTTAACTGAGTTTTAGTAGTTAATTGCTATAGAGTTAAAAAAGCTAAATTATTCTGATTATGCTAGCCTGTAATATAATCCAAGGAAAAGACTAAAAAAATGTGACTTACACCAAAAACTTTTAGAGACTAAAAGCTACTGCTTGTCCCTTTTGAATGTTTGCTTAGACACATTATGTTGAGGCATATATAGATGGAAGTATAGAAAAAATAGTGTATTGTTTATCAAGAGTAGGATCAGTTCTATAATGACATCTTATGTTTGAGCCATTAGTACTTGTAAGACAGATAAAAAATAAGTTTTGTTTAACCTCACGTTTTGTCATAGAAATTTTAGCAAAATCTTTTATGTTTGCTGTCCCTTTCCAAGAGCAATTCTCGGGTAAATTTTAAGTAGCTAATGAATGATAAATGATCTCATCACAAGTCTTTGTAAAACTTCTATTCAGAGATTCAGTGGTGAATGCTAGAATTTGGAAGAGGGGGATTATGCCAACTGAAACATTGTTCATTAAATTCTTTAACTTTTATAAAAATGGAAATGTTCACAGATGAATAGATTTTACTGAAGAACTATACTCAGTTCAGGGAGCACTGCTGAGGAGCCTACCCCAGATTTGAAACTGCACTAATCCTTGAGCCATAATTGCAATTTGCTGCCCACATCTCCAGGTTATCTTCTTAAAAAAAGCTGCATTCTTGCAGTATTCCAGTCATGCTGGTTAATTAGCAATAGATGAAGAGAGTAGGTAGAGGCCGTGTATATTTTCAATTTTAAAAATAGTTTTAAAGCTTGGAAAGGATTCCTTCATTTTTGGTGAGGCATGGTTAAGAGCTGTGTTTATGATTTATGCTAATTTAATTTCCAGGTGAAAGTTGTGCTTATTCAGCATTTTAATTAGCAATCAAACACTAATGAGAAAGTATTTAACTTCTCAACAAGAAAGCAGTACAATGCTCTGTCTTGACAGCTTAATTGTAAATAAAATAATAGCTGCAAATATGATCCATACAAGGTGTGTGCAAGCAAGTTATTATCAAGAATGCTTGGTTTCAGAGCCCAGTGCTTTGCAGTTCTAAATCAGCCTGTTCTGGCTGTGGGATAAAGGCTGTAGTAAGCCAGGTGCTCTGCATCACTGAGACAAGTCAGCTCTCTTGAGCTACCTTGATTTTACTACAGGGTAAAAGCATGCTGAAACTTGTCTTTACCTGTGTATTGACATCATTATTTAAGTATGCTACATGTAGAGCTATTTAAAAATACTGTTGAATTTTGAAAGTACTGAAGCCTTTCATCTTAATTCAAGTATTTAATTCCTGTGCCTCTGATAATTCACTAATTTCTGCTTTTCTTGCCCACTGACAATCTTGTAGTTTGATGTGGACGGTCCTCCTTCACACGTCTCAAGCCTAGTCTGTTGTTACATCACACAAAGGTTGTTAACTGCTTTTAAAACGCACAGAGCTTAGTTTACAGCTCTCTAAGCCATTTGATGATAAGCAACATCATTTGTGTTACAGTAAAAAAAAAGTTTAAAAGTTTACAGGATAATATTTTTAATGTTCATTTTGTGTCAGTGGGGCCCAATAAGGGGCACCCCAGAGTCCTGAGGGAATTGGCTGATGTAGTGGACAAGCCACTCTCCATGATACTTGAGAAGTCGTGGCAGTCAGGTGAAGTTCCAGGTGACAGGGAAAGGGGAAACATTGTACCCATCCTTCAGAAGTGTAGAAAGGAGGACCCTGGGAGCTCCACCCTGTCAGCCTCACCTCTCTGTCTGGGAGGATCATGGAGCAGATCCTCCTAGGAGCTATGCTGAGGTACATGGATGACAGGGAGGTGATTGGGACAGCCAGCACAGTTTCACCAAGGGTGAGTCTTGCCTGGCCAACCCAGTGGCCCTCTGTGAAGGAGTGACCACATCAGTGAACAAGGGAAGAGCTACAGATGTCATTTCTCTGGATGTCTGTAAAGGTTTTGGCATGGTCCCCCATAACCTTCTTGTGTCTAAATTGGGGAGAGATGGATTCAGTGAATGGAGTTCAATGGATAAGAAATTGGTTGGGTGGTCAATGGCTCAGAGTCCTGATGGCCAACAGTGACAAGTGGTGCCCCTCAGGGGTCTGTCCAGTACCTGCTGTGTCAGAGTAACAGTACAGGCAGTGGGAACACCTTTGCTCAGGAGGGCACAGAGCTGCTCAGTGCAGTGCTCAGTGCAGGAGTTGGATGCTGGTGCGGGTGTAGGCTGAAAGAAATGTGTCTACTCTGGGACTTAGAAAGTTATGTCTGGGGTCCTTTGCAAGCTTTAAAATTGCTATCTTAGTGTTTCAGAGAAAAGGGAGAGATGAGAGAGTCATCTTTGTCAGGGAGTTTGAAATTATTTCCATAATATCAATGAAATAGGGAGGAATGACACGAGAAGTTGTGTAGGAGGCAAATTACCTACTGAGCATTAGAGTAAGCCTGACTGGCAATGTATGAGTGTTATCTGCCTTTATATTTTCTTAATGATGTTTTCAGATGATCTTGAGCAAGTCCTCTATTATGTGGAGGGCAAAAGGATGTGAGGGAATTGCTCAAAAGTACATAACTGTTGAGAATCCCCAGTATTCTTCAGTGTTTGTTTTTTCTTTTGAGCAGTAGGATAGCAGCTGCAGGGATGAACAAACGTTTCTGGTAGTCAATCCATTAACCTACTTGGGATTCCTAAGATTTTAGAATACTATCTTTTAGACTACTTGGATTTTTCTGAAAGAAACTATAATAAAAAGTTCTGAGAGCTTAAGGCCTTGGTTCAGAAAGTGCTGTTCTGTACTGCTGCTCCCCTCAGGATGTTCTGGCTGTCCTTACAGTAGTGAAAATTACATAATTGAACTATTTGTGCTGCTGCATCAGGCCAGGCACTGTAAGATAGAAATAGCAGGCCATAAGTCTTCTTTATGTACACTTAATCAAGAGTTATTTAAAGGTATTGAAAGCTTATGCCAACAAACTACTCTTATTGGGGGAAGGTTTCTGTATTTCTTGAAGACCTCTATCCAGTAGAAAATACAGTTGGGCCTGAAGTTATACACAAAATGTCATCCTTGTAACTATCAGAAGACCTTACATATATTACAAAGTTGCTAATTTATTTTCAAATTCCTCTGTATATGGACAGTCCCATTTAAGCTGGCTTTCCCTGCAATTTACTTCCTAACTGCAGATACTGTCACAGAAATCACCACAAGCTCAGCTAATTTAAAGTAACATTCAAAGAGTGTGAGTATGCACATTTTTTTACTTGAGATCATTTATTCTACCAAAGTGGTGTGACTCTGCACCTTTGCATGGCTAAGATGTTTTGTGCATTTTAGCAGTTTCCCTGTAGTTTTGCTGAATTAATGGCCCATACAAGGAATGTGTTGAACACTTGTTAACTATAAAGTTGCTGTAAGTGATAATTTCCTTGGCAGTAGTTTGGTTGGCTTTTGTAGCAGCTGAAAGAATGGCTTTCCAAGCCTCTTCTGCACTTTCAAATAAACCTAGAACAATGTCATTGAGGAGCTTCACAGGGAAACTCTGAAGGTAGCTCCGTTGTACACCACCCATTTCTGAGTTTCAGGCCCATTTCCAGAAATCCACTTGGCACACCACGTGGAGCAGAGGTGCCACTATTGCAGAATGTGCCAGTGTCTGCTTGGAAGCAAGTTGTCACTGCTGCCTGGTGGCAGGTGTCCACCCCCTTCTGTGTGACTTGGTGCTGGCTGGCCCAGCAGGGTTAGTGTGAGGGATGTGGGATGTGTGCAGTTACAAGGGCACACTGCCTCAGTATTGTGAAAGTAAAGGCTATCATAAAATTGATCAGTAGCTACCCTTGGTTATTTGTGCTTATAATCTAATCATGCTTTGGTAAATTTTATCAGTGTGAATGAACTACTAAATCATGTTTATAAAGCTTTTCCGTACCGACCAAAGAAATGAAAGCAACCATGTCCTGTTTGTTTCTCTTGTTCTGGGAGATTCTGCATATTCTTCACAAGTATGTCCATGAAGTTTTTAGTGTGTATTTATGTTTTGGCTAAAAACCACCTGGACTGGGTGACAACAGAGCACACATTTGGGAGACCAAAGGGTAAATGATGGTCATGATCAGAAAGAAGGATGCAGTTAAGCAGTGCTCATAACTGCATATTATGTTTTCCAAAAGCAAGGAGGAGAGGCCTTGCTCAGGTGTGCAGAGGAGGTGTTTGAAGATGTAAGAAAGCTTTGAACAACCTATGCATAACTATATTGCCTAGATGCAGTAACAAGGTGAATATTATTGGGATAAGTTTCCCCTCCTTTATCTTTCCCCTCTTCCTTCCTCCCTCTTCTCTTCCTCCTCCTTCTTCCCTCTCCTCTTCCTTCTCCTTCATTCCTCTCCTTTTCTCCTTCATCCCTCCCCTCCTTGAGACCATTGTGTTGGATGGTGTTCCACACTGTGTCTCTGGTTTGCTCATCTCAGTGAGTGTGTACAGTAGTGTGGCAGACAGCATTCTGTTACCCTGGCCTATTTGGCCTAATAACTTCATAAAACTGGAATGGCAGAGTGCAGCCTGTCAGGTGAGTGCATGAGATGTTGGTGCAGCCTCTGGCTGCCTGGCATTTGTGTTTTGTTTTCCTGTTTGAATCTCTGTACTGAAATTTACACTATCAGCCAGGTATCAGTCCAAATGAATGAATGTGAACATTCTGTTTGGTTACAACAGAGGGCAGAATATATTTTGCATGTTAGGTAAAAAGTCAATTCCCACATATTTTTTTACATTCCCACAGGTTTCTCTTTGACATTAGTTTGAAGTTTGAGCACTGCAGTATATGCCTATTGGGAAAAAAATCAAAATATGAAACTGGATGGGCTTTTTATTAGTAGGGAGGGTAGTGGCAAAGAGGCATAAAATCCGAAGTTGATGTGACAGATTAACTTGCACATTGCAAGTACATTCATAAAAAATAAAGATTACTTTCTTTTTTTCTATGAAGTCTTGTTGTTGGTATTAATGTAAGAGTCTGATCTTTACCAAGCAATTGCTTCCTTTTAGAACTGTTGTTTGCTGTATCTTTATGCTATCTCAGCTTGTCTCTAAATGTCATCATGGCCAATTTTCCACCTGTACTTGTTCCTGTTTGTAGCATTTACTGCTGCTACCCAATGTTCTGAAATGATTTGTGATAGTAAAATTGCCAGCAGTTGAAACATTATAACACAGGAAATGAAAGCTATGAGGAGTCGTCAAAGACTATTTTTAACATTTGAAACTTCAGGAATTCCTTTGAAATTTAAAACCCATGTTTATTTTGTTTCTCTTGTTTCTAGCATAATTTTTTTTACTTATTTTTCCACAGAAGGGAAATACGAGGTAGGGATAGTCAGCGCCCAGGAAAAGTAAGAACCTGTAAAATTCAGGTCTGTGGAAGAGCAAGAACTCTTGTGCTGAAGCTAAGTTGAAGATTTAAATGCTGCAGGAGAAACTGACTTGAGTTTATGTCAAAATATCTTTTTTCTTTCACTTCAGGTGCGAGAAGATGTGTTAAACTCCTTGAATAACAACTTTCTACAAACACTAAACCAAGCGTGGAATGATCATCAAACAGCAATGGTGATGATTAGAGACATCCTGATGTATATGGTGGGTATTCTGCTATTTCACACATTTCACAGTGTAGTAAATTGTCCTCTTACCATGCTTACCAGTCTTCTTCCAAAGACTACTCTCTGTCCCTTTTTTTCAGTTCTCTGTGTGCATGCAAGACTGCTACAGGTGTTCGACAAATTGTAATTGGATTCGTGTTTTAGGTTATCTCATTAGCACCTGAAAGTTGATCTAAGAAATATTTGAACTTTGCAGTTCTGAAAAAATAAGCTAGTCAGACCCATTCTGGTAGATTTTAGATGTTGGTTCAGGTATTGATGTTTTCTTACTGTGGAAAGCACTATAGTGTAAAGCCTCCTGAAACTTCCAGTGTGGTTGTTCTTTAAGCTTTAGGATTCAAAGAGGATAACTTTGCTTAGGTACAGTGAAATTTAATGTGAAATTGTAGTTGAATCCTTTGCTGTTCATGAAGAACTTGTGTAGAAGATTAAGCAGGGTACATAGAATGTGATTTTTGGTTGCATGCTTGCCATTTCTCACCTATAGTCAACAGAAAAGACTTTTTTTTTAGGAGGGAGATCCTAACATTTTTGTGTTATGTTTTAGGTAGTTGGTAAGTATTAAAATTCCCATAATATTGGGGATGTTTTAGGATGCAAGAGAGTATTTTTGCTTAGCTTCTAGACAAAGGTTTTAACTTCAGAAGGAAGCGTTGAGATGCTGTGGTTTTTGTGTAAATTTTTTTTCTGTCCAAAGTATCCTAAATATAATAATTGATGCAGTACTTCACAGACAGTGAAGGACAGACAATAATGGACTTTTTTGGTCCAAAAAGCAGATGAACTGGAATTGTACTCTTATCTGCTAAACAACAGGAGTTAAGATCTTGTCTTGTAGCTGTTAAAGATCTCGTGCTGTGACACTGACTGTGTTGGTATTAGCTGTGAAGTCCTCTTTGGTCAATAAGCTACTACAAGTTAAAGAATTTGAAGTAATTACAGAATCACAAACAATTCTTTTCAATGGATTTACTGGCCTTCATGTTGGAGGAGTTGGTTTATTTCAGTAGGGAAAAGATCACGTATCAAAAAACAGAGTGCTGGGTAACATGCCATCAGTGACACTGAGTGATTTGTGTGCCAAAAGGAAGATGGACAGATTGTTTTCAAGATGTACTGTCCTTGCTGTGAGAGATCCTGGACTCCCTAATCTGTTTGTGAAGGAAAAATAAATACAAATCAATTGCTGCTAGCTGCATCTAGGCATATTCAAGAATATCTAATGATTAGGTTAATCCACCAAAGGTAGTGGTGAATTTTCAGAAAGCGTAGAAGATGGAATCCAGAGCTTTCTAGGGGAGCAACTGTTGTGTTTTAGCCCAATATTCTATATTATTTCAGCACAGGAGGTGCTGGATTGTCCAAAGTAATGGATAATGCAATGTTATCTGCTGCTCTTAAAATCAATAAATTTCTGATCTTTGAAACAGTGGCAGAGAAAACTTATAAGCTTATAAGCTTTCCTTGTTTTAGTGGCTTGACCAGTATATTAAAAGCCAAAACCTTTTCTCTTTGAGGAAGGGTTGCCTGCTTCAGTTACCACTCCTGGGGGAGCAGGAGAGCTGTTTCCTGAGTATTATTTGCAGTCAGAAGAGCAATGCCTTGACTTTGTTTTGAAGCCTGAGAGTGCTGTTCAAACATCCAGCCAGCCTTCTCTTTCTTACCAAGATTCCAGGAGAAGGAAAGCTGCAGCATTCCTTCAAGTGTAAATTGAACTTCATTGGCTGTCTTTTAGATTGAAAACAGAATAATAAATAAGCTTGAATACCTCTGGACTATGTAGCCTTCTGTGTGCTGTTTGACAGTTCCTAATTATTTCAAGTGGGTGTTCAGTTGAGCCTCTGCTTGACTAATTATTTGACTCCCACGGATTTTTTTTTTCCTTTTACCACAGAAACAAACTATCCACAATAAAATATATTTATAGTATAGTAGTAAAAATAGAACAAAATTTTCTGTCAAAATGCTTATATAAACTTAGAGGCACTGATGTTTGTTTGTTAAACCTCTGTAATGTAATGTGGGGTTCATAGTTAAAATTTTAATTTTTATCAGGTAGAACTATCTAGTGTGAAGGTCTAATACAATAGGCAGTCTCCCTCCTTTGACTTGGGGGGACATAAGACAAATTGTCAGTAATAAATGTTTTGATTACAAATTAAAGAATAATCAGTTATTTAAAACAGGACTACTTTGAAAGATTTGCACTTTCACCTTTGTCACTTGGTTGTCTTCTTGAGTCAGACATAATTTTCTTCATTCACAAAAGACTAAGAGTAAAAAACATCCCTGTCTTGAACATTCAAAAAGTGCTCATTCAAAAAGTTTGGGAAAGCTGCCAGTACCACAGAATTATAAAGCACTTGTGAAAGATCAGACCTGACTGCTTTTCAAAGAAACAATTTTCAATAATTTTATAAAATAATGATTTGTCCTTACTTTCTGATGTTGAGTCTTACTGACACCGAGGTTTATAATGATATGCTTATGTCAGAAATAATTTATACACTTCTATTCAAGCAAATCTAATATAACTGACATTAAAAATATTTTATCTAAAAACAGCACCAAACACTGTATAACCTGAGCCACCAGGTATTGTAAATTAATATGCTTGTGTTCTAGCAGGAGGAGTATCTGCAATTATCTTATGTTTATAAGTAAAGCATGACCCAATCCTTCTCTTGTTTTGTAGGCCATCTCGATTACACATCAGTTTCAGGAAATGTACCTATTGCCCAACAGGCCACACTGTGACATCAGTGAAAGTAAAACATTTAATACCCTCTTGAATTCTGGTCTTACTGTCTTGAATTCCTGCTTCAGCGAAGAGATTTTACATCTTGAACACCTTAAACTGTATCTGTTTTAATGTCACATTTTTTTCCAACTTTGTTTCACCCATTAGCTGCCTTATGATTTAAGTCAAAACAAATACCTTTTCAACCCACCCCAAATTCTTTCCTTTGTTTAATTTTTCCATTTTTAAAATAAAAATCAATACAAATAAATCTTTTTTAGGAAGGCATGTGTTTTGTACAGTGGGGATCCTGCATTATGGTGCTTAATGGCTAGAACACTTGCTGTTTGAGGTTATGGCAGGATTTCATTGTTCATGCAGAACATCCTCCACAGGACAATCTCAATTTTGCCTTATAGTTATGTTTCTAAAAATGTGTATTACCTTGTCTCTTGTGATTGCTCTCTGGTAAAAGTCTGGTGCTTTCATTTCTGTTGCAGGTGTAGTATGAGATTTTTGCAATCTTTTGCATTTATTGTGCAAGGTTTGCCTTGATTATTTTGAGACATTCCAGGTTCCCTGATTGAATTTCAAGTTTATGTAGTTCCACTGAATTTTGTTTGATATAACACGAGCTCTCTTCCTTTTTACATGTTTAAGCTGCAGTAATTGGTGCCAGAGTAGATGTAATACACTCTGTAAATTCTGGCACTGTCTGTGACAAGCAGTGAGGCACTGAAGCAGTCAAATCATGTGCTAAGCAGCATCTTTGCTGAGTCAAGTCAGGTACTAAGACAGGTTGAAGTAGTGAAGTTCATTTGGGCATATCTGAAATTCAGCCTCACAGTGGCAGTGCAGGTAAACATACCTACAGTGGGCTTTATTTAGCTGCTGTATGGAATGGGAGCAATGCAGGTGGAATTGGTTGGGCTTTTCTCCAAGCAGTGTGCATGTCTGTATTCTTAGAATGTACACTGGAAACTGGGTTAAACTGGATTCTGTGGTGTCTCTATTATTTGTGCTTGCTAAATTTAAAGCAATTTCAGGTATGCAAGTGCAGCAGTCACACCCCTGGCTGCATTACAGGCCTGTGGGCAGTGCCAGTTACACACTGGCAGAAGTGAACAATTGCTCCTGCAAATACAGCTGTGGATTTTTCAGAGGGCAGAGCATTCCCTTCTCATCTTGCTGTGCACAAAGCTGGTGTCTTTTTTTCAGGCCAGCACTGACAGGTTGGATATGGGAGTTTTGACATATGACTCTCACTGTCCATGGCTTACACAGAAGGTAATAGAGAGAAGTGTTGTTTTTATTTCCAGAACTAGGCTCAGAGACACTTAGTGCATACACAAGGGTGTCTGAAGGCTGCTGCATCATCCAGGTAGTGCATCCATGCAGAGATGGGTAAAATGTGGCTACTGGTACCTCACAGTGGGTGACTTCAGAATTATTCTGGAGTGTAAGCAGGATTGTGATTCATCAATAATTGCTGTCTGAAACTCCATCCTTGTCTCCTGAAAGTTACTTCTACCTTTAAGCACCCACCACTTCTCCCCATGGGAAGTGATTTCTGTTCAGTAGTGTGTAGCCTTGTCAGTCAAACCTGTTCCCAAACAGGGCTCTCTGGGATTTTCTTTTTTAGACTGGGAGAGCTTCCAGCAAATGTGATCTGTTACCAAGGGTGAGCAAATCAGCAGGATCAGAAATGTTAATGTTGCTGCTCTGGTTTGGGTATTGTTGAGAGGTCTGGCTTACTACAGAGGCTGCTGATAAACTGAGAGGAGTCACTCTTTCACAATGGCAGTGTTCAGCACTGCCACAACAGAAGCTATGCAGATGAGTCATGGCCATGGCTTTAATCCTTTTAGATACCCTGCTGCCTGTGCTTCAGAGGCCTAACTATTTTTGAAATAGTAATTATATTATTTTCTCTTCAAGTTATAGCATTAGACACTACATTTTAATTTGCTCTTTCATCTCTTTGAAAATGTATTTTAAGCTTGTTTTACTTGAGAATCACATTTACTTCTGTTCTTGAAGTAAGTGTGTAAATAAGGAAGTGAAATGAACAACCCTGTTTCTAAAAACAGAAAAGCAAAAGTAACCTATTCCAAAGACTTAGCCCACCACACATTTCTGAACTGACTTCATGAGAGCAATTAGTAAATGTTGTGCTTTGAGACAGCTGAGCATGCTTCAGGAGCCACAGAGGAGGCATATCTGACATGTTCCCTTCTTGTTTTTTCATTTAAATTCAGGGCTGCCTGTCTGAAGGCAGAGAGTGGGAAATCACAAATTAATTGCTGAACCCAGTGTTTTGCTTTCCTTTGGTCACCAAGTGGCAATCTGGCATATAATTAGTGTAGGAATAATTTTGCCATGTGAATATAGTTGCACAATGCTGGGCTGTTTCTTCCTTCTTGTTTTTTGAAATTGTGGAATTTATGTAAACTTGCCATTTGAAATATTTTTTCCATAGTCTGAAGCATAACATTTGTTCTTTTGATGATTTCATTTTCCAGGTGTTTGAGTAGCTTTACTCTTTAATTCTGTGTGTGATAAAGCACCTATGATAGTGATGGAACCAGTGGAGGAGCTATTCTTTATACTCATTTTCATAAATTAACCATCATCTTTTATAGAATTTTGTTCTTTTTTAGTATTATTGTTTTTGTTATAGCTAGATACATTCTTACAAAACCTCATCCTTGTCAGATTTGTGAGTGGGTACCAAACTCCTAGCTTTTTCTAATGTCATGTCCTGATGCTTAAATGGTAGCAAAGCAGTATTTTTAGTAATTGCCCAAACTATGATATAAGAGAAATTAACAAAAATAATGATTGCTCTTCTCAGAAAGGGGCTGTAAAAACTCACAGATTTTCTATTCTTAATATTGTTTTAAGTGGCCCGACCCAGTAGTGGCTATTAATCAAATACATGCATTTTCTGTCTGCTAGTGACTTTATTTAGCCTTCCTTTTTTCAGAGTTAAGTTGGGAGAGAGGAATAGGAAAGAAGAGACAAATTTTTGGAGCATTTCTTTGGGTAGCAGTAAGAGACTCAGAGTCTGCTTAGCACTTTCAGTCAAATCTGTCTGATGGATTTTGGACTGTGCAGTCTTAAAAATGCTGATCTGAAGATCAGTGTTGGTTTTTAAATGTAGGATGCATAAAAAATGGGTGGTTGAGGAGCTTGATCCTTCCCATCGACAGAGATTATATTGGGAGATAGAATTTAAACATACATGGAAATGTAAAAAATATTTTCTTCTCTCCCTCTTCTTTTTTTGAGGAGGAGGTGGTGTATGGGTAAGATTATAGGGAAACATAACAAAGTTTTGAAATATTGCTCAAGTAGAATGAAAATGAATTCGGGGAGGGTGGAAGGAAGGGATGTCTACAGAAGTCTTATGTAAAATTTTGCAGTACTAATCCATAAAGATTTTGATTGTAACTCTTTTTATTTTGGCTCTATATTTGCTGCTCTTTTTCTAATGATGCTATTTCAGGAAATTTCACTGAATATTGAATGTCTTTTGCCTAAAAGGAGTGATAGGAAGATGCATGGAGGGGAGGGGGAAGTTAAATTATTTTTCTTAAAAGATCAGAAAGAGATGGAAGGGTTTGAGTAGGTGAGTAAAACCTCTTGCAAATAGTGCCATGCATTTAGTCAGTGCTTGGAGACTCCTCTGCACCCAGATTAAAAAGTGGGAAGGCTGTAGATCTGCTGTGGCTTGCTTTAGTTATAAATGCTGTGCTTTTACTCCTAAGCCAAATAGAAATTCCAGTGTAAGTGAAGTTTTGGAAAATGGGACTGATTTTGAATTTTGAAGGGTATACATAATTTCTTTCTGTTAAGAGAAGATACATTTGGTCATATTTCCACTATGGAGAAGCAGCTGATCTCTTGTATTTTTGAATAGCATTGATGCAGTGAATTCACAGTGTCATTGCTGTTGATGCCCTTGCTGCAGGACCGAGTGTACGTGCAGCAGAACAATGTGGAGAATGTCTACAACTTGGGCCTGATCATTTTTCGAGATCAGGTCGTACGTTATGGCTGCATCAGGGATCACCTGAGGCAAACTCTGCTGGATATGATTGCAAGAGAGAGGAAAGGAGAAGTTGTAGACAGGTAAGATATTTGTAAGTGGAGTCTTTTGATGTAAATAATAGCTGTCAGTTTTTAAAGAGTGACTCAAGAACATACGCAAATAATTCATTATTTAAGATCACATTTGTGACTAAAATTTCTTCAATTCTGGAGTAACATTTGTTTGTGTATTATATTTTAGCATAATGGTAAACAGGGAAGCTTGTTAGTATAATTTTCAATATTTGCCTTGCTACTCTGCCTGAATTTCTGTGACTAAGATTGCCCAACATGCAATTCAGGAAAAGAAAGACTCCCCAGCTACAGCTGTGTATTGTCCCCTACTGCCAGAAAGTGGAATCTTTTTCTAGATGCAGTTCTTTTGTTTTCATTAACTTGCTGATACATTTGAATTTTGGTGGCATTTATTTTGTGTTCAGCTGGGGTTTTTTTTTTCATTTTTTTAGATTTTTTTTGTGGTTGATTTTTTTAAACAGCCAGCCATCCAAAAACCTCAAACTTTGCATAGCAACTTCCACATGTGCAGTTGTTTTGAAGTTGCAGTTGCTCAGTTCTGATCTATGTGTGCAGTTTTCTTTGAAGTACTAATTTGGGTTAATTTCTTATATATTAATATGTATTCTTCATAATTTTATCACTTAGTGTCCCTGTCATTGCATTTAAAATATTAATAAACATTGTCAGCTCTTTAGTTTCGAACAAAACCAAACAGCTTTGCTTGTGTAGTGTTCCTGAAAATGCCAAAATGCCATGTACCAAACAGATTAGAATGGACTTTCTATTGCTACATTTTATTGAAGTTAATATTGTGTTATGAGTTGTTATTCTGCTGTGTACTCTGTCTTACAACCACATAGATTTCTCAAGTTGTTAACAACTTACTTTTTGGCAGAGGCGCAATAAGAAATGCTTGCCAGATGTTAATGATTCTAGGTCTTGAAGGAAGGTCAGTCTATGAAGAAGACTTCGAGGCTCCATTTTTGGAGATGTCTGCAGAATTTTTTCAGGTACAGCAATATTCTAATACCATATTTGGAATGCTGTTATAACTCTCAGATCTCTAAACTGTCAGATTTGGTGGTACTTTACATACTTGTTGCTTTTTTGATGAGTATGTCCATCTCCATAAAATGAAATATGAAACATAGTTACTAACTTTGCAGGAAAAAGTAACACAGATTTTACAAAATTAGCATAATTTGAATGTAGTTTTGAGCTATGGGTGCCAATGACATGTACAGGAATCATCATGCTAATCTTGCGCCTGCTTTAGATTATTTCATGTCACTTAGTCTGCATCTGCTGTACCCTCACAGTCCTTTTGAAATGCCAGTAGCATGACAGGTTCAAACTGTTTCAGACTTGCAAACCTGTCAAACTGCCTTTGAGGAAACTTTGATACCTTCATAATTTCCACATTAGTGAGGGTTCTTTTGTAATGAAATAAACCAAGTCAAGGAACTAAGCATATCCGAGTGGCTCTCCAGTTGTTGATCAACCACCAAATACTACATTCCAAATATTTTCTGAGGGGTTTTTTTGGTGAGATACTTGGAAGAGGAAAGCCAGTTAAGTGCTTGTTGAGTGTAATCATAGTCATCTATTGCTGGAAATTGATAGAAATTTTAAAATCATGTTAAAAGTATCTAGATAAGGTAATTTGTGAGTCTCCCAGTTCTTATGCAGGATCAATTGTCATATGCTCCAATCTCCTAACTTCCTAGAAAAACAGAAGCATATGTTGCACAGCCTTTTAAATGTCAGTGTTCTGTTTTTCACTGATGCTTATATAAAATAAGAAAAAATAATTACTTTCATTTAAGTTGTATTACTTAGCTTTGCCTGAAAAATAAGACATCTTTTCTCCAAAGACTCTGCTGACCAGTGTGAATAAAAACAATTGGACATGAAATAATGGTCTCAGCATTGTCACTAATGAGAATAAGGAGAACTACCATCAACTGGTATTTGGAAGGAATTTTTGATTTTTCCCTTTCCTCATCTTTGTTTTCTTTGAACCTGTGGCTAAAACTGTAGTTGGAATTGGAAACGAAGTTGGCTTGGGTTGTTTTACTATGAAAAATGCATTGTTTATATTGCATGTACCCCCTTATGTAACACATTTAGTATAATAGAACCTTTATTTCATGTTAGGTGTGTGTGGGAATCTTGGATGTGTTGGACATGCTGCGCTTGATTTGAACTTGCTTATAAATGCTGATCTGATATGTTTTCTTTTTACCTTTTACAAAAAAGTCTAAAGTATTATTTTGTGTTAATCACAGATGGAAAGTCAGAAATTTTTAGCTGAAAACAGTGCTTCTGTATATATAAAGAAAGTAGAAGCTAGAATTAATGAAGAAATAGAGCGGGTGATGCACTGTCTTGATAAATCAACAGAAGAACCAATTGTGAAAGTTGTTGAGAGGGAGCTTATTTCCAAGCATATGAAAACTATAGTGGAAATGGAGAACTCTGGGCTAGTTCATATGCTGAAGAATGGGAAGACAGAAGGTAAGACTGCATCATTTGTGAGACACAAATGCTTCTGATACTGCTTATTGTTTTTGTGTAATCGTGGAAACATTTAGTAACTGTTTCACAAACATCTGAGAATATTCAGCGACTATCAGATGGCTCTTAAAACAGAGCCCATACACTTAACTTGTTTCTGTTTAGTACCAGATACAGGTAGTTTTTTGGTAAACCAAGCATCTCATAAGAAATATGAGATACTATTGAATACTATTGAATTGAATGTTGAATGCTACTGTAGTAGTTTTTGTCACCAGTTGACCATGAGCCATTTTAATTTATTATTTAATAAAAATCTAATATGTATTTGTAAAAATGCATCACATTTTTTTGGGTCACAGGCAGTTATTTACAAAGTACTTGCATAAAAGACTTAAACAGAAGCATTGCAGGACCAATTCTTGAGGAGGGGGTGTTGTTGCAGAAAGGAGTTGGCTGTTTCTAAGGATAAGAAGCAGCTTATTGAAGTGGTTGAAACAGAAGGGCTTGGCTTGATTTGCTTTTCCCTAGCAGAGGTTAATGTGGGACAGAGTGACTGAATGAAAATATTATGGAAATAGAACCTAAGTTTCTAAAGCAGCATAATGAAGAGAGGGATTGTAGTATATCTATATTTAGAAATCAGTGCTCACTCTAAAGCCATGAGAAATGGGGGAACAGCCTTGCTGCTCAGATTAATGGCCTTTGTTCATTAAAGCAGCTTCACAATTACTAGGTGATAGTCAGAGCACAAAGTGAGCACATTTCCTAGCTGTAAAAAAGAATTACTCTGTTTAAAAAGAAAGTGATAATACTATACTTAACACTTTCTTCTTTAATATCCAGTTCAGATAACCTTCAGGCTGAGGTTGCAAGGATATTGAAGGGTATTCATAAAATACAGGAATTTGTTTAACTTTTATAGGCCTTGGTTTGATTCAACTAACTAGTAGAGTGGAAATGCTGCTTTGTGAAGATGAGATTTTTCAAAAAGGTACAAGGATGGATTGTTCTTTTGGAAAGCAATGTTTAGCCTAAGCCACTTCTCATTATTTTAGATGGATGAAACATAGTAGTGTAAAAGTGTATGACTGGTTTGAAGACAAATATAAATTAAACTCTTAGGTTTTTACCAGTTTTTGCTTTTAATGCAGAACACATTGCTGGCCTAGAGGTCAGCAATGACAGGTTCCCTGCTACAGACAACCTAGAATAAATTAATGAATAGTCTTTGCTTTTCATTTTGTTGGTGCTGCTGCAGTCAGCTGCTAAAGGAAAGAGGAGATCAGAAGAATCTGGTGCCTGAGCTGTTACAGGATGCTTTCTGTGGCTCAGGAGGCTGAACTTCAGCTGTGAGCTTTAGCTCTGAGATGGATGAGTTACAGAAGTGTAACATACAGAGGTGTCCTGCATAATCTCTCATTCTTGCTTGCAGACCTTGCTTGCATGTACAAGTTGTTCAGCCGTGTGCCAAATGGTCTGAAGACAATGTGTGAGTGCATGAGCTCATACCTGAGAGAGCAAGGCAAAGCACTGGTTTCTGAAGAGGGAGAAGGAAAGAATCCAGTGGACTACATTCAGGTAGTGAAATACTTTAACTTCCTTTTCTTTCCCACATTCCCCACATTAGCAGTTCACCACATACACAATTTATAAGGTATACCTTAGTATTGATCAAAAGGGGTTGTTATTAATAATCTACATTTATAAATGCTTTTTAATGTACATTCCCTGAATCTTCAGACATGTTTAGAACTTTTTCTGAAATTGGTTGGAGAGCACATACTAAGTTTTTGTGCTTTTAGTACTTGCTTTTAATAATCAACTTACTCAGCCTAATTATCTAACTGCTGGAAACTTCTTGGATTTCCCTAAATGCTGCGTCTCTAGAGTCACTTTTATGTCTGCTAACAAATAGCTTTATAGTGTCCACTTTGTTGAATTTTATGTAATATTAGCTATCAGTGTTTATTGAGGCAAAAATCACATGGCATTATTTCATGGCAAGCTCAGCTGTGACTGAGAGGTGAATGTGTTTATCAGTCATAACAAATTACTCATTCCATTTTGTGTCTCCATAAGAAACAGAACAGCTCTGCATGTTGAAAGATATAAGTTTTCTTTCTTGTTCTCTCTCACTCAGTAATGTGTACCATTAATTTATCAAGATCACAAAATATGCTTCAGAATTATTTGTCATCTTTTCCATTGTCTCTGAGAAGATGGTTTGAAATTTACATATAAAACCTTTGGAGTTTATTGAACCTTAAAGTGTTTCTATAGCTGGAAGATGTTTTATATTTATTGTGAAAGTGTCCATTCATTAAACATTCCGGTTTTTTAAAATGTGTGATTCAAGTCCTTGTGTCTGTTCTTCATGAGAAACATTTAATGTATGTCTGTCAATCTCTGCTGTTTTGTTTGAAGCCAATAATTGTGCTAGAACTGGTTACACTTTGAAGAAGCCATTTGAGTATAAAAACATTTTTGATTGGATTATTAATTTTCTGGCAATGCTGAAGCAAACTTCTTACCAGGCTTGCACAATAATCACCTCTTCAAGGCCTGGTAAAAAGAAGAGAGAATGCCCTTGGAAAGTTATTAGCCTTAATGATTAAGGACTCTCATATATGTGGTGGTGTGATTTAGGAAAAAAAAAAACAGGGTAGGGGGGATGTGTGCAAACTATGTGGAAAATAAGGGTCTGGATTACTTTGAAGTAATTTTAGCTCCTGAAGGGCCTAAAGAGGTATCATAAAAAAGATAACTGAGAAAGACAGATCTAAAAACTTAATTATAAAGATAATATCAAGGTTTCCTGTCACAAGGTTTCCTTCCTCAACCTCATTTTTCCTTGCCTGTGGAAGGCAAAATGAGGCTGAGGAAGACTTGCCCATGAGCTTTGGCAGAGCTCAGCCCCTCAGTATGGACTCCAGCATCTCATGAAGATGTCCTGGGGCAGGGATTGACATTCAGACTGAAAAAAACCCAGAAGGGTTTATCCACCACTTCCACTGAGGGGATGGAAGCAGAGAGGAATATCTATGAATTGAGAAACCACCTTGCTCTTTTCATCTCAGCCATGTTCATGTGAATCTGTCAATGACAATAGCACTAAGGAGACAGACATGGAAGCTGCATTAAACCATCAAGGAAAAAACTTCCTCATAGCTCAGCACTGCTTCCACAACATGACATCACCCTGAGCATAACTGGTGAGATGCTTGCAACAGCATTGCCAGGGGATTAGATTTAAAACTTTGTATAATAGTTTGAAGGGATGTTGAAATGCTTTTGTAATTCAAGGTACTAACAGTTTCTCCTGTTTAACACCAGGTTGTTCAGATGGTGTACTCCTGGAGAGGAGACATGAGCTAACCTTGGTAAACAGAGAGATAGTGGGATTTACTTTGAATTTAAAATTTCTAATACGCATTAATTAGCCTGTCTAAAGATCATTCCTTTAAGTGAGATGGTGAGTTCCTAAGAAATATTACTACTTCTTTGAGTAATTCTTGAATGGCTTCTTTAAGTAACCTCATATGAATAGTTTCTTAAGAACCTGAACACATAAACATCACTGAACTTGAAGAGTTTTTGCAGGCAGTGGTTGTCCATGACAAATCTAACTCTCATGTGAAATTCTCTCCCCCTGCCTGCCAAATGCTGTCTCAGTTAAAACCTGTGTGTATCATATTTACTTAGCAAGGTGCTCAGGTGGTTTTAAGATGCTTCCCCTTTCTATACTCAGTTGCTTTAATCTTGGGTGGAGATCTAAAAATGATGCTGAGAGTCCAATGATTTAGTTCAGAAGAGGTGGTTCAGTTCAGGACCCTGATGCATGTATCTAATTTTCATATGCTCCCAGTGGCTCCTAATGATCAGCAAGAAACACACAACTGAATAATGCAGAACATGTCCCTGGATTAAATTAGAGGGAAACAAACACTGACAAGTTTAGGCCTGTTGTTGCAGTGTGTTTTCTCCTCAAACTTGTTCAGTAGCTCTAGGGATGCACTTAATGGGTGCTCAGCCTCAGCTTTCCCATATGCTGTGTTTATGATACTGACTTTGTCTATGTTGTTTATAATAGAAAAGGCTTAATGAGTGCAACAAATACCTCCTTTAAGTTGTTGATTCAAAAATACAGGAAGCCAGCCTGTTTAACAAGGGTGTTTCAAAAGCTTTCTTAATCTGAGAAGGGCATTATAACAAACTGCACCAGTGTTTGACACCAATATTTTAGCCAGTTTATGCGAAAATTGCTTTTATAAGAGATTCATGGCAGCAATAGAAATTTAAAAAGGCAAATGACATTTCAGATACTTTCTAACAATTCTGAACAGAGAGCATTGCAGAACCTCTGACTGTAGATCTGGTCTTCTCTATGGCTTCATCTATTATTGTTGTTTCCCAGCTTACAGCTTCACATCAGTGAAAATGGTTTTGCTTTCTTCTTGTTTTTGACAGGGCTTGCTGGACTTGAAGAGTAGGTTTGATCGCTTCCTCCAGGAATCTTTCAATAACGACCGGCTCTTCAAGCAGACGATTGCGGGTGACTTCGAGTACTTCCTCAACCTCAACTCCAGGTCTCCAGAGTACCTCTCATTATTTATTGATGATAAGCTGAAAAAGGGAGTCAAGGGGGTAAGTATAAACCAGCTCAAAATATCATGCTTTTTGTGCTGTAAAATTGGATGGAATTAAACTATGCTACTTTTTGCAGAATTATTTTTATATTAAGAAAATTATAATTTTACCTTAAAAAAGGTGTATGTAACACGTCTGAGCTCATAACACTTTAGATCTAAATTCACAGAAAAATCAGGCATAAGGAGATCTGTGTGGCTTGTCACCTACCTCTGAAGCAGCATACCTGAACTACTTTTAACAGATACTGTCTCAAAAAAAAACCAATTAGGTTGTGGTGGATTCTGCAGCTCTCTTCTTTTGAAACCTTATATATCATTCCTTAAGTATATTTATAGTTTGGCAGCTATTCTCATTATCTAATAATGTCTTTTGAAAACTAATTTGGTTAGAGAAAAGGGTTTGTCTTTGCTACTTTTTATTGTTTTTACATACCAGAGAACTATTACCATATCTGTCTTCTAGTTCTGAATGCATCTGTTGCCTTCAGTCTTAGCTTCTTTCATGACATTTTCTGAGGTACAGAATCCAGACTGGGCAGGATGGTTCAGCTGAGGCTTCAGTTACTCTCAGTAAAACTTAGTGTTAGAAGATACAACTAAGGCTTTGAGAATCAAATAGTAAATTCTGGTTTTTATAAAACAAATAATCATTTTATTTGTGTGGCACTAGACAGGCTTTGCAAAAAATGTCTTAACAGAAAAAAGTTTTCATTCCAAACTAACTTCTCTACTCCTAATACTGCTTTCCCTCATGCTGTTTTAAACTTACCCAGGAACTTTTACTGTATTTATCAAATTCTACCCACTCATTGTTTCCCTTTTCCCTTGCTCTTGCCTTTTCCTTCATTTTAGATCTATTTCTTACTCCACTTTATTGAGTTAGTGCACTGTTCTCTAGGCTGTCAATCATATATTGGACCAGTTTTGTTGGCTACTGTTAGACCATCTGCTGCTGTGAATTACTTGAAGTACTTACGTTGTGTAAGACACTTGTGCTGGAAGATTAAAACCAGCAAATTATTTCTTTTACAGCTAACAGAGCAAGAAGTAGAAACTATATTGGATAAGGCAATGGTTTTATTCAGGTTTATGCAAGAGAAAGATGTTTTTGAACGCTATTACAAGCAGCACTTGGCAAGAAGGCTTCTCACAAATAAGAGTGTTTCAGATGACTCTGAGAAAAATATGATCTCCAAATTAAAGGTAAGACAGTACTTGCATATTTTTTGGGGTCTTTCTTTTTTGTTTTTCATAAATATGGTTTCTTCTGGTTTTACATGAGATGTATAGATGATATTAATCTTGATGGCTGCTAAATGCAGAGCTGATTTTGAAAGCCCCAACTGAAACTACAAAAGGTTTTTCAAATATTTTCATAGAAAGAAAAAGGAAGTACTGAAAAGCCCCTGTGATGAGAGTGCAATCTAGAAAACAGTTTTTTTCTAAGTTTTTAAATAATAGGACAACTGCAGTGACTGAATTCGAAGACTGTGTATTGTCCTGGATTTTCTGCTATTCACAGTACAATTTTGTTATTGCTTGTGTTATTGTTTTTTAGTTGTCTCCATCAGCAGACTGGTGATAACGCTCAATTCCTTTTTGGTTAGGTGGTTTGAAAAAAAAATCTTCATATCAGTCTTTAGAAACACATTTTCCTTAGCTGGTTAAATACTGATTAAACAGACCAAGAGATGGAGAAGAAGGTAAAGCCTGAAGTTGAACAGACCTCAAAAATGTTCTATTGCAGCTTCTTCTCCAGATGCATGATAAATTATTAGAGCACTTCTGAAGCAGAGGGATCCTAAAACTGCACTGCTGCTTATTTTTGAACTTCATATTCTATCAGTGAGCCAAGCCTGTCTGTATCAGATTTCGCCGAATTTCTCAGTATTAATTCCTTCTCAATTACCCCTCCACCACTTTGAGCCTGGTGATTCAGAAAGCACAGGGCGCACACGCATTTGCAAGATGAATCAGTGCACATGAAGTGCCCTCTTTTCTTACAGAGCTGCAGAGTGGTCAGGATGCTGAATCTAGCAGGCTTCCTTTGCATGTGTTCACAGTATGTGTTAGAAACAGACACACAGTCCTGCCTGTGCACATCTGTCCCTGTGCAGGTGTTCCTGACTCTCACAAGGCCTAGGAATCTTGCTGGGTCATCTGCAGTCAGCCTTCAAAATAAAACACTCCTAGGACAACAAGAGTTTCCTTGTGATATAAGTAGGGTTCATTCCTCTTTACAGAATTGTGCTAAGAGCAGGTGAAAGTGCATGTCTTGATTTGATAAGCTTTCACAGTTTTTTAATATGATATAGAAGTCTAAGACAAAAATACAATAATGGAGAAAAGAGAAGGAAAGCAAGTTAAGATCTGTGCATGGTTAGATCTTTATATAAGATGGGAATCTTTTCTGAGATCTGAATGTAATGCAAATGGAAATTCCAGTAACCAAAAGTACAGAAATGTAATTTTGGGGATTTACAAGCTAACTTTAGTCTTGCAGTTTGCCTGTCGGAAGCTTTGTTGTCATAGTGCTGGTACAACAAATGATTCTGTGTGGTTTTAGACTGAATGTGGATGTCAATTCACGTCGAAACTGGAAGGAATGTTCAGGGACATGAGCATCTCAAACACAACGATGGATGAGTTCAGGCAACATCTTCAGGCAACAGGGGTAAGTGCTGGGGTCTGTGTGCTTGACCTTCTGCTTCAATACAAGCCCTGCACCTGTGTCCACACCTGTGTTTCTTCATTTGTTGGTAAATGCACGTGCTGAGAAGGACTTGGTCAACTTGTACAGCTTGTTCCTTTTTTCACTGTGTGTCTTATCTTATAAACTATATCAGCATTTCCTGAAATGCCAGAGAGTGAGTTGGGACTTCCATGCACAGCTCGAGTAGTGCCAGTTCCATTCCATAAAATCCGAGTTGTCCCAAGGGCTGGGCCGTGGCTGCGCGGCTCAGCGGCTCTGCCGGGCGGCACCGCCAGGGGGCGCCCTGTGCCCGCCCCCCGGCCCAGCTGTGCCCACCCCAGTATTGTGCCCACGAGTATTTCCCTCCCATTCTTCAAGGTTCATGGTCACTTGTGATGTGTATTTTTTGCTAAGAGCAAGAAAAATGCTGCGTGCTGCAGGTATTTGCAAAGCACACCATCTCGTGTTGAGCTTTCCCGACACAATTAATGCCTTTGCTAAAACTGCTATTTTATTGCAGATTTCAAAATTTGGGTTTTGATGTTTTCTTGCAAATTGTCAAATATGGATTTAGTTGTTTAATTAGAAAAATTGGACCGTCTTGTAAAAGTAGGCCCCTGGAATATTTTAGGGATACATCATTCTTTTTGAGGTATCAGTTTACTTGCTCTAAAACATTTTCTGTACTGATACTCAGTAGCACTTATTAGTGTATAATAAACAGCCAAGTAGTTCCCTGTGTGCAGGTGAGTAAGGTCAGTACATCAAACCTGTTTCAGTTTCAGAAATCTGAATGCCAGGAATATTTTCATGGGTATACTCTGTCCAGTGTCCCTGGTTGTGCAAGGTGATATGAAATCTTTGTTGTCTTGAAGCAGTTGGCTGAAATCCTCCTCATCAGCATTCTGTGACTCATCATGAGTAGGAGAACAGCATGTTCTCTAAGGGGATTCAGAAAAGGATGGAAAGGAATTGGATAAAGGTGTTTTTGGACAGGCAACTTTACTACTGGTTTGTTTGGTTTCTCTGCTTTAGAGGCTAGTCATGCTTTGCTTCTGGAATGCTTGAAATATAAATTTCAATAAAAATTTGTTGGAGTATTCCCTTTTCTTGGTAGCATGGCAAGCTTGGACATGTAGGGGAAGAGGGGTTTGTGCTTAAACATTCATTTACGTGACAATCTTAAAATAAGTGACTTAATAAATGATATCTCTATCTTCTTTTTAGCTATATACAGCTAAGAAGATCAATTTAAAATGTTAACAGATGTTCTGTTTAGGCTTTATTTGAAACTTCATCTTTCTCTTGGCAAGACACCAGCAGTTTATGTGATGGTTTCCTTGTGGTCAGCCTAATCATGGCCTTTTAATGAAATTTTCAGAAGTACTATTTAGGAAATACAGGAAGATTTGGGGGATTTTGTTACTGTTAGATTGCTGGTGATGCTGTGTTTCATATGAAATGGTTTGTTCTGCTCCTTTTTAAACAGTTTCAGTACCTTGAATGTGTACAGTCCCTCCTAGAGGTGTCAGGCATCTGCTTTTCTCTAAATAATCCTACCTGCAAAGTTTCCTTCTGGATCCTCTTGGCAGTGCCAAGGTCTGTGTAGATGATTGATTTGCTCTCAGAAAGTGGAAAGCTCAGCACCAGGGGAAGTCCAGGCTCAGAGATTGAGAAATTTCTGTAACTCTGATCCTGGAACATTTCTTGGAGTTCTGTAAAGACTGGGTCACTTCAGGGTACTTTCCACTAGTTCATACCATTTTCATGCTGAAAAAAAATCTTGTAAAATAAAGTGCTGCCAAAACTTTTCTGTGTTACCAACTGCTTAGTGCTTATAATGTAGGATGGGAGACATTCTGAATTAGTGCTCTGTTCTGATCTGGCAAAGACCAAAACATTTTGGGAAATTGTTGCCATCTCAGCTCAAATGTTTCAGTTCCAGATAATTATATTTTCTGTATCCTTGTGTCTGCACTGATGGCCTTTTCCCACACTTTGGCTGGAGGAAGAAAACTGTTGAAGCTTGTTTAGGTTTGTCAGAAGTTTCCTGGGCACAAGCTGATTGGTGCACACAGGCATTCAGTACACACAATACAAAAACTCTTCTGTAGCTCATGGGAATACTGCTCTGCTATTGAATACTGAAAGTTTGAATTCAGGTGGCAGTTTTTGACCTTCTAAAACATAATGTGTTCTGTTTCTGTGTAGTGGATTTATATAAGTTGAATATTGTTTGCTTTGGTTTTTTTGCCCATAATGTGTGTTCTTTGAAGGTATTGGTTCTACCTCCTAAAGCTGAAAGTAGTCCATTTTAAGCTTAATAATGCTCAGCTTAGTTGGGATACCTAATTATGCATCACTGGTAGCCAGACCTTTATCATCTACCAACACATCTTTATAGATCAACACTTGAGCTGGGGAATGTTTCCTCACCAGTGCTGAATATTCAGAGTCACGGCTGTCCTTAGGGAAAGAGAGTAGGTGGGCTGTGCAAAAGTGAGTCACTGTTTGCTTTGCAGTCCAGAGATAAGCTCCCTATGGTTTAATATTAGATAGGCAGTATCTCCTCCCTTCTTCCAGGGAATACATTTAGAAAGAATTATTTTGAAACTGACACATTTCATGCAACCCAGCTTTATTGCATGTCATCAAAAAACCTATTTACAAAGATTTGTTGTACGTATCACAAGTTCTGTTTATCTTCACAGACACTTAGTTCTTGATTAAGAATTCCTTTTGTTCAATTCTGTATGCTCTTAAATGCCAGAGGGGAATAATGTAGAGGATTTTGACTGTAACATCTACTCTGATAGTGATAAATCAATGTATTTGTCTGGTTTTGTAAAAAGAATGTTTACAGATATGTCTGTTTCTTTTCTAGCTAGACAAAGTTCTAAATATTTTACACTGATACAGACAGGGTGGTGAAACATGGTCTTGTTTTAAAATAGTGTATGTTTTCTTCCAACTACCCTTAGGTCTCACTAGGAGGTGTTGATCTTACAGTGCGTGTCCTCACAACAGGTTACTGGCCTACCCAGTCAGCCACACCAAAGTGCAACATCCCTCCAGCTCCCAGACACGCTTTTGAAATATTTAGAAGGTATGTATTACTACAGATTTTTAGGTGGAGGTTTAAGAAGAAACTTTCTAAACTTACCTGTACGGATTTTTTTTTTTACCTGCACAGATGTTTTTTTAACAGCTTTACTGTTAAAGATGTGCTGGCAAACTGTTTTTTTTCAGCTCGTGAAAATTAGAGAATGCAATACTTATATTATGATGCTTGAGGTTTTGAGATATTTTAAATAAAATTCTGACAAAAGTTAATGTTTCGAAAAAGCAAATATGTTTTAGGAATTTCCTCAATAGCTCCAAAAGGCTATGTAACTTTTTAAATGTATTTCCTCTTCAATGCAAAATGTGAGCTATATGTTGTTTTCATTTCAATTCTATTACAGATTTTATTTAGCCAAACACAGTGGGCGACAGCTGACACTCCAGCATCACATGGGTTCTGCAGATCTCAATGCCACTTTCTATGGGCCTGTTAAAAAGGTAGAGAATCAAGATTATATAAATATTGTATCTCTTGTTACAAGTAAGCAAATGCATTTTTTTGTAACTTCAGAATTTTGTAAAATATAAGCAAACCCATTGAGAATGTAATTAGAAAAATATGCCTTCCATCAGCCTTGTAGTCTGATTCTTTCTGTGCAGTAGTTTTGCTTTGACATGTTTTCCCCTCTGAATTTAATTTGAATGCATCACTCAGCATCATCTTTTACTTGTAGAAAAGTAATAAATGTGATCTTGAAGGGACCTCAATTGTTTAAGTGGGTTGGATTTTTTTGACTGTCAGTGAAAAGTGAAAAGAAACTTGTTTCTTATTTTTGCTAAGTCATAGCCTGCTTTTCACATGCAGAGTGCAATGTAGCCAACATTTTTTCAAAAACAAGACTCTAGCAGAGTTTACAGAAGTACAATGCTTAATTTGTATGTGTACAAGAAAGGAATTTTGTACTGATTAGACCAATACTAAAATGCTAAGCTGGAACTAGTAATGGCATGATGCTTAGGGATGTAGGAGGCAATACAAATGGAAAGCAAAATTCTTACAACAAAGTATTAATAACATGCACTTGTGAGGATGTTGAAATTGTGTTGCTGTAGGATAAATATGTTGATAACTTTAAAGATAAGCTTAAGAAAACCTGAAGGGTGGATAAGTAATGAAACAGGGGTCTCAGAGGTGGTGAAGTCCCTATCCTTAGCAATGGTCAGTGTTTGACTGGTGGCTGTAGATGGCCTGGGCTGGGCTCTGTATGGAGCTCAGTCTCCCTGGCATTGTAAGGCAGCTGCTGGAGGAGCATCCTGGTCATGCCCCCAGGTGTTTGCTTTTCTGTCTCTAGGAGATCAGCCTACAGAAGTGACAGATCATGAAACTTTCATGAAACTGATCATGAAACTTTCATCTTATCAGGATAAAACATTTTTCAGTGAAGAATAATCTAACAGTACTTTTGGAATTTTAAAATAGGAAGATGGCTCAGAAGTCGGTGTAGGAGGTGCCCAAGTAACTGGCTCAAACACACGGAAGCACATATTGCAAGTCTCCACTTTCCAGATGACAATATTAATGCTATTTAACAACAGAGAAAAATACACTTTTGAGGTAAGTGTGTGGGTTTCTTACCTGATTCTAAATAACTGGTTTGAGCATTTTCTTGTCCTCTTGAGTTAGGCATTTGAAGATCAGGTGCCTCTCATTTTATTTGAGTATGGATCAGGCCAAGCAGATCATTAGTAGTGCACCTGGGAAGCAGTTCTGGGGGAGGAAATTATTTGGGAAGTGAAGGTTCCAGAAATGTTTGAGAATTGTGAGTGTGGTTGTTCTAGGCCATTGAACTGTAGAAAAGCTGAAGTTGAAATGCAGCAGGTGGCTCCATTTCCTCATTTTGTCTTTGAGAAACTGGCTTTAGAGGCCAAAGGGTGGAGAAGGGTTTGTATCCTGGCTTCTTGAATACCTAAGTAAAATTGGCAGGCTGGACCAAGCTGGAGGATGAATCAAAGAACTTCCAGCCCTTCTCTGAGCTGATCAGCCAGAAAGGACAGTGAAAAAGGGTCTGGATAGATTCTTAACAAGGAGACTAGAGGGGTATTGCTGGAAAAGGTTGAAATGTCAGCTGAGAAGAAGACTTAAGGAGAGGAGAAGGATCATGTGCTTTGTTGTTTGAGCACTGTATTGTTTAGATAAATTGATAGTTTTGTTTTGGACATTATCTTCTGTTTCAGAGAGCATTGGCAGCCTTGAAAAGCAGTATGAGTGCAGTTTGAAACAGTTGATTTCCAGGTTTTCTCATCTGCTTTTGACTGTGCTATGCATAGTAATCATCTGCCTTTTTGTTTGGATTGTGTTTTCAGCTTATTTGGCATACTTCTAGCCTGTTAATAAAGAAAGTTTCTCTGAAATGGTCTCAGAAGTGATTAAGGAAGGCAAGATTTGATAAGAGACTCCTAATAAACTACTGATAATTTAAAACCTTATTTTAGAACACAAAGTCCTGTGTGTTATGAAATCCATTGCAGGAGCATTACAGCTTTGAGTACTTTTCAGAATATTTGAGTGAGTGAAAACAAGGAAGGGAACTTAACAGCTTTTTTTTTTTTTTTGAAGCTGATTTTGAAATTGGGCTGGTAGCTGCCTTTTTCCACCAAATTGCAGGCTTAATGAGCAGTAGAGCCTTACCCATATATGAATAAGCAACACTTGGGAGAGCAGTGAAAAATACAGTTTTTAATACATGCTCTAAATTATACTTTATTTTACCAAGACCAGATGATAGAGAAGTATGTCCATCTGCTTTTAGGTTGTATGTTTTGTTTATTTCTGGTTTGGGAGTTCTTAAGCTCTTGCTTTGTGTCCCACTTGAACTAAAACATTAAGGAGGCATATTTGTGTTGTTTGGTTTCTTTGGTGAAGTGTGTGGGAGTTGTCTTAAACCCCAGCCAGGAAAGCTTATGAAAACTTCAGAGGAGAATGCATTTTATCTTTGTTCATTGATTATTGGATACCCTGATGGACTGCTGAGTGCTGGGCAGCCATTCCTTCTGTGCTGTGTCAGATGAGTGCTTTCAGTGCAGCAGAGAACGTCAGCTGACTTGTGTGTGCTGGTGTATCCTAAAGCTGTCTGATACACAAAATGTTTCTGCAGGTTCACAGCTCAACAGATTCATCTGAAGTTGCCTTCACAGCTCAACAGACTTTGCTGTTTTATTTTGCATTCAGTGTGATTATTAATTTCAGATTTGATAAGATCCTCATAATAATCCTAATAACCATTAGGCCATGTGATTGAGGGAAAAATGGGATACTGATAATGCAAAAATTATCCATAAAATACTATGGAAACTTAAAAGATCGTTGCATAGAAAAATTACTTCACAAAAAATGTATGCATTTATTGTATTCCTGCACAGCAACATTTTATTTGTGTATGCAAAATAGCTATTGGCCATAGAGGTGTAGGTTAATGCTACTGAAGTGGAAGAGAATCTTCATGCATGCCTTCAAAGAATGCTAATTTTTTGTACAAATTTATTTTCTAATCAAGTCTTATACTCAACATATTTTTCTGTTGATTTACATTACAGCTCAGTATTTTATAAGGTGAAATGCTGACTTTTTGTAATGGCATCAGAAATAAGTGTGGTTCTTTATGTTAAACAAACAAGAAATACAAATGTGACCACAGTAGAAGTTAAGTTGTGGAATAATTCCACAAAAATTAAAACTGTAAACGAGATTCCCTCTTTTGCTGTCTGCTCTGGAAGGCACACAAGTTGCAGTCTGTGAATAAAGCTAAAAATACTTTTTATAAAAATGAAAAAATTCTTTTCTTTTGTTTTTTTTTTTTTTCCTGCACATTTTCCTTCTAATAATCTGTGTTCTTGTATAGCACTAACAGAGTCCCATGCCTGGAATGATCTCTTTTGTAGCCCCCAAATAGAGCTCTCACTTGGTAATATTTTAGCACTGAGATTGTGTTATCAGTACCACTCCTGTGCACAAATCTAATGTTTTTTTTTTAAATAAGGCATTTTTGGAGATGAGGAAGAAGTATACATTTCTCACTGTTACATCAAATATCTACATAAAAATATGTTCAGAAAAACATTATGCTACAGGCTGAGGGAAAGAGATCACAGGAACATCTGTTATTCCCATTTACATTCATAGCTGCATTTTTTTATTCAGCTTGAAAGTTTTGGCTCCTTCTGAGGCAGCATATTGCAGTGCAATTCTTTGTGGTCCTTACTTTAATGCTGGGTTATAAATTCTAAAAGTGAAAGAGTTCAAGTATGTTCATGGCTCAGCTGCAGTGGGAAGCACAACAGCAAATAATGGTTTATATAAGGATGGGTAGCATGAAACCCCCTCAAATTCCCTTTTGCTCTTTGTTTCACTTTTGTTAAAAGCAGAGTATGTATATATGGCCTTGGAGAACGGATGTAGTTTTGAAAGGATTAATTTTAATTGTGGATCAAAACCAAAGTTTGGGAGCCTGCATGTCACTGGCCTTACATCATTAATAAGCTGGTTTGTAGCCTTTAAGGCTTTTTATTTATCTAAGCTCTAAAATCTTTCACCTTCCCTTGGTTTGGTAAATTTTAGGCTGATCAGTCCATTTCAGTAAGGTTTTTTTTGTTGTGACCATGTAAAGGATTATAGCTTCTTGGGATTTTTTTTTAATACCACTTTGTACTGAATCTGAAAAAAATGGGTGAACGTGACAACTGTGTTTGAAATAAAGCAGCAAAGGAAGAAATAGTAACTTTCTATGTGCAGTTTGGGAAGAAACAATTTGATACTAGAAAATAGTTAAAATCTGTGGATATTCATAACTTCAAATGGTATAAGTATTTCTGAATGCATTATGCTAAGAATACTCTTAGGAACATTTTAGTATTTCCAAATCATCTATAAGCAGAAGGTACCAAAAACCCTGAGTTTTTTTAATTTTTGACTTGGTGATTTTATTCTTTTTACTTCATTCCAGTACACTTGACCTTATGTCAAAAGCAGTTTTATGTGGCTTCACGTAAAGTCACCACTCTGTGTAGTGTTGGGTCAAGGTGAAAAACAATGCCCATTTTGTCTGAGCCTTGGCATCACAGAGAGCTGGTAGTGAGGTGCTGTGCATGAGGTGCAGTCTAATTCCTGATAAAAGTCTGAGTCAAAGCCACTACATCCAAATCATTTTTATTGTATGTTGTCAGTGGTGCCTGAAGACAGAAAAGTGGCTGTTTTTTCTGGGTTGATTTAAGAAATAACATTATTTGATAGAATTTAGTTTGATTTTTCTGGTCACTCTTTAAAGACCTTTTAACAAGTTGTTTATAGGTCTTTACAGATCTTGGCATTTTGATCACTTGGAGTTGTTACTGCTGTTTTTAAGCTAAGGTCATCACATGGACTTGTGTGCACAAGAATCAGGAATTTATGGGGACAGATAAGGGCTTAATACTGCCCTTGGAACCAAAGTTGGGGAAGCTGAGAAAGGGATAGCTCTTGGGGACAGCTGCATGTCTGCAAGGTTTGTTTTTTCTCCTTAGTTCCTACAAGTCCCTCAAGAGTCTCAATAGGAATGTGAAATCAGAAGTGTCTGCAGTTTCCTCAGGCTAGAAATAGGAAGAAAAGAGATGAGAAGAAATGAACTTTTTCTGAAGAGAGCTCAGTAAACACATTAGGTCTGAGAGAGCAGCATAGTTGCCCTTCTCCTAGAGTATATTAAGGCATCATTCTGCATCCAGTGTAATTTATTTACTAGCTCATGACCACTGTTGACTTGCCTAACATCCATCTCTCAGCTGCCTCTTGAGAGTGCTGACAGAGGTACACCAGGTTATGTACACGTTTTACAAACAGTCTTCTTCAAAATTCGTATATTTGCTGCACTATAATGGGCCCTTTTTGTATTTCACCTGGAGAAGTCCTAGCCAAAGGCATCTGGGCTGTAAATAAATTGTTGGAGCTATTCAGAAGGGAGGTATGATCTTGAGTATTTGTATGCTACAGTGAAACCAGACATTGTTTGCTCCATTTGTAAAGATCTTTTTAACAGCATGGCTGAACACAAAAGTCTTTGTGCAGCTCTTGGTCAGAAATGGTCATGAACATCATGGCTGTTTTCCATCACTGAGTTAGTCAGAAGGTTTGGTTTCACCCTGTTCAACAAACCCTGGAAAGAGTTAACAAATCCTTTCAGCCCTTCAGAAGTTGCAGGGAAATGGAACAGCTGGTTATTCATTTTTCTCCTTCAGCTCATGGTGACTGTTCATGTGACAGAATTCACTGAGTGCAGACCCAGGTGGATCATTTTGCACAGTCCCCACTGAGACCTTGCTGCTGAATGAGTTCTGACCTTTCAAGTGCCACAACTGTCACAGTATTACTTTAAGCAATCCCTGATGTTGTGTGCAGCACACGATACTTCTGCCACAGCCATAAGCTAACAAAGTATTCTTCTTTAGGAAATTCAGCAAGAAACTGATATCCCTGAAAGAGAACTGGTTAGAGCCCTACAGTCCCTTGCATGTGGCAAACCAACACAACGTGTCCTCACAAAAGAGCCCAAGTCAAAAGAAATAGAAAATGGTCATATATTCACAGTGAATGATCAGTTCACATCGAAACTACACAGAGTCAAGATTCAGACGGGTAAGTCAGCTTTATATTCTACTCTCTTGCAGCCCCAAGTCTGCCTTAAATCTTCAAATTGTCTTTTGCAGGATTGATGTCCATGGAGGTAAAAGGAGAATTATTTTTTTCTTGGTGATTAGTTGCATCAAAATGAAAATTCAAATGCCAAGAACAGTATGGAAGTCAGTTAAGCCTTTTACTTTACAAAATTTGTAATTATCTCTTACAGGAAATACTGAAAGAAAAATAAAATTCAAATTAAATAATAAAATGAAAAATATGCTACTGATTGATTCAGAAATAGGAAAATTGCCTCATAAGTTGCTGTACTGCAGTGAAATGAGTGATGTTTTTAAAGCCCATGATACAACAGCCATTTTCAAGTACCAGGTAGCTTATAACGGTTTTGGGCAGTGATTTGGGTTTAACAAATAAGGGAAGCTGAGTGTATAATAACCACTTCATTAGCTTATAGAAGTGCTGGTGCTTGTGCCTGTAAGCAGATTTGAGTACTGTTCAAATTTTACCATAGTCGTAATTAAATAACAGTTTGTTATCTTGTCAGTTGCTATCAAAATATGCCAGAAAGTGTTAGTATGTTCTTGTGGCTGCTTTTCATTAAAAAAAAAAATCAACTTTGAAAATGTCAAAACTCAGGAAAATATAGTTTGATGTCTAGATGAAATAAATAGTGAAGCTAACACACAATGAAACACATTTTAATTTTGCTAACATAATTTACATTCTCTATTTTCTTTAAGTTGCTGCCAAACAAGGAGAATCTGATCCAGAAAGGAAAGAAACAAGGCAGAAAGTAGATGATGACAGAAAACATGAGATAGAAGCTGCTATAGTTCGGATAATGAAATCTAGAAAGAAGATGCAACACAATGTGCTAGTAGCAGAGGTATGCTGGTACAGAGTTTTGCTTTTGCTATTATCTCATTAAAGTTACACAGCTCTTACTAACATAATTCTGGAAGGCTTTTGAGAGATGCTGTATTTAACCCATCCTTTCTTTTCTCCATGTCTGTCTGAAGACACCTAAATCCTTACCCTTCACTTTAGGATGTACTCATGGGTGTATCCAATTTTCCTTCCTACTTTTAGTGCTGTTCTGATGTTAAATTGCTTGAAAAGCAAACCAGTGTGCTTTACATTATTTTTGGCTTTGATCATGTTACTGACTGTTGGATCCAGGTTAGAGAGATTTGAGCTCTTAGCAGAGAAGCAGTCCTGCTGCTTTTCACTGCTAAGCTCACACAGCTCCAGGACCCGACACATTTTGCATTCCTGAACTCCCTTAGAGCTGTGAAACTGGGAGCATTCTCAGGTTGTGACCATGCCTCTGTGGAGCTTTGAATCATACCCCAACATGAGCAAGCAAGTGGAGAAACTGTCAGAAGTCTGCAAGCTGCTTTTTATTCTTTGTTGTTGTCACCATCTCGGTCTTAATACATTTTTCTGGTTGTTGTGTTCTGTTAGGGTACTTCACATTCTTCCTTGTGTTGTGATTTTATATTGTTGGGTTATTTTGTTTTAGGTAACTCAGCAGCTGAAGGCTCGATTCTTACCAAGTCCAGTTGTTATTAAAAAACGTATTGAAGGACTTATTGAGAGAGAATATTTGGCACGAACACCTGAGGATCGCAAAGTATACACTTACGTAGCATAAAATGCGTTCAGAAAATTTGATTTATTCTTGGACTATACTCTTCGCATGAACTGGGAAGTTCTTTTAAATCATTAATATTAAGACGACCATCTTCTCTATTAAATTACAGTACATGTTCTAGACCATTCAGATCAAGCCTTTTACTCCTTTTGAGAGTTTTTGACATGAATTAATTGAGCTTCAGGCTTTTCAACGTTATCCCTGTAGAGATCATCCTTACAATTCTTCGGGAAAATGTGAATGTGCCGCGTTTGTTTTCAATACTGTATGAAAACAGAGAAATAAAAATGACTTTAGAAAATACAGCTCATTTAAAAAAATAAATTTGTTGGAATTTCATTTCCCCAGATCTTCAGTGTTGATGTAAATGTGTTTCTGTAGTGTTGCTTAGCACTTCGCGCATTGTATAAGTTGGGTTTAAAAGAAACCACAAGTGGTAAGGCAAAATTCCCACTTACCTTGCTCTGCTTCAAATGTTTTTGTTTTTTTTTTAACTAGACATGTTTAATTTAAATACTTGCTAATTTTTTGAAGACCCAAGAAGACAACTTGAGCATGCTTCACTCTTCCAGCTGCATTCACTGTTCCAACAATATGAATCAGGAACTTCTGGGGGCTCAGAAAAGACCGTAATAATTTTGGCTTTCCCTTCTGTAATTTGAGTTCTTCTAAATTAAACTCTATATTGATTAGGTTTTTTCTGGTTTCTTTATAGGAAAAAGGACAAGATTTTAGTGTGTATAAACTGTATAATAATTTTTGCTGTTGTACTCACTGCTGATGGTGGATTGTACAGGGCGATGTTTTTATTTCACTAAATGTAGACAAAATGAATTTAAAATAAATGGATTTAGTGTACACAAACAACTAATTCAAGTGTGTTAGAGTACAGGGTTGACAATCTTTGGAACTAAATACTGTCCCCTGGGGATGTACTGGGATTATATTTTGTTAATAAACATCATAGATGGAGCTGTAGCCCCAGGGCTTCCCATCATAAATGCATATTTCAGGAGATTAAAGTGAAGCCAGCGTGCACTATTTGTTTTTAAAAATGCATTTTAAACATGCAATAAAAAATTGTTACTGTAATGAAATTTTTAGTTCTTACCCTGAAACTTTTTTTCTTCTTGACAGTATGCTGCAAAAAGAGATTAAAAATAGGAGTTTGGTGGCATCATTCTTCTCTCGCAGTTAGAAATTTTTGAGTGTGCATTGTACTGCAGTTTTTATTAAACCTGTATTTCTGACATTCCAATGCACATATTCTGTGCTTTCCCAGCCATAACTATTTTTCTGCTTTAATTCAAAACGGTATTTTTTGTCTTGGTTCACATTACTTTCACCCATAGATCTTGAAAAATATAGGTGGGATGGGCTTTCTAATATGAAGAGCTGGAAATGAAGCAAAAAGAAAAGCTTGGTTGTAGAGCATCTGACAGAGCAGTTCTTGATGGGCTGTGCTAAAGAAGTGCATGGTGCTGGTGCCGTGTTCCAGTGTGGCTGGAGAGTGTTTTTCACAATGTGTCTCCATTTTTACCCCTCTCCAGCCTGTTAAGTACAAGTCCTGGCTGTTGTTCAAGAGTGGGATATTTCTTCTAAAGAGAGGGACTGGAGTTAGGATGATATTTTAGCTTGACTATTTAGAAGCTTTATTTATGAAGCTTTAAGTTTACTGCACACCCCCAACACACCTACACGCAGAGTAGTTTTTGAATCAGCAGAAGGAGGTGGTGGCTGAAGAACTTTCTTGCCCTTGTCCATCAGGAATTTAGCCCCAAAAGAAATGAGCTGGGCCATTTGCCTTACTGAAAAGGTGTTTGCTGGCTGTTACTAAAACACCTCTGTCTCTGCACAGGGTGTGCAAATCTTCAGTAGAGATGTGGTCATTGTTTAGCCAGTACAACAGTACTAAACACAGGGAGCTGATCTGGGGTTTTGATTTTGTTTAAAGTCATCAGAAACATCTTCCTCAAAATGTAAATCACTCTTCCATGTACCAATATGAATGTTTTCTTCAATGTATAACTGACTATTTATTAAGCATCAATGTTGTGATATTGCATGTTAATGTTTTCCCATGTGCTTTGCAGGGAGGAATGGGTTCAAATCCTTTTCCCTATGAAATTTACAGAGATGTGAGTGTTGTGATTTGGGACAGGAGGTCTTTGTCCTGTGCATTGCCTCTGTACTTCTGTTGTACATCAGCTGAAGTTTCCTACTTCTGGTGGCTTTTGGGAGGCTGAGGCTGAATGTTGTGTGAATGACTGTATAATTAGGTGTTGAAGAGTGTCTTTTTAAAAGCTGTGTGGGCAAGAGTGTTTGCCAGAAGAACAGCAGGTGGTGATGGCTGTTTTCAGTAAAAAATATTAAGAGCATAGTTTCCATTTTAATAGAGTTTTGAAGACACTATTCAGGAAGAGACTTCTGCTGAAGTCAGATTTCAAAAATGTGCCCTTTACCACTGAACATGAGGTAGAGGATTGAAAAATGGAGAAAGTGAAAGTTCCGGTAAGAGACAAGAAGACGTCGCTAGGACTGTGCTTAAGGTGAGTTTGATGTTTACATGTTTGTATCTTAGTGGGATTTCATTTACAATCTGTAGTAGAATTCTGCTAAGCCTTATCTAATTTCAGTTCCTTCCTAATTTCTACCTAAAGCTTCTTTGTAATTTTGTTAAAATTTCACTAGTAGGATTGTAGTTACATGTGTGAGTGCAATTATTAATAAATTTGGTTTCTTTGCATTAATGTGCAGCTGAATGCAGTAACAAGACAATAAACTTGGAGTTTAATTCTTTGGAATTTTAAAAATTAAAAGGATTTGAGTTTTATAGTTTTATAGCTGTTTGAAGATGTGTAGGCATGTACTTTCCTTGTACATGAGCGTATTTAAAAGGATTTAGAGTATTCCTCATTTACCATCATAACAAATGTGATGATCCTATGGATCCCTGGTGCAGTTCTTGCTCTTTTCCATGTTCACTACCTTTACAGCTTTGATTTACTCTTTGTCTCCCCTGGAATTAATCCATACAATTTCCCCACTGGCAATTCACAGAATAAATGAATGCCAAGCAGACCAAGTCTGTGATGTTAAACTACTCCTGAATGCAATGTCTTTCCTCTTTTCCAAAGACAAACTTTGCTCTGTTGACCCTGAAGCTTCCAAAGTAACACAATTTGTTCTACTTGCTGCTGCTCATTTAGAATCAGCCACTGGTGTCAGATTTACTTTACCTCACCCTGTGGAAACAGAAGCTTTGCACTAAATATGCTGGATGGCTGAAATATTTTTATTCACATGTATTGTAATCAAATTGTGTAGTACCTGATGGGTGGCACTTGCATATATATACATATGGTAATAGAACCTTTCATAATGCATAGTTGTGAGGATAAGTTTGCACAGAGATGGGGTTCCCATCTTTTCATAAATACCAAAAACTGGAACTTCTTGTGGCCTCTGCATGTCCAAAACTGGCCAGAATCTCTATAGCTCAATCCAACCCTTTGGGTCTGCTTTATTCCTCGTGGTGCTTAGGGGGAGCTGCACTCTGATCCTGAGCTCCCCCTTCCACGGAGCCCTTTAGAGCAAGGGTTGGTTGGACAGCCTGGAACTGGACTAAATAATGTGCACAGCTGGCAGCATCTTGTGTGTGACTGGGACAAAGCTGAATTTCTGTTGATACTCTCATTTTGATAGCTTGGGCAGTAAATGTAGTAACCATTGTGTTCAGTTTGAAGTGTGAGTTTAATGGTTCCTCTGTCCTCCGGAATGTTCATTTGAAAAGACTGTAAGATGCAGAACTTACATATCCAGCTGAAAGCTGGATAAAGGTACAAGACAATAATTCACCCACTTTTCTGCCCTTCGCTGTGCAGGGAAGCGTTTGTAGATTGTGCCCCAAACTGCATTTAATATTCTGAATATTTCAGCTGTGGTTGATGTAACTGCATGGACAAGGCTCTTGCCCCAGGAGAGTCCTATTGTGCTGGCATTAATATGTGTCAGCTGTATGAACAACTTCACTTCTGCTCTTTCCTTCCTTACTTTCTTCTCCAAAACTGGAGCTTTCATGGGGAGTAAGTACATGGGAGCTAATGCATGCAGTAGCTTTGAGATGAACACAGGGTAGGAAAAGAAGTAACATTTGAACATATAGCAGTGATGTTTTGTTAATCATTCTTTCTCCTGCAGTTTAAAACTTAACTTTTATTCCAGGTTTAACAGAGGAACCCTTGAATCTTAAGAGCTACTCTCTTCCTCCTCTGTGAACACTGCTCTGCCCCATTCCACCCTAAGCCACTGAGATTTAGCCTAGTGCTTCTGGTCTTCTCAAACACAATTCCTGGCCTTTTTCCCCACATTTTTTATCTGCAAAGAAAATCTTGCAAATATGGTGTGATCATACTTTGCATCAGTATCTGCCTGGGTCTGCAGCCAGCCTGACAGTCTGCCTGCTCTCAGCAGCTGTCTGTGCTAAAGCAAGAACCAAAGTGCTGCTCAGGAGGGAAAGGCCTGTTTCACCTTCCCCAGTCCTGGAACTGCTGACCTGGACTAGCTGTAAGCAGGACAAGGAAATTGTCTGGAGAGCCACGTGCTCTTGTTTGAGTAAAACTGGGAGGGAGAAAAGGGAGATCCACCAGAAAGTGCAACTTCCAGCCCCTGTTTATATGAATAGAGTTCATTTTAGCAGTCCTGCAGTGGGGAGGAAAAATTCACAGTAAGTCCTGAAGCCCTCAGAGTGATGCTACTTTAGAGCCTGGTGGTGCCTTACAATGGCTTTGGAGTTCATGTGTAGATTTTCCTTTGCAAAGTTACCAGAATTTGCCCCAAATCCTAGTAATGCCTGAGTTTCCTAGACCTTGAGAGCCACTTCTGCTAATATTTGTTGGCTGTTTGGATCTTGCTTCTTTTGAAATTCTGTTAAAGATGAGGTTAATAATCTCCTGCAGCTTGTCTGTCACAGCATTTGGTATCAACTTAATTATGCAAATCTCCAATTCCAGAATAATGTGGGATCCAGGCCAAGGCTCTTTTAATTAGAAGTTTGGGTGTATTATTCTGTATCTCAGGAAGGCTGTCTTCAGGAAAGGGAGTAATTAGAAACCTTCACAGTGCGTGGGTCTGACTTGTTCCGTGAGCTGGAGCTGGCCTGGCTGGCGGGGTCAGCACCTCCTGGGGACGGCTCTTATTAGCACTCGGCAGGGAGCAGTCCCGCCCGGGCTGCTGCTGGCCTTCCAAGAATCCTGCTCTGAGTGCCCTTCAACAATGCCAAATGGGAGCTGATTAAACCAACACTCCACTGGGCCTGTGAGTCTTGCGTTTGTTCAGATCTGCCTGTGTTCTTTTTCTGGAAGATTTTTAATTGAGGTGTAATGTATATAAACATTGCTGGGTTAAATCTCTCAGAAACAAGTTCCTGGAGCTAGGCACTTAAATTCACATGTAGCAGGCTGACCTCCCCCTTGTCCCACTCTGACCTGTGGAAGGGTGACACTGGGGATGCGGCAGAGGGATCCTGGAGATGCCATCTCAGGTCAGTGCTGAATGCTGGCTCTTCAAGGTCAGGACACCATAGGAAAAGCTGAGAGAGTTGGGCTTGTTCAGTCTCAGGAAGGCTGAGAGGGGATCAAATCAATGCCTATAAGGGACTGAAGGGAGGGTGTCAAGAGAATGGACCAGGCTGTGCTCTGTAGTGTGCAGCAACCGATGCCCAGGAAGTTGCACCTGAATGTGAGGAAGAAATTCTTCACTGGATCAGGTTGCCCAGAGAGGGAGTGTGGAGTCTCCCCTCGCTGGAGATATTCCAGAACCATCTGGACCCAATCCTATGCCATGTGCTCTGGGCTGATCCTGCCTGGGCAGTGAGGTTGCACCAGATGCCCCATGGAGGTCTCTTCCAACCCGACCCCTCCTCTAATCTTTGCTCCTGCTATGACCTCCAATTGGCTCATTATGTTTAGTGGGTCTTGGTTTGGGTGCATGGAGTGTCTTGGGTTTTTTAAAAAATATTTTAGACAAACTGAAAACTGAGTTAAAATGGAACTGTCTGCAAGTGCCCTGTAACTGGCTGAGGACACATAACCTGGTGAGAGTTGAGTATGTCAACCAGCCAAGGCCATGCAGTGCCTTTCTACAGCATATTTGTTACTACTGGGAAGCTCCTCTGCGTCTCAGTGATGTTTTCAGCCTTGCCCTTGCCCCAAAGCCTGCATCTCCTGCTGACAGACCCTTGCTGGATCACTACTTTCTGCTAGCTGGCTAAAAAGAAGAAATAAGAATAGCTTGGGAAAGAGGGCTACTTAAATAAAGGCAGTAGGTTAGATGGGGTTTTGGTGTGTTGGTCATTGGGTCTTTAGTTCCTCCAAAGTGGTGATGCTATTGGAGTCACAGGGTTTGAAGCCAGCAAAAACCTCTGAAAAGACTTTTGTATTCAAGTACGGCCTTAATCTTGATTTTTATCTCAGTACTGTGTATGCTGTATATAACTGTCATCTAGCAGGTTAATTTAGTAGTTTTGTCCTTGATATGAGCAGGGCTTGAGATTGGTGTAAAACAAAAAAAAAAAGTTTTTAAAAGAAATTAGGAAGCCTGAGTCATGTATTTAATGAGGCCTTCTCCCAAGGTGCTTAGGTAATACATACTCAGTCTCTCTCCAGTTAATTATGTTCTAATAATCTTTGTAAAGTACCTTCCTTACAGATGTTGCTCTGAACTTATTAAATCCTGTGATGCATCATCAGTTTTGGTGGTGTCAGCTGGAGCAAAGGACTCTTTGCCCTTTGGAACAGTGCAGAGGACTAGGCACAACTCAGGAATTGATTATGAAAAGGAATTTTTAATTAAATTAATTAAAAGCCTTTCCACTGTAGAATTTTAGACTTAGAGCAGACAGTATTCTCTGAGGTTTCATACCATAAAGTGTTTATTAGTTGTTTCTCTTTGGACTTTAATTTGTGCAGGGCTTACCAGTGTCTGCATTAGTGCCAGTTCATATTTGTCCTGCTCTTAACACAGCTGGAGTGCCCCAGCAGCTTCCTGTATGTTCTGCTGTGTTACCAGTCACTGCCAGGTGGGAATGGGGGCCCAATTTTTTTGAGTCCCATGTCAGAATTGTTCACCCCTCCTCCCCTCAGCAAAGCCACTTTTCACGTACCATTGAACTGCTATTTTTCTAATCTCTTGAAGAAATCTTTCTTGGCGCATTCAGTAGGTCACTGCGAAAAATGCGCTTTTCCCTTTAGCAGGCAGACTGGGAAGCTGGGGGAAGGGGAGGCAGAGAGGAAGGCAAGGCCTCATTCCATTCAGGGATCAGAGTGAAATCAGCACTTCACTCTTCTTAGATGACCCAGCAAAAGCCAGCGCTGTTCTGGTGGCAGCCATCCCTGCTCCCCTGAGCCCAGCCGTGGATGAAGGCTCTTAGCTCAGCAGCTGCAGCAGGGAGGGCCAGTGCACCCAGGCTTTGTCCCAAGGTTTGGGGGGCAGTAGGTTGGACACAAAGGGAGGGCATGAGGATACCCTTGTCTGAGGCTGAGGAGCCTGGTTTGAGCCCTTCCCCAAGGACAGTGAGTTGTCAGAGCAAAGGGAAGAGGAGCAGGAGGGTTTGGCTGGGTGGTGGGGCTGCCCTCCTCTGAGGGACAGGGTCAGGCAGAGGCTGAGCTTCAGCTCCTCTCGCGCTCCTTGCAGGAGGATTGGTGGGTGCTCCTGACCCCGAGCTGCTGGGGAGCTGAGAACCAGCCCTAAAACTGTTCTCATCAGGTAGAGTTTCAGAGCTGAGATTGTCTCCTTGTCTCACCCCAGCAAGCACAGCAAAAATACAGTGGAGGATTCAAGATTTAGCCCTTTTTGTGAGTAAGGCTCAGGTCTTTGGCTGTTGGGAAAACAGGAGAGACGCTGCATACCTTCAGCAGCCTCTGTGGGAGGCACCTACCCATCTGGAAAACAATTTGGCTCCCCTTGGCCACAGCAGGAGCTGGAGAGGGCCGAGGTTTCTGCATCATTCCCTAACCAGCCCTTGCTCTCCACTTGCTCTGCAAGAACTCTCATCCCCAGCCCTCTGTCACCTTCACCCCAGAGCTACAGCTGCCACCAGATTTTATCCAGCAGATTGGAGCAGGGCTGGGGCTGAGAGCTGCCAAGGCAGCAGTGATGGCTCTGCACGAGGAGAGCCTGCCCTTGCTCCCTGCTCACTGCCCCAGGAGGGAGGGAGCAGTTTGCAGGGCAGGAGTGGGGGTCCTGCTCCCAGGGAGGGGGCAGTGGGGCTGTGCTGCTGTAGCAGCCTAAGGATCTTCACCTGGGGTGGGAATAGGGGACCCTGCTCCTGGGAGCTGCTTCCAGCCGCAACCCAAGGCCTGATGAATTTATTTTCTTCAGGGTTTTTTTTGTGTTTCAGTGTTTTCCTGTACAGGCAAATTCCCCTGTTCTTCACAGGCAGGAAGGCAGATGACTGCCTGCCCCTGCCCTGTAGCAAGGAGTTGATGAATCATTTCCTTTTCCATATTTTAGTGAAATTGTGCTGTTCAGGGCTCATCTAGAGCATTTTAATGTTTTGAGCACTTGCACTCTTCACTCTCTTCCTGCAATTGTCTGAAGGCTGGATTTTGGTTTTGTCTCCCTCCCAACAGCAGTTACTTGCTCAAAGTGTTGCAGGTGGGTGCAAAATAATCTTTTTCCTCTTTTTCTAGACAGTCTTTTTTAATTTTTACTGTACATAGGTGTCAGTGTAGCTTTTAAAGCCTGAATGTGAGTTTCTACCAGTAAGAGAGATCTCCCTAAAGGAAACCAAGGCACTGCTGCTTATAACTTTAGACCTTGGAGATTTTACTCAGTTGAATATAAAGTTAGGGTCATATTAAAAAAAAATAGTTCGGAATTTTGAATAATTAATTGACTTATTGATGCTGGGATTTCTTAACAGTGAACCACAGCTTTGTGTGCTTGGCTGTTTGGAGGGAAGCTGGCATGTCAGCAGAGAGATGTGCTGCCCTTAATTAGATGGAGCTGGACAGATCACCAGAGGCCCCAGGTTTGATTTAAATACTGGCTACAGTGGGGGCAGCTCTGTACAGGAAGTGGGTTTGGCTTGACCTGTACTGTGCTGCTGCTGGGCTGGCAAACAGGGGGATGAAGGAACAGTGTGATTTATTGTCCACACCAGAAGAGAGCTGGAAAGCAGTGTATTTTCAGCATTCCTATTGTAGCTTATGCAGTAAGCTAAGTACCAATATGTAAACCCAAGGAGCAAGAAAAAAACCCTTGGACTTGGATTAAGGCTGCTGATTACATGGGTATCTCAGGAAAAAAAAATGTAAAGGAGGAAAAAGTAGCAAAGAGGGCACTGAAAATGGGAAGCCTGGTACCCAGCTTTTATGGGCTATGTACAATAACCCAGGACCTGGTTCCAGTTAGGCAGGAAGTTACCTGTGTTGTGAAGGGTGTAACTGGGAGTCTAGGCTTTTTCCCAAAGCTCCTCTTTCCTGATTTATATCTGCCCTTATTGTTATCTGTTATGTTCACACGGTTGGGTTTTTTTTTTCTTTTGTTATTTTGTTTTCCTTCCTTGTTTTCAAAGAACAGCTTATCTGTGTGCCCCAGAAGGGTGGGACTCACAGAGATCACAGGCTTTTTACAATGAGCCAAAGCCAGCCTGCTGACTACAAGGAAATTTGCTGAGGGTTTCAGCCATGAGTGCCACATGGGCTTTGCAAAAGGCAGTGATTGCACCGGTGGGACTGGGCCGGGTCCGGAGCAGCCACTTCCACTGCCGGGAGACAAGTGAGCATCACCTCACCCTGGGAAATCGCTGCTGGTGTTGCAGGGCTGTGCAGCTCTGCTGTCCTGTGTTGTGAACGGCAGGAGCAGGAGGATGCAGTGCTGCTCCTGGACACCTGGGTCGCAGGTACTCAGTGCCCAGAGCTCCAGGGCCGGGAGTGAGCCTTGAGCCGAGCTCCGCTGGGATGTGACCTGGGATTGCTCGCTTACAGCCTCGTCACTCTGCACCTGGCCCCTCTGCACATTCACTGTGCTCACCCACGTGTTTCATCTGGTTACTGCAAAGCCTGTGGGAGTCCAAGCTCATTCTCTTCAAGGCTCAGAGTCCACCCTTGTGTTCCCGAGGCAGAGGAAAAGGAAGGCACCAATTTGTCTGGTTTGATTTTTTGCCCGGAGTGTTTGCGATGGATGATGGAGCAGAGTCTCTGATGACTGTGCATCTCCTCACCCATTTGGGACGCTCACTCCCTCTGCAGCAAACTCTGGATCGGCTTCTGGAGTGGCTCTGCCTGGACATTCGCCTTTTCCTGGTGTCAGAGCGAATTCCTCCGCTGAGATACTACGAGAGATACCGCAGGAGGAGCTGCAGCTTTCCTGGAATATCCATCCTCCTTTTCCTGCACGAGGACTTGGGAGAAGAACGGATCTTCCAGGTGCACGAGCAGTTCCAGCGCCCTCCCTGGCGGTACCAGCGTGCCCAGTTTGCCAATGGCCGCTGTGCCCCGTCCCAGCAGGAATTCTATGGGCTGGAGGAGCAGCTGCCCGTGTGGGGCATCAGGCGGGTGCGCCGCGGCCCCGAGATCCTGCGCGTCACCCTCCACTGCAGCTTCGACAACTACGAGGACGCGGTGAGGCTCTACGAGCTGCTCCTGCAGAGGGAAGGCACCGTGCAGAAGGGCACCGTGTGCGTGTTCGTGCTGCACTCCAGCCCACACGTGGCCGTGCAGCTGTGCCTGAAGCAGCTGCCCATCGGGGTGGCGGCCGAGCCCCCCGACTCGGCGGCGCTGCAGTTCAAGGTGCAGGAGATCGGGCAGCTGGTGCCCCTCCTGCCCAACCCCTGCGTGCCCATCAGCAGCACCAGGTGGCAAACGCAGGACTATGAAGGAAATACAATTCTGCTCAAGGTATGTGTCCGTGGGGCTCTTTTATCTACTTGTTTCCAAGGGAAGCAGGACTGGTTCAAAACGGAAATTATTTTGTTTGTTCGTGTTTTCTTTTGAATTTGTGAATGCAGTAATCGGTGTCTGCCGGTGCTGTGATGCTGTTGATAAATATAAGCACTGATCCTTGGGATGTTTTTATACAGTTAAATTAACATCATTACTGCTTGCCTGAAATGCAGATTATTGATGTTTTCTAGGGCACACTAGTTTAACATCTTCCCTCCTCTGCCTCAAAAAATTATTGTAGCAGCCTAATCTTTTTCTGATAAGTCATTGCTGTATAAATGTTTTTCAAAGCAGATTTTTGGCATCCAAAGCCAGAAGTTTTGTAAGTGTAATGTTGATACAGCACTGCCTGCAATTAAGGTTGTGAGATCACAAGTGAGTTGCAGTTGGGCAAAAGTGACAAAGAGATGTGTCCTAGGAAATCTCTGCCTTTTCTGTTGAAGCATGCAGTCCAGAGGTTATATGAATACAAATTAAAAAAAAAAAAAAAAAAAAAAAAAAAAAAAAAAAAAAGACAAAGTCTGTGCTGAGATCATATGTAGTGAGAATTACACACGTGAGTAGAATGAAAGTTTGGCTCAGTGTACTTTCTTTCCATTCTAATAACTTGTCCCACCTCTGGTTATTTTTTTTCTTGTAATTTGGATTTTAAATTATTTGACCTGGCTTTTTCCTCACAGAAGTTCTCTGTTAAAGTTAATTACTTGGTTCCACCTGTTTTTGTGCTGCTCTGAACACTAATCTTAGGGCACCCCTTGCTGCCTCATTCAATATCAATTTATAAACTGGTTTTCACCCTCTTGGAGTGGTCAAGGCCCTGGATATCTTCACATAGCTTTCAAGCTGGTCCTACCTGGAGCAGGGGACTGGGCCAGGTGACCTCAAAAGGTCCATTCCTAAATTACTCTGTGGCTCTTCCTGCTCTAGACACAAGGTCTTTGAGCTGACAGATGTACATTAATTCACTGGCAGGAAAATTGGGAGCTTTTCTGGGGATGTGACCATGCTGGACTGTGCTCTTCGCAAAGGAAGGTGTAATCCACTTGAACTCGAGGATGTATCTTGTGTCCAAGCTTCAGACAGCAGGCTGGCAGCCTCGTGCTTTACTCTGCAACTCTTCAGCCCATACTGTAAACCTTTCTTTTGAGTACCTGCAATTTACCCCTGGCCTCACCTTCTGCCATACTGCAAACTGAATCCCAGGCTCCACTCGAAGACTCCACATGGAGTTGTCATTGCCCTCTGAAGCCCCTTGTGGTAACCGGCTGTGGCTCTCCTTTCCTGTCGAGCTTCCCCTGGAATGCATGTGGATTTTTTGTATCCACAGCCTCCTTCGGCAGGAGGTGTGCTGACCCGGGTGCGCTGACTCAGGCTGCAGGTGACCCCAGCACAGCCGGGCTGGGCAAGAGCATCATCATTAGTCAAGCTACAAGTGTGTGATAACCGGCTTCTCTCTAATTTTCAACAGGTTCAAAGCAGCTCCAGGACCCTGGAAACAAGCATCGGGCTTTCCCAGCAGCATGACAGTACAGGCAGTGGAAGAATCCCGCAGGACTGTGTTCCAGCCCCCCTCGCTGTAAAGCAGGGTGATCCAGGGCGGAGGAGCCGGGAGGTCAGAGCTCCGAGGGGTAAAACCAGATGTGCCCCGGGGCGAAGCCTCCCTCGGCTCTGAGCGGGCGGGCAGTGACCCCGAGAGGCCCCTGCTCTCTGCAGCCCCGCAGCACGGCTGGGCAGCGCTGTCGCTGTCGCTGCGCGGGCAGGCGGGCAGGGGGCAGCGGGGGAACCGAGACCGACGTGGACACCGGGCTGGCCGTGCGGAGCCCTGCGAGCGGCCGCTGCCCGCTCAGCCTGTTCCCCAGGGCCCTGCGGAGCAGCCTCCCGCCGCTGACAGGCACCGGCACCGGCACCGGCGCTGCCCTGCCCGGCCCGGCGCTGCGAGCCCCGGCCCGGAGCGACGGAACCGCGCTCGGAGCCCCGGCCCGGAGCGACGGAACCGCGCTCGGGAGCCCCGGCCCGGACGGACAGAACCGCGCTCGGAGCCCCGGCCCGGAGCGAGAGAGCCGCGCTCGGAGCCCCCGCCCGGAGCGACGGAACCGCGCTCGGAGCCCCGGGCTGCCCCCTGCCAAGAGCGCGGGCCAGCCCGGCACCGCCAGCAGCGGACGAGGAGCAGGAATTCTATATATGACCGAAACCAGACGTGCCTGGTGGACTCGTGCTTGCCAAAGGACAGCGGAGCGCTTTGGGATGTGCCGTGTTTGCTGCTGCTGCTCAGGGTGTACCTCTGTCCTGTGACATGCCACTAGGGGCCACTGAGGCAGGCGCTGAATTTCCACGGAGAGATGCTAAGGGGGCTGCAGGAAAAATAACACTGTATTTACAGAAAGTTGTTGCCTTGGTTTGGTTTTTTTAATGCACGATAGGTGAGGGGTATGTTGTGTAATGAATAGGAATAAGCCATGTGACTCCTACAGCTGTTCTAAGATGCTAAAAAATAGACAGTGATGTCTTCAAATGGGTTTTGAAGGTGCAGCTTGGCTGAGCTGCCCAAGCAGCTGGATGCCCCCAGCCGTGGGGACTCACCATCCCTTGCTAGGACAAACTGGAACAAGCTTGTGGCATGGTCACAGTGGTCATGCTGGTTCTCCTTTGCTGGTATTTAAAATCTATCAATGTTGTCAATTTTATGCAAGATTTGAAACATAAGAATATTCCTTTAAACATTTCTCAAGAGAAATATTTATAGTGAGACTTTTTTCCCAGCTCAGTACAGTACATGCAAAAACCACACACTTGAAGAGAAGTGGCAGTAAAACCTGCTGCTGCCTATTCATTTGACACAAAATAAACACAGCAACAGGCCAGGCTTTGTTAAACCAGTGTGCAATTAGCTGGCAATCCTAGCTGGTTTTTAATTAACAGAAGACAAGAGAAGTTGAGAGTCTTGGAGGGAATTGCTAAATCCTCAAGAGTAAAAAGGACGGGAGAAATGAAGTCATGATTCAGGATCAACAGATGCTGAAATAACTCCCATCTTGATCAGTTTTCTTTCTCAAGTAGGATTAAATAAATCTCAGCGGGAAAGAGATGGGAAGAATATGAAGGAGAAATGAAATTATTCAAAGAAGAGCCACATCTTGGCATACTTACCTTCCAAACAGTACAACAAAGAGGTATTTTCTCCCTTAAATGTATCTGAATTCTGGAGGGGATATAGGAAAGTTGCTGCTCTGGGCCCTTCCAGCTGGTGCTGCCCTGCCAAGTTACGCTCATGAACCCTTCAATTTGGGGACCAAAACCTACAGAACAGGACACTTCATTCACGGGACACTTACAAACATCCCCCAGGTTTTCACAATTATGGATGGCATAATCATGAACTGGGAATCAAGGCAGAAGTGGGATTCCTGGGAGAAACAGCTTTAAAAGAGATTTCATGGCCTTCTCTCTATTGCCTCGTGCCAAAGGTACTTGAGTGTGACTATTTAACATAATCTTATTTTATCTAAAATAAAGAGGCAGAAGGTCAGTATCTAGCCTGGGGGAAATACTTCATCATTTGGAAAAAAAATGGGACAAGTTTCACCTTGCCTGCAACAGATCATGGAAAAGGGCCTCAAGTCAAAGGAAAATGGCTCTGAAAATACTGCTTTTAACAGTGTAAAATCTGTGTATTTTAAGCACAGGATATATCTAGTACTAATTCAGTGTTACACAGGCAGGTGTGTTGGGTCAGAGGGCAAATTTCTGCATGGACAGATTCTGTAGTGGAAGGCAAAGATTCTCATTTTCCAGACTGTTCATATCTCTGCAGCCTCTATTTTATACTTCCTTGCACTCTATGCCATTTCTTTCAGGATTTTAAAAAAAATCTAATAAGGAGCACGGCTTGGCAGGGTGTGCTGGAGATCTGTGTCCCAAGCACCCTGAGAGGAGCCCCCTGGTAAGCAGCCAGAGAGAATGGGGGCATGAGGTGTGTGGGGCTGGCAGCGAGCTCAGCCAGGGCTCCCCATCCCCTGTGCTGTCCCAGCAAAGCACCCTGGGGAAAACAGCCTTGGTGAGAAACTGAAGAGGGAGTTTGACAAGCTATGCTGAGAGGATCACTGCATCACAATGTAGGGGGGTAGAATATAGGTAAATAAATGTGGTATAGAATGTGATCTTACCCCCCTAAAGAGTTGCAGCTGAGCCAATTATTAAGGATTGGGAGCAGCCTGATGTTAACAGGCTGCAGCTGTAGCCAATAAAGATGAGTGTTATAAAAGAGTGGATTGGTTGGCTAAAGGGAACTGGAGTCAGTGCCTGGAGGAGCTGCCTGCAGGAAACATCAGGGAGGTATGAAACCCTGGCAATATGGAACCCTTACAATGTAATGATAATAGAACTCTTGCAGTATAATGATAACATCGCAGCACTGGATGAGGGAAATGCAGTGGGAATTTTACCTTTGGTGTGTTGAGCTTGGGATAAGGGACTCGGGTGGGAATGGCTGTGATGTGGCTGTGACATGATGTGGGGTCATGGTGCTGTGGGTGCTGAGCTGCTGGTTCCTTTGATGGACAGCAGCCAAGGTGGGCAGCATTGATTAGCATCCTCTAACGGAGATTCTGATTTTGAGGTGTGTGCTTTTTGGGGACAGTGGAATCCTGCTTTGAGCCAGGCAGTGCTATGCCAGGAGTGGGGACATGGCCCTGGGACTCCTGTGAGCCACAGGGTGACCCCAGAGGGGGCACAGATGCTGCCATGCACCCACAGGGGATGGTGATGAGCAGTCCCACCCAAACTGAAAGGCTTTTCTCCTGGGTCCTTGGCACAGTCTGGGTGAAGGAGGGAGAAATCTGTCCTTGCAGGAGCAGGGTGTGCGCTGAGAGAGCGAGCCGTGACACTGGGCTCACAAGAAGCAGGAGAACTTGCTCTGGGGTCACTTTAACACAACCCGAAGGGGTGAGTGCTGTTGGGTTGTTTTTTTTTTTTGTTTAGCCCCCAGAAACAGCAGTTGTCTTTTGTCTCCTCTGAAGAAGCACCGTGGTGTTTCTGAGGGATGAGTTGCCCGGGAGCACTCCCTGATGCCTGGATATGAGCACCAAGGCAGGGGGGTGCCTTGCTCCCCACTCTTGCATGGTGTGGGCAGGAGCCGGGAAACCCCTGCCCTGCTCAGTGACAGCACAGGCTCGGCCTCTCGTGCTGAAAAGCAGCTGGCAGCCTTGATTCTTTCGCGGAAGCAAATGCTGAAAGCACTTTTTCCTGAATTCTGGGCCAAATTCAGCTTTCGTGAATGCCTCGGTAAATCCTGAGGCAGCTCTGTGAGCACAGCTGAGCTCCCAGATTTACACTGTGGGGCTGGGCTGGGCCTTCCCTTCCCTTCCCTTCACCTGTGTTGGTGCCGTGCTCTGCACCCAGTACAAACAAAGCTTTGCAGCAGCTTGCTGGGGAGAACAGATGTTTCAGAAACCTCATGTTTGTGACGGGAACAGAAACCAGAAATTGTCTCTTTTGCTGAAGGTGAGTGTGGCAGCTCCAGCCCTGCCTGGGCTGTGTGGAATCGGTGCCCACCTGTGCAGGGCTGGCACAGTGATGGCCGCCTCCTCTACTGTCACCTCTTGGTTTGGCAGATTTCCAGATTATTGCTGTTATTGTGCTGTTTGGTGCTATTGGGGTTATTATTGCTGGTATGACAGTCAGGTTGGTCGGTTTCTGCTGTCCCGAGTGCCGCGGCTGCGCTGGGCAGGGTCCCGGCTGCGGCCTGCGGGGCCGGTCGGGCTGAGCCTGTCCCAGCAGCTCCGCCTGCTGCCCGCACACGGCGTCCTTCCCCCGTGTGTCCTTACTCGGGATGAGATCATCCATCATTCATTAGCTGCTCAGAATTTACCCGAGAATTGCTCTTGGAAAGGGATAGCGAACGTGAAAGATTTTGCTAAAATTTCTGTGACAAAACGTGAGGTTAAACAAAACTCATTTTTTTTTATTCGTCTTACAACAAGTACCAAACAGGAGATGTCATTATAGAACTGATCCTATTCTTGATAAACAATGCACTATTTTTTCCATACTTCCATCTATATATGCCTCAACATAATGTGTCTAAGCAAACACATTATGTTTGTTCAAAAGGGACAAGCAGTAGCTTTTAGTCTCTAAGTTTTTGGCATAAATCACATTTTTTTAGTCTTTTCCTTGGATTATTTTACAGGCTGGCATCATCAGAATAATTTAGCCTTTTTAACTCTATAGCAATTATCTACTAAAACTCAGTTAACCTTTTTATTTGAAAAAGCTTTGTTCATCATTTATTGCCCACACACATGGATATAATCTGATTAATGACATTAGTCATCAGAAAAGATTTTTATTTAAATAATAAAAATAATAAATAAAGATATTTATTTAAAATACAGGAATATGAAGCATCAGAAAGGCATTTCTCTGCGCTGCTGTCGGCAGCAGCAGCCCGCCCAGCCATGCTCCAGCGTGGCTGAGCTCCTTATGAAGCTTCAGTCCCTGTCCCCACCCTTCCAGCAACCCGGGCTTTTAATCCTCACTTTCATTAACATGAAATTAACCTGATAGATTAGGAAGCAATAGAGGTACTAATAACAAAGAAAGCCCATTTCTCTCTCATTCATTAATTTTCTCTGACAGTGAAGTAGTCAACTAGGGAGGTCTGTCATGTAAGTGACAGGGGAAAACAGAGTTCTTATTAATGTGTTTTATTGCTTTTTGGCAGCCTCAGCCACTGATGCTGTGCAATGTCAGGTGCAGTGGTTGCTGTGCATCTGCTGTGTGTAAGCAAAGTTGATATAGTACTGACAAGCTTGTTATAAAAAAGTTTTAGTGAAAAATACTATGAAGTCTCCCTTTTCACCAATAGTTGAGCACTGAATGATCACTCTAGGACAGATGGGATGGAGCAGGGCAGGGATGAGGTGAGGAGTGAGGCCTTTGCTTTGGCAGAGCAGGAGCAGATACAGAGCATTCCAGGTCATGTCTGTCTCTCTGTGCCTCATCTGCAAAGTGGTTTATGAAGCTCAAAGGCCCTGGGGCTTTGCTTTTCTCTAATCAGGAGCAGGGAACTTCTGCAGAAGCCAAAGTAAAGCCAAAGGAGAGGTCTGGGCTGTGAGAGGGACACAGAGGGCCGGGGGTCTCCCTGTGGTGCCCTGTCTGTGTGGCACACATCCTTCTCTTCCCTCCCATCACTCGTGCAGGTTGGCAGTCAGGAGGATTCTCTGCAGCCCCTTTTGCCCGTGGTGCTGCTGCCACTGCTCAGGGGAGGAAGCTCCCCTGCAGCCTGGAGCTCCTGCCCATCCTTCCTGGCACTCCTGCACACAAACTCAGCTTTGCAGCAGCTGTGTGGACTGTGTGCTGAAGATGTAAGGTCCTTGCTGCTGGATTTTGCTGAGTGAAGCTCCAAATATCAGTGCTGCCATTCTGACAGACAGGCTGGGGTGGGACATTCAGGAGTGGAGCACACGTGTGTTAGGGCAGGGGGCTCAGCTGGGATGGAGCTGCCCAAGCTGGGCATGTTCCTGTTGGAGCTCTGCCTTGTCCCCTTCTCAAGACAGTGTTTTCCTGTTTGCCAGCACCTTTCTTTTGTCCTCAGGGAAATGAAAACTCATTTTTCCTTCAGTCTTCAGGGCCCTGCTATGGTAAGTGTGAGGGCACATCCCTGTCCCAGGGTGCTGCTTGCTCATGGACACCAGGGAACATGGAGGAGGCCTTGGCAATAGAAGCTTCCTGAGGATGAGGTGGGATGCACAGGATGGCCTGAGTGCCCCCTGGGCCTTGGGAAGGAGCCTGAGGTCCATCTGGCCACGTGCCTGCTGCTGGGGCTGTGTCCCACCCTGCGGGGCTCTGCTGCTCTGTGACCCCTGCACCACGCAGGGAAACCAAAGGTGAGAGAACAAAAATGCCTTTTGCAAGAGCTGCCTGCCACTGCAGAACGTTCCTCAGGGTGGCCACTCTGTCAGGCCCCTCTTCTGGCACAGGAGGTGTGCCTGCAGCCAGCTGTGTCCTCAACTGTGCCCTTCTCAGTGTCAGCTGCTCCCCATCAACTCTGTTTCCAGGAAAAGTTGCTCATTTGCATTGCAATATCCTAAACTGAACACCCCAAATACTTGGTACCTCACTGAAGTGTCAGAGATGTTCCCCACCCCCAAACCCTGACAGCAGTAACAGAATACAAAACACAGCAGATGTTACAGTGCAAGAGCTTCTTGCCTGTTCCCATGAATTGGTCTTTAGGTGCAGAGGATGCACCTGATCAACCTGTACTAAAAATTTAATTATCCTGTTTTTAAGAGAGAAACAGGGATCACACCCAAGTTTGGGAGGGTTTCTGGAGTCAGTCAGTGTGCCAGGAAGCATTCAGAATGGATCTGTGTCCCAGGCACTGCCAGGGGGCAGTTTTATCTTCCATGGAATTTCTCAGCCTCCCCTTTCAGCAGACTCCTCCCGACAGCACAACTGCATTGCAGTTTGCTGTGCTGTGTTTCTGATGTTTAATTCTCATTATTTGGGAGAGGTTTTGAGAGGTTTTCATCTCCCACTGAGCACTTGTATTAATATTCCCGTTCAGGATCCCAGTTTTGCTGCTGATTACAGGCAGGGACAGATCCAATTCCTGTTAGGGTGAATTTATATTCTTTAAGAGTCCCAAAAGCTTTCTTCTCCCCTATCACCCCTCTTCAGGCACTGGCAGCCTGGCTATGCTGGGAGGTGATTAGGTTTGTAAATTTGTTCCTGCAGACACTCAGTGACACTGTTCATTTTCTCATATCCCTCGTGCAACTGAAGATGTGACAGCCTCCCTTCTTTGATTGGGAGCATCTCCAGCAGCAGCTCAGCCTCGGAGGAAGCCTCACAGGGTGCAGCCTGGAAGGCAGGATCTGCTGTTAGCTGCCACAGCTGGTGGAGATTGAGCCTCCCTTCCCAAAACTGGAAGAGAGGATGTGAAATACCCTGAAAACTGACTGGAGGTGAAAGATGCTTGCTCTGAAGTAGCCTCCTGCCTGTTGGCCTCACTGGGTTTCTGCACCTTGCTGGGGAGAAAGAGGAGAAAGTCCCTCCTTGTGCTCCTGCCTTAGGTTTGGCTCACTGCTGCTCTCCTGGGAGTGATGTGAGAGATGGAGGGATGGTGAGGCATTGCCAGCCTCCCAGCCCTTCTAGCACTGTCCCGTGTGCTGGGAGCTGGGATGGCCCTGCTGGGTGTGGGGTGCTTGCTCAGGAGGGCTGGATCAGCCTCAGGCTGGACCTGCCGCACTCACAGCCCTCCCAGGAGTGCCTGCATGGGGAGCCCAGCCCATCAGAGCCATCCTGATCCTTGCTCAGCTTCCCTCTCCTCCTGGCAACAGAGACTGTGTGAGCAGTTCACTCACCTGAGCCATCCTGGCCCCTCGCTGCTTTTTGAACCTGAAGCTTCACCAGTGCATGGTTGGCATGGGAGTGTGGTTTGTGGTTTTGCTTTTGCTTTACCAGAATTGGCTTTAAATGCCCCAGGGATTCTCAATTAAAACAATAAAAAAATGAGATTATACTAAAGGGAACTCCCAGGATAACACAAAAGATTCTGAGTGTGCAGTGAGCACAAAGGGAATGTATTTTGGCCATTCCAGAGGCTGGAAGTTTTCTCTCCAGTCTGGCAGCAGAACTAAGCAAGCAGACCTTGGTTGTGTTCCTGTCCCTCCCTTATTTGTTGGCTGTGTTAGACAGGAGTGTTCTCTCAGGATGCCCAGATGTGCTGGGAGCAGCAGCAGCTTCCTCTGGATGCAGTGCTCTGGGAACTGGAAGTGGTCACTGGGGTGGCTGCACAGAACTGGCACAAAGAAAGGGGTGTTGTGAAACCTTAGGTGAAATGCAGCACTTCATGGCACTGATATTCCACTTCCTGGGGGCTTCCTTGTCCCCTGGGCATGGTGGCTGCTGTGTGGCCTCCTGCCAGTCCAGGCAGCTCTGGAAGCTGTTGCTGCACTCTCCAGAGCTAAGCAGATGGAAGGTGACTGATCAGGCTGCTCCTGCCACCACCAGCAGTGCCCCGGTGGAGCAGTGACACTGCCTGGGCTCCACCGAGGGTCCCACTGGCCTTGCTGGTGCTTTGGCCACCAGCTGCTTCCACTGGCACGTTCAGTTTCACACTGAGGAGGGCACTGAGCTCCCTGCTCTCCAAAATCTGCAACCCTACAACCAAAACCTACAACTAAGACAGGCTGTGAGGGTTTCCAGGCAGTCTGTGTGAGCTGGGTCACCAGAGGAAGGGGTAGGATGAGAGCAGAGTTTCCCTGAGAATTTGACTGTGGTTTTCTCATCTTGTTTTAATTTGGAGCTACTGGGCTTTGTGGAGAGAACAGCTGATTGCAGAAATGCCTCATGCTGATGTTTACCAGATATTCTTTCTCGATGGGAAAGTCATTCTGTGTCATGAGAAATTTCACAAGTGTTAGCTTTTTTTTGCAAGTTGGAGTGAAACCAGATTTCAGGAGGTTCAGATTTCTCACAAACTGGGAAGTGTGGCCACCCTGGGGTGCAGCTCTCTGACTGAGGTGCCCCTTGAGCTGCTCAGCCACCTCACCCTGCAGCCCCTGGCACAAAGTGATAAAGCAGACCACACAGGTACCATGGGAGGCCAAGCACCTTCTGGTAGGGAAGAGCAAATTTTTTACTTCTCTTAGCTCTTTGGACTCAGCAATTGCCTCAGTGGAGACTTCTGTTTTCCAGTCTCATTGTTCAGCTCTGGTAATAACCACTGTTGTGTTTACAAGTTCTAAGTGATGACAGGCCAGAAGCCTCCCCAGCATTTAATTCTTCCTGTGTCAGTGTGCTGGCTTTGCCTGCCTTCATCAGCACCCAGGGCTCTCTGTCCCTGCCTCTGCTTGCCCTGGAGCTGAGCTGTGAACAAGCCCATCCCTGGGCTGTCCCTGTGCCTCCCCACTCAGGGGACCCCTCAGCCCCTGTTCCCAGGCATCTCTTGCTCTGGGACGTTGCATTTGCAATTTGCTGGCATTGCTAGGGCAGGTACTGTGGTACGGGCATCCTGAAGGACCCTCCTGCTCCATCTGTGCCCTGTGTGGTGTTTGGCTCCTGGGCTTAGTCTGGACAAGGGAATTGCTGCAAGGCAGAGGTGGCAGCAGGAGGTGTGTGGGGTCAGAGGGGCAGTGCAGGCTCAGGTGGAGGGGCTGCCAGGGGCAGGGTGCTGCAGGAGCACACGCCAGGGGCTGGAGCTGGTCCCTCCCCATGCAGCAGGAAGGGCTCCTGCTGCTCCCTGTGGTGCTGCTGGCACAGCCTGTCTCCTCTGATCCTGGCTGGGGAGTGCAGCACACCAAGCCAGCAGCCCGTGGGAGCCCAGAGGCTGCACTCAGGGGCTGGGAGCAGAGGGATTGAAGTTCCACAGTGGGAGCTGCCAGGCCAGCAGCCCCCACAGTACCAGCCAGCCTGCTGGCACAAGCTGGGTCACTTCCACTCATGGGGCATGGGGAGAACTGTGTTCAGAGAAAACCTGGGGCCTTTAGCCAAAAAAACAACAAGGAGGAGAGGAAGGAAGGAAAACCCATAAAACACTTTCTTCTAATGTCTTGCAGATTCACAGCCCTTGCCCCACTCATCTGGCTGCTGGGTTTTATTTTCAGCTGTTGATTAATGAGAGTGTGTTCTGGAGCCTTTTGAAGCATGGAGACCACTTCCACCCCCCTGGTGACTCATTCCATCCATGGTGAGCCAGCAAGGTGGTGCTGCCATGGGCTGTGCTCCCTAGGGAGGCTGGGTGCCCCTGGGACTTGCTGCAGCTGGATTGCCCACAATTTACCAAAAACAGAGCAGGGTGGGATTTTGTTCCAGGTTTAATTTGAGCTTTCCTTGATTCTGGTGCAGCTGTGAGATCTGATGGACTCCTGTATTTCCTGTGTTCTGCTGTGCTTTTATGGCAGGAGCAATGAGAAGCCTCAGAGCAGGCTCATCACCAGAGCCTGGGTGTGAGTAGTTTGTGAGGGAAGCTGAGCTGACAATGGAAATACTTCACAAGTATTGTAGAGGTTGAATGGAGATCTCCTTCCTCCACACCCACCATGGACACCCTGGGCCTCTGAGAGGTGGGTGAGGATGGCAGTGCTGGCTGCCCACGCCTGGTGGCCACCTAGAAACTTGTCTGCGTTTCTCAGTTGTTCCTCTGGGTAGGATTTGTCTGCAAGAGAATCTATCATGGTCTTGATGCAACACATGGTTGCTGCTCAGAGGGTGATTATTTGAAAGCATTTGTTCTATCTGTGTCTGTTTTGTGCTCTGTCTTGCTTGACCTACACCCAGCAATGCACGTTGGCAGCCTCAGCCTGTCCATCCATTATCATTAATGCTCCAGCATGTGGTTTTACTTTATGGAGGATTGCACAGGGTTGCTGATGGTAATGGGAAAGGAGATGTTTTGGGCATGCAGCAGCCCCTTTTTACATTGACATTTTGGATGGGTTTTGAAAGCAGTCACCCGTTGCATGTTCTAAAAGCTATTTGCCTGTAATCTTAAATTGTGATAACAATAATAACAATAACCTTGCTGATGCAGAGGTTGTGTGGGAGAAACACTGAAGATTTACCACAAAGCTTTGCCAAGCTTGAAGTGATTTTTTTCTGTTCTTTTCCTCTCTTTCTGTGATTGGAAGCCGTTTCTCCCTGCGCTGGCTGGCAGCTCCAGCTGCGCTGTGTCACGGCAGAGCGGGATCCAGCTCTGGAGGCAGCGGGGTCTGGCCTGTGTCCTTTGGCAAAACACACAGGAGGCAGCACGGTCATTCCCCCAGAAATGTGGGATGCACTTGGCCTTTGGTCCAGCAAGGTGGCAGAGGAGTGAGCACGGCTCCTCCCCACCCAGGTGTGCCCAGAGATGTCACCAATGCACGTCTGCAGCTCATGGGGCCCAGCTTCGGGCCTCAGAATCCCTGGTTCATCCAGCAGGGACACTGCACAGCCCCTCCACAGGGACACCTGGTTCATCCAGCAGGGACGGTGCATAGCCCCTCCTGAGGACACCTGGTTCATCCAGCAGGGACACTGCACAGCCCCTCCTGAGGACACCTGGTTCATCCAGCAGGGACACTGCATAGCCCCTCCACAGGGACACCTGGTTCATCCACAGGGACACTGCACAGCCCCTCCACAGGGACACCTGGTTCATCCAGCAGGGACGGTGCATAGCCCCTCCACAGGGACACCTGGTTCATCCAGCAGGGACACTGCACAGCCCCTCCTGAGGACACCTGGTTCATCCAGCAGGGACACTGCACAGCCCCTCCTCAGAACCCCTGGCTCATCCATCAGGGACACTGCACAGCCCCTCCTGAGGACACCTGGTTCATCCACAGGGACACTGCACAGCCCCTCCTGAGGACACCTGGTTCATCCATCAGGGACACTGCACAGCCCCTCCTGAGGACACCTGGTTCATCCATCAGGGACACTGCACAGCCGCTCCTGCTGGAGGGATGCAGACCCAGCCTGCTCCGGAGGGCAGGACAGGGGTCAGTGGGGCCGCTCCCGGGCGCAGAGCTGCATTTGATGCCCCAGAAGCCATTGGGTGAGGGCAGAGCTGGGCTGGCAGGGTGAGCAGCCAGCCCCAGACACCCCTGGGGCACGGAGCCGCCGCACCAAATTAATGAGATTGTCACAGCCCGGTCACGGCTGAGGAGCTGCTCCCGTCCCAGCCCCTCTCCCGGGGCTCCCAGCCTCTGCAGAAAATTACCCTGCAGAGTGCCGTTCCTCATGCTTATTCTCAGCCTAATCGGGTGTTGTTGGTTTGGGTTTTGGAAGTTGGATGAAAGTCAATTCATTTGAGTTTAAAAATTCAGTCAATCAGTTGTGGTTGGCTGAGTTGTTTTTTCTTTCACCTCACGCTTCACAGACATTTTGATGGTCGGCATTGAGAGCATTAGGGCTGAAGTTATCCAAACCTCTCCACTGGATAGGAAAATAGCATTATTCTCATTTTATTCAGAAGGAAATGAAAATACAGGGATTTTGTATAGCTTGCCTAACATCACAGGGAGACTCCCTTTAACAAAAAACAGATCACTCATCTCCTAATCTTACAGATTAGAAGCGACATCCTTCTTCCTTTATCCTCCTTTCATACACTTCAAAACTTTGCACTAACAGTTTGTTTTTGTAGACATGGCCTTGATAAGTGATTTCTTTGAGCAATAGCCAATTCATGGGCCATTGTTCAGTGGTAATGAGCTGGCTTAACATAAATTCAACAGCACACCAAGACTCTACACCTGAACAGGCATCCAGAGGTTGGAACCCTGTCTATTACTGGAAAAAAAAAAAAAAAACCAAACACAAACCATTATTGTTTAGAAAGAAAGATGAGAACAAGTAGGAAGAGGATGAATGCAGAGTTACGGCACACATACAAACTGCAGTGATCTCAGGTACTCAGGCTGGATTCTCTGTTTTCTTGCGCTGCACTATCACTCCCTGTTTAGTTTGTAGAACTCCTCTTGGTCAGGGATGTACTGAAACAATGGTGATGCCTTTATTTGGAGATGCTGGGGGCTGAGAATGGCTCTGTGGAGGCTGGTCAGTGGTGGGTGGGTGGGAGGGAAGCCTTTGCATGTCTGCAGGAGGAGAAGGGGCTTTTGGGTGGCAGTGAACACATGGCTCTTGCTCGGAGCAGTGGTGAGATATTCAGTGTGCCTTTGTTCCATCTGAAGTAGGAGTTGAGAGGCCAGCTAGGCTAAAGTTAAGGCCCTTTGTGGTTAATCTGGGCACTCACAGACATCAGGGTATCTTGGAGGGATGTGCATAGTGGGAACAGAAATAATTAATGACTGTTTCATTTCCATTTTCCTCACATGTTTACATTAATTGAACTACTCTTGTCTTCTTTTTTTCCCCCGTCTTTGGACATGCTTACTACTACAGGCTGCTGGAAGATCTTGGGGAGAGGATGGTCCTACTTTGCAGAAGCATTGATTGTACTGGGAAATGAAGCTTTTAACAGCATGCAGTTTCCACCCTTCCCCTAGTCAAGAAGTGTCTGTTCCACTTGTGTGCTGAGTATTCCTTGGATTCCAGATGCCGAGGGCTCTTTGCTGTGCTGATCTCCTGTGGTTTGGGTCAGGCAGCCACGGTGTGGCTGGTGCTGCGTTGCAGAGGTCACATCTGCAGAGGTTTGCCTCGTGCTTCAGGTGAGCCCCACAGCCACCCATGGGTTCCCTCTTAGTGCACAGGTGGGCAGTGCTCATTACCAGGCTCCTGCCAGGGACAGAAAGCAGGGCCAGCAGCTCTGGGTGCTGGAAACAAAACACTGAGGCTGGCCCTGCTCACATGGTGCTGCCCTGCAGAGTTGTGTGAGTTGTGTACTGCTGGTTCTGCAAAGCATGACTGGAACTGATTTTGTTTGTTGCTCGCAGTAATTTTCTCCTGGGGTCAGAGATTAGGCAGTTTTGGTTTGCTCTTTTCCCAGTTTGGTTTTAATTAGTATTTGACTCCTCACTGCTGGTTCTCTCCTGCACTTGCTGTATTGCAGCCACTTTGCTCTGGGCTGTTTTCTGAGAAAAACTGGGACATACTCAGTACCTTTGGTAGATGTTATGCCTGGAAGGTGGCCCAGTGCTGTAAGAAGTGCTCCTGACTGAGTGAGGGAAGCCAAGAGCTAAACAGTTATGAGAGTGTTCCAGTTAAAACATGGGAGTACCTCATACCATTTCAAAGTGGCTTAGCTGTGTCATCACCCTACCAAAGGCAAGGTGAGTCCAGGAGATGGCTGGTTGTGTAAATAATCATTGAAATTAGGAGCTGTCAGTGATAGCCTGAAGCCACCCTTTCCCTCCTTCCCACGCCCTTGGCTGGTGTAGCCAGGCCAGCCGTGCTGTGCAGGGCTCAGGAGCAGCGTTCATCCTGCAGGCACAGGGACACACAGGGCATTGCCGGGGCTCAGGGACACACAGGGCATTGCCGGGGCTCTGCAGGGCTCAGGGACACACAGGGCATTGCTGGGGCTCTGCAGGGCTCAGGGACACACAGGGCATTGCTGGGGCTCTGCAGGGCTCAGGGACACACAGGGCATTGCCGGGGCTCAGGGACACACTGGGCATTGCTGGGGCTCTGCAGGGCTCAGGGACACACTGGGCATTGCCGGGGCTCTGCAGGGCTCAGGGACACACTGGGCATTGCTGGGGCTCTGCAGGGCTCAGGAGCAGGGTTCATCCTACAGGGTTCATCCTGCAGGCTGTGCTCAGGGACACACAGGGCATTGCTTGGGCTGCTCTAACAACCCGTGCACTTCTAGCTCCAATGTTCTGCTCTGCTTCTGTGTGCCAGTGATTGTTTAAATCTCTTCTGAGAGTGTTTCCCAGGGTGATAAGATCTCAGTGGCACAGTCTCGGCGGTGATCATCTCTGAGTTTAGCCCTTCACCTTGCAGAGGGCTGTGCTGTGCTGCCTGGCTCCTCCTGGCAGGGTGGAGGAGCTGATGGAGAGCCCCGGGCTCTGCCCCCATGGGCCATGCAGGCAGGCAGCTCACAGGGAAATGGGACATCAGACATCCTTCCAAAGCCTCACCCGGGTCAGGGAGAAGCTAAACAAATACTGCTTCTCTTAGCCCACTGAGCTCAGTACCTCCAAATCAGATTTTATTTGACAACTTAGGGCAAAGGCAGTGGTGAAGAGAGCCTTGAGTGCAGGTACCTGGTTTCAGTGGGATTTGGTGACCTTTGTGCCTAAATCAGCCCAGCTCCAATGTGCTTTTGTCAGTGTGATTTCTCTTGGCAAGAGCTGGGTCTTCTGCTATGTTTGTGAATTGAGCGGGGCAGTGCTCAATTCTGCTATGTTTCTGCATTTAGCGGGGCAGTGACTTGCTGGTGATATTGCTCTGGGATGGATGAATACTGGAATTTTAATGTCTAGTGATGAACAGGCATAAACTTGCTAGTTTGTCAGCATGACTTCCTTTTTTTATTCTATTTGTGCATTAAATCTAACAAACAATGGAGAGCCTCACACTGTGCTGTGGAAATGCTTCTATTCTGTCTTGTGCTATTTTAAACATTTTGTAGATTGCTTTGTTACCTAGAAGCATAAAAGCTTCCCCATAAATTGATGCATATCATGACTTTATAACACTTGGATATGAATTAGCTTGTTATCCATCTGAAGAAAGGATTTCAGAAACCACAAACATGGCCAGAATCACCTTGATCCAGTTTACTCCATAGTTTTGCTTGACAAAGCAGATGTTTTCTGTGTGTTCAGCAGAAGAGGGGTCAAACCCTGTGTCTGAGCCTACTATTTCTGGCAAAAACACTGATGTTTTTAATCCTTTTTGAACAAGACTCTTCTGAGAACTTATTTTGATTTATTAACCTGGTTGTTTGAACACAGAGAAACAATCTGGAGCTGAGACCTTGATTCAGGAAAGTGTGTGCTCAAGTATTTCTGCTCTGCATCCCTTCAGGCTCAGCACAAAGGCTGTGAAGGAGCCTGACGTGCACAGCAAGGCTCCTCAGAGACACAGGTCAGCCTCAGGTGCCTCTCTCAGGGGTTTGGGAATGCTTGGCTCTTCTGCTCTGTGTGGAGTGGTGGGGGCTGCACCATGCAGCTCCCCCAGAGGGGTGATGGAGGGCTCTGCTCTGGGCTCTGCAGGCTCTCACAGCTGAGGAACAGAGCCCTGTGCTGGGCTCTGCAGGCTCTCACAGCTGAGGAACAGAGCCCTGTGCTGGGCTCTGCAGGCTCCCACAGCTGAGGAACAGAGCCCTGTGCTGCTCTGGGCTCTGCAGGCTCTCACAGCTGAGGAACAGAGCCCTGTGCTGGGCTCTGCTCTGGAGCAGTGCTGGCACAGGCTGAGCTGCTGGAGCCCATGACAGCCCCTGAGGTACACAATGCCCACTCTCTTATTGACAGCAGATGGCTCTGGGGCTGTCACCCCATGCAGCTGCACTAAATAATCTCCTCTCTCTCTGTCTCTCAGGAGCAGAAATCTCCTCTTCCCACGTGCACTGTGAGTGTGTGGTGACACAGCATGAGGACAGCTCCCGTTCCCCATTTGGCCCGTGGCAGTATCCATGGTGTCCCCAGCCTGGGCACTGCCCAGACACGTCCCTGAGGTCACGCCACCCCCAGCCTTGCAGGGGAAACGTGCTCCTGCAGTGAGTGGCAGGGTGAATAATGCCATTCCCATTTTCCCTGGAGCCCTGCAGCCCGAGTGACGAGGCAGCGCTCATCTGGTCTGAGACCTCCCTTCCTGTTACTCACAGAGCTCCTGACTAATTCACACATTTCTGGCCAACGATTTTCCTGCGTGGCTGCCTCAGAGAAGGCACTTCTGACAAAATTGCCTGGGTTTCAAGGGTGAGAGGGAGCCCTTGCTGCCAGGGATGGACATGCAATTGCCAGCCTACATTTTCTTTATAACTGCAGACTCTATAAGCATTTCACTGTGGCTGGAACTTTTTAATCCCATGGAGCAGATTTAGTGCTGCAAACAGCCTGTACTGGCCCAGGCTGAACAGCAGAGGGTTCCCAGCCCGAGGTGGAGCTGTCCCTGCAGGGTGGGTGGCAGTGCCACCGTGCTGACAGAGCCGTGTGCGCACTGGGTGTCTGGGGAGCTGTCTGCTGGATGTGATTACTGCTCCTCCTGCAGCATGGCTGTTGGGAAAGGAAACCCATGGAAACAGGAGGAGAATCCAACAAACAGCCCAGCCTATGACGAGCCTGTACGTTGTCCATTAGTAAGAGATGGCAGCAGCCCAGGGCCGGGATCACACCGCCCGCCCGGAGCGCTGATGGCCACCAGATGTTCCGGCAGATGTGACCAACCTCTGCTGCAGCAGCTCAGCCTTTTCCTGTGCTCAGGGCCAAAGGTAGCGCTCCCCCCTCGGAGGGAGGGTCTCTGTGGGACACGGGGGCTTTGAGATGTTTTCAAAGGCCTGAGGTTGTTTGTATAAATGCTGGAAAGCTGTTTCAAGCAGCTTGCACTGTGTTTTGAATGCTGTTCACTTCTGGGCTTTGAAAATGTGTCAGACATAGACATTGGTAAAAACCCAGCACTGAGTGACACTGGAGTGAAACCTGGGGATGGGGAAGGAGAGAATTAAAACACCTTAGATCACACTACTTGTCTTACATTTGAATACATTTCTCTCCCTCTCTTTTCCAGAGAAATCTCAGTGGGCACCACTGTGTCCAAGTCATTAGCCAATTATTTTGTGTGCTGACTTAAGGAAAATTAAATCCTGGCCCTTCGTGTTCGTTCCCAAAGCACACACTTTAACTGTATTTTTAATTTTTGGATCATTTGCCAGAGTTTTTAATTATCAGTCTTGGCTTATCCTCATGTGGCTTTGTTAGCTGAAAAAAGCCTTTGTCTTCATGAAACCTGTCCTCAAGACAAGTTCCATGGGGAACTTGTGGGTGAGGTCCTGGGAGGCAGCAAGGTCTTGTGGGCTGTCCTTGTCGTTCTAACTGAGAATAGCAGGGCTGGCTGGTCAGTGGCACAGGGACAATTGCCACCTTTGGCTCCCAGTGACAGTGAGCTATTACTCAGGTGAGCGTTTCTGGAAATCCTTTTCTACCCAACTTTGCCTCTGGCAGGTGAAGTGGCTCTGAAGGGGGTTCAACACCCAGGCTTGGATTCATCTCTGTTCTGCTCTGTCCTGTCTAATGGCCAGGACTGAGAGAGCCTCAGCCCTATGGAGGCTCAAATGGTCTGGGCTGGACACTGCCTTTCATGCCTCAGTTGTCCTGTAGTCAGCACACAGCATGACTGGCTTGGGTGCAGAGTTTGTCAGGGAAATTTTCAGTCCATAAACGTAGGGCATCTGTCAGATTTATTCTGTTTTCATGGATCCTGTGGTGCCCACTGTGGCCTCTCTGAAGTGATAATATGGCTCAGTGTCCCTTTGGCAATTGTTCAATGTGCAGGTGCCTCTTGGATATCTTCACTGAAAAGCCAGGATGTTTTAGTACAAAACTTCAATGCCTAATTTTCCCTTAAATTCCCTAAATAAATCACATACTCATCTAGAAAATCCTCACATATTTCAACTTTATTCTACTTCCTCCCCTGGCCACTCCATTTTCTTATTTTGTCCCTCTCACAAGGGATCCCTTGTGATTATCCCTTATTTTGTCCCTTTCCTAACTCAGTTAGGGAGTTAGGGAAGGCTTGTTTGTAAGTGTGCCAGGAAACTCTTAGGTACTGCACATGCCCTCCATAACAGTACCATAAATTACTTCCTTTCCTATCAAGTGCCAATAGAGGCAATTTAGGGTTGCTTTTTTGAACCTCCACCTGTTTTCTGGAATTGCAGCCTGCACAGCTACAGCTCATTTCCAACATGAAATGAGCAGGGAGAGAGCATCCAGGAGCTGGAACTGGGAAGTGATGAGCAGAACCCTCAGCTGCTCCAGATGTTTCTCTAGGTAGATGAAGATCAGCACAGTGAAGCTGGCTGGTGTCTCCAGGTAAGCCAAGGAAAAGGTTTTAGGGGGTCAGTAAGTAGCTGTGTGTTAGATGAACCTGGGGTGGAGATCTCTGTGGTGAAGAATGAATCATGAATTTGTGCACTACCTGGTGTTCTTGCTTAAGAAAACAAACAGTTTGTTGCCAATCTGGACAAACAGAGACTTTTGGATCAGGATTTGTTCTAAGCCAGGGGTGTGACAGCATGTGTCATCTGGGGTCATTATAAGAAGCTCTGCATTCAGTTGATCTCTGTTAATAGTCTGGGTATAATAATCTGCTAGGAGCAGACATGACAGCAAATGCTGCGTGCCATTTCCCTGGAGTTTCACCCAGCAGTGCCTGCCCTGGTGCCTTGCACACTGTGTCCCAAGTCCAGAGCACAGGAGCCTTGTGCTGCTGTTGACAGAGGAGTCAGCAGCATTACAGGGCTGGCTGCTGCTCTCCTGGCAAGCTCTGCTGGCTTCCTTGGTCTGCACAGCCCCACCCTGACAGACCAGTGATGCCTCTCAGGCACAAAGTGCTGTACAGGACAGGGGGACCCAAGGAGGACCAGAACTGGGGTCTCTGTCACCTCCCTTGGCAGCACCCAGCCTGAGCCCTGGGCCAGGCAGGGCAAAGCCAGCCTCAGTGGCATTGGGGCCACTCCTGTTCTCAGGCAGTGATTTCATGTGGCCCAAAACACCCACATTGTGCAATTCCTGCAGACAGCACAAGGAAAATTAGTTTCCATACAATTTTTCTGTAGATTGATCGCTGTTCCTTTGGGATGGATAAAGCTGGTAGGTCTGGGCCAGCCTTGTACCTGCTCCTAGCAGAGGGGAATGGATTTCACTGGTTTCTGAATTTACCTGTGTCCTGTGGAGAAGGAGCCCCCTGTGCACCTCCAGAGCTGATCACCAGAGCAGCATGAGGCATTGGTTTTGTTCTTTACTCCCAGCAAAGTTTGTGCCTGTGGGCAGAGGGAAGGTGGGTTTGGGGGCTGCTCATCCCTCCTCAGGGATGTGTTGGGATGCTCCTGCAGCCCTGTTACAGGGTGGTGTCACACACAGCTCTGTCTGCCTGTCCATCCTAAGGAGATTCCCTGTCTTAGTGCCGAGTGTGAAAAGTAGGAAACTTTGGGGTTTTATAGCTTGGCAGACATGGAATCTGGGGCTTGGCTGCTGTGCCATGAGGGGACAGCACGTCCTCCCTTTCACTGTTTAAAATAGGTGGATTTGAGCACTATAATAGAGTAGGCACTGTGGGTGTTTAAACTTTCAGGATGATTGATCACCTGGCAGAAAGAGCAGATGGTGTGGTGATGAGTTCCAGATCCTTCCAACTGAGCATCACCAAGGAAAGTGCTGTGGACCAGGCTGGGGGGAGGCTCCTCTCAATTTAATTTATTTTAAAAACCCCAGCAATGTAGGATTTCAGATTAAATCCTCTTAGCTCATAAACAATAACTGTAAAAATTGACTAGGTTTACAGTTAACTGCCTGAGCCCCTCTAGTGTGTGAGCCAGGGGAAAGGGCCTTGGTTCACAGCCCCACGAGGGCTTTGGGAAGGAAGGCTTGGACTTTGTGCTTGCTCTCACCCCAGTGCTGCTGGGAGCTGAAGGGAGCCCAGGTCTCCTCCCAGCCACAGGGCCTTGCTCCTGGGCTCTGTCAAATCATTCAATGCATTCAATGCCACTGTTTGGATCACCCTACTAGAGACTTCTGATCCCTCTCCAACCCAGTTAAAATACTCCAGTGGCTGTACTGGAACTATTAGCAGCCCCATAACAGGGCTGATGCTCAGTGAGGTACCATGGATTTTTATCAGTGAAAAGCAGCTAAGGAGCAAAGCTGAGCAGCTTCCCCAGCATGCCCCAGTTCCCTGCTAACCTCAGTTCTCAGGGGAGGACTGATTAGAAAGAGTCATTTACCTTCTTCCTTCCTGGCATAATGGTACCAGCTCTCAGCAGGTGTGCTGTGGGCCAGAGGAACCCCTTCCCTGGTTCCCCCCAAGCATTCCCTGGGGCTCAGTGCAGAAACATTTGTCTCTATGTCAGGGGCTGCATCTCCATGTTCCTCTTGGTCCCCGCCATTTGTTGGGGAGGCTGGGAAATGACACATTGGCTTCAGTTCACAGATCATTAACTGCATGGGCATTCGAGGAGCCAGTTAGTTTTTTGAAGGCAGTTTCTGAGCTTTAGGGTGATGTAAAGTTTCTCTCTAAGCCAGTTGGCAGCAGTGCCTGGGTAAAAGCCCATGCTGTGTCACTCTTCCTTGAAGTGCTCTCCCAGCTCTGCGCCTGTTTGGGCTGTCTGGCTTGACTTCTGCAATTAGAGAAAGGTTATTGTAGGTTTAGAATGTTGCCTGCTTTGGCAGTATCTGCAGTCCCTTAAGGCAAGGATGCCTGTTTATTGTTATAGCACTGCCTAAGCACAACACAGAGAAATCCCTGTAGGAAAGAGTACTTCAGTCGAGTGGGTTTTTTTTTGTAAAAAAAAATGAAGTTTTGGCTGGCCTCTCAAACTTAAATGCCATTGGAAACTAATACTAAGTTTATTTTTTCCTCCATAAATCACGTCTCAGGGCTTTTGTTATTCTGCTCTCATCCTGCCATATCTTCCCAGCGCTGATAAGGAGCACTCAGCTGCTGTCACAGATGCCCAGGGGTGAGCAGAGTTCCTGGGGCTGCTGGCAGGATTCCCAGGGCCTGAGTGAGCTCCTGCTGCGGGTGATCCATGGGCAGCCCTGCCGTGCCAGCAGCCCGAGGTGCAGGGCTGCTTTGCCAGTGCTGGTCCTCCACCTCTGCCAGCACCTTCTGCAGCTGTGCTGCCCAGGCCTGCTAGCAAACAGTGTGCCAGCACAGTGTGGGGCTGGGAAAAGGGATGGGACATCACCAAATGGCTTTCCAGCAGCTCCTGTGGCCTGCCACCCAGCCTGCTCACAGCACCTGGGTGCCTGCCTCTGCTGGGTGGTCTGCTGGGAGCCACTGCCTCCCAGACACTTGGGAACAGCTCCTCTGGGACTCAGTCCTTTTAAGCTCAAACACCCAGCCACCAGATAAGCATCTCCAAAAGGAAGAATTTCCATTGTGGGATGGACTTGCATATGAAATAAAATAAGCAAATGCCTTGAAATCTGTATTGGGCTGTTGTTGAGAGGAACTGGAATATCCAGTTCAGTATGGCAATCCCTGCACCCCTCAGCACAAAGCTAGGGATGGCTGGGAAGTGAGAGCCTGTTTGTCAGGCTGTTTCAAGGGTTTGAACACTTATGCATTTTTATAAGTCAGAGCAACATCATATGTATAAACTATATGGGTTGTTTGTGTTTTTCCCTCCAGCACACATCTTTGAAGCTTTCCCGACACTCCACTATGGCTGTGCAGAGGAGGAGCCAGCCCAGCCTTCCTGTATGCCTTTTCCTCACACACTTTGATGTGAAGATGCTAAGTGACAGGAGAACTCAGTCCTCCTCCCACTGGTGCCCAGCTGGGTGCGGGCAGACTCCTGCTGCTCAGAGGGAGCTCCTGCTCTGCTGGGCCCCAAAGGGTTTGCTCACTCCTGATCAAGCCAGGAATTCTGGATCCCTGTGATAATGTGGGATTGACACAGAGGACTTTCTCCTGCTCACTGCAGAAGACACTGATGCATCATTCTGATCCATCCCTACTGTTTATCAGCAGGGCAGTCACAGGTGAAAGGGAATTCCTGTGGTGGGGAATGCCTGCCTGCACAGCCTGTGCCCTGCCTTGCTGCCAGCAGCAGCTACAGAGGCGTTTCAGTGATCTGGCACACGGTGAACTGGAATGATTGCTGATTTCACTCCTGACCCCAACCCTCCCCCCTCCCTCCCCAATCCAGCGTGCATAATTTAGCAGGAACAAGGAGCCAGCTCATCATCTCTGCTGTGACACACCAGCTGATGGAGTGGCCTCTGCAGCCACCAGCGCATCCTGCGTGAGCTGTGCCTTCCATGGCTTGGCCTCCGAGGGCATTTATCTCAGCGTGCTCCTTGCTTTTGATGTGAGCTTCATGCTAATGAATCTCAACTCTCTTGATGTTCCTCTCAGTATTCCAATTTTCACATTTTTGTCAGTAAGGAGCAAATCAGGTCCCTAAAACTTCACAGGAGTTATGGTTTCAAAGCAGTTGTTTGTTAGTGCATTACTCAAGGAAGGCTATTAACAGAATAGGTGTAGGTTTATCTTGCAGAAGGAAAAAAGCCAGGCTTAAATATCTGTGTGCTTTATCTGCTATAGTTTCCCTTTTGGGCTCTGTAAGTACTATATGAGAGTCTAATATTATATAAAACTCATCTTTTTTGGAGAAAGAGATGAAATAGCTGCGTAAATTCTGAACTGGTTTCTTTTTCCTGCCTTGTTAAATGGCAACTGTGGGAATGATCTTTTTTGAGGATGAGGATTTAATAGGACTGTTTATTACACCAATGTTTTTCTAAATGCATGAAGTGGAACTTACACTTAAATTATCATTTGATTAAAAGAGGGATTATGTGAGCTCACAGTAATGATCTTTCTGTGAGGATAATTTCTTTCTCAGCTCTCTGAAGGGAAGCTGGGAGGAACTCTCCTGCAGTTAGCAGGGTCACAGCATTATTGTAAACTTCCTATAATTTTAAAAGGGTTTTGGGACAATAGTTATTGGAAATACAGTGCTGATACATGCCTGTGAAGTTGCAGTGCACCCATTGCCCTAAATTATGCTAGGCTGCAAAAATCCTTTTAGAATTTTTTTGTTGTTGTTGTTAAGGTGAGTCTGAATATTGTGATTTTTAAATACTTTTTATAGGAGTTGAAAAAATTTTAAACCTCTCCACCAGCACATGGCAGGAGCTGTGCCTGGCACAGGGAGCTGTCTCAGCAAAGGTGCTCCTGCATTCCCTCAGCAGCTGATGGTGCAGTGGGAATCACTGGCAAGCACAGGGTTTCCAATGTCCAAATGACAGCTGGTGGCTTTGGCTGGGAGAGCTCAGCAGGGAGGGGGTCTCTGTGCCATTCCAGCTGCCCAGCAGCTCTTTGCAGTGTCCCTTGGTGTGTCCCAGGGCTCTCAGCTGGCAGGCGCTGCAGTTCTCTCCCTGCTGCAGTGCTTGTTCTGGAGGCTGTGCCTTCCCCTTCCTTCTCCCTGTGGGACACAGTCCAGCACCACAGCTCCCTCCAGTCCTGAGAGCAGCCAGGAAATGAGAGACGGGCAAGCTGCCATCCAGCAGGGTTGTGATGCTGATGTGACCCTAATTGTCCTGATGCTTCAGGGCCAGTGATTGCCAGATTTAGACTGGGTATCCCCCAAATTCAGTTCTGTTCAGGGAGGTGTTTTTGCAGGCAGCAGCAGGCTGTGCTCACAGTAAGTCTGTGTGGGGCTGTCTGTTACTGAAATTATTTCCACACTCAGCATAAAAGCACTGAAGTGCTGTGAGCACACTTGGGCATCAGAGGCAGCCCTAGGACCTCGTGCAGGCTGTGACCTCACATGCCACTGGCAGTTCTGTTCTCCTGCAAATGCCATAAAGGTTGAGGGGCACGGACAAAGTGCAGGAGGGTACCAACACGAGCTGCCACCACCTTCATGGTGAAGCCTGACACAGGCAGCAGGGCCTTGCTGTGCTTGCAGGAGAGCACAGCCATGGCAGAGGGGTGGCCCCTCTCTGTGCTCGCTGCTGGGCTGCCTGCCTGCAGATTTGGAGCATCCTTCAAGCCGGGCAGAGCTGCCCTCCCTGCTCCAGAGCTCCCGGCCCGTCTGCGCTGCTGGCGATGCCAGGCAGAGCTGGGCAGGGCAGATGGAAACTGCAGCAGGGAGGGAGCACGTGCTCTGGGCTCTCTCCCAGCCCATCCCAGCTCAGCTGCAGCTGCCAGGCCGGACAGGAGCCAGAGGGAGCCTGTGGCTCTGAGGAGCCTGAGCTGAGTTTCCACGGCAGGGTCCAGCAGGCTCTCCTCCAGCTCCAGGCTCCACTGAGCCTCCCAGCTCACACTTCCCTTCCCTTCCTTCCCTTCTCAGGGTGTTGCTCAGGCACAGTCTCAACCCCACAGCCAGAAATGCAGCTCCTATGCTCTATGTATCTTGTTTCTTCCCCCCATCCTTCCAAGGACTGCAATCATCAGCAGCAGAAGGCTCCCAGTGCTCTCCTGCAGGGTGGGCTGTGTGCTGTGAGACAGCCACTTCCAAAACTGGCTCTGGTTGTGGCTTTGGGGAGATTTCCAGTGCTGATGGCTCCTCTCAAACCCCTCATCCCAGCTGTGATGTGCTGCTTTCCTGCTCATCTCTGTATCCCTGACTTCTCCTCCTCATCCCTGTCTCTCCCCATGTTTCATAGGGTCGTTGTTCTCTCTGCAGTGGCACAGGACATGCTCCAACTGCAGCAGATACAGGGACACTGAAGGCTGCTGACACCACCCTTCCATCATGTCAAAGCATTGCTCCACATCTGGATATATTTCTGCCAGGTTTTCACTGAGTCAAAATGAGGATTTTTCCTTTTCCTTCCTATTCCTGACACAAACATTTCCGTTAACATCTTGAAAAAACTCAGCCTCAGGGAAACATCTAGCTTGGGGGGAAAAAAAAATCCCAAGGTGATTGATTTCAGTTGTGCAGCTTCTAGAGGCACCTGGAAAGGGCAGGTTTGGAGGCAGGAGGCAGCTGTGGCTGAAGCTGCTTGGGGGGGCCTGAGAGCAGGGAGGGAGCAGCACAGGGCCACCAGTCAGAGCCTGCTGCCTGCATGCCAGCTTGGCTGCAGCTTCTTCAGGAATTAGAGCAGAATGCTGTCATTATAGGCTTCCCTTTCCTGCTTTTCAGGGGCACACACAGGTATATATTCAGCTGTTACCAACAGGCAAGGCTGTCAAAGGGAAGGGAACCTTAACATGGGCCTGGCCTGTTGCTTAGGCTAAGGTGAAGGGAGCTATGGGAGAGCTGGAATAGGGATGGAGAGATGTGAGAGAGGTGCTGCATGTCCACATCATGGTCTGTGGTGCTTCGTTGACTTGGGCTTGTTGTGCCTTACAACTGTGTGAACTGATGAACAGCTAACTCAAAGCTCCAAAAGGTTTTTGGCAATAAAGGGCTCTCCTCTGCACCTGCCTGGGCTCCCTGCATTATCACAACATTTAGCACACAGCACAGAGCTTGTAGTGCCTTCTGAATGATTTCTTTAATACCAGGCCTGACTTGAAGTAGGTCAACTGAAAAATGAGTAAATTACACTTGCAAAAATGCATTAGGAGCTGCAGTGTGCATAAATCCAAGTGCCATTTAGCAGAGCTCATAACAAACTAGAAATTAAAGTTGTAGATAGAAAAGTTTTCCAGGCTGTGGCTGGTGAAGCAGCCTCTGCTGCAGGATCTTTGCCTGTCCTGATGCTCCTGCACCTCACCTGGGCAGCTCCAAGAGCAGCTCACAACAGAGCTTTGTGTGTCAGATCTCCACTCCTTTCTGCTTTTCAGGTGAGATTATTCCATGAAACCTCATTTCTTGGGGCACTCCTTATAAGAAGGATTAATGTGGCTACCTGCAGCAGAGGGACCAGGAGTGCAGCCACTCTTCTGAAAGCCAAAACCTGCAGCTTATGTCAGAATGGTATTTGGGCACCACTGCAGTTTTGAAGTTGGAAGCCTTTGAAATCCTTCCAGCCTTGGTCACTGAAAAGCCCAACTCTCAAACTTCCAGATCTTGCTCTTTTTCTTTATAATGGGGGTGGGAAGGTATTCAGAGGAAATACAGTTTCAGCAATGAAACTGTGAGTTATTTTTTACTTTCTTTTTACAGGAAAAAAGACAGAACAGCCCAAGACCCCAGCCTTTCAAAGCTATAATCTGAACATAGCCAGCCAGAAATGCCAGCAAATCTGTTTCCTTAAGGGTATTCTTTAGTCACCAATTAACATTTTAAAGACCAAGTCTCCAAGAAAAGAAAAGCAGTTTAATATAAATATGTTGGGTGAGTTGAAATGACAAATACTTTGAAATATGCATTTAAAAATATAATTAATGTTTTCTTATTCTCAGGCTTGTAGTTTCTGGGCCAAGCACCTTCAGACATCAGAAAATCAATTATTTTTCCTCCTCTCCCTCTCCTCCCACCTAATTTGAACATTATTCCCTTTCCCCAGTGTGGTTCTTGTTCTGCTGTCTGCCAGGCATGCCTCCTCCTCCAAACACAGACAAAACCTGCAACGTATTTAAAAATAAATGCTTGTTATGCCCTGGCACCCATGCACATCCCTTTCTCGGGTTCCTCCAGAGGGCAAGAAGCACTTGAATTTCTTTAAAAGATAGTCAAGAAAATGCCTTTAGAAAGTGCCTGCCTCTGAGCTCCTTCCCAGGTGCTTCTTTTCCTGGCAATTTGCACTCTCAGGTGCCCAGCAGGGAGGGTCCTGCAGCTCGTGCTGCTGACGCCAGTGAGATAAGCCAGCCTAAAGCTCAGCATGTCAGGGCTTGTCTGTGCTGTGCAAATGCCACTCAGCACAGTCTCTGGGAGTCCTGAGGATGGCCAAGGCACTTGGGAAGGAAGGTTTCAGTTGCTGCCCAGGTCCATGTTGTATTTCACCAGAGGTAACGGTATGTGAGCCTGGAACACTTGTGTTTAAGGAACACTAGTGTTTAATGTTGCTGCTGCTGCTGCAGCTTCTTCAAGCTTTCATGGTGAGAAAATCACCCTGGTACTCCAACAGGCAATGTGAAACACCCACCTTGCTTTATTACCTCCTCTGCTACAGCAGAACCCTGCTTTGAAATGCTGAGAAGCTTCTTAGGTGTCTACATCTCCCCATCCCTTCCCCAGCTGCTCTGTGGTGAGTTTGCCATCCTCCTCCTTGCTGCAGCAATTTCTAGCACAGGGGTGATATGGAGTCTAAATTCCTCTTTCTGACTGAGGGGGCATCCTGCACAATTGCATGGTGCTGACCTATATCTTTAATTCTCCACAAAATCATTAAAAAGAAAGCTATAATTATTCTGCTTCAGGTTAAATTTTAAATGCAGGCAGGGAATTAGAGTTGTAGACAGCCAGCAGTTTCATTTAAAATCTTTTATTAAATAGTATTTTGATATCTGCTCTTGCTCTCATGCCAAAACATGTATTTTGGGGCATAATTGTATAAATTACTCAGGGAAAGAAGGAAGGGGTAAGACTGTGCCATGAGGCAGAAGTACCTCTGGATCCTCAGTGACTCAAGCAGGAGCCAAGGCCTGACTGGCACTCCATTTCTGAGCAAACTCCACAAATGGCCAGTGGGACTGGAACAGAGGCACACAAAGATGGGTATGAGCCTAGAGCTGCATTCCAAATCATGTGCTGCTGCTGGGTTTTCATCCTTGCTTGCTTTTGGGGTTTTAAACCTTGTTAGTGGAAAGAGCACTGAGGGTTATGGGTGTGTAGGATCCTGGGAAGAAATAATCCCTGTGCCCAGGAGCTCTGCTGAGCCTGAGCTGCAGGAGGTGGTTTTGGCCAATTTATGGAGAGAGGAAAATGAATGGGAATATTCTGTGCCTTGCCAAGGCTTTGCCACAGGAATCCTTGGCAGGGCTGGAGCTCCTTGGCAGAGCAGAGAGAGCCTTCACTGCAGGCAGATATCACAGCAGATGGCTGAGTCTGTGCAGTCTGGGCATCTCTGAGAACCACTGCTGTGCTGGGGCTGCAGAGTGATGCTTTTTGTGCTCCCTGTTTTGGGATGGTGGGTCCTGCCTGTGAGACAGAAGAGGGTTGTCCTGGGAAAGAGTGAGATGATGGGGAATGGAAAAGCATCTCTGCTTGAATGAGAGATTCTGCTGCAATCAGCATGGTCAGGTCTGTGTACCACTGTCCAATACAGGACTACAGCCTCTGGTTTTACCTTGATTTTAGCATTTCAGAGGCTGTCCCCTGCCTCACTGCCTGGCCCTGCTCTGGGCAGCATGGGCTGGCCTGGAGAGCTCCCTTGGGAAAACAATGAACCTTTCCTCTAAACAGGGAGAAGGCAGAGTGGTGCAATGCTGATCAGTTTGGATAAGTACTAGTCTCTGTTTGCCTATTTTCTTAGCAACCACCACTTGCAACTCATTCAGCACTTCAAAGAGAGAGCAGAGACAGGCACAAAGCCCTTGGGAGCACCTTTCCTTTGCGCTGTGTGCAAGTTGCTAATTGCTATTATATGTTTAGGCACTTGGATTGTGCATAAACAGAAATCAGAGCCATGTAAAATCAGGCTGATAAATACATTATTAGTAGCAAAATACATCCAGTATTTGGGTATGTGTTCTTTTTTTTGCACAGGGATTTCAACAGCCATTTATTCTCTTCAGTTACTCAGCATAACTGGAGTAGCAGAGGATGTAGTAGCAGAGAGTAGCATTAGGTTGTTGATGATGGGTAAATGACTGTCCAAGCTGGTGAATCCCATGTGTTTTTGTTACCTATTAAAGTGTATATGTTGAATATTCCTCCACGGGGGCAGAGAGAGAACTGGCCCTTCTGATCCAGGTTACCAACAATCTTGTGCCTGAGCAGAGTCAGCTCTACCTAAAGTCTAACTTCTTCCATGTGTCACTGCCAGCTGATGGAGGAGAAGTGCTTACAGATGCCTGAGCTGAGGAGAACCGCAAGGGAAAGGGCATGACATGCATCCCTCTCCTCAGGAAACTGTCACACTGCCAAACCCCCAGAACACTGGGGTTTCCAAACCCAGTTTCTCTCGCCCTGTAAATCAGCTCTGTGTGCTGTGCAGAAGAGCTGTCTGAGGGGCAGTGTCCTGCACAGAGTGAGTACAGCTCCCTTAGTTTTAATTGAAAACAATGACCCAAACGTTCTGCAGATGAGGGGAAACTCAGAACACTGCTGCAGGGCCAGACCTGCCCAGGTGGATGGGACCCCGTGTTCTTTGGGCACTGTTCTCCCCTGGAGCTCCTTGCTGTCCCCTCCCTCCCTGCCTGTTGTCCTTGGGCTGCAGTAGGGCTGGGCATTTGTGTTCCAAGCCTTTCCCGACCCCATCCTGCATTCCTTCCCCCTGACCCCAATCCAGGTGACTCAGCCTTTCTGTGGGGCAGCTCCCTCTGCCCCATTCCCTCTCCCTGCTTGGCCTGCCACACACTCAGCCCTGCTTCATTGCTGCCTTTGGTTCGTGTGCTCTTTGCAGGCAGGAGAGGAGCGAGCAGAAAAGCAGCTGCTGTGAGAAGTTACCTGACTTGTCCTTTTCTGTGTGGCTTGGCTGCTGTCCCAGCTCTCCGGAGCAGGCTCAGCAGTGCCCCAGCCTCCCAGGCTCTGCTTGGAGAGAGGCTTGCCTGTGGTAACTGCTCAATGGCTCTCAGTCTAAGGCCTGAAAAATGTAAAACACCCTGGAAAAACTGCAGGCCTTGGGTACTTAACTCTTTGGTGATCATGGAACAAGCAGCTAATAGCTGTGGATAAGTGAATGTTTCCTTTTTGTTGCTGACTTAAGAGAGAAGTCAAATCAGCCTTCCCAGCCTCATTTAGAAAATCTGTGTAGACACCTTTTCTTGTCTGCATAAGGTACTGCCATTTGCTTCCCTCTTTTTGCTCTATTTCAGGTTAAATATCCTGGAATTTATACATTTATGGTTTGCTGCATTAGAGAGTTACCAGTTTTCAGGTCCTAGCAAGGATTAATGTGTGAAGACAGTGTGCCATGGACACACTTGCAGGGAGAATTGCTGCATTAACCTGCAGAATCACACGTTGTGTGTAAGCAGCATTTGCAGTGAGATTTATCTCAGTTGACAGGATCTCCTGCTGCAATATGAAAGACATCCACAGGCTTGTGTCACCAAGTAGAGGTGACAGAAAAGCTAAAAAGTGCCCTAACCTCTCTACTGCCATGTCTGGCAACAAGCTGGGGGATGGCAGGGGGGAATGGGCTGTCCAGGCTTGAGGCAGCATTTCTCCCCTGTGCATCCCTGGGCAGAGGATTGAGGGCACCTGGAGCATGGGGGTTGTGTCAGAACTACAAACCCAGTGAGGATTCCCAGGTCCAATCAGCAGTGTGAATTGTTACATCATTTTTATGCCCCAAAAGATAAAATAGCATGTGTTAGAAAAGCCCGTTAGAACTTCCAGCCTAGGTACAGGGTGTGCATTCCATGAACACCTTGGCTGTAGCCCGTGTGAAAAGGCACAAGCTCCTCTGTGAACTTCAGCTGATCTTTGATCCTTCCTCTAGAAACCAAGCACATTGTTTAATTATCTTGGACAGTACCCACATCACTTATGGGCACTTCATAAATACAACTAAATCCATCCTGGCAGACTTCATCTCTAATTTTCCAATGTGGTTTTCTGTGTCAGATGACTACACTTTATCCTAACTGTTTTAACAGCAACAGCCAGCATGATTCAGGTTTGTTCTCCTATCAATCACACATTTGTGCAATCCAAATAACCAACTCTGCAGTCTGCAGGGCTGTACAGTGCTCCTGAAGCAGCAGGTGAGGGGCTTTAATCTGAGATTCCCACTATGAAGATGGTGCCATCAATCCATCTGATTTCTTAATACCTCTGTGAGGGTTTTTTCCCCCTCTGTGACTAGGAGTGACTCACTGCACCTTCCCTGAATTGCTCTGGAGAAGCAGCCTGCTTATCTGTGATGCTTGTTCCTCTCAGAGGGTGAGTGATGGGCCAGTACCTGCCTAGCTTGGCCTAAGCCTGGCTGTAGGCACAGGCAGTGGTGTGGAGCTGCTGAGCCCTCCCAGGAGATTGGCCTGGGCCAGCCCTGGCACTGAGCAGCTCTTGGAAGGGATGCTGCACTTGTGGTTGGTCTCTTGGTGCTCAGAGAGCCAAAGCTTTTACTGGTTTGGTTTTTTTTTTTCATTTTTTTTTACTATGTTCTCCTTTTCTCCGTGTGAATGCTCTCCTTTGGCAAGCAAGAATGTTCAGGAAGAAACATCTGGAGCTGCTGGGTGAGAAGAAAACCATATCAGCAATTGATTTGAGTGGGAATAACAGTTGTTGATGGGAGGTCAAGGCTATGGTACGTCATGTCTAACAGTTGTTTATCTTCTATAGTTTTTTCAGAATGTTTCCTCACTATTTTTTTAAATGGAAAATCTGGGGGTGGTTCTTTCCTTTCTGCTTGTAATCTCTCAGTTTAGTTAAGCCCACAAAAATGCTGAGAGAAATTGCTTAATTCCACAGAAGTCTGTCATCATCTCTCAGCTTGATATAAATTTCTGCTTGATTTTTGAGGAAACCGTTGTTTAAAGTGTTTTTTAGGCCATGACAGAAGATAATATCTGTACGTGTTACGGAAAGTTATTTAATAAGCACAACTAACATATTGCAAAACTGATGTTCTGCATGTTCAGCTCTTAGGCACAGGTCAAGGAAATGTCCTAGAGAGTCTGGCTCAGCAGGCTCCATGTGCTGTGCTTGGGCAGGCACAGGTTTCACACACATCACTCCTAGGAGTACATGTCTGTGAGGCTCTTGCTTTCTGCTCTGTTATGCCTTTATAAGTGAAAACTCCTGCTCTCAGTGCAAGGATCAGCTTCCAGGCTTTATGGCCGGGGTGCCATATGCTCCAAAGGAGATACTCACTATGTTCTCCTTTGTTACTTCTCCTAAAATCACCTTTTTTCAAAGGCCATATTGTGTTCTGAGTGGTTGAAGGTTTGGCAATTGCCTGGCTATGCACTTGGCAGGACAATATCTGTAGCAGAACACAACAGGTTTGTAGATGTATAAAGGCCCTGGCTTCCCAGAAGAGTTGTTGGTAAGAACACTTTTTTGGTCAAAATGTCCACGATTCAGCATCCATCACTGATCTCTGGAAGTCATCATCATACCTGTCAAACAGTCAAGGGTTTTCCAACTCACAAGTAAAAGTTCTTTCCCAAAGTTTTTTTCCATTCAAGTTTTTTTTCTAAACTGCTGTTGTGTGCAGAGTCTTTTAATTAGATCTTTCATCTAAGTCTGTTAATTTATTAAAATGACAGTGTGTACTAACTGAATAAGCACCATATCCCTCTGCTTTAGCCTTCTATGCTTCCAAAAGATCTGCTTTAACCGTGGCAAAACCATTGAGTTAAGTCATCACCTAATCTAGAAATACAAGGTGGTCTTGTCCATAGCACTAACATCCTACAGACTCTCAGCTGGCACTGACCTGAACTTGCTATTGAGTTCTCTGTCTATCAGGCTGAAAACATCTGCTCTCTTGTGACCAAACTGAGTAAGAACCAAAACCAAAACTCAGGGTGTGTTTTGTTTTTTTGGGGTTTTTTTGGATAGTTGTATGTAATTTTGTTTGTTTGTTTGTTTGTTTACAAGTTTTCATACAAATTCTGAGAAACTTCTGTACCTTTCATGTTCTGAATGTGGTCATGGACTCCCCTTGGTACAGCAAAATACCCCCATGCTTGTGTAGCAGGTTCCCCATGGTTTTCCCAGCTGAGGCTCTGCTGACAGCCAGGCAGTGTGGTGTGGTGTACCAGGCTGGAAAGGCACCTCCTGACTGGAAAGCCTGTGTCTCCTGGTGGCAGAGGCTGTACAGAACATTGGGTTGGCTGGGAGGTTGCCCTCACTATCCCTCACTATTTCCTGAGACAAATAGGTGGTTTTAGTAAAACACAGTGGGGTTTTTTGCGGGTTTTTTTTTTGGGGGGGGGGGGGGGGTGTGGGGTGGGTGTTTGTTTTAAGAAAGAAAAGTCCAGCACTTGATTTGGAAGAGCAGGGGAATTCAATTCTCTATCAAGGAAATCATGAGGAGACATTTCCTCTGGGAGATGTTGATGGGATGCTGACCCTTGTCTGCTTTTCCAGCAGTGGCTCTGGGCCAGGGCTGTGGCTCTGGGCCAGCAGCTGAGCAGTGTCCTGGGAGTGATTCCCTGCCCTGGGCAGGTGCTCTGCCCTGAGCCAGTTCTACAGCTGCCCATCTCAGCAGGTACATGGGGCTGGTTCCCCACAAAGAAGGTTTAAGCCAAGAATGTTCTGAGGTCCCACACCTCAAGGGAGGTTGCAAAACCCCGACCTTTTATGTTCTGATTTGGGACAAAGCCAAATGGAGTTTTCACAGATGGGAAAACCCAGGGATTCTTGAACCATCACCCGTGGCCCACCTTAAGGTGTTGTAAGTCAGCCTTAATTACACAGATACACAGTGGCCCTAGAGACAGCCAAAATATTTTCCAAGGGTTGCAACAGAAATGGCCAGGGCAGATTGTTCTCCTGTCATCAGCCCTGCCTCAAAGGAAGCTCTGTGATTTTAAATGAAGAGAAAACACAGGGATTTGGAGGAGAGAGCAGTTCAATGTGTTGGCTAAGGACAGAGCACAGCTCTGAGTTCTCCTCTGCAGCGTATTCCCCCCTTGCAGAGCAATCCAAAGCTGTATTTAACATGAGCATGGCCTTCCTGGGGCTCCAGCTGGCTGCAGTCCTGCTCTCCTGCACTCTGGGCTGCATGGCTGGGCAGCAGGGATGGGGCAAGTGAGAAGCAGGTGCTAGACCTTGGGCTGGAAGAGTGTAGGAACCAGAACCAGAAGATCACTGACTTGCTTGGAAAGGTGTGGGATCAAGCAGTGGCACCCACCTTGCTGTCTGTGTGACAGGGCTGCTGCTGGGCTGGAGGAAAACACTGAGCTGCTCTGCCCAGGGCTAAAAGCAGGAAAGGACTCTTCATTGTTTCCTTGTAGCTCTTCTGGGCTGCTGTTGTGTTGGCTGTGGCTGTTGGGAGGTTTCACTGGGGTCTTTGCAGCACTGAAATATTCCAAAATAACCTCAGAGGAGTTTGCTGCAGCTCAGGGGAGCTGGGTCACAGGGTATGTTTGGATTATTTTGCCTTAATAGTAATCCTACACCTGGGTCATAAAGGTTAACAAACTTGATCCAGTGGCTGGAAAGAGGACCCCAGCATCACCCCACTCATATTCCACTTGGAAGGGTGAATAGAAATGAAGTTCCCATATAGAGGGTTAACATCAAGTTGAAGCCCTACTGATTTCTCTTGAAAATTCCTTAGGAAGACCAGCTGCAGACAGCTCTTAAAACTAACTTCTCTCACAGCATCCTATAAAATCGTGGGATAGATGAGGAACCTGTCCCTTTTGCCTGTATCATTCTGCCCTACTTCAGCTCCTTTCTCCTGCAAAGTCTGTCTTTTGCAGTACATCTTAGCTTTATCTAAGGGCTTCTCTCCAAATCTACATTTTTTCCATCCTAGTTATGTGTGGAGAAAATCTTATTCAACACAGCCTGAAAAATGAGAATAAGACTCATCTGAATGATGTCTGATCATTTGGGTTTTGGTTTGGGTTTCTTGAATTGAGTTAAAGTAGTCCCAGCTTGTGTAAACTCTTGTGAAAAAATGCAGCCAGCATTAAATTTCACAGTCAGCAAATATCCACGAGGCTGATGGTGGTGATGGTAAAATCCTGTTTGCTGTTGGTGTTTGTTCAGGGGTGCTGCTCCCTGCCCTGTGCAGTGACTCCCCTGTGTCTTCCCAGAGGCGCCTGCCTCGTGCCAGGTGTAAAGCCAGGAAACTGTGGGCCAAAAGCTGAGGCAAAAGGGTCTTCTGGGGGCTCTGGTGTCAGGGGCTGAGAGGCTGAGAACAAAACACAAGATGCATCCACTGAATCATCTGCCCTGGGAACTGCCTGTACACTCACTGGCTTCTGGAAATTGTTACAGCTGTTAATTTCCCAGGACAATCCCTTGGAGCAGTTCCTGTGCCATGACAGGAAGAATTTGCTGTTAGTTTAGGCAGGAGATTAATTGCCTGTATTTCTAATCAGCAGGAACAGAGGTGAGACCAGGATGAGCAGCCATGGGCACCAGGGCACACAGCAGGGATGGAAGTCATTCCCGATGGATATTGGTCCTTGTGGCACCTTCCAGGCCAGCTGCATTTACCTGGTATTGGGAAGGGAGCAATTCCACCCCACACCTCCCTCCTGACACCAGATAAAGAACTGAAACCTCTGGCACCAGGTTTTGGTGGGCTCCAGCTGCACCTCTGAGGGTCAGTGCTTGTCTTCAGGCAATGGACCTCAGACTGGGCTCACCCAGAGCTGGGCTCCTGGTAGGAGAGCGTGGATAAACTCCAAGGCTTTGTGCACAAGGAGGTCATTGGCAGGAAGGAAATGAAGAGAAAATTAAGAATCGTGTTTTTCAGAACAGATGAAAAATCCCTCTGTGATCCCAGACCCAGGGTTGGCTGTACCCTTACACTGAATAGGAGGAAGAAGGAATAATTTCCTCAGGTCTCTTTTTGTGCCTGTTAAATAATTAATATCACTGAAGCACTGGAAAACCCTGGGTTGCATTCAGGCCAAAGAAAACATATTTTTGCTATTAAAAGCACACTCTCATTTTATCTTGTCAGCCTATGAATTTCTTGCAGACCACGCTAACATTTGCAAAAAGGAGTTTCTCTCTTCTCTCCTTTCCATGCATGCAGCTATGTACTTTGGCCAGAGATAAGGGAAAATTTTTGGACAACACCTGACCTCACTGCAGAGTAATTGTGGGTATGGAGTGTAAAAAACCCCTTTTAGCTTATTGCAGCTTGTGACACCCTTGGCAACAGCCAAACCCTCGAGACAGCCCCAAGGGAGTGCCTGGGGGTCTGCAGATTCCTCCTCCACACTGGCCAGGGGTCTCTGTGCCTGGTGCTGGGCATCCCCAGCACAGTGCTGGAGCTGACAATAAGCGAGACAGATGCCACTGTGGGGAGGAGAGAACCACCCCATTATGAGGGGCAGGAAGGAAATCTACAGCTACTACCAAGGGCAGCAAGAAGGAAATAACTGAGTCAGTAACTGAGGTGCTCAGAATTAGACAAATAGTGCAGCACCTTGATTTCCAAATGCTTTGGAATGGGTGGGAGTTCTCATGGGTCTGTCTGTGTGGGACTGGCACTTGCCACCCAGATCTGAAAGCTGCAGCTGGAGGCTGGCCAGAGCAGGGAGGAGGCAGGGGCAGGCAGCTGAGCCAGCCAGGCAGGAGAAGGGGAGAAAAGGCCTTCAGGTGCATGAAAGAGACCTGTAACCTCTGCACAGGGAGCAGCCTGTGCACAGCAATGATGCTGCTCCTCACAGAGACCTCACCAGGGACAGGGATGTGGCACTGAGGGAGAGAAGGGGCTGGAGCTGATGCACTACAGAGGGGATTGGGCTGTGGAAACAAACTGTTAGGAATAGATTTTACTTGGTTGGATGAAAATATTCCCATTCCATCTACATTTCTGGTAACAGCTGGATTGTCTGCAGCAGGCTGTGTTTAGCAGCATCCTCCTGTTGCCTGTCTGCTCCCACTTGTGTTTATGGCAGGAGAAGAGAGCAATGCTAAGGAGAGATCCAACCTTTAAAAGACATGTCTCCAGGTCTCTTACCCCCAGGCCTCTGGTGGGTTTTTTTTTAAGGTTTTTCTGGTGTACAGCTGTTGCAGATAGCCTTTGATACCCTTAGCTGCTAATTTAGAAGCAAAATAGAGATGCTCCCTCCTCTCAGCCCTGGGAAAGTTGGCACAGAAGGTTCTTAGCATGGTGCTGGGGCTGGGAAGAAGCTATCTTATTTTGAGTGTTGTTTTCTCCTGCAGTATTCAGCTGGGAGCAGCCTTGACTTGCACAAAGTCTACACAAAGAGGTCCTGTGGTTTTCCAGTACAACTGATGAAAAACAAAATCTGCGTGGTATCCCTGGGGGGCTGGGGGAGCTGCAGCAGCACTCAGAGCAGGTAAACCCAGATTTTCCCATTTACCCACAGCTAATTACAGGGAAGGGCGGAGATGGTTCTTTCCCCCCCAAACAGCCAACCTTTATCATTTTAGGGGGCTTTACTTGACTAATGGAACTGTTCCTACCTTTATTCCTACAAGGTCAAACCATTTGTTTTCATGAGGTATGCTAATGTAATCTCTTTTTTCTTCTTCCCCAGCCATCTCTTTAAAAAAAAATCTTAGATGTTTGTTTGGGAAAGTGTTGTTAGATGTATTTTTATGTGACATATTTATGCACACTGTGGCTGATCTGAATTCAGATTAGTGATTCTGCACTACAGCAATAACTGATAGGTTGTAATGTTTATAAACGTTGCTTTGAGATTGAAATTTAAGAGACAAGCGTAGGAAATAGATCTTAGCATAATACACTGTAACCAAATGGAGTCCCCATAAAGAGGAATAAAGAAAACAAATTTTATATCTGGGCATTTGCATTCTCCCAGATGCTGGGTACCATCTGCCAGGATGTTTTAGCTCTAGAGTAAGCTGCAGTTTAACACCCATAAACACAGCGACTGCTTCCCCTCTTCTCTGCTTTTGCAAGGGAAGGATACACATGATAGTAACTTGGGGTTAAAATTTTCTGGGAAGGATTTTGGTGGGACAGGAGGTTTGTATCTTCAGACCATTCATATTTTGGACACAACAAGGCTGCAAACTGTGGTTGTTGTTTTGAAGAGACCCATAGATGTGTGACATGTATTCACGTGCAGTTCACGTGTACTGATACCTCAGTTTTAATTCCAACCTTATTGTTACATCAAAAGGATGTATAGATTTCCTAGAATTTGAGATTTTACTTGAGGGATGCTGTTTACTGACATACTGAGAAGTTATCTAGTCATCTAGTTTTGGTTTTGTTCTGAATCCCAGGGATTCTGCACAAAGATGAGATTTATTAGCAGCTTGAATGCTCAGTTGTGTGCATTATTTCCATTGGATTGGGAGCAGATTCAAAGCTGGAGAACTGGACATTCACATGGTCCAAGAACTGAAAAGTACAACTGGCACTGGGTTATTTTTTCCCCCTTTGAGTTATGCTGACAGCAGCCATTACATTAAGGCTGAAAAGTTTATTTACTATATAAAGGCCATATTTTCCCTTCTTATCCCAGCTTTCCTTGGCTTTCATTGCTTGGCAGCATCCCCTTAACCACTAACACCCAGAGGCGTGGTATTAAACCGGGATGAGAAATGAACATGCAGAAGAATATTGGAGATTTAAGTGGGTATGGTTCTAAGAAAACCAGTGGAAAATATGCTTACCCCAAGCATCTGTAGCACCTAATTGAAGCAGTGATATTTTCTGTAAGAACACAGGGAATACTTTTCTGCTTTTTCTTTGGCTTTGAATTTCACTTTGAATTGATGTGACATAATCCATGGAATTATTTTCTCACAGCTGCAATGGAAACTCTCTGCCAATAGACAAGGATATGTTAATGGGGGTGAAAAGCTTACATTCAGTTCATCTTTGGTGCTTTCTGGAGTCTTTGTTCAGGAAGTGTTGCTCCCCCCTCATTTATTGAAACCCAGTACACAGTAAACACTATTACTTTTGAACTATTAATGTTGCTGTAAATTTGAATGGTGGGAAAGGGTGGCAGATTGTGATCAAAAGGGAGCTGATCTACAGCTGTGTGTGAAATAATTGCTGATACTAAACGTGACAGAGTCTGAAACCCACATTAATGTGCCCATAAAGGATGATGTAGTGCACCTGAGCCTGCAGTATTGGCATTGCCACATGAATTCCCATGAATCTAATTTAAGAGAGCATAAAAGAACCTGTATCACCTTTAGGGCATCTGCAAAGTGCTGCTGGTTGGTACTTTGTTGTTCATTCATATTGCTTTTCTCAGCAGCTCTAACTGGCAGGCTGAGTCCCCCACCAGTGGACTCGCCAGGACAAGCTGCTCTGTGCCACCATGTGCTGCTCTGTGCTGCCATGGTGCTCTGCAGGCACATCCCACCTCCTGTAATTCAGTTTTATCCTGTGTCTTTGCACACACTTGGACTTGCCCGTGGCCAGCAGGCAGGGCCAAGCCTGGACAGGTGCCTGTGAGCCCCCAGTGCCTGCCCCAGCCAGGTGCCAGAGGAGGGAAAATGGGTTCCCACACCTCACTCATCTCTCCAGCCCTCTGCCTCCTCACCTTTTATCACATATGCTGAAACAGGAGCTGTTTCAAAAATGTAGTTCTTAATTTTTTTTTCCAAAATATAGATTAACATTTCTCAGAGACCTTTGAAGATGTAAATTCAACCAGATATATTTTAAAGTTCTTTTTAATCAGCACCAGAGCCCTCATTTGAACCATATGGAGGAGCAGAGGGACAAACTGGAGCTGAGGCAGTGGGACAGGGTGGGTGACACAGCAAACAGCCTCACCAGCAAGTCACACCAGTGAGGTAAGGCCAAATGGGGAGGCTCTCTGGGCACTGCACATGGTCATGGCCAGCACAACAGAGCATGAGAGTGCCATCAGGGTGGCTGGGAAAATGGATTTCCTCATTTAACCAACTGTATCATTGTGCAGTCATGTTTTGGAGATTAACAATGAACAGAAGAGGCTGCTGAGGCAGTGCTTCAGAGACAGGGACTCCATCCTGCAGAAGGGTCATTGACAGCCCTGACTGCAAACAGCAGGGCAGTGTTTGGGTGTTTGGGCTGCACAAGCAGGGCCAGCAGTGGGCTTGGAGCTGAGGTAATTTCATGAATGTCTCTGTGGGGAGAAGGGCCAGAGCAGAAATGGCCCCAGCTGCTGCAGGCAGTGCCTGGGCTTTCACAAGCCTCTGCAGGACAGCAGAAAGGTAAAACCCCCTTGTTATGGGGGCCACTGCCCAAACATTTCCTCTGGGAGCAGTTGGACAGAGCCTTGCTCCTCCTGGCCAGCTGTCAGCCTGGCTGCTGGACATGATCCTGGGTGTGGAGTGGCATGCCCAGGAGGAAAGGAGGCTGCTCCATCAAAGGCTCACAGCCTTTCCCACAGCAGGAGGAGCTTTGGGGTTTGCACAGGCTGGAAGAGCTGCACACTGTAAAAAGGGGGCTGGGCTGGCTGCCCTCACTCTCCCTCCTGCCAGTGTCACTCCAAGCATTTTGTGTGGTGGCTTTTGGCCAAATGAGAGCAGAGTCTGACCCGCTGAGTGGCCAAGGGGTTACCAGAGGGGCTGCTGGAGAGGGTGCAGCCCTCAGCAGGGTGGGAGCACCACCTCCTGCTCAGCTGAACACTCATCCTCTCACTTTGCAGAAAGCAGAGCAGGGCTTTATTGCAGGATTAGTCCTGGGCACAACCATGGCTCCATGAGAGCCGGGAGCAGCACAGAGCTGAGCTCAGTGGGGTCTCCACTGGTGCACACAAAGAGCAGGCTGGGGAAGAGCTGTGCTACCTGACAAACACAGAGCAGAGGTGAAAAGGAACTTCAGAGTTTGCCTCCAGCTTCCCCCGCATTCAAACCTGACTTGGATTCCCTTCTCCATCTTAAAAGCTCCTCTAGCCCTGCCTGACTCCAAGTGCAGGAAGAGCCTTGACTCTGCCACTCTTTTCTGCCTCTCAGCCCTTTTTCTCAGCAAGATTATTGTGAATGCAAACTGATGGGCTGAGAAGGGCAGAGCTCTTGCCCAGCTCTGCACCTGTGGGACCTGAGCCTCCCACTCGTGTCACCATGAGGGTGGGTGCTGGGAGCCCCATTGACAGGGATTTCTCAAAATGTATTTTTACCATTGCAAGTACTGTCAACCTTCTCTGATACCTTTTGCCTGGGTTGTGGAGGAAGTGCAGAGTGTTGGGCACTAAAATAGAAAATATTTATTTAAAGAAGTCAAATGTTCTAATTTCTTCTCTCTTCTGGTGGCTGTAAATTAATGGCAGTTCAGCACTCTGCTGAAATAAGTGGAGTGGGATTGTGGGAGAGCTCTTTTTAGACAGGAATATAAATATACACCACTTTAATTGTGTATATTTAATATACACCCACTCATTTGCTTTTTAATGTGAACAAGGCTTCAGCAGGCTCCAAAGAGCATTGATACCCACATTCTGCCCTGGAGCAGCCCCAGCTCCCAGGGACCTCCAGCTTGTCCACAGGCAGGTTTTAGGCACTGCTCAAGGAGTCAAACAGCTCTTCCTGTGTCTGTGACTTTAGCCTGGAAAAAGGGCTCCACACTTGCAAAAGTGGCAAATTAGCAAAGGAAATATAGGAGCCCCCTGCTCTGCTCATTCCCCATGAGATATTACTGGGTGGTAAAACCTCCCCAGCACAGCAATAACCATCACATGCTGTAATGGAATGTGGTCAGGCTGTGGGTTCTTCCCCACATCTGTGGTTGGTTCTTTTTGGAAGGGGAAGAAGGGCTGCCCTGTATTTGAAGGTTTTTCAGAAACCTCTGCAGTGGCCTCATCCTGCTGCCACTGATGCCTGACTGGGAAGTGGCTGACTGGTGCTGGTGATTTCTGGAAGCCAGGTTCAAATACCCAAAGGCTGCCCTGCATTGGAAAGGGGGCAGGACACCCCAGCAATGTTGCTGATGGGCTCTCCAGAGCTATCAGGCCAGAGAGCTCTGCTTCTTTATGTTAGTAAATATTGATACACAGCTTTACCTTGAGTTTTTTGCAATTTGCTGTCAGGGAAATAGAATAATACTTCTTTCTTTCACCTTTGTATTGGAGTGTAATCACCATCCTTAGCCATGTGCAGAGAGCTGCATCCTGGAGCTGTAATTGCACTGGGGACACACCATAATGCAGAATAATAACTCCATGCTAATGAGCTCCATGCACTCAGTCAGGATCAGACCTGCCATCTCCCTTCCCAATGAAATTACTGCTGGCCTGCTCATGCTGCTTTTCCAAGTGTATGCTAAGGTTTGCAACCAACTGGAGCAAGTCTCAGTTTTGATTCAATTTGTCTTCTGAGTTATCCAACAGAGCAAGGCAAAGCCAGGACAGCAAAGTAGACATGGATCTTCAGGGCTCTCTTTAATTTTCAGTGTATCTGCAATTTAAGGGAGTAAACACAGCCATGCTGAAGATGCATAAATACAGCTTGGAGTGCCATTGAAATCTAGGTCAAGGTTCCAGCTCTGCCTGGGTGTTTCATTACCTGAAATGTTCTGTGCTGCTCCAGGAGCAGGGGGAGGACACTGCTGAGCCTGATGACAGCAGGTAGGCTTCTGCATAATCAGCAGCAGCTCCACTGCAGACTGTAAACAGCTCATGTGGGCCATTGCTGAGCTGGAATTGCTGAATTATTACTGAATCTCACTGGTCTGTCCTGGCAAAGGCCTTTGGCTCTCCAGTGGCTTCAGTCCTCAGCTGTGCTCCAAGGAGCACTTCCAGCATTTGCCAGCACTAACCAAATTGCCTTCCAGGTGTTTGGAGGGAGGGATAGAGCTGTCAATGTGACAGTTGTTAACAAAATACATAATTTGGAGGGGGAAAAAAAGGATTTGCATTGATACACATTCATTTGCTTTGCAATCCAAGTATATGACTGCTGCAGAACATGACTCTATTCCATATTTGAGACCCAGTCTGTGTTTGTGTTTTAAGCTAGCCTTCCAAGCAAAACATGTGAAAGGAGAACATTTAAACAGGAAGGGTTCATGAATTTTTTTTTTACCTCATAAATTTCTGTAGGTCTTGTTGCTGCTAATTACTGGAGATCTCAGCACAAGAGCTTTTCTTTCTAGCAAACCAGCTTCTCATGTTTCCTGCCCTTCAGTTAATCAGTTTTAATCTCCCCTCTGTTTGTTTATTTAACTTCACAAAGCTAATTGAGTGTTTGTGGCAGGAGTCTGCCAGGGGCTGGGACAGCAGAGTTGGTCTGTGCGCACACAGCGTGGGCAGCGGGTGGGCTCTGGCAGTGCCACCACGGCCTCTGGGTGTTCCAGGAGCCAGGTCTGCCTCTGCCCCGCTGTGCCTGCCCCTGTGCCTCCCAGGGAGGCTGTTTTCCCCGGAGGAGGGAGCCTGGTGGGGCTGGCAGCAGGCAAGCACTGTGCAGGCTGGGCACAGGCAGCTGCCAGGGCTGGTGGCTGCAGCAGGCAAGGCAGAGTCCCAGCTGGAGAGGGTGGGTCGGCATCAGGTAAGGCAGGGATGTGGATGGAAGCCTCTGATTCCTCTGCTGGGGTTAGAAAAGCAGATTAGAAAATAGAACATTGAGGGTCTCTATAGAAACCTTTGTGTTAACTGAAGGAAGATGCTTGTGGTGACAGTGGTGGGCTTGTGTCCTGTCCAACTCTGCTGTCCCCTGTCCCCTCCCTGGCACAGAAACACCCTTTGGAAATGCCAGGCACACACTGCTGGCTGGGAACAGGTAGCAGAGAGCAGCTGGGAGCAGCTCCTTCCTCCCTGTGCCCTGGAATCTGGCTCCACAAGATGCAAACCAGGAACTCTGTGCAGTGAGTGTTGTTCTCCTCAGCCACTCCTGTGCTTCCCACCCCAGTGCCTGGTGTGTGCCCCCCACAGCAGCTGCCTCCACACTCACCCTGCCTGGGGGACTTGGTGTTCCCAGTGCTCTCTTGGGTCTTCTGAGCAACATTAGGAGATGGCTCTTCTCAAAATCTGTGTTTAGCTGATGGTAAGGTTCTTTTGTCCATGTGTTTTTCGCCTTCACCATGCAAGAGTAACTAAGCAGAGCTGATTTTAATGAGTTTTTTCTTTTCATCCTTTAAAATGGGTCCCTAAATCCCATCAGACTCTGGCCCCCTTATACATTTCTGTGATGTCACATGGCTACAGGCTCAAAGGAGATGCCAGTGGAAAAATCTTCCTGCCTAAGGGGAAATCCTGAAAGGATGGGTCTGCTCTAAGGTGTCTTAGTCACGCTCACCAATGCACATTATCACTGCAAACTTGTTTTTGGCACCTGTGCTGCTGGAAATTGTATTTCAGCATGGGAGGAACAGGCTGTAGTGCAAGAACCCTTCAGAAGGTCCTACATGAGTTCCTGGTATGACAAAACTAACCTCAAGCCATGAGGTAGGTGGCACTCTGTTTCTAAAATGACTTGAGGCATTATGCACAGTCCTGTAAAGCTGCAAAATGGGGCTGCTCTGTTTCCTGCTGTAGCTCAAGAGGTTTGGAGCAATTGGTTCATCATTTGCTACCAAAAAAGCACTTCCCTGAAGCTGTGGCTGCCACATCTTCTTTTGCAGCAGGCTCTTTATTTTTGTGCTTATAACACTGCAGTTTATTTCCGTGGCAACAACTCTAATGTGATCATTTGCATCCATAATAACTTCGCTGTTACTAGAAAAGGTAAAACTGTGATGATCTTTTTGAAAAAGTGAGCTGGGTCCAACTGAAATTGAAAACTATAAAAAAAAAATACTAACAATTAAGTTGATTTCTGGGGCATAAAATCATGGCATATTGAGCTGAGCAGATGATTTTTCCCGTAACGCTGCTGTGGTGAGGGGTGAGCCTGCGTAAGCCGGCTGGAGAGCAGAGACTGCAGAGCAGGGAACACACAAACACTCTCAGTTGTGTTTTACTTAAGCTTTCACAACGTTGCTCTCTGTTTTCCCTTCCTCGAGGACTGCAATCACTCATGTCCTGCTTCCCTTCGCTCTGCTAAGTGATGCACAAATTGTTCCTGCATTCCAGGTTAGTTTGTGACATCCCTCTCTTGTGTTTGCATGGGGATGATGAAGATGCTGCCCTGCTCATCAGGAAATGAGTGGGCTGCCTGCCTCCAGACTCAGAGGAGCTTATCCAGGCTGGTGGAACAGCTATGGCTCAGCACCAGCCCTGAACCAGGGTTTGCCCCAGCACTGCCAGTTGTTCAGTGGTTTTGCATGTTTTATCTTTCACCTGTATCCACAATCTCAGTGCTGTCCTCCACTGAGGAGCTTAGGATGAAACATGGACTTTGCTGGGATAAGCACATTGACAAACTAAGGCCAAAATGCATTTCTCTTGGTTCAGATCCAAACCAGCCACAGGGTGTCTTTCCTAGTTCTATCTCCTGTAGGTTTTGCTTGCTTTACATTTGTTTAGAACACAGCATTTTTTAAAAAATTTCTTACACACACTCATGTTTAAATAAAAGAGAATCTTGCTTGCATGATGAGACATACCAACTGTCTTGATTCAAACAATCCTCTGTTTTGATGAATTGATTAAATCTATTTTAGCTAAATACTTAGCCGAAGTCAGCTAAAGTGAGCTAAGAAATATACTCTCCATAGTCTTTGAGTAGCCTGGTCTAGTAAAAAGTCTAAAAACCCAGGGGGTTGGAATTTGGATGGTCTTCAGGGTCCCTTCCAACCCAGGCCACTCTGGGTTGGAAGGGACCATAAATTCTAGACTTTCCTGAAAAGCTTTCCTCCGCAAATTAGAAGTAAGAAAGCTGACACTAATAAAACAGAGCAGGCTATCAGTTTGGCTGGTGTAGAAATACCAGATAATGCAGTTTTCCATTAATTACTGACTGCATAACCATGTTGAGAAGTTCAACATCTCTGAGAAAGGTAAGGTCCATGTAAGCCACTTGAGCCCACACATGGTTATGAGCACTTTATCCTTGCTTCATGCAGCTCAGTGAGCAAGTATCTCTTTTCTTTGTTGTGTGTGATGTGGGTTGAGATAGAATTACAAAACTAATCCTCCTTTCCTGCTGCTTTGTCTCATCTCATTTTCATAGGCTGAGAAGAACAAAAATCCCACATCCAATAATGCAAACGTTGGCTTGCCTCAGCCCTGTGTTCCCTTGCCAAAGAGGGGTGAGAGGGCTCTTTCCAGCCTCTGAGTGCTCCTAGGACATCCATGATCTACACTGCACCTGGCCTGGGTCTGCCTCTTCTTCCTGCGTGTTGCTCCTGCCCGTGGTGCTCACCTACACCAGCGTATGGATTTGGCAGGTAAAGCTTTTGCTATGCATAGATGATCTGCATTCTATATAATTATGATAATTAATGCATGGTCTTAGTTAGAATACAGTTCTGAAAAATTGTGTCTCTTTTCAATGTCCCTCTTTTCCTGTTGCATGATACTGCAGTTTCTTAACAGCTATTGGAGTCACCACATCATATGTGTTCCTTGTTGCTGTATTTATTTTTTTTGCTTCAAATTCAGAGTATCATCAGTATTGATTCTCAAGATGGTTGCTTTGTTGTTTCTAGAGAGACATGCAGATTGAGCCACTTTCCATTTAATATTAACTGAAACTCACCAGAACATTCTCACCTGCATGGCAACCAGAAGCCCATCTGTGCCTAACATCAATAGTCCAAAGTGAGAGAGTGTGCTTTTGACAGGGGAAATACACACTGTGGAAACCCTTATCAGGTCTGAATGGGAAAATCTGGGTGGGAAAAGCCACCCTGTCCCTAACACCAGGCGCAGGTCACGTCCAATTTCAGCTGTGAGTAATGGACAGCAGTGATTCACTGCACAGCTAGGCTCATAAAGTCCACTCCTTATTCCCAGAGACAAATGGGAGTGATATTTTTATAGGCAAGTGTTATTGTTGGTGAGCCCTTTCTAGGTCAGTCTGAAGCAACACACGTAGCCCCTCCTGGCTGACTCCCAGCTCCGTGCAAGCTGGCAGCTCCACTGGCTGCTGGTTTGGAGGGACCTGCTGGACAAACCACTCTGACAGAATTGGGAACCGCCTACAAAACTGCACCTGAGCCAGTACCAAAATTCAGGAGTGCTGAGCTCTACTCTTTGAGGGAAAAAGAAGAGTGACAAATGATTGTCAGGGAAGAGGAAGCCTGATCATCTGGTGCTCTTTTGCTGAGAGATGACACCAGTGCAAGCTCCCTGTTTGGGGTGTTTGGGGTTTTGCTCCCCCTCAATGTAATGGTGCTCTTTTGCTTACAAGAAATCAGCACAGTGTTAATTTCACCGTGCCTTAATTATTCCTTTTCTGTTTTCTCTACATATATGGCTGCTTTACTGCTTTAATGCAGTATTTTCCATTAAGCAGTTCTATGCAGTACAACAAAAATAAACACACAGCAACGTGCGTAAGATGAAACCATTAAACTCACTCAAAGAATACAGTTCATAAATTAAAAGTGCTTATGCTTATACTTTATTATTGATTGCTGAGTTGATACAAGAAGAAGAACTTGCCCTTAGGAAACAAAACTCATGGTTCCTTAAGCTTTTCTTTGTCAGGAAGCCAAAAAGACAACATTAAATGGAAATGTCACCATTTGTTCTTGTCAAATGTAGTTTATTCAATTAGATCTTTTATAACTCTACTGAGTTATACAAAGGAGGTTAATATTTTTTTTTGTTTTCCTTCTTGCTGTGCCTCTAATACACACAGAGATAAGTTGGCCTAGTAAAATATACAGTGTAATTTGGTAATGTGTTTATTGGATTCCAGTAAAAGACTATGAGAAATTATCCAAAATTTTCGCTTCTTCAACTGAAATTTTCTTCTCTCTCTTTTTGTCTTGTTTTTCCTTTTGCTTTTTTATTGTTTTTCATTGTTTGGGAAGGTACGTAATAATCTTGCAAGTTTTTGTTTCCTGAAAATGCTACAAAAAAGAAATTCCTAGGAGCAGATTTGGGTTTTTCCCCTGAGTTAAGAAAGAAAGAAGAGATTGTTGGTTTTTTGTTTTTTTTCCTGAGTTAAGAAAGAAAGACTTCCCAAAGAACAAGGTCTTTAGATACACTCATGTTTTCAAAAATTTAACTGTGGTTGTGAAACATATCTGACATATTGCAGAATGATAAGAGGAGCTTAAGTTTACAGTAACTTACCACTCAAAACTGTCTTATAGAGGGTTCAGATCCGTTCAGGGTTTATGGATATGGCTTAAACCAGCAAAAACATATTCCTTTTTCCTTGTGGGGTTAGTTTTCTGCCCAATTGGCAGCTGGAGCTCCACTCAGCTCCAGAGGTCAAAAAATATCACCACTGATGTAAGGAAGAGAGGCAGGAGTATGCAGCCTGTGCCGGGGCAAGGAGAGGACCAGTGTGATGTCAATTTTAGGTTCACTTGCCCAGGGACAGAATTGCAGCCAAAGCAGCTGGGTAAAGCCCTGGGCATGCTCACAAGTTCTACTGGACTGGGACAGTGCTACCATGCCTGGCCACAGATGTAAAGAGAAGGAGAAACAAGGCTGTTCAGCAGACTCAAGGCTGAGAACCACATGTGTGGCCCATGGCTGCTTCTTAAAAGTACCTGCAAGCTATTTAAAAGTACCTTTCACTATGTCAATCTACAGGAGATGAGTGGATTTCTTGAAAGAACCAACACCCTTCCTGGAAAAACTGCAACAGTTCAGAAAAGGTGAAAGTTGAGCACTGCCACCCTCTCCCTCTTGTGTAATTTGATTAGCTCATCCTCTGAGACAGCAGGATCTGCCATCCCCACTGTGCCAGGTTTAGGGCTTTTTCTAAGTCTTGTGTTGTACTGGGAACTGCTATCATGTTTGAACTTAGCTGAGGACATGAAACCAGCTGCGGTTTGGCAAGCCACATAGGCCAGAGCTAGTTTTTGTTCTCTGTTAATTCACCTGCTTGTGGCTTTTTGTGCTGCCCAGGATGTAATTAGCTTGCTCTGGAGATGCTGAGCATGTTTGTCTGGAGCTGGGCTGATGCTGACTGATGGGCAGCAGCAATGTCCTCTGGGCTGGTCACTCCTGTCACAGCAGGCACAGCTGCTGGGCCGTGACATGGAGAGAGCCCAGGGCCAAGGCTTCCCTTGGTTTCTGTGTCCCTGAGTCTGAGAGGAGCACTGGAGGGGTCTTCACATTTTGGCTACCCTGACTGGTAAGGAAGTAGTGGGGCTGATGTGCAGAAACCCTTCCATCAGCTCCCAGGCCAGACAAGGGAGCAGAAGGGCTGGAAATGAAGGTGTGCTGTGGCACAGGCTTTGTGGAGCGGCCTCTGGGAGGGACGCTGCAAACTGTGGTGACTAAGAGTGGCCTGGAAGCTAAACCCCATCTAACTAAGGGTGTCAATTCAGGAAACTGCTTAATCCCATTTAAATGCAAGCTGCTTCCTACAGAGGTGGCCTCCTCACACCCCACATGTGCACTCCCACCCTCTCCCTGCTCTTGTCCCTGGGTGTCCCTGAGCTGTGGGGTTGACTCAGACCACGTTGTTCACCCAGTACAAAGCAGATGATGTTCACTGGAGGCTCAGTTTGTGTCAGGCCATAACTATGCATACAAGAATCTGACCTAGGAGGCTCCATCTGCCAGGGCTGAAGGAGAAATGCTGCTCTGTTTGGGGCCTTCCCTTCCACTGGATTGCGTAAAAGGAAACCGGACTGCACAGAAGTGAAAAATGCTCAGGGCTGAACTCCATCCAGCAGCTCAGGAGACTAAAAAGGAGAAAACCGCTGAAAGCTCCTCTTAGCTACTTCATGTAGGAAGCACACGAAACCTGGGGCCTTGCACCAAGCTCCAGTAAGCATGACTGCAAAATGAGGAGGCTTCTTTTGGAAATATCACTTGGAAGAAACCAGCCAGCCAAGGATGGTTTGATGGGTTTGCTGATACATTTATACAAGTGAACAGTCTGGAGGCCAGGAAGGAGCTCTGGTTTCCAGATAAATGCCCTCTCCCACATTCACTTTATTACTGAGCACAGCTCACTTCCATTTCCTTTCCTATTCTTTGCTCCTGTTTCAGGACAGGGATGAGAAGGGTTGGAGAGGGGCTGGGGCTCACTGCTCACACAGCCCTGCCAGGGAGCACAACCCAAAATAAACACTCTTTCATCACTGCTCTTCTTATGCCTTCATTTTAAACACAGCTTTTCCATTCCAGGTGTAAACACACCCCAGGTTTATCACCTCTGGTTTCTGGAAATGGACATTAATTTTGGGAAGCAAGTGGAAGACCAGCATTCTGCCAGGGTAAGTTCCCAGTTTCCAGCAGTCTGTTGCATGGGGCCTTGCTGCCAGAGCACAAGATTGCTTCTCTGCAGTGAGGAGCCTGTGGTGATTGCTTCTTCCAGTCTTGGCTGATAAGTGTGCCTGCAGAGTGGTAACAAAAGGTGTTACAAAACTTCTGGGAGGAAAGGCAGATCAGGGAAATTTTGATAAGGGATAGGTGGGAACTGAAAGTGAGAGACAGGAGAAGACTTCTGAGTTTAATCTGTGATGCAAAAACCAAAACAAAACCAAAAAACCCCAAACCAACCAAAAAACCCTGCAAAACCTCAAAGAACTCAGGATATAAAAGTAAGGATAAAAGCCAAAAAACCCATGGGAGTTCTTCCAGCTTCCCCTCCCTGTCCTGCTCCCTGTTCCCCTGTGGTGTGGGTGTGTTGCTGCTCTGCATCTCCCCTGCAGTGAGTCCCACACTCTCTCCTGGCCTGGTGCTGCAGGTGATGTGTCTGGCACACACACCTGAGGCTGCCCAGCTGGGAGATGCCCACCTCAGGCAGCTGGGCATTCCCACCAGTGTCCTGCCTGCCAGCCCAGCACCAGGCACCAGCCAAGGGGAACACGGGGCTGTGTGTGGCATCAGAGGGGCTTCCCCCAGCCAGGCTGCTGTGGGTGAAAGTCAGGGGATGGGGAGAGCTTTGGGGCTCTCTCAGTGCCCACATAACACACCTCCCCACGAAAGCCTGTAGGTCTACAAGAGCTCCTCTGTGCAGCTCAGGATGTGCACCTGGCCCTGCCCCTGCCCACAGTGGCACAGCTCCATCCCAGGCTGCACATGAGGCAATTCCCAGGGGGACAGGCAGGGGAACAAGTCCTGGCAGACCTGGAGAGAGCTGAACAGGTACTGAGCAGTGCTGGCCTCCAGATTGCACACTTAACAGTAAAAGCCATTATCACACCAAGTAAATACATGAAAATACATTACTTCAGGTGACTTTTTATAGTAATGTCCTGCCTGTACCATTGCTGAAGTCTTTAGTGAGTTCCTTCTCTGGTAAAATCTGATCTCTTTTTTTTTTTTTTTATTATTTTTAATTATGTACTATTTCAGAAATGTCATCCTATTTCCCACTGTCATACAAAGTGCCTGAGGCTGTGATTGAAAAATCTTATGAAAAGACTCATATTCTGTTTCTAATCAGATATGTTTCTGTCTTTAGAGTACCTACTAGTTTCTTTTTGCCTGCATGACATTTCTATTTTGATCTAACCTCTTCTTTCCCTCCCCCTGTTGCAGTACCTCTGTCTCCATGGCCCATTTCTCCTTCACAAGTTGTTAATGTGAAAAAATTACACTGCCCCATACCTGGGCAGGTCAGCTTCAAGCACTCCTGAATCACAGCTTCAGCCAATGTTTACAGTGGCTAACAATGAAAAGTGTTTTTATGCTGAGGATAATGGTGTATTTGCACTGTAAGATAAACCTTAGATGTAAAAATCATTATTTATTTAATAGGCACATCAAAGAATACCACGAGAGAAGGGAATTTCAAAGTTTCCCAGAATAATTAGATTTCTACTATTATGTGAGGTATTTTTTTTTCCTCCTGACTCAATAATAATGAGTAATAGAAGTCTAGTTCTCAGAAATCATTTAAAGCATTACTAGACTGAGAAGAAAGATAAAGAGGAATTGTTTCCTTAGGAGCTAGAAATCTAGTAAGTGACAGGACTGCACAGCTAATGAGAGAAAGAAAGGTCTGACTTGGAGCAGACTGCAGCACTTCCGAAACCTGAGAAAGATTTTCTCCTAGGAAGGAGGAGAAGTACCATGGGGAAAGCTCATTGCTCGATTTCCTACGGTACTTTCCTTAATGAAATGCATATTTAAATAAGCAGGAGCTCAGTAGTGGAAGTATCCTATAGCATCATTGTGCATTGTGCTCCATGGCACAGAAGCACCACTGAGGGCAGCCCTGTCCCCAGCATTGCATATTCTAGGTAGAGAGTGGCACAGAAAAGACATCCTTTGTGGATCTCCCCTTACAGATTTGTCAGAAGGACTTTCTAAAGCCTCTGATGACTGACTGTGAAACAAGGCCCCAGTTGATTAAGAAACCGACTGGCTTGGCGGAAGAATGAGGTCCTCAGTTTAAATTCAGCCTGGTTTCCGTTTTCTGAGCCCTTTCCATGGCTCACAGAGAAATCCCTCACAATTTGTTAACCCTTTGCTCTGCCTGGCTGAGCCCTGGGAAGCTGTGGGTACCCATGGCTGTCTGTTGGTGCTGTGCCCCCAGCCCCAGGCTGGCAGGAGAAGGCTCAGCAGGCAGGGCTCCTGGGAGAGCTGCGTCCCCAGGAGCAGAAAGGAGGAACCAAGGGAAAAGGGCATCCAGCAGGGAAGGAAGGCTCACACAAGAGGCACTATTTTCCATTTTTCTCACAGTACTTTCAAGTACTATCAAATACAAAGGTATATTTTCCTTTGTCCTAAATACTGTATTACAAAAAAAAAAAATCTGTTTCAAGTGGCCCAAAGTATATGGCTGAAAGCTTTTCAGAGATAATAATCTGCAGGTGTGTTCCAGCCCTAGACAGTGATGGATCTGCTGCAGGGAGTCCTTCCAACAAAGAAAGGAGCTCCTTCTTGTGGGATGTGCAACACAGCAGGAATGAAAAGCTCGAAAGAATATTTATCTATGTACAGGTGACAAAGATAGTGTCAGTTTAATTTTAAAATCAATACAGGCATTGTAATTATTTCTAATAGCAGGAAGCAAGACTCTTATGTCCCTTGTCATTAGGGCTGGTGAAGTCAGGACAGGGAACATGAGTGGGAGATTAGTTCAGGACAGGAGAGAAAGGCCAGTTTCAGAGTATAGATCCCACCAGATGGATTTTTAATGTGTCAGGAGGAGAAAAAAGGAGGCTGATCCTCAATGCAGTACAGTACTTTTGAGAGAATAAAACTAACAATAGCATATACAGCTGTCATAGGGAAATTTTTTTCTGGACCAGCTCCAAGAAACAAGGTCTGGACCAAAAAAAAAAAAAAATCCCTTCAATAGCATGTGTGATAAATACAATACCTTCTTTAACCTAGAAAGAGAAGTAGAAAGGCTGGAAAGAGCACTATTGTGTATGACTTTTGTGGTATTTTTGTGGAAAACTGACTAACAAGCACATGATGCGCAGCTTGGTAGAGTGGGGGGAAAGTGCTGGGACAGAAACCTGAGTTTCCTGAGAAATTATTCTGACTGACATTAAAACAAACTCAGTTCACACATTTGTAGGAGAAAACCTCCACTGCCAGATTTCTAATGAAGAGGTAGCCATGATCAAGCCACAAAAAGCAAAGAGGCATGGCAAAGGTTTTTAAAACTGGCAACATACTGAAGAAAGTCTATACGGAATATGTTGGCTCCAACTGCAATATTGAAACAGCTGTTGAATTTCAGGCTGAAAAAGCATAAAATAATGAGAACTGGTAACACAAGCTCCAATTCCGAAATACTTATGTGACAAGCAGAAGAGAAACTCATTAGGCAGCTGAAAATGTCACAGAACTAATTGTTTAATTTTGCTACCCTCTGTTGCATGCATATCAAAAACCACTCATAAAGATGAGGAATATTCAACTTTTTAGGAGCAGCAGTAGACTGTGACATCTGAGCATCTCCATGCTCCAAATTCTTGCTGTCTGGCACCACAGTAAAGGAATGTCACTATTCCCATTTTTACAGACAGGGAGGTAGATGAAAACAAATGATTTCCTAAAGGTTGCACTGAGAGCTTCTTCACAGGTCAGGGACTGAACCCAAGTCCCCAAAGAACTAGCTAAATCTTTGGCCACTGGAGGTTTGGGGCTTTTCCTGAGTTGTGAAATGGGTCATTGTTAATAATCCAGAATTGTTGTTCTTCTTTCCTTTGACAGATTTAAGGGTTCTCAGTGCCACCTCCTTGTTCTCTCGCATTTTATATAGAGCATGCTCTGCATATTTGGGTGAAAGCCAAGCGTGCCTCAGTTCCCCATCTGCTCTTTTTATGTTGCAACTTATCTCCCATCCCACCTCTGCATTGTCTCTTATAAGTGTATCTCTAATCTCAAGCAGTGTTCAGCAAACCCAGATATCAGTGTCACAAGGGGTGGCTGCAGCAGCAGAGCCCCTCACGGTGTCCACAGTGCATCTATGGAAAACTTGAGCAGCCCTAGGAACACATCACTGGGTGTTTGAGATTATTTTCAAGAACCTTCACTAAGCCTCCACCAGGAATAGGGAGACAGCTGTTAACACTCCAGAAATACCAAGTGAAGGTTTGAATGCCAATCCAGAAAAGGAGTTGAAAATATAGTAGATGATTTATCAAGGGCATATTGGAGAAGTGTGAACAGAGATGCTGCTGTAATGATGTATCTTAAAAGTGCCTGATATTCAAATGGCTGCTTAGAGATTTCCAGTCAGACATGGCAAAATCCATGATAATTGCCAGTGTTAAGGGAGTCTCTGTTAAATGAGCACCAAAAGGCAAAATGTGAAGAGCTTGAGGACAACGAGATTTGTTGAGAACAATGGAATTTGGCCGATTTGGTTTGGTTTGTGAAATTTTTTGGTTGGTATTGGTTTTTTTGTTTCAGTGGTTTTTGGCTTTTTTTTTTGTTGTTGTTGTTTTTTTTAATTTTATTTTTTAAAACGTTCTAGTGGAGATTGTTATAAAGAATTAAGAAGGAAATGGAATTTAGCACCATCCCACTTGGTAGCAGTGGCAGTTCTCCCACTCTACATCCAGAATGGATGGAGAGAGGACTGAGGTCTGGGGATGGAGCAGTGAGTGTGGTGGGGACTGAAGGAAGAGTATCTGCTGCTTTTGTTTCCCCCACTTCACCTCTGTTGGTGTCAGAGGCAGCTGGAAGGCAGCCAGTCATGCCATGGGAATAGCAATCCAAACAATAGGAATTGGTAATATAAGGGATGCTCGGCAAGAGGGTTGTACAAGAGAAGAAGTGTTGTAGCCCTAGGTGTGAGGTGTGAATTGCTGAATGCAGAGTGTTCAGGAAAGATGGATGCAGGATCAAAGGAGCTGCTGGCACTGCTTGAGTGAGCCTGAAGCTTGGTTTTGTCTTCATTGTTTGGAATTGGCTTTCAGCTTCTGCTGCTCTAGTACTGCAACTGTTTTGACAGAAACTTAATAAAAGTGGGAGTCAGCTGCTCTGAGGGACCTGTGTGTCCCACCTGGGAGCACAGTCCAAGTCCATCAGGTAAGTAGCTGGCCATGTGTGGGCACACAGTTGCCATGCCAGTGCCAGACATGTGGTGTGTGCAAACAGGGAACTCAAAAATCGAGTCTTGAAGGTATGGGGGTCATTACCAGAGATGTGATGTACCTTGAATCTGTTTAATAACAGTGTCTTAGAACAAGCCAATCCTAGTGATCACAAAGAGAGACCAGCAAGGTTCTGTGCATCTTGAATACAGTGTATGGACACTGGGCTCTGACTCTCTGTCTTTGATGTTGGGTGATTATTTATTTCCATGCAAACTAGATTCTCAATGCTGCTGAACTGGAATTCACTTGTCCTGTGTTGCTCTGCAAGTGTGAACAGACCACTCCTGAAAGGTGAGGGAGATCTGTGGTGTTTGGTGGCTGCCTGACACTGGTTCTACACAGGTGTGAAAAGCTGGGGTCAGACTTGCTTTATTTGACTGAAACAGGCTTAATAAAAATGTCTTTGTTTTGCCTCTGAAAGGAAATAATATCCAGTAGGCAGTTCTCTGTTCTTGATGACAGTGAACACTCAGTACAAATGATGTAATATTAGATTGCTCAACACTTAACATGGAGGAAAAGCTTATAAAAATTGGATATGTGAAGATTTATTGAGAGAAACCATGGCAAGCTACCAGGAACTCCTCTGTGACAGAAATAGCTACCCTAAGAAAGCAAAGTCCAGAGCACCTCTGGGGCCAGGGCTGTCCAGACAGTGAGATAGTGAGAAATGGTTTCTCTAGAAGCACAGGGAATCTGAAGTGCTCTTGGAAGAATTGGATGGATGAGACATGCTGGTGCTCTGAGCTCTCTCAAAGCTACTTTAGGCCTAACACCTAGCCTTTCTCCTACAAGTTACTAAACCCTTGCTTTGATATGTCCATTTATTTAACACAAATGGTTGTTCTGCCTGAACAAATACCACTCACAAGGGGCAGGCATAAAGGCACCAGGGGGGAACCTTTGGTCTGGTCTATGAAACAAGTGGGAAATTCCTCAGAAAAGCTGAATTTGCTTTATGCAGCTCTCTGCCATCTGGATTACCTTCCTGGACCTTCCTGATGACATGATTGCCAAAAATAGCTTCCTCTGATGCCACAGGACATGAGAATGATAACATAAGGCCAGGGCAACATAAGGTGTCTGACTCCTGTTGCTTCACACACCATGTGCCTCCAACCCCTCCAGGCACAGTTAGAAGAACCCTCTGAGGGGACTTCTCTGCAGTTATTTGAACCTGGGCAGATGTTTTACATGGCCCTCCCTGGCCTCTGAACCACAGAGTGCACCAAATGAGCTGCAGATATTGGCTGCTTCATGGCATTGTTCCCTGGGGGAGGCACATCCACGTTCTACTGCAGAAATACAGCTCTCAGTGTCAATTATCCAGGAACTCATGAAGGTAGAAATCCCAATTCATGTATTTATGATCCTTGGGTAAGTGGCTCTGCAGACAAGCTGAAATGAGCCATCATTCCTGGGGTGCTCCTCTCTCCTCGAGCACTGACAGCTTTCCTGAGTGCTGCCATCCCAAGGGAGGGCACTGGGGCTGCACATCAATCACTCCTGAAGGGTTGTCAAGCCTGATGGGGCAAGAGCAAGGCTGAGCCAAGGATGCTGTTGCCTCCGTGTGGGAGCTTTCTGACTGAACAGCTTATCCACTGGGCCCAAATGGTGCAACTGGGAAACAAAGCAGCAAAATCCTAGCTGACAAAAGTAGATGGAGGCAAGCCAGGACTAGAGCAAAACAAAAGCTGCAAATAAAATATAGATCATCTCAGTTAAAAAAAAAAAAAAGAAAAAAAAAAAAAGAAGAAAGAAAAAGGATTCTTGTGTGGCCCAGGTAGTCCATGCAGTGATGGGCACAGAGAAGGCTTGGGAGTTTGGACCTTGATTCCTGTCCCCTCTTATGACACTGGAACACAGTGGGGAAGGCAGAACTATCAATCCAGTGCAACAAAAATAGAAAAAGTCATGTTTTTGTTTTAGAAGGAGGAGATGTGGAACAGCCTCTGGTTCACTGTGTCCTGTCTTGGTTAAGGGGTAGCTTTAATCTCCGGTCTGCTGGGCTGTGTGTGTTTGGGGTGGAAAGGTGCTGACCCAGGGAGGACCCTGAGAGAGACTTTGGTGCAGAGCTGAGGTTTTCTGAGACTGGTCCGTGAGCCCAGCAGCTTCTATGTGGTTTCAGAGTGCAGACAGCATACGCAGCCTGGAGACTGGAGCACACCCCCAGAACTGTTATGAGAGCTGTGGAAATGGCAGTCACTGTGGAGCCACAGAGAGATGGATCACTGTGGTAACATCCTCTGTTCAGGGAGGGATACTCCTGGCGCTTGGGCCCCAGCCAGAGGTTCAGACTTGGGAGGGAAATGTGCCCCACCAGAGCTGTTCAGCCTCACTCCATGGCTTCAGTGTGCCTAATTAATTCCTAATTGCTGGGGGAGCCACTGGCTGGGGCAACTGCCTAGCCTCCCAACTTCTGGCATGGTGAAAGGTGACCAGCCTGGGACAGAGGCTTCTTCCTCCCTCCCTTTCCTGGTGGTGCTAGGATCCAGGATGGGTGCATCTGCTGCAGCCTCAGAAAGAGAAGGAGTTTGTGCTGGTGCAGCAGGGAAGGGACAGGCAGAGACAATCTCTGTGTGGCAGGGGCTGGCCTCAGCCATCTGGACAGAGTTTGAGCTGGCACTGCCACCCAAAGGGACAGAAATAAATGAGGTGGGTGGGAAGTTGTGGAGGATAACCACAGGGCAAGAGCATGGGCTGCATCTGTCCACAACACCCACACACCATGGGAATGGCAGTGCTGAGGCCTGGGAACACTGCAGCATCCTGTGTGTTCCCTGCTTCCTTTGTTTTTCCCTTGTGGTATCATTCCCTGTGAGCACTGACCTGAGCAGATGTAATGCATTTAAGCTTCAGTCCAGCTGTTTGTACTAAAGAAATGTCTTTTGTGATTAAAGGTGCTCATTCTGTTATTGGTAGTTGTAAACAAATTTTCTGAACCTTACTGTTTCTCTATTTTTTAAGAGTATCTGTCTCCCATAGTGTTGCTGGGTTTTATCTTTTAATTACAAAAAAACCAAACAAACCAATCCCCAAACAATATTTATGTCATATGTTTTTATATATTGACCATGTATTATAATATATTAAACCTTTCTTACAGACTGACTGATAGTGGGTAGTTGGTCTTTTAGTCCTAAAGCACAGTAGAAACTAAACTTAAAGAATTAGATTTGACCTCTTTTTTTTTTTTTTTTTTTTTTTTTTTTTTTTTTGTTACATACATACCACTCCTCTGAAGCAGACTGCTCTGGTACCTCAGAAAATGGAGACATTAATTCACAAATTAGTGTGGCATTACTAAAACAAACTCCACCCTTTTTTGAAAGAATGAGTTTGAATTGTGAACCATTCAGTCTACTTCTGCCTTCAGAAAATGCAATGTCACAGACTTCAGAAACTTAAAAATTGTTAGCTTGAACTCCATCTCTAAGAAGGGGACATGGGAAAGGACCTTTCCCATCAAGTCTTAAATCAATTCTTTAAGCTTTGAACCAGTTAATCCTGTCTTTATTGTTGTTGTAGCACAAACTGACTCAATGGGATGTCTGAACTGAACCATAGGCAAGAACCTCTCCTCCCAAGCAGAGAGAATTCCCGGGAGAAACTCATGCTGGAATGCAGAGGGGAGTAAGAAAACCCAAGACACTGAGGCATCAAATACACCAGAGGGGGAGAGTGGAGAAACAAACAGGTGAAAATAGAAAAAGAATGTTTTTCAATATGATGGTAGGTGCTTTATGCATAAGAAAGTTTTCTATCTATCTATCTACCTATCTATCTATCTATCTATCTATCTATCTATCTATCTATCTATCTATCTATCTATCTATCAAAAACCTCACATTACCCAGAGTTGAGTTCTTAATTGCCAAGCCCTAGAGACCTAGAGAGGTCACCAAAAACCCTGACAGAAGGCACAGAAGATGAAGATCATTAGCATGATTAGAGTTCAAGTGCAGGCAGAAAAATAAAGATACCAGAAATATCTTGCTAAGAAATAACAGGGTTTTCAAAGCAAGCCTTGAAGTATATTTATTAGTGGAAAAGCAAGAAACCTTTATTAGCCAAAGACTGCCTGATCTGCCATCTTACACATTATTTTAGCAACACTACCAAAGCAAGATTTCCTGTGTGACACCTCAGCTTGCAGACTCAGATTCTTGGCCTGAGTATGAGAGCTTATCCTCAGAGGATCCAATGTACTTGTTAGCTCCAAAAGCCACTTGAATGGGTGGATAAAACACAACAACACCACCCCAAACCAAAAACCTGAATTCCTAATCTGTAAATCTCTGGAGAGAATATTAGCTTTTTATTGTTTCCCTATCAATAAAATGCAGGAAGTAGTCTAAATGCCTCACCTCTACAACTTCCCATTATTTATCATATCAAATATCCTTTCTTCCAGGCTTTTTGGTTTACTCCTGCAGATAGATTTTGCAGACATGTTCAGCATATGGAGCAGAACAGATCCAAACTTGTACAATCAAATGCAAAGTGCCTTCATGTGCTGCTGCTTCAGAGTGTGAACTCCCAGAGAAGGCAATGCACTGAACTGTATTATGAACTGAGAGCATGAAAACACCCAGGTAGTCTTGGAAAAATGGTTAATCAGGAAGTATTCACTGGAGTTGGCAGGCAAGAACATTTTACAAATGCTTGTTTCATAAATATTTATTTTAAGAATTGAATTTTGGGAGTTTTCAGACAAAAGAAGCCATAAAACAGTGAAGAGAAACTTCAAGATTGAAATTCTTATGTGTGTGATTTTTTTTTTTTTTTTTTTTGCTTTATATTTCTTATCATTTCTTTTCTTCTTTTTGGTTTTGAAAGAACTGAAGAAACTAAAGTCTACAAAAGCCAGTCTCAGGCAGAATGTAGAGCCAGCACCAGGTATCCAGAAGAATGAGTTAGTAATAGAGAAACCTACAGCTTGTAGCCAAAATGCCTCGAGCTGTTTGCATTAAGTTATCTTGAATCAACTAGGTGTTGTGTATTTCCTGAAGAGCATGACCAAAAACTCACCGAGGCTGTGGATCTCCAAGTAGGTTATGGCTAAAAGCCTGACTAATGTTTTATGTGTCTTTTTGGTGCATTTCCAAAAGGATGTTTGTTTGTTTTTACTCATTTCTTACTCATGAAAAAAAAACCAAACCCAACAACCCAGTGAACTTAAGTAGGGTTTACAATACAGGATTCATTTTTCATTTGTTAGAGAGCATTTCCTCTAGACTGTAGACAAATTGTTTCCCGGCACAGAAAAATCTGTATTGATGTGGTCAAGATTTAAAATTTAGCAATGAACTTCCTCTACTGGGGATGTTCTGAATTTCTTCAGTGCAGTGAATCATTCTGGTGGTGGAACCAAATTCAACTTACTTATGTTGAATGGCAAAGGAACAACAAAAACTTTCCCAAATTTGAAAATATCACTGAAAAAGAAGAAAAGCTCAATTGTCTTCAGCCATTATGGGCTGCCCTAATTTGAATCACATGGGAAAATGCTTTGTTAATGGCTCTCTTCCTTTACTCTTCATGGCAACAAACCAAACCAAACCCTTTTCTTTGTTCTTTTCCTTTATGCAATGCCTTTCCATCTGGTTTTAGAAGAAGCTGGTCCTGTGGGTTAGCAAAGATTTTGAAGTACTCGAGATCTGGGGTCATTTCTACAGACATCCACAACAGCCATGGACTGACCACCTCCATTACTGTGCTGTAAAATGGGAATATTCCACTTTACCTCAGGAGGCTGTTGCTAGAAAATCTATTTATTGCTGTAATATGTCCAGCTGGTATTAAATAATACCACAGGATCATTTAAGGCAAATATATAGTTTGTATTTTTCCTTACAAGTGTGTGCTGCGTAGAGTTTAAGCTAATAAGTCCCGATGATGATTTATGATGAGGAACAAATTTGAATAGATTTAAATACATACACGTAAAAGAAATATGTGCAGCCTCCCAGAACTCTTTGAAATATAAATGTGAGAATTCCTTTAGGTATAGTGCTGGAAGCCTTCACGTCAGACCATATTGTCAGGTGCCAGGCAGAAGGAGCCAGCCAGACTCACTGATTTATGCAGCTTTCTGCTGGAAGACCCCAAAGACTGCAACCCTCTACTGCTCTCAGCTGTGGGGCAGGAGGTGGGATGAGCTCCATGAATGCCTCCTTCAGCTTTTAAACCCAACTAGAAGGCTTATTCCCGTGTGTTCTGGACCTACAGTCTTTTGTCTGCTTTTCCATACCAGCTTCTCCATGTTTGATATTCATTTTTTTCCCTTCCTTAGGGTATTATTTACAACTGAAGAGCAGAATGTTATAGGCTGAGCTGACAGGGCACTAAATATAGCAAAAGCAGGGCAGTTCCCCACTCTAATCATCTCCTTCTGCTTTTATGTAGATAGTAAATGATGGGCCACAGAGGGAATTGCCATTTGTCTCTAGGAAATACATGTCAAAGGAGTTTAAGCGTTACATCCTGCCCACACGGGGAAGTTAATTTAGGCTTGACGCAGCAGTGCTGGCTTTTCCTACCACTGAGCACTTGCAGATGAGCTCTTTAGTCCTTCAGCTGAGTGCCATAGAGACCGTGGTTTTGAATAGGGTACTTACAATGGCAAATGGCACCATTTCCAGCCTGAAGGAGCAGGCGAATTTCAGCCATTCAGTCACATCATCCCCCGGCCGTCCGTGTGTCCCAGCCTTGGGAAGCAGCCCTGCCTTGGCCGAGGCTGGGCTCTGCCCCTCAGGACCCGGGCCAGCCTGAGGCTGCCATTTGCTTTGTTTGTGCGTCGGGCTCGTTCCCCTGACTCGCCTCCCCTGAGCCAGCTGACTTGCCTGTGCTTTTTTCCCTCTGCCAAGTCTGCTTTGCTGCCTTCTTTCAGGTCTGGAGCTGTTCTGCTGCCTGCTCTTTTAACAGCTGTCCAAGTGCGCAGGAAGAGTTGAACCAACACTAAAACCTGGCCAGCTCCGCTCACTTGGGTCCTACAACCTAAACACAGTGCACAAAAGTTTAAGCAGCAGCCTCGCTGATGGGGCTTAGCCCTAAATCCACACAAATCCAAGGTAATCTGGAAGCAGCTCGCTGCTGCTTTAACGTCAGCCTGAGACGGGGGCTGGAGGAGCTGGGAGCTGTGTGCGTGCCTTGACAGAGAAAGTTTGTGATCTAAAGGTTTCAAAATCTGCATAATGAAAGCTGCCAGAAAGTTTAGTGCAGCAGTTCTGCTTTTCCCCGTGCAGAGCTACAGGGCACAGGTTAAGGCTCAGCTCCAAGAAGAGTGAGGTATTGCAATGCAAAGGAGCAGAGGAGATGCTGAGTACGAGGATATCAGTTAAACTTTCTGACCAGCCTAAGGGTTCTTCATGTATTTTATCCACTGGCTGACTAATGTAAAATACAAAAGTATTCTGCCTGGCAAGCCAGGGGCAGAACTGCAGTCTCCACCCTCCCAAAGGATGATTTAAATACGAAGCTACAATGCCGTGGTCTTCCTTTCCTTCTGCCTGCTTAAATGCATTTTTAATGCAAAGTAGGAAGGCACCAAAATCTCTCTTTCTCCAGAAAAGCCTCAGACAGGGTAGACAGAGACTTCTCTTGGGAACACCAGCAACTCTCCTCCTGCCTTCATTGGAATTAAAACCACACTGTGTTCTAAGTGACCACCTAAGCCTGAGGCACAGGAAGAGTGGGGTGCTACCTCCTCTCTAGCTGTGAGCTGAGCACAGCACCAGGTACTGTGGTATTTTTTACCTAGGCAGTCTCAGCAGTGACCAGAGTCACCCAGTGAGCCAAACCACGAGCCTGACTGCACAGGAGTGTGGACAAGAGCAGAAGCTCAGGCTTAGTCCCCCAGGGGATATGAGCTCTTCATGGTCCACTGTGGATTTAGACATTCTTTGTGAAGTCACCGTTCAGTAAGAATTCTCTTATACCCTCGTGAAGGTACAAAATACAGATGATGATAGTGATCTATAAAACCCAAAAACTGGACACACTTTTTCCTTCAGTAATTATTTGCTCATTACAGGCAAAGCATTTCAGAGTTGTTCCTTCTGAGGTGCTAAGGTCACCTGCTTTGGTGATTGTGTTGTAAGCCTGCTGTGTCCCAAGGCACCAATACTTCCCAGTTAAAACACTGCAGATGAACACAATGAAAGCAAATAAAAAATCTTCCACTTCCAAAGAATTGTTGATTGGAAATGTTTCCTTATTTCTGACACCAATGAAGGCAGCCTGCTTGTTTGCAGGGTGAAGCAGAGTACAGACTTTTTAATCCTCAATCCCAAATTCACCTAAATGATTTAGGGCCAAATATTCCTCTTATTTACACCAGTGTAAATTTAGGGAAATTTCATCCAACTTAATGTACTGCCAGGTGGTGGATTTTGCCTCAGATCTCATTATTTTGGGGTTTTTATTTATATTCAGCCACTGTGTGTACACACAGATACAAAGCAGTAATTTTTGCCAGCAAGAAGAGAGTGGAGTTTGCTATATAAATCGGTATTTCTCAGTCAATATGTTGCAACCCCTGAAGGGGTTATAAAAACCATCTGGGGGCTTGTAAAAAACTGAAAATTTTATAACAATCTAAAGCAAAGAAAATGTCATTTCTTCTACTCTCCAAAGAGCAGCACCATTCTCTTGGCAACCTGTCAAACCCATACATGAAACAATAAATTCTTTAGGCTTATCACTTTTACCATTTTTTTTTTCTTTGGCTTTATAAAACATGTATGAGAAGTGGGAAGTTTCCTTTTTTTCCCCCTTTTATGTAGGATTTCCTATCTGAACTGCTTGAGAAATGTTGCTTTCAAATTTTTGGCCTCAAAAGGCAGTAAATTTCTTTAAGGGCCTCTGCCTTGGTCTTCTCCTAACCTGCTTGTTAAAACTACAGTCTATTTTGTCAAGCTTAGGCTTGTTTGTGTTGGAGCCAGTTTTTCTATTTCACTGTGACTTTCTGCCTGTCAGTTTCCTCTTTCAGCCTAAATCACACTGGGAAACATCAACATTTCCCTTTGTGGGAAGATATGTTTTGCATCAAGTGGAAAAAACAGATGAGATTTCCTGTATCCTCATTAGCAATGTGGTGTAGGGTTTGAAATCTGCCCTTTCTAAGGTGAGATACCATCTGAAGAACCTCTCTGCTTTTAAGTATAGCCGCACAGCACATACAGCTTGTCAGTGAATTTTGCTTTCATGTACGCATCTTTCATCTCTGTGCATAGGCACTTATCTATGAAATTAATTCTAGTAGCAACCAAGTGTGTCCCACCTAAAGAAATCAGAGGATAAATTCAGAAAAAAAGGCTCATTGTTGGTTTTTTCCCCTACCAGGATGAGATGCCTCACACAAGGACTGGGCAGGCAGCAGAGCTGCTGGGGCTCTGGGACCCTGCGTGGGGTAGGGGGAAAAGGAGGGGATGGCAGTGTTCCCTTTTGGCAGCTGTTTGCTTGGGTGGGCAAATCTCAGGCAGCTTCACCTCAAATTCCTCTTGACTTCAGCTATTTTTGCCTGATTTCCACAAATTAGTTCTTTGTTGGCGCAAAGTACTTAGTAGGTGTGGTGCCTCACTCTTTCCAGAAAGCCTGACTTGCTAAGTGCTTAGTGGGCACAAATTTGATCACTTAAACCGCTTGCTAAGGAGGAGGAACAGCGCTTTCTTGCCTGGTGGGAGGTGGTTGTCCACAGCCAGGAACTGAATGAGCTGTGGGTGATGTGGCAACAACCAAGGGGAGGAACTGCACTTCTGGCTTTTGCTCTTCAGCTCCAGCTTCACTGGGCTGGAACTGTGCTGTCCAAACTGGGTGGAATCAAAACTTGGACACTTTCATGTCATTTTCATTTGCTTTGAACACCCCTTCCTTTTCCCTGTCCCATTTCTACTGAAGACAGACTACAAAGTCTGCACGTGAGGAGGATGGGCTCAGATCCAAGAGGAGGGCATTTGTGGGCTTGGCTGTTGGCTTAGGTCTTCAAGCTCTCAGAGCAGAACCAGGATTCCTGCTCCAAGTTCTGAGTTCAGCTAGCTAGTCAGGGTCTAGCTCTTCAGCTACCTTTCCATATGTCAGATTGTACCACAATGATCCTAAAATCATTCAGTGGTATTTTCCCATGTGGTTTTCATGATGCTGAGTGGTTGGGCAAGGGATCTGACACTTTCTGCCTTCATGCCTGAGAGAAAATGGAAACCCAAGGGTTGTCTCTGCTAATATGAAAAAACATGAAAAAGGTGGCTGTTGGGTATTTTTCTGGGTTTTTTTTTTTTTTGTTTCTTAATTAATCTCCCTTCTCAATTCAGAAATGGATCTCAGTAGAAATGATGGTATGAAACATTTTGGAAAAAGAAGATAAATTTTAATTAAAAAATCAAACAGGTTAGTAAATAGCCTACCAAACGTCCACCTCAGCTAGCACTGCCCATGAAGAAACCATTCCTGGACAGCCCAGCCTTCCAACACCAGCACCTTATCTTACCCTAATTCCCCATGCCCTGGCTGAGGCTCAGCTCCTTGCCTCTGAGCACTGCCTCGCTGTGCCACATCTCTCATCCATGTTTCCATCATTTCTGTTTTGCCCAGGCACAGGCCCCTGCACTGAGAGAGTCACCTGGGTGCACACAAGGCTCTCCACCATAAACACCAGCAGCAGCTGCCACCGCTGCTGCTCCGGCTCATGCCAGGAGATGGGCTGTTTTGATTTTTTATCCAGAGAAGTCCAAACTCCTGAGGGAAGAAATGTGGTTTATTGCATACTTATCCTGTTTCTTCAAAGCTGAACTGTGCCATGCATGAAAATTTGTTTGGAAACAGGGAGCAGAAACGATGACTTAACAAAGCAGTGCCGTGTAACAAGGCAGTGCTGTCCACCGCCGCACAACACGCTGCCGGTTTTCTTGAAGTTGTCAGCACTACTGGTTTTGTACAAAGAGTGGAAATTCCTTCTTGTACTTTGTCAGTCAAGGAGTCCGGGGCTGTCAGTCAGTGTTACGGTTAACATGTGTTTTCCCAGGTTTACACTTCTGTCCTGCCGCACTGCTCAGTGCTACACTGAAGCAGGAACAACTTCCCTCCCTCCGATCCCTCCCGTTGTTTGTGCAGATTAAACCCCAGGGCCACACAAGGCACGGAGGTCCCAGGCTGAGCCATTTCCTCATCCCTCGGTGAGGACGTGGGAGCACACGGGGAGGAGCCCCTTGGCCAAAACCCTCCAAGCTCCCAGCACGGCACTGCCGGGAAGGGGCCGCATGGAGCCGGCCTCGGCGGTCCCCGTCCCGTCACCACCGCCGGGGTGTCCTGCCGGGCCGAGCCGAGCCCCTGGGCACCTCCACCGCTGCCCGGGCTTCCCCTCGTCCGGGCCAGGGCCGATCCAGCGGGGCGCTGCCACACGGAGCTCAGGCAGGGCCGGCGCCGGGCTCGCCCCCCGCGCCGCTCCGGCGCTGCCCTGGGCGGGCCCGCGGGGCGAGGGGCGGGCGGGCGGGCGGGGCGGCCCGGGCGCTATAAATGGCGGGCGGCGCCGCCGCGCTCCGGCCCAGCGGCGCGGGGCGAGGGGCAGCGGCGGCCGGGCGGCGGCGGAGGGCGGCGGGCGAGGTGAGCGGGGCCGCCCGGCACCGTGCGGGCACGGCCGGGCCGGGAGGGGAGCGGGGCACCCAAAGTTTGGCTGCTGACAGCGCGGGGGTCGCTCCGGCGGCTCCTCGGTGCGCTCCTGTTACCTGCTCGCACAAGTTTCCCAGCACCGGGTGCGTGGGCGCTGTGCCGGGAGCGGGGCTTCGGGCGCGCCGAGTTTCTTCCAAGATAGGTGCTGGCTTTGTGCGAGCAGGGAGGGGTTTTGCCCCGAAGGAAGCGGGTTTGAGGCTGGCAGCCCGCGGGGAGCGGCGCGGCGCGGGAGACGCTTCGCTCCCGGTGCGGGAGAGGCGGCGCTGCCCGGGCACCGGCTGCGCTGCCAGCGCTGGGGAGCCGCAAGTTGTTCGCTTGCGTTCGTGTCCCTTGTCTGCCGTGAGAGAGAGCTTGCTGCTGCTGTGCTAAATAAAAGTAATAAATCATAATTCGGTTAGTATCTGAAATTTACTTGGCTTTTCGAGTGACAGAGTAACGGGGGAGGAACGTTTACGGCCGTTGCCCTTTGGGGAGGAAGGGGTGATATTGTGATACTGTAACAGGATTTAGATAGGGCTGATGGCATCCCGTTGTGTGCTGGAGCGGAGAGCTGGTTAACCAGAACTCTGACCTCGGCTCACTTTGGAGTGATACGGGAGCTGCTTCGTGTATCGCGTTCTGGGAAGATTTGGAAATGCAGAGTCCTTTGTCTCTTGGTGAAAATGCTGCTTGATATTTTAGCTCGGTACTGTGTAATGCATCTTAACAGAAAAATACCTTTGGAGAAACCATTGTAGTAACAAATAGGTGTTAACATGTCAAATTTCCCATAAAACTAGGGAATATCTGTTTATGGATTAGAGGCCTTTGATTTATTTCTCTCCCCCTTTCTCATGCCTGCATATGATTCTGAACGTGGTTTGGCTTTTGTGGTTGTAATCGCATTCTTGGGCAACTTCCTGAAAGAGAAACCTGGTAGAATGACTTTTTTTTTTTTCACTGCGCTGAAAAATGACCTCTTGTTCCTTCACTTTCTCTGGTGCGAGCATTTAGTAATGTCTTGTCCCCAGCTTGCCACAGGAATTCATTAGAAACCTGATTTTGTAGGGACTATTCGCAAAACGTACGTAGGTGTAAGCAGCTGTGCTGCTGTGTAGCTCTGGAGAAACTGCAGACATCCTTGAGGAAAGTGAAAAGCAGCTGCATGCCTGCTGAGTGCTCAGATGAGCCTTTGGAGTGTGAGGGGAAGAGCAATGCAAATAAAAAGGCAGAATTAATAAGTAGATTAATTCAGCTGCATGTGAGATATACTAGGTTGGAGATCTAGCATTTTGTGGGGTGTGATTAAACTCATGAGAACAGCAGCTTGTTTGGCACAGGAGCAAACTTTGAGTGATGAATGCTAGTCCACAGCTTTTTACAATTACAGACAAGTTGTATGTCAGGCAACCTATAAGCAAATTGTGACAAGGGCTCTTGAGATGCTGGAAGGCAGCTTCTCTGGGCATTGCTGTTTTATGCCCTCCCCAGGTATGAGGATGGTGGAAGAACTCCTCTTTGCTCTGATTGGTGATATGGCCATCACTATAGTCACACATACATTTATATCTATATATAGCTCTATGGATCTCATGTGGGAGGCAATAGAAACTCATGTCAGAACAAAAAAGAAAACAGAAACCCGCAGTGCATTTTGTCTCAAGGTGTATACAGAAGTGTTGGAGCTTCTGTTTGGTGTTGTCATTGACAACCAGGAGAATAGCATGTCTTAGTGGCATGTGGAGACTTTTAGCCTGAGTGTCTAAATCACACAGGCAGAAATGTGTTCCCAACCTAGAGTTTCTTACCAGCATCTGCTAGGCAGAAAAATGTCAAGCAGGGAGCCCAGCAAGTTGCACCAGGTATTTTTAGACTAGATTGAAGTGAATGTGTCTGTATAAATACTGAAAAATAACCACCTCACCTTACTGCTAGGAATTACAGTGGAGAGGCATGTAAATTTCATGTATCCACAGCAAGGGGTCAGTTCAGAGGGAGCTCTGGGTGGAGATTTGTGGTGGTGGGCACAGCATCTGCCTGGCTCATGCAGCTGGTTGTGGCTTTTGGTTCTTGATAGGAACTGCTGTGCTCGTTCTTGAAAAAGCTGAGGCTCGGTGGAAGGTTTTTCTTGGAAGCTGGGGTTAGGGGTTGTCTGGGCTGCTTGAATTGCTTAATCACAAGCATGCATGAAAGAGCATGCTTTTGTAATACTAATTAAGGGGAAATGAATTCTAATCATCAAAACATTTCCAGTCAACTTGGTATGTTAACTGAATTCTGTGATTCTCTGGGGTCCAAGGTTTTATACATGAGAAGACAGGGAAAAGATGGATCATCATCACTAATCTGTGAAGTGTTGCTAGATACAGTCATCTTTACCTGCCTCTGAGCATCTTCCCAGTTACCTGTGGCATAGCTAATGAATCAAGTTTTAGGGCAAAGTGCTGGCCTGTAAGAACCATGTCATTCTGTGCACCTCTACTAGCCATAAACATCTTCTGAATAAGTGTAGTGATATAAGGAATTGCCTCTTTTTGCTAGTGGTAGCATGGAGTAGTCACCTACATATGAATTTAAAGATTTAGTGTAAATGTAAAGATTCAGTGTAAGTTAGGGAAGTATGAAAATATAAGAAGGTTTTTATTATTATTAAAGTAGATAGCTTCTTTGTGTAAAAACTGGAAAGCTGAATATGTGCAACCGTGTGTGTGTTCAGGTGTCTCCTCTGTGATGGTAAAAGTGGTGGCAGGAGAGCAATAGAAGTGGTAGCATTCTGCAGCTGGAGCTGCACAAACGTCTAGGCTGGCATGCTATGGGCAAAAAAAGCTGTCCTGTGTTTTGCTTGTTCTTGTCTCTTTAGGGAGAGACTCTGGTTCATACTTGACTTCTGTAGGCAGAGTTGAGGTCTGTGCTGAAGTGAGAGCCACTAATGATGGACTGGAAAAGTACGGGGCAATTTTAGTGGCAATGCTAGTGTAAGCTGTAGGTTCTTGAGCTGTTTATCATGGCCTTGAAATACACTTAAATGCTAACTGAAATGCTTTCTAAATCCATTAGCACCTCTCCTTGAGCAGTGTCTGTGGAAAAACATGCGTTTTGGCAGCTGCTGTGTCTTTTCTGTGGTCTGGTGTTTACCTGTAATGGCCAGAAAGGTAATTCTTTTCCCTTATTTTCATGCTGAAATCAAAAGGTGCCTTATGCTGGGGTCCAATAATTATGCCACAAAGCAATTTAAAATATTGAAAGCATATTCATCTTGTGGAATTATCTCCCCTTGGAGAAAATACCCGTTTTGCTGACCATGCTCAGCCATGTGGTGCAAAGGGTGGGCTTCAGGCAGTCTGCTGTTGGCATCCTGGGCTCTGGAAACTGCAGCCTGAAGTTCTCCTCAGTCTGATGGGACCATGGAAGCAGTTGTGGAAGAGATCAAGACTGATGGCCAGTGAGGCTGAGCTGAAGAAGCCTGTTCAAGGCTGTGTGTATGTGGTTGCTTGGCATGCAGATGGGTTGGTTTGTGAGAAACAGGAGTCACCAAGAGACTGTAAGCTACAGGAGTAAACCCCCTGGACTCTCCAGATGCACTAGTGAGAAATTATGGTACATTCTAGCTCTCTTAGTTTGGCTGATGTGCAGGGGATATGAATTCATGTTCCTCAGCTCTGTAGCTTTGACCAAGCCTATTTTTATATTAAATGCTTTCTGTATTATTTAACAGCTCTCTCTTTAAGCCTCTGTTCTCACAGAAGGACATGTTGAGGTGTTTAGTGATGTTTCTCACTGCTTCTGAGATGGTTCTGTCATCTGGTGTGAACTGTAAGCTTCTGCTTGCCCAAAGCTGAATGAGGTTTCAGGTTTTTTTTTTTTTAATAGGAGAGGGGCAGTTTCCCATTGGCTGACAAGTTACAGGTACAAAACCAAGAGGAGAACTGAACATGATTCGTTTTTCCTCTTCCATTCTGTTATCGTATAACTTTACATCCCTAAGCAATCTAAGAAATGCCATGTAGAAGCTGGTGCATTATCTGTATGTCTCCATCTTGCTAGGCACCCTGCTCTCCCAGAAAGAGCAGTTCCTGTGTCTTTCTCAGCAGTGAAACAAGCTGAGGCCTCCAGCTGCTCTGGCAGCTCGCTTGGAGAGGTTGCTTTCCCAGCTAATTGCCTACTTCCTCTGCAGAGGTTTGTCATCTGCCTTACAGAAACAGTGATGGACTCTGTGGAGCCTCAGCCAGCACAGCTCACAACTCAGCCCACAAGCTCTCAGGCTGAACTGAATCAGACAGTTTAATATACAGGTCATGACCTGCTCTTGGAGAATTCTTGTGCATAGTTCATACTCTGTTGTCCCTTTTTTTACTATGGAAATTTAAGACTTGCCTTCCCAGAAACCTGTAGTAAAGCCAGTGGAATCAGTCAGAAGTGAGGTCAGTTTAACAAAAAGAGTGTTTTCTTAAATACAGGTCTTTAAATAGCTGGTAATTCTCTTACTGACTGGTTAATGTAAGCCTTCCTGCAATGACTGAGGAGGTGTCTATCTGAGCATATGGATGAGGTTCCCAGCACAAGGTTTCATTCCTGCATCCTTACAGCATCTGGGACTTCTGATGCTCTTGTGGTTGGCTAGTTCTGCTTCTGGAGCTTCCTGGGGGAAAAGATGAATATAAGTAAATGTGCTGTGAATAGAAATGATCTCCTTATCCTTTTTGGGTAACCTTCAAGGTAAGGCTGGAATGGCTGAGAAGAAGCCACTAAAAACTAGTATCTTGTGTTCCTGTGAGCTTAGGTCTGTTTCAGTGATGCTGTCCTGGATACAGAAAATCAGCATACATTTTTCATCTTAAATATTAATAACTTGGCTACATTACACTTTAAAGGTTATAGTTGTTATCTAGTTTTTCAGAGAAGGTTTCTAAATTAGCTTGCAAATAGGAAGTGGTTGATTGCTAATGATGTACAGTGTGATTAATAAATAAATAAAAGGCTAGTCACCCATTACTGTGCAGATCTCCAACCACAAGTGCAGTAAATGGTTAGAACTGCATTCCTGATCTCTCCAAGTAATCTGTCATTTGGTAGCATTCCCTGTGTACAAATGCTTAAAGTATCAGGTTTTGGCTATCAATGAGCTTGTGTAATTGCAAGTTTTTATGAATGTCATTGTTACGAACAGAGAATACTGGAGTTCCAACTCATTATTGACTGTAGGTACTTCTAGAGTAACTGCCAACACTGTACTGCTGTAGTCTTTCCCCTTGGATGGAGGAAGGATAAGTAAAAATTTAAAATAATCCAAGTAATTCAATATTACTTGCATTATTTTAAGTGAGGCTTCTTAAAGTCCTCTTGGGAGACTGTCTTCCCATCTTCTGTTACCAGTGGAGCATCTCTAAACCCAGCTGGCTTTAGTTAGATGTTGTATTGCTGATAGATCCTGCCATCTCTCTTAGCCTCCCAGGATAATAAAAATGTAAATAATGAAAAATAGTATGGCTCTATAGAAAGCCTAATTTTCAATTATGCTATAAACCCTGACTGAACCATAGAGTGTGGAGTGATGGAAATTGGGCTTTGTAGCATTGTTTAGTAGGAAATATAAATACCTCTTTTGCAGAGTAACCTAAACCTAAAAGTTGTAGAATCTGAAGGCCAACAGTCATCTCTTCTACTCTGCAGTGACTCACATGCCTTTTCAAAGCTCTGAAATATTAACTATTGGCTTGAGGACTCAATTCTATACCTTCAGTTTTCTTTATTTATTAAACAGTTGTTTTTTTTTCCCCTTTGCTTGACAGTTCTTTAAGCCCAAGTGTTAGAGATATTGGTGCCTTAACCCTTCTGAAGCAGAATGTATCCTGAGAGGCCTTGGCACTCAGTCTTCTCCAAGCACAGTTCCCCAGTGGCTGTGGAGCCGCCTCCCCAAGGCTGTTTCTGCTCTCCTAGCCTGGTAGGTGTGAGTGGCAGGGAGGGCATGTGTCACTGGCCAGCAGATGAAAACTTACCTGAGAAAAGGAGAACCAGGTTTGTTTGTGCTGCAGGCATGTAGTGGTGTGAGTCTTGCTATCAGATGGCACCAAGATACCTGTACTAAGTGAAAATGCATAAGGGTACTGGGTTTCCCTTTAATATTTTTAAGGAAGAAAAGATGGTCAAATCCTAAAGCAGAGGTGGGACTTAGGGTGGAGGTGGTGGTGAGGTGCCTGATAAGACACCAGCCATGGTTAGTCCAGTGCCTTGTGGACTATTTCGTTCGTAAATCTGTACTTACACAGCCCATTGCCAAGGAATTAGTACCCTGCACCTCATTAATGGGAGCTTGCAATGCTGCAGGCTTGCCTTTGGCTCCTAACGAGCCTGTGGTTGCATAGTGAGCATTGCTAACGTACAATAAATGTGGGAGCTGTGGTTCCATGAGGCCTTTCTTGCACTAAAAACTAAAAGTGGGGGCTTGAGTTTAGGCAGGTGCTCTGATTGTCAGACCCCTGTTCCCTGTCTCTACTGGGGTGAGCCCAGAGAAGAGGGTACAGCCTCCCCACCGTGCTCTGGAGTACTGCTGTGCTCCCTCTTTTGGGGAAACTGGTTCTGCAGCGTTAGTCTTGGTGAGCTGACTGTCCCATGCTTGTTTCTTCATTATGTTAAAATACCCACATTGCATAAAGAGCTTGAGATCAACCAAACCACCTCTTTAATAAAGGGACACCAGTAAATTAAAAACATAATTCTCTTTAATCTTTCTGATACTGTAAGACTTGATACTAGGTCTTGAAGAATTCTGTGGAAACTACTTTAAATACAGGAATAAGTAATACCTAGAAACTTTAGCAATTGTAGTTGAGCCTACAGTAACAAGAGAACACATAAAATTTGAGAATGGTGGTGGAATTGTGCAGTACCATAATAGTCTCTATAAGCCCCCTGCCCCATCAACTGTATTTGCTTCATGAAGTAGAGCTAAATTTGGCTCTTCAAATCGTGTATAAATGAGGGATGGAAGTAAAAGCAAATGATACATAAGAGCCTATCTATGTTCTTGGAACTCTGAGCAGTGCCTCTGTAGTTGTTTCACAGTCACAACTCAGTGGTGAAGTAAAAAACTCTGGTCAGCTTTGCTTGATGTGAAATTGATCTTTGTAATTAACTACCATGAACCACCACCAAATGCTGTAGAAGATAGATAGATACTGGTGACAAAATTAGTCTGGCTTGTGAGCTGGAGACCCTGGTCATGAGGCTACAGACAGTTTGAAATGGAGCTGGTCTCTCTGCACTTCATATTTAACAGGAAGTCCCAGAAAACAGTGGTGGTCAGGACTCTTGATAAAGAAGCAGTGAGCTTCCTGCTCATGGGAGAGCATCTCTTGGACAAAGAGATGGTTCCTGTGTGGGACCAGCTGGTTTTACAAGCTGGTGCTCTGCAGGGAAATTCCCACTTGGCAGGGGAGGCTGGTTGGACACAGCTGAACAGGCTTTCCAGAACGCACTAAAAACCTGAGAGAGAAAGTAATAGAAGAGAAAGGATTAAGGTTGGGAGAGGAAATATTCAGAACCAATACAATGCTTTTTGCATTCATGTGCCATGCTGTCTGTTGTGCCTGAAGTCAGACCCATGTCTTAAGATATAAAATCATTTTTTTAAAAACCCATCACTTCCAGCTTATCTCTGTGTACAAGTTATGTTTATATCTTGTTGACAGTAACTTACTCCTCTTCAGAGCAATGTGAGTACTGAGCTGTTTAAAACCTAGCAATCATCCTTTCTTGGAAATGCTCTGCATATACTGAACTTTCCAGGTATTGAGTAATAATAGAAGGAGTTGTTAGATGAAAAGGAAGAGCCAACATTCTGGAAGATGAAACATTTCCCAGATCTGTCGTGTGGAAGAAGCCAGAACTTCAGCAGGCTGAACTCAGGTTCAGGGTGAGGAGAGGATATTGAAGCTGAAGGCTTTGGTATGTAGGAGGCTTAGGCAGAAGGGCAGTCAGGAATGCCTGTGAGGGGCAGGGAGGCCTACCAAGAGGCTGGAGTGTTTTACCATCAGCTAAGCCCATCAGCTGGAAAACAAGACCCAGCACATGACCTCCCCACTGCAACCAGAGTGGTCTTCTTGCTTGGGAGAAACAATTGCTATGTGTTCAGCCAGCTCCTTTAATGACTGTTAACAAGTTTGGTTGAGTATTTATTCAGTCCTGCTGGAGAGAATTGGTTAAATGCCTGAAGTGAAGCTGCTTTCTTTCAGCTCGTATGTCAATTCAAATAAGACTTTTTAAGTTAGTAGCCCAGATGACAGTGGCATGGAAACGTCAACATCTCAGACTTGGAGAGGTTCCTGAATGTTTGTTCCAGGCTGGCTTTCTCTGGTCGCAGAGGCTGCCCAGTGCCTGCCACGTGGGCTCAGGGGCTCTGAGGGTTTTGGGCTTAATACAGTGAGAGCAGCAATGCTGTGAGACTGCTCCTCAGTTTTAGTCCCTTCAGCTGTGCCTGCTGCTCTTTGGTTTCAGCTGTTCACAGAAGTGCAGTCTGGTGTCTGAACTTCCTTGTGCTTGATATATCTTTAAAGAAGTTACAGAATCAATCTTGCAACTGCAAGAAGGAGCCTTTTGGATTATACATTATCGCTGTTGAAGTCAGGCTTCAAAATAAACACTTGGAAGTGTCTCATAGTGCAGTAATTACAGATATCTGAAAATCTATGTACAGTTGATTATTTCATCCTCAATCCACTGCAAAGTGTTCTTCAGCCTCTCTGGGGCAGGCCTTTTCTCCAACTTAGATATTAAATATGGGCATTTTTTCAGATCCTGTTTTTGCCTCTGATCTTGAACCAAACTAATTTCTCTTCTTCCTCTTGGGAAGATTGCAGCAGCTTAGTTTGGCTCTCTGAAAATGAAGTCCTTCCTAAGCTGGTTTTCTGCTGTAGGAGGATCTTCATTGTTAGCAGTATTTTGTGCCTGGGGCTGAAGATGTAACTTTTCCCTGCTCCACCAAATGCTTTTCTAGACGCAGATTAAACAGCCTGTATTAATATAACTTTGCTTTTGTAACAAGCATTCTATAAATGTAGGCTGAAAGCATCACATCCTCTTTGTTGATATAACTACTTCCATAATGATTTCATCCAAAAAACTTAAACTAGGTACTGTGGTGGTGATCTGAATAGTTGAGCCTAGTGAGAGCTGAGTATCCTGCCCAATACATCTGAGAGTCAGCGTTTGCAACACCAGCATGAAGCTGAGCTCATCCCAAGGTTGGGAGCCTGAAGACTTTCCATCATCTGTCATAAAACAACACAGAACCATCAGTGTACATAGGACATGCTGCTGTTTTCCTCCTCTGCCTTGCCCAGAGCTCTGTGCCTGACTGGAATAGTTGTCTAAAATTTCCTTTGTGGCTTAGGCTAGGCTCTGCAGTTAGGGTTATAGCTGGTACATCAGTGTGATGTACAGACTGTGGGGCAGGGGGAGTTGAGTTCTTGGTGTGCTTGCTGTGGAGATGGCATCTCTCATAAAGATGAACGTGTGGCACTGCTCTGTTCTGCTCAGAAACTCTAGCATTAGGGTTAAGAACTGGATTTGCATAACAAATTGAGGTCTATGATGACACTGGCTACGTTTCTTTGGGTTAGTGACAGCATTCCCATTGCGTGTTGAGAAGTTTAAATTGTGGATGTTGTCTTTCCTGTAAGTGCTCAGTCTAAGTGGGCAGCCTACCCTACAGAGGGACTTTTTTTTTGATCCAGCATCTTTCAAAAGCCCACATTTATGTAAATGAATTCGCCTATACACGTTCCTCCTCCTCAGTTTAACTTTGTAAAAAATATAAAGGTCATAGGCAAAGAAATGCCTAGCCTGTATTTTTGTTTGGTTTTCTGAAGCATTAGATTCAGATTTAACTATCACTAAGTTTTTTAGCTTCAGTGTTATGAAAGCTTGTTGAAAGCTTGTTGATATTCTGTATAGCAGGTCAGCTGTTTTCCATCCTACACATCATACATCCTTTTGGATTTCTTCTCCCAGCACTATGCTTAAGCTGTTTCTTCAGGATATGCAAATGCAATTCTTGATACTGGACTGCATAGAAGTTGATTTTACTAAAATCCATGATGGAAACTTCAATTGCAGGGATGCCACCTCTTCTCAAAGCTCCAATTGTCTCCCCAGTTACCTGGTTAAGTTACACAGTGGCCAGAGCAGGGCCAGGCCACGAAGTGGCTGCTCCATAACTTGTGATCAAAAGTGGTTTTACTCTTTTTCCATGCTCAGAGCACTGCACGACTTTGCTTCACTTATTCAATAGGTATCTGCTAGAGATTGTGCTCCAAAACAGAGACCAACCCATCTTAATGGTGTGTCAGGAAGGAGAGGTTAGGTGAATATGGGGAATTCTGGGGAAACCAGATGCGGGAGGTAATCAGTTGAAATAGACAAAAGCCCAAAATTCTGCAGCAGTGGCCTTGGGAGCAGAGTTGGGTTGTTTTGACAAGGCTCCACATATTATGGGGAGAACACAAGGCTGTCATCCTGAGTCTGTCAGGGGCTGTCATCAGTGAAGTAGAAAACGTGGAGACTTGCAATATATTCTGTGAAAGTCAAGGAGAGAAGTGTCTGATTTCAGTTAGGCTTGTGCAGATGAAGTACCTAAAATACAATGAAACATTGTTTTATGTGATTTCAAAGTGTCACTCCCGTCTCTTCCCTCATAGTATGCTTCTTGCCATATAAAGTATCAAGGGTAGGTTGCCCTCAAAACAGACCAGTTTCCTGTGGTTTGCTCTCAGGATCAGGTGGAGCTGCCTTGGTCAAAAGCCTGGTTTTCAGATGGCAGCTCCAACTGTGCTCTGTGATTATCTGGTACTGTCCCTGTCCATCACTATGTGGGACAGGCTGTATTGCACCAACATGCACCGTTTCTTCCTTCAAAGTGCCTCCAGTAAGACTTTGTAATACTTTTAGGGCCTTGAAGTTTCTTTTTGCCAAGATACTAGGTCCAGTTATAAGTCTGCTTAATATCGGTATTAAGAATTTGTTTAAACTACCCTTTGGGTTTCCAGGTTTGGGAGAAGAGATGGCCACCAAACCACCAAAGAAAACCCTAAAAGCTAGCCCTAAATGAAGCTTTTCATGGAGTTCCTCCTGCAAAGCAGCAGTGTCATCAGTGTGGAGCTGCTGCCTGCAAGAGAAGGAATTCTTGCCCTTAAGAACAAAACTGGAGGTTTCAGGTGGTTTGTGTTAGTATCAAAGAACACTGAAGAATGTTCCTTAACAATTTTAATTTATTTTGAAAAGTGCAAGTTTACTTTCCCTGTCAGGCTGTTGGCCCTCCCCCATGACATTTTCTTGCTGTAGCTGGTGATGAGGGGTGCAAGACAAACGTAGGAGTGACTCGTGTAACCTGCCTCAGGGGGTGCAAACCCAATCCGTGGTGCTTGGGTTTTGTTCCTGCTGGTCTCAGCTGCAGCTAGCTCAGTACAGCCTGAATTTTGGACTAAGCTTGAGTAGTTGCAGCAGATGGCTGATATGAAGCTCCTTTGGAAGGAATCGTGCTTTAGTGACCTCAGAGCTGCTTGGGGGATTAGTAGGTTTATGGAGAAGACTAAATTATTGGGTGGGCTGTTACCCTGCTTTGCAGGACAGCATTTTCACTTTTTCATGCATAACTTAAATCGGCAAGTTCCTCTGGTCAGAAGTGTACTAAAGTTGGGTTTGGGGGAGAAAGATGTCTAAACTCCCGCATCATTGTGTTTTCAGCGTTTGGTTAATTCTGCAACGACAAACTTCGTCCCCTCAAATGGTGTAGAAGAAAGTGGAAATGCTGTATTTGTCGCTTTCAAGTGTTTTAGCACAGTTAAAGTACGTGCTATTAAAAGATGATTAAACAAATCTGTACAAACACCAGCTGGTTTTCTGGTAGTCAAGTGCCTCCAGCATGGTTTGAACTCGCAGCGTAGGTAGGCTGGCGATGGCACAGCTCCTCGGGCTGTGTGGGAGGAGGCTGGCAGTGACAAGGCTGTGCCTCTGCTGGGCCCCAGCACCCTGGGGTGCTGCACCCAGAACAACAAGGGTGCCAGCTTGCTGCACTGGGGGCTCCAGGGCAGCACAGACCTGGTTCTGCATTTGTTATGCAAATAACACTTCATTCGGTTGGACACCTTCTGCAGCCTTGCTTCTGAAGTCAGTGAGGGAACAGGCTCCTGGCTGGTCTGGAAATGGAAGTCAGGGCTGTGAACTGTGTAAATGAAATGTCTTAAAAATGTTGTGAACAGGGAACATAATTTAAAGAAATTGGAGATTATTGCATGTTTCTCCAAGTATCCCTTTGCCCTAACAAAAAGGGTTGAATGCAGCTTCATGAGGAAGAAGTACAGCACAGCAGTTACACTGCTCAGTGTTTGTCGTTTGGGCTTGGCTGTCCATAATCAGTTGCTGATAGGTCCTGAACAAAATGTTGATGCTGCTTGTGCTTCAGCTCTTTGGAGCTCATGGATAATACTGAGTTCTGTCGGGTGTTAGACCTGCGGATGAAGATACGCCTGTTTTGAATATTAACTTCATTCTGTATACATTAGGTGCTCTATTTTCTTAAATGGAGAAGTACAGGTTGAAATCAAAGTTCAACATTTACATTTTAAAATCTAAAATTTTCCTCTACGTTCCTGTTATCGAGAATGTCAATTATGCAGCTGACTCTTATTGTTCTAGGCAGGTGTAAATTCCCACAACAGAAGGTCTGTTTGCATATGTATATATGCTTCTGTTCACTGCAGAAAATGATCTATGAGATGTAATGTGCATCACATACTAGTGGGTGAGGACCATACTACACTTCCCAGCGCTCATTTACCATAAAAGGCAATCTAAATAGAATGCCAAGGCTCATTTAACTTAAACACAGAACTACCTGAACTAGGGTGTTGTGGGAGACAGTCTCCTAACTTGGTGGCTTTTGTCCTTTATATAGGTACTGGTATCTAGCTATGTCATGATTATCATTGCATCTGGAAACCCCTAGACCTAAAATCGTGGTAGTGCTAAGTGAAACACAGTGAGTTGTGTGAGTGCCATTGCCAGAGCTCTGTGAATGGTGTGTGGTACGTGTGCAAGACTTGCCTGCTCTTTAGGTGAATAAGAATTTATGTTAAAAATGCTGTACTTGTGAAAGCTGACTTAACTTCCCCCTCTTGTTTTCTTACAGGTATCTCCAACCGGGAACCATGAACTGGCATTTTTCACTCCTCTTTGTTCTTGGGACTTTAATGTCTGTATGTTCCCAGTTCAGTTTTTATCCTCTGGAGGAGCTTAGCTCTGATGTTGGAATCCAGGTCTTCAATCAAATAGTGAAAGCTAAGCCTCAGGACAATGTTGTTGTTTCTCCTCACGGGATTGCATCTGTCCTGGGGGTGTTGCAGCTGGGAGCTGATGGCAAGACAAAGAAGCAGCTGACAACTATGATGAGATACAGTGTAAATGGTCAGTGATCCTAAGGTGGTTTTGGGTGTGTTTTGTCAGACTCCTCACGATGTGTGAGATGGCTTTCAAAGTGTGGTAGATTGCATCATGCACCAATTAACTCTGTTTACCAAAGCAGAGAATGGACATGCTTGAAGTTAATTGGCAATTTGAGCATGGGTATGTACATATACCCAAACTGGCTTATAAGCAGCTTGGTTAATGACTTCAGGGCCCTGGCTAGACCTGCCTTTGTCCTTGCCGAATTGGTGTTCCAGAACAGGGTGAATGGTGGTCCAGTGCTAGCTCTGAGCAGGAGGGTGGCAGTACTCCATGAACAACCTTTAATGTGCCACACCTTAGATAACAGGACAAGAGGATATTTCTTGGCACCTCACTGAAAGCAGTGCAAACTAACCATACAATCGATACTCTCACTATGCTCTTCAGTTTTGTTCATGTGTTTCTGCTGTCAGAATCCCTGTATGTGTAGTTCTTGTAGTGCCCTCTTCTTGAAACAGCCATTTCTGCTTGCCTGTGCCTGACACTGCATGCATCTGTGTTCATATTCCTCTGCCAATGTCTGCCCCTCCAGAGGGAGTGGGCTGAAGATTCTTACTGCTTTAATTTGCATGCTATTTTTGTGAGTGTTTGCCAGCAAGACTTAACATCTTAGTGCCAGCATTCTGCCTTACTCCCAAGAATAGAAAACCCTCCAGGAGGTAAGTGCACATTTAAATCTTGAGCAGTATTGTCATATAACATATGGTCATATAACATGTTGTCCTGTCTTCATTTGCTTTGCTGTTTTGGTCCTGGATTTGAAGTACAACAAAATTATTTGACACCTTAACATCTAATGATGTAGATTGAAATCTCTTCATGGGATAATCAGCTCTAGGAACATTTGAATGCTTAAAAGTACTTCAAAAATGTTGAAGTATTATATCAACTGGTTTTATTTGGCCTTCAGACTTCCTAATCCTAACTGTGAGACACAGAGGTTCTCAAACACCTTAGAAGGTAGCCACTGCCTGGTTAGAGGCTTGTTGTGGGATGCTACCTCTGTCCTTGCACAGGTTTCCCCTGCTCTTGTTCATGACTACCTTAAAGTCCTTTGGCAACTGCTTCTTTGGAAAGGTATTAGTTGAAAAGTATTTAATTTGTCTTTAGCTGTCTTTTAATGCAATTTAGCAGCTGGAAGCAAAGAGGAGAGCCAGCATCATGAGACCAGCCAGCTCTCCCCGGACCACCAGCAAGTGCTCCGTGGGCCACCAGTGGTCCACAGAATACAGTTTGAGAACCTCTGTTATGGTATGTTCTCCAAAAGAATTTGCCCATAATATTGGAGAGTGAACATGTAGAAATTCATACCAGTGGTGCTGTTAAAGCATTCATGATACATGAAACAGCAAAGCCATCTGAGGTTTTTTCTTACATGCAGCTAAGAGAATAACTCTGAACTAATTTATTCCTTTCATATCTCTTCTTTGTCTACATAAGGAAAGTAGTCAGGAAATGCTTCTACCTCAGCTGGATTGGGGAACAGAGGGAGCCCTTTAATAAGAGCCACCCAAGGCTGCTGTTGGATACAGTGGTTGAACATGAAGCTGCCTGCCTGGCAGTAGCTTCCCTGAGTAGACAGGCACTCACTGATGGGTGTAACACGGGAGAACTGGGTATGGTGAACATAGCAGTTCTTCTGTGCTGCCATCTGCTTTCCCTCACACACAGTGAAGGAGCTAGCAAGCACTCTGTACAATCTGCTTTCAGGTCCTGAGGATCTTGACTAAGCACTGGAGCCTACTACTTTCCCTTTTCCTCTTTTTAGAGGCAAGTTCATGTGTTAACTCCTGCTTGTAGCTGATTTAGGCCAGGACTTAGTCTTTAAGGAAACTAAGATTCAACCTGGAATTTTATTATAAGACTCTTGACAGCTTCCTTTATTCTCCAGTAAATGGAAAGGAAGTAAAGAAAGTATTTGAATTTTTGTTTTACATTCTGAGGCTCAAGACCATTTGTTATGCAAATTCTGCAGAACTCTGAGTGACCCTTTGACTTTCTTTGTCATCACAGAACTGACAATTGACCTGGCTTATATGATATGAAATATTTTTGGAACAGTTTGTTCTGTGGAAGAGCGTGATTTGTAGCTCTACACTAATATTTGAACCTCAGTGTAATCCCAAGCAGTGTCTGTAACATTCTGAGCAGACAGCTAGAGGTGCAGCAGGCATCCTAGTGGAGTTTCATGTTTTTGCTGGGAATCAGTAGTGTTATGCAGATGAGACATCAGAAATGGGTATTTTGAAAGTCCCTTCAGAATGCTTGCTTTGGTCTTCCTTTTCTAGTCCAGCACTTAATGTCTGACTTTTCATGTCATTAATAGTTGCATATAAAGTAACTGTTGGTTTGTCATGTTATTCTAAATTCAACTTGCTGTTTTTTCCAACTAGGAGTTGGTAAAGCCTTAAAGAAGATAAACAGGCTGATAGTCTCAAAAAAGAATAAAGACATTGTAACAATTGCTAATGCAGTGTTTGCAAAGAGTGGCTTTAAAATGGAAGTGCCTTTTGTTACAAGGAACAAAGAGGTGTTTCAGTGCAGTGTCAAGAGTGTGGACTTCGAGGACCCAAATGCAGCATGTGATTCCATCAACCAATGGGTGAAAAATGAAACAAGGGGTGAGTATTGGGGAGTGCCTTTGTCCATGACAGGGTGGTGTCTGAGACCTCCAGTTTAGATGGAATATTGGAGAAAGATATAGGGAGGTGGAGAAAGCTCTGTTCTGCAGCTCAAAACTGCCTTTTAGCTGGCATTAGTGTGAGGCTTTAGAGCTGGTGGGTCAGGAACCAGCAGTCTTGCTGCCCCAGCAGATGTGCCTGTGTGGTGGCCTGGAGGGATGTGTTTGGGGTGTGTGTCCATCCCATCCATCCATGGGATCAGAGCAGCTTTTACTCTTCTTTGCATTCATGTACCTGGTGAGAAATCCAAGCACAGTTGTCCTGGATCCGTGCTTTCTCTCAAACATAGATGCTTTCAGGCAACTCAGATGTTTTACTCAGTAAATCACACTTGTGGGAACCTGTAGGGCAGTTCAGTTTTTGCTCTGACTGCCCTAAACTGTCCTAAGATATGACCCTGTTCTTAGGACTCACATTTAGTGGAGGATTCTTAACTAACCCTGCTTTGACAGAACTCCTCATGCTTCAAGCCTCTTGAACCAATTGTAAAGCTTACATAAGCTAAAGCCAGAGATCACATTTTGCAGCATGTTCTCAGTCTAGGGAAATTATGTGTTTGGTACCTTCTGGAGCTAAAACAAGTCTCTCCTGGATGTGAGGAGTGTGTTAATGATGTTGGATGTGGTATTTGTCAAATGAGGCTGTCAAATTCTTTCTCGACCACATCACCAGTTTTGCATAGCAATGTTGCAAGCAGTGTGTGAATGGGGAGGTGTTTCAGCTGAAACTATTCCATGCAGTCTTAGATCTGCTTGCATGCTGGAAAAGGTAGAGCCTTGTTGGTTGTTAAAACATCAGGCTATCAGTTAGCAATATATGTTTATTTCTAGTTATCCCAAAAGTTAACTTTTTGACAAAGAATAGCATTGACTTTATGAATTGTAAATATATTGTCCAGTGAGGAGCTGGCACACTCACAGGTCAAGGGGTCTAAAGTTAATGCGTCAGGTTCTTCAGAAACAGTTGGCCAGTGTTACAACAGCAAATATTCAAGAATTCCTTTCCTTCTTCTAGGTATGATTGATCAGGTTGTAGCTCCAGATGATATTGAAGGCAGTTTGACCAGACTGGTGTTAGTGAATGCTGTGTATTTCAAGGGCTTATGGAAATCACGATTTCGACCTGAAAATACCAAGAAGCGCCCGTTTTACGGAGCTGATGGGAAGACCTACCAAGTCCCTATGCTGTCCCAGCTGTCCATCTTCCGCTGCGGTAAGGCCAGCGACTCCCACTGCCACCAGCAAAGGGTGTGGAATTGGCTCTTTCCAGGAGCTTGCTGTGCATGTGGTGTTTAATGGTGCTGTTCTTGTAGCTGATACAGATGGATAGTGTTACAGAGGTGTCTCCTGCTGCTGAGGCATGGGCAAGGTACTGAACAGTTGCCTTAAGGTTGGATGCTCTGTCATGTATTGCCTTATCCTTTGCCTTCAAAAGGGGAAGTCTGAAGTACCCAAATTGAGAAATTTGCATTTTGCTGTAAGAAAGAAAAGTACATGTTTATCAAGGCTGAAAATAAAGAAAGCTGCCAACAGGCAGAATGGTAGGAGGCTTACCTGGTTGTGAGCTGTATATGAGAGAAGGATTGGAGTTTCAGTTTATATTTTACTGCAGATAGAGAAATGAGATTTGCACAGTCTCTAGTCCTGTGGGAGCCAGAGGAGCTGGGTTAGAATGTTGGCTGTATCTCCTGAGGTGTGAAACTGCTCTTCAGATTGAGTCACAAGTGAAAAGAAGTTCAGCAGGTTCTGCCAGACTTCCATCAGAGACTCTCAGAGCTGACACCAGCAGCTTGATGTGACTGACAATGTACTTCAGAGCTGCAGTTTGCAGCCTTATGGGGATTTTAGTGGTCAAAGTAAGATGGATGCTCTGATTAAAAACTTGTGTTGCATCCTTCTAAGAAGTGCTGCCTGGAACTTACTTCCATGTGTGCTAAAAACACTCTGAGAAACAGGCCTGAGAATACAGCTTGCTATAAATCTAAAAGCAAGATACACTGTGCTTTTAAATGCCTACTTGTACTGTCAGTAGTGCTCAATTAATATTAGTAGTCTTTATGTTAAAGTAAACAACTGTGACTCTGTCCCAGACCTGTATATTAGAGCAGATGTAATGTAATACTTTAACTGCTGAAAGTGTGAGTATACATTGCAGTATATACTAATTCTGGAGTTTCAAATGAGTTCTATAACTTAAGGTGGGGTTTAGCAAGACTATTATCTTGAAGGCTTTTGACTTCTGATGCTGGTTATAATATCCATTATGTTGGCCTGTGTTTAAGGTAGAGAAACTGTTAAGGCTAAAAAGGAACAAAAGAAATACTGCTGAGTTACTAATTTCCTGAGGACTCAAATGAGGGGGTTTTATCTCTAGATTTCCTAACACAGGGCTTCTATTTTATCCATGCTTGGAATGGAATCATTCAAGTTTAAATATCTTAAGTATCTTCAGTCCCATCTGCTGACTGAAGCTGAGATCCCCTCCTGTTCACTTTGCCTCAGTAATGACAGCAGCAAATCAGGAAAGCAGCATTTACCTGTTGGACAGTTTACCTTGTGTGACTGTCTTGGAGCTGACTTCTGCAGCCAGTGTTAGATCTGTAGGATCCAGCCTGAGAACCACTGCCATAATAAAAGGAATAGTGAAACTGCCAACTTTGGCATGATTCTTGCAAAACAGAGGTGCAATACTGCCAGCTGTGTAGCAATATGAGTTTAGAGCAGCTTTCATGGTGCTGGCAACAAGATTAAATTTGTAATGAAGCTGCTGATTTTCAGCTTGGACTGTCAAGTACATATTTAGACGAAGAAAGGGGAAAGACAATAAGATCTTGTTGCTATCCTAAAACCTTGCCTGAAATACTGTTTGTAGTTAAACTGACAAAATTTAATTTGAAACTACTATAAAAAGCATTTGCTTCCCAGCCACATGCCAGAAATCCCACAGTAAGCAAAGGGAGCTTGGAGGAGGAGAGGGTTGCTCAAAGGCAGTCTTGCTGTAACTTGGATGTGCTGCTATCTCCCTCCATCTCATCTAATTGGCCTCTTGCACTGCCTCAAAGTGGCTGCTTTCCACTATCTTGCAAGACTTCAGATTGCTTCCTAATCAGATCCTTATTAAGCAAGAAAATTAAGCAAATGCAACAGACTAATTCAGACAGGAACCAGGAGGTCTTGAAATAACTCTTGGAGGAAGAAGCTTGTCTGCAAAATCTCTTCAGTTTGGAAAGATAGTCTGCTGCTATTCCTTGCTTTATTTTTATTCTCAGTCAGTTCTGGTACAGCTGAGATCTGGAGCAGAGATCCAGTGTTAATTCACTGGCCTGGTCACTTCTAGCATAGCTGGCTTGCTGCTCTGGGCTGGTGAGATTTGTCTGGGAAACTGTATGTATGATAAATGAGTATTTGCTCCATGGTGTCATCCTGTCTGTGTTTTATGTCATACTAGCATCTGTACAGAGCCCATGCCTTTTGAAGGGCTGCCCAGCAGGAAGTCTGGGACTTTTAGAGTTGGTTTTGAGGTGTGGTCAAAGCTTTCCTGACAGACTCTTCTAGCAGTAGTTGTGTTAAGGTAGGGATTTAAAACTATAATGGCTATGGCTCACTAGTTTGTTTGGATTTGTTTGTCTCTATTATTTTAGGCACTACAAGTACCCCAAATGAGCTGTGGTACAACATCATTGAGCTGCCCTACCACGGGGAAATGATCAGCATGTTGATTGCACTGCCCACCGAAAGCACAACGCCACTCTCTGCTATCATCCCCCACATCAGCACTAAAACAATAGGAAGCTGGATGACAACCATGGTAGCAAAAAGAGTGCAGGTTATTTTACCAAAGTAAGTACTTACACAATCCACTCCTTCTTCAGGGAGTGTTTGGGGGGTTATTTATATCTATCTCATCAGATACAGGAGAAGGAATACTTCAGGTGACTTTCCTGCATAATACTGATGCATTCTTTTTTTGTTCCAACCAGATTTACAGCAGAAGCAGAAACAGACTTAAAGGAACCTCTGCAAGCACTTGGTATTACAGATATGTTTGACCAGTCAAAAGCAAACTTTGCAAAAATAACAAGTAAGGGGTTTTTTTTGTTTTAATTCATGGTGGTCCTTCATAGTTCCTAGCTCTGAATAAAGTGCTGCTTTACCAATGCAGTTGTCTGCTTTCTCTTGGCTAAGTGTTGCCATGACATTGGAGCTGGTTTTATGTTGTAGCCAGCCAGGCATGACTGCTTGCTTCTGTTCAACATTGCTGTGGCTTTTTTCCTCCCTCATCTTACATTACAGCAGTAAATCATGCTGGTCAGCTTCTTAAGATTTGGTATTGAAACCTGAGGGTCTCAAGCATTGCCTGAAATCTTTGGCAGGGCTCAAACAATACCATACCTTAGTGTGTAGCAAATACTGCAACTACAGAGTGTAACCTTCCCTGAAGTATATGTTCAGTGACTTGAGCTGTAAGAAAGCATGCATGAAAAATATTCACACTTTAAGGGACTGAACCAACTCAGAGCTGTAAATATTAGTATCTGAAAATGGGGTGTAAACACTTTTTAACTCATGGCTGTCATCTTATTTCTCTTCTCTGCTTTCATTAAAATCCTGATTAGCTTCTACAGAACTGTAACAAAAAAGCTTACCTTGTGCTGGCTTAATTTGAAAACAAATGCCTATGTTTTGTTTCATTGAAAGCAAGGTATGTTGCTAAGTGCTTTTTTTCCCCTGACATTGAGACACATGGGAATGTAACTTAAATTCAGATAGCAAAATTTTTCAGGCTTTTTAAAATTAAAACTAAAAATGCATGTGAGCACTTCTAACTTAAACCATCAATAAGGAAACTTAGGAAATGGGGAGGAACAAGGAGTAAGATAGGTTATTCCATATTTTTGTAATTACTCACTTAGTGACTGTATTCAAAGGTATTGTTCTGTACTGCAGCTTTGGGATTCCAGCAGGATTGTAGCAGCTTTTAGTATTCTGGGCCATGCTGACAGAGCTGCTTAGCTACACAGTAATCCAGGACTCTCTCAGTGAGTTTTACTGAAGGTGCTCTTCTCCTTGGGTCTTTCAGGAACAGAAGGTCTTCATGTATCTAACGTTCTGCAAAAGACAAAAATTGAAGTTAGTGAAGATGGAACCAAAGCTTCTGCAGCAACAAGTAAGCAATTGTACTGGCAACTGTCAGACTTGGGAGAACTCCATTAGAAGGCTTTGGCACTAGGTAAAGATAGCCCACTGGGAGATCACTGCAGCAGTGTGCTCAGACTCAGATCAATTAATGGGTTTTATCCAATTTCTCAGTCAAATCTCAACTTGCCAGTGTTGACCACTGTAAGAAATAATGACAGGCTTACTTCTAGAGAAGTGTCTTCCCATAGCTTAGACTTTATATCAGGCCACTGATAGCACATTCTGCCTATCCAGGTTACAAAGAGGAGTGAGCTACTACAGCCTTTGGGTGACAACCCATCTCTCTGTGGGTCTCGTCTTTTTAAATGCTTCCTGTAAGAATATCATGTGACCTGTGTGGCTTTAAATGTCCAAGTCAGTAGGTTTTAGGCATTTGTCTGCACCTATTCAAGGTGCAGATATATATATATACACACACATACACACATATATATCTATATCTATCTACAAGGAAACTTTACTTTGATAGAGTATGTAATGCATTATGGTGCTTGATTTGTCTCACTCTAAACTTTTTTTTTTTTTGCAAGCTGCAATTTTAATAGCCAGGTCGTCCCCTCCTTGGTTCATAGTAGACAGACCATTTGTATTTTTCATCCGGCACAATCCTACAGGTAAGCAGCATCTGTAAGTACTTTTTGGCTTAGAAGTTGAGCATCAGCTATGTAATAGTGACAAAAGAAGTCTGAGGCTACTGAGTAACTATTATAAAAATGCACTTGCAGGTTTTTTTTTTGCCCTTAATTTTATATTATTTTATTGGGAATACAACTCAGAGCAGGGAAAAAAATCCATTTTGGCTGTCAAGGTGACAGAAGCGAGTGTGGCAGGTTTGTGGGTATAAAAGAAGAGTCTTTAATAGTCATAGTTCCCCTGAGAGCAGAGAACACAGCTCTTTACTGGTAGTGAGTTGCTGAGCAGAAGGGCCAAGGCAGAATAGGGGGTTGGGGATCTGGGGTGCTGCTCCAGCCTGCTCTGAACATAAGTGAGTGTTCCAATATAACGCTCACAGCTCCTTTGCAGCATGGGCTGAGTCTCCCAGAGCAGAATTGCCCTTCTTGCAGTGACCTGTATGATCAATGTCAGTCAGTGGGGAGTGAGGCACTGCTGCCAGCACTGGGGAAGAGCAGGCTGCTGGCAGCAGCCCCCATCCCCAGGCTCCACAGAGCATCAACAGGCCTGTGTGTCTCTAGAAATAGGAGCTGGCCACCTATCCAAACATGCACTTCCCTGGCTCACAGACCTCAGGGAGGCTGGACAGGACTGGAGAGGTGGCTTGGCTGTGCTCTGTGGGCTTAAGGCTTTCATGGAAAAGTTTAACTCTATTTACAGATTATGGTAACCCTTGTTTTTGTTTCATCCCTCAGGTACAATCTTGTTTATGGGACAAATAAACAAACCTTGAATGTGGAAAAGACTTTCTTCAAGAAGTAAACAGGCACACCCCTGTTCTGTTAAATATTTTGTACACTACTCTTTGACTTCACTCAAGAACTAGTTTTAACCACTGACTAGGTTTTGAAACAGGAGTTGACATAATTCTGGCTTTGTGGGGAAAATACAGATTGAAAACTACAGTATCTCTTCAAAATGTCTAAAAGATTCTCTAAACTACTGAATGGTTACCTATGCTAGTAGCTTCTGAGCTTTTTCTGTATCTACTAAGAATTTTATGTATGGCTTTTTGTGAGAGGATTTTAACAAAGAATGATAAATGTTTCTATTAATGTTGGTTTCTTGTGTGTGGAAAAGGTCTAATTTTGTAGATACCACCTATCAAGATTACTTTTGGTTCTTGAGTATCTTGGTACCTGGATATTCTTGGTAGAAATAGAATAAAAGTTCTAGCAGTTTTTATATAGTGCATGTATCACTGAGAGTTTTAAAACTAATGTGGTGTTCAATACACATCGCATTGTCCTGTCTCATTGTAATGTAAACTTGTCATTGCTAGTATACACTTTCTATTGGATTTAAATTTTATATTTGTTTTTGTACAAAGGAAAAAAATAAAACTGCATTATGAACAGTCAGTGTTGTGGATTGTGGATGTGCTGATGGATAATGAGGTCCAGAGCCCTCTGTAATTGTTTGAGATTTAAGAAGCGTGAAAGGAGGGAGATGTTTTGTGAGACCTTTTTGTTGTGTGTAGGGAGATGTAGGTTGGGTTTTTTGTGGTGGGGTTTGTTTGGTTGTTTGGATTTTGCTTGTTTGTTTTAGTCCCTCCTTCTCATGACCTTTTTTGAAGTTGTTCTGCTGTGGATGAATTATCCATAGGTTTGGTATCTGAAGAGAACTCTATTCTGATATGCCCAAGTTACTGATGAAAACTGCCTGAGATGAAGATGTCTCAGTGCACCTTTGGACCCTTTCCTCCTGTTCCCTATGGTGCAGTTTATATGCACATGGGCATCTCTTCATACCCCTTGCAGGACTCTCCTGAGTGCAAAACTCTTTCCAAAAGATAAGCAGTAAATCCCTTTGGCTTGTCACAGATGGTTCTTTGTTGTGCTGCTTCTGTGGCAACCACGGGACTGGGGTGGGTGAGGGAAATATTTGGCAGCCCTGAAGGGCACACTCAGGGAGAAGAGGCTGCTGCTCTCAGGGGAGAAATTCCTGCAGACGCAGCCCTGGTGGAAGTAGGTGACTGTAGCATGTGTCCATAAAGTGGAGTGTTGAGCCTCTTAGTCAGGTAAGAAAAGATGAAGAGAAAATGCTTCCAGCTGAGAATACCTGAATGTGTTGTGCATGGTCAGTCCAAACCCCAGGCTGAGAGCTCATAACATGCTGCCAGATACTGAACCAATCTGCTAGCCTCTCTTTTCCTGCTTGAGTTGAACACTGCAGTCATTAAGAGGAAGAAATCTGTCGGTGATTTATGGGATGTATTAGCTGCCTACCACCCAATCCATGTAAGCTGGGGAAGGGCTGCTTGTGCTTCATCCTGAGGGCTGGGTCTGCAGTAGGTGCATGGAGAAACTACCGTGGCCTTGTTGTCTTCCTGTCTTGTTGAAGAGAAAGCGAACCCTGCAGTGGGGAATGAAAAAAAGATACGCTCAAAGCAACAACCAGAAAATAAGTATGGGGATCATGTAACTAAAGATTCCTGCTGAGCAGGAGACCTCTCCTGGCTAACCCAACCACACCTGCCTTCAGTTCCTTGCATCTCATGGAGGTAAGGAGCACAAGTAACAATAGAATAGTTACTGAGCTGTGAACAATTACAGTGACACTTGCATTGGTTTGTCTTGCATCTGTTTTGAATATGGTTTGTCCTGTAAGAATAGAGAAATGTTACCTTACAGAAACTACAGAGCCAGGACCTGAGGTGGACTTAATTCACACACAAATTGTATTTTTTTGACTACCGGGGTGCAAGACATCATCTTTGGGCTCTGGAGTGGTGCAGGATTGTATTTCAGAGTAACAGCTGCTGTTTTAATATCAAAATAAAATTGCAATATGAGAAAGTTTTCCAGTTACTTCTATTTAATGTTTGTATTAAGAATTCAAATATTTCAGGGTTGGCATTGAAAGTGAACTCCCACAGGACTTACACACAGCAGCAGTGTCTGCTCTGGGCAGCAAGCAAGTTTGGGATTAGGTTTGGGCAAGAAAAAAAATGCAGTGACATAAGCTTTCAGGTTTGCTTTCGCACAGTTTCTGTGTAAACAACTTTCAGTCCCTTCTGTTATTCCTGAAATAACTTGTAAAATAAGATGTTTTCTTTAAAGTATGAACAGTGAGTAACTGGGTATTTTTCCCCCCAAAAGTGGACAGTGAAGAGGGTGGCTTGGCAAAGGTGAACAGGATTATTTAGCCTGCTGGAGCCAGGACCACCTGCCCAAGCTGAGCTCTGAGCAAACTGAGGGGCAATGCTACATGTCACAGCTACTCCTGGTGTACTCCTGCAGTACAAGGGTGAATTATGTCACCACTCAGAAAAAGGGGAGTTCAGCTCTGCCACTCCTAGGCAGTACTTTTTTCCTTTTTTCAATACTGGAAAAGAAAAGTTAAAATGCAGGTTTGAACAAAGATGCTGCTGGTATTTGCCTGTAAACTGGGTAGAGGAGCTTGGGGTGAAAGGAAATGAGTTAAAAGCCTTGGAAGATGGGGGTCAGGTTAGCTGCTAAAAACTTCCTCTCCAGTAGTGCTGTAAAAACACTGCTCTTCCATCCTGGGAGCTGATTAATATCAAATTTCCAGTCCTGCTTGACAGAGTAATGAGTTCAGTGTGATGTTTTTGCATTAAGGCAGTGTTTAGTGTAGTCTGTTAACCCTTAGTGTAGCGGTCTGTTAGCTGCTCTTGGAAGGCTTTGAGGAATCTGATTGCAGTCAGTAGAGGTGGCATGTTAATTTTTTCAGTCATCTTTGTCTCTAGGACTGTCAGGTCTAAGGTGAATGCTCACACAGCTTGGTTCAGCCTACTCCTCCTTTACTCCCAGCTCCTTCACAGTTGAACTTTGTCATCCTGGCAAAGCTGAGATGGTTTTGGGCCTCTGGGCCCTTTGATGTTTGAGGGTAGGAGGGCTGGGAAGGGACCATCCTCAAGGAAGAACAGAGACATGAATGTGAGAAGCTTAACTTACTGTAGTAATGGATGGGTAACTTCAAGCAGGAGTTGCAGAATTGCTGCCCAGATGGTCTCATTGCTGTTCCTGGCTGCTCTGTGCAGACACCTCAGTTTCTCAGTCTTTAAAAGCACAGATAACACATCCTTTGTGAACCTTTCTGAGGTGGAAAGCCCTGAGAGACTGATTGCTCTTCAGACTGAGACTGAAACCCTGGCAGGAAAGGACTGTGGAAAATGCTTGTGATTGCAGTTGCTTTAGCCTAGAGAATAAGTAGAGAGTGTTTGGTAAATCTTGCCATACATTTTCTGAGCCAGGTACATAATGAAGAAAGTAGTTAGTCATGAAGTAATTAACAGGTAAAATAGCAGGCTATTAATCTGCCAAACCATGTCTTAACTTTGTTTTTCTAACTTCAGAGAGCTCTAAAAAGGCTGGTTTTCTTTTACAACTTCCACATTTCATTAACATTGTTGATTCCAAATCCTGTCTGCTGGACAGAGTGGAGAGTGTAAGGAAGGGCCAGTTCCTCAGCACATGTAAAGGGACAGCTGCTGTTCACCCTTTGGCATCACAGCACATTCCCTGCTGGCAGTCTTCTTCTGACAGCAACCTCTCCCTTAAAAACATGGCTGCATTGCCTCCCAGCAGCAACGTGGCATAATAAAGATGAAAAAGAGCAAGAAGTTGAAATATCTCTTTTGTATGCAACATTTTAAAAACTCTCCCTCATACTTCAAAGAAACTAAAACCCAAAGAGCTTAGCCCCACCGGTTTAAACTGTGTGCATTTATTAGTAGTAATAATACCAATACCTGCAGCGGTTGAAACTCATCTAACACTAATAATTTCCTTTATTATGTGGTGCCAGGAAGCTGTGATGTTCTTGCGTTGGATGTGACACCCAGGAGGAGACCAGCTCCTATCAAAGGCTGTGTGGGAACCTAAAGGTAGAAGCTGCAGTTGGCCTCCTCCCCAAGAGGCTGGTGCTGGTGCCAGAGTGCATTCTCCCTGCTCTTGTTTCTGGGCCTGCTGCTACGGCCAGGTGGGCACTGCTCCCTCACTAGATGACACTTTGCAGTAGTGATGGGTTGTGTTGCCAGCTCACATCAGGATGGCAGCTCAGTGCTGTGCTGTCCTCTCTTTTCTTCAGATTGTGCTCAAGTTCCCAGGGATGCTAATTTTTGCTTTCAAGATCATGATGAGGATAATTCGTACAGACTGGAAGAAATATTGGGCCCTGTCTGGGATGCATGTGCCATGCATTGTGCATTAACACAGTGTCATTTCCATTCCAACATGCTGCCAATGCACAATCAACCCTGATGCAAGGATTATCTTCCCCAAGCCTTTTTGGTAAGTCCATGGCATCTCCCCTGAGTGTTGGATCTGGGCTCCTAACGCACCACATTCCCTGTAATTAAGTGTATAAGCTCCTGAAGGGCGTTTGTGCAATAGAGGGAGTGAATCAGATGATTTTTCTTTGGGGCACTGAGCACCTGGAGCCTGTGGCCATCAGTTAATTACACTGGCTGTGAGCCACCCCGTCCTAGACAGAAGGGCTGGGTTTGTCTCCTTGGATCACAGGCAGCATTTGTTCCACGTCCAGACTAATGCGTGCCGGCTGGTTTGGGATCAGAACAGGTGGTGGAGGAGGGGGAGGGCAGGGATGCATTTTTTGCTGTATCTGACCAATCTGGGCTATTCTCCCTTCCTGAAATGGTTGAGGTGAAGACGCTGCAGTTGGCCTGCTCAAGGCTCTACTGGCAGCTGTGCACCCACGGGAAGCACAGCCCTGTGTCACCTTTGTCCCTTCTTGTCCCGGGACCCAGCTGGCTGCTGGCTGTCCCCAGTGGCAGTGGGGCTCTGGGGGGACGGAGCACTGTCAGTCCCTCTGAGAAGCAGTGCCACCCTTAATGCTCCACTTTGGGCTTAAAAAATCCCCCAAGCCAAAACAACAACAACAAAACCATCAACCAAAGAAAAGCCCCCCCCCAGACCCCTCTAAATCCATTCTGAGGCAAAATGATGGCATTTGAACAGATTTGTTCTGGTTTTGCTTCGGGTTTTGGTTTTTTTTTTCCCCCCCGTTGGTAGCTCTTAACAGTGTCATATAAGCAGCAGGGCCAAGCAGAGGCGCTGAACAGGTGACTTCCCTGCCCGGCTGCCTCTGCACAAGGCAGTGATTCAGCAGGAGGTTCCTCATGTCCTCCTGTCCCCATATCCCCCTGTTCCATATCCTACTTCCACATGTTCCCTTCTCCCCCTGTCCCCATATCCCTGACCTCCCCAGACCCCCTGTCCCCATATTCTGCTGTCCCTGTACCCCCGTCCCCATCACCCCATATCTTCTTGTCACTGTCTCCCTGCCCCGTATCTTCCTGTCCTTGTCTCCATATCCCACTGTCCCCCTATCCCCACATCCCACTCTCATCCTCTTCCCATATCCTGCTGTCCCCATCTCCCTGTCCCCATCTTCCCATATGTCCATATCCTGCTGTCCCCATCTCCCTGTATCCACTTGTCCCTCTCTCCCCCTTCCCCATATCTTCCTGTCTGCATCCCCATTTCCCCTGTACCCCTTTCCCCACATCCTCCTGTCCTCATGTCCCTTTATCCCCCATATCCCCAGTCCCCCTGCTCCTATATCCCTATATCCCGCTGTCCCCCTGTCCCCTGTTCCGGCGGATCCTTCCCTCAGGCGCGGGCCCGGCGGGGCCGCAGCGCCCCCTGGCGGCCATGCGCGCACGGCGCAGCGCGGTGCCGGTCCCTCAGCCGGTGCCGGTCCCTCAGCGGGTCCCTCAGGCGGGGCGCGGCGGGGCCCCGGTGCGGGAGCAGGAGAACAGCGGGGATCAGCACATTCCCCGCTCCTGCGGGACAGGGGTCCCCAGCCAGGAGCCGGGGGAGCCGGTAGAAGGATGTACCTCCGAGGTGAAACACCAGCACGCGTCCCTAGCCAAGGTCAGCAGGATGGGTGAGTAGCAGATGATGAGGCCACAGGGAATGTCTCATGTGATAAGAAAGGAAGGTTAAAACCAGCTCATAACCACTAGTCATCAAAAAAAGTGTTCGGATAGTAGTTCTTGAAAACATTTCCCTGTGGATATGCCATCCTAGAGCCGCACGTTGGTTCAGAATCCCTGCTGTGAAGCCTCTGTATATGGAGAACACTGCCTTCCCCTCTTCGGGCGGAGAGCCAAACTCACCTCTGACAACTGGCAGGCGCTAAGCAGGTCAGGCTAAAAAGCAGAGGAATAAGTGTGTACAAGACTGAATAATAACCAGAGCATTGGGCAACAAGGGGCCTTTTGGTGTCTGCTTGGAACACAAATTATCATTCTGACTACAGATATGTCCACCTGGCCAAGCACTGCATTGCTATTCACAAGCACAGGGAAACATTGCACAGCAAACCTGGTCAAGGCCTGAAATACTGTGTTTGAAGGCTTTTAGATCCAGCTATGCCAGCTATTTTGCTTAAGTGGTCATTGCCTGTTGTCTTGACTGGGATGATTTTTTAGGCCAGACCTGGAGTAATACTCTTGTCCTCAGTGACCAAGTCACTCTGGAAATACAGAGGAAAAATAAGGAAGTGGGTGGGGGGGGAAACTGAGGCAAAACAAAGTCTATTTAACCACATGGATCTTTAAAGCTTCAAGCTGGACCCATTCTTCCTGTGCCAGTTTCCTTTGCTGTATAGCCAATCTCCCTTACTGGCTTTCTCAGCTACAAAATTCCTCTCTTGGGCTAGGTCAGGGAGAAGACAATTGCTGTCTGCTGCCCTCCCCCAGGGTCCTGGGGAAACCTCATTCACCCCTCCTGACTGCAGGTGTGTGACATGGTCTGTGATAGCTTATCAAATGACATGATCCCCAGCACCCTGCTCCAGGAGCTTTGTCTGCACCTCATCTTGGAGCTCATCTCTTTGGGCTCAGCTCTGTCTGGGCATTTTCAGTTAAGCCCAGTGTGTGCTGGCTATATCCAAAAGCTGGTGTTCAGATATAAGACCAAAAACCAAGCACCGAGGGGAGGAATTCTGCTGCTGGTTACCCGGCTACATGGCCAACATTCCCATGCAGTGAACACAGAGAAAATAACAGCACAACCCAGCTGCTTAAGAACTTATAGGATGAAGGATTACAGCTGAAAGGAGCTAATGTATTTCCTGTGACTACACGTCCTGCCTGAGCCCATATCCCTCCGTTAATTACCCCAGGGGGAGCGGCCTTTCCTTTGCTGCCTTGCGGCGGCCCCATGCCAGCGGGGACGGGCAGCGAGTGGCCTCCTTCAGCCGGGGTCACGGCAACGACTTTTCCTGGACAGAGCCCACGGGAGAGCCACAGAAAGGCGTGTTGGAGCCCGGGAAAAGCGGAGGGGACACGTCCTGCCCCGGGCAGGCAGCCGGAGCCCCCCCGCCAGATGGGTTTCTCCGCTCTTCCATGGAATACGGCCCGCGGCGCCTCTATTGCAGGGAGTGCGGCTGGCGGCCCGCCCCGCCGTGACGGCAGCGGCGCGCGTGGGCAGCGCCGCTACTCGGGGCTCTCGGCGCGGCGGGGCGGCGCAGCCCTGCGGGCCATGGCCGCCGAGATCCACTCGCGGCCGCAGAGCCGCCGGCCCGTGCTGCTCAGCAAGGTCGAGGGCCACCAGGACGCCGTGAGCGCCGCGCTCCTCATCCCCAAGGAGGACGGCGTCATCACGGCCGGCGAGGACAGGTGACCCGGGGCTCGCTCCCCGGCGGGCAGGGCCGGGCCGCGGGGCCGGGGCGGGAGCCGGGGCAGCGGGGGCTGCCGAGGGGAATGCGGGTGTGCGCTGTGCCTTTGCCGGGGGGCGCGCAGGGACTCCGTGCCTGCGGCCGTAAGGAGAGCCGCGGTGCCAGGGAGGAAGATGCCCTCAGCTGTGAGGGAGGATCGGCTCGGCCCGGTGCGGGACGCGGGGCTGACACTTTCCTAGCGGCGGGGAGAAGCTGCTGTGCGCGCTGTCCTGCCCCTGCAGAGCCCCGGGAAAAGCACAGCTCGTCCTGTGTGTGAATGGGTCCTGCGGAGCTCACGGGCAGAACCAGGAGTCAGGGAGTGTGTTTCCCTCGGCCTTCCGCCCTGCTGGCTGAAACACTTGCAGTGTGTCGCTGCTTCCCCTGCCCGTCGGGAGAGTTGAAGCTTCCCGAGCTGCTTCAGAGGAACGAGCCCGTTCTGGTGGCTCGGTGTGCGGGTCCCAAACCTGCTTCCCTCGGGCTGAAGCCGCTCAGGGAGTGAGTTGGCAGATCCGAGGGGAGAGGGGGTGATGAGCTGCTGTGCACGGCGCTTTCTGCTTGGAAGGGAAGGTCTTCAGAGTCTACCCCTTGTTCTCGACACTGGCTCGTCTGCCACAGAAGCTGTAATGTCGGTAAACAGTTACTCAGATGGAAGGAAAGTGGAAATGAGGAAGCAGGTAGTACAGAGGGTTGTGGCCAGGAAAGTGGTGAGGAATCTGCAGTGTATAGTGAGAGATGGAATTTCACCTGTGCCGTGTGGAAAGTGATGCTTAAATATCAAGAGGGGTGGGAGATGCTTCTTAAGAAACTGTGGCTCCGTTTGAAGCAGCGGTAAACTTTTAAAAGTACAAAAGTGCATTTTTTGAGGTGTAGCTTGGTGCAGGGATAATTTTACCGTTATACCATAAAACTTTTAAGACTAAATTTGCATTAATATTTGCATGGATTTTTGTTTGAAAAGCTCGACCTTGTGAGAAATAGGAGGGTATGAGTGCTGAAAGTCAGCAGAGCAACAGTGTTATCTGAACTGGGTTTTCTGGCATTTATTTTTAGGTCAAAAAGTGCAAACAGATCACGTGTCTAGTTGGTTTGTGTCATCCCTTCCTCTGGAGATGGCTCTGTGCAGTACATGTTGGATAACAGCTTTTGGATGGGAATGGGCAGCTTCCTTTCATTCCAGTCACTTAGGTGTGATTGTTTATGTTCACTTTGCTTTGATGAGCTTCCTGAAGGAGAGAAGAGGAAATAATGATTTTTAAGGCTCCATATGAGGATTCAGCATTCACAGAGTTTCATGGCAGAGGCTTGCCTGTGGCAGCCAGTGCCAGTGTTTAAACTCAAGGTCTAATGCCAAAGGTTAAGCAGTCTGCGTGCTTAGACTGCTGATAAGAGCCAAGGATGGAGCTGCATCTTTATCTGGGCAAGTTTTGATGTCAGATACAGACCTGGGCAAGGAGAGAGAGGCCACCACCTGCCTCTGTTGTATGTAATTTCCAAGTGAGTCTGTGGACTTGTGGCTGAATTTGTGTCACCCACCTTACTGTGAGAAATTAAATCTTTAAACTTTGAGAAACCTGAAAGTTACCTCTAATCTGGGATACCTCCTACAGTGCATCAAAGCTTTCACCTCCAGTTCAGCATGTTGTCAAACAGTGCTCCCTGTTTGCTTGCTGCAGGTGGGGTGTAGCTGTTAATGCTGCCTGACTGCTCATGCTGCTGGCAGCCAAGTGCAGAGTACAAGGAGCACAAGAGCTGCTGTGTGTACTAAGAGCAGGGCTGAAGGATTTTTTATTGCATCTTAATGCAGCTAAGTCTGTCAAGTATTTCATAATAACCAGTCAGAGGAATGTGTTTACAAGTTGGGTAGTGAGGAAAACATTGGTGCACAAACATTCCCTGGGAATGTTGTAGATTATTCTCTCATTGGAGCTATTTATTGTAGTTTTTCCTATTTTAAATTATATCTCCTATCATGAAAAGTAATGGTTTTATCTTTTCAGAGGATACAGAATATTTCGTAGTAGATGTGTGAATACCAACAAAATTCTATGATTTTTTAAAAAAAGTTTTAAAGAGGAGAAAAGAAACAAGAATACCTGCAGGAGACAGAGAGTTAATTTTCCCAATCGGATTTTTCAGCAGGACACTTGCCATCTGGGAAGCTTTCTCAGAACTTCTCTAGAAAGGATGATTAACTCTGTGTCCCTGTTGGCATCTTGTCTGACCCTGGCTGCAAGACAATGTTGGGAATTGTTGCAGTGTGTCCCTCAGCAGACAAACAGCCAGGGCAGGAGGAGTGTTTCCCAGCTGCAGCTGGGAATGCTGAGGGACGATCAGCTGTGTACAAGACCCTAAATGCAAAATGAAAGTCCTGTATTGACTCACAGGAGCTCTGGAGTCCCTGGCACATTTCAGTGCTGCAGTTTGGTGGCCATCAGTAGCTGCTTAAAGTACAGTATTGGCTTTCACTGGTTTTTTGCTTATGAAACTCAAATATTGGTCAAAAACATGGTTTAGTTTTAACAGAAATTTGATAAAAACTATCAGCCGTGTCTTTGAGCTTCCATTGCACTGTGATTAAACCAGATTCCTTAATGCTGTTTTGGGAACAAGGTTGATAACAGTATAAATATTTTTGATTTAAGCTCTGAGAAAGAGGCAGTATTCTGTTCTTGCTAAGAAAACAACTGCCAGTGGTTGATTTTGGGTAGGAAAGGAGTTGTTGGTGGTGTGAAGGAGTTAGGAAAATGCAGTGCTGGGAACAGGGCTGGTGTAGCTGTGTAGTAACCTGCAGCAGTGCTGGTATTGTAACAGGTTTGGATTTGGCTGTTGGTCTTCCATCATCCTCCCTGCCCTGGCTTTCTGAGGAAAGCTGGTGTAGCAGGAGCACAAACACTGTTGGAACACAGCATTGTCTGCTCTCAAAATCCATTTTTTTCCTCCAATGCTGTTGGGTGCTTACTCACTCTGTAAATGAAACAATGATTAACAATAAAAACTCTTAGAAATTGGTAGGGCCGCGCTCAATGTTGCTTGAAGTGTGCCAGTATTGCTTTTGAATGTCTTTCTTATATTACATTAAAAAATCCTATGCCACAACCCCTTGGAATTGTGCTTCTATAAATGTGCATGCTGCCCAGCTGAAAGCAGCTTCTGGTTCAGTACTGAATGATAGGGAAGTTTGGAGGTAATTTCTAATATTTTTTTTAAATGTTTTGCTTCCTCCTGCCACTCTCAGAAACATGAGTCTAGAATTTTAAAATCTATCTCTGGTTGCTTCTTAATGAGTTTCAGCATTTTTACATCCTTACTGAGACTGCTGTCAAACAACCCTGTGTCTTTCTGGGCCCTTAGTAGGGAATGCTTAAGGAGAAGTGAGTGGTAGTCAGCTCTTCTCAGGTACTGAGCACAGGATTCTTCATTACATAAAACCAAAATTTTGATGAAAGTGCGAAAGACTCTAAGGCAGTTGTCATAACAAAGACATAACAATTGAGTGGTTGAAGGAGACTGCGGGAGCAGCATTACTGGAGGACTTCTCTAGTCCTTCAAGAACTAGCATTTTAAAAATTAATTTGTCCCAACATAAGGAGATGCATCACAAAACCAGGTGTGTAGGAGGGAGAATCAGGGAGAATGGCATTTTGGCAGAGGTCACTTGCTGACTGCTGTGAAATGATCTCTTCAAATTTTGCTCAGTCAGAGCTTTATATAATTAGATATAAAGCTGTCTGACAGCTTATCTTTGCAAGCATGAGGCGAGCAGAGTCTAAATCTTACTTAAACCAAAATAAGAAGCTTTCAGGAGTTAATTTCGCTAACTCTTGCAGCTGTTTGCTTAGGCTCTCAGCTTCACTGAGGGGCTGTACCATTGATGATCAACACAGAAGGTATACTCCCATTAAATAAATTCTTAGAAAAAAACAAATCTTTGCTTCCTTTATTCTAGTTCAGTACAGTTAACCACAGTACTGAGAGGAAGCTAAGTCTGCTTTTGAAAAATCACCAATGCATGATTTTGATCACCATGATAACTTATCATGTAATTTTTAAAAATAAAAGATAATTACATGACTTTGCCTAGAAGTGAGGAGTTGAATTAGTAAGGGTGGAAGCCACCATCTGAGATGTTCAGAGCAGTTTGAGTATGATGGAGCTGCTTTATAAAGCAAATTAAAAAGTTGATAAAGGTGCATAGATGCTAACCTGTGCTATTAGGTTGGCATCATTAGAATGACTTGAAAACATTGTTTTTCCCATATTCTGTGTTACCAAGAAGTAGCAACTGCTCTTCTGAAGTGGTGACTCACTGATATAAGGTAGGCTGTCTGTTGATTATTGGAAAGAGGAAGTGATAGCTTTTGAGAGATAGTCTTCATGCAAAATATTTAGTGACTAATAATTACTAAAGTACATATTCCCCTAAACTGGTCAAAAAATAACTTGATTTAAAAGCTGAAAATCATTGTTTTGGGGCAGTGTATGCTCACCTGTATTGCTTTCAAGTTTTCAAAAAGTAGTTCATTAAGGGTGGGCATTGTCTGCTTTATTTTTGAGTGGTCTTTTAAAGAAACGCCTTTAAATGGATTGCAGAGTTAGAATGCTACTGTTGTATCTTGAGCAGTAAAACTTCTGAAATGTTCTTGTGGTTGTGGTGCAAGACACTGGTCCCCTTCTTTGCTCTTTTTGTTAAACTTTTTACTGTTGGTCCTACATGATGTCTAACTAATCAGTCCCCCAGTATTTTTCTAGAGAATTCTAAGTACCAGAACTTTTATTAACTAACAGTAAATAGAACAGCACATCTCAGTGAAGCCTCTTGACAGTGTTTCCAGGTGCATATATTTACAAATCATTTAGGAATGAGGAAGTTGGATTTAAACAGTAACAAAAAGGCAAACAGTGGTTTGGAGATGAAATTTCAAGAGGGCTTAACCTTAACACTGTCTGCATGTGTGCTCTTAAATTCATGATGTAGAGTCCCTTCAACCTGTCTGTTGTAGGAATGTTTTTAATTGACAATAACTTTACACTTCCTTGCTCATACTCTTACATCCCTCCTCCCAGGATTTGACAGCCATCAGAGTAGTATAATGCTAAATGTTCACAAGACCACTTATCCTTTCCTTCCAAGAGATGATTCTGGAAGGTTGCAAACTGAAGCCAATTTTATAAAGAGTCTTGGCATGCTGTCCAAGTAATCTTGTCAGCTTTTCAGTTAACATTTGACTGGCTCATCAATCCTGATCATATTTAGGGCAGAGAAGCAGTGCAAAGCATCAACCACTAATGTTGCTTGTCCTTTGCATTTCTACATGAGGGATCAGAGGCATGGCTTAGAGGCAATAATTCTGAGTTAGATATGCTGTCCTCTATGGATTCTTCATATTTGGGGATGGAGATGTCAGTAATGTGCTGGTCTAGAAGATGAGGTGCTTCTGTTATTAATATTCAGTATCTGGCTTGCTGAAGGGTGAGTTACACAGAGATGCCATAGAAATTTAAAAGTTTGGACTTCCATAAGAAATTATTTGCAACTTTTTTAATGTATCAGACACTTAATCTGCTATAAACAAACTGTGGTTTGCTCTGCCAGAGACAGAAAGTTTCCGCAGTTTGAATTTGACTTATATCAACCAGACCCAAGAAGGAGGCAAAGGGATGCAGTTTTAAAGAAAACTTTTCCAATTCCAAAGGTGCCTATTCTTAGTGCCAGTGTTCTTGTTATGTTAGAGCAGTATTTGAGTGCTGTTATTTCTGTTATGTTGTTCCTCTATTAAATTTGGGTAGCAAAAAGCTGAGGGCAGTGCAGCTGACCCATAAGTAATGCAGTGGTTCAGATGTAGGGGATGATGCACTTACAGCTGGCTTCTCCCTGCTCTTCCCCTGGCACAGGACAATCAGAGTATGGCTGAAGAGAGACAGTGGACAGTACTGGCCCAGCATCTATCACACCATGGCATGTAAGTACAGTATGGGTGTTATAAGTGGTGGCCAGGCACAGTATGGGTTTTGTACCTGTGCTGTGTGTAGGAGCACCTCCTTGTCATTTCCCCAAGGGCTGGATTCTCTCAATGATCTTGATTTTGGGAGCTTTGCAGCAAATCTAGCTCAGACTTTGATTTAAAACTAGCTGCATGGTGGATGAGATCTGTGGCAGTGTTCTGTCAGAACCACATCCTTCACCAGCTAAATCATTGTGGATCTGCAGCTGGAGGTACCTGAAATGATGGCAGAAAACTTGTCTGCCAGTTAAGTGAGCTTTTCTAGCCACTAGCTGACAGTTGTGATGTAAGAATACTCTCAGTTTTCCAAGGTGTGCATTTTTTTTCTTTCAGGGCTGCATTTGAGATAATTTTAGTGAGCTCAGGTTTCTTAGGTGTAGCCAGCTGTTGCTGTTAGCTCAGCTTTCAGCCTGTGTAAAATTCCTCTTGCTGAGTTGCACCTTGTGGCAGGACATCATGTTTGCATATGGTTCCTGTTGGTGTATCTGAGTTACAGTAGTCATGTTCCTGTCCTCTGCTTCACATGTGGGAATTGAACTGTCATTCCAAGGGATGTTAGCTAGGCAGACTAGTTTCTATCAAACCACTTAAACAGCTGTTGTCCTGAGTGAAAGAATTGACTTTTATTAAAGTCATGTGTATCCTAATACCTCTATTTAAATACTGTAATGTACTTGCTTTTTTTGACAGCACCATGTTCTGCCATGGCTTATCATCATGACAGCAGACGGATTTTTGTTGGCCAGGATAATGGAGCTATCATGGTAAGTTGTTGTGACTTTTCTTCTGAATGTAGGTTAGAATTGCTCAGATTGTCCATGTGTTGCTGGCAGTTGATAGTCTGTTGTCTTTCCATTCATTTTGGAATGCAGCTACTGCTAAATGGCTGAGCTTCTTGGCAGCTCAGCTGAGATGTATGTGGGAGGACTGCAAAGCAAAGGTTCTTCTGGCTAGATGTGAGCCAGGTAGCCTCAAGAAGGCCTTGAGCCATTAGTGAAGCAGTGGGCCCAAACAATTTCACTTTGCCAAGGAGTTGTTTTGAGGGCAGTACAGTAAGCTGGGCAGAGTGCCACGGTGGTGCTCTGACAGGGCTTGTGAACTGCAGTTGGTTTGCCCCTGGCCAGCAGTATGGATCTGTCTGTATCTTGCCACGCACACAGCTCTGGATTTGTTTGCTGCACATCTTTTTATGATGTAGAAATTTCAACACTAGTTCTAAAACGATAAGAGGCTGGGTTCATCTCTTTTCTTGCTGGGAATTCTTTCTTCTCTCTTTGTATTTGTATACTCTTGCTGTAGTTGCTGTCCCTGTCTTGGAGAGCATACACTTGGCAGAACAGAAACTGGGTTTTATTCTTCTTCCCCTTGGTAAAGGAGGGAGATCTTGTGACTCTCAGATGCTGTAATGGTTTCCTTTCTCTATGTAGATAAGGTCAAAATAATAACTGCCCCATAAGGAGCCAGGGTACTGCATGAGTGTCATAAAGAGTGATTCTACAGATAACTGCTATGAATAGCCTACAAAGAACTGCAGAGAATTCTAGTGATAACTACTGGAAATTTCAAGTTGAGACTTCTAAAATTTCATTAAGTCTAATGGATCAAATAAAGAACACTGTCACTTAAACCTGTCCATTGTGAGGTCACAAACATGCAAATCTTAAGTACTGCAAGATAGTTTTGTTTGCTCCTGCTGGGGACAAATGAGATCTTACCTCTTTCTATAACCTCCATTCAGTAAACTCAGTTCTGAAAGGATGTTCCCATGTTGAAAATTCATTTCACTTAAAACCTTAATTTACAGTTGGTGTTTCAGTGTGCTATGCTCCAGCCTGAGAAGCTGCCTGTTTTTTGTGGGATATACTACTATGCAAATTCTGGTCTGTGAGGTTGCTGCTCCTTTTTGGGTATCAGTGTTGCTTTATGCCATTGTGGTATCTTCTAACAATTTCCCTATTTTTTTTTTAGGAGTTTCATATTTCTGAGGACTTTAATAAGATGAACTTTGTGAAAACCTATCCAGGTAAACAGATAACCACTACCTACACTAAGATTTGTGTAAAGGGAAGGTATCTACAATGCTTGGGAAACTGTGCACAGTCACACATGAATCAAATCCAGCTATGCTTTAACTCTGACCTTATAGTTGGTCACTTAGTTGGGGGATAACTATCATAAGAGGGGTGTTCTGTCAGACAGCTGAGTCCAAGTTGTAGTCATGATCATTAAGTTCACTGCATCATTAGCCTGCAATGTAATGAGTCAGAACTAGTGAGCTTGGATTTTGCTCTTCAGCTGGAGTAGTTGTACTACATAAGTGTTGGTGTAAGAGCTTTATAAAGGTGATTTTGGTATTTGCAGTTTCTCTCCTTACTTCTTGTAATAAATGGGCTTGGTTATTCCTAGCTCAAGGTAAGAGTCTGTACCTTCTCTGTCATCTTAGGAGAGCAACAGGGATGAAAAAGAGCTAATTTTTCCAATATGTGGGAAACAGGATTTGTGGGATCGTTCTAATATTTATAGAGATACTAATTTCAGCATTTGTCTATACACATCCTTTAGAGAAATACAAAACTCAGTTGTTGGTTAAAAATGGAATATTAATTTGAAAGGCCTGAAGGAAGCTCTTAAAGACTGCAGATTATGTAGCAAAACAAAGTGCAGTTTGTCTTGTGACTCCCTGACACTGATAGAAGCAATGGTCTTGCTTGGGAGAAAAAGACCTTGTTCTTAAAGCAACAAAACCTCCCTTTATCCTAAGGGAGATGATTTGACAATTCAGTCAAGGGAAGTACTTGCATCTTGGGGGGCAGGGGAAGCTTCTTTCTGAAGCATGTGTAACTTCTTACTTAGTGGCAGCATTCTCAACAAAGCTGGGTGGGATTTGGTTGCTGTCACAGGAAGCAGTTCGAATGCCATGGACTAGATATCCTTTCAAGTGCTTAGAATTATGAATGTGAGCATAGCTCTCTGGGGTTAGGAAAAGATGGGTTTAGTAAAGCAATACAATTTTTAGATGTGTTGCATTACTCCCCAGAAGTCCTGAGGTAGCTGGAGGAAGCTGAGGGTTTGCTTGTTCCTTAACCTTGGGTATCTGGGCTGAACTCAGCTTCTGTCTCTTTAGGGGAAAGGCTTACATCAGCTGAGTGATGGGTTTGGTTCACTTGAGCTATTCAGAAGGCAAATCCTAAACAGAACTATGGGAACCTTTTCATTCAGCCAAGATGCAAGTTTAATATAATGGTGAAAGATCTCCCTGGAGCATTGCCTAGATATCTTCAACCTCTGTCTGAATTAGAATAAAAGTACACAGCACTTTGATTTTGGGGGAGAATAGCCAGAATCTTTTTTCTTGTTGCAGCTCACCAGAATCGAGTGTCTGCTATTACTTTCTGCCTGGCATCAGAGTGGCTTATCAGCACAGGTCATGACAAGTGTATCAGCTGGATGTGCACCAGGAGTGGGAGCATGCTGGGGAGACATTACTTCACCTCTTGGGCCTCATGTCTGCAGTATCCTTTAAAAATGGATATGGAAGAGTACTTTGTTCCTTTACCTCAATTTGTTCCCAACTTCTCATGTATAAAAGCTAGATATCCATGACATCTCTTGCCAAGTCTGCTAACCCTTATTCTCATTAGAAGTTTCATACCTTTATTTCTGTTAATGGTTATTAGATAGCAGAAGAGACCTCGAGCTGCAGAAATCACAGTCTGTACTCGCTCATCATTTTGAGGTGTCTGTCTGTAGCATCTTGTGGTAGTGACAGTATCTATAGCCTGGCCCATAGACTTCCTGGGCAAGTCACTTTGTTCAACAGATGCCAGTGTGCCTTTGAGTCCTTCTAGAGCATAAAACATCATGAAACCCCTTTGGACTGTTTTAATTTTTCTGTCCTTGTGCAAGTTAATCTTTTCTATCTTTAAGCTACCAGGTATATTGAAACTTTATTCACCAGTAGTAATTTGTCTGTGTACAATTTGCTGTCTGTAAAGTATGTTTAACTGCAGCGTTTGCAGCTTAGACACTGTCTATTCAGCTGTAAGTACTTCAGGGCATTCTTTACCCCGTGTAAAAGACATAAAAACCCAGTAGCTTGAAAGGCAGTTCACATATCAGAGCTTTTGAAAGCAAACTAAACTAAACTAAAACTGTTTTTTTAGCACTTCTTAATGGTGGCAGTTTAGATGTGGCCAGACAGTAATTGAAGGTATTGGTTGCTGTATGAGGTTTGATGGCAATAATGTTTTAGAAGTAGCAAGATTAAAAAACTGAAACAGGTCAACATCATCTCTTGAAAACATGAAGCCCTCTTGAGAGTGGCTGTATACCTGTGTCCTGGTAAGAAGCTGGGAGGAAAACTCAATTGCCAGCTGCATGTCTGTCCTTCTGAGGTCTCCCATCTGTGCAGACCCTGCCTTACTGACTGAAGAACTGCCAGCTTTGTACTGTTGTGCTGCTGCTCTTTTTTAGAGTCCACAGGAGTTGTGTCCCACAAAACATTCCATGTGCAGCTCACCTCAGCCGAATGCAGCACAGAATAGGTTAAAGCTGGTGTGTGTATTGGAGACCAGCTCACAGCAGTCTGGGGAACAGTCTGAGCCTCACTGAATTCAGTGGCTTCTGTAGCTAATGCTATTGCAAATAATGGCACCGTTTATTATTAAAATGGAGAAAAGAATATGACCTTTTATATCAATATAAAAATAAATTTCCACTGAAGAACTTGACATTTGAAAATCCATTTTAATTGATCTGCCTTTGGATTTGTGTTAGGAAGAACCAGCTTGCTGGTGTGTGTACCAGCTGCTTGGCCTCCCTATCAGGAGGTTCCTTAGAACATTGTTTGTTAGTGATCCTATGTGTAAGCTTCTGAAAAACACAGCAGAGTGCCTATTCTCTACTGGATTAGTGGGGATAAGGCAAGCCTGAACTTCAAGATGAAGAAAGGATCACATGTTCAGGGAGTTAGAGGATTTGTTGAAAGCAAATTGTTTATCTCATGATCCTGAAGGCTTAAGAGACTTTGGAATGTCATCAGATGGTAGAACCTCTGCATTTTCACTTAGGGTGGTGGACTTTTTGGTAGCCTGTCTTAAAGTTAGCCTCTGTTGGATACCAGAGGCTACTTTTCTAGCTGCTGCTTGTGTTTTTGTGTGGTTCAAGGAAGACACCTAAATTTATACACAGCTCTTGGGTTATGTGGTGTCAGCTGCATGGGTCTTTCATAGCTCTTGATTATATTCTGAATAACAAAAGTCTTCTGAAAGCAGCAAATCATCTACTTCCATTGGCTTGCCATGCTTTGGTTTCTGGAATTCACAGTTGCATTGTGGCAAAAGCTGAATATCAGAACTGTTATCAGATACAATGCTTTTGACCAATGTGCCACCTTGTTAATGGATTCCACGTTAGGGTGTGGTGTGGCTTTTATCTCAATGTTAACTGACAGAATCCTTGCTGAAATTAGGTCAGTTTTCAATACCACACTCAAGGACCTGCATTGGTAAACTGGGAAGTCCAGAGAGCAGGACAAGAAATGAGACAGCCTCACCTTGGCAGTAGCCAGAACATTGGGAGTGTACTGCCACTGTAAGGTGAACTCACTGTGGAGGGTCAGCATCCTCCTGGGGATATCAACATGCTAGAAAATGAAGAGTTTATTGGAGAAGATACCAGGTAAGACCGAATGCAGCCCAGTGTCCAGTGAGGTGCTCCTAATGGTTGCAGAGAGCTCTGCACTGCAACAAGTAGCCTGATGAGTTTTGGCATCTTGTAAACAGCCATAAGTGTGTTCTGTAAATAGCTGCTAGAAATGGCCTGAAGCTACTTGGCTTGCCTTAAACTAGGGCATGGATTATCTCATGGCTTTCTCCAGTGGTTTTCTAAAACTCTTCTCTCTTATTTTCTATACAGTTTTACTTGCACGTGTAGGGAAGTGTAATGAGAAGGAAGGAATCCAAAAGGTTTATTACAGTCTCCAACCACTTTAAAAGTAATTATGTCAATATTTATCTGACATATTAAAATGTTCTTTTCCAATTTTTTTGACTCTATAGCTGATTGTTTCAGTAATGTAAAATACTCTTTGAACAAATGAAGCTTCTCCTTGACTGGTGTTCAGATATGATCATGAAACTCAGCATGCATTTGTCGGTGATTATTCTGGACAGATCACTCTTCTGAAGCTGGAGCAAAATACCTGTTCAGTTATCACAACCCTTAAAGGGCATGAAGGTAAAGTAACTCTTTGTCTTAAAGCCACTTGTCCCAGATACAGTGCCTTTTTGTAACTTGGGGAGAGATGTTCAGTTGCATTTCTGCCTCTTAAGGGTAGATACTGGATGAAAAACCAGTCCAGGGCGGTGGTTATCATAAGCTGTTGAAAGCTGTACTTGACTTCCTGTAAAAGAACAAACATTCTTGCTGAAGGGAAATCTTAGCCTTATAAATACTTACAGGTATTTTTATTATAGCTGAAAGATAAAAGTAAACATATGCATTCAGTTAAACACAAGTTGTCCACTAGATGGCCATCTTTAAAAGCTTTAGTCTCAACACTGGAGAAACTGCCAAGTCTAAGGCAAATGTCTCATCCTCTACAGTACAGCTGAAGTCCTTATATCAAATGAAGAATCAGGTGTTCCATAACGTGATACAGAGCCACTGTCTGCTGCAATGAGTAAGGCAAAAATGCAAATCACAGAATAATGTGTAACTTAATAATATGCTGAGAAAAATAAACAAGAGAATGCCTTTTCCCATGTGATATTTGCAACTTTCAAATCAGCTGACAGTTTGCATGTGGGGAGGGATGAACTACTGGGTCATCAGTCTCTGACCCACTGGAAAAGGCTGCCGTGTTTAACAGCTGGAGGTATAGAGTAGGCTTTGTTAAAGCTGGGCAGACTCCTGATCTGCAGATGACTGTAAAATGATACAGCTGGTTTTGAATACAGGAGGCAAGTTGAGATTTTCAAGTGATAAATGTCTCTTCTGCTTTCAAGGAGAACTTCAGATTGTTTCAGTTTAGAACAAAAAAATTCTCTTGGCCCTAGAGATTCCTTTACCTCTCTATACTTTTGCACTGGTCTGTGTTCAAATGCCACTTCTTGGTAGATGTTACAGTTATTCTGAAAGCAGTATGTCTGTGTGGCACTTTCTTGTTGCGTTATGCTGTGTCTCTTGAGTTGTGATGGGCTTCCAAGCACCAACTTCAGCAGTGCTGTCCACACAGCAGCCGCCTTTGGCTCATATATTTCCAAATGGGAACTGTGATCCTTAAAAACAAGAATTGAGCTACCATAAAAAATTATTTCAGGGGCAGAAACAGATTTTTTTTCAACTGGTATTGTACTATTTATTTCAACTTCTTTTTTTTTTTAAGCGAATCAGATTGTGTAACTCTTTTTTTCTCACCATATTTGTGTAATATTCTCGAGATCTAGTAACTCTAAACTTAAATGGCATCTAATTCTCTTTTGAGTGCAGTTGTGTTTGACAGACTTTAAAAGTCTGATTTAAAAGTCTTGTTTGCTTTCTAGCCCTTGCAAAGTGTGACTTCATAAGCAAGCAGTTGCTTTGCAGTTCAAATGGTTTCAGAGTTTGTTCTTTTGCTTCCAGAATTCACCATGCATAACAGCCTGCTCTGTGTAATGCTGAGATAATACTCAAAGTTAATGCCTTTTTGATGCACATGCTATTTCCAAATGGGTCAGTCTGAAAACAGCATAGCCCTAAAGAAGGCAAAAAAAAAAAAAATCTCTTGCTTCAGAGCATTGGAAAGAACTGATTTGGACTCTAATTGTCATTCATCATCTTGGTTTCGGACTAACAAGGCTTTTGATGACAACTGAGCAATAGAAGGATTCTTTAAAGGGAAGGATTTCTGTAAGGAAATACAATGTCCCAACTTCACAACTATAGGTGGTATGAGTACGTTACCATGGGTATGGGTTAGCATAAGGCTGCTACTGTCAGATGACTCATTTCTTTCTATCCCTAATTCACAGCTGCACTGAGCCTTCTGAAATCTAGTTTTGTCATTTAGTGAGTAGTGGCAGATTTGCTAACAGCAGTGAAGTTCTCACTTTGTTTCTTAGTCCGGCTATTTTAAGGTTGTGGTTATGTGAGGGAGTAGCTTTAGCTGAGAGCACTGCGAGCTGTGCTGCAGCCACTGACCAAGCACCTCACTGTGTTGTAGGTACTGGTTTCTGCTTGGCAGGTGTTGGTGCTTCTATCTTCCAAAGCTCACGTAGCAGCCTGGCAACTCTTAAAAATCACCTACCTAAATACAAAGGGTAGCACTCAGATTTTCTGGCTTATGCTATATGTGTCTTCTTAGGGACATCTGTTCTGTTGTCCAGTACTTCTTGCCACTCTGTCAGGACTGCACTTTGCTTTTGGATGTTTCCTTTGCCTTAAGGCTTTCAGTATGTCACTGGAGTAAGGCAGTACCTCAGGTTTCACTTGAATGCTCCAGGAGGGAGCATCACTGTTTTGGGGAGCCAGTCCCTTACATCTAACTGCAGAATGTTCTCTCCTAGGGAGCATTACTTCCCTGTGGTGGGATCCTGTCCAAAGGCTGCTCTTCTCAGGTGCCTCTGACCACAGCATTATCATGTGGGATATTGGTGGAAGGAAGGGGAGAACGCTGCTGCTCCAGGGACACCAGTATGTAATGGAGTCTTACTCTTGACACACATCCTGTAATGAACACACAGTCCCAGGAAGACTAAATAGTGTGGCAAAATATTTGAATCATTGTGAAAAATGGAGAAAATTACTCTTTGCAGAACCCTGACTACTTTGAAGGGAAAGAAGGATAATCAGTATTGGGAAAGCCTTACTGATAAAGCTTTTTTCTTTTTCATGTTTAATACATTCTTATTACCATGGTTTAGAAGTAACACAGGAATAGTTTATAGAAAAAGGTGCTTAAAAATCCTAAATCATCTGGTTTGGCCTTTATGTAAAAATTGCATGTGTCTGTGTTGTAAATACTGCACTGAGTTACCTTTGAGATGAGGGCTAGAACCTTTATGTATGAGCATGTTCATGTATGCATATAAAATAAGCTTCAATATGTTCCTGTTCTCTCTGTCTTTCTATCAGTGATAACTGATAGGTGATAACTGATTGGCTAAATTGCAGGGGTAGTCTCTCAACTTCAGAAAGTGTCATGTTTCCCCTCTTCTGAAGTTGAGATAGTCGTCTGTAACAATCAACTCTTAATTTTTAGACACCAACACTAGCTGCCATTTTTAAATGTAGGGCTCTAATTCAGTCTGACAGGCAGCTCACCACGGAAGATATATTCTGCTTAGAAATGCACTGGTAGTAGAGATTTTGTTTATATTTAAAGATATTTGTATGTGTGTGTTCTCCTCTTGTCTAATTCTATAGATGCCTCCATCTACCTTTGATCAAGACTGATAGCCTTAGCACTAGAACTCTTGTTAAATCTTGAGGGTTTAGTCTTATGGCTAAAGAATTAAAAATAGAGCCTTGATTACAAAAAAGTAACTGAAGGCAGCGACTGGAGGACTTTATACTGCTGTTACTGCTGCCTCGTGTGTCCTGGTGAAGACTTGTAACAGTTAGGTTCTCTTCTGAGAAGCAGAATGACTTTTTCATTCAATTTAGATGTTGCAAAGCAGTTTGATACTACTCATATTCTTTGTTTAAATTCTTAAGGCAGACTTTTGTTTTGACATGACTTTCTTTAGGATTAAATTGTCTTACTGGTGAATGCATACTTTGCTTTGCACCTGCAGCCTGACTTACTGTGATTTGTTAGCAAAAGTGGAACTTGCTGCTTAGTAGCACCTTGAAATAAATATTTCTCTTTATTTATTCAGTTGTTTCTGTTTTGACAAGTGGCTCTCCTTGCCAACACAGAAGAGTATTTGCACATGTACTCTGAGTCAGTTGACACTCAGTTCACCATCAGGGCTTACTGCCAGCAAATGTTAACATGGAACTGTACCTCTGGTATTCTGGTCAGGCCTGTAAGAACTCCCTCAACATCCTGATGCTAGGGTAGTGCTCAGGTGACAGCATCTGTTCACTCATCCTCAGAGCTCTACTTAGTGGACCTAGCAAACTGAAAATCAGTTTTGGCCCTCCTCAGTAGCTTTATTTACAAGTAGAAATCAGGGTTTGCTGAGAAACCAAGCTTTGTTTAAATATTTGTGGGTAACTGGTGTGTGCTTTGTTGGCAGTGACAAGGTGCAGGCTATCTGCTACATCCAGCTGACACGGCAGCTGGTGTCTTGTTCAGCTGATGGGGGAATTGCTGTTTGGAACATGGATATCAGCAGAGAAGAGGTAACTTCATGGCATAGGTCAAAAGATTTTTTTTTTCCCTTTTCAGAGACTAATGTGACTTTCCTTAGTCAGTTCTGCAGGCTGCTTTCCACATGTTGTCTGACACTTTAAAGCTGAATGATATTATTTAAACCTGTTCTGTTCTAATGGCTGTCCATGCTGCATTGTAGTAAATGGAAATGCATGAGATGCTTTGGACTGCTTAGAGTTTTATCTCAAAGAGACAACAGGTTCACTGGAATGGCTGTGGCCTTTGCTTCTGGAACAATCTAAAGCAGTCAAACTCTTGCAGTAAAGAAACCAAAGGACTGTGCTTCAATAGTCTTGAAATAAGTTCTCAACTTGTGTCAAAGCAGGTAAAAAAACTGAGAGGCAGATTTTGAGATGCAGTTCAGAAGGCAGAGGTTCAGTCCCCAGGCAACTTTTTTTTTTTAAAGATCTCAATACACAGCAATTGACCCAGCCATACACTTTCTTTCTGCATCAGTTCATATCCATGATGGTGCAAGTGAGAATGCTCTTGTTTTCTTACTGTCAGCAATGTAAGTGAATTGAAGAGAAAAAATGCGTTGTTGTTCCAGCTTTCCTCCTGTCAAGTTTCAGGGAGACTTCCTCATGAGATGTATAAAGTTGTATAGAATATACATGGTCAAATTCAAGTCCATGTACTAAAAATATTGTGCCTCTCTTTCTGTCTCTTACAGGGGTGTTCAGTTAAAGTATCTGAGAGAGCTGAAATGTGTAAAAGCTCTGTTTTCATTTGGCTGAGTCCATTTATGGCAGGAAAAGTGTGTGGGTGGGAGAAAGGATGCTTAACGAAGATGGGGGCAGGATGGAAAATGCAGATGAATTCCTAATTATTTCAAACTGCAATCCCATTAAAGTAGAAAAGATAATTACTCACAGAATTTACTTCTGGACACCCCCTTTCTTAAAGGGGATTACTGCCTCATAGCTTCTGTAGTTTGGACTACACCGGTCCTTAAAAGCCATCCAGACAACCAGAGCAGCAGTCTTTGAATGCCTGCAGTGGGTTTAGTAACATAAGTGTTTGAATGAGTTTTCTTATTAAGGCAGTAATATAACATATTCCTGGAGTCTTAAAAATTGTAGGAGGTGTGTAGGTAACCAGTAACTATATTCTTGGGTTTGAGGTTTTTGTGCTAAACTTTCTTTGTACTGTGCTCTAGGCAATTTATTGTTGTAATGTCCACAATTGAACCAGGGCATCTTTCCAAGTAAGACTTTACTCTGGGTTCTTAAACTTCCTTGACTGTTGTGTGAAGGAAAACAATTCTGATTGCTTACATTTCCTGCTCTTTTCTAGGCTCCTCAATGGCTAGAAAGTGATTCCTGTCAGAAGTGTGAGCAACCTTTCTTCTGGAACATAAAGCAAATGTGGGACACAAAGACAATAGGGTTGAGACAGGTGAGATGGCTGGTTTCAGTGCTTAGCTGTACTTCAGCACTTGAGCAAAATGTAAACAGAAGACTACTAAGGCTGGCAGATGTTTTAATCTCCTGGTATTTTTGCTGCTTTGAAGTGAGGTATATTGAGAAGTTAACAGCTTCTAGGCACTGCTAAGACATTTCCAAATTCTGTGAAAGTGTTGCATCAAACTTCTGTCACAGGTCAAAGCAGGCTGTGCTAGGCATGGTCTGCTGGATTTCTCTGAATGTTCCCATGCTTTGGATCTATGGACAGCTAATCCTCAAGTGTTGTGTAAAATGGCAAACAGTGCTCCATAACTGAGAATGTAGATGCTCACTCCAGTGAAGTACTAATGGCCCTGTTCTTACTGCACCAGAATGTTTTTAACTGGGTTGCTTGTTCAAGCCTTTTTTTCCCCTTCTCCCAGAAGGAGCTTGCCAGAGAAGAGGATAGACACAGAGTATGGAGCTAAATCCATAAATAATCCAAGTGACTGCTCAGAACTCCAGAGATGTTGGTCTTTGGTTGAAGAAACAGGGGTTTCCTAGCAGGTTGCTTTCTAACAGGTTGCAAAACAGAAGCTTTGTTGCTTTTGTTGTGCAGTGGACACTTGTATGGTGGTCCAGTGACATGGTATAGTGACTTGTTGATTTTCTTCTTCCTCCATGAAGCATCATTGCAGAAAATGTGGGCAGGCAGTGTGTGGCAAGTGCAGCACCAAACGGTCGAGCTACCCAATCATGGGATTTGAGTTCCAGGTCCGTGTCTGTGATTCCTGCTTTGAGTCCATCAAGGATGAAGAGTGAGTATGAGGAGTAATAAACTGTAGTAACACTGCTGGTGTGCAGAAACCCTTGGCCTTGCTCCACATCCACACACAATGCTACACTGAGCTGACTCTCTGCTGTTAGGCCTTGGGGACTGAAAGCACTGTGATGGCAGAGATCCCCCATCTGCCTCTGCAAGTGCATTTGGATCAGATGTGGAATTACAACATTTATATCCTTTTTTTAGTTCTTCTTTTCCAGAAGCCCAGATCTAGACTTGAGATATATTTGTCTCAACATTTCAGTTTAGTTAAAAGCTATTGATTGCACTTAACATTGCTAAGTGGGTGCCAGGCAATGCATTTCAGCTGCCAGGATGTATATGCATTAGTTCATGTACACTTTTTAGAACTTTGGGAATATTCTTCAGAGCTCAACATTATTTTCACCATTCAAGAAAATCAGGTTAAACATCATTTGCTGTCTTATTAAACCTGCCTTAGAAATGAAAGAACCCCTTTTCTTTTGGTATGAACAGAGTAATCAGATGTGAAAATTTTGGGAATGTTTGGCAGTTTTTTTCTTGTGTTATTGGGTTTTTCATTGTTGGGACTTTTTGTTTGCTTGAGGTTGGGTTTTTTTGAAAACTGGGATGCTGTTCCCTAGTTGGCTTCTGTAGCCAGCAGGGGAAGAATGTAGCTGAACTTGTTAACCAGGAATAGACGTATTTGCTAATTCAGTGTCCCACTTCTGATCTAGTATTATTAACAGTCATGCTGCAGAAGGCCAGGAAATTTCACACCTGTACAACGCCACAAGCAGTGCCTTAGCGTGACTTGCTAATTTAATTCTGTCCCCTTTAATATGGCACTGCAGCTCTTGGAATAGATTTATTAGTACTTGAGCAACCTAATTTTCTTCTAAGTTTATTTTGCACTGCTATAATGATGCCATGAAACTTCATCTGATGGCTGGCTTTCATTTCAATTGTTCTTGTGCAGCCGTACCTCCTTGGCAACCTTTCATGAAGGCAAACACAACATTTCACACATGTCCATGGACATCTCCAGAGGGCTAATGGTGACTTGTGGGAGCGACCGGATTGTGAAGGTATTGCTGCATCTCTTTCCTGCATTTCTAGGGATGTTTAATAGAATTCATTTTTGTATATTCTTCCTTTCTTTCTGACAGCTATTGCTACTAGTTATCTATTGTGTGAAGAAGGAATTGTATTTGCTAACCTGTACTTCTGCAGCTGAATGAGGAAATGACTTGTAACTCCACTCTATGGAGTGCAGCTGTTGTGTCTCTGAACAGACATGGCAGGCATGGGTAGCAGGAGAATCTACCAGCAGCCCCAAAGACACAGACCTGAGGAAATGTGTGGGTTCCTTTGCTCTGAGCTCTGTCGCTTGGAGCATGGCCATTGAAAGCCCTTGTTGTAAGACAGTGACATGGAGCTCAGACTGATATGGAATCTGGTTGTGCCTGGGCTCTGCATTCACCATGCATGTCAAAACTGAGACTGTGCCATCCTGTTCTTATTTGGCTCTAAGCATGTTTGTGACAAACTGCATAGCACTTGTTAAAACAGACCTGCACAGAAGTTCAAAACTCTTGAACCCCAAATTTGGCTTTTGGTTTATAACGCTGCTGTAATCCTTTATGAGATTTTCCTCAAGCATAGGTTAAAAAGGAGTTGTTACCTTGTGTCCAGGGATATCTTTGTTCGCTTCTATGCCTCTTGCAGAGGGAGCTGTGAGTCTGACACTAATGCTGTGTAATTCTCCACAATTCTCCTCCAGATCTGGGACATGACACCAGTAGTTGGTTGCAGCCTTGCCACTGGGTTCTCTTCCCGCTGATCTCCTCCGTGGCAGGTTTATGCACCTTATGTACAGCAATATGCACCGAATGAATGGAACCCTCCTCAAGAATATTACTGCAAACACTGGTTGCTTGATTCTCCTCTTGCTGCTGTTCCAGGATGGACAGTCACCCTTGTAGAGCACAGCTTTTCTGTTGGGCTCCCCGGGAATCTCCGTGGTGCTGAAGCGCGGTTCCGCAGCCTCTTGGACTGACACAGTTTATCTGCAATATGACACCTGGGTGGAAGGACCTGTTGTCTCTCAGTTTACATATGTAGTATTAACAATGTGCTATCTCTGCTGATATATCTTGTACAGATACCTTGTAGCTAAAACATTACCAGAGTAAAATGAGTGTAGTAAATTCAATTTGTGCAAATAGTAAAATAACTTATTCTCTCGTCCAAAAAAGCAGTTCTGTTGAAATGTTTTTGAGCAGTCACTGTCTAAATTGCCTCCAAAAGATATCTTGGTTATTCCTATGGAAGGAGGAGATAGTTTAAAGTGGAAGGTATCTTCTTTCAGATGAGATAGTAAGAGAACCTTTGATCACACAAGATCTTTTATTGGCTTTCTTATAGTGTTTGTCTTCAAGTTCAATTGTTAGTGAAATCACTGTTGTGGAACAGCTGTTCTGTGTAGGTAGCTGGTGAGTCTGCAAACAATCCTGGGCTTTTTATGTAGTGTTTTAGCATAGCTGATAAACTTCTGTAGTTATGAAAACGTGCAGCCCACCTACTCTAAAGACTGGCCACAGGTATGAGCCATGTACTCTGACAACTGTAGTGTTGTTAGAATGGAAACCTAAACAAATCTGCCTTGTTACAAGGAACAGTTAAAAAAATGGCCAGCTAAATTTTAGAGATTTTCTGTGGAAAGGCTGATGTTCTTTAATGTTAGGGAACTTGTCTCTGCTAAAGTACAGCATAAATTTAAATACTGTCTTGATGTTGCTTAAAACAGATAAATACTGAGCAATAATTACTGAGGTACAGAACAGCTGCTTTTTTCCCTGCACCTAGGAGTGTTAATCCTGAGATATCTATATTGATAATTTCCTGTTTCAAAGCTGAGAAGTATGAAGAAGAGCTCTGAGGCTTTTATGACTGTGCAGTTGGCATATAAAGGAAATAACTAGTGAGAGATACTGTCAGTAAACTGGTTTGTCAGTTGAGTGAATCTCCTACATTTGAATACTTTAAAGAAGAATTTATTTTGTAACTTTGGAAGTTAAGGTGATATGTCACAGAATTTAAGCTTGGAGCTGTTCAGATTTATCTGAAAACAAATGCAGTATGTGTGAGGACAAAAAAGGGTCAGCTGGCCTGGAATAAGTGGTGTTAGACAATTATCAAAGGTAATATTCTCTTTCTGGCAGAAGAGTTGAGGGTTAGACTGTCTTTACTTACAGCAACAATCAAGTGGTGCTATGAGTGTTAGTGAATTCAAGTCCTAGGTGTGTAACTTGACACTAGTAATCTGCATTGGACCATGCTGTAGGCTGAAATAGATTAAGATCATTAATACATGGTGATTCACTTGCATTTTAAGCCAAAAATCTGATAGTCTCCAAAGGGCATTAGAATCCAGAATATGATAGTTACTGTTACTTTGTCTGCTTTTCCATGGGCCTTCTCTGGAAGTTTCGTGAAGAGTTTTTATTTGCTGGCTTTATTGAGCCAGTGAAGAATAAACAAAACTGTCTTTTGGGGATCCCAAAACTTGTCCTGCCTTCAGTCCAGGGTTCAGCACTTGTCACACCCATTTGATTCGACTCTGCCTACATGCTGCATAGCTTAGGTTTTTTGGGAAGGCTTATTTCTAAGATGTTGAGAGAAAGAACAGTTGCAGCTTTATGACCTGAAGGCCTTCACCCTTCTAAGCTAGGAAGGAAAGTGTTGTGGGGTGAATAAGCTCTGGGAAGTCTCTGCATTCACTTTCAGACTTCGTCCTGTCTGGTTCTGGAAGAGAACAGAAGCCTTCTTCCTCACAGCATGTAAGGCAGAACATGAATTACAGTGCTAGAATAGTTTAATATGCCACTGTAATAGGTTAGGAGGATCTAGGGTGTGAGTTAAAGTGGGAGATTGATGTAGATGTGCAATGAGTAGCATATTTTTCAACCCAGACATTCTGAAACCTATACCCATGATGCTGAGGTGTAACTCCTTTGCAGCTAGCACTCCAGAACTCAACTTTTTTAGTTCTGATTACTCAACGTGCCCCTGCTTAACACACTCCCTTCCCTGTGAATACTTCCTCTGTTTCTTTACATTATGTTTTTGCCACTAGATAATATATTCTCTATTGCCTAAGGAATCTATTTTCTATAATTGATATACTTAAAGATTGTGTCAGTTCAGATATAATGACAGTTATGGCCACTAAATCATTACTCTTTTAAGTATACTCTTGGTGTTGAATGAGTAATGCTCACAAACCACTAAAGAGAGAGTAGTTTTGTTTATAAACAACTATTTGGAAGGCACTCGTTCTCTCATCAAACTGAACATACTTGGCTATGTCAGCTCAAGTGTGCAGTTACTGAGAAGCCTTGATTTGAAGCATTACAGATCTCGCTTGTGTAACCTCTTCCTTTGGGGCAGGGAAGGGGAGCAAAGGGTACTAATATGTGTTAATTCTTTCCTAGTTGTATTTCTGTACCCTACATAGTTAAGAGAATCTAGATAAATCTGTCCTTTGCTCCTCCTTGTCTGTTTTTTAAATTTTGATTACATGTACAATAAAATATTTCTTGATATTCACTTAGTCTATTTGGATGATCCATCTTTTTTTCCATCCTGTGAAAGCACAATCTGCATTTTGTCTGTGGCTCTTCCTTTACAATGTGCCCCATGTACAAACTGTAGAGAGAGCTACAATTTGGGTTCTGGGAGAGCTCCTTGGGTGTGCTGTATTGGAACTGAATGAGCTGCAGCAGGTCAAAGGCCCACAATGAACCAGTGAGATGAGACATGAGCAACTGCTGTGTGATCCCATGTGGGGATGTGTAACCCTATCCTGTGTTCTGCTTGCCAGCTCATACAGGTATCATCTCTGCTTCATCTGGCTGCCCTTCAGAGCTCTGCAAAGGTTCTTACCTGCAGAGTACCACAGGATCCTTTCCTGAGATGCCTTGGACCTGTCTGAGGTGCCAAAGAAATGCTGATTTTGATGGATGGGGTGAGCACAGCCTACAATGTAATATATACAGAGGACACAAACTGCAGCCACACAAGGTGGTTGCACTTGTGTCATGATACTTTCTCACAGGGAAAGGATGGAGATAAACTGGAAAGCATCCTTATCCCTCACAGCTGCTCACAGCCTTCACAGGCTCAAATTCAGCACTGGCTGGCTGTATAACACTTGGAATGTCTGAATGTTGATCAGTATGTGGTGTGGCTCACTGCTTCCTTGGGGTATTTGGGAGCCAGAGAGGGAATCTGGAAGAGTTTGACAAACTTGCCACCTTTGAATGAGGGCTGAAGAGCATGTGTGGTATATAATAATTTTTGCAGGTTTTTTTTTTTAACATATGCCTCATTTTGAACTGCTTAAACTTCTCACATTTCCCAAGGCAAATTCTAATGAAAACGGACTGGAAAAAATGAAGCTGTTGCTGATTTATAGTCAGAAAAGCCTGTTTAGATGTCTATGTAGATAATCTTATGTTGAATAAGGCATATGAGCTCTAGTTAAAGTTGAAGATGCTGGAGAACTGCAAATGGTGTACTTGTGTGAAAACACAAAAATAGATGTATTGGTTTTCTAACTGAGAATGCACAGTTGATCAATTCTCAAATTCCTGATATTGAAAACTTCATTTAAGTTTCAGATAGCTGTTCCAGGTCTTAGTACCTGTAGTGTTGACTTTACTCATTGAGGAGATTTAGAATACATTAGATGCAGGAAAGGGACAGATTTTTCTGTTGATCAGATTCACTACTACAGTTGAGAAGGAAAGCTCTCTAAGGTTTTTTATGTCTGTTGACCAAGTCCTCAGTGATGAACAACCTAACTAACTGTGAAATACCGTGATCAAACACTACAGAAAATGATGAATTTTTGCCAGCCTAACGTTTAAAAACTGATTTTGTCATCAAGTAGCCATCTTACAGGAAGTTTCAATGTGGCCTCTCATTCACAAAAGGCAAGGATCAAGGATTTCTTAAGCAACTGCTATCAAGTGATCCTATAAAGCTTTTTGTCCCTTTGGAAGATGTAAGGCCATGGGCTCTAGGCAGCTGTGTAGTCTGCTCAACTTTTGTTATGCAAAAGCTAATTGTTGAACAGATTTAAAGAAAGCATTACATGTTTTATTACTCTGACAATGGAAGTATCAAAATAATATCAGTTATAAAATCTCTACAGTTTTTTCATTAAATATCAAATCATAAAGTGAAATATATGGGGTCATTAGAAGTTTTGCTTTCTGCTTCTATGCATGACCCTTTTTCCCCCAACATATCAGCAGCTCTGAGTTGCTGTAGCTACCTGCTGGCTGACTCACATTCGTATACTCAGTGTCTCTGACAAGTTTTAGTGCATAATCTGGTCACACAAACAAGTAGAAGCATATTCTTTGACTTACTCTTGATGTATTATATTAATTTTGGTGGGACTGACTGGTTTGTCTGCAGAAAATTTGGTACATTCATTCCTAAATTGCTTTGTATCACAAAAATATTATGGGTTGTGGAGGTACATGTTTTTCTCCTCTTTACCTTGTTTACAGAGAAATACACATTAGGGTTTAAATTGCTCCTGGCTTTGCTACTCTAGCTGTCTTTCAAGTAAAGCCTCTATGCCTTGCAGTACCTATATGAGTCTTCTTTCTGAAGCCTATTTTCAGCTTCTCCCAAAATCTACATGTGTATATCTGTCAAAACTCTTTAAGTTTTCATGAGCTGAAGTGCAGCTGATCAGGAGTGGGCACTGCTTGCCTGTACTCCTTGATGGCATTGCTGCTGAGCCATGGCTGGCTTGTGCTGTCAGTTCTTGTGCTGTCCTTGGTCTTTTCTCTGTTCTCATTCATTTCTCTTTCTTTCTTCTTTAGTACATGGCTCCTTCTCCAGGTTTCCTCCACAGCAGCACATCTGCGTTGGAGTTTGGCTCCCTGAGACAGGTGACAGCAGCTCTTGAACCACAGCTACCCTGCTCATCTGAGCCTCCTGATCTCTCTTGCAGTGCTTGAGTGAAGGATGGCTGAGGCAGCAGACATGGAAGGTGAGTGTGGTTTAGAAAACAACCGCTCCTTATCCTCAGTTACAACACTCCATCCCATTAGGCACCCACTGCAGTGCAGCCATAACTTGGTGATTGGCAGGGAAGGTGTGGAATAAACAGAACTGTCAATAGTCAGAGTTTGGAGAATGTCTGGGTGATTTCTGCAAGGGTAGAGAATTGCACATGTCTAAATGGTGTTTGTAGGACACTCAGTTTAAAACTTGAACTCACAGGCATATTCTGAAAGAGACAAACAAGGCTGTAAATTGTGTTCATTACAGTCCTTTTATGGAGAAGAAATGCTGGGAATATCAGCATGCTCCCAGGCAATGAGAGGTGCTTTAGTCCTACTCCAAAGCAGTGGTTCCCTGTTTTATGGTATGAATACACCAACTGAGCACTCTGCTGTTCCAGGAGCACGGGAGCCTGAATGGGTTTTGATTTTAAAACCAGGAAAGAGGAAAAACATGAAAGAAACTGAGTGAAGATGTACAGGACAAAGAACTGACTGGCATTGTGGTTAAGGCATGCAGAGATGTGATTTTGGAGAGGAGATAAGGAAGGGTGCTCTGGCTGGAATAGCTGTTAATCCAGCTGAACACAAGAGGGCTACAGGAACAAGTTTTCTCTGGATTGAAAAAATTCTCGATGGAGCTTTGGTAATGCCTGTTTACCTTTGGCCTGCTTTTAATTTTATACAGCTGGGAAATGAAATAAAATGCTACTTGACGCCGTTTAAGTGCTTGTGTACACCTGTCACTTCAGGCTATAATTATTTGGATGGCTATTTCTAACACTTTTCTAATACTTTATAAATGTTGGGACTACTTGCTGAACATGTTGCTGCTGATAAGGTACCAACATCTATGGCACAGGAACATGATTTGGTACGTGCTCTAGTGATATGAATACTTTGTTCTGATATGAATACTTTGTTCTGTGGAGAATCCAGACTTTGTGAGCAAATAAGGGAAAAAGGAACATAGGAAAAGCAGTCTGGAAAAGTACAAGCCCTGCCTAGTAACCAAGTGCAAGTGTTAGGTTGCTTCTCTATTGATCCAAAGTGCAATTAAAAGCTACCTCCTGCAGCTGAATTTAAATTGGGCTTTTAAAGTTTTTTCTTTCCCCCACAGACCTAGTATCAAGTGGTTAAAAACCTGCACAGCAGGTCTCCTATAAAATCACCAAGTGAAGTGCTCATCAGCCTCAACTCCTTGGTTTGCCCAGGGCAGCTTACCTGAAGGAGTCTGTGAGCTCAGTTCAGGTGCTGAAAAACAACACCAAAGCATCTGCTGGCTAGAATCAGAGTAAGTGTTCAGCGTTCTGTCTCATTTGGTGTGGTACTCAGTGTCAGTGAAAAGGCTTCTTCCTGCAATAAAAGGGTGATTTGGGTTTTTTTCAGAAGGAAAGTTTGTGCAGTTTTTTTTAGAAGGAAGTGAGAATGTGAATGAGAGATTTTGTTCATTCCCTACTGTTCTTTAGACAGTAGTTTGTGTCTCTTAATTGAAGCTGACAGGATTTGTTCCTCTTAAAATGCACAGGAAAATAACTTCCCAATTAATTGTAAATCACTGCTGAATATATAGCTTTACTTATTCCAGATTACCTTCTGAAGTGCACAAAGCTTGCAGAGAGTAGAAGGACTCAAGACAAAGCCTATTGCAGATTTAGGCATCTGACATTTTAGCAATGACTTCTTATCACATAAATAATGCCCAAAGCCACCAAAACTGCTACTTAGGACCTAGGGAAGTTTTTTCATCAGGTGTAGGCACTCAAGGCTCACTGAATCCACTGTAACTCTTGGTGTGAATGTTTTCTACTTCTGAATATGACAGGCTGCTAGGAGAGTGGAATATAAGCAAAGAGGATAAAATATGCCAAGGCAGTAAAAAGCTCCTTGCCTCTCTTAAAAGCCTGTTTCAAAGAACCCTTAAGAAAGAAAATGTTTATACTCCTTCCATGCAGAAAAGGAAGCCAAAAAAAAAGGGGTCTCAAAACTGCTTTTTGCAGCAGTTTTGAGTTAGAGAAATAAATATGCATTACTTTGCAAACATTCATGTTCAAGTTAACTAACTGCACCTAAGGGAAGCAGTGGAAGGAGTTCATGTTGTGGCATTTAAGTGACATAAATTCACCCACCCCATTGGTTCACCTGGCACAACTGTGTGCCCCAGCTGCCTCCCCCTGCTGAGTGACACTAACAGCTCAAACTTCCCAGCTAGGAACTACTGATGGTTATCTTCTTTATCAGGAAATTATGCAGCTACACAGTGCTGGTGGCAGAGACAGCAGGGAGGGGAGAATTCCAAGTCCTTACCATGGCTAGTTAGGCAGTCATTAAGTGCAGCCTGGCTTTCTGAGCTGGAAAGCATCTAATTGAGGCATGACCCTGTATCTGCAGGCTTGTTTCTGTAGGGCTTCTTTCTGCCAGCTTCCAAGATTGGCCATAATGGGCTGATTTTGGCCACTGCTCTTAATGTTCACTCTATGCATCTTGTGTTTGCTGTTGCTGCCACTTTTTTCTGATCACTTGCAAAAACACACAAGCAGCAGGCTGGTTTACGGTCTAATTAGGTAAGATATTTGCATAGAAAAGTAAAATTATTGGGGAACAGTTGTTAAGCAAAAAAAATATTGTCCGTCACCTGAGTAAATTAGACAGGTAGGCAGTGAGGGGTATGTTCATCCCTTAATTTTAAATTCCTTTTGGAGATGAAGGTATGGATGCCTCACATTTGCAGTACAGCTGCACTGTGGTGTCCACATTCTTGTGTGTTAGGCAGATCCAGTTCTGAGTGTTCTCTGGCTTTCCCAGAGCTGCAGTGCTGTCTGTGAACACTCCCTGTTCACCAAGGCAGTGTTTGGGCTTTAAGTGCAGAGTCAGCCCTCTGTTGTTCTGCACAGGCCACAGCAGGGGTGCAAGGGACAGGGGTATGAGCACGGTTATGGGGAAACCAGACATTTATCTCCTGGGAGAGGCAGTGGCGCTTTGTGTGGGTCTTTCAATCTGGTAAAATGTTTTGGTCTGCTTTAACAGATTCTGATTATACTAAGTATGTATTTGGCCGGCTCACTGAAGGCAAGGTGGTGCCCCAGTAAAACCAGTGAGGCCAGTGCTGTCTGGCAGCACAGCACGGTGTGTGCTGCACCCCACAGCAGGAAGGGTGAGATGTTCCTGCCCTCTGCAGATAGTGCTGCTTTATGGGCCCGGGATGTGTGCTCGGGAAGGGCAGGGGCAGGGACAAGTGAGCAGATGTATCTCTGAGATCTGTGGGGCAGCTGGGCCTTGCACTTTGTGTGTGGTGCACTCCAGAAGTGAAAGCAGAGCACTGGGCAGCCAGCGGCATCACAACACAGCGTGCCAGGTGCTGCCTGGTGGGCTGGGGCTGGAACATGCAGAAACCAGAACTCAGCAAGCAGGAGCAGTGTGTCCGTTCTGGCCAACCCAAAACCTAGTCAGGGCTAAGGGGAGTACGGTCATGCACAGTTAGGGAAATGTGAAAATTACCTCCACGCTGTTGAATGAACATAAGGAACACACACCTGCATTTGCACTCTGTTCTTGCAAATTTGCATTTCCAACTGGGAGCAGGTTTCAACCCAGCTGCCCTCTCAGCTGTACATGCAACAATTGCTTTTGGCCAGGGATCTGTCTCCCTTCTCTGAAGCCAGAGGCTGCAGACAGCTTGTCATTGACACCACAGGGATCCCTGAAGCCCCCAAGTCACTTTGGATTTCTCTCCCTTTCTCACTGATGGCTCACATGCACCACTGCACCCAGGAGCAGGGCACAGTTCTTCCCTGCCTGAGCAGTTGGGATCCATATCCTGAACTGATGCATGCTGTGCTCTGGGAGATGACCCTCCTTTAGACTACAGACATGGGACTTAAGCTTGCTAAGTCTTCTCACTTTATGCCTGTGTGGTAGTTTGCATCTGGATCAGACACCTCGTACAAATCTGAGAAGCCTTAGGCCTGGATTTAGAGCTTTCGATTCAAGTGCTGAGTCTGTGGATGTTACACATTCTTTTGGCACCAGCTGCTTATCAGCAAATCCCTGCCACAGGTTACAGGGATTTGCTGATGTCTTGCTCTCTCATCCAGCTGCATCACAAAGCACCGCTGAGCCGAGCCCAGCCGCTGAAGGCATTTAAACTATCAGAGTTCCATTTTGATGGAGATGGGCAGCAGAGCAATCATGCCTTACATCTACCCGTGTCTTTAGGGCATGAATGCTTGACAGGGGAGTAGCTGGAGCCAGTGGATGACACGAACTGTGTTTTACTGGTGTCGGGAATGCCGAGGTGGGAAATGCGCCCTTTGAGCGGCTCACGCCCGTACGGGGCAGCAGGTGCGGTGGCGCCGTGCGGGGGGCCCGGCACACGCGGCCCGCCGGCACCGCACCCTCACAGCCGGGCCGTGGCTCTGGGGAGCCCTGCCGAGCCCTGCCCTGCCCGGCGGTGCCGGGAGCCCTGCCCGGCCCCTGCCCTGCCCGTGCCCCGCGGCGCTGCCCGGAGCGGCGGGAGGAGCGCCGGCAGTTCCCTTTCGGGGCATTGTGGGAAGGCGATGCGGCCCGGCCTCACCTGAGCGGGGCGGGCGGGACGGAGGCGGCCGGGCCGGGCTGGGCCGGCTCCCAGCCAGCCGCCGCACCATGGTGAGTGAGCGGGGCCGAGCGGAGCGGGGCCGGGCCGGAGCCGCCGCCCGTGCCCCGCCGGAGCCGCCGAGTCCCTCGACGGGCGCGTTGTCAGGGCGCGGAGCGAGGCCGGGCGGAGCGGGGCTGCCCTCGGCACCGGCACCATTCCCAGGCGGGCTCGAACAAGGTTTGCACCTGTTCGGGGGAAATGAAAGTTTTCCGACCCTCGGGATGAGCCCGGGTCACCCCGAGAGCCTTTCTCAGACAATCGGGAAAACAAGGCTTTTACAGAGAGGCTTTATTTATAAAGTCTTCCTGTAACTCGAGGAGCTGAGGTGCAGGTCGGCTCCAGTGCCTGGAGAAGGATGGAGTGAGGTTTCGTGTGGATGTGTCTGTCTCTAGGCTGACCGGGGGCAAGGCGGGTCAGTGTTGGGGATGGGGTTTCCTGTGACGGGATCGTTGGGAAGAGCTTTTCCCCAGGTGTATTCCCTGTTGTCAGGTAAGTGCAGGGCTTGCACTGCAGCGTTACCTCCAGCCCGGCTGCCTCTGCACCACTGCCGGGTCTGATGGGGCTTGTTGGGATTTGGCTTCACCTTTCCATCAGGTAATAATCAGTGAGAGCGTGCGGGTCTGGTTCTGAGCCTTCTGTCGGTCACCAGTGTCACTGTCTGACCCGGCTCAGGGCTGGCAGTGGCGAGTTTGAGCTTGGAAGGGGCAGCAGCCCTCCGGGTTAAAGGGCTACGGGTAGGATCTGGGAAGGGACCCTTCACCTCTCCAGTACTTGCTGAGATCAGAAAAGGTTGCTGTGGATGCTCTCTCTTGTACAGAATGGTGGCCAACATCCAGAGAGCGATAGCTGGATGCTCCCCACGGTGGCGGGGGGGGGGATGACTGCCTGCTCCCAAGTAGTGAGATGGTCAGTGATCCTCTTAACAGATAAACCATCTCACTGCTTGATAATTCAGGCTTGAGGCAGGTTCTACGGGCATGCCCCGAGCTGCTGTCTTGCACAATTTGCCCATTGTGTGCACCTGTAATACCAGTTACTGGCAGTGCAGCTGAACAGAAGCCTCTCAGCTCCTTCGGTGGAGGCCAAGTGCTGCTGTTTGTCTCTAGCCTCAAAGGCAGAGCTGTGTTGTTTCTCCTCAGCGGTTAAGCCAGAATGCTAAATATGTGTTAGTCTCCTGTATTTTGAAAGGCGTACCTGTCATTATATTTGCAAATAGAATATGCTCAGTAATGAGTTTACAGATGGCAGGGCAGTCTCCACACCTTAAGTCCCTGTAGAGATGTAACTTTTCTGGTTACACCCCGAGACAGCCCTACATACCCAGTTCCCTGTGGTAAAGATTATGTAAACAGCTGGAGTTCCTATTTTGCCCTTGAAGGTCAGTAAATATGGGAGCTGATTTCAGGGAATCTGATCTCAGAACCCTGCTTGATGCGGGTACTTCACACATGCCAGTTTTCAAAGCACTCACCATAGTCCCAGGGGAGCACTGCTTTTACAGCAGTGCTGCTATTGACGATCTGGACTCTGCCTGCTGTACTGATGGTTAGAATTTTACAAGGTGAGTGTGCATTCTTACAAGTAAGAATTGTATTTTTCCTTTTTTTGAGGCCATAGTACAAACACTTGCTGGTGCTGTGCATTTTATTAGTGCTGTTAGCCTTACCCTGTTCTTCTCTTGAGGATCTGGTGCTGATGAAACAGTGCTTTTGTCAGAAATTTAAACTCTAGCTTTAAATTTCTCTGTCATCTAGTCTCTGGAAAGGGATTGTTAGCACTCAGCTATGAGTCAAGAAAAAAGGGTTTGCTGGGTTACAAACCAAGAGTTAGCCTTATCCAGGCTCATGAGTGATGAACTTTACATAGGTCATTTAAACTTTCCATAGACTGGTTCCTCTATTTTGGAATTTTGGAATGAATTGTGCTTGCCACAGCTGTGTTTTGGGATGGAATTAAAGGTGCTTGTGGAAATGGTACCATGTCTTAGCAAGAGGGTTGTTCAATTGTTTGCTCTCTTGCAAATTTCCATGTAAGTTTCAGGGAAGAGTCTGTTTAGCAAAACTGACTTCATATCCAGCTGAGAAACACAGCTTTTATGCCCAGCTTGTGCTTCGTGACAGTTTGGTTTTTTTTAATTACTTTTTAGAAAGACTAAATTCTGCTTCCTCTCATATGTGGGTGCAGCAGAGATACATGTCATGAAGGATTGCTGTCTCAACAAATTTAGAGAGTGGGGAGAGAGCAGAGAGGAGAAAAAGATAAGTCTCCCCAAGGACATGTGTTGCTGTTAGTCTCTTGTGCCTGTAAGTGTTGCAACACCTCGATCCTACTGCTGCCTCACTGTTATCAGGATTACTTTTGTGAATAAATACAGGGCTCTGCTTGCGTAGCTCTGCATGCAGGATTGGTGCCTGTATAGTAAAGGGTCTGATTCCCTCCTACCTGTGCTACTCATCACTACAGGGAGACAAATTAGTACTTGTGGGCATGATCTGAAACCCTGGAGAAAGATCAAAAGAATCCCATTGAGCACAGTTGCTCTAAAAATGTACTTGGCCTGAATAGAAAAGGAGTTGGCAAGCACTGTTTCCACTTAGCAAGACATTTGATAACCAGTCACTGATCTAGAAGCTGGGGTGGAAATATCAGTTGCTGTGACTGCAGTGCTGACACCTCCCTAGTGTTGGGAAATGAACTCTCAGTTCTTCTGAATATTGATGTCATCAATACCCTCAATGCCCTTAATTGTGAAGATGGATGTAGATCTGCAAAAGATATTTTCAGGGCTGCACAGAACTTACTATTTACAGTTCTAAGAATGACTGCTTCTTTTCCACATGATACACCTGTGTATTGGCCTCAGAGGACAATGAACTTTGCCTCTGGGCATTTACCTCTGAAGGACAAGGAGGGCAACAGATTAGAACAGATGAGAGGAAAGAAAATGACGAATAAATAAGTGCATTGTTGAAGGCAGCAGTTCTTATGCTAGACGACAAAAAAAAGTTCATGTGGTATTTCTTTGTTAATTTGTCTTGTAGTGAACTTTTACTGTGGTAGTACAAAATGGCAGTGGAATGGCAGCCTGTTAGAAGATCCTGAGTTTGTAGCCTCTGCTTGCAAAGAGGTGACTGCAGGGGAAGTGATAGAAACACGTGAAATCATGAACACTAGAAAGATTGGTTGCTACACAAATAATCAGGGGACATCCTGTGAAATTTTTAGGCACTAAATGTATAAAAAAATAAATGGGAATACTTTTTCACACAGTGTAAATGACTGTTTTCAATCCACTGCTGTGGATGTCTCAGTAGTTAGGCAGTTCATAGAAGGTAGGGCCACAGGTGGGTTGTCTGCCTGCAGTTTCTGTCCTATAATTCTTAAACCTGTGATTCCTGGAGGTGGGACTACCAGATGATTTTACACATGCCCTGTTCCTTATGCTTGTGCCCTTCTGGAAGCTGCTTAGAGCAGAGTACAGCTCAGGGGCTGATCCATAATCTGGCATTCTGTTACTCCTGTCATCCAGTTGGACTTGAAAATAGCATTTTGTGGGACTTGTGAGGAAAAATGTTTTTACAGTTTTTTGGAAGTGTGTAATCTCTAACTTGCCAATTTTGGATGTTCCTTCTCCAAGTGCCCATGACCATTACAGATTGTCACTGTTTAATACTGGAGCCCACTCAGGCTATGCAGGAATTCCCATTCATGCTTTACTGTCCCTGGATATTAAGTTTATTCCTGGAAAGCAAAATAAATGTTATGATAGATCATCTGCTGATTATTTTCTTAACAATCAGCAATGTAATAATTCTTGTTTTTTTAAAATATGTATATATTTTTTGCTCAGAAATAAGGAAACTGCAGGCATGTCAGAGCCAGGAGTTACTAGGATGTGGGATGCCTACAGGGCTTTAGAGAAAGCCATGGCATTTAAGGTGGGCAAATGCAGGAAGGCTGCAGGGAAAATGGGCAGCCAGATCTATCATGAGGCAAGAAAATCCATATCTTTAGTTACTTCAAAATCCCATGCTTTATAAATGATCCCATGGACCTTTTGAAGCCATCAGTTACCTGCAAGAGCTGCAAAAGGACAATGTCATGTAAGTACTGAGGAAACTGGTGAGTTAGGGAGGGCAGATAGAGCTGCCTCTCCCTCAAGTACTTGCAAGATTTATGCTTTGGCATCCACATCAGGCATTTCTGTGAGCCAGCCGTGGTCTTGCTAGTGATGCCTAAATGAAAACAATACTGCTTGTGTGAAAAGGATTCTGTCTGTATCACGTGTGCCCAGTTTCTGATTTCCATCCCTGCCCTTTCATTTCCTGCTGTCCTATTCCTGCAGGCTGTCATGTGCATTTTCTTGGCTGCCTTGGCTCTGTGCTTTCTTGAGCGGCCACCCCTGGGCCTTTGCATTTCTGCAGATGTTGCAATGTAGAGAGGGAGTTGCAAGATCCAGTCCTGCAAGCATGGCACTTCATTTGGGAGTAGGAATACAGCATGCAAAGGCACTGGGGCAGGGTGGGAAGGTGCAATTTCCATTTGTGTGTTTGAAGGCAAGCTTGGCATGCCTGTCTGGCCAGACGTGCCTGGCTGGCCTGGAATGTCCTGATGTGTGTTTCTAATTACAGACATAACCCCAGGTTCTTCATTCACCAGTGTTTTTCTCTTCTCTAGACTGCTGAGTTTATGTAGGATGTCCGTCTGCTCTCCTCTCTTAGGGAGGGCATTAAGGGCCCTCTTTGCTCACCAGTAAATGCCTGTTGCTGCCTTGCTGCTTGCCTTAGGAGCTTGGGGATAGTTTTGCTCAGACACTCAAGCAGTTCTCAGTGCTTGTTAACCAGCACAGGAGCTCTGTGGTCACCATCCTCTGCTTAGCCCCCTGGCGTAAGTGATGGGCACAAACTACAAAGGAATGAGAAACAAACTCACCATTTGGGTAAAATGCAGAAGTGTACAATGTTGTGCCTTTGTTGTGCAAGGCTGTGTGCTGAAGGGAGAGCAGGTGACGTGTTGGGTGGGTGCCTGTGTGCTCTGAGCTCTAGAGAAGCTGTGGGAAGTGCTGCATGAAACTTTCAACAGCCTCTGGGCTCAGGAGATGGGATGGGAAAGAGGCAGTACCTCAGGCATTTCCTTGCTTTGAAGTCTCATGACAGAGCTTGGAATTTGTGATCCTTTCTCATTCTACAGGTTAAATATTGGGCCAACATATAAAGCATTTTGGAAGATTCTTTGCTCTGCCCCTTCCTTCTGTAAGCAGTGGTTGCTTCTTTTATGTTTATGCTTAGGTTAAATCCATGTTGGTTTTTTACCTTAATGAAAAAATGCCATTTTAAAAGGGAAAATGGAGAATTTCTTAATTGAAAATGCCCAAGTTAAATGCTTCAGTGTTTCCAAAAGATTATTCTGTGCTCGTTTAGAGTTATAAACAAGATCTGAACTCACATATATCTTTAGTCCTTTTGGAGCTCAAGTTTTCTGTGAGCATCTTTGTTGGGAGCTGGAGGAACGGGTGTGAGGCTGCTGTCCATCTGCACTGTTCCTGCTCCACCAGGCAGGGAATCACCGGGCTGGAGCAGTGTCTGTCAGCTCCTGAGGAGCCAGGTTAGCTTGTCACCATCTGGGTGTGCCTCCCTGTCCCAGAGCAAAGGTTTTTAGCTTTGCTCCTAGAGAGGTCAGAGGCAAGGGAAGGGCGCTGCAGTGCCTTCATGTAGCAGGGCTTTGCAAATAACTGATAAGGCAAAGTGGAAATGAAACTAAAAGAGCTGCACCTTTTGCAGTTTCACTGGGTGAGGTTTTAGCTCTGTTTCTTCACTTGGGAGTTCAAGGAACAGGCTGGAAAAATAGCTTCTTGTGCCTGTAAAGTGCACTGGGGTTGTAGTGAATTGGGGGTAGCTCTCAGCAGCTTGTTCAGCCTCTGGTCCCTTCCTCCTTGTAGTAACCTAAGGAGGTGTCCTCTGCCTCCCAAAAAACATGTAAGCAAATAAAACCACCTCTAAGAGCCCAGCCTGGGAGGCAGAAGGGATGTGATTACCTAGTCAATAATTGTTTCAAAGCTCTTCAAAGTGCTGCCTCCTGTGAGCTCAGCCAGCTCCCATCCCTGCTGTGTCTGTCCTGTGGTGGCACTGAAGGGACAGTGGTGTGGCTGCTTCCCTGGCCTGCTCTCCTATGGCAGAGCCTGGGCCAAATTCCAGCCGGGTCTGTGCTTGCTTATTACCTGAAAACTGGAGTAATTCCACTTGCAGGAATAAGAATTTAAGAAAATTAAGAGCAATTATTCTCTGTAAGAACTGGATGCCATTGCCTGCATCTACCCCTTTGCGGGTGGTTTGGAAAGCTGAGCTGCCCCTGCTCTCCAGAGCAGGAAATCCATTGCTGTTGGTGGGACAGCCCAGCCTGTGAGGAGGAGGCACAGGCATGCCTGTGCTGTAGGGAGGACACTGGGCAGGAATGCCACCATCCATGCCTGTGCTGTAAGGAAGAATGGATTCACTGGTGAAGGAACGCCCTCAGTTTATGAGGGATGAGCCAAGGTCAGAGGACTGGACCTGCTGGATGTAGAGATAAGCTGGAGCAGAGCTGGAGGGAGCTTGGGCACTTAGAAAGTTCCTTGAGCTTTGTTTTCTGGTCCTTAGTTAGGCATCAGGAGGGAGCAGCTTGAGCTCAGCTATCCTGTTTTGATTATAGTTTTATTTAACTCAAGTGAGGCTATTGAGAAGGTTGTTGCTGTCTGGATCGATACCGTATGTTATAAATATCCTTCAAATGCTGGTGTGCTGGTCCATTTAGAATCTTTCTGTAATAAGATAAGGGTGACTGCTGCGTCATGAAAAGCATAAAATCAATGTGTAACTATGGTCACGTGTGCCTGTAATGATCTGGCACAGCTTTTATTGCATGGACTTTGGATGTATTGTTCAGGGGAAATTGCTCAGAAATATTCCTAATGGAGATTAAGTGAGGAAGGATCCTGTGCCAGGTAGGCAGCAATACACTGCTTCAGAATTTCTGTGTTGCTGGGTTTGTGCATATTTTCTTATTTGCTTACATCATGCAGACTAAGTACGTGTTTGAAATTTTAAAGCTGAGAGCCAACAGTATTTAACAAACATCTGTCAGCTCCTGTGCTGCTGTGAATAAATGTTTTACTGACAGAGCAAACAAGTAAGGAAATTAATATATTTAATAAAGTGGTCTGTTTAGGATTTTACATATTTGCTTTAGAAGTATCTGAAACCCCAGAATGTATACTAAAAGTCAGTAGTAGGCAGATGGGATTTCATGTAACAGCAGAATACCAAAATACCTGCACTTGAGTGTGTTAGTATTCTGTCTTGTCCTGATGTGGGTAGATTGTTAATAGGTCAATAGGTCTGTTCAGTGCATGTTTCTCATTTCACCCTAAACACCTGGCATTCCAAACCCAACTGTATGTTCACAAATTTTTATTTTTTAAATGTCAGTATTTACCTCCCCCCTCCTCAAAACAAAACAAACCTTGCTAAACAAAGCACAAGCTAAAAGGATTTTTTTAAAAATTATTTTTAAATTACTATTAAATTATTCTTGAAATGTTTTGGAAATTAAAAAAAACCTAATGGCTGGAATAATGTGAATGTTCACATTTTTTAAAAGAGAAAATTTAATGAAAGTAGTTTTTGTTCATTTTCAGTTGTGATGTAAAAGTAAATACTGATAAAATACTGGACAGTTGTCTATGTTTGGAAATAGATTCTTTCATATCAGAGGGAAGAATGAAAAATAGTAACAGAAAAGCAGAATAGGAACTCCGTTAGACTAAAACAGTGGCAGCAGATGAAGCAGACTGCAGGGGAATCGGAATAATGAAAAAAGAACTTTCACACAGCCAGTCAGTTCCTCTCCACCAGGTACAGCCAGTCAGGCTGGTTTTCCCCAGGCTTCTGCTGGCAGCTGAAGTTCTGGATTTTCATCCCACTTCCCACTTGATGTGGTCTAGGAAATTTCATTGATTAGCATGTCTTGTATTGTCTGTTGCCCTAGAGAAAGTTTTTAAGGAAAGCTGAAAGTTTCCTCACTTTGCCAAGATGTCTGTTTAAGGATAGCAGTTCCTAATTTGCAGATTTTACTTACATGTGAATTTCAGGTGTCTGTTTTATAAAGGTGGCTTTGATTTTGGAGGGCTCTTAACCACATTTAGAGAGGTTGCAGCTGAAGCAGAGTGTAAGCCCAGAGCTGCTGAAGTGACAGAGCTGCCTCACCAAGCAAATCCTTGCCCAACCACACATCCAGACAGGAAGGAGGATTCTTGCTCTTTCTTCTGCAGTCTTCCTCTTGTGCCTCCCCTCCCCTGAGGCTCCTTGGTGAGTTCCCATCTCTGTCCTCCTCTCCTCCCCCAGGGACATGGAGAAGCCAGATGCCACAGAACAGGTTTGGAACCAGTCAGCAAATGTTATGCAGGTTGAATTACAGGAAGAGGAGCAGCAGTTCTAGTGCACATTCTTCTTGCTCACAGTGCAATGAATTAAAGCTTCTTGCACACCTTGCTTCTTGAAGATCACCTTGCAGGAAGAAATTTGGCATCTTTTACATGTTTGTGTTATTAAACAGTGAAGTGGAGAAATTACTGTAGGAAAGGAAAGCTAATTACTGTAGGAAAGGAAAGCTAGGAAAGCCCCTTTCCCATGTATTCATTTTTATCTGCTACCCCTGCAGGTGGTTTGTTGTGTGTGGAATGAAATGCAGCCCTTTAGACAGTTGTACTAATTGTTGCAGATTAGGTTAAATTTTAAACCCTCTGTAAAGGCAAAAATGATCAAAATTTGAACCTACTAAGCCACTGTAATTCGTTTGTTAAGTCTGAAGTGTGTAATGGCCAAACAGTGGGGAAGGCTGCACCAAAGGGGACCTGCAGTCCTGGCAGGGAGCAGTCCAGAAGACAAGCTTGGGTGAGCTGCTTATCAGATTATTACAGCCCATTAGTTAAAGGAGGGAAAGGTCTCCCAAGGAAGGTGGAAAGAAATCACAGTGTGTGTTAGTTTCATTTGTCTCTCTTGTATTTGTTGTTCATGAATATGCAAACCTTCTGTATTTTGCATGTTTGATGTCTGTTCTATTTATTGGTAAATTATTTCATGTCAAAGTCTAGCATTTGATTTTCTTTTTGTAGCCCTGAAACTAAGGGTGTTGGTTTTTATCCTGGTACAGTTGTGTAAATCTTGACAGGACAGAGGGCCATAACTTTCCAGTTTGTTAAGTAACTTACTGCTGCAATTGATTCATAGATGCATGAAAAGGGGGTAGAGTTCCATGGTTTAAATGTTTAACATAAAAAATGCCCCAACAAACTATTTTTCCAATAGCCTACAAATAAAAAATGCAGTCATTTGGATTACTTACTGACGTTTATGGAGGTCATTTTGCACAGTGCTGTGGGTGGTTGGGTCTGATTCAGTAAAACAAGCTAATAAAATTAGTCTCAGCTCCCAGACCAAGCTTGTCTCCACAGACTCCACATGTGAGGTAAGCTAATGCTCTCTTAGGAACTGTACTCTTCATCCCAACCCACTCAGTCTTGGACCTAAAAATTCCCTCTGGCATCAGCCCTGGGTCTGGTGATTGTTAGTCACAGCCAGCACGCCCTGGGATGGTAGGAAAGGGAGCCAAGCACCCTGCTTTCTAAGATATTCTGCTTGTAGCAAGTCATTTACCTTTGTTTTCCTCTAGAATTAGCACTTTTAAAGATGAGTAAAGCATTGCAGGATAATCTACTTCTCTTTGCAGTTTGACTGCTGAAAATGAACCTGAACCAAAAATTTCTTAATCAACATCTGTCTTGTCATCAGCACTACAGGAAAGCAAATATGTTTTCACAGTCAAGGAGCAAGGAACAGATGAGCTGTTAGATTTGTGTTTGTGCAGTACTTCAATATTATCAGGTTTATTGATGCATCAGTCTTTCTAGTGGGATGTAATGAACAGAGCAGTGAGAGTGAGGAATGTGTTGTGTCCTGACAGTGGGGCTGGGCAGAGCAAAGCTGAACTGAATGGAGCAGCACTGGATGTTGAAATTGAAAATGCTGAAAAGCATTTAACCTTTTAAGAATGTATTATTTACCTCCTACAGAGTTCCCCAAATTGAAAGGGCTTCAGAAATTAGAAAAAGAAAGAAGAACCAAAAGAGGAGAAACCCCATGCATGATATTTTTGCTTCTAAGTACCTGCAGCTTTAAAATTTAGAATTGTGCCATTTTCTAGCTGTATATATTACTGTAATAATAAAATTGCCATGTGAGGTATGCAGTTACAGTCTGCATATGAAACAGTGTGTGACAGGAGACCAAACAATGAGATTTTTGGAGCTTGTGTAGGAACATTTATGCATTTAGGAGCATTAATGGATATTTTCTGATTGCAAAGAACATTGCCTCAGCTCATAAAAGTGGTGGTGAGACATCACCTGCATGTGTAGAAGAAACAGTAGAGTTCTCAAAGCAGTTTTAAGTGGAGAGCAGCTCACTTTCCTATGGGTGAAGCATAACATCCTGCAGTAACTAACTGGCAGAAAGTGGTGTTAATATTCACAGTGATTCCCTGGTTTGTTGGTGTTTATTCTTTTAGAGGCATGAGGTTGCAGTTCTGCAGGTATATATGTGTATTATATGCAAGCACTCCAGTTTAAGGTCTCTTGGATCCAACAGCTGACCCTAAACCAGAATATCTTTTAATTTTCTTTTCCTATTGAATCACTGCAGGCAAAGGATGCCACAAAGCTCACAGTCTTATGCTGAACATGCTGTCAGCTTTTGATAGAGATTCATTGACTCATTCCCTGCATTTTCAGTCAAATCTGATCATCCTCTCCTCTCTGATGGTTCACCATATTTATCGAAATTTGTTAAAGAGCTGCTACCTCTACCCAATGGCTTATAGATGGACTCCTGCTGACCTGCTGCTCTTATCTGTGGAGCCTATGCTGTTTTCAAAACACCCTCATCTTTACAAGGGCTTTGGAGTTAATGTGCTGTGCAGCAAGCAGAATAGCCTTTCATTCAGCCAGCTCCTCTCAGTGTGCAAGTGTGTGGACAGTGAGTGCTGTCCCTACATCACCTGGGAAGGGGTAACCCTGGCAGCTGGAAGATTGCCATGTTAAAAGCCAGCTGGTAATATGAACAGAGAAAGGCAGAACCATGGTGCTTTGCTCTTCACTGTAATCAGGCCAGCAGCATACTTGTTTTTATTTAGCAAGCTTGTCTGGAGAGTATTATAGGACTCAACAGAATGTAGCTACAAAATCCTTATAATTTTGTCAAGCGCATTAGACCAACAATGGCAAGAGCCTTATATCCAGCAGTAGATCCTGCCAAAGACACCCATGACTAAAACCCTCCTCCTTTCCCTAAAATGATCCCACATTTGAAGTCTTTCACAGTATACTCAGAACTCTTATCTCCAGATTACTCAACAACTATGCAACTCAATAGCTAGAGAATGGTTCTGAATTATGAATGAATGCTTTGTTTAAAATACAGTAGCTTTTCCTTTTTTTTTCTTGTGTACAAACTTCTCTGACTTCTCTACTCAGACTTTGCCAGTTTGGAATGATTGTATCTTCACAGAAATCTGCATTGTAATCTTGACAGTGATTGTGAACATTAATTTTGTAATCCTCACTTGGAAATGTGATGGAGTATAGGTACAGCAATAAATTGGAACAGGAAGCAAGGAGCAGAAGGGATTAGCGTAGAGATTGAAAAACCTCTAGGGAAGGATAAGGTTAGGCTAATGGTGAGGGATGTGGTAAGAGACCTGCTGGATCAGGGATTTGCAAGGATGGGGAGCAAGTGAGGAAAGTGAAGCTCCTGTGCTTCTCCCTGGTCCCCCCAGGATCAGGGGAAGCCACCAGTCACTGTATGGACAGCTGGCAGTGTAGCTGTCTGACACATGGATACAGCTACAGCTACCCTTCCTGCTACTGATACTGGTAAGAGCAGGGCACTTCAGATGTCTTCAGCCATTAAACACATCTCTGTCTCATCCCCACCCCCCAGGTGGATTTGTAGGGTTTTTTCCCATTTAGCAGATGTCCTATTGGAGAAGGATGTTGTCCTCAAATTTATGTCCTGCATTCTTAAAGCCATTTTCATGCTCAGGGTGAATGGAATACTGTACTGCTTATATACACTATGGTCAGTTATTTTAACCTGCTAATAGTGCTCTTTATATAAATGTGAATTGATGCTTTTCTCCCAAAGCCCCACTGGCATTTAGAAGCTGGCTCTTGTGTATTTCAGTAATACTGTTTATGCTAGACAGGAAACAATCATAGGTCAAACCTTGTAAAGTTATGACTAGCTTCAAAGTGGGAATTTTTGAGCAGTAAAGATACTGTCCTTTATTTAATACAGTATCACTCACTGAGGTCTGTCCTTCATCATTACAGTTGTCTGAGTTCTGTAATATCCTGATTTCTTCAATAAAACCAGTCAAGCTTCCTTTCCCAAGTAGGTTTCTTCTGCCCCTTATTGCCTCTTCTAGGGACCTGCTGTTTTGTGATCTGAACTAGTGCAATATCAGAGTTGTTAGTGATTATGATTACTATCTCAGTCTTCGTATTTCTAGCCTCCTGCCACACTGATCCTGATTTCCCTACTCTTGTTGTGGATATCTTTATTCCCTTCACTGAGGTACCTGATTTTGCTGGAGGAGGGGGTGATGCCCTCTTCTCACCACTGCAAAGTGGTGAGGCTCCTCCTGTTCCCCAGGGCAGGGGCAGGAAAGGAAGCAAAGCTGCTGTTTGCACAAGGTAAGGAGGATGGGTAGGAGACGATGTGAAGGGTTTACCTAGGGAAGATGTGCCACAGGGAGGGGAGAGAGGAGAGATCTTTCCCATGCTGAGCCCTCACTGACACCATGTCCAACCATCTTGCCTGGGTTGGAGGTGTGTGGCCAGGACTTGGATTTCTGGTGCCAGGCAGAGGAATGCTCTTCCCTGGCCATGGCCCTGGTGTTAACCATGTTGCTTTGTTTACTCTAGATACACTTTATACTGCTGTTCAGTCGGCAGGGGAAGTTAAGGCTTCAGAAATGGTACACGACGCTACCTGATAAAGAGAAGAAAAAGATCATTCGAGAAATTATTCAGATTATTTTGTCTCGCAATCAAAAAACAAGTAGTTTTGTTGACTGGAAAGACCTCAAGCTTGTTTACAAAAGGTGTGAGTAATTTTGTAAGAACATATAATCACTGTTCATATGAATAACACATGCTAGAAGAGGAAAAACAAAGGCTCACCTAAGGAAAAGCAGCAAACAACGCTTGTAGAGCTGGGCTGAGTTAGGAGCCTGCCATTGGCAATCTGGGTATAACAAGGCAGTGTCTCTGGACAAACCAACAGGGTAATTGTGGGGTGCAAAATACTTGTACAGTCTGTCAAATGAGAAAAACACGAGTAATGTAATAGGTATTGGTGTTTAGAAGGGATTAGACCTCACTGCCCCTTCAAATTCCACAGGGTAGCCTGGCTGAGATGTGTGTGCTGGATTTTATTAGCTGTGGAGACTGGAGGAATTGTTCCAAGGCACTTCCATAATTCTGTCAAATTTTGGTTTTGAAATATTTGTTGCTCTGGAAAGTGTTAATTCTCATTTCCTTTTCCAAAGAAATCACTGATCCCCAGTTACACAATGCCTAATGTTAACTGCTTGTTTGTTCTCCTGCAGTTGTAGCAAACAAATGTAGCCCTAAGTGCACTGGGTAAATTATCATCTCCCATTTAGCAAAAACTTGAGTTCCATGCTGTGATGGGAAGCATATAAACATCTGGTCAGAAGCTGTGACAAGTTGGCCTCCAGCCACAGTATCAGCAAGCTGAATAGATCTTGGGTTGGTTTAACCATAAAGTTTTGGTGCAAGTTAGTTACAAAGCTTCTTTGATCTAAGCAGCTTCATGCATTCTGGCCCTCTGTAAAACACTGTCATTTGACAGCCAGCAGATGTCAAATGCTGAGCTATAACTTCTTTCACCTTTGCCTTATTTTTATTTTTTAATTAAAAGGGGTGGCTTCTCCTACAGTCTAATTAACCCCATTTACTCCACTGCTATTGCAGCAGGAGGAGGAGACCTGAAGGAACTACTTACTACTGATTTATTGCCTGTTTCAGTGTTAGAGGTGTCCCACTTTACCAAGGGTGGAGTCGATTCTTCTAACTAAAATAATAATTGGTTGAAATAATCTGATCTTTGAAAGTGTTCTCTGGGACACTGTAAGAGTGACAGGATGTTTACTTTAGAGACTAGATAAGAATTAACTCTCATATGAATGACCTGTAAGAGAGGAGCAGAGCACTGAGGTCCCAGCTGTTCACTGCCATGTGTTTGCCTGTGTTTCCCCAGGTATGCTAGTTTGTATTTCTGCTGTGCAATAGAAGACCAGGACAACGAGCTGCTGACACTAGAGGTCGTTCATCGCTACGTGGAGCTCCTGGACAGATACTTTGGAAATGTAGGTTTTACTTTCTCCCATGAACTCATTCCTGTCTGACTGATAAACAAAATTATGTGGAGCTGATTTGCTTTGTGTTCCATCTGCTGCACTTGCCCTGCAGGAGCTTTCAATCCAAAATGAAAATAATTATTAGAGTATTTTATAAAACAGTGCTGAAATGGTCATAAGATTGTTTTTTCATCCTTTTTCCACTCACCCAGAATTAATCTTGATGCTTTGTATGTCTGTCTTGGTATAGAATTTGAAGGGAAAACTTCAGGAAAAATTATTTTAAAAACTCAAAATAGGTTTGGTTTTTATTTGTTTTGTTTCTTTTAATTTTGTTTGATTTGTTTGGTTTAATTCTCTTTCCTGACATCTTCAGATATACTGGTTTTGTTTGTCTCATAATACTGTGTAGCAATTAAGGACATAGAGGCAAAAGATAAAATCAGTGTGTTTTTAAAGAAAAGACTTAGAGAAAGTCCAAATAAGTCTTCAGAGAATACAAGAGACCCATCTTTTCTCTGAATATTTTTGAAATGATCCTGCCTGCCTTAATTCATATCTTAGTTAAACCGCTGTGCCGTGACACATCTATACGGCCTCAAAACTAAAATTCCCTGCTGGGCAGGGAATTGATTTGCTTTGTGAAACTGTGAACCTAGGTAACCCATACTACAAGGGCTGTGTAGGACCTGTGATAAGGTTAGTGGGCCAGGAAGACAGTCTGGATCTCTGACAGTCAGCATAAACTTAATAATAAGTGGAATATCTTTGCTGTAAGTCTGTATATGTGGATAGAACATGTGCAGAAGCTTCAATATTACATAACATGCAGTTTGTTTCTTCACCCTGCTACCTGCACAGGGGTGCTTATGCTGAGGATATTTGATCATCACAACAGCTTTTGGCCTAGTAGTGCTTATAATACTGTAAAAGTGGTTTAAACGTGGTTGTGGCCCCTTGTTCTGGCAGGTGTGCGAGCTGGATATTATCTTCAATTTTGAAAAAGCTTATTTTATTCTTGATGAGTTTATAATTGGTGGAGAAGTACAAGAGACTTCAAAGAAGACTGCAGTGAAAGCCATGGAAGACTCTGACATGTTGCAGGAGGTAAGACAGAGGAGGACAAAAGGCAAACACCTCATCTTCCTAATCTTCCTTGTTTCATGGGAGATGAAAACACAGTTAAGCACTTCTGGTACTTAATTACCCAAGTGTGTCTTACATGCCGTTTCAACAGATACAGCAGTGCAGTTACATAAGCTTTCTATTCAACCCTTTTGGTATCATCTGAAGGGTCTTCCTATAAAGCTGTTGTTCTCTTGCAGCTTAACTGCTAGAGTTTATTAAGAAATAGTTTAAGATGTATCTAAGATATTTCTTTAATACAAAAACATAATCTAAGGTTATATTTTATGTATGCATATGCATATGTAAATACAGAAAAATTTCATCTATTTCACTAATAGCATTGGAAACATGACCTACTGTTAACAGTTAAAATTGGAAAGAGTATTTGCTGGCAAACTCTGCTTTCATTCAGAAGCACCTGTGTAGTTTTTCTGCAGGGCACAGTCATGTAACCCTTATTCAGAACCCTGCAGGAATTCTCTTGTAACTTGGAATGTAATGAGCAAGTTGAGCAAAACCAGTTGAACGTGAGGGGTTTCATTCATTTTTTTCCTTGGTAGTGAAGGATCCATCACAATCCTGAAGAGAGCAGCACAGTGGTAGAACTGGCTCGGGCTGTGCTGTGGGAGTTGAGCAGGTTTCACCTGCTCTGCCCTGTGCACATAGAACTCAGCCACTGAGTGCAAAGGCCACTGGCATGATGAGTTTAGCCACAGCTGTGCTATGGCATGCTTTAAATGTCACATTTTAAACCACTCTGTTACATGTTTTTAAAGCAGAATTATTTCTGCACTTTAATAAATTTTATATAATTTCCTGCAAAACTACAGCAGTCCTCAAAGAGGACAAAAGGATTTCTGTGAATATTACTATACCATTCCATAATGCATCAGTTGTTTCTTTTTTTTGTTTGTTTGTTTATTCTAGACAGTGGAAGAATACATGAACAAGCCTGCATTTTAATGTTAAGCTACCTGGAAAGAAAATTTCTGTATGCACCTCTAAAGTGCACTTCCTGAAATTCTTCCCAATGTGCCAGATCCTCAGAGAAATACCAAAAACCAATAACTGAAGGGGTTTGTTTGTATAATGGTGAAGATGAAGGTCAGCTAATGTAGCAAAGGGTTTAACAATTCTGTGCTTTGCATTACTCTGTACATGAGTTTCTCAGAGTTGTTATTGCCCCAGTCTAGTTTCTCTTCTTGTTGCTGGACTCAACTCTTGTTTTGTACCACGTCTTTTAGCTACGGGTTTTGTCATCACAATATGCTCCTCTGACAATACTTTGAAGAGGTATTTTTACTAGTTTTGTTCACTGCTGACTGTATGACTCTACTTTTGTACAAATGTCCATTATTTTGAATGTAATGGTTATTCTGCTGTAATAATAATTTTTTTCTAAAAGCCAAATTGTTGTGGGCCCTGATTTCACAAACTTGTGACAAGATTAACTGTTGAAGTATATGAGGAAATATGCATCTCTTTGGGGCAGCTCCTTTCTTTCACTCTCTTCCTTTTCTTTTCTGCTCTAGTCTGCTAATAAGACTGCTCCAACTGCTCCTAGAGTGCACTCCATGCCTCCTTTTAATCTGGAAGACTGTTTGAAGGTAGGCTTCTCCTAAGTTTAATGAATCCTCTTTTTGCTGCTGTATGCAGATGGCCTGGTTTCGCTTTCTCCTCATTTTCCTATCCCCTTCCTAGATCCCCCCTGGACCTCTCCAAAGGCTCCAGACTTTGAAATTGTGCAGCATGAGTGCAGGAGAAAACCTGAAGAGAAAAAAATAAGCCTTTGGAAGATAATATTGTGTATCTTTTGGTATCCCAAACCCATGTTTCCCAGTAGAGTTTTCCAGTCTCAAGTTCACGCACCTGATGGGATGATCAGCTTTCTAGTAGTTGAAGATGCCCTGTTTTTTGAAGGTTGAGCAATTTAATCAGCTTTTTATAACTTTGCAAGCTGTGAAAAGGATGACATAGTAGAGAGGAGTCAGCTGGGCTGTGTGTTACAAACCACTGCAGCAGAGTGTGTGTGGAGCCAGGTTTGCTAACTCGCGTTTCAGTGCAGTTCAGTCTCTATAAACTGACTGAACTGCTCCCTTAGAGAGACTGTCCTCCTTTAACAGAATCCAAAGCTCAGATAAATTCTGTGTATCTCAGCCCATAACGCTCAGCTAGATGTTTTGTTTCTGTCAAACCATGAAATTACCCTATACAAAAATTAGGGAAGTTATCGGGCAAATGTGCTACAATGATCCAAGAATTGTTGCCTTTCCCTTCAATATGTACATCCCCCTTGATTTCTAGGATGTACAATCAATATTTTCTTTCAGAGGTCTTTCTGATCTTTAAATTAGTCCTGAATGCTTATTCTGACTTTGGTATTGCTCCCTCATTCCTCATCAGTTTGCATATTCCTACAAAAGGGACACTGGGGTTTTTTGGAGAGTGGGGGCACTTTCACACAACACAACTTTGCTGATTGTCAGCCCACTATTCTGCCTGTGCTTTCTAGTCTGTTAGTAAAACTGTGACAAACTGGTTCATAGCATCATGTTGCTCTTTTTTGTAATTATTTTATCCATCTGTTTTCTCTGTATTGATGTCAAAAGCATACTTTCAGCCTGGAAAAGACAGTGAAAATTTCTGAAGGGCCTTCAATAGCTCTGAAGACATCCAATTTAATAGTAAATTAAAATTGTATTATTTGTATATTATTTTCTCATGGTTTGAAATTAAGTTTTTTAAAGTACAGTATTTAATTGATTAAGAAATCACTTCAGAATGTGCAAAGAGGCTCCTTCTGCTCTTTGCCTTTATAAGTGACTTCTACTAACCGAAATCATCAGTAGTTTGATTTTACTCCCTTTTGGAGGCATGCTTTGATTCTCTGACTCTTAACAGCTGTCATGTTGGTTAAATTCTGAATTAGATCAAAATAGGGGTACCAAAAAGATTTCTTGGTACAAAAGCCTGTCTTTTCAGTCATTTTAAGAAGAGCCAGAAGGCTTCTTGCTGCATCATTTCAAATTGAAGAGAATTCCTGATGGAAGAAAATAATGGACTGGGTAGAGGTACTTACAGCCATATCAGTGTAGCAGCTGAAGTAAACAGCATTGCCAAACTGGTGTATCCAGTGTCAGCTTGTGAAGTGTGAAGGAATTAGTCTGGTAAGTGTGAAGGATTTAGTCTGGTTTCCTTACCCTAATGCAAAAATTCATTGGAATATGGTGTGCCTGTTGTGCCACATACCTGTGTGCTACAAAGATGAATGGAAAGCATGTTAAGTACTCTGAAAGAACTGCCGAATTATGTTCATGCTTCAAGAAACATCTACAGGCTCCTGCTGCTTTTGTGTGTAGGAGAGCTCCACAAAGCAGGAGGTGAGCCTTAGCTGATGCAACTTTTGCATGCATACTTAAAAACAGGTGGGTTTGAAACATAAAACTTGTATTTAAACTTCTAACAACCTTCAGTGAGAAAGGGATCACTCAGGTAAGTAACATTGTAATGGCATTCAGTTCACCTCCAAAGGGAAGAAGCCCAAATGAAGCCCAGTCATTGTTGAGTCACCTTTAGGTTGCTGTCAGGCTGCACGTGTTCCCATCTTTGTGAACTTCATTACCACTAACTGAACCCTACAGATTGGTGCACTGCAGTGCCTAGCTCATCAGAAGATTTGTGTCTCCTGATATCTTAGTTCCATGATTTTTCTTGGAGAAGGAGGTGCATATATCTTGGTGTACATATTCACTAATCTCTGAAGCATTGCCATTTACATTTGCTGATGATGTTTCTCTTTCAGCTTGCCTGACTATGCTAGGTAATGCTCAATGTCAAGTTTTCTGAGAAACTTTATGAAATTATTATCCAAAAAACCATTGTCATACTCCTTAAATATTCTCCATCTGATAATCTTTTGCCATTGTCTAAACTCTCACCTTGCTGATAAGCTTCCAGCACATGTCCTAGTTTGCAAAATTGCATTTACTAAAATAACCATCAATCATAGTCATGGTGCTGGCCTATATTCCCTTCCTAGATTCCCTTCACCAGCTGCATGTAACAAAAAGCTGCTTGATTTTCATATGAGCATCCCTGCCTGGAGGACTCTTAGCGTGATCTTGCTGCTCAGTGGTTGGGACAGAGCTGCTTCTCTGTCGTGCAACTAGTTGCAACACGTGAGTTGAGACACCTCTGAACATATCATGGCAGAAGAGACAAACATTAGACTGGGATAAAAATAAGTGTAATAATGTCCAAAGTAAAAGAAATGTGACAAATCATGATGAGTGAGAGGCAAGAGAAGCAGGATCACACAGGATTCATGAATTTTTGTAATTTTTGTTTCTTTTTTCGTTGTGAATTTCTGAGTGTTCATTAAAAGGCGTCAGTTCTTTAAAATAATTTAAGAAAACTGACATTTAGGTTGCCTTCTATCCGTTGTTTAACCAAGAGCCACTGAATGTCTTCAATACCTTCCCCAGCTGCTCCTGCAATCCACCTGTGCTTTCAGAAACCCCAGTGGGAAACTCAAGGTAAAGTTCAGGTGTGATTCTGCATCTGAATTTTCTTTGGACAGAATAATGTACTTACAAAAGAGTGAATTACTATTTTTTTTCCTTTATTTCACAGTCCTTTCAATAAAGAACATATTTTTTTATCCTCTGCTTAGCACTGTGCTGCATTGGAGTAATGGAGCATGCAGAATGAATACATGAGGTGTTGGGTGGGGCTGGCTTATAAAGGAAGATCAGAGTGTGTGAGTGGGGCTTTCAAAGATACCCAGAGATGTTCCATCCACAGTCCCCTGAAAATAACAAGGCAGTTCCCAGAGAGAGAGAGGGAGAGAGCTCCCATCCCTGCCTGTCCCTGACGCTCTGTTCCCTGGAAGTGCATGTGAAGGTATTTATTTCTGTCAGCACAGCTCCTGTGAGGGGGAGTTGCTCTCACCCTGCCTGAGATGACTAAACCCAAAGGTCTCGGTTCTGCAGCTGATCTGTATGGTGGGGTTTTCATTACCTTTATCCAGTGTCTTTATGAGTGTGGAGTCTGCATCATGCTCCTGCATCACTGGATTTGTGGTTTAGAGGGCTGGCAGAGCTCTGAGCTCAGACCAGGTAGCAGTGTCCTTCTGGGGGAGCTGACAGCATTCCTGCTCAATTCAGTAGTGTGCATGTTCCTTGGCAGGATCACAGTACAAAGGAAATAGAGCTGTTGATTTAAATGGCTGTTAGCATATTTCAGGGATCTTTTTTCATGAGGGCTGGGTTGCAGTACACTAGTGAAAGCTTTGTGTTTGTAGCAGAAATAACAGACTGTGCTGCAGGAGAGTTAATGTTTGCTGTCATGGAAACCTGTTGCCTTGGAACATGATTAATGACACAGGCTAAGGGAAAGGGGGAAGCTATTCTTGAAATTAGTATTCAGCAAACCCTAAGCAAGACCAGCAGTATACAATACTATGAATTTTAGTTATTTCATATTCTGTTGTCTAGTTCACTTAACCTTGTCTTTTAATTTACTTATTCAACAGCTCTTATAACCACATGTTTTTGTGCAAAGAAAGTAATTCAAAGCTAATCCTTTGGCTGACTAGAAAGAAATAGCATGTTACTTGCACTCCCAGTACACTACAAAATTTGTTCAACTTTTGTGGAAAGCACATGCTGAAGACAAACTTGTGGCTGGTCTGGAATGCTCCAGTAGGCCAGGGGACAGTAGCAGTCCAGCTGAGGATTTTTGCCTTTTGGCTGTAGTTGTAGGTTTCAGAGAGTTCAGGAATATGAGGTCGGGAACATTTCTGTGGACTGAGCCATTTGGAGAAATCTGGTCACTCCTGTGTATTGGTGTGGTAAGATTGCTATTCTCTAATGCTGAAAGGAAACAGTGAGGGAAACACACAAAATGTGTTTTAAAGCTGATGTCACCCTTCTGCCATCTGCTTTTAGAATTCCCACTGGAGAATTCTTCTGGAGTTCCTGCTCCAAACCCAATTTGTATCGTTACACACCAGATTCTGCCATGGGGAATAGAGTTTTTTTCTCCTGCAGAAGTGAATTTGTGTGTCTGTTGTAAAAACCAGTGTTGAATGTAGAATCTCTAGTTTACACAGGGTGACAAATTCATTATAACTTGCTGTGAATTTCAGCTGCCCTCTGGACCAGGATCTTGCATGAATAAATTACCAGCAGCTCTAAGTCTTCCTGCCTTGTGGAGATCACACTTCAGAGCCCTCCTCCAAGCTCACAGTGAGGGGTCAGCCTTAGCTGGGCTGAGCCAACAATGACAAGTCACAGGGGAACATCTTCACAGAAGCTTCAGGTGAAAGAATATTTTTATTTCTCCAGAGGGCTTAGGGTGGGGTTCTAGGTGAGTTTTATGCTGGATAAAAGCTCTGAAGGCACAATCTGACAATGTAGCAAGAAGGTATTCTGAGAAAATGAACAAGGAGCTGGCTGGGTTTGTAAACTGACAGCTACACTGGGGTGAAGGAGAGTTTTTTCTGGTGTCTGTTGTCAAGGACAAGGTGGTCGTTGCTTGTTCTCAGAGGGAAAACTGGCTTGGATAATGAGTTCTTGCTTGGCAAAGGCTGACACAGGGTTATGCTGGCAATGACAAGAAAGTTCTGCTGGCAAAAAGGTACCACAGAGAGCAATGAAATATCATAAGTTATTTTAAAATACAGTAGTAAAACATTGATTCATTCTGCTTGGGTTAATATGAGGAAACATCAGCATTTAGCACGACAGTTCTGTCTGAATGATGATGCAAACAATTAATTGTCAAAAAGGCTATGTCCTAATGTATATTCTAATATTTATGTTTAAGTCTGGCACAAGAGTGGAAAGCCTAAGACCTCAAGAAATCTTGCTCATCTTTCAGTCCCAGGCAGGATCAGCTGCTCTTAAATTCTGAGTGATGTTTTTGTAACTTCTTCAAATCAGCCTGTGGTGGACATTTCAGAACGTTCCTGAAGAATCTGCCCTGAAACTAAACTCCCCTTCTGAGATGAAATACTTTTCCTGATGCCAGCTCCTTTATTGCAACATAAGCCCAGTACAACTTGTGATACCAAGCAGAGATAAAGAAAAGCCTCCATTCCATTTCCCTGCAGCAGCCCTTTAAGGGCTCTCTGTTCTGCTGTCCAGCTCCCAGGTAGTGCTCAGGGGCAGGGAAGCACAAGGCTGGCTGTGCATTCAGAATGAACTGCATTCAATGGTGGCGATGAGTAGCTGGTCAGAAAATGTAAACAGCAACTAAACCAGTTAAAAGCAGGAGCATCATTCCTTTCTCCTCTTTTCTCACACTCTAACTGCTCAAAACAGCTGAGCATGAGGCCTGGATTCTGCAAATGCTTTCTACCCTGTTACAAACATGGTAGAAATTTCAGACTGCTTTAAAGGGGTACCTGCATTTTTGAGTTTAAATTACCCCCTGCCAGGCTGGCTCAGCACTGAAGAAACAGCTGTTTCTTTCCAGGTGTAGGAAAAGGGGAGTTCTTTTCACTGTTATAACTCTGAAGTCATGTTTTAAGATAAAATTAATGAGAAATGAAGCTTGTTTAAATTCTAACAGGTTCTGGCTGTGGGTATGAGGTTCCCACATGTAATTTTCCATCTGGGAAGCAGCAGAAGAGCTCACCCCTAACAGGCAGGGCTTTTCTGGATGGCAGGAAATGAAAAATATGAAATGGGGGGTATGGTTTGAGGGAAGACAGTGAAGGAAGAAATGTCAGAAGGGATGATTTCTGGCTGTCTGGCTTCTCCTGGGAATGCTGGAGCACAGCTGGGCACAGCTGCAGCCTGGTGCCTGTGGAGGGGAGGACTAAGAGCACACATGGACAGCTGGTTTCTGACAGAGCGGTGGCCAGGTTAGTCCTGTTCAGGAGGTAAGTGCCCTAACAGTGTCCCAAGATGTGTTGGCTTGGAGAGGAAATGGGAAATGAAATCCTTTGGGTCAGCAGAAGGACTTGAGGGGCTGGCAGCAAGACAAGGGTTTGCTGTTGGTTGGCTTGTCCTGCCATGCATTAACAGGCAGAGAAGCCTGTGTGTCCTGTGCAAAGAAGGTTGTCATAACAGCCATGTTGGAGCATCCAAAAATCTGGGATCCTAAATACCTGCAGATTACTTTGGTAAAAGAAAAAACTAACAGAAAAGCCAATGGATTCTTAGAGAGAAAGAACTTCCATTTGCCTTCTGTTCCTTAATGAAAACACAAAATTTGTTTATAAATGTACTGATGGTTGTTGAGGGGTTTATGCCATTTCTTCTGGTAATGACTTTGTGTAGCTGCTGAGGGCTGTGTTGTGTGAGGCCAAGCAGTAACTGTGTGGCACAAGTCAACAGGAGTGAAAATGCCTCCTGCTTCCCTTCTGCTCCAAGGTGATCCTGGCCAGGAGCGGGAGGGAGGCCCCCAGGTCTCTGGCACGCAGCTTCCCCTTGGCTGGGGAAGCAGGAAATCTCCTAGTCAGGGAGGGCAGCCAAGAGCTTAGAGAGGTGCCCAGTGGCAGCTGGTGGGAGCAGAGGCAGCCTGCCCTGCTGCCAGCATCCCTGCAGGGGCAGGGCAAGGAGAGGCTTTTGCAAGGGGGAACATTGAGCAGGAGGCCTTCAGGTGCAGTCTCCACACCAGTTTGGTTGTATTATCCACAGCTTTCACTTATCCTGCTCTCTTTCTGCATCACTGCTGCCCCCATTCTCTTTTACCACTTTTTTTTTTTTTAAACTTTCCTTGTTTTTCTCCAGCCTGGTTTTCCTTCCTTTCCTTTTCCTGATGTCTAGTGTTGCATAAACTCCCTATCAGCTCCTGTCTCTTCCTCTCTCCACTAATTTTGAACTGACTTTCCACAGAGGGAAGGCAAGGCTCTGTGTCTCCAGGGACAGAGAGCAGTGGAGCCTGGGACCCGTGCTCTGCTCACCCTCAGCTCCTCTGATGGCACTTCCACCACCTTTCTCTCTTGTCTCCTTCCTGTGTGAGCTTCAGCCAAGAATGCAAAGTCTGTTGGAAGGCCCTGTTTGAGGAATGACCACATTTCTGGTGTTGAATTTCCCATTTCTCCTCCTGAGTAACTGCAGAGCTCGGTCTAGCTCAGGTGGGTTTTGCAGTTTGTGATGCTTTGCATTGGGTGTTTCTGCTACTAGATCAGATGGCAGCTTGGTGCTTTTCCAAATGGGAATGTTATTTACAGTCCAAATATGAGATTAAGAGCCATATGGAAAACTGTTAAGACTTCATTGCTAATCAATTCTAGAAAGATGAGCAACAAGAGTATCTTCACTCACATTTCAGCATGTTTGTTGTCCAGAGTTAACTCGGACACCCAGAGGGCATTTTTGCTGTGAACTTTCCATCTCTGCTGCAGATCTATTTGAGAAAACTGTTTTGGAATGCAGGTAAACAGAGACCCCACAGAAAAGGAAGCAGTTAAACCAAGACAAGACTAAGAATGCTAACAGAGCCAAAAGGTCGGACAGGAAACGCATTTCACACCAAAATGACAGAAAGGTGTTGATTTTGTTGATTATTTTTAAATAGAAAAGTGTGTTGGGCAGGGGCCGGTGTCATGGCAACCCTTGGCCTGTGTGTGACAGTTATTTCTGCACCTTTTCTGTTACATATGTTTGGTCTACCATTTCAGTCATCCTTGCCTTTCAAACTGTGGCTGTGGCCTGGGGGAAGGAGCTCGGCTGGGAGCACAGCCGTACCCCAGCAGCCTTTTCCATGGCTGCATAAACCCCTGGGTGTGGCCAGCCCCACACTGCCCCATGCACTTTCCAAACCTCCACTTTGCTCCCTAATTGACTGACTTTGGTGAAGAGATGGAGCTAACAGCAGTATTTCTGCTTCCAACACCGTGCTGAGGTCAGGACTCGGGAGCCGTAAGTGATGCTGCCCTCAGGGCAGCCAGGATTGGAGCTAAATATATCCCCTGCCCTGCCATTCCCAGCTGAGGAGTGAGTGCTGCCTGGGCTCACAGGAGGTGGGGCTTGCCTGTGCTGCCTAAAGCTAGCAGAGAAAATATGTATCACAGGTGCTGGTAATTAATCCCACCTAAGAGCTAAATCTCAAGTTACCCAGCTTGTTCCCCTCTCCATCACTTTGAAGGTTTTCTGGGTAAAATGCCAAGGTCCAGGACTTGCAGTCTCAAGGAAAAATCTGAGCTTTAACTACATAGAAAATAGACCCCTTTCCAGGTTACTCCTTTTGCTTTTAACTTGTATGGCTCTCAGTGCCATTTGTTTCACAAATTCAGGGCTGTGTTCCTGTATGACTTTTTCATGTCTTCACATTTCACATGGCCTTAGCAAGGCACAGAGGCTCTGCAGTTTGGTAGCACTGGACTTATTGATGCTTCTCTTCCAGTCTGTTTGGGCACCCTCACCAGGTGTTATGGGCAGCATCCCTGGGGCACTCCAAGGACTGAGGAACAGCCGCTCTGGGCTGTGTCAGCATCTCCTGGGGCCTCCCACCTTGCCAAGAGCATGGGAGGGCCAGGACAGGGCGTGCACTCACTGCCCTGCCCAGCAGGGAGGGTCCTGGGGGGTGCACAGGCAGGGCTTGCCAGAAGGCCTAGGGCTGGGAGGTTTGTTTTCATTTCTCAGTCAGTATCTGATAAGTCAGAGTGCCTGAGGAAGTACGTTCATGGTCTCAACAGAAAAGTTTTCACCTGGAAGGTGCTGTGGGTGCATGCTCAGGCAGCAGGAGCAGAGATGACCCCTGACCAAAGCCCTGTGTTTGGGAGGAAGTTCAGGCTGTTATGTTGATACCTTTTTTTATCTTTTTAATGAAACCTCCTTCCTGCCATTTCAGAGGAGAGGAGGCTTTGACGTCATGTGCTGATGAGTCACTGCTGTTAACAGGCCAGCAAGCAGGGATTGAGAGTGCTGTCTGCAGCAGCTGCTCTGTTAATCATTCACAAAAAGCCCAGAGAAGGCTCAAGGGGAATGCTTGTGAATAATTAAATTTCTGTTTTCATTATGAAGACGCAGTTGATTTACCTGGATCTGCTAGAATCCAGGTATTGGGAAGTGAGGGAAGAGGACAGTGATCTCACTGATTTGTTGATACCACTGTAAATAGCTTTTAGATAGTCATTGGTATCAGTAAAGCATAGGCATGACTTAACAATTTCATGTAAAGCTTATGTAATATAGTTCTGACCATCATCTACATCTCACTTGCCACAACCACTTTAACCATATTTATGTTTTCTAGAAGAGAGTTCTTGGGGACGCAAATGCCCTTGATAGGGCAAGACATGGATTTTACTGGAAGGCTGGGTTTTTGTATGTATCTCATAGCCTAAAGTTGTGTATTCTCAGAGAAAGCAGAGTTGTGTTGTCATTTTATTGCAAAACTTCCATATCTTCTCATGGGCAACTCCTCACAGCACAGACAACAAACTCCAGCTCCCTCCTCACCTCCCTAACTCAGTCTTTTATCCTTGTTGGACGCAGCTGTGGCCTGTTAAGGGCAGGCCTGCTCCTAATCTTTGGTAATTAGTACAGCTGCAGCTCCTCAGGGGTGAGACTGCCTTCTACACTATCTCTATTCTCTTACATTCCATCCCCCCACAGAACTGCCCAGGTTTGTTCACTGATAGTTCTTCTGTTCATAAACATCTTCTGGGGGTGACTGGATCATTTAGAGCTGCTGCTAAGTTGGTGTCATGATAAGAGATGTTGCGCCGTTGTGATGAGCTTTAAACTTCTGCTTCCAATGCTCCACGATCAAAGAATTCATTGGATCTGTTTGGGGTGAGTAGGACTTTTATTTTTCAGACAAGGTCAAAACTGGATAAATTCCTAAATATGAATTATTCACTGCTGAGCTTTTCCTCTCTAGCTTTAAATGTCTTGGACAAGAGCTGCTGCCTTTTACCCAGAGGTAGAACCAGATGGGCAGTTTTACTCCCAAAGCAATCCCAACCCCCAGGTGGTCAGTGAAGCTGCCTTAGAACAGAAGGATGATGCTTGGTCTTGACAAAATATGAGGTTTAGCTTTGCCTACACAGGTAGAGTGTTGGGACCGTGGGGAGTGTAGGAGTGCTTACAAACCCTGACTTTAATTATCTGTACAATGTGATGAGGAAGTTGTTGTTCTGTCTGTCAAACAAATAAGAGAGAGCCCACACAACAAAACCATTTGAGTCTGATGAACCTTTCTGTCTTGGGGCATTGTTTTCCTGGACCTGTGAAAGCCCAGGGATATGTAGGCAGAACCTAATTAACTACAGCTCTTGAAAGAGGAACTTTGAAATTATTTCTTGAAAACTGGGTGCGTTTTTCATCTTTCAGCACTGTGGCAAATTTACTGTGGGTTTGCTTTCTTGAATTGATCTGTGCAAAGTTTATCTGATCCTATCAGCTCCTCCATACCCACATTAGCCCTAACTTCTACAGCTTCCTAAAATGTGCTCATACAATGGGCTGAGTTATTCACAATAGATTAAAAAATCCTGGCAGATGAAAGCAGATACCATCCGTGTGGAAGAGAGCTGTCCTGGAGCTGCACTAGCTGATGATTTGCCATGTCTGCAATGAGATGATTTCCAGAGCCACTTCTCAGTCTGCAGATACCATGGCCTGTCTGGACCCTTTCAGAAGAGCTGGCCTTGCTCTTGAGCAGGGCCAGGCCTCCTGGTGAGGTGGCTATTTAGGTATTTAGGGGTAACAGCAAAGACCCAGCAGAGATGATACATGAAATCTTATGGAGGGGAGCAGGGGGGTTCACTGGAATGGTGAAATCTGGGATGGGATGCCAGCAAGAGGCTGACTGTCCTGGGTGGGGAAACCAGAGCCAGAAGGGTGGGGAGAGCAGTTCTGGTTATGAGGGTTGTACCTTCCCAGGTCACTGCCATGCTCTGGTGAGTGGGGAGCATTGTCAAACCCCCATGGAAGGTGTGATCAGAAGGAAATGAGGTTTGCATTGATTTTGGCAGTGGTAGAGCTCAATTTACAGATGTCAGCAGTGAGAGGTTCTGTACATACCCTGTCACAAGCAATTGGAGACCATGAACCAAGTGACTGTGCGCCCCACAGCATCAAAGCCTGAGAAAAAGGGTGTCTGAGGATGGGTGATTTGTAACTTTGGTCCTGTGGCACATCTCTTCTGGAACTTTTCATGTTTGCCTTCTGAGCCTTTGAGATTCCTGTGTTGAAATTCCTATTAATTTCAGGCCCTGGAGAGACTTGGATATTGAAAGATGTGATTCTAATAAGTAAATGACTTTATAAGTATAGCTGGCTTTACTAATAACTCCTGTTATTGTGAGATTTGGATTCTTCAGCATCACAAGGCACTGAGCCTAGATAGATATCCCACTCCATCTTGTGGGATAGAGCCCAGTTTGGATATCAGAGCTCAGGCTGGTTATTTATACAGAAAGGGAAGAGGTGTCAGCAAAGCAAATAGTGCTGCTTGCAGATGGAGCATACATTGTCTGACATGCAATAATAATGAAGGTCTCACACCAGCAAAAACTGAGGAATATTGAAAATAGGGGAAATCAAACAGGAACTTAAGAAGTGTGGGAATAAAACAAAAGGAGGAAACCAATTAAAATCTAAACCAAATAGCATTTCTGGAATCAATATTTTTCGTCTGAAATGTTGGTTCTACAGAAGGTGCTTTTTGTTTTAGTTGCTCATTAAAAAGGGTCCTCCTGAAGAGCTATTGTTCCCTGGGAAATCAGATGCATTGTGTAGTCAAATATCATATTAAAAATAGAGAAGGATTTCTGGAAATATGTGGATGCAAGGAAGAAAAAAATTCTGAAGAGGTTGTTAAAAGCCACCCTGAGAAAATGGCCATGTGAGGTGTATTGCAACACTGAGAAGGCATCAGCAACAAGAAATCCTCTGGGACACCAAAGCCTGGGTCTGCACATAATCCTGAGCACCTGGGAACCTCCGAGCTCCCTCCCTGGAGTCCCTGCCTTGTGCATGAGGACAGCTGATGGCCTTTGCTCTGACATTTCTATTACTGGAAGCATTCTCTGTGGGAAGGGCTGGAAAGGTTTAAAAACAAGTCTGAAATTTTTCCCTATTCTCCAGACACATTTTTTTCTCCTAATTGCAAAGCAAGTATAGGCTTTTGGGGTTTTTTTTAATGACTGATTCAGCCAGCCATTTAATCTTTTGCTCTCTGTACTCAGCAAAAATGTGAGTTTGTCTGGAAAAATAATAATTGGAGAAAGATTAACACAAAGGACCAAAACAAACTGGGATTAAAGGATGGGTTCAGGAATCTTTCTCCAGCCCAAGTCAACAGTACCAAGAAATTGTCCAGCGGGTTTTGGCACAAATCAGTGACTTTGGCACAAATCAGTGTCCAAGCCTGAGCCCCATGGCATTGGAGCTTGGGTGTTCCCTCCCTCAGGCCCTCTCATCCGAGCACATCCTGGCTGCTGCCTGCCTTGGTGCTCGTTAGTGATCCCAGTGTTGTGCAGGAAAAGGCACCACAGTTTGCTGGTCAAATCATCAGATTTCTTCACTCACTTCTGGCCCCTCAGTTTGTGCTTGGGAGAGCTGGCCAAGGCTCTGCCCCCGGGCTGCAGTCAATGCCTTACTCACAGAGCCAAGCATCAGGGAGTTCTTGTAATGCCAGAGCTGGTTTCATTAGGTGTGTCATCATTAATTATTGACAGAGCACTCAGAGATGGGATTCTGATAGTTCTGTTCTTCGTTTCTTTTATAATAAAAGGAAGAGCTTCAGAAGTTAAATTTTAAAAGTTTAAAACTTTACAGCGGTGCCTGTTCTCCCATGCCTGAGGGGATGAGTTTCTTTCCTTCCAAGGTCAGAAATGAGTTTCTCTTTCATCTTCCATCCTTGATCAGGCACTGTGGGATTTCCAGAGGGCTGTGTCCCATGGAAGCCAGCACATCAGATGGCTCCAGAGCATCAGCCAGGAGCTGTTCTCACTGGTACCAAAGGCAGACAAGTAGCTCGGGCTCTGGTGCAGGGATGAACTGCTCCCTGCTTCCCAGGAGACACCAGCAGGATGCTCAGGATCCCTCCTGCCTTCACTCCATGCCCAAGAAGATGGAAATACCTGTTGCACCCCCTGCTCTGGCAGCCTGATCTTGCTTGTCACATCCTTCAGGACTTTGTGGCAGGATTCTGAGTGTCCCTGTGAAGCTGCTCTGAATTCTGAGAGTGTGGCACCTTGTGTCCTCAGAGAGACAAAGACATGCCCTTCTTTTAGATCCAGCCTGCTGGAAAACAAGGTCAACCTGATTGTTTTGGAACAGATGGCATCCTTCCATGTAGTGGCATTTCCCTGGCTAAATGGAGCCTGACTAGACATAAATATCAAATGTAGCTATATGTGGAGCTATAAGTATAGCAGTGAATTGTAGGGTTATGAGAATTTAGAGCTGCTGAAGAAATTATTATTTTTTCCCAGAAAATCAGTCAGCACTTATTATAAGTAATTTGTTTTCTTTGTCTTCAGTAGTCATCCTTTAGAATAAGTTAAAATGAGAGGTGACAGGTTAGCCCAGTGCCCCCTGGGGAAGGTTTTCAGTGAAAGATGCCTGGGAGCAACTGCATGAGAAGAGTTTGATATATTCTGAGCCATCTGCCCCAGTGGAGTGAGGGTTTGTTGAGTTCTGTGGCAATGTGAGTTAACCCAGATCTGATCTGGATACTGGAACAGGAGATTGATGGGGAAGCGTGGGTTATGAGGCTGGAAAAGGTACAGGTGAATTAATGGCACACAGAAAGGCTACCTTACTGTTCCCAAGAAAATGCATGCTGCTGTCAGTTTTCCTTGGTTTTTTTTGTTTTTTTCAAAATACAGGGAATAATTGTGCCCCAGATTCTTGTCTGACTGTATTGCAGCATGCCTGTGGGGGGGTAGGGGGAGTGCATGTCTTATTCATGCATTTGAGCGCTACTTGAGATTTCCTGTTTTTTCAGGGTGTCCATACGCATTTCCTGGTCCTATAGAAGTAATTCAGATAATATTAATTAATTGTTTCTAATACTGTTGTGCAGCAGGGAGCCTTCAGAGGCCCATTCCAGCTCTATTTTCATATTGCTAGAAAAGCAGCGAAGGTTTCTGCTGCAGGGTGTTTTACTCCTCTGTGAGAGAGTGGCCTTGGTGGCATGAGGAGCTCTGCCTTTCCAAGAGGAGCATTCAGAGCTCTCCCCTCCAGCTTTATCTCTTTATTAGCTTTTTCAGAAAAAGCAGCAGAAATCTAATGTGATCTGGTTGGTGTTCAGAGGCCCTGGCTCAGCTAGGACACTGGCTCAGTAAGGGCAAATGCTGCTTCATGACTCACTTCCACTTCTGTGCACTGAGTCACTGTCCATCCCTGCTGCTGGAATACCTGAAAGGGTCTGACTGCATTCCTGGGCACTTGGAGTCTACCTAGCTCCAGTGAATGGAGGGAGTTCACTCAGAGACAGGGGAGTTTGTTGTCCCTTTTGAAACACCATGAACTGTAGAGATTAGCAAGTGTGTTTGAAAGCCTGGCTTAAAAATGTTCAGGTTTCCTTTGGCTGGTAGGTCACAGCTGAACAAGGACTGCAACACAGCCACGAGGACTTCAAAGGGGTTCACACCTGAGCTAGAGCTGAATTTCTCTTTCACAGCTTGGGCACGTTTCCAGGGCAGAAACAAACTCCAGCAAGGATTTTAAATATCATCAGCCTCGTAAGTCAAGCACCAAGCTGAAGTGTGCAGTGAAGGAAGGACCTTGACTGAGTGCCCAGCCATATTTATGTGCCTTTGAGCTCCTCTGTCTGAGCAGGAGGGGAATAACCATCAGGAACACCTCCAGCCTGCCTCAGCTTTCCTCTTCCCAGGTTTCCTTCTGGCTCTTTGAGCTCTTTTTTCATCTGCTGGTTCTGCTTTCAGAAATGCTGCCAGCTCCCCACACTTTTGTCTTTCCAGTCAGGTTTGCCATGGTGAATGCATCCCACAAGTCTCCCTGGTCCAGCTGCAAGTCCAGAAGCTGATGAGGTCTTAGGTGTGAGCCTGCTCAGCCTCTCCTCACATAATCCATCCACACATGGCAAGAGATCAAGGTATCTTACAAGCAAACCCAGTTCATTACAAAATAGAGAATTTTCTGAAACAAGCATTTGTGTATGTTTAAAGGTTTTTGTCTTTCTTCACTCAAAGGTTTTTTATTCTTCATCAGTATTGAAGTCATCCTGTTTTAAGAAATTTAGATGAAAACTAACTTAACACACTATACCCCAACATTCTTTAAAAAATGCTCACTTGTTTAAATGCCTTTACAAAATGTAGGGAACAAATACCAGCATTTGCATTGAGACTGAAATAAAGCTAGATGCATCATTTATTTCTCAGTGAAGTTGGGCTACCCAGCTCCCCAAATCCACAGGTTTTCATTCTTTTGATTTTGGCTGCCTAAGGCACTAATTATGTAGCAAGGCAATATAATGTAACATTCCTTCACACAGACCTTGTCTTTAGTATTTCCAAAAGAGACCCAGCCTGCTTGGAGCATCCTTCCAGAAGGCAAGGTTAATTCAGCACTATTCAGAGACCTGCTTTATTGAGACATCTTTTCTGCTCCCAAGTAAAAGTTCCTGCTCATGAGAGTTGTTGACCCTCTCCAGACATTTTCCTCTATCAGCCCAGCTGTTAGTCCAGAGCAGCTCTGGGGTTTTTTACTTTGCTGAGACCCAGTGATCAGTGAAGTGACCAGAGGAGGGTGAGAGCACCTGCAGAGCTGCTGGTTCCCTTCCCAGCCCTGGGCTTGTGTCTGACTCCCGTGGCAGCAGCCTGGAGCTGGGCTGGGACCTTCCTGCCCCAGTGAGGCACAGCCCCTGTGCCACACAGAGAGCACAGCATCACTGAGGGTACAGCCCCTGTGCCACACACAGAGCACAGCATCACTGAGGGCACAGCCCCTGTGCCACACACAGAGCACAACATCACTGAGGGTACAGCCCCTGTGCCACACAGAGCACAACATCGCTGAGGCACAGCCCCTGTGCCAAACACAGAGCAGAATATCACTGAGGGTACAATCCCTGTGCCACACACAGAGCACAGCATCACTGAGGGTACAATCCCTGTGCCACACACAGAGCACAACATCCATGAGGGTACAATCCCTGTGACACACACAGAGCACAACATCACTGAGGGTACAGCCCCTGTGCCACACACAGAGCACATCACTGAGGGTACAGCCCCCGTGCCAAACACAGAGCACATCACTGAGGGTACAATCCCTGTGCCACACACAGAGCACAACATCACTGAGGGTACAGCCCCTGTGCCACACACACAGCACAACATCACTGAGGGTACAGCCCCTGTGCCACACACAGAGCAGAATATCACTGTAAGCAGGTCTCACTGTGTTATATAAGGCAGTGAGGAAATTATCAGGAAACAAAGCAAAACCTGGCTCCATGAAATCTGATTAGTAGCTTTTGCTAGTGAATGCAGGCAGCACAGAGACTTGGTGTTGTGTTACAGAGGTTGGCTGATAGTGACTGAGGCTGAGCGAGGATTTACATGTGCTGTGCCTGAAACAGTCTTGATGTTCATGTGTGGATTTAAATGTTCCCCAAGTCTGTGCAGAAGTGAGTCCCTGAAAATTAACTTTCAAAGGCTGGAAATGTATTTCCCAGGTTGCTGTTTTTTTGGCCTTGCTCATTTAGGAGGCATCCTTCCCTCTGATTAAGGTCTTTATGAGCTCTGTATTGCCAGATGAACACAAATAAATTAGACTGATTTATGAGTTACCAGCCCTCAGTAATTCTTGATGATTGATGCAGTCTTAGTGTGGTTTGGGTTGCACCTCCAGAGCAGCTGCTTGAAGCTGTTTGTACCCTCCTTGTACCTCTCTTTTCCCTCTGGGAGGGAGAAGAGACCGTTCCTGAAACCTGAACCTGGCTTCTGAATTTCTGGAGTCTTTCAAGTTTGCTTTTATTTGTTATATTTGACTTCATGTCTCTTAAAGTGGCTTATTAGTGGGATATGAATATTGAGGAATATTAGTGCTTCTTTGTTCTTAGTTCTACAGCTGCATTTTAGTGAGACCTCTTTCCCATCATTTAACTCATATTAAAAAACAGTATGTTTTGGAACAGAAAATTAAATGCTATAAATCAATCTGAAAACTAATAGCTACCAGAAGCTAATTTTAAGTCTGTGAGCAGCCCAGCGGTTTGCTGTTTGGGCAGGCAAGTTTTCAGCCAACTCTCTGGATGAGATGCAGAGAGGTTGCATCACTGCAAGGCTCTGGCTGGCAGAACATGCCAGAGGAGCAGAACAGTGTTGCTTAGCGACTCGTGAAGGATGATTAACCCTTTCCCAGAACCCCCCATACCCCTGTGGAAGCCCTCCTGAGCCATCATTCTGGACAATAATTGAATATGAAGAAACTACTGTAATATCTTTAGCTATTAGATGTATTGATGTATTAATCATTAATGTTTAATGAAGGACTGTCTTAATCTTACCATTAGTTACTGAAGGGGATCACTAAATCAAAAGCCATCTGTCCGTGGTATGACGTGTAATTATTGCAAAGGAAGGCTCATCTAATTACAGTAAAGGTAGAGTTAGAAGTGATTAAAACTATTTTGGGACTGATGGTGGACATTGCCACTGCTGCTGTTTCTTCATATGAACTCAGGTACTTCTAAAATTTCAGCTGAATTGAAAGGCTGAGCCCATGCACTGACATTACTCTTGCATGGGGTACCTTGAATCAGAGTTTGCTACCAGCAGCAGTTAGGGAAGTTCCTCACCTCTCATCCCTTTCCAGTGCAACAGAGACATTATAAAGGCCATTTCAATCTGAAACCAGTCATTTTAATTGAAAATATAATTGATCTTTTATGTTGATGAAAACATTGTGTTCTCTTGTTTGAATGGTGTCTGAAATTGAGCATGAGCTGATGAGCAGGAATGTGTGGGTGTGGTGGGTGGGTTGGGCTTTACCTGGTGTCACCTTTTGCAGATACAACAGAGCAGAAACATTCCACACAGTGTCACTAATGTGTTCCAGCACTTGGGCTGACTTTTTCAAAATGTGATCACTTTGGATGGTGTTCACCTTATGCAGGTTGAGCTCTCTTAATGTGCAGTGTGCAGTCAGTTTAGCTGTGGACAGCCAGAGCAAGAGGAGCAGCTCTCGGCTCTCTGAAGCAGCCCCTGGGGTGGGCTGGGCTGGGCTGGGCTGCCAGCCTGGAAAGAGCATTGACTGCAGCCCCAGAGAGTGCTGGGTGAGAGGCCCCCAGCCTGGAGGGGTGTCTGAGGAGGGTCATCTTCACCAGGGTGGCTTCCCAGTGTTCCGTGTGCTGCTGAACAACAGCGGCAGAGCAACATGGAGTTCAGTGCAGCGGTGGGAAAATCCCCCCCGTGGGAACAGAAGTTCAAGCGTAGAGAGAGGAGTTTAAATTGCAGTGGTCACTCTGTGATTTTAGTTGGTAATAAAGGCAAGAATTCCCCTGGAGCAAGAAACACTCCTGGCTTCTCCTCTCCCCCTCGAGGAGCTGCAGCAGCAGCAATAAGTTTCTGTGACTATTGACCCTCTGTTCTGGTAACTTGAGAGAAGCTGGGGGCTGAGAGCAGCTCTGTGTGCATGGGCCTGTGTGCCCCCCCAGCACCTGTGTGACTCAGCTTCATCAGCAGGGAAAACCACCTGAGCTAGAAACATTTTGTACCTGGTAATGTTGAAATTTTGTTCTCCCCTGTTTGCAGACGGGTAACTCTGTGCCCTTAGCAGAGACTTAGAAGGCATTAGAATCAATCCAGGTGACAAGTTGGCACGAAAATAACCTTTGCTGTGACATAGCCAAGTACAGGCCCTGTGTTTCTTAATTTGTGCTAATTCTGTGTGCTGCTATCAGGCTGATGCAGACACTGCTGCTGATCTTGTTTCCTGTCTTATCCTGGTGCATTTCAGACCTTGGGCTCCAGAGAGCAGCCTGTGTGACAAACAAGCTGCCTATGTGCCACGTGGGGTTTTGCACTACTGCTTTTTGAGTGAGTCCATGCCACTGAAGGATCTCCAGGGAGATTAATGCTGTAACAGAGGCACAAAACAATGCAGATATTTCTGAATTGTTAGGCAGATTATTTACTGTTGTTTTGAACACGCTTTCTTAACTTGCCAACAGCAAAAAAAAAAAAACCAACTTGTGTGACTGATATCTGAGCTTTCTTTCACTGTTGTCAGTAAGGAGATGGAGCTGCCGAGCTGGGATGTTTTGGTGTTTAGCTAGAATGGATGGATTTGACTTGTCTGAAATACGATTTCTGGTGGCGCCTGTCAGAGGCAGCAGCCATCTGTCTGTGCTGTGCTGGCTGGCCTGTCACACGGTGGGGACAGCATGCATTATCACCCTGCTCTGTCCCTCCCTGGCACGCCTTAATCATGCCAGCTGTGCTGGTTTTCTGAGCAAGTGATCCTGCACCGGGGCTCCAGTGCTTCCTGAGCAGAGGAAACCTTGCATCAGTGCTGTGGACAGAGGTCCAGCAGCCAGCTCAGTGCTCCAGAGGGGAGCAAGCACAGCAGGGCTCTCCTGTGTGGGATTCACATTCTCTGAACCTGAGAGAAGCAGAGAAGAGAATGATCCAAACAATTCTTATCTCACTGGCTGCTCCTGTGTTGTGCCAAAGTAGAATGCAATGTGGGGTTTGTTTACCCAGGGTGATGGGGTTTTGTTTCCTTGGCCTGTCAGGACCAAGTGTGTGTGCAGACTGTCAGCAGCCAGCCACAGGATTTTGTTGAGTGCTTGTGCAGTTTCAGTTTAGATGCAGAATAATACAGTATAATAAAGTAATTAATTAGCCTTCTGATATCGCGGAGTCCTGCTCATCATTCCTCCTGCCAGTCAGGGGAAATTCCTCTGATACTCCTGGTGCTGGGGAGGGACAGGGCTGAGGCAGCAGAGCCCTGAGCTCTCTGCTGAGCCCTGAGAGAGGCAGTGCTGCTCTCCCTGTCCATGCCAGCCCCCTGGCACTGCCCAGTGCTGCTGGGCACAGCAGTGAGGGCTCACCCCGTGGGCCCTGCCCTGGCTGCACCCCCAGTGCCTCTGCGCTCCCATCTCTGCCTCTGGGGCTCACAGAGCTCAGACTGTGCTCTCATTAGGGGCTCCTGGCAGGAACAGACCTAGCTGGCATTGGTGTGGGCAGTAGGGCCGCACAAAGGAAGGTGTGTGGATGAGTCTGGTTACCATTGGGGAAATTCCTGGCATTTCTTGTACCTGTTCTGACTCGGGTCCGGTGTGGCTTTGTCACTGTAGGAGAGCCTGGTCTGTGGAAAGGCTGTGATGTGCTTTGACAGTGAGATGTAACTGCACATGGAGGGTGCTGGGGCTCAGGGTGAGGGTGGGGCAGGGGCTCAGGTATTTCTGTGGGCTCAGGCAGCCTTGATTTGGCCCTGGGTCCCCCACAGTGTGTGAGCACACGGGTACCTGGGGCTGAGGCTCACAGGGCGGTTTGTAGAGCCCTGTCCTGTCCCCTCCCTCCCTGCTGTGCTGCACTGCACTGCACAGGAAGCAGAGGAAGCCCAAGCACCAGAGGGATTGGGAGTGAGACAGGGGCACATTGACAGTGAGCCCACGCTGGGAGCTGCCCCTGCTGGGGTGAGCCCAGGTGAGCCCTGCATCCCCAGAGCTCTGCCAGTTCCAGCAAGGATTCGCTGCCAGCAAATACACACGCACCTGCCCACAGGGATCCAGTGCTCCATTTCCCATCCATCCTTCAGTTTAGGGGGAAAAGCTGGACGTGTGGTTATTCATTAGTTCCAGGGGTGCTTCAGCCATGTGAATTGTAAATAAGTAAATGGCATATGAAATTCTAGCCACTAGAATGGGGAAATAAAAGACAACTAATCTAGAAATTATCGATTTTCTTTTTCCAGCCGTTCATGGTTAATATTTAGCCACCCCTAGCTGTGCTTCAACACGCCTGTGAACACAAAATGTGAGACAGGCAATAAGAAGTGCCTGATTTCATTTTAACATCCTTTAATTAGTGCAGAAAATAGCCAGTTGCCCATATCTGAAGGGGAAGGGCTGCACACTGAAGCATTCCCTGAAATGAAATAAAGTGTGATTCCAGGTGAGGCTCTTTCTTTCAGTGCTGTCAACAGCGAGCCCTGGGGAGTTTGTTCTTTCCAGCTGGATGATAGCAAGTGACAGATTTCTTAATATTTGTTACAGTGTTGATGCCTTTCAGTGTATGGCACATCAGGAGGAAAAGATTCACTGCTCTGAATAGCTGAACCTGGCCTTTTTGTTCTCACCACTGGATTTCAGTGGTATAGCTTGAAATGTAAAGCCTGTGATATGAGATCATTAAAAGTTCTTTAGTTAGGCTGTAAACAACTCTATTTTAAATTGTATTAAATTCATTGTGCTTCAGAGCTAGAGCTGCTCTAATGCCTCAATGTTGTAGAATACAGAAAGTTTTGCAGGAAACTTCTGTACAAAGCCATAGACAGTTGATTTCAGTCACAGTACAAGGGGCTGTTATGTCACATTTCTCTTTTCATGTCGTTTATTTTGAGCAGTTTTCTATCCTGTAAGTTGTTTGCCTTCATACCCCCCTCAAAACCTGCTGAAAATTTTATGCCTTTTTTTTATATTAAAGGGGCCTGTCAGTCTTGAATGCTTAATGTTCAGGCTGAGATGGGCAGGGAAAGCTGTCTATTCTGCAGGGACAGAAGCTGGGAACAGGGAGAAGCCAGCTCCATTGAAATGACTTCCCCCTCTGTCTCCAGGAAGTTCTGGTAACAGAGGTAATAGTTGGATGTCTTGATTCTGTCTAAAATCTAATTTCTATTGTATCAGGAGGGAAAAAGTGCTACCGAATCACACAGCTTGAAGAAATTGCATATGCCACAAATGCTATATTGTGAAAAGGAAGCTCTAATTCGGATAAAAATATAATTGTTATTGAGAAAGATCAGAAGAAACCCGCTAAATATGTGACTGGGAGTGTATTTGATAATAGAAAAAATTTATCATCAAACCCAAAAGTGTCCCAGTTACAAACATTCAATTACAGACGTTAATTTCTTGTGGTCTAGATCACCCAATTTTGTCTGGTAAATATCACCTTTATTTTGGGAGTGCTTTTTCCCCCTGACCCATGTGAAACATTTCGTCTTCCTGGCCCATTTGCAGCAGCCAAGCATGTGTTTTCAGATGTCCCACAGGGTTTGATGCCCTGAGACGCTGGGCACAGGTCATACCTTGGAGCACTGACAGTATCTAGTGATGAGGCAGTGTCCTGTCAGACACAACTGGATGAGTTATTTGTAGCAAACAGCTGATTTAATTTCCCTCCCTTGATGCCTGAATGATCTGCTGTGAGGTTTTGACTGCCAGAGATCTGCATGTGTGAAATGACAATGAGTGTTTTATGCAAATGGCTCCATGCTCTGGATTGCCTGTCAGCTATGCAGAGACATTATTTCTCATCATTTGCTGCTCTGCCTGAATGACAGTCCTTGCAACTCACTGAGGCTGAGCCCTGAATGAGCAGCTCCCAAGCTCACATGGAGCTTCCAGGATGATCCTCCAGCAGTGCCATAGGTGTGCTCTGAGCACAAACCCTCACACAGACGGATTTCTGTGCCCTCCTCCTGTTCATTGCTGTGTTCTCTCGGGAGTCTCTGTGGTCCGGATGACCCTGAGATGTGTCAGAGTCTCTTTTCCCAGCCCGGCAACTGAAGAAGGAGTCAGGATTCTTCTGTTCTGGTTCTCGAGGTTGTTTATTTTCTGTTATCTGTAACATTCTTCCCCTGGCCTGCTGAGGTCCATTCAGCAGGTCAGTCCATGGCACACTGCCTGCCTTCAGGGGCAGTGTTGTCTTTTTATACTAAAAACTACATGTACAATATTTACAATTCTTTTCCAATACCTATCACCTATGTTAGACAGTCCATCTCTACCCTAAACCAATCCAAAAGTGCCACCATCACCCAGAAGATGGAGGCTAGGAAGAAGGAGAAAGAAGGACAAGGCATGCCCAAATTCCTCCATCTTGGGACCCCGAAGCCCCATTCTAAAAACCCCAAAATTCTACTTTCCACCCCGTGACAAACTATCTATCATTCTACTTAAACTTTCATGGCTTGCAGATCCTTATATAAGGTTGTTAATTTTTTCCATGGGTCATAATCAAAGGCACAGGGGTCCTGGTCTCTGTGCCAAGGTCTCTGAGCCCCCTGGCAGGGGTTTGAGCCATCCAGGGCAGCCAGAGGGATGTCCTGGATTCTGACAGTGTTCATTGCTGGCCAGGGATGTCCTGGATTCTGACAGTGTTCATGGCTGACCAGGGATGGCAGCACTCCCTGCTGTGTGGGGCAATCCCAGACCTCTTTGTGCAGAGCTCTGAGCAGGTTCTGGCAGCATTTCCTTGGCTCTAAACGTGGCACATGGTGCAGGGAGCTGGGCGGACCTGGCAGTGGGCAGGGGATGCTCTGGGCTGGATTTGGCCACAGGACTCAGCACCATCCCTGCTCCTGCTTGCACACTCCAGGCTTTTTCTCTGCCCAGAAGCAGGGGAGCTTTGCTGTGCTCCATATGCAGTTCTTCAGCAAGAGGTCGTACATGAGAGAGCTACATCATATGTGACAGTTGTAGCTCTAAATAGGAAATGATTAATATTTCATGGTTATTTTTCCGTAAGACACGATTCTTGGGAGAATGCATCAGCCTGACTTGCTGGAGAGAATGAGCCTGCCTTGCTCAGCTTCAAATGAAAATGTAGTCAGGCACTGCATGCTAAAATTGCTGCTTTAGATGAAAGCTCTCTGTCTGCCTGACTAATGCCAGTACCACAGTGCAGTTTTGGAAACTTTCCCTCGTCAGTCTTCCAAGTTATCTGCTACTCTGCCTTTGCCTTCTGCACCTTCAGTCTAGTTTTAAATAGTACAAGAGGTCATGAATGTCAGCTGACTGCATCAACTGCAAAATCTTTGACTCTGATCTTTCCTTCTTTATTTAGTTATTTTTTTCCTTTCTTGAGTCATAAGCAAACCACTTCAAAATATTTCAGGGTTGCACCAGATAATAGCAAACAATTGGTCAAGGAAACATTCTTGTCTCTTTGTGATATGACTTCCTGTGAAGGTGGCTGTTCAAAATGCCTCTAAATAACAAATATTGGCAAATAACTTACAGAACTTTTGTTCATATAACCTTAAATGGAATGGTCACAGGTTTACTGTCATTCAGCAGCAAGGCCACCAAGGCTTTCACTGCCCTGGACTGCTACAAGAAAGTCTACAGGAAGATTATGGAAAGTTTGGTAAGAAAAGTGCAATGAAAGCTGCTTTGTTTTCTGTTCTGCCAGTTGTTCTGTAGGAGGAGTTACACTCCACTGTAGAAGGATGCTGTTAAATACTGCAAACCAGGATGAAAGAAATAGAGGGACAGATTCCTACTTAGATATAAAGGCACAGATTCCTACTTAGATATAAAGGTTTTTTAACCTGAACTCAGTTAGACAGAAGAAAATGCTGTATGTTCCCCCATACTGGTATAATGAGATTTAATCCTTACACAAACAGCTGTACTGGAATACAAACTATTCATAGCAGACTCTGCTGGTCCCAGCCAGGGTTTCATTGGGCTAGACAGTAGAGAATGCTCAAAAATGTGATGAAGGAGAGGCAAGATTGCAGAAAAAAACAAATGTTAGAATGTGTCAGCATTGAAGTGGTCTGTGAAAGGTTAATTTAACCATCCTCCACTTCTGTCCCCTGCAACTGCTGCACTTGCTCTTATTTACAGTCATGTCTGCCTTCTCTGTCTGTGCAAAACAGTGGGTATCCATCCTTGCTGTCACCCAGCAGAAGAAGCACTCCTGGTTCTTTCTAGGGTGCTGTTTTGCAGCTGGAGTTGTTTCTATATCACATCTGTTCCAGATTATTTTAAGGTATCTTGGTAGCTTCTAAATGAAGCAGAAAGAAATGTATAGAAATGGCAACTACTTTGCAAAACTCTGTATTCACAAGACAACTTTTGGAGAGGAATTATTTACAGCACCTGAAGCACTTAGAGACCTCATTAAGGCACAGGGTCATCTCAGAACTTTTGTTCGTGCTATGTAAGGATTTAGGGACTCAGAAAATTCTGTAGCCTGAATTGCTTTGCTTTGCATTGTTTTCTGCCTAAAAAACCCTGATCAAACCACATCTTTGGGATGTGTACAATTTTCTGCACATGTGGTTATATACTATTGTATTTGGTGATCCATCTTTTTTAAGATAATACAGCTGATATGTCAAGCAAGACTTGCTTAGCATTATTAAAATTCATTTTGCTTTATGAATTTAGGACTTACTTCAGCACAATGCAAAGTATGAATTCAACAGCTACTCTAGGTCAGAGTAGTCTTCAGCTAATATGCAATATAGCCATGGGATGATACCAGATTTATCAGTGTAGGCATCTTTGTAGGTGTTGCTTTTGATGATCAACAGAGCAATCAAACTTGCATGCTTGTTTTATTATCTATCTGCCTGAAAATTTTTTGCTTGCTTGTGTTTTTTGGTTTTTTTTTTTTTTTTTGCTTTCTTCTCCTGAAGTGTCATTGTTTTGTAAAAGGAATGGTTGGACTTGGTTATAATAATTATGAAAAGAGGTTTGGTTTGGTTTGGTTTGCTTGGTTTTGTCTGATGCCACTGGCACGGAGAAGCCTCTGCAGCTGTGTTTGGTTTCCAGGTTAATGCTGTCTGGGTGTTGCTTTGATAGATGATCTCTGAGCCCCGGCTGTCTGTGCAGCTGTGAGGACCAACAACATAAACTTAGTGTTAAGGTTTTTGTCAATACTAATTAAAAATCATGGTTAAGGGCTCTCATTCAGCAAACACTGACTGCTGCTCAAAGCTCTTAGATATGTTTTTAATTTTGTGCATATTCTAAATATATTTGGTGTCATTACAACTGAAGCATGTATTTTGAATCCTGTGGGTTTACTGCTTTTTAAAAGCAAATAAATGGGTAGAATTCATATATGTGCTTGGTAGGTAAAAATCAGGAACCATAACTGGAGTTTTTATATGGATTTACCTTTGGGAGCAGGTTCTGTATTTCTGCTTCCCTGTGCTGAGATTTACTCTGTTATGCTTTTCCCTTCAACTAATTTTTGCTACAATTTCTCTTACATTTAAGCCTCATTTAATACCTTTAATATCACTGCTTATCAGCCTAATTACCCTTTGGTTCCACCTCCTTGGCACAGACCCTCACAGAGAGGCTCAGTATTCGTGCCTCAGCTCCTGCACCATCTGCTCCTGCCAGCTCCAGCCTGTGCCTGTGGTTTCCAGAGGAGGTTTGGTCTCTGTGCTCTGCTGGCTCAGGCACTGCAGCTGCATCCCTGGCAGCTGCCTTCACTTACCAGCTCCTGCTGTGTCTCCTCCTCATGCTACAGTTCTTCCTTCCCATTTCTTCCTGTCCCATACAAAATACTTCCATGCTTTGGAAAATAGCATAAAATGGGGTTGATGTCCTTCCCAGGAGCTCAGGGGGCTCTGCTTGTGCACAGGACCAAGTCAGTACCTGCCAGGCACAGTAATACAGGGTGCCCCCAATGCAGGGAGTGATTGACATCTGACTCCATTGATTCAGGATGCTGAACAATTGCTTTATTGAAACGATATTATATTACATTACTATATTATTATATTAATATTATATTATACTAATACTGGAATTTATATTATATTATATTATATTATACTTTTACTATATTATTACTATATTCTATTATTACTATATTTAAAAGATACTATACTATACTATACTATACTATACTATACTATACTATACTATACTATACTATACTATACTATACTATACTATACTATACTATATTCAAAAGATATTATACTATACCAAGTTACATACTAAAGAAAACTCATTACTGTCTCCAGACAGCCAGGACACAGCTTCTTCCAACTGGTCAAGGAAACGAAACAATCCTCAGCAGAATCCAATTGCCAAATCACTTCAGGTAAACAATCTTCTTGACACATTCCACATGTGCAAAAACAGCAGGAGCAGCAAGGAGAGATGAGAATTGTTTTCTCTTGCTTCTCTCTGTGCTTCTCCAGGAAAAAGCCCTGAGAGAGAATTATGTCTCTCTCTGTTCAGAGAATGTGAGTGCCACATGCCAGGTCCTTGCAGAGGAAAGGATGAGGAGTGACAAAGGGATCTTTGAGCCTCAGGGTGAGAACCAGCCAGCAGGGGCTCCACAAAGCTTCTGCACCAAGAGGCACCAGCACACTGGGGGAAACCAAGGAGAATCCACTCAGCAAACAGATTGGTCCTGGCTCCCTGACCCAAAGGAAGCATCAGCAACCTGGAATGGCTGGGTTTGGTTTTGTTTGTGTGTTTTTTATACAATAGCATCCTGAAATGGTTATGTACAATTGAGATTATCAATCATCAATATTACATCTGCAACAGATGGTGAAAACCTCCTGGCATGAACATGTAATCCATTTCGTTCTTCAGACAAGATCTCCAGTGCCAGGCAGAGCATCTGGCCTCTTGGTCCATCTTTGAGGTGCTCTGGTGGAAACCCAGAGGCAGCCAAAGAGCTCCCTGTGACCCCAGGTCCACACAGGAGCACCTGTGAGCCAGGCTGGGGTGATGCTGACAGCAATTCACTGAGGGCTTTGTGACCTGATTTTAAACAGCTGCAATGAATTGCTTTTGCCTTGAATTTTAAACCATTTATTCTGGGAGAGGAGAGCACTCTATGAGATGCAGCATCATGCTGAATGCAGGAGGAGCAGATGACAGGATACCTGGTGTGTTTTGGGAAGATGGCCCCTGAGTCCTTGGGGATGCAGGTTGCATCTGTGAGCAGCTCCTGGGCTGTGCTTTTTGGGTTTTGCAGCCCTGCTGCTGTCGGGATGGACCTGGGGTGATGTGTTGCAGCACAGTGACAGCACCAGAACTGCTTCAAAATAAGGCACCAGCAACAATTCTGAAACATGTACCCTCCCAAGCAGGAGCCTCAGGGCTGGGAAGGGCACTCAGCCCATCTCAGGCACTTACCAGTGAGATGTGTAAGACAGAAAGTATTTACCTTAGGGGAAAATCACAGCGTTTTCACCTGATTATATGGATTTTACTTGCCACTCAAGGCTCTTATTGCTGAGAGAGATGTGAGACTGCTATCTAAAACAGTTTGGACATCCAAACAAATGTTCTTCCCAGCTTGCAGAAATGTTAGTAGTTGTCCTGTAGATTGGAGGCTTTTTGGAGAAACAATGTCCTGCTTGTATTATGACTTTTGCCAGGGAAGGGAGCAGCCTGCCCTTCAGTCTTTTCCTGCCTCAAGAGACCTTTTCGTGACTGAGTGATAAGAAAAAGCAAATTGTAGATGTTAACTGAGCTCTTAATATTGCAGTGGATGGATGCCATGTTGTGCCATGTACCCAGCTGGATGGAGCATGGTGCCTTTCCATGTACACTTGCCCTCTGAGGAATTGTGCAGCTCACAGATCACGCTGTTTGATTTCTCTGTCTCCTGCTGCCCACAATCTGCCTCCTGCACATCTGTTTGATGGCACTGAGCCCTCAGCACCCAGGAGTGGGTGTCAGTAGGTCAGTGGGCTGTGCTGGTTCTGTGCTCACTCCTGAGCACAGCCTGCAGCAGGGGGGTAAATGATTAACCTGCATCTGTTCTGCTTTTTGCACTGAGACTCTGGACTTGCCTTCATTCCACAGCCACTGAGTAGGGAAGCTGCCATTGAAGCCAGCCAGCTCTCTCTGGCTCTATATCCTGAAAGTCAAAGTCAGCACAGCTGAACCCTAAAACAACAAGATTTCTGCTTTGATGCTGATGTGACAAAGCTAATAGCCATAATCATGTGGGAGGACATGAATTTGTGCTCTTTTTGATGCAATCATAATTATGTTGACTAAACTTTTAATTTAGTATACATTTTTTTAAAAAGGGCGTGGCATGAAGTGATTTTGCTTCATCCATATGAGCTCACAAATCAAATTGTTTGCTCTTTTCTTGTAGAAGGAGGGAATTCTATAACACTGTCTCTGTGCTGTGCCTTGCACTGAGTCTCTTTCACCTATTTTTGTCACATTTTTGACCAAATACTGGGTTTGATTTTGACCCAGATCTGTATAAATTACTGTAGCAATAGGGTTGGAATTCATGCACATATGTACTGAGCAAAGGACAAACCTATGGCCACAAAATGGGCTGTGATGAAACCAGGGAAACGAATGACCCTGACAAGGACAGTGCACAAGAAAATGGTGATAATGTTTTATGGCACAGAGCAGAGCTGGGCTTTTTGCCCTCCTAGCTTCAGCACATAAACTCTCACATGCTCCATTGCTAAAGCACCTGTTGCCTGAATGGCTTGGGGATGGAAGAACCTTTGTTCATGGGCACTAATGCAGCATGCTGGCTCATGCTTTGGGAATGGCTGGACTCAAAAATAAAGAGGAATTGTTAATTTGGAGTGGCAATTTTGCTCCTCTAACCCCCATCCTGTGTTGTCAGACAAGGCAGCAGATAACAAAATGGACACTTTTCTGCCAGACACAGAAATCCAAAATCACGGAGCTTCTTCATGTTTATGAGTGATTAATGTAAAAATTAATGAGGGTTTAATGTAAGTAAGGAATAGAAATTACTTAGCCCCAAGATCATGAAGTTTCTGCAGAGCAGAATTGCTGAATGATTTAGCAGAGGACTAAATAATGGACCTAATTTTATGCACAGCTGTGAAAGCACTTCTCTCTGTTTATTTAAAATGAAAACTCACATAAATGTGTGTACAGATCACTGCTGTGCAAACTTTTCCCCCTCCCATGTAAAACTTTTGTCTTCTCCAATGGGAAATCACTGAAGGGCAATCCTGGCTAGCCAGGTACCCCAAGGTGGCCAATACCCCAGGCTGGGCACTCACACCAGCGGAGGATCTTGACAGGAGCAGCTGGCATGCATGGGGAGGGAACAGCCAAACCAGTTTTGCTGGCTGCTGCTGCTCTGAAGGTCTCAGTTATGTAATCTCCAGCGATTTGGGGTCAGATTCTCCAGCTGCCACGACAGGGTTGCTTTGCCTCCTTTGCCCATGAGCCAGCAGCGGGGAGCAGAGCACTCCCCAGACAAACCCCCCTGGCTACAAGCAGACTGTTTTGCCTCAACTCTGGCAGAGTGGGCAGGGGCTGGAGTAAAGGCTGCCTCTTCCACATGTGAATGATGCTGAGAGTTGCTGGGCCGTGCAGCATGCCCTGGATGACGAATTGTTAGAGCAGGCTGAGAGCAGCAACCCCTGCCTGAGCACAGCCAGTCCTGCAGCCGAGCCCTCGGGGTGTCAAGGCAAAGGGGAGCCTGCCTCGTGCTAATTAAAACTCTTTTCTCAACTTCTCCTTGGCAAAGTGCAAAGAAATCCTCTTTTCATGCTGGACAACTAAAAATAAATCCTATTTTGGGTTTCAGAAGCAGCCGCATGACTAAATGAGCCCTTCAGTTTCATTCATGTTTGCTGTCTATTAATCTGTTCTCCTCACCCTCAGCAGGGTATGACTCAGGGCTTCACATTGTCTTCCTCCCTGAACTATCTGTGTTTTGACTTTAAATTCTGCTGTCTGACGCAAAGCAGCGCTGAAATCATGACAGTTTGATCCAGCCAGCTCCCAGGAGACTCCTGATCTTTACTGGCTGGTAAATGTAGCACTCAGAACAGCTATGCAGAGCAGATATCGATATTTTTACACCAAATGTTGGTAAGCAGATGTCACAGGCTTGTGAAAAGCCTTGAAACTCCACGGGAGAAAATATGTGAGTATGTGTGTGGGAGGCCTGGAGATAAAAATAATTCTGTGCTTCTATGAGAAGGCATATATTCCTTAATCCGTTGGTGTTTTGCTATTCCTGTGCAGGGTACTCAAAGTGGAGGCTGCCATACTGGAACAAGTGTAGCAGCAAACTCTTTCCCTGTTGATTCATCTGCTGCTTTTGCTGCTCCTTCCAGCCCAGGCTCTGCCCTCTGGCCCTGGCTGGGCTGATGGATCCCATGAGCAGGGGGTCTCTCCCATGGGGTGGAGAGATCATCCCGAGCTTCAGGCGTCCCATGGGAAGTGTAGGACACTGGGCAGGCAGCAGCAGTGAGGCAGCAGGGCTGGGCTCCTCCTGCAGACACTGGAGAGGCACTGGAGGGGTGGCACAGCCCCAGGGAAGGGCTCTGAGCAGGGGTGGCACTGGAGGGTGGCACAGCCCCAGGGAAGGGCTCTGAGCAGGGGTGGCACTGGAGGGTGGCACAGCCCCAGGGAAGGGCTCTGAGCAGGGGTGGCACTGGAGGGTGGCACAGCCCCAGGGAAGGGCTCTGAGCACAGCCCTGCTGTGAAGGGATGATCCCATGAGCACTGGGGCACACCCCCATGTGCAGGAGGGGCAGCCAAGCCTTGTCTAAGGCTCCTCTTCAGTTATTATTTTTTATAAGCAGGCAGCCTGAAATCCCGAGCTTGTAAATGTTGGATAAAAATCCAGATTTGGGTTTTTTTTTTTGTTTTTCCTTAGCTTTTCCTGTTCTTGAAATGTCCCCTGAGGGAGGTGTGTAGGGCAGGCTGGTGTTAAAGCTGCTTAATCTTGTTGCAGTGTTGAATAAAGCCCAGTGATCTACAGCCAGTGGATGCTTGCCTTGACATTCCAGCTTTTAAAGGACTGTGGTTAAAAACTGCAAAACCCTTATTTTTTCCTTACAATGCTGTATTTATCCCTCCCCTTATGGCTTTGGAAATGAAATTTGAGCCATTTATTGTGCACTAAATTTAGGGAGGCCAAAAATATTTGCATACAAATATGACTGATCTTTCAAGCATGCAAAATGAGCAGAAAATGACGAGTCTGATGTTGATACAAGCAGAGTTCAAGTATTTTAAAATTAAAATAATTTAAATGAATCTGTATCTATAATGGCAGGTGAGCTTTTCCTGAGGAAAGAAAACCTCCTCTTTCTCATTATATTCAGAGTAAATGAAGATATTCAAGTCAGATATGGACTGAATTTTAAATGTGACAATGGCATTTATTCTGCAGGAGATGTCATGTCTGTAATGAATTGTAAATTATTTTTAGTTGCCACTAGAAACAGAAGAAGGGAGGGAAATAATCAATATTGGCACAACCCTGCTTTATTTTTAAGCAGTGCTGATCTTGGTGGCACCAATTAGAGGAGGAGAGAGCCAGAGCTGCAGAAGTGGAAACCATTCTGGCATTTAGAAAAGACAAGTGTCTGCCTCCCTGTTTCTGCTGGGATGGTTATCCCAGCAAGATCATCGCTCCATCCTCTGCTGGGAGCTGGGCAGGTGTGCTGGGAGCCCGTGAGCTGCTGTGGCTCTGCTGTGTCCTGGGGCCTGGGCACAAGGACAGTGACCCCAGGGCCCTTTGCTTCCTCCTCAAGACAAGTTTCCTGGCTTTTCTCTTCCCACTGACTGTAGGGATGATGATATTCCAGCTGGGGTGTGACAAACCAGAGTGGGCTGGAGCCCTCCAGCCTCTGTCTGCTGCAGTGAAGTTCCCCTCCCAACCCCATGCCCTCCTTCTTGCATGAAATGAAAGAAAAGCCTTTTGCTGCAAGGTGCAGGGTTGATTGATTAACTTTTATCTTCTCATGATGCATGACTAGGTGAGGGAGGGCATGTGACAAGGCAAGCTGTTCAGAGAAATCACTGCAGATAGAGCTGGGCTGCTCCCAGGATGCACAAAAGGATGCACATGGTCAAAATTCACTCAGAAAAATGAGATTACCCCGCTCCTTTGCTTAAGCAGTTGATATTGAGCTAATTCTAATGCAATTTCCTAAAATTGAGAGATGCTGTGATATGATCTTACTCTTGTATAAAATGCCATGGAACTTCTGATGACAGAACAGATCCAATTTTCAGTTGCATGACTCATTCTGAGGAAAAGAATGCTGTACATTTAATATGACCGAAAAAAGTACATTCAGTATTGTATTTTTAGGGCTCCTCCTTATAGGGCTCTGTGGATGCAATCAATCAAAAGCACAGAGTCCAGGCAACATTTTTTGATATGGACTAAAATTGACAGATGGATTGTAGAGAGCCTTTGGAAAATTTTATCCACTGAACCCAGAATAGCCACAGGAGAGACCTAAGCCAAGTATCTGGCTGACTTTAAATGCTGTAAATCTGAGGTGAGTGGTTAAGGAGGATGGAATCTTGCTCATGCGCCAAATAATTTGGGTTGTCTGAAATGTGCTCTAATGCAGAAGATCAGGGATGGATGGATGGATGGGGTTCAACAGGATGCTTTCATGGGAAAGAATTTGCTCCATATGTATTAGTCATTTGGTGACAGAATGCACGAGAGCCTGTTGGAAACACCTGCAGAAGCACAAGAAAATTCCTGAAAGTCTGAATTGAGTAATTTTCCGCTGGCTGTTTTTCGTTACTATTTTGTTTGTTGGTTTAGATTACATGGAGTATTCTGTCCATGGGCTGAGGTGTGTCGGTGGCAGCAGCGCCTGCAGAGCTGTCAGTGGGCACTCAGAGCCCTGCTGGAGGGGATGTGGTGCTCAGCAATACAGCACCAGCTGCTCAGAGGGCACCAGGACCTTGCCCTCAGCTCACTGCAGCAGCGCCTGTGTGTCCCTTCCTCAGGGCTGCCATCACAGGCCCTACTGCAGTATTTCTTGGGCTCTTTTCTTCCTGGGTCTGCTGATGAAAGAGTGTGTGTCTTGGGTGGAATCTGGGGCCAGAATAAAGCTGCTGCTGAGGAGTTTCAGCACAAAAACTGATACTGTATTTTACTCATAAAACTACATGAGGTGAAACAAGATCTCTATTTCCAGAGCTCTGTGTCAGCTACAGCAAATGCAGCCAGGATTTTCTTGTTGTCTGTTCATGGCTACAATTATTTCTAGCTTACTGTTCTTAAAATAATTTAATTTTCTAATGTTTATTGGCTTGGAAGGTACATTCATCCTAGTTTTTTTTGGTTGTTTTTTTTTTTTTTTGCATTTTGTGCTGTAAAAGGTCAAAATTGTCAGGAAAGATTTATTCTGGGGGAAAAGGAATCCTTATTTAAAAGCCAAAGCAAAACAACCTTTCTGTAATAGAAAGGAAGCAGAAGGAGGAAGCTAAAACTCTGAGCATCAGCTGAAGCCATGTGTTACATCTTGTGTTTTGTGATTTATGGCATGGTGGTATTTACTCACCCCACTGATCCAGGCGTGCAGGTGCTGCCCTTTTTGAGTGCTGAGGATGGAGGTAAAACCTTGAGGGCCTTTTCAGCAGCGCCTGGCAGTGCCCCAAGGATGGGCAGTCCCTCCCTCCATCCCCATCCGGAGCAGTGCCCCAAGGATGGGCAGTCCCTCCCTCCATCCCCATCCGGAGCAGTGCCAGCCTGGCCCCTGTCCCTGCCACAGCCGCCACAGCCAGGGCACACAGCCTGGGACGGGGGCTGCTGGAGCCCTGTATTTCCCCAGCCTGCTTCAGTTTGTCCATCTACCTCAGACAAACAACGGAGGGGTGTCCTTTCCCCCCTGCCCCTCCTTCAGGAGCACCCATCTCCGGTTGGTGCAGAGCTCCAGGGCCTCCTGCGCTGGTGACAAGGCCAGGAACTATCCCTGCCTGTGACAAAGCCAGAAATGTGCCACAATAGCTCCGTCAATGAACTAAAGAGAAAAAATTAAAAAACCCCGGCTGGCCATAGCTGCTGAAAGGCCATCTGCTGCCAAGGCATGGGCACAGCCAGGCACACACACACTCACACTGACCCTGGGGTGCAGAGTCATCCTCACAGCCGGGCTGCACCCACCTCGGGGTTCCTGCCCCACAGCCCTGGGTGTGAGCCCTGCTGCTGGTGTGGTCTGCGCCCACCCCACGAGGTCTGGGTCGGGTTTATCGAGTCCTTCCTCCCAGCCTGAGAAGCAGAAGGCACTGACTGTACCACGTCTGCCTTTTCCTTTTTTATTTTTAAACCTCTTCTCTTTCCCCCCTTCTTTCTTCCTTGCCTTGCTTTCTCTCCTTATTTTCCTCGTGCCTTTTTTCCCCTCTGTATTTTTTCACTTTTCTCCGTTTTCCTCCTTTTCCCGCTGCCGGTTGGACGTGCCCGGCTGTGCGGGCCGGGGCTGGCGGAGGCTCCCGCGGGGCCGGGCCGAGCCGGGCGGGGCCGGGCCGGGCGGGCGGGGCCGTGACGCGGCCGGGGCGGTATAAGCGGGCGGTATAAGGGGGCGCTGTCCGGGTGCTGAAGGCGGCGCGGCGGCGGAGCGGCGGCAGCGCAGGTAGGGCTGCAGGGCCGTCGGGCTGTGGGATGTAGGGGTGTAGATTGCAGGGATGTAGATCGGGATGTAGGATGCGGGGAGTCCCCAGGGCTGCGCAGGAGGATCCGCCACCGAGAGAGCGGTGCAGTCGCGCCGAGAGCCGGTGGTGCCGGGGCTGGGCGTGCAAGGGAACGCATCTCTATGAACGGTGCCCCTGTCGCTGTAGATACAGTACCCATATAAAATGCATGTGTGTGTGTGTGTGAATGCAGACCCGCTGTGTCGGTGCGCTGTCGGGCGGGGAGCGGAGCGGGAGCGCTCCCGGAGCGGGGCTCTCAGCCCTGCCCGCTCGCCGACACGGCGCTTCAGGGATGCTCCCTCGGACCGAACACCCTCCGAGCCACTTCCCAGCTGGATCCGCATGCAAACAGTCCTTGTATTCACTAGGACTGCCGCGGGTTTGGGCTTTTACCCTTCGTTGCTGTTTTGTTTGTGTTTTCAGTTCCTTCCTCAGGGTAAAGGGTTAGAGGTGCTTATAAACAAGGCAAATTTGCTGCAGTCGTGTTATTTATTGCTAAGAAGAAATGGGAGGAAGAGTGCATGATATATTTATTTTCCCTATGGAAAACTGCTCTTATGTTTCACCTAAGGCAGTCAGAGCAGGGACACATCTATGGGGAAAACCTATGAGTTTTCATAGCTAAATTTCACTGGAAACATTAGAGTCACATCAGAAACAACTGCCAGGAGGATGAGAAAGAAAATTACTGCTACCATGGAAACATCCCAGAAACAAGATATTTTCTGTGTCTGTTTTTTAGGGAACTTTTTTCAGTCTGTATTGCCTTTGTATGCGTTAAATTTTGGTCATGGTTACCTCATTTTGTAAAGAGGATCTTATTCATCTTCATTTGCTGGCTAAAAGATGATTTTCCTGTTTGTTAGGTTCTAATAGAGGAGAAAATATGCTCTCCATCTAGACTGGCTTCACAGTTATCGATCTGAAGACAAAAGACCTGTTTTAGCATATTGTCCTTTGAGAGGCACAGGAGAGAATATTTACATATTTCCTAAAGATAGGCTAAAATGTCCTGTTTTAAAAACAAATGTGGAATTAAAGTCTGAAAGACTGGGGAGGAATCCTCTTACCTTGGACAGCGCATTATATTTAATGACAAGATTTACGACCTGAACTGATAGCTTGTAAGAGAAATAATTCCCAAATCTGTTTGACAAGGCTTTCAAATATCATCTACCAATAAATTAGAAGTAAAAATTGACCTAGAGGCAAATGCAGAGAAAATACATATAGAGGAGCCAATGATCTGTTATTCCTGCAAAGGAAATACCCAATTGAGCAACATCCTTGTGGAACACTAAACTAAACTTTGCCTGGCTGCGCACATTTTGATTTCAGTGGGATGCTGACAGCCCTTGCAAAGGCTGAAACAATCCAAATCGTGCAGAGAAGGAGGGTGAGTTCCTGGTCTTTGTGAGTGGGAGGTGCTTGGCAGATGATTATAGAAGGACTTTCCCTTCCCCCATCCCTTGGAAAGGACAGTTTCTTATTAACTCTGGTAATAATCAGTTTCTGCTGAAAAAGAAAGTCTTAATTTAACTTATTTGCTACAGAACTAGAAAATTAGGTGATGTTTGGTTGGGGGTGTTTTGTTTGGTTTTTTTTTGTTTGTTTGGAGTTTTTTAATGGATCTATACATTTATGTACAGGGCTAATGCCTTTTCTGTGACAGAAAATGAAGCAATGTGCTGGCTTTGACTCGGGGCAAACTCAGATCCGGAGGGTGGGACCATCTAATTAGCTGTTGAACTAATCATTTGTGAAATCAATGCTCAGATGTATCCAGGCTTGAAGTCAGAAATGTTTGGGGAAATTGCTTGCTATTATGCCTGTTAGCCTGCTCATGCATACTGAAGGGGGAAAAATAAGCAGCTCTCTGAACTGATAGGGCTTTAATTATTTAGTTAAGTCACATTATGTTAAGGACAAAAATGGAGTGGAAAAATCTACAAGTGAACTGAAATGAACATATTCATGCTCACTTTCTGCTTCCAGCAGTGGGTAAACACGGGTGTACACAGCTCTTCCCTGTGCCATGTGGAGGGTGCCCAGCTCCCTGCAAGGCTGGGCTTTGCAGCTGCATCCTCATGCACAGGGATGCTGTAATCATCTTAGTCCTGTCACAGGCATATTTTTCCCAGTTCTGCTCCAGAGTTTATTTTTGTCTGGTGTAAGCTGGGCAGACATGGGCTTCTACTGATCTATCCTAACCAAATTTGCCAGTGGTCGTGTTTCTGCCTGTCCTGGGACCAGACTGAATTTCTGCTGGAGTGAATGAATAAGCAAATGAATGAAATCACCACTCAGAACCTACCTACTCGAGCTTGTTTCTAAGATGGGCTTTCAAGGATTCAGTAAAATTATTTTATACCTTTAGGGTAAATTATATTTTTCCTCTCATATAAGAGATCATTGCCCTAGGAAGATGAGTCATAGAGTCATTAACTGATATTCCATTGTAATACAAATAATTTTTAATATGAAATAGCAAAATAAAGGAAATAATAGCTTCAGTACTATCAGGAATGACAGAAATAAACTTGCATGTAATTTTATATGTCATGTTCACTTCATCACAATAATTTTATTGCAGTTAAGTGCCATTCAGCAGTATTGTCCTGGCTTGAAATCTCACAAAATATTTCTGTCTGTAGTTTTAATATTAGTATTTTGAGCAGCATTTAAATGTATGGACATACCAATTTTGTCATTTAGGTGCTTTGTTCTCATGATCAAAATGACATCTAGGTGTGTCTGTGGGCATTTCATGAGTTATACAGGGTTGGTATTTTGTACTTTGGTGCTTCCATTGGACAATTAATGTTCATAAAGTACATGGAGCATAGAGATAAGAAATTTCTTGCGTAGCTCTGTTTCCTAAGCCTGTTTCCATGTGTTAACAGCTTCTTTTTCTTCTTCTTCTTCTTTATTTAAAGGAAATATTTTAAACATGGCAGAAATTAAAACCTTCCAGCCTGGAGCAGCCTGTGCTCTCACCTTTTTCTTTGTCCTAATATGTTGGGTTGATGCAGCCTCTTTCCAGCAGCACCAGCTGCTTCAGAAAGACCCAGACTATGCAATGAAAAACCTACAAAGGCTCCCAAACCCCGACATGATCAAAGCCCTGGAATACATAGAGGACCTTCGCAAGCAAACCAACAAGGGAGAAGGCAGCCCTGACTACAACTCCTATCAAAGTGTCCCCTACCTCCTCCCACAGAGAGAAAACAAGGACCAGCTTCACCTCCCAGACAACGTGAGGGATTCTTTGACTGAAGATGAGTCCCAGTGGGTTAAGGTGATGCTGGAAGCCTTGCGGCAAGCCGAGAAGGAGTCAAAAGCTGGCCCAAAGGAGAATAAACCCTACGGTCTGGGTTCAGATAACAACTTTCCAGCTGGAGTAACTGATGATTACGAGGCTTACAAGTGGCCTGAGAGGTGGCAGAAGTACCTCAAGATGCCGCTGGGGCACTATGAAGAAGGTTCAAGAGACAGTCCCTTCAAGCGTACCAACGAGATCGTGGAGGAGCAGTACACGCCCCAGAGCCTCGCCACGCTGGAGTCCGTGTTCCAGGAGCTGGGCAAGATGGCAGCACCCAGCAGCCACAAGAAAGAAAGGCTGGATGAGGACCAGAAGTTGTATACAGACGATGAAGATGATGTGTACAAAGTGAACAACATCGCCTATGAAGATGTGGTTGGAGGAGAAGATTGGAATCCCATAGAGGAAAAAGTGGAAAGCCAAACCCAGGAAGAGATAAAAGACAGCAAAGAGGAAATTGATAAACATGAAGAGGAGATTGACGACGAAATGAAAAGATCAGGGAAACTCAGCTTCCTTGAGGATGAAATAAGAAGAGAAAATAAAGATCAAGTGTCAGAGGATGTTTCAAAACTAATGAATTACTACCTGAAGAGGCTGATGGGTAGTGCTGGAAATAGGAAACTAAGGACTGGAGGAGAACTTGAGGAAAAAAGAGCATCTATGTTTTTGGATAAACAACTTGATCCTCAGGCTATAGCTCAGCTGATAGAAATCTCAAGAAATTTGCAAATTCCTCCTGAGGATTTAATAGACATGTTGAAAGCTGGAGAAAAAAAGCAGCTTCAGAGTGAAAGGTTGGAAGCTGAGCAGGAAATGGAATTCCCAGAAGACCTCGATGAGATAACTGAAACCAATCTAGGACAGAGTGATATATTTAAAAATAATATAAACTCTAAAAACGGGTACATGAAGCAGCCTCTTATTCCAGAAAATCTACCCGAAGACCTCAATATCGAAGATATTGTCAGCCTTCTGGGAAATGACAATTTAGCTAACCAGAATCCCTCCTACTTACTAAATCGTCTTAATCAAGAAAATGATTTGCCAAGACTGTCTTACATTCCCAGAAGATTGAAAGGGCACCTGTTCCCCAAAGCTGCCTGGATGAGCGACTTGGACAGGCGACAAGCGGAGTATGAGAAGCTGAATGAGAAGGATGAAGAGCTGGCTGATTACTTGGCAAAGGTGCTGGCAAAGTACCCCGAGGTGATCAATACCAACCAGATGAAAAGAGTCCCTGCAGCAGCCTCGGAGAGCAACCTGCAGGAAGAGGAGCAGCTGGAGCAGGCCATCCGAGAGCACCTCAACCAGCTGGGACCACAGGAGGCTGCCAAGCTGGCTTCGCTCAGCAAAAGGCTCTCCGTGGCTGGGGAGGCTGATGACACACAAACCAGGCAGTACCTGGATGAGGATATGCTGGCAAAGGTGCTGGAGTATCTAAAACAGGAGAAATCAGAGCTTGAAAGAGATCACATCACCAAGCGAGCAATGGAAAACATGTAATTGTTCCCCAAGTATTATTTCTCTTCAATGTGTTGACTTCTATCCCAATTCAGTTGTGATTTATTCCTGCTCTCACACTAAACAACCTATGGTAGACTATTTACCATTGAACAGTCTGCATATCTTTCTCAGAGCTGTTATATTGTTTATTGATATATGTTATAAATTATGGGGCAAACAACAAATTGCTTCAAGTGTTTTAAGAAACAATTTAATGATATCAAGTAAAAGTATAATATGTAAACAAATGACCTTTGCATTGTTAATAAAACATGATAAATGAAGAGTGACAATTATAATTTGAAATTTTTAAGATTAATTGGATTATTTTGTTACTGTCTGTAGTGGTTTTTGTGCAGTACCAAATAAAAAAATAAAGCATTATATATATATAGTTTTATTTACAAGGCTTTTTCTATTCAGTGTTTTATTGTTGATGAATAAATTATTTCTGGACAATCGACTTTGTTTCTTTGTGACAGTTGATAAAGTCATACTAATTGGAAACATATTTTTATATCTACAGATGACTCTTCTGAAATAATTATTTTTCCTACAAATTAAGTTGTAAGCATAAACTTGTGGTTTTCTGGGCCATGAGAACATCAGCTGGTGTTACTCTTAAGGGCAGGGGGTACCTAAAGAGCTTGCTGAAGTCAGTCAGTGTAATAACTGCATTACCTACCGCTGAAAATTTGGCCTCACATAATTAAGAGATGTATCCGTACCTCTTGGCAGCAGGAGGAACATAAATGATCTTTCCAGCTGAGACAGGCTTGATGATGAAGCTCTGAAAAAATACAAAATGGAACCTTCCTAGGTGAGCTCTGGGAAGCTCTGCAGATGAGTCCCCTCCATCTCTCACGGTGACAACCACGAAGAAAGAGGCAGGCTCCAAGGCAGGGAACTCCCCTGTGGAGAACAGCATTGGTTTGTCTGATAAAATATTATTTCCTTCTCCATGAAGTGACCATTACATGTCACATAAATACACAGAAAACATTTACTATTCAGCACAATATCCGGGCACTTGAAATGGCCCTTGAGCTCCTGCTCTGACCTGCAGTAGGTGATCTGGAAAGGTTCTGGCTCTTTTACAGAAGGAAATGCGCTTGCATAACTCTGTGAGTCAGAGGTGGTTTTCACTGGGACAGCTCATTTCCAGGATTATAGTTTAAAAGTGGTTTTCCCTGTGGTATTCTGCAGCAGCTCATCTGGGCTAAGTGGGGTGGGGATGATTTTTGGCAATGTCTAATGAAGTACAAAGGCTGCAGAAATAAAACTTCATCTTCAGTGTTGCCATTACCCTGAATATTCACAGCAGACAGGAGCTCAGCCCCTGTTCCAGCCATTATTCCTTGAATACACACAGGACAATAAAATTTCTGCTTTTCCAGGCATGTGTAGGACCTGGAAGAGATGTCACACGTGGTGACACATGACAGGTGGGAGTCCCTTAGCGTCATTCCCCTCCTGCCATAGCCTGCAGCATCCCTTGCCCTGGGCTACCCAGGCTCCTGAGCTGACCAAAGCCCTGGGGAACTGCTTGGCTGCCTCCAGGCTCTTACTCAGGGAGAGCTCAATGACAAGTTTGGATACCAGAATGGTTTTGGATCTAAGAAACCAGCAGTACAAAACTGTGCATTAAAGGACAGATAGGTCAGACACTGTGTGGAAGAGGAAATAAGTTTTGGAAAATCCTAACCTTGGCATGAGTAACTACATCACTTTTTAGAAGAACACCTCACTCACAGTGTGTGCAAGCCATCAGGGACTTTGTGGTTCATCTTCACAAATAAGAAAAGGGGGATTGTGCTTGAAATAGCAGAACTTTATGGAAGTCTAACAGAACTATATGGAAGTGTCAAGCTGATTTCAAGCTAAGAAGTTACATCAGTACTTTTCCCTCTTCAAGCCACAGAAAGCAGACAACTAATCTCCCTGTGAAGTGCTTTATTTCTAACAAACTCATCTCCAACTCCATATTGGAATTAAATGAAATGAGAAAATATTAAATAGGCAGCACTCTCCTGGTAGCTGTAGCTGCCTCTTGCTATGCAGCCAAGGCTCCTGCAGCAGAGCAATAGTTATACCTGAATATGCAAGACAGCATTATCCAAATGTACATCCCATCATGAGATCTGCTCCATTAAACCACTCCAGAGCCTCCCCCTGCAGAGAGGCTGTGTAGTACTTAATTGTTCTTAATAGCCACGGCTGCTTCTGCTTTCATTTGTCTGTGGTTTGTGTTTTCCTTATGGGTGCAGTGGGACAAACAGTCATGTTGTTAATAATGCACAGAGAATGCATAATCCATAACAGATACACTATCAAGCTTATTACTATAATTATATACAAAATAAAGTGACCACCCTGCAATTTTTACTCAGGCCAAGTGAGGAACAGATTTTTAATTCCCTTTTTGTGTTATGATTTGACAGCATCCCAGATGCAGCTGGTTTATACTCTCTGTGTCAGTGGCTTTTGTCCAGCAAAGAAAATGTTTCTGCTCAAATCTTCCTCCTAAAACTTGCTTCATTGTGTCCTCATATTTAAGGTCCTCCCCAACACACAGATCAAACAGAAATTCTGCATCTGATCCAAATACATCAAGCTACTGATCACATTCTCAGGATCTGAGGCAGTTCTTCTTTGTACATACCCTAGAATTCATTTATTAGTACCCATAAGAGTAAATGCTGTTTTGTTTTTTTTCATTAATTCATATGCTACTGCAAGTGCTTTGTTTACATCTGCCTCTTGATGATTCCATTATTTTGTCAGCTGGAGCTCTTAAATGAGAACACTTGTTGATTCAAAAATTAATGTAACCAAATTACCTCGACTGGAGAAATGAGATTGTAGCAATTATTTCCTTCTAAAAGGGCATATCCACAGTGCAGTGGAAGGGGGTTGAGTTGCATGTAATGTGACAATTGTAACTGTTTCCCAAAGCACTCTACAAGACACTTGTTTTGCAGGAGAAGTGACATAAACCATGATTTTCTTAACATGACAAAGGGGAGCCAAGGCTGGAGCAGAGGCAGCCTGAGCTGTGCTTTGTCTCACAGCTTCACTCTGCCACTCCTGCTGTTACTAATGAGAAAAACACTAATGATCCAAACCTGCATCTCCAGACACACCTGAGCCAGCCCATCTGCCATCAGCCAGGTCACACACGGCACCACAGGAGCAGAGGAGCTCAGTGGGATGTGCAGTGTGGGAGCAGCATCCCATTCCCTGGAGCACCCTGCGCCTTCCCCCAGGCTCCAGGGCTATTTACTCCTGATGCACAAATCCATACAGACACAGCTGGATGTCAGCTGCACTCTGCGTTTGTTCAGCTACCCAGCAGCCTCCAAAGAGGTTAATGTGAGCTACAGGAACTCCAGTTAGCAGCAGCAGGCAGGTGCAGAGCCTCTGGTGCATAAAGTGGAAAGGAGAAGCCCTGAATCACAGCTGATTAGCTGGAGAGCCACGTTATTCCTGACTTTTGGATCATTCAAAAACATTTGAAGTCGTTAATAATTCATTTGTAGATGTAGCAGAGCTCTAAATGTGGCTGATTAAATGCATTTGACGTTTCTCTTGAGAGAGGCTGTTATTCCAGGAAACCACTTGGTATCTGCAAATGTCTTGGAATTAGTGTGCTCAAAATTACAGGTTCACTCACAATGTTTTCCCATGTAAAGAAAGGAAAGTGACCTCTGATTCCAAATGTAACGTACCCTGGTGAATAACTATGGCACAATTATTTCAGAAGTTCCCCACAGCCACTCAGCAGATCTGCTGTGCCATGACGTGGTCCAACGTGCAGAGCTCTGCCAAGACAAAAGCCTGCAGCCCATGAGCAGGGCAGGTCCTGCACCCCTGGGCAAGGAGATGTTAAAAAGGGGTTGTTTGGCCGCTGCCCAGCCCCTACAATTGCTGCTCAGTGATATCCTTCCCAAAACCCTTCCTGGCATCAGCCTGAAAGCAGAGCCCCATGCTGTATCCTGGCACAGGAGCCAGGCTCTCATGGAGTGCCCTGGTGGGAGTGCCACAGAGCCTCCAGGTCCTCTGGGCTGGATGAGCAGCATCCAAGACAGGATCTAAAAGAAATGATGAGCTTTATATCACTTCTATGCCTCCCTGGTTATGTCAGCAAATCTGGGTCCACTGGGTTTGTTTGGCTTCTTGCTTAAGTTACAGTAAATCCGTTCAGGTGTAGCTGTGGGGTGCATTTTGTGCCGCTCCATTTAAATGTTTAATGAGGATTAAGAGTTTATGCAAATTTGAGCACGTTTTTCAAGGGGGTCACCCACATCAGGGCAGTTTTCCTCCTGCTCTGCAGTCACCACCATTGGGACACCTCATCTGTTGGACACAGTGGGATCCTTCCCTGACAGGACTTTGCTCAGGGTCACCTTGGGAAAGCATTTTTGGGTTATTTTCCTCTTGCCTTAAGCTCATGCCAGCACACAGAAAGGAGGGGCACAGCATCTGCCTGTTGAGCTCTCCAGGTGAAACATATGGTCATTGTCTATTACACTCTTTCCAAAATCATACATCCCTTAAGTGGATCTTTTTTCCTAGCTCAAATTTTAGAGCATTTAGTTTCACATTGTACATATCTTGAGCCTGAACACAAAAAGAAAGCTCCAATGCCCACTTTTCTCTCTCCTCTTTGACCTAAGAGAAGGCATGAGACTGCTTGGATGAGATGCAACATATAATTTCTGCAAAGAAACACATTTTTACCATGGCTACATGTTTTGCCACCTGCTGATAAATGTCATAGCAGCACAACAAACCACTTAGATCTTCTTGTACTCCCCTATTCAGTGTGTAAAAGCCAGGCCAGGAACAGCACATACACACAGAGAAAAAGGTAAAAACAAAGATAAATCCTTAAATGGGGAAAACCCAAATATTCCTTGCTTGTGGCTCATTTAGCATAATAACAGGAGACATGTTAAATCCTTGCAAGTAAGTTTTGGGATGGAAATATAATCTGACAGGAAAACTGCTTTCTGCAAGGGTAAATTTACTCAGATCCAATGCACTATCAATTGATTTTTTTTCTTACAAACATGAATGCAACAAGGTAGGAACTTTTTGATAGTGACTAGCACACTGAAAGAGGCTAAGAAAAAAAACTAGATTGGAAAATTTTATTCTGTATGTAAGTCTGCAACCACCACCATATTCTACTGGGTAAGTTAGACAAGAGAAATGTTACTGTGCAAACTCCTGAGCTTTTTGTCTCACCCATGGCCTCAGACTTTGCTTTCCTTGAAGCAATAGTCAGGCTGAACTTTAAATGTATTTTTTACTTTCTAATTTCTATTTAAAAAATGCCAGCCCTTGGCCTTCTCCTCACTCAGAGTGTATGGTCTGAAGCTGGTGCAACCACAGTAGCACAAGCTTTTACAAACAGCTGGGGCACAGTGGCTGCTCTAATGCCAAGACGTTTTGTCTTCTGTGCTCCTGAGCCTCCTCCTTGTGACAAAGGAGCTATTTCATCCAAAGGATCTTTATCTGCAGGGAAAAGTTTATGGATATTTTTATTCTAGAAGAAAAATTACAGCCAAAACTGAAAAATGACTGTCACAACTGAAAAAAAAATTAGAAAAAAAGGAAAGCTGTCAAATCTTCAAGCTTTATCACTTGTTGCTTTTTTACTTATTACAAACCCACTGATTTTGTTTTATGTCATGCTGTTTCTCCTTTGCTCCTTTTAGACTCAGCACACTGCACTTTTCTGATGCTGCACAAGAGTTCAAAGCTACTGCCTGCTTCCCCTTTTGGCAGCACCTTTTGCATCAGCCTTATTTATATCTGACCCAGGTGGATCCAACAACTTCACCCAGCCCTGTGCTGCGTGGTGCTGCTTGTGCCTGTGCCAGAAAATTGTGTGATATCCCACACAACGAGGCTGGTTTAAAGCTGAGCTCATTCCCAGCCCAGGGAAAATGTGGAGCAGGAATCAGAATCCTCCACCACAGACAGAGCAGTGCTTGGCACTGTCGCCCTAAGTTCTTCTAAGCCTTCTGATGTTTACATTCTTGTAATGGAGTTTCTCTCGCACTTTTATGTAAATAATGATTGTTTTACATTGCTTTCTAGAAGAAGAGAAATTTGATAGACTGTTGGTTTAACCAGTGTGGCCAGAGAGGTGGCAATTTCATCCTCCAATCCATGATCACTTAAAAAAAATCTATAAATATTGGAGTCAGAAATAAACGATGGTTTTTTGCCTTGGATGTTTCAGCGTGTGTGTGTGGTTCATTTCATGTCCTGTCACATGCCTTGGCAGCCCCATGTGCCCCTGCCAGGTGGGGACAGTCAGGGACAGCAGTGCAGACACCTGGAGGCACAGTGGCAAATATGGTTTGCTGTGCAGTCAAACAAACCAGCTTGCAGGGGAAGCCTCAGACAACTCTGTTTTTTTCAGCACTGCTGTGGCCATGAAGTCCCTTCAGGGGAGAGCAATGTGCCCTCTGTGGGGCTGGTCACTGCTTCAAGCACAGAGAGCCACACCAGGCTCCAAATCCCTTGGCTCCAAACTAGGATGCTACTGACACATCCCCCTCAGCTCTCCCCACCAGCCTTCCAAACTGGCTGGAGTATCAACTCTGAAAAATAGGAAAACTGTTCAGGCACAGATATGAAAACAAAAGGGATGGTAAGTAATTTGGATATTAAAAATATGCAAAGATGAATTGTGGCAGGCAGGTCAAGTTCCTGAGGAACAATATTTTGACAACCACCTTCCAAGAAAAGTTCAGTAAAGTCAATACTTGCTCAAACACCTTTTCCCATCCATCTGATTCACAAGTGGGCAGCCAGAAAATGTGATTAGCTTTATTTCATTACCCCTGCTAAAGGAAACATTTTCATTTCTAACTTAATATTGGATGCTTGCTGAAGTGCTCTCCAAACCAGGTGATGAATGAGCTGGGGAGCCCTCCCATCCCTGTCACTCCCTACCACCATGTGCCCTGGGGAAGATAAATGATAATTTATCCTGGCCATGCTGCAGAATAATGGAATCATCTGGGGAAAATGGGACTGGAGACTGCCTGAAGATCAGCATTCCCCTGGGCAACCCCAGGCTTTGGGTGCCTTCTGTGTTTGAGCTGACACCTCAGTGGTTACTTTCTTGGCTAACTCATTTGTTGGTCAGGTTGTGTAATTCCCTTTTCTTCCATTTACCATCCTCCTGACTTATCTTAGTGCATGAGTCAGTATACCTGGCTTCATCTTCTTTATAAATTCTGAATCTATTTTATTGTGGATAAAGTTCTTGCTTACCAGCTCCTACAGCTTAAATATTCAGAATGGAAAAAAGGGTAGAACTTCACCTTTGGCTTGGGTATTTTTTAAAATTAACTCCTGCCCTATAGTACCTCTCCAAAGAAGCAGCCAAAAGCTATCTGTTCTATAAATATAAAAAGGAAGTGACCTTTCAAACATACACACTTTACATATCAAACTGCAGAGATAAAGTAGAATATAGTTATCCTATGCCAAGACCACTGAGACACTTGCCTTTTTCCTAAGGAAATGACTTTGCCTCATAGCTCACCTTTTTATAGTGCACATTATGCTGCCTCTGAAATTCATTACCCAGTGCTTGCTCTCCTCCATAGCCTGGTGCTGATGTCTTTAGGAAATGAATTTTTTAATAGCCTTCTTGATGAACATGTGTTTTGTGGCACCTGAAAATAGATGTACTGCAATTCTGGGCTAGCTGCACATTTTACCTATTGAGCTGTACATTTCAGTAGCTGTGACTTTCTATGTGTGGAGATGGAAATCATTTAAAGAGTCATTTGCCTGACAAGATATGATTATTTGTCCTCCTACATATCCTATGAGTACAAAGTTGGATTTATAGCTTGACCTTTTTACTTTACATCTTTCAAGAGCCTAGGAGGAAGGAGTGCACTGCTTTCTAAAGCCTTGCTGGGTGAGCACAAGCACTGCAGTGATTTACCCCCCTTTTGACAAAGACCACTGAGATGCACAGAGCAGCAGGGGCTTCAGTGCAGCTACTGCCACAGGCAGGAGAAAATATGGAAGGAGAGCAGGCAAGACCCTGCTGGACATTCACAGGTTAGGAACAAAGGGTGGGGGACCATTTCTGCCACCAGATCTGACTTGGGCAGCTGGAGACAGGTCCTCAGCTTGACTTTCTCACCAGGAAGGCACCAGCCTTGGCTCCTCAGTGTGTCTGCTACTCATCCATTTTCTGGCAAAAGAAACTAAAGCCAGGGATGCTGTTCTCCTAAAAATATTATGACTTTTGGAAGTGTGAAACAATTTGGCTGCCTAAAACTGGGCACCTGCATTAAAACAGGTCATCTTCCCAAGTTGCTGTGCTTTGGCAAAGCTAAGAAAACAATGGGGTTGGCTTTTCCTTATAAATAGCCACATTGTAAGTACTGGTGTAACTTATACTGGGGTAACTTACTGCAGCCCTGCTGGCTTCATTGAGTACAGAGCTGTGACTGTGTTCACAGGGCTCTTAGGATGAGAGAAGAGAATTTTACTCTATGTTTCAGAAGGCTTGATTTGTTATTTTATGATATATATTATCTTAAAAGTATACTAAAAGAATAGAAGAAAGGATTTCATCAGAAGGCTGGCTAAGAATAGAAAAAGAAAGAATGAATAACAGAGAGTCTGAGCCAGCTGACTGTGATTGGCCATTAATTAGAAACAACCACATGAGACCAAACACAGATGCACCTGTTGCATTCCCCAGCAGCAGATAACCATTGTTTGCATTTTGTTCTTGAGGCTTCTCAGCCTCTCAGGAGGAAAAATCTTAAGGAAAGGATTTTTCATAAAATGTGTCTGTGACACAGAGGTTTGGCCATCTAGACCAGTAATTACATGGAGACAAATGATGTCCCCTATGTCCTGTTTGGGTGTGTGACAATTCCATGAGCAGCCAGATCTCTGGAGAGCACCTGGGCAGTGCCTGCCCTGCAGAGCCTCCCTGCCCTGTGCCCCAGAGGCAGCAGAGGACTGACAGGCTGTGGGAGCACAGCTGAGACAGGACCACCTTCCCAACCCAAGCAAGAGGAGATCCAAGGCGCAAAATGTCCAAGGGCTCTGTGAAGACCCAGCACTGATTCCCAGGGCCCCACAGGCTCATGTGCCTCCTGAAACCCACCCCTGAGCATTGGTAACCTGCTGTAAATGGGCAGAGCACACCTCCCCAGTGTCCTGCAGGCCCTGTGCCACCCCTGCAGCCCCCAGGAGCTGGGACACCTGGGACACCTGGGACACCTGGGACACCTGGGACACCTGGGACACCTGGGACACCTGGGCTACCTTGGGACCAGCCTGGACCTTGGCCAGGAGCTCTCCCAGGGGACAGAGCTGCTCAAGCTGTGCTGGGCAGAGCTCCCCTGCCCTCCCCTGCCACAGGCACTGTCTTTGGGCAGCCTCTGAAAGGTTTCTTTCTTCCTCAGCCTGATCCTCAAGCCTGGGGAGCACAGGGGGCAGTGGCTGGGGCCGTGTAAGGACAGACACACTTGTGGTCTATCCACGCTACATTCTTTCCAACACTTACATGGATCCAAACATTATCGAACCCCAAACACTTCATTTCACACAACACAAAATTTTATACAGCTCTTGAAGTTTTTCTTAAAGCTCTTCTATAAAAATGAAGTATAAACTGGAGGTAAGAATCATCTGAACATAAAATGAACTACATTTTCTGAAAATTCCCTTTCTGTTTAGCTTCTAAGGGTTTTTACCTGTTCAGGAATCTGCAGACTGCTTTACTCAAAGGAGACTTTCATTTCTCAGGATAAAAAATCTTGTTTCAAGAAAAAAAAATACCATTCTCCTCTCTTAAGCTAGAAAGCAGAAAATAGGATCTTCTTTTCAGCATTTCTGTGGCCAATAGGATATGTAAGAGGCTTTCTGCATTCCTTCTCGCAAGAGAATTAGTGGAGAATTAAATATCATATAAAAAGGTTGAGACACAACTACAGCCTAATGCAAAATATCCTGCATCCAGAATAAGGTATCCTCCCATCCATGGAAGTATTGTTATTCCAGAGAAGTCTGTCAAGGACCATTACTGATAATGGCATATAAAAGCTGTAGTTCTGCTCCCCAGAACTGGCAAGTTTGCTGTCTTCACAGGTAATTTAGAATTTGATATAATTTTCAGCTTTGCAGAGCTGGGAGAGCAGTTCAATGGACTTTTAAAGTTAATTTTGAGAATCCAGTTCAATTTAGCAAGTAATTTACAGAGACCAGCCCTCTCATTGCAGCATGGTTTTGTGCCCATTGCAGAAAGCTCAAAGGGGAAGGAAGACATTGTCATTAGCTACCTCACATAATGCCCTCTAACACCAAATGCAATTGTAAGTGGATATATTAAAGTGTGGAGCTGCCAATTAGCTACTTCAATGTAAATTATTCTTTTACTCACAGGGTGGACCTTCCTTAAACCTGAAATTGCTGCAGCTCTGATGCTAACACCGAGTCATGAGATAAATGAATCACAGAGTCAGGTTACTGCATCTGCAAAGAATGTTCTTGAGTCTAACCCAGAGCTACAGCCCTTGCAGAAGATCTGTGTGTGTGTGTGTGTGTGTGTGTGTGTGTGTGTGCATTAATCTGTCAGAGGAAGCAATTCCTAAGGGAATTTCTGGTGAAACATCTGTGTGCTCGCAGGGCTGGAGGAGCAACCAGCTGGAGCTTTGGGTCCACCAAAGGGGGACACAACCCTCCCCTTCTCTGCTCTTGGCTGTGGCCCCTTTAGGTGAGTTGCCCCCTTTAGGTGAGTTCATGGCCTCTTTGGCTGAGTTCACCCCTTTAGGTGGGTTCACTCCTTTAGGTGAGTTCATAGCCCCTTTAGGTGAATTCATCCCTCTAGATGAGTTCACCCCTTTGGTGAGTTCATGGCCCTTTTAGGTGAATTCATCCTTTAGGTGAGTTCATGGCCCCTTTAGGTGAGTTCACCCCTTTGGTGAGTTCATGGCTCTTTTAGGTGAATTCATCCTTTAGGTGAATTCATGGCGCCTTTAGGTGAATTCATCCTTTAGGTGAATTCATGGCCCCTTTAGGTGAGTTCACCCTTTAGGTGAGTTCACCCTTTCTGGGCACTTGATCAGCTCCTCCAAGCCCAGAGCTGAATGCCCTTTCACTGGAGCAGGGCACCCATGCAGGGTGGTGGCACGTTTGCCAGGGCTACCCTGACCTGGGGAGTTTTGAATCTGCTCCTGCTCTGTCCCCCTGGTCAGTCACTGGTCCCCATGTTCCTCAGCTGCCTTCAGAATGCCAAGTTTGCAGTGCAGCAAACATGAGCCAGCAAAGAGGAAACAGCTGTGTTACCCTTAAAGACACACAGCTAGAGGTTTTCCAGAAATTTCTGGAGTTTTATCCACTGCTGATTTCTTTGCCACACCCAAGATGAACCCAAACCCACAGGGTGAGCTTTGTGCACTGCCAAGCCAGCTTTTCATGCTCCCCCATGTCCCCCAGGAGTAAAAGCCCCTCTCACCCACACCTTGGGCTGCTCCCCATTTCAGCATGGGCTCCCTGCAGCCCACCTACACCTGCCTGCCTGTGCTGGCCATCAGGAAATGGCATCTGGGAGTCTGGGGGCAGCTGCCAAGGGTCCACAGCAGCCCAGGAGGCACACAGGCCTGCTCCAGCCTGAACACAGTGCTGCAGCCCACACTGACCCCAGGAGATGTCTCAGAGGTGCAGGCTGAGTGAGAGATGATGCTCTGCAACACACAGAGTCAGGAATTGGCTGATGAGCTCTTGCCTGAGGTCACAGAACAGAGTAAATACAGAAATGGGATTATAACTGCATCAGCCTTGGCCTTTTCAGTTCCATTTCTAGCAGAGGAAATGCTAAAAGTATCCACAAGTACTCTGGCCAATTAGTTACCAAATGTTTCTGCAATATCTACAGCGTCTTCACAGTTCAGAGGATTTGCTGTTATTGAGAAACACTAAATTTTACTACACTCTGGTTTCACTCTTTGCAGAGCTGTAGCAGAGTCCATTATCACATTGCTAGCTGTGCTCTGTTAATGCCTACAGAGAAATTAATGGCAAAAATCTGCTCTGAGCTCAGTGGGAGTCCACCACTGCCACCAGTGTCTCCCAGACTTTGTATGGGTCTTTAGAGACCATGTCTGTGAAATATGTCCCATCCCTAAGGCAAAGCTCTAAAGCCCCCTCCTTTTTCTAATGCTGTTTCTAAGCTTTTAAATCTTGTGTTCAAATCTGCCCTAACTGGGCAGTAAATTCCAAGCCCTTTGCACAAACCTAGAAAGGGTTTTGTTATGTTCCTATCCTTAAAACAGAAGCATTGCTGAAGTTTTTAGTAAAACCAAAGCAGCTGTTGCAGGACACTTAGAGCTGCCCAGTGGGAGTTTGATGGGAGAACACAGCCCCAGGAGCAGCTCCACATGAGCTAAGGGGGTGCAGCCTAAAGAGGCTCCCTGGAAAGCAGCAGAGCTGAAAGCACCCAGCCTCTGTGGTCACTTCAGAGGCTCCCAGCAGCCATCTCCATCTCCTGCTGTTTTCCAGCATGTGCAGAGTCTGGCTGGGGCTGCATCAGTCCTGATGGGATGCTGGCTCTTGTCAGCAGCAGCTGCCTCTGCAACATTAGTCACACATGCAAAACAACTGAGCCAACTGAGGAGAGACAGCAGCATAAACTGTTCTTCAATTTCCTATTTTGCTATCTCCGTGCATCTGGTTTGCTTGTTTGTCTCATGTCTCCCAGGCTTGGTCTCAAGAGTGGTTTTTCTGCTGGGGTGATTTCTTCCTGCAGGAATATCTGCCTTTGCCAGGCTGATTGTGCAAGTTGAAATGAACTTCCATTGAAAGGGATTAATTAAAAGATCAGTAAGATTAGCTGAACTATAACTGGTTTGTGCCTTCCTTGTTGAATGAAAAGCATTGTGCTGCAAACAATGGAGCCAAGGACCAGCCCTTCCCCAGAAATATCCAACCTTGCTCCCTGTATTCTGGCTTTAGCAGCAGCTCCTTGCTGGTAAATGGGTGAGAGCTGCTGTTACATTCTGGTGCTATGCACTCACAAGCACGCAGGAAAAAAGGACAAGGAAAAATGTCCAGTCATTCTTAGTGCAGCACTGCTTTGGGCTTGGGGTCACAGCTCTCCCCAGCACAGCCCATCAGCCAAAGGGAGATCCATGTGTAATGCACCCAAGCTGTGCAACCACCAGGGACTGTTTCGTGGTGCTAATGGAAGGACAGAGGGATTTCTAGCTTCTCTCTGTCTTTTAGAGCTGTTTCCCAAGGGCTACTCGTGCCACTCTGAATTGCTTGGGTGATAGGTTTCCCAGCCTGGGGCTCTCTGAGAGCTTTTGGGCCTGCTGTGCTACTCAGCCAGGCATGATTGCTGGGACCTGTGTCTTCTGCTCCACACACAAACCCCTTAGCAGGAGCACTGACCAACATAGCAGGAACCAAGCATTTTCCTGGCACCAGAGCTGGAGCAACACCAGCACAGCTCTGGGCTGGGCCAAGGCAGAGCCATGTCTGGTGGCCATTTGGAGGAAGGGCAGGAAACAAGGCTTGTCCCACCCCACTGCCCCACACGCCCCTGCCTCTCCAGCACATCTCATGGGCTGCCCCTGCTGTACCCAGCCAGCCTCACTGCCACGGGGCTTTCTGCAGGACAAGGCATGGCAGCTGATCCCCAGCACCATGGCAGAAGGGACTGGAGGGTGTTTCAGCATCTGGAGACTGGAAGAGGCCAAGTCTAACCAGAAGCAATGGATCTCACAGGAAAAAAGCTCTCCCAAAGGAATTGTGTTTACCTCAATCACACAGGAAACCCCTCTGTGGCTGATGCTGGAGAGGCTTTAGCTCTTCTTGTAAACAGCAGTGATCTTCCCCCTCTTGCATTTTCTGCTGCCTGCTTTTTTCCAGCTCAGGAACTCGAGGGGAAAAAAAATAGGAAAGGAAGACAAACAACAGAAGAGAAAGAACAAACTTGAAGCACAACAGGTCAGGAAGAACAGAGAGAAGGCAGATGAGGAGGTCCTGTCCTTCCCATCTCAGAGCACACGAGCAATCAATGACATGAAAAGCAGCAAACACAGAGCTGATGAAAGGAAAAACTGCTTCATCTAATACATTATCAGACCAAAGAACTCAGTGCTCTGAATGGACATCCAGGGAAGGACACAGTGAAATCTGAACAATTTGTGTAACAGGAATAACAGCTTCAGCAGTTAACAGCCTCGTGTGTGTGTGTGTGGAGATGATGTAAGGCTGCTGGGAGGTGCCTGGAGCACCCAGTTTGCTGCAGACCCATTAAGGAGATGGACAGTGGCCCTGCTTTGCTGTGGCAGCCCTGAGCCCTTTTCTCTGTGACACTCCTGTGTGGCCATGAGCCCATCCCACTGCAGCTCCCCAGCCTGCACCACACCCCAGAGCCTCTGGCTGCCGCCTGGAGCCCTCACTGTGTGGCAGGAGAACAAATCAGGGCTAAAACACCTAGGAGGGCATTCAGGATGTAGATTTTATTACAGTCTACACAACCTCCATTTGCAGCTTGAGCACACCAGACTATTTATGAGAGGAGTTTTGCTGCTGCAGATAATGAGGCAGTTTTCAGCAAAGTGTAAATCTGCTGCTGCTTGTAGGGGCTCCCAGGCTGTCAGAGCACAGATCATCATTGCTGAGTGCTCTGCTAATACTGTAAACAGTGATGACATTTTGAGAATTGTTTAACTGAGGGAGGAGGTTTAAGTCACTTCTGCAGTAATATCTAATGGGAAGGTAGACCTCTGCAGGTTATACATCCCAGCTCTGGCAGCAGGCTGTAATGCCTTTAAAACTACAGCTTTAAATTATGAATAATACCTATTAAAAAATCCTAACTCTTAGCTGTGGTAAGCATGTCTGGGTAAGATGTCAGAAAGATTAGAGCCCAGATCATGGATGCAGCATCTGGCCTCCTCCCATGGAGCAGTGTGGAGGATTGGCACACCATTACAGTGGTTTATTGCACCTCTTAAAACCAACACACTGCAAAGTGCTTCCCACCAACAATCTTTCCACTTGGATTTGAGTTAAGCCTTTCCAAGTCTGAGCATCCAAGAGCATGAGGAGTCAGTAGGATGTGCATTTTAAGGGAGCCTTTTGTAACCTTGAGAAAATTATTTCCTGTACAAAGATTTATTTATCTTGTAGCAAGGTTCCTCTGAGGCAACGTGAGGTGAGTGTGACATCTCTTTCCTGACCCCACAGCTAAGAAAAAGAAGAAGAAGCCCTTGGTCTGTGTCCCTGAGACCATGCTCATGAATGTGTGGTTATTTCTGCAGCAGTGCAAAAGGTGTGTGACAGCCAGCCTCTGAGCAGTACAAGGGTATGTAAGAATGTAGCTAAAGTCAGTTTAACTTTGAAGTGTATTTAGCTTTCAGGTAAAGTGCAAACAACCCTTACACTGCTAAAGCCAATGTAAAGTTACAGCACATCTGTCCCTAAATTTCACTTCGGCCAGGTTTGTGCTGGCCCAGCCCCTGTCCCTGGCAGGGAGAGCCTCCAGCCCCTGCTCAGTGCAGGGCAGCCCTCACAGCACAGAGGGAGCTGGGACAGGGAGATGCTTCCCCAGCACAGCAGGCTGGGGCTGAGCTGGGTCTGCAGGATGGGGCTGTGGCTGAGCACCAGAGGGATTCAAGGCTTGCAACCCCGAATGTGCAGTCTGGCAGCACAGGGCAGGGACAGCAGCACAGGGGCTCAGCCACTGGGGTGTTTCTGATCTCAGACAACCTGGGGGGCTTGCAGGCTCTGGGGCTGGGAGGGGAAAGCCCCGTGGCTCTGCTTGCCCCTGCCTCCCTCCATCCTCCAGCTGGGAGGGGTGGAGGGCAGGCACTGTGGCCGAGCTGGTATTTCTCTCATCACACACACCAAAAATAGCAGCTGGCCTTAATGCAGGTTTTTCTCTAACCACTTTCTTCTAATCAGCTGCATAAAGGCCAGCCACCATCTATTCACCACAGAGCAAGATAGAAATGCTGGGCAGAGCTGCCAGGTCATTCATTTAACCTCAAGAGTTTAATCCTCTTACTCTGCCTCCATGAGGAAGGAGTGGGACAGCCTCTGGCCAGGTCCATGTCTTCAGTGAATTACCAGCACCATCCATAGGCTTGCAGGAGGAAAGAAAATCAGAGCAGTACCACACAAGGAAAGGAACTTCTGGCAGCTTATCCTGAGCTGTCTGGAAGGGCAGGCAGGCTACAGGCAATCAGAGCAGCCACAGGACATAGCAGATACCATTTTACAATACATTTTTCCCCCAGGAAATTTAAAGCTTGTTAAAAGTGGGAGACCAGCTGCACTGAGAAATAGCTGAAGAAGGAAAACTGGTTTCAGTAGCATGAGATTTCTGTCATATGAGATTTTCTGCACATACCTTCTGTCAAAAAGCAATCCTCAATCTCAGAAGTCCCACTTCAGTGGGAAACTGTAAGTGATGGTCCATTTACACAAGGTTAGCTACAGCCTGCAAGGGCCATCCAGCTGGATGAAGCCCTGTTTCTGAATGCAGATCTGCTCATTTTCCATACACAACACCTGATAACCAGACATTCTGCTGGCCCTCACTGCAGCACACTGACCCTGCTGGGCTCACCCTGCTCCCTGGGGGCTGATCTCCCATGCATCTCTGGCTGCAGCCCTGGAGGATCCCTCCTGCACCAAGGCTGCTGTCCTCCTGTCCTTGCCCTGAGTTACAACTGCAGCAGACAGGGCCAGCCTCAGATGAACCAAACCCCTGAACGTGAATGTGATGCCCAGCATGGAGAAGGACAAGTGTCCTTTTGTTCTCTGTAACCTTCTCCCAGTGACCTGCCTCACTGGCAGGGCATGGCCCCACATGCAGGAGCTCTGTGCCTCCCAGAGGGCCTCCAGCTGGCACTGGGTGAAAATGCTCTCTTGAGAAGAGATTCTCTGTGCTCAAACCTGTGCAGGTGTGGGACAGTCACTCCTGCAGAGTGCTCCAAACACCAGACTCAGAACCCAATGGCACCACTGGTGTTACCACTGATAGGCCAGAGGACAAGGGATGAGACATAAATCCTTCTGCAGCACACACAGAAGACAGACCAGCACCACTCTGTCACATTTTCTGAAAAATGCCTTTGCCCAGGATTTCTCTCCTGGGAAGCTGAGAAGCCTCAGAGAAAAAGGCAAACAATTCTTATCTCATTTGCTTCTCCCGTGTTGTGCTCACATGTGGAATGTGTTTGGAGATTGTTCATCCACAGGAGATTGTTTCATTGGATTCTGCTGTGAGTTGTTTTCACTCTTTGGCCAATCAGTGCCAAGCTGTGTTGGGACTCTGGAGAGAGTCAGGAGTTTTCATTATTATCTTTTTAGCCTTCTGTAAGTATCCTCACTGTAGTCTTTACTATAGTTGAGTTTAGTATTCTTTAATATAATATATTATCATAAGATAATAAATGAGCCTTCTGAGAACATGGAGTCAGATTCATCATTCCTCCCTGCAAATACAGCACCACTCTGGGACTAATCCAGGCCACCAAGGAGGATGCTCTGAGGTATTGGCAAGCCTTAGGGAAGCCAAGATTTTTCGATGTCTTGTGTGCAGAGTTCCCCTTCAACTGGAGCATTTTTACTCAGGGGATTCAAGTCCCATTTGCCTCTACTCTAGCTGATGGGGGCACATCTACAGTACAGCAAGAGTTTTTGAAGTGTGGCTGAAGCTTGCAGCTTATCACCCTACAAGAACACTCCTGTAATGAGAATATCTCACAAGGAATATTTCATTTAATGGTTTGCATTTACCACAAGCTACCAACACTAAAATGAGCCAAACTGACAAACACACCAGCTGCACCTCCTGCTCTGCACAGCACCTGAGACAGCCACTCTTCCTTTCCAGCAGATTATTTCCCCTGTAGAAGCCAGCTGCCCATAATATCAAGCTCATCCTTTTTGAACATTAACTCTCTCTAATTCTCACTTTCTTGGTGGGCCTTTGCCATAGAAACCTCCCTTAGCAACAGGGAGGGAGAGCAGCAGCAGCTCCAGCCAGAGACATTGATAGGGCAGCCCTGGACCCTCTGTGTGCCATCCCAGGCCCTGTCTCCCCAGCTTCCCTTCCCACAGAATCAGGGAGTGTGTCAGGAGGCAAAGGGCTGCATTGGGAAAGTTTTGAGACCACTTTTGATTAAGTTTCCCTTGGCCTGGTTTATGAAGCCAGCTCAGCCAAGGGAAACAGTCTGCACCCACTGAGCACGGGAGTGACACAGGTGATTTCTGATGTTTGTGGCCATGGGTACAGGGGGTGACAAGAGGAACCCAGAGGAAAGTGGGGAGGGGATGAGAGCTGGAGCACCTCACTATTGGCCCAGGAGTCACTCTGCTGAAGTGGAACAAATAGAGCAGCTCAGGGCACTGAAAACAGCCCTGACAACTCCATGGAAAAAGAAAACCCCATCCTGCACAATCATTTGTGACCCTCACTGGCCAGCAGGTCTCTGCTCCTATGGGGAGCACTAGGATCTGAGATGTTCTAGGATTTTTCCTGCCTCACATTTCTGTATCTTGACTTGAGTGTTATTTCTTTTACTGGCTAGAAAAAATGAGTATTTGCCTCTCTGATGGAGGCATGCTGTAAAGAGAAAATCAGGAGCTGCATGAGACAAGGGGCAACACCTCAGTCCTGTACCACCAGGAGAGATGGCAAAGAAAAACGTGGGCAAGAAGAGCTAGCACTTCAAATTCCTAATCAGTCAGCAGCCAGGCTGTTAAAGAGGAGGTGAAGGATCAGAGACAGCATTGTTATTGCTTCTGTATCATCCTACCTCCAGGCTTGTGCCTTTCTGTTCCCAAGAGCTTTATTTTGGCAGGCAGATAAGGCGTGCAGCATGTTGCTCTGAATTTTCCACTTCTTTCAGGGAAGTAGCTGACTTTGGCTCTGCAGACAGGAGCAGTCAGCTCTCCCCATGCTGCACAGTCTGAAGTGGAAACATCTCACCAAGGGAAACAGCTCAGCCCAGGTCCAGGTCAAGCCAAGGCCAGTGGCAGTGGAAACATCTCACCAAGGGAAACATCTCAACCCAGGTCCAGGTCAAGCCAAGGCCAGTGCCAGCCCTTCTGTTGTGCATCCTGCTGGTGTCCAACCCCCTTGGAGGCCAGGTGTCCTGAGCAAGGCTTCCCCAGCTGCCTCCTCTCTGCACAGCCAGCACAAGGGCTTGTCCCAGCTATTGAGGCAGCACTAACCACCACTCCCAGGCTCAGGAACCTGCTCCTTTATCCTCCCATTCTCTGACTCATCCTGGCAAACTCCCTGCTGCTTCCAGCACTGCACCGTGACTCACTGGTTAACCTGCACCTCTCTCACTTCCAATCCTCCCTGCCAGGTTTTCATTATCTGCTCTGCTGCCTGTGGGACATTCATCTCTGGGGAGAGCCCAGGAGGTCTGCACCTCCAAACCCCTTTCCCCTGCTCGCCTGTCAGCGCAGGACACAATTAACACAAGGCAGCTGACCTGAATTCACAAGCCTGGCTTGCAGGGAATAGGGAACAACCAATTTGTCCTGCCTGTCTTGTGCAGAGGGAGCAAATACTTTTATCTTGATGGGTTCCACAATCTGCAGAACTCTAATTACATATACAGGAAAACATTTTTCTGTTTTTGTTTGCTAGTTTGGTTTCACATTTTAATATTTTCTAACTTTTATCCAGTGACAAACATTTCTGCCCTTAGATGAGGAAGCATTTGTTTATGCCTCTGACCAAAACTCTGGCCCTGAGAAGGCTTGGATTTAGCACGTTCAATCAACAGCCAACTGGGGAGCAAGATACAGACTTACATGATTTATTTGATGTGTTTGATCTTGAGGACATATGAAAACTTGATTATATCAAAGGCTGCTATTTATGCAGTCAGATTCTCAAATATGGAGACAAAATTCTTAATTCTTAGATGAATGCTTATTGATTTAAATAAAGGAACCAAATGGCTTTCATTACACATAAAAGTATTCTCACACACTGCTGTGAGTAATAACGCACAAAAAGTTCATGGAAAAAAATCACACTTACTAAGGGCTAACTATAACATATCCTTCACCATCAAAGAGAGAAAGTTTCGAGACTTAGAACATTCTTAACCCAAAGCCAAAAGTGACCATTGCTCCTAAGAAGCAGACACCCCCTAAACAATAAGGGTAAGGTGGCAAGGCTGGGCAGTGCCCAATTCCCAGGAACTGGCACAGGCTCAGCTAGCTCCATCCAGGTGCAAGTAATTCAAGGCTGGCTTAGCCTGTGGCTTTCCTCTGTGGAGCAGGGAACCCCAGCAGGCCCTTGTTTCTGGAGAGGGAAGGAAAGCCCTGCAGGGCCAGGTGTGCCAGTGCAGGGAGGTAGGCAAAGGCAGCACAGGGCACAGACAGCAGAGAGCTCAGTTTTCTGCAGGCAGCAAAACTCCAAACATCTGGCTTAGCTACAGAATGAAAAAACCTGGAAATGTGATCCAGCATAAAGCCTACCCTTAGTGCTTTATTCTGATCACAGCCTCCCAAAAACATTTTGCCTTCTTTTTCTTCCAAGAAACATAAATAAATAAATAAGTGTCGTTCTTTATAAGCGCATTTGGAAATATTTTCTATTCTGATAAGAGAAAAACATATTACAACTTCATTCCTCATATTTTTGGTTCAAATAAGGAATAATTCCTGCTTTGCATGTAAATTTTCAGGAGAAAATAATTTTCCCTTCTATGAGTTCTAACTTTTCCTTTTATGTTGTTGTTTCCTTCTCCATGACTATGAAGTTCTCTGCGTTTACAGGCCCCCAGGGTATCAGCAGTAGATTTCTGCCCCAGTGTGCAGCTGTGAGGAGCTGTATCTTCTCAGGGGAAGGGGAACAAGGTGAGTTTTTCTCCATTCCCATTCATCTTGCCCTGTTGCAGCACTGCAGAGGACAAACTCTCACAAGCAGATGGCTGAAAGTCACCATGCAAGACAGGAGAGATCCCCCACTGCCTCCTCAGACCTCACACACTTCTCCATCACGAGGCAAGATGACCTTGGCTCTCCTAACACATTGTTTTCTGCCAAAATTATGTAGCCAAATTAGCTTTCACAACTGGGTTTGAGCACTGAATTTCCATTAGCAGTGTGAGAAAAATCCACAGCAACCTACAGCTTCCATGCATGTGGTTCACACCTTCCCCACAGCCTGAGTACCAAATAAGCAATTCAACAGGGATTCCAGGGGAACCCTGAGTAGCAGAGAGGAATCAGAAAGCAAACCTCATGGATGTGGGTGAGGAAGAGCAGATCCCCTCCTCACCCACCTGCCAGGCTGCCAGCAGCTCTGAGAGAGAAAATCTTCCTTGGCAGCCAGGAGGCTTTCTGCAAGGTGAGAGTAAAACCTAAAGAGCACTTCAAAAGTGAGTCTGACTTCAAAGAGCCCTGCTGGGGGACCTGCACCTGCAGCTTTTCATATTTTCTTGCCTTGTTTGACTGTTTATCATTAAAGTATTCATTCAGGCAGATCAGCACAACAAACCCTTTAATGGATCTTAAGCTGAAAAGCATCCAGCCTGCAAATATAGAAAGTAAAACCATAATTTTCCATGAAGAAAACTTTGATGTATCATAAAATACCATTTGTTTTCGGGGTAGATACACATTCAACATTTTTTTTCCTTTCTGTGGGCTTTTCAAGACTTAATAAATATCTTAGCCCTTATTGACCAGGCACAGCAGGAATCCAGGATGAGCATACCAGCTCTGAATCCGCCCACTGCTGGTGCACTGTGCACAGCCTCACACAGAAAAAGTCTTCTTCTCATGTCTGGGAAGCTCTAATCATAGAAACATCTGCAAAATTTTCAACCAGGTTGATTCTCAAGGAATCACAGAAACTTATGATTTTTACCACCAAGGACTTGGCTCCATCTCGTTAGATTCCAAAAATTAAATTGAATTATGTAAAAAGCTTTTTTGCTCTCTGCCCATTCTTCTTTAGATCCTCCATTGCCATAGAATTAGAGTGCTTCATGATTTTTAACATTTATGCTCACAGCACCCCACTGCAGTGGAGAAATTTCCTCCTTTGGTTGGCTGGAAACTGAGACACAGAGAGACCAAAGATTCTGAACCAAGAATTACAGGAGCCATAAGGACTAGACTCCAAACCTGAGTCCCTCCAGCTCACACCTGTAAGCGTTCCTCAAAATCCACCAAGTCCTTAGACTTAAGTCTGTCTCAAATGCTTGGCATCATCACCATTGTCACCTTTTTCGTATGAGAATGCTGGAAAAACCACTCATCAGAAAGTCAGTGCTCAGGATAGAAAGGAAATCAGATGCTCTGAAATTATGAAAGCGGGTCAGGTCAGAGAATCCTGGTTAGGGCAGTGAGGCACATCCACATTATTTATCCTAATAAACAGGCTTCTCTGGACCAGGCAGAAAGACCCAGAATTTCTCCCTTGGCATCAGCAGCACCCAGGCCAGCACGAGCACTGGAATATTTTGAACTTGTCTTACTTTCTCAGACACTTAGTGGAAAAAGCAGCAGAAAGTTATGGTGAAAGGGATATTATGTGGCTCTGTGACTGTCACATAATGGAACACTCTCTCTGAGTAATTGTGTAAAGAGCAATTTTGTGGGTTTTATTGAATAACTCAAGATAATTTAAACCTCCATAAAAGGATGGTGAAAATAAAAAATAACTCTTACAGGAAGACATGTCCTCACATAAAGAATTCTAGAGGTGTAACACTTAGGAATATATTTGAATTTTAACTTTTTCAGAAGACATTGCAACGTATTAAAAGGAGTAGTTTTTGTTTTTGTTCAGACAATCCAATGATTTATTTCATAGCCTACAAGTTCTGAATGTTGTGCACATATGATATGTACTGCATACAGTACATAAGTGCTATATAAAACAAAATGGAAAGGAAAGTCCTTTTTAGAAAAATATTCCCAGCCACCTAAGCCAGGCGGAAAAGGGAAAAGAAAAATTTCTTTGCACATCAAATATGTCTCCTGTAACTGAGCCCACACCTACTTCACCTACCTCCACTCATACCCTTTGCACTTTAGATATCAGACAGATTTTTGCCTGAGATATTCCTGCTAGAGGGCTGCTACAGAGCCATACCAGGGCCTCATCAATACCATCTAAAGAGCCAAACCAGAAAAATTACATACAGGGTTTTTTCTTGTTTGTTTATTTGGTTTTCTGTTTTTGTTTTTTTAAGGGAAGCATCAGCATCAAAAGATTTAGCCACTTACCCCCATCTATCCAGATTACTGGTGGCAGATCTGGAGAGCTGATTTTGGACCTTGTGCCTCCCAGCCCTCTGTTTAGCCAAGTGCTAACAAAAGTTATTAGACATGTCAGTGAAGACAAAACCCCTGAGAATACACCCTGAGACACGGTGTCCAAATTTAGGGACTGTTTGGTTCTCTAATTCATTTTAGTTCCTCTCATTTTCCCTTTTAAAGGAAACATCAACACATCTTCCTCAAGGTGAGGATTATCTGAGCAGTGCTACGCTCAGGCTAGCTGGGGGAAAAACTCCCAAGCAAACAATGACAAGCATAATTCAGTTCTCACCAAAACCCATATGCAGTGGCAGGTAGCCAGTTTGTGATCTCATTCACGCTGGGGCAAAGCCATGGCAACAGCAGAGCCCGAGAGCTGGAGCCGTTCCTGCTGCTCGGGAGATGGGCAGAAGTTTGCAGACAGCCTCTCCCAGCAAATGGGAGAGATCTAGATCAGCACCTGGGATGAGCAGCAACAGTTTACACATCACAGAAAGATTTTCCTGTCTCATTTGGGCATTTTGCTGTTAAGCTTTTCGAGTGCATTCCAGAAATCCCAGGCCTCAGGCAGATGTCAGCAGGACTTTGCCAAGCGCTCGGCTGCAGAGGGAGGTCAGGGTCAGAGCCACTGTCCCAGGCACAGCTGCTTGGCCCGGGCACCCTCTGAGCCACCAGGGTGCCCTGCAGAGCCAGAGGGGCTCTGCCCCTTGGGCAGTGGCTGCTGTGAGCTGGGAGATGCTCTGGGGAGTGTGGCAGTGCTCAGTGCTGAGTCAGACCGAGGGGGAATGACTCACCCAGAAACGTCAATGAAAGACAATATTTCTTCTCTCCAGGCTGCCCTTGTGCCTTGTGCTTTTCATCCTAAAGGACAAGGTCCCTTTGCACCTTTCTAGAATACAGGTGAGCAGTTTTGAGCAGCGCAGAGTTTCAAAGTGCTGTTCTTTCTCGAGGTTTCTCTCACAGCAGAGGCTTTGTCCTGTGCCTGATATAAGAGAGGCCACAGCTGCCGCTGCAGCAGGAGCCACAAAGAAGGCTGGATGTAAAGCAGGGCCAGGTTTGGGAGGGCAGGCTGGCTGCTGTTCCAGCAGACAGACACAGGACAGCCTGACTCTCACTGTGGCACAGCAACTGGCTGCACACTTGTCCTCCTCCACCCCTCTCCAACCACTGTGACCTGCTGTTTGCTCTAGGCACGATGTGGGAAGAGACATCAGGTCATGAAGCACATGTAACCATGATGCACACGTGCTTAATAGAACAAATTGTGATTTTTTTGTACTTCATTTTTTGTTCCAAGAAGAAAAGGGAAACGCTCTCCAGAGACACAGACACTGCCCTTACCAGGCTGCTCCCTGCCCCCTTGCTGGGGCCTTGTGGCCTCTCTATAGTCAGTGATGGGCTTACCTTCAGGCTCTTTGCTCCTGAGACCTTGTACATACTTCTCTTTGTCTTGGAAGATGGAGCTCACAGGCATCTGGGTCCATTGTCTCAATCCAAATCATCTTCCAGGCTTGTGAAGGTGATAGCTCTATTCTGACCAGCCTCATTACATCCCCACATAGCATTTGTGCACGTGTGTTTCCATCTCCTCAAACGGTGGATACCATCTGCAGGCACAGTGACAACAACAGAACTACATAAGAAATGGGAAAAAAAACAGATCTGAAGGGGATGTCTGCATCACAAACAGGGCTGTAAATCAAGGCTTCAGTCACAAGCCCATCAAAATAGGCTCAAAGGCCCATATTAGGTTATCTGGCATTGTTTCATGAACCATTTTACTTGACAGGTCTGCAGGAAAATCTGTAGCTTTTAACAGCCAAGTGTAAGTTGGGGACGGCAGGAAGAGTACGTGACTACAAGTTGACTCTAATTGAGGATCTAACATCATTTAGGTTAGAAACACCAAATATCATGCCTTATTTGAGACAATCCTAAGAACTGGGAGCACGTCCTACCTTTCTGATAGTGCTGGGAAGTTATTTTGCACCAGAGTTTAGAGGTGGTGCAAAGAAAAAGAAATTTGCTGGCATTCCTTCCAAAACAGAGGAAACCACAAACCCCAGCATTTGCCATTCCAGCTGTGGCCCTAGCATGTGCTCTGTAGCACAGGAGACCTCCAACCTTTCCATGGCAGGACTGGGCACTCAGGGAATGCTCTCTTGGTTTAGAGAATTTACTCAAGCCTGGCCAGTCAGGGAAGGGAGAAGAGGGTGTGCTGAGCTTCCTGCATCATCTTTGCTTCAGTCAGTTCTGCTCAATTTAGACAGACTGCAAGTGTTTGTTCACTCACTGTGGGTCACACCTACCCACCAGCCCCTCACCGGGATGCAAAGAAGTGTTACTGAGTGTGTGTATTACAGCAATTTTCTTACAGAAGACATGAAGAGTTGGCATTTTAATGGTATAATTAGCACCCATAAAAACTCTGCTTTCTAAGAATAGTCACAAGAAACAGAAATATGGAGTGGGAGCTTATAAAATGTTATCAGTTTTGTCATCTTTGTTGAGGAAAGCCTGCCAACTGGCCTCAATTCATCCTTCAAGGGCATAGTAAATGCTGGAAAGTAGATTTTCAGAACAGTTTTACTCCAGCCTCCTTAAAAATCTGAACAGTTTTCTGTTGCTCCTTCCTTGAACAGCAAAGCTGAAATATGTCACCAGACATAAAAATTCTCTGGTTAATTAATGAATTAGTTAATTGTGGTTGGCTGCCATACATGAGCATTGAAGTACAAAGCAGCAGTGTTCAGTTATAAATAGAACTGACCTGGGTACAGCATGTGTACATTTATATAGAGGATCCAAGAAGCTGATGAACAGCAATTGGCACTGGAATTTGCACAGGTTCATTAAATACAAGCATTTCTGCAGATGTGGGGTCGAATTTAGGGAGAAAGACAAACCAAGAGTCAAAATTTAAATCCAAACTTCCTTGGCTCTGAAGCAGCACCCTTTTGCTGCCCTTGCTTGGTTGCTTGTCATGGAGCTGCCCTGCTCCCATCAGGCAAATTGCTGGTGCCAGGGGAGCCTGTGCTGGAGCCCCAGCCCCGCATCCCAGCCCTGATGGGATCAGCCTGTGCCCCTCTGCCTCTCCAGTGCCTGCACAGGGCTGTCCAAACTGCCTCTTTTCCTAGTAACCCAAAACCCAGGCACTCCACTTTCATTACTGCAATGTACATTCCCTCAGGTCCATAATCTTAATCACCCTTCTAATATTGTGCCGTTGATGTGGGATTTAGGTTTCTTTATCACCTCTGCTCTTATCTCTGCTGTTCAGAGCAGGTGAACACTGCTGGATTGTTCCAAGTTCTGCTCTTTTTCTTCACCACCTGACACCCATCTTTATTCTTTGCATCTCTTTCAAGAGAGGATTATAATGGTAGATTTGCCTGGCTTTTGCACGGTAGTTAAGTAAACAGAGAGAAGATAAAAGAGTTATTCAGCTGAAATGACTTCTTTTTTCCCAGTTTCTAATGCCTGGCCCAGAACTATGCTGAAAATCAGGTGTGGCTCAAGACAACAAGAGCTTCTCAGCACTCACACATCTGCTCATTCTTCCCAGCTGCAGACACACACACCCAGAGAATAAACAATAGGTCACCCTGCTTGCCATTTGCATCTGTAAATTAAACAGCAGAGATCACCTTGGGAAAAAACTACAAACAAAATGACCAAGAAATTAATTAATAAATCAGTTTCACTTTTGGTGGCATTGAATTCCCGGCAAAGGAAGGAAGCTTTTGGGAAATAATTTATTTTGATAGGGAAAAAGTCGTTGATTCCCCTGGGAAGCCTCAAAGATCAGCTGCAAATTCCAGTTAAGACACTGTAATGAAGATGAGCTAATACACAGCAAGGTGTGAGGCTGTGCTGGTAGAGCAGTAGATTGAGTTTTTAGCAGAGTGCAAGGGAGGTAGGTTTGTGGGAAGGGCTTGTGAGCAGGGATTCGGGAGATTACAGGATGCAATTCAAAGCACTGGAGAAAAAGCAATAGGGAAGCAACAGTAGTTATTTTTAACTCTTTGATGTGTTTATGAGTTTTTAAGAGCTTTATAGACAGTACTTTAAAAAAGGGCTTGAAAACTGCTTTGATTGCTGGAGTGGGAAAGATGACCTTAATTATAATCTCATTTCCAATTAAGGCTTAGACACTGTTCCAGAGGAAAGGAAGTGCTCCACCTATTTTGAGATATAAAATATCTCACCAAATCACCCAAAGTGGGACCATTTCAAGTTCTCATAAATTCTTCCAAAGATTTCCCAAGGTTAAGAACTTGCTCAGTGGGAGGAAATACACCATGAATTTCCCCTCCTCTGAGACAAGGAACTGCCCTGCAAAAGGCTTTGATAAGCCTTTTTTAAGCCTTCCCTAGGATGGGCTTCTTAGAAAATATATTGGATATTGAACACAGCCCCTCCATGAAGGGCTGATGACAAGCTGCATGCTTACCACAATATCCCACTTTGGGTAGCAAAATTTGCTCCTACACTGGAGCAAACCCAGCCAGGAAATTAGGATTTTAGTTGCTACCAGTAGATGCACATTATTACTAAACTTTCTTTGAAAATACCTGATCATCTATCATTATTGTAAATAATTCTGCAGTTTGAAAGAAGTTCAAATATAGTTGAGCCAGTTAATTATCCACAAAAAGTGAAGGAGCACAGTACTCCTATGTAGTTTCTCATAATTCCGGGGTGCTCAATAACAACTGGAATGGGAACTCATTAGATTTCTTAAAAAAATCTGCATGAGAGAGAAGGGTCTGAGAGGAAGAACAAAACACAATGAAAGAGTACTCTACTGAAATTCAAATATCACCCATGATTTCTGACTCTGTTTGAAGACAGTCATGTTTAATGTACAGATTATCAAGCACAAATGTCTCCCTCTCTTTGGAGCACTGCATTTTCCTCTTTCCTTCTGGCAATATGGGCTTCCTCCTTTACAGATCCCTGCATTGCAAGACAGTCCTTTGTTCCCTTCTTTCATCTTAAGAAACAAACAAAAACCCTCTTGTTTCCTTTAGGGAGCAATTTTGTCATGCTGATTTTGAGGTAAATCAAAATGTGCAAACTTGCTCTAATTTAATTTTATTTGGAAGATTAGCAGTAGCTGTTCCTGCAAATATGTAGGGAAGAAATAAACTGCAGCTTTTTCACACATGAGAATCTAGGGAAAGGCAAGCTCAAACTGGAATGTCCTGGGACAACTCCAGATGTGAATATGTCTGGATTTCCAACACATTTGCAAGTGGGCTTCTTGGATAAGCTCATTAGAAACACAAGGGCAATGCATGAAGGTCCAAAGGAGAGGAGAACCTTTATAATTTTTGAGCCAGGAAATCACTGAATCATAGAAATATTGAATGATTTGGGTTAAAAATCATCTTGTTCCAACCTCCCTGCCATGGATGGGAAAAGGTATCAAAGTCATCAGCATCTTATCGAGCAGGGCAAAGATCTCATCCAGCAAACAGGAACCTTCTATGACATGCTTCTGTTTTGCCTAGCACACAGATATTGCTGCATCTCCCCAAGCAACCAGCAGATACCTTCTGCTCTGATGTGCCAAATCCCCATCAATATAAAAGCTCTAAATCCCACAACACCACAGCTGCAGTCAACAGAATTCCTAATAGGAAAGAGAACATAAATTGTAGCTGACTTTTAGGCTTTCCTCAGCTCAACAACACGGATCCCTTGCATTTGTTTTAATAGGAATGGTATGACTTTTGCTTTCAGAGAGATGACTGTTTTGGTTTTTATTTTTTTAATATTACTACATATCAGCATTGATATTTGCCCAGATCTTAAGCTTCAAGGCAAGTTATCTTCTGAGATATAATGTATTAGTTCAGGGAAGATAGCCATTTTGAATTTAAAATTACTTTTTGTCCTCTGTAATACCCTTTCCTTTCAGTACAGTATTTGTCCACAAAAGTGCACTTCCCAAGGGGTCACACTAATACTAGACCAGCACCTAAACTGGCAAACATGAGTTAATTTCCATACATACATACCACTCCAGCTGGGAAACCTGTCCACAATATGCCTCTATCCAACTGGTTAAAGCACTGTTTGACTGTATTCCTTCCTATTACTAGAAATCTTGCAGCTCTGTAGGAAAGACAGTAAACATCACAGGGTTATTAAATTTCTGCCTCAAGGTACAGCTGTGAAGAATGGGTACTTAGCAACCAGAAACAGAGGAGCACAGCATGTTCCATCCTAATGGCACATTTCACAAGGAAATACAAAAGCCCATATCAGCCTATAACATCTAGGCCAACACAACTGATCTCCACAAACACCTCCAAACTTGTAATTGGCAGGAAATCAGCAGATTGCAAAGCCTAATGTGTCTGGCAAATATAACTCAGCCCCCCAACTTCCTTGACATTTTTGTCCTTGCCATCACCATGTTTTCCAATTGGATTTAAATGAGTAATCTCAATTTTAAAAGGTTGGTTCAATATTTCTATTGGTTATTAAGGTCGAGGAGTCAAGAAATGAGAACGTTAATTTCTGCAAGCAGATTGCCTGACATTTGAGCAAGATTGAAAATTCCATCAATATGGCACATTTTTCTTTGTAAAAAGTTCATGTAATTTCTTAGGCATTATTCAGCACAAGTCAATCCTGAGTGACAAAGAAACAACAGCCTGGATCCTCTATGCCATATCATCCAGTCTTACTGGAATGTTCATGCAAAGGGAGTACAGATTGCGCAGCAGAGAGCAAATCCAGCACAGCCTGTGCATGCCTCAGATCTGATTGGGAAAACTGCATGGGGATCTGCTTAATAGAGGGGATCAGTTTGGGGTGCAGCTAAAGGACCATGCATGTGAAGTCACCATATAGGTGCAGAAGTAGCAAGTGGTTTGGGCCCCAGGGACTGGCTGCAAAAAGCTGTATCCATGATTTCACTAAGGCAACATGAGGCATGGAAAAGGAAGGATTATTCTGGTCCCTAGACACTGGGACACCCCATTTCTAGTGGGTGTTACCATGTCTCAGAGGTACCAGGCTGTAAAACCAAGCCAGGTTTCTGCCTGGGCGCAGGGACTGGTCAAGGCATTGGGATGTGAGAGGGCTGGATGAGCCTCAGTGCTCTTTCAGCTGCAGCTTTTTCAAGCTTTGCTGAGCTCTCAGAGCACTCACCCTCTCTTCCTTTGCTGACAGCCCGTGGAAACCCTGCCTTCTTTTATCCCATTTCAACCTCCAGCCACATCAAACTCTGGCATGTTTAGAATCCCTTTGGCTTGGCAGCAGAGGGGAAATACACCCCCAAGTGTATATCATTGAAATGGTTATTTAATGAGCCTGCTGACTTGTGTGGAACCTGCAGCCAGAGGAAATAGAGGCTTTTAAGGCATCTTCCTGATTGTTCAATAAATAGATCTATAGCAGCAAGAGGGTTCCTTCTTTACAGGACGTCAGAGGAGCTTCATCCTGCTGGGAATCACTCAAAGGCAGCCAGATCCTCAGCTGCAAACAAGGAGCAAACTGGGAGTGCCACAGAGGGAAATGCATCAGACTCGTAGATGGGAATAATCTCAGAGTGAGGCAAATTAGAGACTTTTAGAGAATTAAGTTGAAAAAAAAAAGCCTTTGAAAATGCTCCAGAGTTTCATGAATACATGAAATGTCAAGGATTACTGCACTCTTTTCCTTCAAGTGTTTTTCCTTTTTAAGATCTCCCAAGAAATGCATATGGTGTTGGAGAAACATTCAGTTAACTTGCACATGATAAATAAAAGAGAGAGGAAAAATATCCCCACAAACACCAAAAAATCCTCCCAATCTTTAAACTGTAATTACAAGAAATTATTCCCTTCAGCCATGCCAGCTGCACAGTCTCTCTCTGCTATTTGCAAAGTTTCATGCGTGGTTTTGGTTGGTTGGGGTTTTTTATCCAATTTCTTATGCTGTGATTAAATATTGGCTATAATTTAGAGAATATGTGTTGGTCTGGAGTTCCTTTGAGCGACGTGACATGGGATACAAGCTGTGTTGCTGCTGTGTCCTGCTTCCAATGTCACTCAGACCTGAGGCCAGCCTGTCGCATCCCCATGGGCAGCTCCTGATGGCTGGGGATAAAATCCCTGCACTGCCTGCCAGTTCGGGGCTGGGATTGCTGCTAAGAGCCTTTTCCCTGTGAGTTCTCCAGCCAGTTTAGCAATACATTACAGCAGACAAAGACTGGGACCCTTTGAGTTTTGTCCTTCCTCTGGAGCTCCCTATGAGCTAAAAGGAATGGGGGTAACCTTGCACATAGTTGTGTGTATAGTCCAATTATAGGGGAAGGAAGGTTACATGCATGTGCTGAGTGAGACAGACAACAGTTATTGGCCAGCTATGTTTGACATTTCAGTCTTTTATAGGATTTTTTTCTTGTCTAAGAGCAGAATTTGGTTAAATTTTAACTAAAATACAGCAAACAGAACGATCACGAATGTAGCCTGAATATGGTTGCATCAACAGCTAAATCTGCCAACACCTTCCAAAAACTTCAGGAAAAACCGAACTCGATAAAGGACAAAATAAACTGATTTGAATTAAGAAACAAGAAACTGTTTCTAATAACTCTAATTAAAACCCTTCTGTTGGCCATCCCGCCAAATCCCTGCGGCATTCCCGGGATTTGTGAGCTCCCTCTCGCGGCCGCGTTGCCGACTCCGGGCTGGTTTCGATCAGCCCGGATTGACGCGACACCCAAGGGCAGTTTGTCATCTCCGAAGCAGGAATTGATTTTAATTTCCTCGGCAGCTGCATGAGTCACCCGAGCTGCTGCTGAATCACCGTCACCGCCGGTGGGAGGTGGTTGTGCAGCCCGAGGGCACAGGGAGCTGGGCAGGATCGCTGATCCATCCATCCATCCATCCATCCATCCATCCATCCATCCATCCATCCATCCATCCATCCATCCATCCATCCATCCATCCATCCATCCATCCATCCATCCATCCCTCCCTCCCTCCCTCCCTCCATCCCTCCCTCCATCCCTCCATCCATCCCTCCATCCATCCCTCCATCCATCCCTCCCTCCCTCCATCCCTCCCTCCATCCCTCCCTCCCTCCATCCATCCCTCCATCCATCCCTCCATCCCTCCATCCATCCCTCCATCCATCCCTCCATCCCTCCCTCCATCCATCCCTCCATCCATCCCTCCATCCATCCATCCCTCCCTCCCTCCCTCCCAGGCTGGGCTGGCAGCGCTGCCTTGGGTACCAGCGTGGCTGCCCTGGGTACCAGCACGGCTGTGCTGCTCCTCAGGGCAGCCCTTCCAAAGCTATGAGGTGCCAATGCAGTGTGTGATTGCCAGGCTGCTCAGGAAGGATGTGCAGCCCATCCCCAGGGGATGCAGGGCAGCTCGGGAGGGTGCCCTGTGCTCTAGGGGCTGGCTAATGAGGAGAAAAAGAAGCATCCAGCTACCACACAGGTCTGTTAAATGAGCTACGAGGGAAGGAATGGGTCGAGAGAGCAACAGAGAGATTTGCAAAACAAACCTCACACAGTTCTGAAACCAGAAGGTCCAGGGTTTGGAGGCTGAGCTGAAAATTACCTTTTTAAAAATGGAAGGTCACATTGTACAAGTATATAGTATGAGTTCTGGCCTGCTTTTTAAAGTGGTAGAACGCTATTCACAAATTTATGGTATCAATTTGCAGACAGTCATTAAAGGCATGACTGAGATTTCCATTTCTATTTTCAAGACAAGTAAAAAAGGAAAAAAACCCTGCTTCTTTCACCCTAGATTCAATTCCCCCTCAGACCAAGTACATTGTCTCCAAAGACTGATGGTCCTCTTACCATTAAAAGCTGGACTGTAGGTTCAGTAAGTTAACTCTAGACAGATTTGAGTGGTGCATATGACAATCAATGAGTTCTAGCCATTCAAACCCTGCAAAATTGCTAATTTTGGAATACAATTAATGAGATACGTTGCAGGCATGAGACTAAACATACAGTCCTGCAAGCATTACATAGATCCCCTATTAGTACTACATAGCACAGAATTTTATTGAAAAAAAAGTTCATTAATTAAAAATAATTAGTTAAAATCCATCAATATCATTGACTTTTTTTTGTAGATCAATACTACCTACTAGATCAACGCTACCTACTAACAAGACTATCAAGATCTGGTGCAGCTCTGGGCCATATGTACCAGAAAAACCCACGCATTTAGCTTGTGCAAAATTACACAAATTTAATTTCAGATCATTTGTGTACGCTTGATTACCACGGTGCCATGGGCAAATAAGATGCTAGAATGCACACACAGCTACAACTCTTGCTGCTCTCTTTGAACCAGCAGTTATTTCATTGTAATGCAACACTGCTTTTCCTAATTTACTGATCTGACCATGATCAGATCTGGTTGCAATAATTAAACCTCAGGTTTCTTAATGTAAAAAATTATACCCCCAAAATCTGCTCCCCTCTTCATGCTGTCCCCACCTCCCTAGCTCTCCCCAGGACTGTGAAGGATTTCTCTCATTGCATTTGTCAGACTTTGGATCCAGGTTCCAAGAGACAAACCCTCGGTCACAAGACTTGGTATCAAGATGCTGCAATCCCACATAGCTGGGGAATTAAATGCTTCACTCAGAGGGAGAGTAACAGCAAAGCTGTCTCCAAAGGCTCTACACCAGAATCTGTTGTACACACTGCACTACAAGCTCAGCTCCTCCTGCAAGTAATTACTTCCCATTGAACAGCATTTTCCTTTTTCGGATGTCACAATGGAAGAAGAAATAAAAAAAACCCCAAAACATAACAAAACCCCACAGCCCAGAAGAAAGCCCAAGCCTCTGAAAGGCGGATGTGAGATGGAAGCCCTGGGAGCTGCAATACCTGAGGAGGTGCTGCTTGCAGGAGGGACCTCAGCACCTCACAGTGCCCATTTTCCAGCAGCTGAACCTTGCATTTCACCACAGCTCCTCTTCCCATCCCTGTGCCTGGCACCCACCATCTGCATGTGGGACTGTCGCCCTGATTTTTTAAGTTTTTCAAAGCCTTCTGATGCTTACATTCTCATAACAAACTTTCTCACACACTTTACATAAACAACTTGTGGTTTGCATTCTTTTATGGAGGAGGAGAAATTTGATGGACTGTTGGTTTGTCCAGTGTCATTGGAGAGCTGGCACTGTCACCCTCCAATCCCCTGTCACTTTTGGAAATCTATAAATGTTAGAGTCAGAAATGAAATATTCTATTTTTGCCCCGAGAGAGCTGCGTGCCTGTGTTCAGTTATTTCGTGTCCTATAGTGACATGGGACCGAGCCAGGAGTGTCCAGGGGGGCTGTTTTGGGCTGTCCTCCCCTGAGCTGTTACAGAGGGACACAGAGGGACAGGGTTTGTCCTTCCCAGGGTCCCTGTGCCCCATGCCCAGCCCCACCCTGCAGAGGGCTCAGCAGCACGGCAGGCAGAACCCCTTGTCAAAAGCTTTCCACAGCCGCATCATTCCTGTCTGGGGAACTTCCCCTGATGCAAACAGAAATTGAAAGATTCTCCCCCCACCTCTCCACCTTCCCCTTCCTGTATCCTGGGGCTTGAAGGGAAAAACAGATTTTAAGAGATTGCTCCCACAAGCAGATCCTGCCACAGATAATTCTGCTAGGTAAATTCTGAGCTGAAAGCTCACACAGCAGCAAGGAGTTTAATTTCAAGGTAATTTTAAGGGAAAAGCAGATCCAAAGGAAATCTCAAAAGTACCCATTTCAGACTGTTTGTCTATCTCTGTCCTTGCTGAGAACAGTGTGCAGAACAGGCTTGGAGCAATGTGGTGGCAGTGATAGCTGGCACTGAGCAGGGAATTATGAAGTGCAGATGCAAAGTTTGGCTAAGACTTTCAATGCTAAAAGGCCACAGTTGGAATTTGGTTTTTGGAATTATCCAGGTTGTGAGCTCTTTGAAATGTAACCATTTTTGCACATTTTAACACTGCATATGTAGATGAAGTATTATTTTCCCACATTCTCTCTCAGGCAGAAAGAAATTAGGCAGACTAATAACAGACCCATTTTAGAGATAATGCCTTTGGGGAAAAAATAATACCCTATAGCTAATTTACTAAGGGGGATAAGTGATACTCATCTCTTTTACTAGCTAGCATGATATTTAAAGATGCTGCAAAAAGCTAATTACCTTATTTCTGTGAAGCAGATATAAGACTAAAACCTGTTTAATAGTTAAGCCTGTTGCTATAACAACCACACTTCAAGGACATGGATATACAAAACATTTAACAACATCTGCATTAACAAAATGTCTCACTGTAATTGAACTCTACCTAGCAAAAGACCCAATTAAATGTGAAAACTTCTTTGTTCAAAAAGAGAAAAAACAAAAAATTACATTATTTTGTTACTGTCAACAGAATTCTATTGGAAACACCAACAGCCTCTCCACAGGATATTTGCTATTTGATTCTTCTGGCTTTGGATTCCTTCCCAAATGTTTCCCCTCCAAGGACAAGAAGTGAACTTCAGTGTTCCCACCTCAGTCAAGCAGACATTTAAGCATCTGACTGTTTCCATTAAGTGGTGGGAATATTGCTTTGCCTTGCATTGCACCATGCTCAGAGATAAAACTTCTTTCAACCCTTGCTCATGAAATAAAGAAAAGAGAATAAAGCACAGAAAAAAAATGTTTCCCTGTAATGTAACATAACAGGCCAGGCAAGAAATCAACAGGCTACTACTCTGAGTAGTTTGACAAATTAAGTAGTCATATGGCACAACTTTTTCCCTTATTAGATCATTATTTAGCTGGGATAGAAAAAAGACTATAGGAGAAGAGCTTTTTATTATATTTTAAAAAGGAAGATTGGCTGAGTCAAGCTAGAGATATGTTCAGAGATGTTCAAGAGCAGTATGTGGGTTTTGCTGCTCTGAATAAATGTGAAAAATTTTTACAGGCTAGGGAAGCTCTACTTGAGTATAATTATGCACAAAGAACTGTTGCACACAAAACATACTAATAGCCATTGATTAGGAGACCAAGATGGTTACTCCAAAAAGAAGAGAGAATACAAAATTTTGTGCAACAATTTAAACTACTCCAAAGCCAGCCAAGTGGTGTCATTATAAAGGAGTGTAGCTCAAACTTACACAGGGATTATTTCCATAGTTTGAGGAGGTTTCAGTTCAGCCATAAAATATACCACAGCTAGAAAGACCAAAGGTGATTGGGATTGAATTTAGCAAATAATTATTTCCAGCATAAAAAGTATTCATCATGCAAGTTGCAAATACATAATAATGCTGTATGGGGGGTAGATAATCAAATTAATGTTTGCAAAGGGATGACTACAGCTTCCTCCTGGTTAAATCTGTGCTTTGCAATACCAGCCATGGAACAGGGCAGTGGGAGATAAGAGGCAGTAGCAGTAATTGTACGCCTCTGATGTACACATTTCTTGACATTTCTCTAGCCTGTTTCTCTGATCAGAGCATCTCAGGCAATAAAACTCCAACAACATACACAAATTAATCTGATTATGCTCCATTCTCCCCCCTTTTTCAGTTTCATGAGCTTACATAACTACATATTTGAGGCAGACAGCTTCAGAAGCAACATGAAATTCAGCACAAGTACCACAAAGCTTTCCAGAACTGCGACTTTGTTAATAAGAAATCACAAAATACAGGTTTTGCTACAAATATCTTTTAGCTTTCTCTTGCAAATAGCAGCTGTGGCTTTGAAAGAACATTGTTTCCATTTGAATGCACACCTGGTAATGAAGCAATAAAAGCACTGGAAACAGAAGTCAACAAATGTACTACAGTGTTCAAGGTTTCCGGTTTCAACTCCAATTGCATACTAGAAAGGCAGTCTGCCAAAATCAGACCACAGAA